>CM048744.1:180052137-182452137 GCA_026315105.1 Locusta migratoria
TTGCGGTTGTGATGCTGCCACTCTAACTGCTGCACTCGCACTGGTGTATGGCGCTGCAGAATATTCTGCCCCAATCTGGAGCATAAGCCAGTCTGCAAAAAAAAAAAAAAAAAAAAAAAAAAAAAAAAAAACCACAACGTTAAACTAAGTGCCACACTAAGAACTAAGAACCATCACCGGCCAACCCCAGTTGAGTGCCTTCAGGTGTTGGCAAACATAGCTCTCGAATCCATTCGCAGAGAGATAACAACCTGGGATGTAGGATGGTGGTTCAAATCCACCTCCGGCCATCCAGATTTAGGTTTTCCGTGATTTCCCTAAATCACTCCAGCAGGCAAATGCCACGCTGTCGACGGGACGTTAAACTCCAAGCTTCATTCCTTCCGGGATATAGAAGAAAAATTAAAGCAAACCCGAGCCTATCCATACGTGCTGACATGGGAGGTCCCATGATACTCAAGTCCAGGAAACCTCTCGCCTTGAGCAGAACAGTGGGCAGAGAGGATGTCGATGCTGAATGGAGGACTGCATGGCAGGGTCTAGAAGAGGCGTCCTGAAGAATCATCACCTAACCCACGACCCAACCAAAAGGGTTGAAGGCTTCGACATCAACAGGAAACACTGGTCGACACTAAACAAGTTTCCAGCGGAGCTGGACTATGCAGACAGCAAACGACGAAATGGGGCTATACAGGAGAGGTACAAACAATGGACGATCTTCTTGTTTGTAAATTTCATGGCTTCAGAGACGGTTCACTAAAGTTGAGCCACGCTGTTAACGGAACAATGGCAGGAAATGGCTCCATAACGTAAATGTTACTGTATAATTACTGTTTTTAATTTATAAGATTTTTGTTCCATTTGTGGTAATAATGTAGCTTCCCTGACATAATTGTAATGTAATAACTGATATAATTTGTTTTCATATTGTAAGTTCCAAATGCTCATTTTGATTTGTATCGGTCTTATCTGTTCTCTGTACCATGTATCTGGCAGATCGAATGAGAAATAAATAAATAAATGTACACAATAATGGTGTTTCATTATTTTATATCCCTGATACATTTCTATCCATATACAGTAATGACTGTTTCCAGTACTGTCCAGTGATATCTATTATTATATTATTTTCTGCTACAAATACAGACATTCGCAGCCGATTCAAATTAAACCACGTGTTCAGTCTGGGAAAGCACTCTTCTTTACTGTGAAACGCAGTTTTCAATATTCTATTAGATGACGCGGCAGAACACGATGTAGGATTTTCGTTCCTCTCACAAATGCAGGCGCCACAAATGCTTGATTGTGACAGCTACTTAGTACCTTTTTACCTTGTACAAGTAGTGGATAGAAAGCAGTGCTAACACTGCTGTAACGTCAGACCGCTGAATCGGCGAACTGCAGTCTATGTTTACAGAACAAAGGAGAGGAGTTTGTATAGCGAGTAGGGACGATATTCTGTCAATATACTACTGTGTGTAGATCGCTGACCGTCACAGCAATAGTGCGACTGACCATCCATCCTGTTTACAGAGATAGAGCATCGCTCTTTGATAAAGCGCCACGCGGTCAAAGTACACAGAAATGTTTCCAGATATAGCGGAGCAAGTTGGGATTGTTTCCCATCTGCTTATGCTATCTTCCTCACGACACCATTGCTGTAAATTAATAGCTGCAAGTACCACACAATGTGCAGTCATAGTTTGCCTAATTTTTTTTTCAGAACTGCTGTTCATTCTGGAGTGACTGACACCCACGATTTTCGTAATACTCATTAACCGATGCTGTTTAGTATTCCATTGGTATTGTTATGTGTAGATATCAACCATATGTAAGCAGAAATTTTTGAAGCACTTATTGTTGTGACTACCAAATTATGTTAGGTACATTTGCCTTAAATTAACAGTTGTCTAATTACCATCTATTTGTGGAACAGTTTCCAGAATTATTACCGTATTTTCTATATCAAAACCGTTTGTGTCCATATAATTTTTAGCTTAATTTTAAATTAATACTAGCTTAAACCCGCGGCTCCGCTCGCGTGTAGGTTGATTACGATAGATACTGCCGAAACGTCAAATCGATTTTTTTTAAAGAGACGTATTAAAAGAAATTTCTTGTTTACTGCTTTATTTATTTATTCTTACATTTCCTTATCCGTATGCTTTTCCTTCCAGAGAGAGAGCTGAAGATATTGTAGCACACAAGATGTAGTCTGTGGCATCACGTTTCGTTGTATGTAACCTTCTTGCTATAGAGACGCAAACGTCATCGCTGGTATTCAGTCCGCAGTTTTTTGTAATCTGACGACTTTCAACCACCATATTTTCCACCCCCTTATAGCTATCGGCATTGAACTGCTATGGTGTACAACGGGAGACTTCGGACAACAATTACACATGGACCATTCGTTTGCGTTCTGTAGTTTTCGCTGTAGAGCGAAATATTAAAACACACACACGTAGAATTTTATATACACCGATAACTTTCCATCCCAATATACTCCACCCTTTTGTCATTATCAACCCTCAAGCAACAATGCAAGAGTAATTGAAAGAGTAATTATTGTTCCGCATTTCGCGTTATATTCTTCCAATTACTAAATATCTATGAGATCGCTATAAAACCGTGCCTAAGACCTTCTTCAGATATTTATTAGTAACTGTACAAATAATTAAGTCTCTGCGTCTTGTCGTTCGGACGTGATAAGCGTACATCGAACAGACATTCACATTAATATATATAGTTAAATAGCTATCCGATCCTCATAAAACCGTGCCTAAAGCCTTCCCCGGGTTGACATTAGTAACTGTACAAACTTATAGTTCTTTATGTCTTGTGGTTCAGAGGTGATAAACGTACACCGAACAGACATTCACATTTATAGATATAGATTAAACTTAATTTTCCCATGTTAGTTGATTGCCAAAATAGTTAAGCTTTTCATTGTAATTTAACCAAACCCTTACTTATAAATACGCTTTTTTAGAACATTTTGGATAACAGCGATCTTGCAAGTAATTATTAATTGAAGTAACAGGGCAGTCAACATGGCAATTTCTTTTATTTCAGTGGTAATCGGTTTCGATCACTTACATAACCATCATCAGATGTAAGGATATATAATATATTATTAGAGGGATAAGTTATTTCTACATTGAGTATTTAAAATAATAATAAAACACACCCGTAATGTTGGCCACCGGTTGTTTTCAGCTGGACTCTCAGAAGGTTTAATCTTGACTGCTGTAGAAGTAGGTGCAGTCATCCTTGAAATACTGTAAGCTCCACCCACTAATTCAAATGTTGGCCAATCGGGTATCAGTTCTAACGAAAGTTATATAAAAATGGATTTCAATATGCACCAAACCAAATCATTATATAGAATTATTAACATGTCGAAATATGTAAAAGGATTTAAAAGTACATTATATTAGGTAATATAAAAGACATATGTAGCATATGGAGACATTTTATGATTTTGTTATGATTTGAAAAACAGATATCGGAGTTACTATTTTACCTTGTCAGATTATAAATTAAAATATTAGTCATTACGTCAGAATTAAAATGAACACCAGTTTTGCTGCTACATATGAATGTATTACATCTATAATGAAATCCTTTTTGATAAAGTGTTTGGTTCTCAGGGCCCTTGCCTTAAAACTAAGAGCCAGATAGAATAAATTGTCCTTCTGCCTATATACTCTGCGGCCTTCTCTGCTCTGTTTTAGAGCTACCTATTCTTCCTCTATTGTATTACTTCCTCCGTTTCAGCTAATTCTTGCTTAACGTTCCTTCTGAATCTCTTAACCACCTCTGGTTCCTTTAATATTTTCAGGTTCCACCTCCTTAATTTTCTACATTTTTGTAGTTTCTTAAGTTTTAATCTACAGTTAAGGACCAATAAAATATGGTCAGATTTTACACTTCTCTAAGTCTGATTTAGGTCCATAGAAAATTTCTGTAACATTATTTTAGTAAAGGAACTGATTATCAACGAAATTAGGAGCGTATGAAGTATGTGTCTCAACTACAGTTTAAAAACTAGAGAAATAACATAAACATTCATTGTTCATTTATTTTTGACAATATATATATATATATATATATATATCTGCAACTCCCGTGGTCAGTGTTGAATCTCATACAAGTTGTGATAATAAATGCTCAGGTCTTTTAATGGATTGTCCGTGCATTTTATTACCACACAGGGAGATATATCTCTTTCTTTGTAGACTTATACTTTATCACTGCGCAGGAATACACTCAGAAATTCTTCCAGCAGTGCGCAGCACAGTCTTAGATCAAAGGCACCATACAACAGTAAATTTCGCAGAACAAAGTCGGTTCGTAATGTATAAACGTGACTCCTGGCGGAAAATTAGGTAATTTTTTAGAACCTGTTGGCAAGTGGACGTGTTCCTAATCCAGTAAGCAATCTGAAGTGGAAGCTACATTCCCCATTTGCTTCCCTTCCACCAAGCTTCCATCCGCAACGGATTAGTAATAACCAGCTTAAAGTTCGGATTGTTACGCGAGATACAGTGGCCACGTGTTATTGACTTGACGTCCTGAGCGTGTTAGGAAACAAGGTTCCATAAACGGAGCACTCAGAGAAACGTTAATGCGTTTGGATCTCGATCGGCATAACTTCGTCCGTTGCCGCTATGCCCTATTTGCGAACTAGCAGCCTTGCTCTGTTCGCTACAATTCCATTACCGCCATCATCGTTACGCCTGTACTCCAGTTTTGCTCGTGGAGGAGGTACTTCCTTCTAGCATACCGCAACAAAGCAGTGATAAATACCGTACATTCATGTTGTCACAAAACCTTGAAACATTAGAGATACGAAGTGCGATTAAAAGCTAAATTTTTGTGTTTTTAGCGCTCTCCTTTAGGCGAATGTACGCAAATAACAATCTACAGCTGTACAGGTAATACATCACATAATTCGCTGCATATTGTGCTATTGTAGGCATTTATATGCTCCACATATAAGAAGATTGAATTCTATAATAGTCTAAACTTTAAACAGACAATCAGTCATCTATTCATTTGTAATATAGTATTTCGACCACCACCTTGTGTGCTTGTGTTTTTGTGTGTAGTTTTCAGGTAAGAGAAACGTATCTCGTAATTAGCATATCGTCAATGTACAGGAACGTTGCGTCGAACACAAGCGGTACACACGCCTTCTTTAGTCCAACAAGTCTGCAGCAGTCGAAATTTGCATTCCTACTGGCCATGCCATGGATTAAAAAGAAGTAAAGATTTTAACCACAGATTCTGCTGTCTCTGGGATTCAGTTGCAAAGGATGCTGAAGACATACAACTGGCGGACAACTTGCTAAACCGTGACAAAGTATTTCAACTAGACAATGATTGGAAGCCGCTTATCTCAAGCCCTCGTTAACAAAAAAACTTTTACAGGTTTTACCACTTAAATGACTAATCATTCATTTATAAGCACGGTGGATTCGTAGCAGCTCCGTGTTCTTGACGTGTATATATCATCTATAGCTAGCGCAGCAGTTACGAGTGTGATATTTTCGACGCATGCGCCATTTAATCCGCAGTAACTTTATATCACGTGATTTGCTGTATAAATAGGCAAGTGCAGACGCTGAGAACTTAACGTGAGACTTGCAGTCGAAATTTCGGTCGACGAATTGTCACTGTCCCGGGGGGTACCCTCGAAAGATGATGGAAGTGATGGAAGTGTTTGCATGTTTGAAGTTAGTGGGACATCGAGAGAGAACAAGTATTTCTAGAGGTACACAAAGACAAGCGAATTAGATTATTAGCTGAAGCGTATATCTGTCTCCAATTTGAAACTTCCTGGGAGATCAAAATTGTGTGCCGGAACCGGGACTCGAACCTGGGACGTTTGATCTGCCAGGAAGTTTCATATCAGCGCACACTCCGCTGCAGAGTGAAAGTTTCATTCTGGAAACATTCCTTAGGCTGTGGCTAAGCCATGTCTCCACCATATCCTTTCTTCCAGGAGTGCTAGTACTGCATTGTTCGCAGGAGAGCTTCTGTGAAGTTTGGAAAGTAGGAGGCGAGGTACTGGCGGAAGTAAAGTTGTGAGGCGGCATCATGAGTCGTGTCGGGATAGCACAGTCAGTAGTGCGCTTGCCCGCGAAAGGCAAAGGTCCCAGTTTCGAGTCCCGGTTCCGGCACACAATTTTGATCTGCCAGGTAGTTTCATATCAGCGCACACTCCGCTGCAAAGTTTCATTCTGTCTCCAATTTTTTTGACTTTAGATACACAACTGAATTGTGACTATGTTTATACAGCCTGTTTTATCCCTAAACCCAGTTTGCAGCTGTTCAAGTGAACACTGAAGTATAGTACATTAAAAAATTATTCTTTCGGGAGTGGACTTTTCGAAGAACTTCTTCGCTGTTCTGATTTGCAGATAATCATTACGAACGGTAAAGTGTACTGATCGCTACTACTGCTGTTCCTTGATCTGTGCTCTCGTTGTGTGTTTTGTTGTACTACTTCAACTTCTTTTTCATTATTTAACATGTCGATACAAAGAGTAACTTCTTTTCAGTAACACAAGTTATTTTGCTGACAGTGACAGACTTAACGCTTTAATGCATGACTTTATATTTGTCGCTATAAAGACTACCACGATTAATGTATAGTGCGTATATACCGAGAAAAATATTGAAAAAAATCCTCCAATTTATTATGCATAACTAGCAACAAAACGTTCATAGCTGGGCAGCTATATAGTTCTTCCACGATGTACCCAATGAAGTAATTGTCACTATTATCCCTCTAATCCTTCCAGAAAGTAACCCATAATGCAACAGTAGTATATATGATGGGCTACTTTTACATGTCAAAGGATAAATACGAAAGTAAAAAACGCATATATTAGGAGTAACTCAATGCAGCTAACTGTCGAACTGATTCAGTAGCATTCTGCAATTTATAATTTCTAGGACGAGCTACTAGCAGATGTAGCACTATATATACAAGTAGCTACACATGAATTTTTGGTAAAATGTTGACCAGTTTGAGAGATAATGGAAAAAAATAAGGAATGTAGCTGATCAGCTACATTATGAATTAAAGGGTTAAGGAATTTTCGCGCGATATAGAGGGACCCTAATATGATGTTATGGGATTTGGTGCTTCAGGCTTGCTATACCTAATACACTATGTCATCAAAAGTTACCGGACACTCCCAAAACATACTATTTCATATTAGGTGCATTGTGGTGATACCTACTGCTAGGTATTACATATGAGCGACCGCAGTCGTGTTTGTTTGTAATTCTATGGGACCAAACTACGTTGGTCATCGTTGCCTAGACTTACAAACTACTTAAACTAAGTTAAACTAAAATAGGGACAACACACACATCCATGCCCGAGGGAGGATTCCAATCTCAGACGCGGGAGGCTAGGCAATCCGTCCCGCGGTGGAGTGGGCATGTACTCTGAGGCGCTATGCTGCGATGCACGATGCCGTTACCCGTCGGGGATTCGAATCCCCCCTCGGACATGGATGTTTGCGCTGCCTTTAGTATAAGTTAGTCCATAAGCAGTTTGTAAGTTTAGGGACTGATGACCGCACAGTTGAGTCCCATAAACTTAACAAGCATTTGAACATTTGTCACGCAATCGGTAACGTGGCGCTGCAGACCGCTCTACTACTCCCGCGTGGCGACATCAGTGGTCATTAAGCATCGGGACAGAGTAGAATGGGGTGCTCCGCGGAACTCTGGGAATTCTCACGTGGTAAGGTGATTGTGTATTACTTGTGTCAAAAGTCTGTACCCGTCATTTTCACGCTCCCACACATCCAGGGTGCAATGTTTCTGATGCGATAGTCACGTGGATATGTGAATGGGCACGTACAACACGAAAGCGTACAGGCCGACTTCGTCTGTAGACTGACAGAGACTGCCGACAGTTGAAGAGGGCCGTACAGTGTAAGAGGCAGGCATCTATCCACACCATCACACAGGAAATCCAAACAGCATCATTATTCACTCCATTTACTATGACTGTTAGGCGGAAGGATAGACAATTTAGAATGCATGAGCGAGCGGCTGTCCATGAGCCACACATCACGCAGGTCAATTCAAACGATGCCTAGCTTGGTGTAAGGGGCGTAAACATTGGACTACTGAACAGTGGAAAAGCGCTGTGTGTGTTGGGACGATCCGTGGCAGGGTGTGGGTATGGCGAATGCCCGGTGAACGTCATCTGCCAGTGCTTGTAGTGTCTACAGTAAAAACCTGAGGCCGTGGTGCTATGGTGTGGTCGTGTTTTTCACGGAGGGGGCTTGAACCTCCTGTTGTTTTGCGTGATACTATCACAGCACAGGCCTACATTGATATTTTAAGTACCTTCTTGCTTCCCAATGTTGAAGAGTAATTGTGGGATACCGACTGCATCTTTTAACACGACCGAGCACCTGTTCAAATACTCGGCATGTGGCAGAATGGGTACACTATAATAATGGACTGGCCTGCAAAGAACCCTGACTTGAATCTTCTAGAACACCTTTGGGATTGGAACGTCGACTTCGTGCCCGCTTTTCTATTCAGGACCGTTAAGATTTCTTTACTACAATTCCACGCGAATAAGTGAGTGTTGAACGCAGCACACGTATAGGGAATGTAATAACTACAGTATTTAACGCACCAAATCAGCTATGACAGTTGTAGCTGAAGGAAAAACGTCACGAACGTGTCAATAAAATGACAAAACCAATGAATCTGTATTCCAAAAGAGAAGAAGCCAGTTCCACAATTGTTGCTGCAGCTGAATCACAAACGGCAAGAATCATCAAAACATTGCCTTTTAAAGCTAAAGTAATTACACTCAAAAGAATATGTTCCATAAGAAAGACGAGTGAGGTGTAAAAAGGTGCTAATCATTAGACTCCACAACGAATTGATACACGTCTAAAAGCTGCCTGTTATAGTAAGGAAAGATCATAATAGACATTTATTATCCTCTTACGTGTATAGTCTACTTATTTTGAGTGGAATAAGCTTGAAATACACACATATTCGTAAGGTTTTGTTCAAGACGAAGTTGTTATATATACCACTGAATCAGTTAAATGCGGCTGTTTTTACATTAATTTCCGAATTATGTATGCCCCTTAATATTTTACTAATGCTAGTAACACAAAAATTATATTATTTCGTTATAACGTACAAAAATAATTATAAACAAACATCACTACTTCGGCGGCTTCCCCACCGTTGTATCTGCCGGTTGGTAACAAGTTTTACAACAGTGAGTGTCGCGATTATAGACTGTAGATTGTAGACTGCTTCTGATATACTGAGATAAATATGCTGTTGAATTTCAATACTAAACAATACGTTGCGTGGATCGTAACAAAAATGGATTTGGTACAAACAGTGTCACAAATACGTGTCATGAACACATTTCTGACAACTAATTTCTCTTGGTATGCAGTGTGCGTGCATGTGATCGATACAATAATTTGATCTGACTATGAGAAACACTTCTGCTATATCACAAAGCTCAATTTATATCACCTGCGAGAATCTACTCTGCTCTATAAAATGTAATGACATGTACTTTCATATAAGGCAGTATGGATTATTTCAAACACCAATCATAATCAGTATTATTCATGTATTATTTTGTGGTGAATCGAGAAAAGGATTTAAAAAACTAATCAGCATAATTTATTCTGTATCCAATACTTGATTGAATATAACTTGAAAGAAAGGGGTTAGGCAACTAACTATTTGAATGAAACAATACTGTAAATAAAAATTAAGAATTATTATTATCACGCAAGAGCAGCTATGTACATTACCTTAGTTTTCAAAGTATTATACAAAATAGGAGATACGAGTAGTAGTCTGGTCTGTCCTTCGAATAAACGATAATTCTGAGGGACAGCCGCGGTGGAGTAGGCGAGCGGTCTAAGGCGCCCCGCTGAGGAGCGTTCGGTTGCTCGCCGTGGAAGTTCGAGTCCTCCCTGGGGCATGAGTGTGTGTGTGTGTGTGTATGTTGTCCTTAGGTTAGTTTACCTTAGTTTAAGTAGTTTGTAAGCTACGGACTGATGACCACGCAGTTGGTCCAATAGATTTACAAACATTTGAACATCTGAGGCACAATTTCTATGTCGGATTTCTCCACATGACTCCTCACAGCCGCTGCACACGGCAGCTGCCAGTATTGAACTCTACAACACTACCGAAAACTGATCTCTCCCAACACTAACACTGAACTGCTACTATTGCAGATCAGCCTACAGTCTAAATTCTTTGACAAAGACACACCACATCGTGAGAAGTTTGCTACGTTACAGATCAGAGATAAGAAAGCTCAGTCAAACTTACACAATTTCCAACGTCACTGCACAAATTTCATAATACGAGTTTCAACCTCTCTGAAGAGAACCACAGGAAAGTGATGTAAAACTCGGCAGTTCAGCTACTTTAGTATTTTACAGCAATGCGCCCTAATACGCAAAATTATTTTATTCCGGAAAAAAAGTCCATGTTTGAGGTATTCTCATTCTGATTCACGTAGGTGCGGGAGTTGCGCTGTATGTCCTGAAACCGTGGAGAAGTAATGAGCACAGGCTTATTAATGGTGGCGTACAAGGAAATAGGCCTGCACATGGTGATACGGGTAATTTATGGCCCCGTTCGCAGATAGGCTGCAGCCATGTCGCCGGTGCATTACCCAGAACTTTCACCGTCCTGGCCCCAACTGCCAATGAAGCGCGCTTCATTAATTCGTTGTGCAGCCCGGAAATGCGGTATTGGCATGCGGCACCATTGTCCGCGCTTTGATTAATAGCTCTGCGCGTGCAGATCCCTCGCGACACGCCATTATCGCCAAGATTATGGACACTAGATTAAGCATACGTCAGTGTTGCTACGTCTCCGTTTATTGTCGGAGCGGAAACGGTGATGGAGCCACAACTGCGGAGAAAGTTAAAATCAACGGAAATGAACACTTCTGTGGATCATAACGTGTACGCTTTCACGGCCGGCGTCTTCAGTAATTAAAATTTCCGGTCTGAGAGGCCGTGGTCGAACAGTAGAAATTTCTTCCCCTGACGTTTCGTTGCCGGCTGCGGGCAACATCTTCTGAGGTGAGTCGACGACCGGGACCGTCGCGTTTTGCGACTTGCCTGGAATGTGGAAGGTAAGGTTTCAAATCTTTATTAACAAAATAAAGCGTGCTCTTGGGCCCTTAGGGGCCTTAGGTGCCCTTAGCCGACCTACACTGTTGTCGTTTTATCTCTTCTTCTCTTGAATCTTCTTTTCTTGCTTCTTCTTCTCTTGGTTCTACTTGCCACCATTACTAGTCATCTTCTTCTAGTAGGGCTAGGGGCACTTTTATTCGGTTACCCTGTCTTGGTTGGGCGATTACTACGTCTCTCAGTTGTGGTAGTGTTTCCCTAAGGGCTTCTATTTTCCTAAACATGTTTGTAGCTTTCTTCCTGATTTGTATTTTGAGGGTTTCCATTTGGGTGGCCTCATGTACTAGTCTGGTTGGTTCCCAAGGGGGGGCCCCGAGTATCCATTTGAGTACTTTATTCTGGACTACCTGTAGTGATGTGATCTGGGTTTTCGACGCCGTTCCCCATGAGGTACTCCCAAATAGAAGGGATGGCAGGACTGTTGATTTATAAAGTCTAATTTTAGTCTCCTGTTTGAGTTCTTTACTAGTAAAGAAAGGGACAAGTGCCTTTGCCATTTGAGTGCATTTCTGTTTTTTCACTTGTATGTGTTTGTTAAAGAACAAACCGGAGTCGATCTCTACCCCTAGGTATCTAACATTTTGGGACCATGTCAGTCTACGACCTAGCACCTCCACCGCCTCCAGTCGTGGCCGTTTCTTCGAGAAGTAGACCATAGTCGTCTTGTCTGCATTGAGGGTTACCTTGTTCTGTCGACACCAGCGAACCACTAGATCCATTTGCCGTTGAATGCGATTTACGTTCGCAAAGTGCTGGCGGCCGCTGGTGAATAGCGCCGTGTCGTCCGCGAACTGCGCTAGGTGGACGTTGTCGGCTTTTGGAAGGTCGTTGATGAAGACGTTGAACAAGGTCGGCGAGAGAACTGACCCTTGTGGAATTCTGGCTGCTAGGGTCTTCTGTTCGGACTGCTGATCGTCGACTGACACCAGAATCTTCCTGTCCTGGAGGTAGTTTCCGATTAGCTTGATGTAACAGTCCGGGATGGTCGTGTTGATGGTCAGTTTGAGGATCAGTTTCTCATGCCAGACTTTGTCGTAGGCCTTCTCCCAATCGAGGAAGGCCGCCGATGTAGAGAAGGAATAGTTCCTTTTCTGTGCTATGTGTTCGACTACTCTCAGAACTTGGAGTTCGGCAGACAGTTTCTGTTGGAACCCGAATTGTTCGGGCCGAATTGTTCGGCCCGAATTGTTCCGTCCGTGATCAGTGGTCGTTGGATGCGTGTTAGTATCACCCTCTCGAATGTCTTGCTCATGGTACTCAGCAGGCTGGTCGGCCGATAGTTGGCTGGATGTTGTAAGTCCTTCCCCGGCTTAGGGATAGGGACAATTCTTGCGATCTTCCATTGCGGCGGGAGGAAGTGCAGCTGCATACATGCATTGAAAATCCTCGTCGGCAGGACCAGTGGTTTCCGCGGCATTTCTTTTAGATGAATGTTAGTGATTTTATCTATGCCCGGAGCTGATCTTCCTCTTCGTTGTTGGATGATCTTCCTGACTTCTGATGGGGTCGTGAGTAGCGGTTGTGTGGTTGGGCGTCTTCTCAGTAGGTCTTCCGCGAATTGGTTTGTCCGTTCCTCTTCGCGTCTGTCTTCTTCGTCTTGGTGAAGTTGGGGGAGTGTGTTTTGGGCTTCATATCAGTCTGCGAAGGTTTCTGCTATCTGTAATGGCTCAAATGTTAGTCCTTGTCCTGTGTTGATGGCTCTCTTCACAGTTTTTTGCCCTCTAATTGCTTTCACGAGGTCCCATTCTTCTTTATGTTGGAGCCTGAACTGCTCCATTCGGTCCTCCTACTGCTCGCTTTTCCACTCTTTTGCGCGGTCTCGCAGTTCACGTTGGAGTTGGTGCATAGTTCTTCGGTCCTCCGGGTCTTTGTATCGTTGCCACCGGCGGCGGTATCTGTTTTTCTGGATCCACAGTTCCTCGAGCAGTGGGGGCCATTCCGCTTGGCGCTGTGTTTCCATTATCGTCGTGGTCGAGGCCTTGTGCGCTGCGGTTCTGATCTTTTTCGTGAGGTATTCAACTCCTTTCGCTATTTCTTCTTCCGTCGTGAGGGGGATTGTGGGCCTTACACTGTTTGTCAGGGTCCTTCTAAAGGCGTCCCAGTCGGTGGTGATGTTAATCTTCTGCGGGTCCGGTATAGTCGCTCTTCTGAGGGTGATAACCACTGGGATGTGATCTGACGCGAGATCGTTTATGGCTTTGAGTTCTAGTTCTGCTGGTACATTCTTCGCTACTACGATGTCCAGGACGTCGGGTCTATGTCGGCTGTTGTAAGGGTAGTACGTTGGAACCGTTGGTCCGTGCACAACGAGGTCTAGTTCGTCCACGGTGTCGATTAGTCTGTTTCCATTTGGGTTGTTGACTCGTGAGTTCCACGACCGGTGTTTAGAATTTAGGTCACCGCCTATGAGTGTGGCCTCCGAGAATCTGAGAAGTTGTTCCATATCTTGTTGTAAGATGGCGTCTCTCGGGCGGAGGTACGTCGCCACTAGCGTCATGTTACCGCTGTTTGTGCGTACTGTAACGGCTGTGGTCTCTATGTTGTTCAATGCTGGTACGTCTTCATGGTGGTGTATTAGTAACCTTCTTAAGAAGATCGCTGTTCCTCCGCGCATTATGAGCGGGCGGTCCCTCCTGTAAGCTACCATGTTTCTTAAGTTGAATGTTTCATTTCCTCTCAGGTGTGTTTCGTTCACCATTAGGACGTCCACCTTGTGGGCCGCGACGAATCGTTCCACTTCCGTCTATTTCCCTCGGATGCCGTTTGCATTCCATATAGCGATTGTCAGGTCTCTTGTCGGTAGCTGTCTTCTGGCCATTAATCAAAGAAGGACATTATTCCCTCGGCGAGCGCCAGAAGTTTGCTCACCGGATCTGTTGCGTTTTTGATCATCGTTGCCGTTTGCTTAATTTTCGTCATTGTGTCTGGCTTGAGGAAGGTGGCGATTAGTGTCTTAATCTGATTTAGTGCTTCCCCTAGTGAGGTCGTGGTGTCGTTGGTGTCCTGTGCCTGGGTCGCTGGGTTCTGCATCCAGGCTGTGGTTGTTTGTGCTGGTTTCCGTTGACGCAGCGGCGGGAAGTTTTCCGTCGTTTTTGACGGCGCGGGTGGGGGTGGCGGCGTCTTCTGGGCTGTTGGCTGCCTATATCTTCCCTCTTGTAGGTTTACTGTTGGCCGGAAGGGTTTTATTTTCTTCTGGAATTCTGGGCATCCACGGAAGTTTGCAGGATGGCCTTGTTGTCCGCACAGCGCGCAGGTTGGTTTTTCCGAAGGTAGCAGCTTGCATGACTCCGATGTGTGAGGGCCTGCGCATTTTACGCAGCGCGGCGGGAGGTGGCAGTACCGCACTGTGTGGCATAGGCGTCGACAATTTTTGCAATGTGGCGGCCCCTCTCTTGGCTTGTAGTTTTCCACTCGTATACGTGTGTCCAGTAGGTATTTCTCCCTGTATATGGCTTCCGACTTCTTTGTTCTCGGGAGAGATACGACATAGACGGGAATTGGTATCAGTTTCTTACTTCCTTCTTCCCACTTGCTGTATTGATGTATGTCCTTTACTGTGTACCCTCTGTCCAGGAGGGAGTTTACCACTTCCTGAGGCGGGATCTCTTCCGGTAGGTACTTCAAGACTACCTTCAAGTTCCTATCCTCAGGTGGTTGATGGGTGTAGTAGCCCAAGTTCTTCTCCTCAATTAGTTGATTCGTCTTCCGGTAGTCGTCCATTGTCTCCAGGTGGTACCGCACGTGGTCCCCTTTGTATACTGCTTTTAGGCAGCCGTCGATTTTGGTTTTGATTTCTCCGTTTAGGTGGAGGTAATCCACTATTGGTGGTGGTTTCATTGATGACTTTTTCAACGGTTCCGCCGCCGTCTGTTCGCCCTCCTGGGTGGACAGCGCCGCGAAAGCGTTGGCAGTTCGTACTGCGTAGGCAACTTCCTCCTGCCGCGCCTTCTTCTGCTGCGTGGCTCCGTTGTCGTTTGTGTCAGTTTCCGGGATTTTCTTTTTCTTCTTCTTTTTGTTCACGACCGTCTGGAACCCGGCCGCGTCTTCGTCTTCTTTGTGGCCGTCCAGGTCCATGACGAGTTTTGGATCTTCGTCCGAGTCGTACTCGGACGAGGTCTCTTGGTTTCTCGACGGCGATTGGTGCTGTGCCATGTCGCTATCGCTGGTGTCTCTTCTGTTCCGACGTTTCTTCTTTTCCTCTGCGCATATCTTCCCGCGCCGGATGACGCCCCTGATGGTTTGCCGCGCCTCGAACGGCAGGTCGCCAAGGCGGGTGCCGTAAACGACGATGTCATCTTCATTGGCCGATGTGGAGACCGGTGGAGGTGGAAGGGGAGGGGGGAGAGCCCTACCCGCGGTGCTTTTCACTAGCTCTGTCATTCTGGCCTACACGACGCGGGCTTGTCCCGCCGCAGCAGATGCCCTGGCCGTGAAAAGTCCCTAACACTACTTCCTAGTTCGGGCTAATCCCGAAACTCCTATTCCTACTTGCGCCCTAGCCCTAAGACACGACAATTTTCCGCCTTAGCCCTAAGACACGACAGTTTGCTCGCGTGCGTAAACGCACGATTCACTTGCTCCGAGTGACTCAGGCGATGCGCACGCTTCGGCTGTCCAGCTCGGAATCGTGGCTGCAGGGCCGTGGAGATCCTGCTTATATAGAAGGCATAGAGGGCGCCACCACTCGTCACGTGATGTCAACAGTAAAACTATCTCTGGCTGGCGTCATTACTCTCGATCAAAGATAATCGATTGTCACATCTTTGTAAAGTGACATGCGCCGTGGCGTGAAAAAGATAATCGAGAAGTTTCTTGAGGTATGCCAGTTCCTGGAGAAGACATTCTTGGTGCATGCGGGTTCTAATTATGGAACTGTTTCATTTGAAATTAATTGATATTAATTCGTTCGAAACTACCGACTTTAAGCTGCTCTTATTAAGGTATTCTGTCATTTTATGACAAATGGAAAATTTAAATCAGACCGGTACTCGAACACAGGTATTTCGCTTTTCGCAAGCTGTCGCCTTAACCTCCCCGTCACTAAATGTGTGCGAGCACCGGGGGATGTAGGCAATATGACAAATGCAATCGCTGGTCTGGCTGCAGAGCGTGCATGGGTTTCATAGTGGTTAAGAGGAGATGTTGATGAAATTGATCAGAAATGTCAATTTTCGATTTATTTTTTTATCTATTAATAAAACTGATGGACAATAAGTTCCCGAAGATTTAATATTGAAATCGCGTCCGAAGTGCCTGAAAATTAATTAAAAGTGTGACGCGGCCTCCCTGCCACCCCCACGTTTTGAAGCAGCACTTCAATACCAGCTCAGTGAACAACGATTCTGTGTATTACTTTCAACCAAACATGGGCGGGATATATCTAGGAGGCCGTGAAACATACTCTTTGGTTTTATAGATCATCTTTGACTCTGTTCAGTATCTTATAAACAATAACACACTAGTTGCATCGTTTATGACGAAGTAATTATTTTTTTGCCATGTGATACTGACGGAGGATTTATACAAGTCTTCGATTCTTTCTTTATTCAGTTATGCCGCGATCTCAAAGAGTGTGTAAAAAAAAAAAAAAAAAAAAAAAAAAAAAAAAAAAAAAAAAAAAAAAAAAAACTGCATAAACTGCGTTTCAGTAAGTTAGTGAATAGAAGACGTGAGTAACAACGACAAACCAGCAATGAGGCTACGTCCGAAGTAAAGAACATCTGCTGAAAATGTGAACTCGTCTCCTAACAGCTCCAAGCGAAAAATTGCAGAGGCGAATGGTGCGTAATACAGTGATGAATCTGGGTTTCTGGCCGATCCTGCACTTCTCAAAAAGTGTTTTCCTGGCAAAACCCAGAATCCAAATGATTCTCTAAAGGCACTCATATGGAAATGATGCACTAAAAGCACATTTGCATCTGCTATGGTTGTCAGAATTGCAACTTATTTTGCAGTTCTAGTTGTTAATGATGGGAACGTCGGGAGGATGAAGGTATTAGAAAGAGTGGGCTTGAAGATAGGAAATTTTACTCAAGACACCCTGAGAAAAATAGATTTACAGCGCTTCTCTGCAACTGAAAATTCAGTTGAAGATCTGGTAAAAGAAAGAAGACAGACAACAAGAAACCAGAAGAGAAGCCTTGAAGGGAAAGACGATTCAAAATAAAAATATGGTGTCTTCTGATTTAATGACAAAAGTAAAAATGTTAAGTTGAACTTTAAATTGCGTTTCCTGAAAAGTTTGGTTTTTAAGGTTTATGTACCTTTTCCTCAGATTCTGTGAATGCTAGAATTATGAAATGTTGTACACACATTTCTATAAACCTAGTAAACGTTGCTCAGCATTAATTTGCTGAGTACGGGCTTGGCGAACCCGGGGTCCTGAGCCGTGGGCTGTGTCGCGCCAACAGTCCACTACACCGTAAGCTCTGTGCGTGCTTCAACGACCATCGTTCGGCGCGACGGTGGAACGTTGTACGTTTCAGAGCCCGGGGATCTTGGCTTAATCGCCCGGGTCGCGAGGACGGTACAAACCTCTATAAAAAAAACCTCAATCTCAAGGTGTGCTACGTGCCGAGGAGATGCATGGCTATTGAGGTTGAACAGCCGCTAGCGAGCAACCTCTGAGGAACCTGCCGCACCTCAGTTGTATAAGGCTTACCCAGGCAAGCGGGGCTCAGCCTGGGTGGACCCTTATTTCCCTAGCTGCTCGTGGGAACACGATGAAAAGACCACGAAACGTTGGCGGACGTACAACCGCCGTCTCTAAGCGCGGTAGAAGCGACTACAATGCTGAACAGTATGACCCCCAAACGTTTCCTTCCCTGTCTACACCATGGGAGGAACGTAGGGCCAAAACTCAAGGTGAGGCTTACGCCCCGAAGTATTTAGTGTGCAGCCGTACAGATGGGGAATCTTTCATGTCCACGAAGCCAATGTTCTTCGTGGACCATTTGGAAGACAAATATGGTGAGGTCGATGGGTTGTCAAAGATGAGGTCTGGATCCGTTTTAATAACGATGTCATCCCCGGCCCAGTCACGGGCTTTGTTGGCCTGTGACAAGCTGGGTGATGTTTCCGTTTCCATTACACCACATAAGACCTTAAACATGGTCCAGGGCATCATTTTCCACAGAGATCTGCTGTTGCAATCGGACGATGAATTGAGAGCAAACTTGGAGCGGCGAGGTGTGCACTTCATCCGCCGTATCTATAGGGGTCCGAGGGACAAGAGGGTTGCCACCGGTGCCTTCATCGTGGCTTTCGAGGGCGATTCATTGCCTGAGAAGGTCAAGGTGATCGTTTACCGGGTCGACGTCAAGCCTTACGTTCCTCCCCCTATGCGCTGCTTCAAGTGCTGGAGGTTTGGTCACATGTCCTCCCGATGTGACGCCAACCCAACATGTCGGGAGTGTGGGCGTGCATCCCATCCAGACGCCCCCTGTACCCCACCTCCAGTGTGTGTCAATTGCAATCAGCAGCATCCTCCTTGTTCGCCCGACTGTACTGTACTCCACAAAGAGCGCAAGATCATGGAGTATAAGACCCTGGACCGGCTGACATACGCAGAGGCCAGACGTAAATATATGAAGCTCCATCCTGTCACCATGACAACGTCTTATGCCACAGTAGCTTCGTCAGTCTCCAGACCATCTGTACCACGAATGCCAGCGGGCCCCCAGGCCCGAACCACTGCACCTGCCCCCTTGACAGTTGGGGGTGCTACTCCTTCGGTTGCTCCCACACTTTTCACGTTGGGAGCAACAGACAAGCCATTGCAGGGGACGTCGGTCCCCACCCCAGTGCCGGAGAAACAACAGCCTTCTCCGGCTCCTCTCGCCTGGAAGGCGTCCCAGGGGACACTCCCTTCCGAGGCTTCTCTTCATGGGAAAGTGGATCCCAGCAAATGGCTGAAGGATCTCGCGGCTGCTGATCGAGGGGCCTCCACCTCTTCGTCGGCAGCTGCAGCCCCTGTTGAGAAGCCCTCACGGCCCTTAACACCCAAGGGCAAGCGAGAGGCTAAAAGGAAAGACAAGAAGAAAAAGGATTCTTTGGTGGCTTCCAAGCCACCCACACCCACATCCTCTGCTTCAGAGGATGAAGTCGAGATCCTTGCCTCCGCTGAGGATCTCGCACTTCTTGATTCGCCCGAACGTAGGAACTCTGCACATCCAGAATCACCTATGGTCTTAGATTCTGTAGATCCTGACCATAAGGCGGCAGATGTTCCTATGGAATGATCTTCTTTCCTTTCTTTTATTTTATGGCTTTACAGCGAGTAGAAAGAGTTATTCTCCAGTGGAATTGCGGCGGCTTCCTTAATCGCCTGGCCGAGCTGCGCCAATTACTGTGGCACTACCCTGCACTTTGTATTGCCCTACAGGAGACATGGTTTCCAGCACAGCGCACCCCTGCCCTCCGTGGGTATCGGGGGTACTACTGCAACAGGACCCTTTACGACAGGGTGTCTGGCGGTGTCTGCCTATATATCCTGGACACTGTCCCAAGTGCCCCCGGGCCCCTCACAACCACTCTTGAGGCAGTGGCTGTCAGAATTCGGGTAACGCAAGAATTCACTGTCTGCAGCTTGTACCTTCCTCCGGATGAGGCCGTGTCTCTCAACACCCTTACCGCTCTGGTCTCACAACTTCCCCCACCATTCCTTTTGAGGGACTTCAACGCCCACAACCCTTTGTGGGGTGGACTCCAGACCACGGGCCGCGGTAGGGATGTTGAGACATTGTTGGCGCAACAAGACCTTTGCCTCCTGAATACAGGTGCCCCCACGCATTTTAGCGTGGCACAGGGCACGTATTCAACGATCGACCTCTCCGTCTGCAGCCCCAGCCTTCGACCACACCTCGGTTGGCGTGTGCATGAGGACCTGTGTGGCAGCGACCACTTTCCCATCTTTGTGTCGCTCCCGCAGTACCAAGCTGCAGACAGCTTACCCCGTTGGTGTCTCCGTAGGGCTGACTGGCCAGTCTATACTTCAACCGCTGTCATCACTGCACCACTGCCAGATGACATTGACAATGCAGTCCAGCAGGTGACTGATAGTATTGTCAGGGCCGCTGAGGTAGCAGTTCCGCAAACCACCGGTTCCACTAGGCGTAGGTCCGTGCCTTGGTGGACACCGGAGATTGCTGAGGCTATCCGGGAACGTCGGCGAGCGCTCCAGCGCCATCGACGCCACCCATCCACGGAGAATTTTGTGGCCTTTAAACGGCTCCGTGCGCGTGCTCGACGACTCATACAGCAGAGCAAGCAGGGTTCCTGGGAGCGGTATGTAGCCAGTATCGGCTCCCGCACCTCCCTGACTAAGGTATGGACGCAAGTCCGACGCGTCTTCGGATACCGCCCGCCGACAGGAATCCCGTCCCTCACCATCCAGGGTGTGCTCTGCACGCTCCCGACAGCTATCGCCGAGCACATGGCAGACCACTACGCACAATGCTCTGCGACTGCCATGTACAGTGCTGACTTCCGCACCCTCAAAGAGCGGGCCGAGCGGAAACAGTTCTCTTTCCGCACTCGTCGTCGGGAAATATACAACGACCCGTTTAGCGAGTGGGAGTTCCGATCTGCCCTTGCTGCATGTCCTGATACAACTCCGGGACCAGATAGGATTCACGGCCAATTTCTCCGACACCTCTCACCAGAGTTTCAACGCCGCATTCTCGCCCTGTTCAACCATCTATGGGCAGAGGGCACTTTCCCGTCGCAGTGGCGGGAAAGCACTATCATCCCGGTGCTGAAACCTGGTGCAGACCCCCTGGTGGCTGACAATTACCGTCCGATCAGCCTCACCAACGTTCTCTGCAAGCTCTTCGAACGTATGGTGAGTCGGCGGCTTATGTGGATCCTAGAAGGGCGCGGACTCCTTGCTCTGCAACAGGGGGGCTTTCGCCAGGGCCGTTCTACCATTGACAACCTCGTCTCATTGGAGTCGGCCATTCGCGCTGCGTTTGCTAGGCGTGAGCATCTCGTTGCTGTATTTTTCGACCTTCGAAAGGCGTATGACACCACCTGGCGCCATCATATTTTGACGACTCTGCATGACTGGGGCTTACGTGGCGCCCTTCCTGTTTTTATTCGCAATTTCCTCTCCCACCGATCGTTTCGGGTGAGGGTTGGGACATCATTTAGCTCCCCCCGTATTCAGGAGAACGGTGTCCCACAGGGCTCCGTACTTAGCGTTCCATTGTTTTTAGTGGCGATAAACGGTCTTGCTGCGGCTGTGGGGTCATCAGTCAGTTGCTCTCTGTTCGCCGATGTCTTCTGCCTGTATTTCAGCTCCGTTTCCATCGGCGTAGCTGAACGGCGGCTGCAGGGTGCCATCCGAAAGGCCCACTCATGGGCCTCTACTCACGGATTTCAGTTCTCTGCACTGAAAACCTGCGTGATGCACTTCTGTCGCCGTCGGGTAGTTCACCCTGACCCAGAGCTCTACTTGGGTGGTGAACTACTTCAGGTCGAGGAAACACATCGCTTCCTGGGCATGGTGTTCGATGCCCGGCTGACTTGGGTGCCACACCTACGTCAGCTGCGACAGAAGTGTTGGCGGCATTTAAATGTTCTTAGATGCCTCAGCCATACTAGTTGGGGAGCAGCACGTTCCACCCTTCTTCAGCTCTACAAGTCTCTCATTCTGTCACGGCTTGATTACGGGAGCTTGGTGTATGACTCCGCAGCCCCTTCTGCCTTGCGGGTCCTAGACCCCGTTCACCACACAGGCGTGCGTCTCGCAACAGGGGCTTTTCGTACCAGTCCCGTAACGAGCCTTCTAGCTGAAGCTGGTGTTCCCCCTCTGCGGTATCGCCGGCAACGGTTGTTGGTGAGTTACGTTGCCCGGGTTCATGCTTCACCCCGCCATCCAAACCACAGGCTTCTCTTCCCACTTTCTGCTCTCCCTTCCCCACGACGTCGGCCCAGGTCGGGTCTCCAGATTGCGGTCCGCGTCCGTTCCCTTCTCTCCTCACTTGATTCCTTACCCCTTCCTCCACCTTACCATTACTCCGACCGTATCCCCCCCTGGAAAATTCCTCGCCTGGAGCTTCGGCTGGACTTGTCCCGGGATTCAAAAGCCTCGATTTCACCACTGCTTCTCCGTCGCCGGTTCTATGCACTGATTGATACGTTTCACGGAGCAAACATTGTGTACACGGACGGTTCTTTGGTCGATGGCCATGCTGGATATGCCTTTATCCATGGTGACCACATCGAACAGCGGTCATTGCCTTGTGGAAGCAGCATCTTCACCGCAGAACTGGTCGGTATTTTGAGAGCTCTTGAACACCTCAGAGCTCACCCCAGGGGGTCGTTCGTCATCTGTAGTGACTCCCTGAGTGGCTTACAGGCCCTCGACCAGTTTCTGCCGAAAAACACAGTAGTGCGAGCCATTCAAGATGCTGTCTTTGCCCTTGGCGAGTCAGGCCGTTCTGTCACCTTTGTCTGGACTCCAGGCCACATAGGTATACCGGGCAATGAACGTGTCGATGAGCTGGCTAAACAGGCCACTACTTCGCGGTCCCTGGATATTGGCCTCCCAGTTTCCGACCTCCAAACCCAGTTGACCCACAAGGTCTTAAGGGTTTGGAATTCTGAATGGGCAGATTCGACTGAACCGAATAAGCTCCGTGCTATCAAGCCGTCTACCGCAGCATGGAAGACGTCCCTGAGGGCTTCTCGCAGGGAGTCGGTTGTCCTTTGCCGACTCCGTATAGGCCATACTTGGCTCACGCATGGTCACCTTCTGCGTCGCAAGGACCCTCCGCAGTGTCGATGTGGTGCGTCTTTGACGGTCGCCCACATCTTAATTGAATGCCACAATTTAGCCGCAGTGAGACGAAATTTTAATATCCCTGACGTTTTGCAGCTTGCATTAGCTGACAATACCTCCACGGTTGACTCTGTTTTAAATTTTATGCGTGAGTGTGGACTTTACAAGTCCATTTAATGTTTGTGTTTCTCTGTCGTTTCTCTGTCCTCCGCCTGCTTAAGTCTGTTAGGTAGGCGGTTTTAACGTGTTCCAGAGTGGCTGGGTGTGTTCCTTATATCCTTGTGACCACCCAGCAAAAACACTATTGTAATGTTTCAGCTGTTTTATCCCTTCTTCGTTTTTAATCGTATCCTTTCTTTCTATTAGTCTGTAAGTTTTAAACTTTGACTTGTTAGTGCATTCACTTCGGATCGCTTAACACAATGTTTTATCTCTTGGACTGGAAAAAGGGACTGATAACCGTCGTTGTTTAGTCCCTTCAAAAACCCAACAACAACAACAACATAGTAAACGTTGTCTCAAGAGAAAATTTTGAAATTATTATTGCATTGCTATGGGTCAAAGTGCATGGAATTTTGGATGAATTGAAAGTTGTATTGTGGAATTATACTTAAAAAAACTATGAAATTTTCCTATTTGACCTATTGAGGGAAGCTTACAAAATAGAAAGAGATGAAACAGAGATTTTTGTAGAAATCTGTTTGATACTTTCTGAGAAAAAGGAACATACATTATTTTTTTTTAAAATAAAACTTCAAATTTCATTTTAAAAAGTTGAATACATACAATCAAAGGATTTTAAATGTAAATGTGTTACTTTCATGTAAAGCGTGGTACAAAATTTCATTGCCATATCTCGAATACTGTGGATTTGTTGCATTTTTGAAATAGTGTGTGGTTTTCATCAACGTCCCCCCTTATGGCGACCGCCCACGAAAAGCAGGAGACCTGGGCTGGCACATATTTTCATTTGTCATAAAATAATAACGACAGCTTAAAGTCGGCAGTTTTGCTTAAGACGAATTAATATCAGCTTTTACAATAATCTAGTTCCGGACCATCATCAATGTCTGTTCTTTTCAACCAGACGTTACATAATATACGTTTCATACGAATGAATCATTTTTCTCCCGTGTAAACCCCCCTCCCCCCAAAGACAAAAAGTAAAGAACATTCGGGTTTAACGTCTCTTCGATGCAATGCTCACATTCGGATTTTTGGGTAAGGATGAGGAAGAAAGTCAGCTGTGAACTTTCAAAGGAATCATCCCGACATTTACCTAAATTAACTTAAGGAAATCACGGAAAACCTAATCTGGATGGCTGGAGATGTATTTGAACCACCGTCCTCCTCAATGCGGGTCCAGTTTGTTGCGCTGCACCACCTCGGTCGGTCCCCCAAAAGAACTCCTTTCGTACCATACAAGTATTCCATTACTCATTTCATTGACTCAACCATCGTTAGATTTTCGTCTATAATCGTGGGAAAAGAATGTAATTTAGTTTTATTTACTAAACCTTGACCAATATTTTGAACAAGTTGACGGAGTCGCCATGGGGAGTCCTCTATCTCCCATGGTGGCCAACTATTTTATGGAAGACTTTGAGGAAAGAGCACTACTGTCAGCACGTCTGCAACCTTCTTGTTTCTGGCGCTATGTGGATGACACATTTGTGGTGTGGCCTCACGGAATAGAGATGTTACCCACGTTTCTTCAGCATCTGAATTCACTCCATCCAAGTATCCAGTTCACCATGGAGTTGGAAGGAGACGGAAGTTTACCTTTTCTGGATGTTATGGTAAAAAGAAAAACCTGATGGTACGCTGGGCCATAGTGTCTACCGTAAAGCGACGCACACAGAGCTATATTTGCAGGCCACAAGTTGTCATCATCCTGCACAACGCGGTAGCGTCTTACGATCTTTGGTACACAGGGCACATGTAGTCTCAGATACTGACAGCTTGCCAGGTGAACTACAACATCTAAAAACTGTATTCCAGCAAAACGGTTATTCTGAGCGACAAATACGCAATGCATTTCGATCGAAGCAATCTCAACGAAAGGATGTGGATGAAGATTCGGAGGCACCCACTGTAACGGCGTTCTTGCCTTATTTTGGTGGCATGTCATCTAGGATAGAACGTATCCTGAAGAGACACGACATCAAATGTGTGTTTCGTCCGCCATCAAAACTGAGAAATCTATTGTGCTCGGTCAAAGACGAGCTTGGGCTTCGAAAACGCGGCGTTTACAAAATACCATGTCAGTGCGGAAAATCTTATATAGGGCAGACATGTCGAACTGTGCAAGAACGCTGTTATTGAACACCAACGCCACACACGCCTAGGACAACCTAGTAAGTCAGCGGTAGCAGAGCACTGCCTGAACACAGGTCATCGGATGTGTTACGAGAAAACGGAAGTTCTATCGACTGTATCATCATTTTGGGACAGTATTTTTAAAGAGGCCATACACATCCGTACGGCGGATAATCTTATCAACAGGGATGCAGGTTTCCAGATGAGCGCAGCCTGGAATCCAGTATTGGCTGCAATCAAAGCAAAACAGAAGAAAAGAGAAAATCGGAAACACGAAGGATCGCAGCGCAACACAGATACTTAGTTCCAATTTTCACCACAGGAGCGTCCGGCAGCACATCATTGCCCACGGCGCACGCGCGGAAGACGCCTCCTCGGCTCCCAGCAGGGGGCACCAGAAGCGCCGCCGTCGACCAACACTCAACGGTCTCTCGCGCATGCGTAATCTCTGCACACGCCCTGATAAATACCGCCGCTGCCGCGCAATTACCATCAGTCGCGCCTTCAAGTACTGACAGCTACCACCACCTGAAGATGTCGAACAGTTGGGTCGGCGAAATATTGTGGGAGATTCACAATGTCATCCGGCGGCAAACCCGCGAAGTGTATTTACTGGCGTGTCTTCTTGAATATAGACAGTTCCGCATTGATGATATGCAGCCAAATATCATCAAGAGTATGAATTGTGAAAGAGGATACGTTACTTGAGCTGCAGGAGGAGTGAGGCGAACGTCTAGCACAAGCTAATACATTTCCGTGTTTATTGCAATCACCACGACTATGCCACAGAGAGAAAATGGCGGTCAGAACAAAGCTTGGTCGCTATTCTCTACAAGGCCGGCGGTCTACATACGTCGCCGTGCCACTTGAAGAAGAGGCGATAAGTCGTTCCACAGTACTTCCGCCACAGAGGGCGCCAGCAGTCTTGTTACCTCTCTGCTTTTCGCGCCGACCAATAGGAGAAAAGGACACCGCAGCCACGACAGACAGTACAGGAGTAAGTACGACGTTGCCCCAGGAATACGACGGTTCCAGGGGTTCATCATAGAAGAGCCATCAGTTGACAGTACTATTGCGAGAGATAGCTTTATATAACAGAACTGTTTCATAAAAAAAGTTGAAATGTTTCTAAAGCTATAGGACTTAACTGCTTGGTTATTAGTCCCTAGTTTATAAAGCACTTAAACTAAGTTAAACTAACCTAAGGACAACACACACACATATCCATACCCCAGGGAGGACACGAAACTCCACGGCGAACGGCCGCGCGCACCGCTGCACGGCACCAGTATGATTCTTCTTATTTGAGAATACCATAACATAATTAATTATCTTCTTCTTGTGTTGTTTTTTGTAGTAGATACTGGAAGAGGTCCTTATACTCAGTGCCTCTAATAAGTTACTTCCTAAGATAAGGTCAATCAGACTTCTTCCCTATGAAGGTTACACTCAGAAAAGATGAAGTATCATAGTTTAACTTTGTCTCAATTACTTAAATTAGAAAACAGTTGGTTATATTTGAACCATAATAAGGGTTTATTGTACCCTTTGTACATCACCAATACTTCAAACATTTGGTTAACAGTCTTATATCCAGAAATTATTATACAAATTATTGAGACAGGTTTAGAACATGTTGACAATTTGAGTCAACTCTAGTAACTAATTACAAAACAAAACACCATCAATATCTACACTTTCACGTCTCTTTACTCTGAGTGTCCACAGAGTTCATTCTAGTGCACAGTGTTCTTCAAATATGTTTTCCATGAGAAGTAGTAGGTCCCTGTCGGGCATTCACCTGTGAAAGAAGTAGCCCAGGACAGTAATAGTCCAAGCAAAATACCTCCTTAAATACCCAAAAACTAATCAATTTAGCTAGGTAAAGCGTGTAGTGCTTGAGAAACTACACACTGCGCACAGCTATTCCGTCGCGGCCAACTGTTTCATACTTCGGAAGAATGTGTACCTCACTAGCACGCCAAAGATAAGTATTTATACCACTGTATTAATAAATAATACGTGAACTAATCACTTCTTTCGTTGCCATTGCCCACATCCTTAGCCACGGTCTACCACCTTCCCAATTTACAGCATCCCGAAGACACGACAGTCGCAATTCATTATACATGTGTTGGTCCTGGTGGAATCTTAAATCTTCCAATCTTGCCTGCATACTTTGGCGCGGCACTTTAAAACAAGAAAAAAATAACATGACTTGATTATCAGTAATAACATTTATAAATTACTCTAAAATTATAAAGATAAAAAGAATGATTTTCAGTGTCGGTGTTTATGGATGGTACCAATGCAACTATCCTTCGTAACGCTTGCAGTGTGTAGTATATGGATATTCGGGCCCGTCTGGGATGCGTGCGCGGATTACTTAATGGTTAATGCGATCACGCGCGAAAGGTGCGAAATCTGGCTTCGAGTCCCCTTTTGGCACAAATTTTCATATGCCATCATTAACCTGTAACGGCTCACTCTGATGCAAAATCTCAATTACTCATACGTTCTGGTGTAGTGAACCCTCACATGCGTCGCGTCCTCAAATGAGGACACTTTAATTTTGCCTCATTTCTGTCATCTTTTATATCTGAGGTGACGGTAAAAGTACAGGCACCTCATATGAGAACTAATAATGAATGCCAGAATGTCTCATAGAAGGTAGTGTTAGTCGTTGGGCTAAGAAAGAAATGGAGAGTCGGGATTACAAGAGAGAGTAGAGCAAGCATTCAGATAAAAGCAAATTCTTGTCTGTACATCGGAAAAAAAGTCTGTCATTCGGTACGCAACGAATTACGCTTCAATGTGGTATAACACTGGCGAGTCAAGTCAGGTGATCCCAGTGCCACCAAGTGTCATGATCGGGATTGCAGACGGAAAACACGTTACATTTGAGAAAACTTTAGACTTGCTGTGTGCCCTGACTGCCTGAAACAATAACAATGTACGAAAAACACAAAATAGTGTAGACTCTTCATGTATTCTTTGACATTATTAATAGATGTTCCATGTAAAATGACGCCGTCATATGCCGTCTAGTAAAATCATCTGAAAATCAGAGCCAACTGCAGAACGATCTGAATATCACTATGGTGTGAAAATTGGCAATTGCCTCTAAATAATGAGAAGTGTGAAGTCGTCCACATGAGTACGAAAAGAAATCCGTTAAACTTTGCCTAGTGCCGAGTGGTCGTCGTGCAGAGCGCACCTCTCCAGAGCCAGCACATTTTCAGTTGTAAGTGAAACCGGCTCCTCTCTAGAAGCTACATATTTTGACTTTTCGTTGCGCTTTCGCTTCAGTTCATTAAAGTTATTGTGTGCTCGCGTTATTATTTGATTCATATTCGCGTTAAATATCTGCTTAGTGCATTATTGCGCCATGTGAATCACGTCGCGACAGTCGTCTGTCTTTATTTTCTGATTAGAAGCGACATATAGTATTTTGATTTTCGTCTGCGCGTTCTCGTTTCAATTTGTAAATTTATACCGTGCTCTCGTGCGTATTAGATTCAGATCCGCGTTTTAACAAACAGTGTAGTCTTCCTTTGAACGCATCGCTACTGTAGTTTCTGTATTTGTCGGCACTGTAATCATGAATAGGGACTGTGACTGCTGTGTGTGGATGCAGTCTGAGCTGGTGACACTTCGTTCCCAGCTTCAAGCTGTGTTAACCTCTGTTGCACAGTTGAAAACTGCAATCGATGGGCGTCGTTGTTGTTGGCCGGCAGTGGGGACCGAATGGACTCCCGTCGTCTCCACCGATGGGCATGCGGCAGCGACATGCCCTAATACTGCTAGCAGTGAGGCAGACATCCCACCCGTGGTTGCGTAGGAGATCGCTCCAGTGCGTGGCAGGCGGCGCAAGACATTCCGGGGGGACCGATCGTGAGGCCTCCCCGGTTCGTCTTGCTAACAGGTTTGAGGCGCTGTCTGCTCAGAACGAAGTTCCTGAGTCGGATGGTGTCTCTCACCCTGTCACCACCTAGCCTGCGAGATCCGGGCTTTCACAGAGGGTGGGTTTACTTGTAGTTGGGAGCTCCAACGTTAGGCGGGTGATGGAGCCCCTTAGAGAGATGGCTGCCAAGGAGGGGAAGAAGGCCAACGTGCACTCCGTATGCATACTGGGTGGAGTCATTCCAGATGTGGAACGGGTCCTCCCGGATGCCATAAAGGGTACGGGGTGCAGCCAACTGCAGGTGGTGGCTCACGTCGGTACCAACGATGTGAGATGTGAGATTCTCTCAGGTTTCGAGCGGCTAACTGAAGTGGTAAAGACTGCCAATCTTGCTTGCAAGATGAAAGCAGAGCTCACCATCTGCAGCATAGTTGACAGAACCGACTGTGGACCTCTGGAACAGAGCCGAGTGGAGGGTCTGAATCAGAGGCTCAAACGGTTCTGCGACCGTGTAGGCTGCAGATTCATTGACTTGCGCCATCTCGGGTGGTGGGTTTCCGGGTTCCGCTGAATAGGTCAGGAGTCCACTATATACAGGAAGCGGCTACAAGGGTAGCGGGGGCTGTGTGGCGTGGACTGGGCGGTTTTTTAGGATAAAGAGCTTCGGGGAAATAGAAAATGGGCAATTTCAAAGGGTGCAGGTGGATCACAGGAGAAATGTTGTAAATTGTCGTAGCTGTGTCGGGAAAGTACTAGAACTCCAAGCGTTAACAGAAAGCACCGAAACATACATCATTATAGGCAGCGAAATTTGGCTCAAGCCGGAAATAAGTTCAGAAGAAGTATTTGCAAAAGATCTAACGGTGTTCAGACAGGATAGATTAAACAAAATAGGCGGGGTCGTGTTTGTCGCCGTCAAAAGTAGTCTTTCGTGTAGCGAAGTTGAAGTTGATAGTTCCTGCGAGCTATTATGGGTAGAGGTTGTACCCGAAAATCGTACGAAGTTAATAATCGATTCCTTTTACCGGCCTCCCGACTCTGACGATACAATAGCAGAAAGGTTCAAAGAAAACCTGAGTCTAATTACAAAAACGTACCCGACTCACACGATAATAGTAGGTAGTGATTTTCATTTACCCTCGGTCTGTTGGCGAAATTACATTTTCAAATCAGCTGGTAGGCATAAAACATCGTCCGAAATTGTACTCAACGCATTCTCTGAGAATTACTTCGAACAATTAGTTCAAGAGCCAACTAGAATTGTAAATGGATGTGAAAACACACTTGATCTCTTAGCAACAAATAATCCTGAGCTCATAACGAGCATCAAAACGCATATAGGTATTAGTGAACACAGAGCTGTCGTAGCGAAATTGAATATCGAAAGTTCCAAATTTACCAAAAATAAACGCAAAGTATATTTGTTCAGGAAAGCAGATAGAAACGAAATACATTGCTTCTTGAAAGACAGCTTCCACTCGTTTCTAACACTAAACGTAGGTGTAGATCAGATGTGACTCAAATTCAAAGAAGTGGTATCGACAGCAATTGACAGTTTTATACAAAATAAATTAATAAATGAAGGAGGCGATCCCCTTTGGTACACAAAACAGGTCAGGACACTGTTGCAAAAGCAAAGGAAAAGGCATACTAAATTTAAACGAACACGAAATCCCCAGGATTGGCGATCGTACTCAGAAGCTCGAAATTTAGCCCTCGCTAAATGAGAGATGCCTACAATTTTATCACAACGAAATTCTTTCTCGAAATTTGACTGAAAACCCAAAGAGATTTTGGTCATATGTTAAATATACTAGGGGCAAATCACAAACAATACCTTCACTACGTGATAGTAATGGCGATCCTGCCGACGACAGCGCTACTAAAGCAGAGTTACTAAATATAGCTTTTAGAAACTCATTCACCAAAGAAGACGAAACCAATATTCCAGATTTAGAATTACGAACAGATGCTGTAATGAGTAACGTAGAAGTAGATATCATCGGAGTAGTGCAGCAACTAAAATCACTTAACAAGAACAAGTCTTCTGGTCCGGATTGTATACCCATTAGATTTCTATCTGATTATGCTGAAGCGATAGCTCCTTACTTAACAGCCATATACAACTGCTCTCTCAAAGAAGGATCTGTACCAAAAGATTGGAAAGTTGCCCAGGTCACACCTATATTCAAGAAAGGCAGTAGGAGTAACCCACTAAACTACAGGCGTATTTCATTGACGTCAATTTGCAGCAGGGTTTTGGAACATATCCTGTACTCAAATATTATGAATTATCTCGAACAGAACGATCTATTGACCCAAGGTCAACACGGATTTAAAAAATATCGTTCATGCGAAACACAACTAGCTCTTTATACACACGAACTGATGGGTGCTATCGACAAAGGTTCGCTAATCGATTCAGTATTTCTTGATTTCCAGAAAGCTTTTGACACCGTACCTGACAAACGGCTTTTAATCAAATTGCGTGTTTATGGTATATCGCCCCAAATTTGCGATTGGATTGGGGATTTCTTGTCAGAGAGGACACAGTTCGTAGTAATTGATGATAAGTCAGTGACTAAAACAGAGGTGATATCGGGCGTTCCACAAGGTAGTGTTATTGGTCCTCTGCTGTTCCTTATTTACATAAACGATTTAGTGGAAAATCTAAGTAGCTCTCTTAGGTTGTTTGCAGATGACGCCGTCATTTACCGTCTAGTAAAATCATCTGAAGATCAAAACCAACTGCAGAACGATCTGAATAAGATATGAGTATGGTGTAAAAATTGGCAGTTCACTCTAAATAATGAGAAGTGTGAAATCGTCCACATAAGTACGAAAAGAAATCCGTTAAGCTTTGTTTACAAAATAAATCAATCAAATGTGAAGGCCATAAACTCCACAAAATACCTACGAATTACTATTACTTCAGACTTAAATTGGAAAGAACACGTAGATAATATCGTGGGAAAGGCGAACTAGAGTCTGCGTTTTATTGGCAGAACCTTTAAAAGATGCAACAGAACTACTAAAGAAACTGCATACACTACGCTTGTCCTTTCTTCTTTGCAGTATAACTGCCCAGTGTGAGATCCTTTTCAGGTGGCTTTGACGGAGGACATCGGAAGAATCCAAAGAAGGGCAACTCGTTTCGTATTGTCATGATACAGGGGAGACAGCGTTACGGAAATGATACAGGATCTGGGATGGGAATCATTACAACAACGGCGCTTATCGCTGCGGCGTGGGCTGCTTGCGAAACTCCAATCGCCAACATTCTCCTCCGAATGCGAAAATATATTGTTGACTCCCACTTACATAGGTAGAAATGATCATCAGAATAAAATACGAGAAATCAGAGCTCGAACAGAGAGATTCAGGTGTTCTTTCTTCCCGCGCGCTATTCGACAATGGAATGGGAGCTAAAGAGTATAATTGTGGTTCGATGAACCCTCTGTCAGGCACTTAAATGTGATTTGCAGAGTATCCCATGTAGATGTAGATGTAGACAAGATAAATCAATCAAAAGTGAAGGCCGTAAACTCCACAAAATACCTAGGAATTACAATTACTTCAGACTTAAACTGGAAAGAACACATAGATGAAAGGCTAACCAAAGACTGCGTCTTATTGGCAGAACCCTTAGAAGATGGAACAGAACTATTAAAGAGGCTGCATACACTACGCTTATCCGTCCATTTTTTTTTTTTTTTTTTTTTTTTTTTTTTTTTTTTTTTTGGAGTATTGGTGCCCAGTGTGGCATCCTTATCAGGTGGATTTGACGGAGGACATCGGAAAAGTCCAAAGAAGAGCAGCTGGATTCGTATTGTCACCATACAGGGGAGACAGTGTGGAAACGGACGGCTGGGGTTGTGTCTACGTTAAGAGGTTTGGCAATAATAGCAACGAGTCGCCACTTATTGATTTAGTCATTTTATATACTGGCAAAGAATTATTTATTTTAACGCTATCTGACTGTCTTACTAACAAAAGTTATATAAAGGCAAAATACCTATAAGCAATGTTCTGCATTAAATCCAGCCGACACCGTTCTCAATTAACAATGAAATAAATGAATCAAATATTCAATTCTGGAAAGTGACACCTCGCTTCGCAGTACTTCACATACTTCACTTCATTTAGTTCATGAGACTGAATTCTACAATGAACTCAACTATCACTAAGCTATAAATCCATTTAATACTGAACTTGATCCCACCTTTACTTTCCAAAAGAAATTAAAATAAATAATCAATGTAACTAATTAAATTCACCTGATGTAAAATATTAAGAATAGTAAGTAATAAATTCACCTAAGTATCACAAACCACAGAAACGAAGAAGGTGCGTATTATTGTGTGCAATGAGGATGTGCCGAAACTTAAGGAAAACCTATACCAGGTAGCGGTATTAGAATTGACAACGTCGATGTATGAATGATTAGTTTATTATACTTTCAACCCCTTTTTCTTTACACTAATCGCACTCAAAGATCATTGTTATAAATTAATTAAATGGAGTCTCACTAGGTGGAAATCTATATTAATAATGAAAGAAAAACAAATTCTTTAAAGTAGTAAATAAATGTATTAACACTTATCTTGCACTGATAGATTCCGAACCTCATCAGGTGCCAGCTTCAATTTCTCCATCAACCACCCGATCCTCTCGCTTGGCTAACAGGCGCGATCCTTCCCCGACAAACTCCAGACTGCTACTACTTCTTACTCAGAGGCAAAACCACTGCCTACCGGCCGCCAAAGATAATCTTACTTCACCGAAACAAAGATGGCTGTATAAGTTGTTGCCAACCTATACAGCGTAAACTTAGGATTCGAGATTTCCAATCAGTAGTCCCCTTACAAGTGTCACGGAAATTATACAGGACGTGGGATGGGAATCATTACAACAACGGCGCCTATCGCTGCGGCGTGGGCTACTTACGAAACTCCAATCGCCAACATTCTCCTCCGAATGCGAAAATATATTGTTGACTCCCACTTACATAGGTAGAAATGATCCTCAGAATAAAATACGAGAAATCAGAGCTCGAACGGAGAGATTAAAGTGGTTGTTTTTTTTCCGCGCACTATTCGAGAATGGAATGGGACATAAATAGTATAACGGTGGTTCGATGAACTCTCTGCGAGGCACTTAAATGTGATTTGCAGTACGACAGTACTGCTAAGGCAGAATTACTAAACACAGCTTTCCGAAATTCGTTCACCAAAGAAGACGAAGTGAATACTCCAGTATTCAATCCAAGAACAGATGCCAGCATGCGAAACTTAGAAGTAGATGTTCCTGGAGTAGTAAAACAACTTAAGTCACTAAACAAAAACAAATCTTCCGGGCCAGATTGTATACCAACTAGATTCCTCTCAGAGTATGCTGATGCAATAGCTCCGTACTTAGCTATAATTTACAACCGATCACTCAGCGAAAGATGTGTACCCAAAGATTGGAAAGTTGCCCAAGTTACTCCAATATTCAAGAAGGCAATAGGAGTGATCCCCAAAATTACAGGCCTATCTCATTGACGTCGATTTGCAGTAGGATTTTGGAACATATACTTTGTTCGAGTATTATGAACTACCTCGAAGTGAACGGCCTATTAACCAATAGTCAACACGGATTCAGAAAGTATCGCTCTTGCGAAACACAGCTTGCCTTTTATTCACTTGAAGTGTTAAGTGCCATCGACAAGGGATCTTCGGATTTCTGGATTTCCGGAAGGCTTTTGATACTGTACCCCACAAGCGGCTTCTAATGAAATTGCGTGCTTATGGAATATCTTCCCAATTGTGCGATTGGATTCACGATTTCCTATCAGAAAGGACACTGTTCGTTGTAATTGACGGGAAGTCATCGAGTAAAACAGAAGTGATATCTGGCGTTCCACAGGGAAGCGTTATAGGTCCCCTACTCTTCCTTGTGTTTATAAACGATTTAGGAGACAATCTGAATAGCTCCCTTACACTGTTCGCGGATGATGCTGTCGTTTATCGGTTAGTGAAATCAACAGATGATCAAAAGCAACTGCAAAGCGATTTAGACAAAATTTCTACTTGGTGCGAAAATTGGCAATTGGCACTAAATAAAGAAAAGTGTGAAGTAATACACATGACCACTAAAAGAAATCCGCTGAACTTCAATTATGCGATAAATCAGTCAAACCTTAAGGTCGTAAATTATTCCAAATACCTAGGAGTTACAATTACGAACAACTTTGATTGGAGAGAACACACAGAAAATATTGTGGGGAAGGCGAATTAAAGGTTACGTTTCATTGGCAGAATGCTTCGAAGATGCACCAGCTCCACCAAAGAGACTGCCTACATCACACTTGTGCGTCCTTTCCTGGAGTACTGTTGCTCCTTGTGGGACACTCACCAGGTGGGACTGACGGAAGATATTGAGAAGGTTCAGAGAAGGGCAGCTCGTTTTGTTTTATCACGTTACGGAGGTGGGGGGGGGGGGAAGCGTCACGGAATGTTTCACGAATTGTGGTGGAAATCATTAAAAAAAAAGACGTTATTCATTGCGGCGTGATCTGTTTGCGAAGTTTCAATCACCGACTTTTACTTCTGAATGTGAAAATATTTTGCTAGCACCCACCTACTTAGGGAGACATGACCATCCCAATAAAATAAGAGAAATCACATCGAAAACGGAACGATTTAGGTGTTATTTCTTCCCGCGTGGTATTAGAGAATGGAACGGTAGAGAAAAGTTATGAAAATGGTTAATGAACCCTCTGCCAGGCACTTAAATGTGATTTGCAGAGTATCTATGTAGATGTAGATCCCATGTAGATGTAAAATGCAGTCTTTGTACTCACTGTTCTCGTTTGAGGACACCTCGTTATTAGTGTATGGAACTATGTTTTTAGACAATTTATGATGAATTCTGCACAAGATAGGTCATAAGTTACCAAATAATACATCAGAAATGTTGTTCATTTTCGGGTTGATAATTCGTGCATGTGAAGGTTAATGTTCAGATGTTTCTTAAACGCTTAAAGACCTCAAGTCTGCAGTGTTGTGAAACGGTTTCCGGTTGATTCCCAGCTTCCATTTTACTTGAGACAGATAACAACGCTCGTAGAAGCATTATTTTACGCCTTGCTAGCAGACAATGACAGCGCGTCATGTTGTTGTTGTGTTGTACACGCCATGGCCCTAGTGTTTAGCTGGTAACAGCCGCGGACACAGCCCATTGATCCTGCTCCTTACTAATTGGCGACAGGTGCCGCGTCGCTGGCACGCTGCTCGGCCGCCGCCGCTTTAAATACTTGCCACAGCTGGCGGTGCGCCGCTCCTCCGTCGCCCACTCGCCGCAGCCTTAGTGCAGGTTAAGCCCAAGCGGCAGTCGCCTCCGGCCAGGCGGCTTATCAATCTCCTTTTCCGCCCCCACTCGCCGGAGATCAACTATTTCTGCACCCCAAAACGAATACGTCCCTTCTTGAGTCGGTGTCTAAGACTTATACAGGTAGTGGCGTGACAGTTCGTATCATCTTTGAACCAGTTAACTAGAAATGACGTGTAACACCTAAGAAGCCGACATAAACGGAATCACACATTCCCCACTTGTGATGACGTAAGTGAAATCGATGTGTTAGTATTCGGAGATGCTGGTACAAGGCAGGGAGCGGGGGGGGGGGGGGGGGATTTGCAAATCGTCGTGGTAATGAGTACTCCCACCCACCCTCCTACCAAGATGATTTCATTAAAATGAGTCTTATTCTATTTCGTTCAAAAATGTTTGTAAATCTATCGGACCAAACTGCGTGATCATCAGTCCGTAGCTTACAAACTACTTAAAGCACTGCACGGCCACTACGGTCGGGGATCCGAATCCCCCCTCGGGCATGGATATTCCTGCCGTCCTTAGTCTTAGTTAGTTCATAAGTAGTTTGTAAGTTTAGGGACTGATGACCCCGTACTTAAGTCCCATACGCTATACAAACCACAACCACAAACCTAGGTAAACTGACCTAAGGACACACACACACACACACACACACCCATGCCCCAGGGAGGACTCAAACCTCCACGGCGAGCAACCGCGCGCTCCGCAGCGAGACGCTTTAGACCGCTCGGCTACTCCACCGCGACATTCTATTTCGTGAATCTCGAAAACGCCTTTAACGATTTGCGTCAGATTTTTTATGTACACTAGTCAAAACAATCAGGCGATCGATTGAGATATCTGGATGCTGAACTATTGTCATCGCCAGAATGAACTCAAATGATTCGACGTCTTTCTGTCGGTTCTGCGGAGTGGACAACTGGACAACTGGATAACAGAGCGTTGCTGCAGGTTTTGGTGTTGACTCGTGTTTACTCTACCAAACGAATTACACAAGTAGTTTGCTTCAGATAGTGTATTGATCAGGCAGTGCAATGAACAACATCGTGACTTACTCGAAGCTATGGCACTGAGAACCATAGGAAGGTTGGAAGTGGAACAAACAAAAAGATTCCTGCAGCTATTGGGGTGTTCCAAAGTTTAATTTATAGGACCTGGGCGCGATTTCAGACACCGGAAACTGTTAAAAGAAGGCAAGGCCATGTTCGTCCACGGGTAACATCCGCAAGAGATGACCGTTATCTCTTGTTAATACCTCGTAGAGACAGGAAGCTGATTGCAACTGAGCTACACCATCCACGCTGCAGGAGGACGCGCAAGCGGTGGCCGAGGGGACAGCGGCGCGCCAGTCACGGTCTGCACGCCCACTACGGTCGGGGGTTCGAATCCCGCCTCGGGCATGGATATTTGTGCCGTCCTTAATTGTAGCTAGTTCATAAGTAGTTTGTAAGTGTAGGGACTGATGACCCCGTAATTAAGTCCCATAAGTTCTACAAACATTTGAACATTAGAGTACCGAAGGAAGAGATTAAAACCATGTACTCCATTGAACAACGCGTTTTTTCTGGTGATAGATTACCACAGGTTAGAAGAGAGTCCTACGGCAACAAGGCGAAGTTTTCAAGCACGATTTAATGTTCCTAAAGGATCCGGTGCGAAAACCATTCGTATGCTCCTCGCAAAATTTCAACGAACAGGCAGCGTAACTGATGATCTAGTTGGCCGCATGTTGGCCGCAAGCAAACCGCAGTTACGCCTGAAAAGATCGCCACAGTTTCTGGAATTATTCAGCGAAATCCAATGTTATCCGTCCTTAGAATTGCATCTGAGACTGATTTGAAGCCTTCCAGCACGCAGAAAATACTGAGAATGAGCCTACACATGTTTCCATTCAAAATTCAAACGAATCAAGCCATACCCGTACGAACTGTGCAACAAAGAGTTGCTTTGCTAATCAGATGCTCACAACGATTGATAGTGAAGGATTTAATATTGGCTGCTATTTCACTTATGTATGCTGATATGAGCTGTAAAGCGTACAGCGCCATCTGTTAGCAGCTTTTTTAACTATTATTTCAAACTACTGTATAAACTTCTTACAGCTTTCTCAATAAACATACCGTTTACTGCATTCCTCTATCGATCTTTGTTTTCGAGAAATTTAATTTTTGAAATCTGGGAGCCATTTTCTGGACACCCTGTATAAATGATGTGCAATTTACACATTCTTCACTTATGATGACGTAACTGAAATACGCTGTGTTAGTGTTCGCAGGAGCTCGTAGAAGGGAGAGGGCAGGGAAAATGTTGCAAGCCGTCGTGGTCAGGGAAAGCCCCACTCCCACACACCCTCGTACCAAGATTATTTCATGAAAATCAAAAATAATTAAACAAGCGATTTTTTTTCTCTTTCGTATACTTCGAAAACGCCTTTAACGATTTGCGTAAAAGTTTGTATGTACACTGGTCAAAACAATAAGGGGATGATTTGAGATAACTGGGTTCTTAATAATGTCGTTGGCAGAACGAACTCAGAAGATTCTACGTCGTTCTGTCGGTTCCGCGGATTTGATACAAAAACATTACGGCAAACGAGATAGTATTCATGAAAGAACGTTGCTGCAGAAGCGGCTCGTGGTGAGGTTTTCACTCTAACAAACGAATTACATGCTTACCCGAAGCTATCCCATTGAGAGCAATAGGAATGTTGGACGTGGGACACACACACAGATGGAGTGTCCCAAAGTCTAAATTCTAGGGGTTGGATTAGACTTCAGATAACAGGAACCATTAAAAGCAAGGCCAAGGTCAAGGTTAAAGTCGTCCAGGGGTAACAGCTCGTCGAGACAGAAGGTTAAATGCAACCCAGCTGCAAGGCACCCGCCAGGCAACAACAGGACGTGCCATACTAACACAAGCAGTCCATAATCGCCTTTCGGAATGAGATCTCTGCGCTCGGAGGCTATAGTGTGTGTCCAATTGAAACCATGATGCCATTTACCTACAGAAACTGACCGGGGGAACATGGGGATTGGAGTCGTAACGAATGGCACCGGGTTCTTTTCACGAATATATCAAGATTTTGCGTTCAGCGGAACAGTCGTCGTTACCTCATCTTGTTTATGCGCAGGAAACATCACCATACCGTGGAGGTGGATGAATGGTGTGGGCAGGAGTCAGTATTGGCGGAAGTACGGACCTCTATGTCGTTCAGAATGGCGCATTGACTGCTCAGGGTATAGATACGAGATCCTTCGACCTTTTGTTGTACCCTACGCTGATGCCATAGGAGATGAGTTCTTTCTGGTGGACGATAACGCTCGTCCGCACAGAACTGCACTAATGGACAACTTGCTTGACTCTGAAGGAATTCAACGAATGGACTGGCCAGTTTGTTCACTGGAGTTAAGCTCGATTGAGCATGTCTGGGACGCACTTCGCAGACGCATTGCAGCCAGATCAGCACCTCTCACAACGGTTGCAAGGCTGGATATTGCACTCATGGAATAATGGCTAAATAGTCCTCAAGTGCTGATTGATAAGCTCACACTGACCATGCCACGCAATTGTGCTACAGTATTGCCCGTGCGAAGTGATCACACACTATTTTAAAGGGCAACGAGAATGATTATGGTAGCCCCATGGTGCCTCGCTGTAAGTAAAAGACATGTAAAGCTGAAGTAGATATGTACGGTTACCTTTGTGTTTCTGCGATTGTGTAATTGTTTATTAATTATGGCTCTAATTTTTCTGATTGAGTAGCGTAATCAGCTGATGCCATACATGCCGTACAGCAACCAAGACGCAACCATGTGTGAAAGATCGAATCACAAAATAAACATTTAACATAAAACAATTTTGTGCCAACAAATTAATCCCAATGCTTTACCATGACTAATATCAAACAGTTTATAAGACAATGCACATCTGCCAGGCACTTAAATGTGATTTGCAGAGTATTCCAAGTAGATGTAGATGTAGAACTCAGTCTTACACCCTACAAATATAATTGATCACGAGTGCTCATTATCAAGCCATAAAGAAATCATCTGATCCAGTAGTATTTACTCACAAAATTTAATAATATTACGTTCAACAAGCAGAATGCAAACCACATTAACAAGTAAACGATCTCATGAGCGGTACTTACACTGACCGAGAGCCACCAGCCATGAGTCAAATGCTCTAGTTGCAAAATACAAAGAAAACTATTAAAATGAAGCAATTATATTATCGCGTTACTACAACCACTGAACTCCCTATAAAATGATCGTATAACAGAATATGCATAAGCGCACAGCAATGCAAGCTCGCTTTTAACGTCAGCTCGCAGGTCCGTGGTCCACGTCCTGTCGCCTTGGTAGCCCCGCCAGAAAACAGCGCAACCTTACTTCTGTTGATCCCAACGGCTCTCACTTGAATCGCCTTACCTTTGATTGGCCGAGGCGGTGGCCTAAGCCCTCTATCTTGCGAATCCACCCCTGCGAACTACCGAAAGACATTCCTGTGGCAAGCCCCCTCAACTTCCTTTCTTGATATACTACTGCACTACATAAGACTCTTTGAACTACGCCAATATCTACTACCCAAGCATCTCCGCTCTATCCTACCAATCCATTAATAAACTACAGCGCAGCACGCAATCTCTGCAGGTAAGAAAAGAGTGACTGCAATAAAGTGATAACTAAATAAAACGCATTTGCCACCTTCCATGTCCAATGGTTAGTTAGCTTAATAATTAGGCCAGACAGGCTTGCAGATTCCATAAGTGATAATTATAAGTTAAGTGTAGCTTTGCAGCACCTTGGGCTGCTGTTTCTAGTACGTAAGAATTAGTTATTCTATCCGGAAATGAACAGGCAAAGGTATTATTTGTGCTGCGGAAATACTGAACGAAAAATACACGGTGACAGCAGAACTTACCGTGGGCTAAAGAGCAGTGTACTAGGCTGCTGCCACCCTCCCCCCTCGGGGCATTAAAATACAATAAACAAAAAAGAAATACTACCGTATGGGTTGTGCATATCGCTCCCCTCAGTAGAAGAGCTTACAGAAACAGGGTGCATAGGAGTATTACCATTTACACGAATACCACCCGTGTATGGGGACGGTCTATTCTACCAAATACCTAGGAGTTACAATTACGAACAACTTTGACTGGAGAGAATACATAGAAAATATTGTGGGGAAGGCGAACCAAAGGTTACGTTTCATCGGCAGAACGCTTCGAAGATGCACCAGCTCCACCAAAGAGACTGCCTACATCACACTTGTGCGTCCTCTCCTGGAGTACTGTTGCCCCTTGTGGGACCCTCACCAGGTGGGACTGACGGAAGACATTGAGAAGGTTCAGATAAGGGCAGCTCGTTTTGTTTTATCACGTTACGGGGGGGAAAGCGTCACGGAAATGTTGCACGAATTGGGGTGGAAATCATTAAAAGAAATACGTTATTCATTGCGGCGTGATCTGTTTGCGAAGTTTCAATCAACGACTTTTACTTCTGAATGTGAAAATATTTTGCTAGCACCCACCTACTTAGGGAGACATGACCACCCCAATAAAATAAGAGAAATCAGATCGAAAACGGAACGATTTAGGTGTTCTTTCTTCCCGCGCGCTATTAGAGAATGGAACGGTAGAGAAAAGTTGTGAAAGTGGTTAATGAACCCTCTGCCAGGCACTTGAATGTGATTTGCAGAGTATCTATGTAGATGTAGATGTATGAAGTACATAGGAGCGCGGCCCGAGAGACGCACGGCTGCCGTGACGTCACGGCCTGGCACCTGTCGCTGACGGAGTGTGGCCGCGGCGCCGGCCGCCTTGGCGCCTCCAGGTGGCCCGCGTCGTCGCCGCCGCCCCTCCCACTCTCCCTCCCCCCTTCCCCTGCCCCTTACCCCATCCCCACCAGCCCCACCGTGGCAGCGGCTCGGCTTGCGGCTGGCCGCTAGTGGTCCATATGCCCTGCCCGCTCAGTCATCCTCGGGCGTCGTTACGGTGGCGCTCACGCGGTTGCCATGCGACGAACATCGCCGCCCGTGCTCTTCGCCAAGAACCTCGTCAAGAAAGCTGGTAAGTGACGAGCCGTGAGAGTGCAAAGGCGATGCATTTAAATGCAAAAGTCGCGCAACAGTCGTCCGTTAATCGTCGTCCTGTCCGTGAAAACGCGTGTGATGCGCGTTTTTTGGACAAACGATTGTTGCAACCATAAGCCTTACTATAGAGCACTTACAAACTCATAGTGTATATATAAGACAATTTTCTCCGGCGGTTTCCATGCAATCAGGGAGTAAAACTTAAAACAGTGTGCTGAGGCCTAACTTTGCAGGATGTGGGCGTAATGGTAATTCACATAGTCCTTGGAAATTACCAGATTTTTACCCAAACAACCGAAATAGGTTTACTGCACAAAATTTAAAAAATATATATATAACACTAGAATGTAGAACATGTGGATATGTGGTCAAGAATGGAGTGCGTAATACCGGGGGAATATTATTGTTAATATAAAACGCCGCAGTTTTAAAACGCACTCATTACCTAGGATGGATACTCTTCGTCATCCCTCCCCTGACATTTAGTCACCAGATAGCCGTAAGTAATCAACACACTATCACGATAACAGGAAGAAGATGTCAAAAAGCGGAAAAAAAGAAACATGGAAAAATTTAACGATGAAAGTAGAAAATAACGAACATCGACCAGATATTCTTCGATGATTAACTACGACGTAAGAAGTCTGCGTTCTAATCTCCTTTAGACTATTATTTTAGTTTTTGTTTTAAACAAAGTAATGAACCGTCCGTCCAGCCACTGACATCTCTGATACCTTTTCGTAGCCTTGGCAATTGTCCTACTTCCATATAGGAAGTATGTTACCGTCAGGAATAAATGTAGACGGACATTGAACGCAGACGAGATGTCTCATAGACAACTCACCGAACAAAAAATAAAAGGGTGTGAACTAGGTAATTCCACATCTCACACATACTCAGATTTACAGACGGAAATTCCAGGATTTGTACACGAAATTTGATGGTATACATGAGGAAAACTTCAAAAACATCAAAAGCATATGTTTTTATCAATTATTCCTTTCTCTTTGGCCATGTTCCTGCATATGCAGTGTCAGCCTTGTCAACTTCGGATTTGGCGTCTTAATATTTACGCGATGGCCGTATCCGCTTCCTGTCGCCACTCCATGCCCACTGGGAGGAAATGTGTACCCAAATGTCTGCGTATGGTGTAATATATGTGAAAGTGTAAAGTGTTACGAAAAGTTTAACTGAGCGGGACTTGGGAACCAGCCCGGTATTCACCGAGGGGGATTTGGAAAACAGCCTAAAAACCACATGCAGGCTGGCCGGAACTCGACCCCCTTCGTCAATCCACCGGGCGGATTTGAATCGATTCCGGTATGCCTCCCCGTCTCGGAAAGCGGTGCGTTAAAACACGCAGTTAACCGAACGGGTATATGTTTCGATAAATAACAGGTAAAAATCTGTAATAATGATACTGTTGGGTTCATCTATTGCAGTTAAGTGACGAAGTGTTATGATTCCATCATTTCGTTGGGGACCACATACGGAAATCTAAATCGGACATGGAGTTATATCTCACTACCTCACCAGCCGTACACATTAGGTTTTCCAATAAGATAGCACTCTTATATGACATACATCATGTCACAAATTTCCTAGATGATCAGATGTGTTTTCCGGTTGAGCTTTTGGTTAAAGCCGGCCACGGTGGCCGAGGGGACTGTGGCGCTCCTGTCACGGTCTGCACGGCCATTACGGTCGGAGGTTCGAATCCCCCTCGGGCATGGATATTTGTGCCGTCCTTAGTCTTAGCTAGTTCATAAGTAGTTTGTAAGCTTAGGGACTGATGACCCCGTAGTTAAGTCCCATAAGCTCTACAAACAATTGAACATTTTTTGGTTAAATTGTCACCGTATCATCAAACGCGTGAGACTCCCATTCAACAATCATATTCTTTCGGTTGCTGAGAAAACGGTTCAAATAACTGTAAATCCAAGAGCCTTAACTGCTGCGGTTATCGTTACCTATGCTTACAAACTACTTAGACTAATTGAAATTAACTTATGTTAGGGCCAACACACACACACACACACACACACACACACACACACACACACACACACACTTACCAGAGGGAACACTCGAACCTAATACGGCGACCAACCACACGCTCTGCAGCAATACACCTTACAGCTTGGTTACACCACCGCGGCGACAAAACAGTGGTTCGGCACGTATGTTACAGTGCAACACGGACACAAATATGAATACAGTGAACAGGCATATTAACACAAAATGATATTCTCACTATGCAGGGGAGTGTGCACTGACATGAAACGTAAAATATTGCGCTGCAACTGGTTTCAAACCCGGGACCTATTGCTTTCGCGGGGAAGACCTCTACAGATTTTTTCCCTATTTATTCATCACGTAGATTGGTTGTGAGCCCTAAAACCACAATTTAAAAAAAATAAAAACGTATATTGGTTCTTTGCAGGGGTAAGTTCGTGGTTGTTCTAGTTTATACGTGAGCTTTGCGATCAGGGTTTTTTTTTTTTTTTTTTTTTATTACAGAGGGCGCTGAGCCTTCTGACTGAACGTACTAAACTAACACGCGAGCTACCGACTGAGCTATCCTGGTACCCCTCGTGGTCCCTCTTGATAGCTTTACTTCCGCCAGTATCTCGTCTTCTATCTTTTAAACTTCCCATAAGTTCTCCAACGACGTAGCAAGTCTGGAAGAAAGTATATTGTGGAATCATTGTTCGACTCGGTCGGTAGCATGTCTAACGCAATTGAAAGAAATTTTATTGTGTAAACATGGCTTAGCTAAGTCGGTAGACCGATTTCCTGCGAAAGCCAAAGGTCCAAGTTTCGGATCCCGAACCATTAAACAGTTTCAAACTTTCATAAAGTTTTATATCAGCGTACACTCCGCTGCAGAATGAAAATATCATTCTGGAAACATCCCTTAGGCTATGGCTAAGCCATTTTTCCACAATATCCATTCTTCCAGAAGTGCCAGTCTTGTAAGTTTCGCAGGAGAACTTACATGAAGTTTGGAAAGTAAGAGGCGAGGTACTGGCGGATCTAAAGCTGTAAGGATGGGTGCCATGTTAGCTTAGTCAGTAGAGCGCTTGCCCGCGAAAGTCAAAGATCTGTACTCGGCTCTGTAGTCTGTATAGGTTGAGTTGGAAAAATCGGCGAAGCTACGTACTTAAAATTGGATTAATTTTTGGCGAAAACACAATAAAGGAATAAAATGTTTCAAATTTTAATTACTCTCAAATCTTGACAAACGAAGGATTGAATTAGTAGCACAAATGATTAATCGAAGTAAAATGGCGGTAATAAAAATGCTGGGACAACAAAAGCTAGAAGTTACCTCTATTATCTTCTTGGCTTCTAGGCTGTCAGATCTTATGGAATTTTTTAAATATTGAATGAGGTGTTCAATGATTCTAACCGTAGAAGGAGGTTTGGCCATGTTAAGCTTCATGTAACAATAGCTCAATGACCGTATTATAATTTGGTCACACCGCGGAAGAAACTACTATGATTATCGGGCTTCGGAAAAATATTTAATAGCCTGCAGGTTCCCTAACCATATAACTGTAAAAATTTACCGGTGAAATTTGGATTTCTGGGTTAATATTCACACGAAGTGCAAAAGGAAGCAAGATGGCGTGAAAACCTATTACTATAGCAAAACTTACATTACTAAAAACATCTAACGGGATAAAAAGGGTGGAATGCAAAGACGTTAAATGGTCAACTGTACGGGTTTATTTAAAGAACAAAGCCTCAAGTGAAACTCACTCTTACACTTATTCTATACAGATCTCAGAGATTCGTGGCATCCGGATGGAATATCGGAAGACAACCGAAGACGCTGAAAGACAACGTAAGACTGCTTTGCATTCGCGTTCTCTTTCCAAAAAGGACGGTAAAAATTAAAAGTTGAAGACGAAAACGGGTCATAGATTTATTTTGAAAAGAGAACGGAGTCGATAGCGGCAAGCATCGCATTTATCATAGAAGTAGGATAAGTATCGGTACAGATCTCAGGTGCGAATCCTGATTCGGTAAATTGTCTTAATCTGCCAGGAAGTCTCAGACATATCATTGGGCGGAAAAAAAATGAAATTACGGCAGACAAAGGAGGAATGAACACTGCTATACCGTGGAGTAGCACAACGTCATGGCCGCATAGCCACGTTGGCATGGCTCCTGTCATTTCCTCTACGTTGGACATATTGTGCTTGGCTCCGTAACCGTTTCTGTTTTGCTCTATTTCTGACAGTTCCATAGAACTTCTTCCCGCTTTCAATGCTCAATCTGTGCTCGGTGTTTGACGGGCTACACACTGGAGGAGTGTTGGGGAGCTTCATTTGTAAGTAAGTGTTTGAAGATTGTGCTGATCATAGTTTTGAAATTTTACGAGGGTCACTCCAAAAGAAATACACAATATATTGTTTTAATACAGTTTTTATTCTACATGTTTGAAGGTTTTACAGTGTGTAGATACATCCTTTAGGAACGATTCGTTCACTGTGATGCGTCTGTCAGCATTCACCAGTTCGTTAACTCTCTGCACATTGTCTGGAGTGTGTGCAGTACGAGGCCTGCCGCTGCGAGGATGATCCTCAATATTGCCGTGCCCGCTTTCATCTCGTAACCTGATGGCCCTCCGTCTAACTGTACTGCGATCGATAGCAGGATCTCCATACACCTTTATCAACCTCTTGTGGATGTTTCTCACTGTCTCGTTTTCACAGCACAGTAATTCAATGACAGAACGTTGCTTCTGACGAACGTCAAGTGTAGCAGCCATCTTGAAGACATGATGTGACGGCGCCACTCACGGGAACAGGTTGAACTAAGTTTGAAACAAGCGGGAAGGATGTATCTACACACTGCAAAACTTTCAAACAAGCAGAATGAAAACTGTATTAAATAATAATAAAAAATATAGTGTGCATTTCTTTTGGAGTGAGCCTCGTAATTTCTTTGTGTGGGGTTGTATTGGAATAATTCCAGAAAGTAACCGACGAAGTAGGTTATGACAGCTCTCTGGAATGCAGAATTTGACAGAGAAGGTAATGGCCGCGGTGGAGTGGCCGAGCGCTCTGAGGCGCCTTGCTTCGGAGGGCGCGGTTGCTCGCCCTCGCAGTTTCGTGTCATTCCACGGGCTGGGCATGGGTTCTGTGTGTGTTGTCCTTATGGAAGTTAAAAGTAGTTTGTAAGTCTAGGGACTAATAACCGTAGCAGTTCGGTCCAATAGATTTACAAACATTTGAACAGGAGGAATGCGTGTGAGGCTGCATTAACCTGTCATGTGGCTGTAGACTGTTCTTGAATACTTGAAGCTCCACTCCAGACCATAGTAAAACTAGTCATAAGTAAGAAAAAATAATATTCGACTTGAGGCTCTTCGTCTTACATTCGCTCCCAACGATCTCTTGAAGCCAACGCCTGTGTACACTAACGGGCATTGTTTATTTTGCATCTACTGATGTGTTAAGCACTCATGCGATGTATGTTACTTACCTTTATAGCTTTTTGGTAGCAATGATTCCTTATATGCATTACAGGTATCCTAATATATTATTCATATAAATGAACATGTTGCCTATATCCATCAAAATGTCAAATAGGAAAACAACCTTTCTTTGTGTTTATGAGGTAGCATTGTGTTCCCCAAACTGAAAGCCTCGTGGGATCAGGAACTGAGACTAATGACATGACCATTGATACTGTCCCTGCTACAGAAATAACAATAAACAATGTTTACCAAGCGAGTTCCATTGTAGAGGTTTCTAATGACACCGCTATATCTTGAGTAGCCACAGTACAGAGTTCAGTAGAAATGGCTCAAAAGAATGAAGTATCAAAATGAGGACCGTGTTTTCAAAACACAATTTCTGTAAATCTGTTATTTTCCACCAGAGGAAAACCTTCCAGTATAAGCTCTTTCTCTTTTTTTTTCTGATTTTATTATTTCTTCTTTAAATAAATCAGGTTCATGTGTGCCTCTTCTGAAAACGGCATAATCAAGCATCCAATACTTTTTGTTTTTGACATCAGTTTGAGCCACGATATGCCTGAAAAATCATTGAGTTGAGCCTCCCCTCCCCCCCCCCTCCCAGACCAAGATCCTGGGTTGGCCACTATTGCAACGTGTCCTTATTAAGATTAAGAGTGGAATATGGTACAATGCCAATGTCTCCTGTGAATCTGGAAGCATACATATCAACAACCTTGGCACCCAATAAAATTTCACACACTTTAAAAAATTTTCAAATCTCGTATATCGGATACTTGTGTTTACAAAGTTGGATGTGCATAAAATTACACGGTATATCTGACAGAGATCATTAGAAAAGAAGCCGGAATACTGTAGCTTTCTTATATCATATATCGAGCTGTACATTGCATGCAAGCGCAAAGACGGTATATATAAAAGTAGCTGATAAAGATAACAAAATCTACGATAAATCTTTTTGGAAAAAAATTAATAAAAACCATCAGTGGAGAATTACATCATCTGCTCCAGCTTGACTCGCCTTCCTCTGTTACATTGCTATTTTCCACGTTGTACGTATTCTGCAAAGTCAGAAATTTAGTTCGGCAATATTTTGGAGATAATACGTTGTACCTGTTATATTTAATTTGTTCATACACGCGGGATAAGGTCTCAAATCGATAATGTTTCTTTTGTTAATTTTTACTTTTAGTGTTTTATGTTCCTCGTTTACTGCATCTCATTCCGTGACGACGCTCTAGCCATGTTCTCTTTGCAGTGTTAAACTGACCCATTACACCACTGTACTGAACTGCGTCAGTTTTTAAGCGCCGTGTGGAAAACCGAGTGACGTACGGCACTGTCTCGAAATTAATTGGTTCCTGTGCCATAGCACGAAAAACTCAACAAATTCTCTCGTGGATAGAGTTCGTTCTAGTTTGTGATAAATAACGTCGAATATTAGGTAATATAATTGTATGAAATTAATAAAAGGATCCATAAACCGTAATTAAACCTAACCGCAAAAAAAGAGAAAAAAATCTGGCAGAGTGCAAACGCAAACCAGTTATTTACACCTCTTTTTTTCTCCATAGTTCGTGACGCCAACAACAGCAACAGTCCTCCTTCTTAAAAAGAAATAATGTATAACGTATATTATATTTTAAAAAACCATAAACGTTTAGGAAATCAAAAAGGAAAAAAAAATTAAAAGTGGCTGGACGCGAACATGCAGCTAGTACGGCTACCATTTATACTACATCTCTTCGCCGTTGGAATTTCCTGGTAATTGATACAGTAAATAAATGAACCCAGAATATGTTTTAATTTGTTATTTAGCTATGGTATAGCCTCACAAAGACGCTCCTTTCAGAGAATGGCGTTTTACCGTAGCATAGGAACATTATTCTTTGTCGGTACACAAATTATATCACTAATAGATATCAAGTACCTATGATAAGCTTTAAAGCTAAATATCTACTTTGCGATAATTTTATTATAACATGTGATGTCTGAAATGACGCGTTTTCGAAAGTGCCTCAATTTTGGGCCATTATAAAATTTTATATTCATACATTATACGCTACAATGAAAGAGGGCACGAAATACGGAGTTTAGTTTTAAATATGGCGATTCAGAAGTTCTGCTTCTCACGTTGAATCCAAATAGCATCTCATTGGCCACATTACACTCCACGAAGCGAAATTCTAACATGCTAGATCGTATATTTCACGCTTCGCAGCATAGTGTAACGTGGAATTCCACGCTGTGATATCACCAGTTCCTTGTCCACATGCGTGTCCACGTCTCGCGAGAGGACGGCAATTCCTAAAATGCCAAATCCGAAATAAACACACTGACTCTGCGAATGCGGGACAAAGACAAAGAAAAAGATTAGGGGAATGACTTTGTTTGATTTCAAGAGGCGATCAGTTTTTCACTTGATCGACAGACGGTATTGATTGTGGTTTTGTTCAGTTTTATCAAGATTTGGTGTTCATTTCAAGATCTTATCAAGCACTTTTTTCATTTTTTTTTACAATTGCTGGATCACATCCGGTATTCGTTTATGGCCTGTATCCCAAATCTGATTGACCTACGTGTAGCTCTGATTCCGTCACGTTTTAGTGAATTGGCAATATCATGGAAAAATAAATTCGAAAAAAATTGAATGAATAGTTAACTATGGGAAATATGCGAAGAACTAAAACTATGTCCAAGTTCAATACCGCAATTCTGATTTAAAGGCAACAAGACGGCACTTTATCTATCATTATATCTAGTTTTAAAATTGGTATGCAGCTCTTCTGCTGTTTCCAAGGTCACTTTTGTGCTGTGCGATTGAAACGCATTACAAACGGCAGGTGGACTGCGTAGCTCCTCGTGTTATGATTAGTGAAAGAGATCGCACTGCAGCATTTGCTTACCCGCGGCTAGCGTTGACAGAGACATTTTTGTCGTGCCTGAAATGTTGAAGGCTCTACGTCTTCGAGATGAAATGTGAGGTATCCCGTTATTCCTTTCAGGAAATTAGATGGTCATTATTTCCAACTTGTCTTGTACTTTGAATGTAATCAATTCAATGCAACGGGAAAGAGGCATTATTTATGGAAGTAACTACTGACGTGGCCAAAAGACTGTTATAGAACTGATAGTCTACTCGATTTATGAATTCTTGGATAATGTTAAATGTTTCGGGTCACTGCAACCGAACGATGCAGTGTGTGTAGTAGTCACAACCACAAAAAATTCAACGGAATTCTGAAAGAAATGCAGAAAAAACAAGGAAGGAAGGAAGCAAGAAAGAACGATTACGGATTACCATCCATCGATGGTAACAACAAAAGCTGAGAACACGTATAGACGGAGTAAACTGACCATGTTTTATGAAAATGCTCAGCGTGGAGTTCTACTTAAACAGAGTTTGGCTTCGGCTGTCAAATAGTTCACTTTAACATATTTCTTGTTTTTCGAAATGTTGCGGAAAGAAACAACATTAAATTATTACACATCAGACGACGTATAACTGAATTCATGCACGAAGAAAATAGTGCACGAACCCCATGTTCAACCGATTCATTGTGTAATGTTTGTAAGTGACAGAACCATAACAGATAGTTATATAGAGGATAAAAGACGCCACATTTTTGTTAAACGTTTTTTTTTTTTTTTTTTTCAGATAACTTCAAAGAAACGCGCAGCTAACAAACCAACACCAGTGACTCAGTATCATCTTCATGTGCGCAACCGGTGGATCGCAGGGAACAGTCGGAGATGCATACGAAACCGAATAAAGTATGAAATAATAATAATAATAATAATAATAAAATTTGATGATCACGGACGTAGGTTTACATTCATCAATACCATAGGCGATTCACATTTTCTTCTTCTCGCATTGTGCTATCAATGGCGTTCCACACAAAGCCTGATTACGGTTAATCAGGCTTTGTAGTACGATCTTGCTGCCGCCTACTTACATTTCGCGTAAAGATAACAAAGACAAGATAAGAGAAATTAGGGCTCGTACGGAGGCATATAGGCATTCTTTTTTTCCTCCTTCAATTTGGGAGTGGAATAGGAAAGGAAATGCCTAGTAGTGGTAGAGTGTACCCTCCGCCACGCACCTTACGGTGAATTGCGGAGTATGTATGTAGATGTAGAATTACATTTTTATGAACAGAATATAAACAGTTTTTACTCATATTGAGGTCTAGCTATGTTCATTTTATGGAAATTAAACAAGAACCTAATAGTATATATTCAAATTCGTGAATCACGTAGGTGTACTTTTTTTTTAATGACGAATCGTCTAGAGATACACGCCTTAATTTGAGATTTAATAATACACTAAAATTTTACGCAATATTTTCTATCCGCATCCTGCAGATCTAAATATGAATAACCGTATTTAAAAGCTGCCAAGGGTCAGGAAAATAATTCCTTGATAATTACTGGTTTCGTTCAGCTGCTTATCTTCAATTGTCATAAAATCAGGCTATTGTAAATAATAATACCTGCATGGTTTTTAATGAAACAAACACACACACACACAAACACACACACACACACAAACACACATACAAGCGCGCACGTACGCACGCGCGCTCACACAGACACGCTCTGCTATGATATTCTAAAATTTTGCTAAATATTACGTCACTGATGTGTGTTTCTCTCATACTACGAAGAACCGCCATAAGTCAATCAATCCAATACCCTTAGCTGTTTATCATCTAAACTGATAAATAATTGTTTATGAACATTTGTTGGCAGATAAGAATTATAATTTAGTCTTTAAATAAGACATTATTGCACCCATTGTCAATATGGCCGCGGTGTAATCGTCAAGCGCATAATGGTGCATTGCTTTAGAGCGCGAGGTTCCTCCCCGTCGGATGTTCGAGTGCTTTCCCCCCCCCCCCCCCTCTCTCACTCTGTCTCCCTGTGTGTGTGTGTGCATGCGTGTGTGTGTGTGTGTCTTTCTTAGATTAGTTGAAGTAGCTTGTAAGCCTAGGGATTTATAACCACATTAGTTACATCTGATAGACAATATAAACAACCTCTGCTAGTAAATGCCCATTTTCATGCGAAAGAGGTGCATTCACGTAGCACAGGAGTGGTCAAAAGTTTTTCGAATTGCGATGTTTCGCAATAATTTTAAAGCACGTTTAGGGCAACAAAATTCAGAATCTTTTGCAGGATGCTGATTCATTTGATATGAGAAACATAATATACACTATTCACTGATCTGATTTGACCAAAAATCACTAGAAAATGTGAAAATAAATGAACTGAAGATTTTTGACAACATAGTCGGTAGAAACAGCGATCTGTCCGTACTTGTTAATTAGCAAAACAGTCATTGAACTAATGACGTACTTAAACGATATGTGCTTTAGGTCTATTTAGTGGCCACCTTTGGATGCACTCTGGGTGGACTCAACAGACATGTGGCTGTCCCGTTTGGTAACTGTTACCAAATGGGACAATCTTACGTATGCTCAGTGACTGTTTTATTCAATAAAAGGAATTAAACTTATTGTTATTAATGCTGTAACAGATGATTGCGTTTTATTACTAAAGTAAACATCTGAAACTATACTTTATGTAGTCATTTGAATGTTACAGGTGTTTTCAATTAATGTTAATACAAGATCTTTTAATAGAAATTAGTTAACTTAATCCATATTTTTTGATATTGTTGCCGCGAATCATTTTATTTTGTGCGCTTTGTAAAGCTGAGCGGTGCTCTATAGACAGGTTTCGAGGCATTAAGTACTGCAACCTACCCTCCATAAAACCTTTGAAGCTATGTCGATTATGAGACAGCTCTGACTTCTAGTAAATGCTAGTGATATTTGCCATACTTCCTAAAATAAGGAAAATAGGAAATTGAAATGCCACAGTGAGCGCTGCAAAAGCCGGATAATGTTATGACTGAAAGTGTCTGTTAAGTAACGTCAGAAAAAAAAATGTATCCTGCGAAAATTTTGATTCCTATAAATAGTAACTTTCCGTATGGAGAAGTCAACTATCTTGAATGTTCGAACGTTATCTTTTGTTTGCAAGCAGCGCAGAAAATCCAATAAAATTACAACACAACATTCATTAAAATTCTTTCACTAAAATTCGATGCGCATGTCTTATTTGTATGAAGCTGCCATTAATATTCTTAGATGTAGGAGCAGTAGATTTGCAGGTACATGTACCAAATACGTAAGTTACGAAAGAAGGCGAACATAATTGTGCTGATAATTCAACTATGTAAAACACTTACTACATAACGGGATCATAATAATCATAATTCTTTTGATTCACAACGGGTATAATGATGGTGACTGAATGGTGCGAAATATCGAAACAGTATTATTAAAACAAAGAAAAAGCATTTGTTCCGATATTTTCATTAAGAGAGATTCAACAGAAACGTATTCGAAACGTGCGCACATTAATAATCTGTTCGGTTCCAAGTTATAACCGCGTAGTTTCAGTAATCATGAGTATAGTGTGCTAAGGCACACCATTAAATTTCACTTCGATGCCTGACTTAAATCGGTTGCTTTTGATGTGTGTAAACGCATTTGCCGGAATTTCGGTGGCTCAATATTTCAAAATACACATGTTCAAATATTTGTAAATTTATGGAACACTATCTGGTACACGGCGCGTTACTGCCGCAAAAGAAATAAATGAGGAAATATCGTTTCAAACTTGAAAGTGTCCCTTTCACTGTCCATTGCTTCCTCCCACTACCTCTGTTCAACTTTCACCTGTCTGTCACTTTCTCCACTTTCTCATTCCCCTCCTCTCCCCTCTCTCTGTCCTTCTCAAACCTCCCCTTTCTGCCCGTCTCCTCCCCCATCTACTCCTCTCCCTCATCTATACGAAAACATACATGTATGTGCCAAGTTTCATGGTGACCAGTCATACAGTGTCAAAATCGCAAGGCACCCTCCGCCATGCTAAATTCACTTGCTTTCAAGTTATAAAAAATTCCTTCATGAAAACATATATTTCTGTGCTGACTTTCATGGTGACAAACAATTTGGTTGTTTCTTATAAGGTAGCATCCGCCATGCATCTAAGACGGTTTACGAATAGTAGCCCATTTATTAATTCGGGGAATAAGCTAACTTCATTCCACATATCTTTCAATTCCGTCCAGCCGTTTCAGCGTGAAGAGTAACAAACGTGTTAACCCACTGTAAAGTATCCTCCGTCTTGCACCACACGGTGGCTTCCTAAAGACAGCACATGTATTAATGCTGGTTATAAGTTATCTACATTGCAAATTTCATTCAAATCTGTCCATATCTCTCAGCATGAAAGAGTAGAAACGTGTTAACCCACTGTAAGGCACCCTCCACCACACACCATACGGCGGTTTACGAAAGGGTATAAGTTACCTGTGATCCAAATTTCATTGATATCCGTCTAGTGATTCAGCGTGAAGGCGTAAGAAACAAACTAATTATTTGTAAAGCACTATCCACCATTCACCATACGAAGTTTATTTTTGTATGACAATAACCTTTGCGCGATTGCAAGCAATGAGTTGACAAAGTTTTATCACAATCAGATGTACGGTATAGCCGTGCATAAAAGACAAATAAACAAACATCAATTTTTCAAATGTTCAAATGTTCAAATGTTTGTAAATCTATCGGACCAAACTGCGTGGTCATCAGTCTGTAGCTTACAAACTACTTAAACCTAGGCAAACTAACCTAAGGAGAAACACACATACCCATGCCCCAGGGAGAATTCGAACCTCAACGGCGAGCAACCGCGCGCTCCGCATCGAGACGCTTTAGACCGCTCGGCTACTCCACCACGGCCATCAAGTTTTATACATTACATAATTATGTCCTGAAGTATGTATCGTACAGTGATATAAATTAGATTGCACATTTAGTGATACATATCGATACTTTATGCAAAATATGTTGCGAAAACAGTCAGCAGTAATCAAGTAAAACATCACAAGGTCATGCCTGATGCGACAGTTTTACGGCATCTACAGCGAAGCTGTTGTGAACGGTAGACTTCTTTTCGTTTGATCATTTTGTGTGGGGGAGGAGGGTCAGTTACAAAACGCTTCATAAACGTCCGAAATTACACGCAGACTTCGTTGCAGGTCCCTAACTACTCTCATCGTCCAATAATTGACGCATAAATCTGGGTATTCTCACGCGGTGGCCTCTCATTATTTATGACGTCATATCTCCTGATCTATGTGTCGTGCTCTTTTGTTTCTGGGTCAGAACGGTTTGTGGGCGTACGGTGAACAGTTCAGCAAAGTTTCATAGCAATCGAATAGAGGACATACAGACGAATATATATATAACTTTTTTGGTTATCAGTACCTGGGCTTAGAAACTACTTTAACGAAGTTAAACTAACGTAAGGAAATGTGAATCAGACATGAAGTCTTGATGGGGGTAAGCAGCTATTATAAAAATTGTTATAAAAATGACTTTAAAAAGGCTGTTAAGCTGCAATAAGACTCTCTGTTGATGGGCATCGCCCGAAACGCGTAATAAAAGTAATCACCACCTAGAGCTTCGCCGTTATTGTAGCCCAACAGCCTTTTTAGAGTCATTTTCAGAATAACTTAAGGACACCTAGGCCCATGCTCCAGGGAGAAATCGAACGTCCGAAGGCCGGCAACCACGAGCTCCGCAGCAAGGCGCCTTAGAACGCCCGGCTACTTCACTGAGACAGCTCAATATTTACCATGACGAAAAATTTCAGCCCCTTTTTCTTTGGAGTGCTGGGAATACACATTCCTTCATTTGCCATTTGGTATTGGTGTTAAGATGTGTCGTTAACACCTAGTGGTAAGCCGTCGTTCATAAAGGAACAGTAAATTTAGCCTCATATTTGTTGTCAGGAATTAATTTTTAAATTCTTTACGTGTTTTTGTGTTGCTGCATAGTTTACCTCTTAAAATACTTGCGCATTATTGTTTGTCACAGACAGTATTGCTTCCTATGAACTTAAACGCTTAAAACCACTTGGTCGTTAATAACCTGTTTGTTTGTTTTGCACAACCGGTAGCGTTTCAGTCAGTCTTCAGCCGCCGTTGGTGAAGGAGCAGTGCGGTAACATATTGTATATTTAGCTTTATATTTGTTTCCATAGTTTGGTTTTTGAGATAGAAGTGTTAGGATGGGTAGGGCGTGTTCGTGGGATGGAGGAAGAGTTGGCTGCGATTCGCGAACAGCTGGAGGCGCTTTTGGCAACGTTGAGCCGTCTTCAAGGTTCTGCCTCAGGTTGTGGCAGCGTCGCGTAGCGTGGGACACGTCAGGTGTGGCTTTTTTCGCTCCAGGGCTTCTGCTGCCAAGCCACCTTTACGTGTACCCTAAGCGGTCGAGTCGTCCCCACCGTAAGAGGAGTGGCGCGTCCGCGCTTCTACAGACTGAAGGCCGATACGGAGGCTGACTCTCTGGACTCGTCCGTTCACCCTGTGAGTGAACAGCTGATCACTCTTTCATAAGGGATCGAATAGGCACTTGAGGGAACTGGTTTACAATTTATTGGGAGCTCCAGAATCAGGCGCGTAATGGAGACAGACTAATGCTCGTCAGGTCTAGAAGATTGCCATTAAGCACGCGGCATCTCTGGCCAGGAGCCTCCTCCGATATGGTCAGGAGACCCTGCACGTGTCTAGCGAATTACGAGGTGCAGTCGTCTAAAGTTGTAGCCCATTTGTAGCTCACGTCAGCACCAGTGACTCTTGGGTGATGAGGCCTTCTCTGTTCATACGGGCGGCTGATTGAATTGGTGAAGATTATCGGCCTCTCCCACGGGGTGCTCACAATTATCAGATTTTGTACCCAAGAGCTGAATCTAGATACATCAGTTTAGAGCCAAGTGGAGGGTCTCAAGTAAAGACTTGGCTGCAGATTTGTGGGCGTGCGTTACTGGGTGGAGAATTACCCTTGATAGGTCAGGGATGTACTACACAAAGGAAGCAGCTGCTCAGGTAGTAACAGAGTGCTTGTTGAGAGCACAGCGTTGTTTCTTTCTTCTTTTTCCTTCTTTTTAGGGAAATCAGGCCACTATCAGGATGAAGGCAATTCGATCGTCAAAACATTTTCGAAGTATTCGACACTAAGTCCACTAGTTTACTGTGTTGTAGTATTTTGGTTGGGCTCAAATTATTATGGGACCGAGAGCTAGACCAATCATTAAGGTAGCAATTCAAAAATATTTAAAGAAAACATGAAATTTATATCGGAAATACAGTTTAGACAAGGCAATGAAATAAAATAAAAAAGTAGTGGGATTCACAGTACTCGACTATAATATTGTCTCTAGTGAGGTCGATGGTTAATGTGACTCTGAAGTTATCTGGCCCGTCACTTGGGACACATGATGTGTAGCTAGTTCCGTTCAAGGGCTATGCTCCCGTAGCATCATCGTGTGCACCCGACACCGTATACACGATCCCACCGAAGGGTAAGTGGTGCCTTGTAATGAGTTCACGCGTTTGTAGGCCAAAGGCCAATGTGGAGGCTGGCCGTCTGTCCCTTCTTCACCCTGTGAAAGGGCAGGTAGGCACACCTTCAGCAGGAAAGAAGCAGGCCTACGACGGGAAATGTTTACTATTTAATGGGTGATGCGGTGTTAGGCGTGATATGGAGACTCTTGGAGAAATACCATTCAAGGTTAGAAAGAGTTACACTTCTGGCCATTAAAATTGATACACCAAGTGCAGATGATAAACGGATATTCATTGGACAAATATATTGTACTACAACTGACATGTGATTACATTTACATGCAGTTTGGTTGCATAGATCCTGAGCAATCAGTACCCAGAAAAACCACCTCTGGCCATAATAATGGCCTTGATACGTCTGGCCATTGAGTCAAACAGAGCATGGGTGGCGTGTCAAGTTACTGATGCCAATACCGCAGATCATCAAGAGTAGTGACTGCCGTATTGTGACGAGCCAGTTGCTCAGCCACTATTGACCAGACGTTTCCAATTGGTGGGAGATCTGGAGAATGTGATGGCCAGTGCAGCAGTCCAACATTTTCCGTATCCAGAAAGGCCCGTACAGGACCGGCAACATGCGGTCTGGCATTATCCTGCTGAAATGTAGGGTTTCGAAGGGATCGAATGAAGCGTAGAGCTACGGGCCGTAACACAACTCAGATGTAACGGCCACTGTTCAAAGTGCCGTCGATGCGAACAAGAAGTGACCGAGTAGTGTAACCAATGGCACCCCATACCATCACGCCGGGTGATACGACAGTATGGCGATGACGAATAAACGCTTCCAATGTGCCTTCACGGCGGTATCGCCAAACACGGATGCGACCATCATGATGCTGTAAACAGAACGTGGATTCATTCGAAAAAATGACGTTTTGTCATTCGTGTATCCAGGTTTGTCGTTGCGTACACCATCGCAGCCGCTCCTATCTGTGATGCAGCATCAAGGGTAACCACAGCCATATGGTCTCCTAACTAATAGTCCATGCTTCTGGAAAAGTCGTCGAACTGTTCGTGCAGATGGTTTTTGTCTTGCAAACGTCCCCCTCTGTTGATTTAGGGTTCGAGACGTGGCTGCAAGATCCGTTACAAGCCATGCGGATAAGATGCCTGTCATCTCGATTGATAGTGTTACGAGGCTGTGTGGATCCAGCACAGTGTTCTGTACTGCCCTGCTGAACTCACCGATTCCATATTCTGCTAACAGTCATAGGATCGCGAACAACGCGAGCAGCTATGTCGCAGTACGAGAAGCCGCAATCGCTATAGGCTACAGTCCGATCTATATCAAAGTCGTAAACGTTATGGTACGCATTTCTCCTCCTTACACGAGGAATCACAACAATGTTTCACTTGCCAACGCCGGTCAACTGCTGTTTGTGTATGAGAAACCAGTTGGAAACTTCCCTCATGTCAGCATGTTGTCGGTGTCGTCAACGGCGCCAAACTTGTGTGAATGCTCTAAAAAGATAATGATTTGCATATCACAGCATCTTCTTCCAGTCAGTTAAATTTCGCGTCTGTAGCACGTCATCTTCGTGGTGTACCAGTTTTAATGGCCAGGAGTGTACTTATGCGAAACGAATGTACAAACGTCCACATTTACACGATCGCAGAAGATTATTTAGAACTAAAAAGCAAAACTAGTCTGGTGTGAAAAATTGTCCTAATTACAGTCAGCATAATGTGCGAATCCTATTATAATTAATATTTTGTTGCTGCGGAAAATGGTCTCACAATCAATCACAATAATTCTACGTAATTACGTAAGTAGCATAAATTAATCATTATACCACCAAACTGGTACGGAACTGATAGAAAACTAACATAATTTTCAAGACTAAACGCTTACTTCTATAAAAAGAAACAAGATAGGTTACATTTTCAGGAATGTCCAAAGCTATTTTGAATACCACGGTGTACAATACAAAAATTATTTACATAAAAATGCACGCTAACCATCATTGGTGTACGCAAATTCAGAAAATCTATCAATATTGCGTGGAAGATGGGACACTCCCGAAACCGGTAGCACAATAAATTAAATTTTACATGACAGCAAAGTATACAATTCATTTCCGAAATATATCGCTGTCGACAATCGCCATAAACAAATGTATTACGTAGCACACTTCGTGGCAAAATGAGTAATGCAAACGATGGTAACAGATAAATTACTTTCAGAAGCAACTTCTTCAAGAGTATGTTGTCTCACCCAAAAGATCACGAGAAGTAGACTCTGCTCTAAACAAAAGTTGCAGTAGCGAAACCGTATATTAATTGTAATGGTAATTCTCTTTCTGCTCTTGTAACACCGCAAGTGGTAAGGGCACTTTACATAGTTTACTGTGTATTTGCAGAATTCTCTGCTCCGCAATCAACACAGATTTTTGCGTTCCGATTGAGAAGCAGCCTATATTCCGAACAAAATGCTATTGATTTCTCTACACCATTTAAAAAAATGTTCAAATGTTTGTTAAGCTTATGGGACTTAACTACGGGGTCATCAGTCCCTAAACTTACAAACTACTTATGAACTACTTACGAACTAGGACGGTACAAATATCCATGCCCGAGGGGGGATTCGAACCCCCGACCGTAGTGGCCGTGCAGACCGTGACTGGAGCGCCTCAGTCCCCTCGGCCACCGCGCCCGGCTACACCATTTATAAGTGGAATAAAATCCTTCCACGTCAGAGAAATGTTCGCACTAGACATTTTAGATTTCCAATAATCACGTCAGTCTGATACTAAGTTGCACGATCACAACAAAAATGGTATCTCCCGCTAAAGTCATTCCGAGTTATCTTATTGGCTACCATAACGGAGACTCCTCATTGGCTCCTACACTATCGTTCGATACTACGACGTTCGATGTATATCGACGGGAAGACCTCTGTGCACAAAGGCTTGCAATTACCGAGCAGACACCACCCTTGGTTTGCAGTCACTTACTCATTTCCACATTTATTGACAGGAGTAAGAACGATGAGTAAGGAAAGGAATGAATTTAACTGCACTAGGGAATTGAAATAACGCAATTGTGACAAGTGAAAATGAGACCCTGGCCGGGATTCGAATCCGGGTCTCCCGCTTTTGGCCATTAGTTGCTTCGCTTTCTGGCTGCCCGCACACTTTGATACGGGCGCTGCAGCCGTTGTGTGCGAATAGTGGATATGTAAGGTAGAAGGAAAGCGAAATTGGTAAGCCAGGAAGTTAAGGTGACCGCTCATCTGAAGCAGAAACTCTGGGTTTGAATCCCGGCCCGTCTCAGATCTTCAGTTATCGCCCTTGCGTTACTTCAGTGTGCTAATGTAGCCGAAGTCATTCCATTCCATTCCTTTCCTTTCCTTCTTCTCCCTTTCTCCCATTGTATGAGCGAATTAAGATCCAACCCACGAGCAGTTACAGGTTAATAACTCACCACCGAGTCCACCACCTGTAAGCAGCGGTCTCCGGACAGGCTTGCTGCCCCCATCCTCCCGCGGTCGCGTAGCCACTTCCAGACGGCGTGCTGTTGCAACAGTCGCTCCCAAACTGAGGCCGCAAAGTCGGTGCAATTTCAGCCTGATGGAGCACCAACACTTCGTCAGTCAAAGGGACCGCAGAATTTCATGCTCTCAGGTATATCGCTGCCAGTTTGCTACGTGTATTTCCATATGATGAGATGGTGTCCTGCCGTCACCCAGCAACGGACGAGTGACATACAGAAATCGAACAATGTATTTCTTGCTTGGCAACGATAGTGCCTGTGCGTGGCAGAGACGGAGCTGAGGCTCTACCTATTGCGCTCTAACAATTAACTTTGAAAATGACCTAGAGATCCGAAATATAAGGAAAAGAAGGTATTGCGTACAGGTAGATATGTTCCATAAGTTTATGGATTAAAAAAAAAAAAAAAAAAAAAAAAAAAAAAAAAAAAAAAAAACTACGTTGCTTTACGTCTCGATATTATGAAGAAGTCCGCCATATACAATATATGTTAAAGTGAAACATCGCATATTTCACGTGCCTTCACTAAATCACATCAGACAAATGACGGGATTATTCATTTGAACGGGCACGGTTCATTTTCTTCCCCAACCTTTCCTAAAAATCACTCTGCTGTCGACCGGACGTTAGACCCTGAGCTTTCTCCCTTCTTTCTTCTTTTTGCATCACATAATTAATTGTAGCCACGGTAGGGTGGCCGAGCGCTCCAAGGTGTCTTGCTGCGGAGTGCGCAGCTGGTCACCGTCGGAGGTACGAGTCCTCCCAGGGGGGCGCGCGCGCGCGTGTGTATCTGTCTGTCTGTGTGTTATCCTTAGGTTACTTAAGTAATTTCTAAGTCTAAGAACTGATAATCATAGCAGTATCGTCCAGTAGGTTTACAATCATTCGAACATTTAGTTAATTGTGTATTGTATTTTGGATCAGCAAATCGTAGTCCAAGATGGCAAAATAACGCACCATGAAGTAATTATTGGATTGGGTCGAAAATCGATAGATGTGATGTACATGTGGTACATTATTTAACTAATGAAAATTTGGATGATTTCTTCAGAAGAGAGAGTTTGACGATTTTAGTCAGTTAAGATCGCATTGGTGCATCTATAGCCCTCACGCCGGCAGTACTGGGTCAGACACTGATTGTTGGACATGCTCAAAGTTCTCTAAAAAGAGTGCGCTTTATGAGACGTCCACTTTATAAACTGTTTTGTCGTTTTTCAATCTTTTAGGATATTTATTTGCAGCATTACTTTTAATGTTATATTTCTTAAATACTCCTAATGTGTTTGAAGAAATGATTATTTGTGCCTCTATTACATCGTAGACCTAACGCTGCGAAGTAGGTTACGGTAGGAAGTATCGTGGTTTTATCAGTGACCACCTACCTTAAACTTTCAAATGTTTGTGGATCTGAGGCACGAAACTGCTACGTCATCAGTTCCTAGAATTACAAACTACTTAAAGGACAACACACATACACACACACACACACCAATCAGAAGGACGACACGAACCTCTGTCGGAACTCCTCGCAATCCATAGCATAACTCCTTAGATCAAGTCGATCTACAAAACTGCCATAATACCGTAGTCCCCAATGTATTGTCTACCATTTGCGCTGGTTACCTTCCAACATGATACAAATTGCTTTTGGCGTCTGATTTCAGCACAGAATTACCATTAACATTAACTAGATGTGGCCTACAGTTCTGAAATAGAAGGAAGTTTTATAGATCTTGTCCACAGTTTGTATTCTGTTCTTCAGGCTTAGAAAAGTAAAAATCGCTGACTTGTCTTGGTAGGTTTTATTAATACTGAAAATTTTTTAGACGATTTAGACTCCCTTTGTGTTAATTTCCAAGGCAAAACGTCTCTAGAAAGTGAACCAAAAATATGTTTTAATGTATATACTGGTATTTTCTACCCTGATGGACTCGGAAGATGTAATTTCTTGCTGTTAAATCTAAACCATGCAACTTATATTCATGCTGTAGACAAAGACTGCATACATTGATGAAATGTATTCACATTACTTTTGAGGTATCAAAGGTTTATTCCCGCGTACTTGCAGATTTCGTTTGTACTACTGTTTTAATAGTTTATTCTATCGTATTTGATAAATACCGTTGTGTTTAGTCTTCGTCTTTGACCGGTGTATTTCAAAACAAGTCAGAGACCGCTACTAAAGTTCGTTATCAGTCAGTCCAGTGCCAGCTGCCACCAGTTCCGCAGCGTTAACAGCCTAAACTGCCGGACTCAGTTTTGTTGATTTAACTGTGTAGTTACCACTGACCACAGTTCAGTCAGCAGCCAGCCGCCTTCATTAGAGTACTAGGCTTCTTTAAAGTTGTTAATTGCAGGTAATTGTATCGATAGGATGGATAGGATGTGTGCCTGCTGTGTGCGGACGCAGGAGGAGTAGGCCGCGGTTCGCGAACAGCTGAGCGTGCTGTTGTCTACGGCCAGCCGCCTTCAGGCTGCTGTCTCGGGGTGCAGCGATGGTGGGGAGTCTGGTGCGTCGAGTGGGACACCTCAGGTGTCTCACGCTTCGCTCTCTGTCCCTGCTACCGAGGCACCATCAGGTGTACCGGTAGTCGTCGAGCCGCCTTCTCCGCAAGGGGAGTGGCGGGTTGTACGGCGTTCGCGTCGCTCGAGGCGGAAGGCCAATGTGGAGGCTGGATGTCCGTCCGCGCCCGTTCGTCCTGTGAGTGAAAGTGTGGCCACTCCTTCAGCAGGGTCCGAGCAGGTGCACGGGGGGGAGGGGATTATTAGTTATTGGGAGCTCCAATGTTAGGCGCGTGATGGAGCCCCTTAGGCAGATAGCGTCCAGATCTGGAAGGAATTCCAACGTGCACTCCGTGTGTCTGCCGGGGGCCTCATCCGAGATGTGGAGGCGGCCTTGCCGGCGGCTATCGAGGGTGCGGGGTGCAGTCGACTGCAAGTCGTGGCTCACGTCGGCACCAATGACGCTTGTCGCTTGGGTTCTGAGGACATCCTCAGGTCCTACGAGCGGCTGGCGGAATTGGTGAAGGCTGCTGCCTTCGCACGCGGGGTGCAAGCAGAGCTGTCGCTTTACAGCATTGTTCCCAGGGTTGATCGGGGTCCTTTGGTTTGGAGCCGAGTGGAGGGTCTGAACCAGAGGCTTCGCCGACTCTGTGACAGTCATGGCTGCAGATTTCTGGATCTGCGTTATCGGGTGGGGAATTGTAGGGTGCCCTTAGATTGATCAGGGGTGCACTACACTAAGGAAGCGGCTACTCGGGTAGCAGAGTACTTGTGGAGTGCACATGGTTTTTTTAGGCTAGGCGCTAACTCTGATGAGCACTCGCCTGTCAGCATTCAAACAGCGAATTCAGGCCACGTTCGGAACAAAAATTCGAACATAAAAATATTAGCCGCGAACTTACAGAGTATTAGAAACAAAGTTCCCGAATTTGCAGCGCTGCATGGAAGTTATTGCGCTCAGATAGTTTTAGGCACCGAAAGCTGGTTAACTGATGATGTGGCAAGTTCAGAAATATTTAGCGAAGCGTGGAATGTATATCGGAAAGATAGATCTGATACAACTGGAGGAGGTGTGTTTATCGCTGTGGACAAAGATATTGTTTCTACTGAGATCGAGGTTGAAAGTAACTGTGAAGTTATCTGGGCACGTATAACAGGTCTAAAAGAAGTAAAGTTAATAGTTGGGTGTTTTTTCCGGCCCCCCAGTGCTGCTGTAGCAGTTTTAGAATCATTCAAGGAAAGTCTACACCAGGTAGTGCATAGGTATCCGGGCCATGTAATATTAGTCGGAGGTGACTTCAACCTTAAGAGTATAGATTGGGACCTCGCTAGTTACATTTCAGGCGGTACAGACAAGCAGTCTTGCGAGCTACTTTTGGACACATTCTCCGAAAACTGTCTTGAGCAGTTAAACCGGCAACCCACGCGCAATGGAAGTATTCTAGACCTTATAGCCACAAACAGGCCTGACCTTATTAACGATGTATGTGTAGAGACAGGAATTAGTGATCATGATATCGTCATAGCGTCGATGGTGACCAAAGTTCATAAACCAATCAAGAAGGCTAGGAGCGTGTTTTCGTTGGGAGGAGCCGACAAGCAAATGTTACGATCGCACTTAGAAAATGAATGAGCATCGTTTAATTCTGGGACTATGAATGTAGAGGAATTGTGGACATAATTTAAGTACATTGTTAATAAAGGGTTAGAGAAATATGTGCCAATAAAGACGATTAAGGATGGAAAAGATCCACCGTGGTATAATAATAATGTTAGAAAGCTGCTGAGAAAGCAAAGGCTGTTGCACTCTCGATTCAAAAAAGAACACGCAAATGATGACAGGCAAAAGTTAGTAGAGATTCGTGCGTCTATAAAAAGATCGATGCGTGAAGCATACAATAATTATCAAAGCCATACCTTAGCAAAAGATCTTTCCGAGAACCCGAAAAAATTCTGGTCCTATGTAAAATCGATAAGCGGGTCAAAGCCCACTGTCCAGTCACTAGTTGATCATTCCGGGGCAGTAATAGAAGAAAGCAAACGGAAAGCTGAAGTTCTAAATTTAACCTTTAAGAAATCTTTCACGCAGGAGGACCGCACAAATATACCATCATTTGATCAACGTACTAATTCCGAAATGGGGGACATAGCAATAGGTATTTCCGGTATAGAGAAGCAGCTGAGAGAGCTAAATACCAAAACGTCTGCTGGTCCGGATGGAATACCAGTTCGGTTTTACAAAGACTATACTGCGGCGTTGGCCCCCTACTTAGCTTGCATTTATAGCGAATTTTTAAATCAGCGCAAAGTTCCTAGTGATTGGAAAAAGGCGCAGGTGACTCTCGTGTATAAGAAAGGAAAGAGAACTGACCCAAACAATTACAGGCCAATATCGTTGACATCAGTTTCATGTAGAATTTTGGAGCATATTCTCAGTTCGAATATAGTAAATTTCCTTGAAACGGAAAAGCTTCTTTCCATGAATCAGCACGGGTTTAGGAAACATCGTTCATGTGAAACTCAGCTTGCCCTTTTCTCACATGACATCTTGCGAGCCATGGACGAAGGGCTGTGATTGTGTTTTTCTCGACTTCAAAAAGGCGTTCGACACGGTGCCACACTGCAGACTGCTAACGAAGATGCGAGCTTATGGAATAGGTTCACAGATTTGTGACTGGCTGGAAGACTTCCTAAATAATAGAACGCAGTACGTTGTTCTCAGAGTGTTCATCAGAGACGAGTGTATCGTCAGGCGTGCCCCAGGGGAATGATCTGATGGACAGGGTAAGTTGTAATATGCGGCTGTTTGCTGATAATACTGTGGTGTATGGGAGGGTGTCGTCTGTAACTGACTGTAATAGCATACAGGTTGACTTAGACAAAATTTCTAGTTGGTGCGAAGAATGGTAGCTAGCTCTCAATGTAGAAAAATGTAAGGTGATGCACATGAGTAGAAAAAACAATCCTATAATGTTCGAATACAGCATTAGTAGTGAGCTTCTTGATGCTGTCGCGTCGTTCAAATATCTAGGCGTAACATTGCAGAGCGATATGAAATGGAACGAGCATGTAAGGACAGTTGTGAGTAAGGCAGACAGCCGACTTCGGTTTATTGGGAGAATTTTGGGAAGATGTACTTCACCTGTAAAGGAGACCGCGTATAAAACGCTTGTACGACCACGTCTTGAGTATTGCTCAAGTATTTGGGACCCGAAGCAGATCGGTTTGAAGGAAGACATAGAGGCGGTTCAGAGGCGAGCAGCTAGATTTGTTACCGGTAGGTACGACGAATGCGCGAGTGTCACGGAAATGCTCCGGCAACTCAATTGGGGATCGCTGGAAGAAAGACGACGTTCTTTTCGTGAATTTCTGTTAAGTAAATTTAGAGAGCCGGAATTTGAAGCTGAATGTAGTACGATCTTGCTGCCGCCTACATACATTTCGCGTAAAGATCACAAAGACAAGATAAGAGAAATTAGGGCTCGTACGGAGGCATAAAGGCATTCTTTTTTTCCTCGTTCAATTTGGGAGTGGAATAGGAAAGGAAATGCCTAGTAGTGGTACAGTGTACCCTCCGCCAAGCACCTTACCGTGAATTGCGGAGTATGTATGTAGGTGTAGATGTAATCTACTTTCAAAAGTATTCAATTGTAATAGTTTGATACTTAAGACGTTTCATACAGTCATAGACAATTTAGTTCTCTGGGAAACAGATTTGCTCTTTGAAATCTTGCACGTTTAGAAGAGCACCCTCCCCCCCCCCCCCTCCTGAAAATGTTCCTGATAGGTTGGTTTGTTTGATTTTGAAAGGGACTAAATGCAGTGGTCATCAGTTGCTAAATGTTTCTGCAGTCGACAATGAGCGCTCCCTTTCTTTGCCTAGCATTCTAGCAGGAACAGCAGAAGCTGCGAAAATTGCAGTAATAATAAAATACAAGAAGAGTAGAACATATATTTGATGATGAAGCAGGAAACCCAAATTATTTCTAATGGTTTCTATATCGTCACAGTATTACCATATATTACAGCTTGGAAACCTGTTAGTCTCTTGAGACATGGTGTCCACAAATAGAGTCCCATTTTCAAAATTCTGTGCAAAAGAACCAAAGGGTACAATGACTGCAGATTTGAACTGAACGTACTTGATGAATGGGAAAACGCAATGCTACACACAAAAATAAAAAATAACAGTAAAATCAGTTCCTAACGTTATCATTAAATGTAAGCGGTGTATGACGAATATCGCGTCTCATGCACACGATACATTGCATTTTTCGTAAACAAAGCGGGTTTCGTATCTATCGCTTTCTATTTCATATTGTCGCGTTGAAACGGAAGCAGGCTTTACTTCGAAGGCAGGGTCGTCAACTGAACATAGCACTTATACTGAAAGCAGGTTTATTGCGAACTGAAACATACACACAGCACTGACTGCCTCACGGACAGAATGCTCTGCTACGAGGGTATTTCTGAAAGTAAAGATACACCGTACGCCAGAGGAACACAAGAGTTTTGGCGAGCAAGTTGGCAACACTGGTGTTAACCTTGAAGCGTTAGCTTTCTCCTCGCGGTCGTTCGGCAGTTGAACCTTGCTTCTGGTTGGAGTAGGTCGTGTTTAAAATAAGTGCGCCGATTCAGAATCCCGTCAAATGCGAAGTGCGCTCCATCATACATTTTCTTCAAGCAAAAGGTCAGCGACCAGCGGATATTCACAAAGAAATTGTTTCTATTTATGGGAACGTTATGAATCGAAAAAATGTAACGAAATGGTGTCATTTCTCTGAAGGTAGGACCGATGTTCATGACGAACAAAGAACAGTTCGCCCGTGATATCTCATGCCCTTCTTCGGAGAACGGAGGAAGCAATTCGTGCGAATAGATTTCTCAAATTGAATTAATTGAATCAGATCATAACGGAGGTGTCAATGACAACTCTTTATGACGTTGTGACTGTCAAGTTAGGGTACAGGAAATTGTGTGCGCGCTGGGTTCCAAAAATGTAAACGGAAGAACACAAAAAGAAAAGGATGGGCTTTGCACTCGACATCCTCACACGCTAATGCTGAAGCACGTGATGAGTTCCTTGATAGTGACAGGTGATGAGACGTGGGTTTATCACCATTCACCTGAATCCAAGCAACAATCAATGCAATGGCGCCATTCGAATTCACTAAAAGCCAAGAAATGCAAAACGTCGATTTCAGCGAAGAAAGTCATGGCTTTAGTTTTCTGGACAGACTAGGCATTCTTCAGTTGGAATTTATGCCTCCTGGAAAGACAATGAATGCTGCTGCATATTGCCAGACTTTGAAACGTCTTCGTAAGGCAATTCAAAACAAACGCAGGGGAATGCTGACAAATAGAGTCCGCTTGTTTCATGACAACGCCCGGCCTCACACAGCGCTCGTAACCAAAGCACTACTCAAATGGGACGTAATGGGCCATCCGCCATACAGCCCGGAACTTGCGCCCACCGTCTTCCATGTCTTCCGTTACCTGAAGTCACATCTTGGTGGAAAATCATTCCACGATGATACAGAGATCAAAGATGAAGTTGAAATGTCGTTCCGACAACAGGCGGCAACTTTCTATGACTGTGGGATACAAATGCTTGTGCACAGACTGAACAAATTTTGGATAATGGGGATGATTACGCCGAAAGATAACACATACTAAGTTGTAACTGACGTCTTCTAAATTAATGATATATTTAAAGAATGCGAGCCGTTGTATCTTTATTTTTCGAAATGCCCTCGTATTTATACAGAGACAGAATGTGCCAGAAATTAGAATAGTTAACATAAGAAACATGTAGAAATTACAAGTGAACATTAGAAACATGTAGAACATTCTGGAAATGATAAATACAAATAAATAAATTTTTGCCGTTGGATGGGATTTAAGTGGCGACGTTCAGCATCCAAATCGGTGACCTATCCGTTGCGCCACGCTGGCAGTCGGATAACTTGGGATCTTGCGGCAATATTGTCATGGGGCTCTCAGTGCAGGATAGAGCTTGCTTTGAAGTATTTTTACAAGAACGCCGACTCAGCGGTAGCATTTTTAAGGAAATTTCCGTCATTAAGAAGCACGAATGAAGGACGTGGTCCGATGACTGTGAAGGGTCTGAAGAATATGGCGAAGTTTGATGAAACAGGTTTGTTTCAACTGCAGACGGAGGAAATCCATCCCTTCGACTTCCGTAGAAGATGTGGCCATAGCGTTAGAGGAAGGGACGGTTACTGATGCGTCAGATTGCAGTGCACATGGAATTGCCCAGTCATGAAAAATGACTCCGGGTACGGTACATAAAATTCCACCCAACATTCTGCATTGGTATCCGTAAAAAAAATACACATCTAGGAGTTGCTTCGTGCTGAACTCCCAGAGAGACACACGTTCGCTCTTCAATTTCTTACGCATATGGAAGTGGATAACGTTTGGCCATTGAACATTTTCTACATCTACATCCATACTCTGCATGCCACCCGACGGTGTGTGGCGGAAGGTACCTTAAGTACAACTATCAGTTCTCCCTCCTATTCCACGTTGTTCGCGGAAAGAAAGGTTATCGGTATGGCTCTGTTTGTGCTCTAATCTGTCTGATTTTATCTTCATGATCTCTTCGCGAGATATACGTGGGAGGGAGCAATATACTGCTAAACTCCTCGGTAAGGGTATGTTCTCGAAACCGAGCCAGGTGACACCGTGGTAACGCACTGGATTCGTATTCGGAAGGATGGTCGTTAAAATCCACCTCCGGCCATCCAGATTTAGGTTTCCCGTGATTTTTCTAAATCACTCCAGGCACTCCTTTCAAAGGGCAGGGCCGATTTTCTTCCCTATCCTTACCCAAAACTCCGAGCGTTAGCTCTGTCTCTAATGACCAAGCTTTCGGCGAGACGTTAAACCCTAAGCTTCCTTCCTTCCTTCCTTCCTTATGTTCTCGAAACTTTGACAAAAGCCCTTACCGAGTGACAGAGCGTCTTTCCTGCAGAGTGTTCCACTGGATTTTATCGATCATCTCCTGAACGCATTCACGATTACCAAATGATCCTGTAACGAAGCGCGCTGCTCTCCGTTGGATCTTCTCTACTTCCTCTATCAACTCCACCTGGTACGGATCCTACACCGGTGAGCAGCGTTCAAGCAGTTGTCGAACAAGTGTACTGTTTTCGGACTGCATTTCCTTTGGATTCTTCCAATGAATCTAATTCTGGTATCTGCTTTACCGACGATTGATTTTATAGGGTCGTTCAAATGTTTGTACAACTTATGGGACTTAACTACGGGGTCATCAGTCCCTAAGCTTGCAAACTACTTATGAACTACCTAAGACTAAAGACGGCACAAATATCCATGCCCGAGGGGGGAATCGAACCCCCGACCGTAGTGGCCGTGCTGACCGAGACTGGAGCGCCTCAGTCACCTCGGCCACCGCGGCCGGCTTGGGTCGTTCCATTTTAAATCACTCCTAATGCCTGCTCCCAGATAATTTATGGAATTAACTGCTTCCAGTTTCTGACCTGCTATAGTGTAGCTAAATGATAAAGGACCTTTCTTTCAGTGTATTCGCAGCACATTACACTTGTCTACATTGAGATTCAATTGCCACTCCCTGGAGCATTCGTCAATTCGATGCAGATCCTCTTGCATTTCAATACAATTTTCCATTGTTACAACCTCTCCATATACTACAGCATCGTCCGCAAAAAGCCTGAGTGAACTTACGATGTTATCCGCAAGGTCAGTTATTTATATTGTGAACAGAAAAAGCCCATTTCCACTTTAAAGGTTACGAAAAGTCTAAAATTGCAGGATATGGGCACTGCAAAATCCTGTCGCAAATGAAGCAGTGCCGCTTCATTCTGCAGTGGTAACTGTGTTGTGCAGGCTCACGGCATCCTTTATCTTAGGGCCCATTTTTTACTTCTGCAGGACCGGTCACCTGTACCGTCACTGGTGATCGGTATGCAACCTCGTTAGTGTAAGTCTTCCACATTGAGGATGTCCGAATAGTATCGTTTACATGCACTGTAGTGCACCTCCGTACATAGCATAGCCAGTGAAGCAATTCCTCAAGAGCCATTTCCCAAATGGTCGAATTATCAGCCGTCCTTTTCCTATAGCCTGGCCATCAAGGTCACTGGATATCAATCCATGTGACGTAGGGCTGTGGGCTTATTTGAAAAGTGTTGTGTTCAGTCGCCACATAACGAATTTGGCTAAATTGAAGGCACGTATTACGCAAGATATTCACATTGTGACCCCTGACACACTGCAGCCTGTTGTGGAACATGCTGTTTATCGGATTCAACTTCTAGTGGAAAATGGTGAGCCGGCCGCGGTGGCCGAGGGGAGCCGGGCGCCGTGGCTCAGCGCGCCCGGTCAGGGGGCTAAACGCCCTCTGTAATAAAAAAGCTGAGCCAAGAACGCAATGAACAAAAACGAACAAACATGAACAGCGTCCGCAATGAACAGTACTACCCATAGGAAAAAAAAAGGGGGGGGGGATTAAGGCGCTCCAGTCACGGTCTGCACGGCCAGTACGGTCGGGGGTTCGAATCCCTCCTCGGTCATGGATATTTTTGCCATCCTAGTTCGTAAGTAGTTCATAAGTAGTTTGTAAGTTTAGGGACTGATGACCCCGTAGTTAAGTCCCACAGACTATACAAACATTTGAATTTGAAAATGGTGAATAGCATATTGAACCGACTTGCTCAAGTCCGGTGATAATTAACAGGATTTACATTACGTACCTTTTCTGCGGGTTTCGGTCCAATAGCAAAAACCGAACCATTAGGCACATTATTTGCTGTTTTTGGCGGAAGGACAATTAAGAACTTTTTTTCCATGTGATGTAGTACGACTTACCGTGGTAGATGGGCTTTCCACTAACAGTAACAAAAGTTCTGTATCACTAGGACGTCATTTGGCGGTTTCCACTTCCCTTATGTAGAGAGCCCATATAGGGAGAGAGTGCCCATGGGTGATACTAATACTGATTGGCTGAGAGCCAAGGACGCCCTGTTACTATGGCGGGCTTTGCTTGTGTGTAAATAGCTACTATGTGTGTTTCTGTACTGTAGCGTGTCTTAAATCCTTCTGACTCGGATTTTACTGTGCAGTTATTTACAGATTGTAATATGGTAGAAATGTTCAAATGTTTGACCATCTACTTTGGTCAATATTCCCTAGACGTACGAACTGCTTACACTAAGTTAAACTAACCTAAGGACAACAAACACATCCATGCCATAGGGGGGATTCGAACCCCCGACGCGAGAGACCGCGCGATCCTTAACGCGGTGCTCCACACTGCTCGGCCCCTCCCGCGCGGCTAATATGGTAGTTACTGCTGCACGTTTGCTCGTTTTCTGTCTGTTAGATTTAAGTAAATGAACTTACATGGATAAACATGCTGTTGGTCGGGCTGTGACGATAATTTTGAAACTTCGAGGCAATGTTTAAGATTAAATTTTAATTTAAAACCATTTACTGAGTGTACCTGACAATATGCGTTTCTTAATCATTGACAGTGAAGAGAAATACCTGGTTGTTCCGCTACAGACTGTAAAACAGAAGTGAAGTTGGCTATATGATGCTTGTGTTCCTAAAGAATGGAGAAAGACGGGAATAAGGCGCCGTGAACGAGAACGGTTAAGGCGACTTACTGAAACAAATAACTTACTTCTTTCAGTGTCAAGGAAGTCTTTCCTGCTCCGCCCTGCCCCCATACAAGAAAGATCTTGATAAAAGTTAGTGAGTAAATTAACGCCAGTGTCATTCTTCCGTGACGTAATGGGGTGCGTAATTTTAAGATCGACAGATGGGATCCAGGAATCGGCTAAATTTTTCTTTTAATCAATACTTTCTAGTTTTCTATTTTGAGTCAGCTTACGCCATTCCAGTAGATAAAGTATTGATGTTTTTCCGAGTTTCTGTGGTGCAGTGTTCCTAAAAGTATAACTGACTGACTTTCTCTTATTATCCAGTTTAGCAAAAGATAAAATCGTAAGGAACACAATTAAAATATATGGGGATGGAAAGGTATAAGAGTGTACTACCTACAGAGATTGATATCCAGACAGAAAGGTGTGAAATAAAATTATTTTCTTTAACAAACTTCATATGAAATATCTCTTTTTTCTCATTCATTAACTGCCAATTGTCAATGTTACTCGAAGATCGTAAAATGTGGCTAATAATATTCCTCAGACATAGTGACGGCCAAGGAGGTTTGAATAGGAGGAGATGCCCGTAAAGTCACAGAAGTGAAGCCATTGTCACCACATTGCGAAGCGAATAACATTTGTGGTGACAAGTGTGTATTCCTTTGCATTATGAGTCTAAATAGGTATTTAACCTAAAAAGAGAAAAGATAGTCGTTACCTGCATTACCTGTGGATGTGCAAGCAGAACAAAACAGCCATCGACTATTTTGCACAGAAAAAATTGTTGCTAAATTAATAAAATTTATTTCAATGTTTTTCTCTGAATGGCTTCTAATTTTCATTTTACGTTTCCTTGAAATTTCGAAGATGAGATGGTGCAGAATTTTGGTATAATTATGTAACATAATGACGTGGAACCTGTAGTAAGAAATTTCGTATGTATTCGGGATAAAAATCATCTCTTCAGTACTGAAATTACGAAAACAATTCAGCTTCATTTTGTCATTATTGGAAAAAATCTTGTTCTGCTTTTCCTGTTAACTACTACATCTGGCAATTTCAGTTCTTGTAAAGCATTTGCGTATTATCCCGTTATGTAAGTCATGGAATGAGATTTTGCGATAATACATCAGACTTCAGCTATCTGGATGGTCTGTATTTTTCCACAAAAGTATACTATATCAAATATGTACTCAGATACGACAGTCATTCGAATTTACGAAAGTTAACAGGGAACGAACCACACGGTGCTTTAATCTAAAACATATTTCCTTAGCTCTGCAAGATGGCGGACAGGCTTCAATCGACAGCTAACCTTTGCTTACTAGCACCGTCTTTCCTTATTTCAACCTCCTTGATCAGTGCTTCATGAGACTCATTTGTTCACACCAACGAGCTTAAATTTCGTACAATGGTTAACATAGGAGCTGCAGCGCTCTTTGCGGCAACCTGCATGAACTCGGCTGCCATGTTTTTGGTGATCAGTACACTTGAGAGTAGTCTGTCTATCGTATGTTGTTGTTGAGATTAAAGGATTGTATTTAGTACATATTGTCTTTAGTGTGTATTGCCTGCATAATTTTTGCCGATGAAATATGCCTAAAGTGTGTTCAGCATTTAAATGCACAAATCTAAAAGAATAACATAACAAGTACTTTGTGCAAGAACACCAAATATTTTACCTTGCTTGGTCTCTGTCTGTACTCAAACAAAATACCTGACTTATGGAGCTTATCTCCCCCAAGAGCGAAGCTTCAGACGATCTATCCTGTAATTTCCTTTAGTATACACCATTAAAAATGCTTAGTTTTCAACTTAGTGTAGGTGTGTTTTGTGATATTTCTTCTTCTATCGTTCCTGTGGTTGACGAAACCACACTTTTGAGTGCCCATACCTTCTTTGAAAGTATGTTCTTTTGTTGTTGACAATACTTGATCGAGCATGGTTGGGCGGCCGCGGTGGCCGAGCGGTCTGCGGCGCGCCAGTCACGTTCTGGACGGCCACTACGTTCGGGGGGCTCGAATCCCCCCTCGAACATGGATGATTGTGCCGTCTTTAGTATTAGCTAGTTCACAAGTAGTTTGTAAGTTTAGGGACTGATGACCCCGTAGTTAAGTCCCATAAGCTCTACAAGCATTTGAACATTTGAGCATGGTTGACATGCAACCAGTGCAAAGTGTGGAAGTAGTAGTGACAGCCAGAATTTTTTCACTTGTATATGTCTATGTTGTTTGCAACAAATTTGTAGTTATTTTAGCGTGGCAACAACGAAAGTTATAAATGATACGTTATTTCGGTCTGGAATGATTTTTTGGCTGTTGACTCAGGCGCATTTTCACTGCAGTATTCTGTTGTCACTTTCATCTTTGTACTTAAATTTCACGTACCAAACGTTACTTGTTTCAGCATGGCAACAAGGAAACGTATTAACATCTTATTTCAACGTGGAATGCTTTTGTGGCAGATGACCTAGGCGCATTTTGAACTGCAGTATTTTGTTGTCACTTTCGTCTTTGTACGCAAATTTCGTCCACCACAATTCACAACTAAATCCTTTAAGAGTACTTTTACAAGTTTATAGACTTTGTAGGTTTAGTAAGCACAAGATAAATCTGTACTAGACTTTTTGATAGCAGTTGTTACAACACATTAACAACAGATGCAAATCCATGGTCATGACTGTTCGTCATAACAAGTATTGCTCACTGTATGTTTCGCAACTCGTTTAGACCATGTACTTGCATTAAAATCTACACAAGTAGTTTAACAACGGCACTTTCTTTGTTATTGCAAACCGCATATAACTGTTACACATCGACCTGGAACTGCAATCTGATAGGTTCGTGATACTTCATTGCCGCATTTTTAGGAAATATACTACCAGGCACGGCAATTCTCAGATTCGGAAAGGTCTGACGGAACTTGATACACATCCGTATTCAACAGGCAATCTTTATTTAAAACTTGGAACTGTAAATAGGAACAATTCTCCAGTGGGTGTGGCATACGAGCTGTCAGCCGATACCTCAAACACGGCGGACGCCAGTTCAATTTACCTCATACATGGCGGACCTATCGCCGCTCTATGAAATTTAAGCTCTTTGGTTTTTTCCCCTCAAGTCTGTTCAGTTCAAATCTGCAGGCATTCTGGCCTGTGGTTCCTTTTGTACAGCATTTTGAAAGTGTGACATTAATAATGGACACCAAGTGTTTGTTCTGTGTAGCAAAATTAGAGGTAGCTTCTGCGGTTTCGTTCAGTGATTCTCAGAAGGAACCCGCGCGTCGCCGGTTGTTCTGCGCATGCGCGGCACCAGCTCGCGCTCCTGAGTCACGGCTAGCGACTTGCAGCTGTCTCCGGAATGCCGCGCGCTGCCAGCGACGGCTAACGTTGCGGCAGTCCTGCGAAGCGTGACATAGCGGCCAAACTGGTGCACGCTTCTCCAGTTACTGCTGGTGCTCCCTATTATTCGTGATGCATGCCACACTCCAAACAGCTGTCTGCCTTTACAAGGCTGCCAGCCGTGTTTACCTGTCGCCAAGGTTCCGTCGTGGTTACTGAGGCCGTCTTAAAAATCTTTATAGGCCACCTGACTAAATCTGTGGTGAGCACCGTTGGGACTTCGGCTGAAAATGTTACTTAAGAGCGGTTTTTAAATGCATTGTTTGTAACGCAAAATTCAAACCTACAAGCACCAGGCAGATGTAAAAATTGCCCTTACATTTTTCTTTTATTAAAAAAAATCATAATAAAAATCCTTCTCTGTTCATGGACCTTTTTCTATTTGTCTCTCACCTTATAAAGTACTAGCTTAAACCGCGGCACCGCTCGCGTGTTGGTTGATTATATTTCCTTAATCGTAAGGTTATCCTTACAGAGAAAGAGCTGAAGACATTGTAGCACGCATAGACCAAAGATATGGTCTGTGGCATCACGTTTCGCTGTATGTAACCTCCTTGCTGTAGAGTCGCAAACGCCATCGCTGGCCTTCAGTCCTAATTTCTGTAAAATTTGACGCCTTCAACCACCATATCTTCCACCCTCTTATAGCTATCGGCATGGAACTGCTATGCTGTACAACGGGAGACTTCGGACAACAATTACACACAGACCATTCGTTTGCGTTATGTAGTTTTCCCTGCAGAGTGAAATACACACACACACACACACACACACAAACGTAGAATATTATATACATCGATAACTTTCCAACCCAATATACTCCGCCTCGCCCTTTTATCATTATCAACCCTCAAGCAACAATGCAACCAATAAAACCATTTTCAAAGAGTAAATATAATTTTCCGCATTTCGTGTTATATTCTTCAAATTACTAAATATCGATCAGATCCCTATAAAACCGTGCCTAAAGCCTTCTTCAGGTATAAATTAGTAACTGTACAAATATTTAGGGCGTTCGGACGTGATAAGCATACACCGAACAGACATTCACATTAATATATAGCTGAATACTTATCCGACCGCCATAAAACCGCGCTTAAAGCCTTCCCCAGGTAGACATTAGTAACTGTACAAATTTTTAACTCTTTATGTCATGTGGTTCAAACGTGATAAACGTACACCGAACAGATATTCACATTTATAGATATAGATTACACTGTACTGTTCTATGCTTACAAATTTAAAAACTGTAAATAAAATATTGAAATTTTATACCCAAGGGCAAATGTTGTCATGGATTAGTACTCCATGTGTGCATAATTCTTAGTGTCTTCCCTACAACCATCGAGCATGGAAAAAAATGTTATTGTAAAATCAGTCTCCATCAACTCTAATTTCAGTATATCCAGGCTATTTACAAGTCTAACAGACCTAATAACTCCTGAAATTATTGTAAATAATGGAATATACAAAATTTCACAAGACTACGAAAGTAACTCTTTCGGTCCTATACCTGCAGGTAATCAATGACGGCGGTACTGCATTAAGGGTGACGAAATGTTCAAATGTTTGACAGACAACAGCTGATGGCAAACACAAAAAATGCATTTTACAGGATTCACAGCTTATTGCAATACGGACAAAATTTGCCATTGCTTGGTGTTCCGTGTAACCTAAAATACTTCGATGCTGCTAGGATTAAAGATTATTCTTTACATCTATATGATGTCTCTTCTTTCAGAGATTTTAAAAATTTGTGCCGGAGCAGAAATTCGAACGCGGAACCACTGCTTGGTAGGTAGATTAAATTTTTATTTGGCATTTGACTATCAAATATGTTTGTTTTTAGTTGCATCTAATGCTTACACGCAATTACCGAGCGTTCGTTGTAAAGCACCTTGCTGCGCAGCGTGCGGTTGCTCGCTGTTGGACGTTAGAGTTCTCCCTGGGGCATGGGCGTGTGCGTGTTGCTTCATTATGTCAGTTTAAGTTAGTTCAAGTAGTTTGTAAGTCTAGAGACTGATCACCTTAGCAGTTTCGCCCAATAGGTATACAAATATTTGAACACTTTTGAATTAATTATTACACTGCAAGAAAAAATGGAATTTATTGAAAGACGACGTAGATTTTGCTCCGATGACGCCAAATGCCACCTGGTGGTTAGTAGATGTACACGACTGGGGGATGTAACAGCAGCCGGCATCCAAATGATAACGCGGATGCGGGAGCAATACTAGAATAGACGTAGTGATAAATAGAATAACTTATTGCAGAGGAAAACCAAATATTTAACTTCTTTCTACGTGGACAGGGGCTACAAAAAGACTGCTAACTGACTGTCGTAAACTAGGCTAGATTCTTATTTCTGATTCTTCCGGTGGCTGGACATAGGTACTGAGGCCGAATGTCTAGCCCTCACCTACAAGTGTGTTCAAAACGTTCAAATGTTTGTAAATCTATCGGACCAAACTGCGTGGTCATCAGTTCGTAGCTTACAAAATACTTAGATTAGATTAATACTTGTTCCATAGATCATGAATACGACACTTCGTAATGATGTGGAACGTGTCAGTTAAATGAAATGTGTCAATACATAATATTACATGACACTCAATTTTTGAATATTTTATTATTATTTTTTTATTTTTTTTATTTTTTTAAAGGTAAACCTAAGGACAACACACACACACACACACACACACACACACACACACACACACACACACCCAGTGAGGTCTGGAACCTCCGACGGCGAGCAACCGCGCGTTCCGCAGCGAGGCGCCTTAGACCGCTCGGCTACTCCACCGCGGCCAACAAGTGTCGCTGGTTAACCCTGTGAAGCATGAATTACCTACAATTGAGGAGAAAATTTTGAAATAGAGTTTATTTAGTGACGAACAATGTCTATTGTCATAAAAATAAAAATTACTTCGATTTACTATCTACACTGAAAAATACAGAGTTCTGTCGGTGAGTTTTCCGTCCTGTATGAAAAATTTGGAGGTAGAGGATCTTTGTATGTAGTGCTGTTCTCTTTGTCTATTTTTTGTGAAATTGGTGAAATGAAATTCGAAACCGCTCGCCATCTTGACACACTACTCGCTTCGGGGTGAAAAATTAACGCTTATCAATTCATCTGACGACAGCTATAATGCAGCTCCCAGACGAAGGATGAACTCCATCCAATACCAGTTCAGAAAGGACCCTAGATGGCGAAGAAATACTGAAAGGAGTACGTCATGTAATTTTCATTTAATTTTACTTGTCATTCAGGCTTGAGCATATTTTGTTATAGAAACTTAAGCTGTAATTCTGTAGAAAACAAATTAATGTAATGTTTATATGATTTTATTAATCGATATAACAAGCTGAAGTCATTTGTCTATCTCTGCTGTAAACAGAACACTCTATGTTTTATCTTTGGAGTTAGTCTTGCACTTGCAGCTGTTACGTTACGAGAGTCGTGGTGTGACTGTCGTAGAGTACACTCGATGAGGACGAGTCGTTCTGGAACTGTCGAGTACGACAGTCGGTGTGTAAGCCTCGAAGAGGGAACATCGGAAAGTGTAAGGCTTCAGCCGTTTTGAAAAGTCGCAGCCAAGTCTGCAGATTCCAATTGTTGTATGGAAGTTGATGTTATGTACGAATGTAGGCTTCCGCGGTCATTATTATTAACGTTAAAATTCTTCTGAACTATTTGCTGCGTCATGATGATAAAATCTTTCCAACTTTTCGTATCCGTTGCAGGAATATTCCCTGGGAAGGCACTTGCAACGGATCCGAAACGTTGGAATGATTTTATCATCATGACACGACAAATAGCTCAGAAGAATTTTAACGTTAAGTTGGTGTTAATGAATACTGTCACACATAAGGTAAAACATGTTCATTTCTGTTATGAATGGTAGGTTGTACTTGAATGATTGTAGCTGGTGTTTGTCTTTTGCTAATAATACAGTTAAGTGCAGCTAGCATTTATCATTTAACGCACAGTCATTTTACCAGTTCCTCTATCCTTTCACCAATTTGAAAGCTAATTTTCAATCAGATCTGATCACTGAGATCAGTGTTTCTTTGATAGTGTTGCATAAGGATAGTGTTATTACATTTATCAGTGTTAATTAGAACAGTTCAGTGTAGGTATTTTCGACATGGTCAATTAGTCTATCAATGAGTGGAGTTCATAATTACTGATTTTCTCAATGTTAATGAAAGTTCACATTATTAGGTCACTTAATGTTAGAAACAGTTCAAGTGTAATTGATCTGTCTGATGAGAAAAGAAATAGTTAAAAGACGTAATGAGAAAATAAATATTTTGCTGTGTGTGATATTCTGAAAACATTACCAGATTTGAAGTAAAATTTTTATGTCATTGAATCAGTTTGGTAATTGTTGCACAGATTGTCACATTATCAACTGCAGTGATTTTGGTATCTCATTAATCCTAAATGTGTTTATTTGAAACCATATTTATTAATGTGACAAAAATATTACAGTAGTAGCACGCTGGTTTGTTGGGTCTCGCAGTCGAATTGCGTATGGACAGTCTGGCCACTAGTATATGGTGCACGCTAGCAAATTTGAACATTTCATTTGCTCACATTGTTTCTCATACATGAGATTATCGTGTAGACAAAGTAAGAGTTTAATTGCCGTTCATTTATCAACTACCGTACAATTTAATGTTATCCGTTGTGCATAAAACAACACCACATACACGTAAGATTACTGCTTACTATGTCAGTTGTAATCTATTCTACCAGAGCAGAGGAAGGTACTAAGTCTCATTGCTCAGTCATTTTGTAGCCAAAGTCATAAGAGAAGATTTTTTTGTGAATTTTATCAGGCATTGTCACTTATACACAAACATTGACACGATATTGTTCCGACACACACACACACACACACACATACACATTAGTTGGCAATAACCATCCAAATACATACATCCCTGAATGAAACTTCACTCTGCAGTGGAGTGTGCGCTGATATGAAACTTCCTGGCAGATTAAAATTGTGTGCCGGAACCGGGACTCGAACCTGGGACCTTTGCCTATCGCGGGCAAGCGCACTACCGACTGTGCTATCCCGACACGACTCACGATGCCGCCTCACAACTTTATGTCTGCCAGTACCTCGCCTTCTACTTTCCAAACTTCACAGAAGCTCTCCTGCAAACACGCAAGACTGGCACTCCTGGAAGTTTCATATCAGCGCACACTCCGCTGCAGAGTGAAGTTTCATTCTGGAAACATCCCTTACGCTGTGGCTAAGCCATGTCTCCAGCATATCCTTTCTTCCAGGAGTGCCAGTCTTGCGTGTTTGCAGGAGAGCTTCTGTGAAGTTTGGAAAGTAGGAGGCGAGGTACTGGCAGAAGTAAAGTTGTGAGGCGGCATCGTGAGTCGTGTCGGGATAGCACAGTAGATAGTGCGCTTGCCCGCGAAAGGCAAAGGTCCCAGGTTCGAGTCCCGGTTCCGGCACACAATTTCAACCTGCCAGGAAGTTTCACATACACTCCTGTCCATTAAAATTGCTACACCACGCACATGCCGTGCTACAGACACGAAATTTAATCGACAGGAAGAAGATGCTGTGATATGAAAATGATTAGCTTCCACCCAAGGTTGGTGCCGGTGATGACACCTACATCGTGCTGATATGAGGAAAGTTTCCAACCGATTTGTAACACAAAACTAGCAGTTGACCGGCGTTGCCTGGCGAAACCTTGTTCTGATGCCTAGTGTAAGGAGGAGAAATGCGTACCACCACGTTTACGACTTTGATAAAGGTCGGAATGTAGCCTATCGCGATTGCGGTTTATCGATCGTGACATTAGTGCTCTCGTTGGTCGCCATCTAATTACTGTTAGCAGAATATGGAATCGGTGGGTTCAGACGGGCAATACAGAACGCCGTGCTGGATCCAAACGGCCTCGTATTCCTGAGTCAACAGATGGGAACCATATGCACGAACAGTTCGACGACGTTTGCAGCAGCATGGATTATCAGCTCGGAGACCATCGCTGCGGTTACCCTTGACGCTGCATCAGAGACAGGAGCGCCTGCGATGGTGTACGCAACGACGAACCTGTGTGTACGAAAGGTAAAACGTCATTTTCTCGGATAAATCCAAGTTCTGTTTATAGCATCAAGATGGCCGCATCTCTGTTTGGCGACATCGCGGTGAACGCACATTGAAAGCGCGTATTCGTCATCGCCATACTGGCGTATCACGGGGCATGATGGTATCGGGTGCCATTGGTTACACGTCTCGTGTCCAAGTGTATCAAGGCCGTTATTACGGCCAGAGGTGGTTGTTCTGGGTACTGATTTCTCTGGATCCATGCACCCAAATTGCGTGAAAATGTAATCTCATGAGCCGGCCGCGATGGCCCCCACGGGCATGGATATTTGTGCCGTCCTAGTTCGTAGTTTGTAAGTTTAGGACTGATGACGCCGTAGTTAAGTCCCATAAGCTTAACAAACATTTGAACATTTTTATTGTAATCCAATGTCAGTTCTAGTATAATATATTTGTCCAATGAATACCCGTTTATCATCTGCATTTTTTTTTTTTTTTTTTTTTTTTTTTTTTTGGTGTAGCAGTTTTAATGGCCAATAGTGTAAATACTCTTACCAAACATGGGTATACCAACTCACTAAAAGTGTAGATGATCGTGAAATAGAAAATGAATTAACAAAACTACAACTCGTCTGCACCTTTGATGTTTGTGGATTGAAGCATTTTCAGCCGCGGCGGATTGGTCGTGCGAACTGTGGTGCCCTGCTGCGGTGCGCGCGGCCGTTCTCCTAGACCCTAATGCATGGGTACCTGTCCTTAGGTTAGTTTACCTTCGTTTAAGTACTTTTTAAGCTACCACGCAGTTGACTGCGACAGATTAACAACCATTTGAACATTTTTGAAGCATTTTCATAACTAATTTCAATTTTATAAATGATCTTTCTACACTACCGTTTACGAAACGTAGTTGAGATTTGCATTCTTAGGAACCTTTTTCTATAAATAGTGTCTCAAGTTTTATGGGTTCTAGTTTGGATGAAACAAGTGATGGAAGGTGTCGTATCTCTGAAAAATCCAACTAACTGTAATCCTTTAAATGATAAGTTCCTTACAAATGTTTTGAAGATATTTCAAGTAGTCTTGGCCATTACTGTTTATGATGTATACTATGTTTTGATCCCGTTCATGTAGAAAATATCGCTAATACAGTTGCCACCTGTTTGACCACCCATCACTGCCAGTTGAACGTAAAGAATTGCAGGGTTTTAGAGGTGAAAGCTAAATTTAGTTCATATCCGCAGCTTAGCGATAAAATTCCACCGAATTAGCGGTCACAAAATAAATTAATGTGCTTCTTTTCAATTGTAATGGGGTGCGCAGTGGAACATTAACAAATCCATTTAAATATGTTTTTGTGTTTCCTAGGTCTTTCTAACTACAACGCAGAACGGCTGCAGTTAAATACATCCATAATGTTTAAATATAGATTCATATTAGAGGAAGAGCTTTCATAATTCGGTCACGAAGTTCTGGATTTCTTGAAAAGGGGTGCATTGAAAGTTGTAATCATTGAGGTAATTTTTTTCTTTTCATTTTGCTTTAATGAACCAAATTAATTCTATAATGCCACGATTTAGTTTCTTACGGAATTTGTCAATTTATAAAGAATGAGAAGATAACTTCCGTCACTTCTAAGAAGAAAAAAAATTATCACACGCATTGTTTTCTGTCTTGTTGCAGCTGTTTCCAAGGAAACGTGAAAAAGTTTAAAACAGCCTCAACACCTTTGGCACAGTTTCATACACTTCGCCATACATCACGAGACTGTGGAGTCTTGCGACCGATACCAAAAGAATTAAAGTCTTTGACTTCGGTAGAGCGACATTCTATGCAGTTATTACGAACTTTAAATGAAGCAGCATCGGCCTATAAAAGTAAAACAAGAAAAAAAAGTGACATTTTAAGTGTATTCTTCAAGTAGGACATAGGAATAATATGTTTGGCTTCAAGAACAGCTGCATGAGATAGACTGAACAGTAGTATGTTTCAAATTTCAAAACGAATCACGTTTATATATGCAGGAGGTTTATAGGCAAGTAAACGGCGATTTTTCTAATTTTATCTAGCAAAATGCACTTGAAGTAGTAAAATTTACTGTGCTAATTATAGATTCAGTGTTAGTTCAACACGGGAAATGATTATTTGTGTGTTCCTTTAATTGTACCTCAATCCTGATTTATGCAGTCAACTTCCTGACGAGGGATAAATGGAATACTAAAAAATTTCTTGGCATCAGTACTTATTTTATAATGTGCCGTACATTGAATCATATCTGATAGTGCGTAATAATCATGACTAGCGCATCTGTATATAGACGGGCATGCTCATCACCTTCTGCCGCAGCAGCAGCTACCGCCGACATTTTTGTTCCAAGCGGTGATAGCGTGAGCATTTGAAAAGCCGAGTTTTGCCGCTATTACTGCTTTGAAATATCGCTTGGCCTATTTATAATACACTTACCAAAAAGAACACACACACAACACACACACACACACACACACACACACACACAAACACACACACAAATTTATCTCTTCGTAATAAATTATTGTAATATGGTCTGACAAATCGTTAAATATGTTTTCTGGTATTTGCCGAACTGGATGTGTATTGTGAGCAACTTTTACGCATTCGACACCTCAGTTTTACGGAATACCATATGCACTTCCAAATCTGCGCTTTAGTTTAATACATTCTATGCGCAAAAATCTAGCAAATGTATCGATTGTTATCCAAGATGAAGGTAAAGCATTTTCACAAGTTATAGTTCCAAAATACTTTTCAGCTAATGGAATTTTAACAACTATCAGGGCTTTAATAAAATACTGTCTTTGATAAAATAGGTCAATTTTTCTCACGACTTCGGCAGAGTTTTTCATGTTTACCATCTTTTCTTGTATGTACCATTGTAATTTAATTATCCTTGTAAAGCGAAGATTTTGTTGTGTACATTAGGAAACTACGCCGCCGATGCAGTAACTAAAATTATCATTGCAATAGCTGTAACTAAAATTAACATGGAAGTAGCTTCAAACATCGTTACGAGCCATAAGAGCCATTATAACTAGTACAAAACAGTGTGCATCATTTAAAAGTAATTAGTATTGTTATTGTCTAAATGTTAATTCTGTTTGTTATCGCCAATGTATATATAAATAAAAGTCTGTAACAGTAGTTCGCAGCTTCGGAACCTTCGCTACAAAGGACACGTATCGAAAGCTGTCGTTTACGACGTATAGAAATTATGCATAATAACAAATGAATTAACCCACCTCACATAGTTTTAAAAACCTTGTCACGACCACAGTTTATTAACCATATTTTACGACTTTCAGGATCCATTGCAAACGAAAGAAATTCATTCTCAGAACGATTAGAACAACTCGGAGCTGCACAGCCCACCACGCCGAAAGCGTACTGATTGCCATATTCCACAATCGCGCTTCGAACCGAAGGAACAAAAATGGCGAATGCGCATGCCCGCCTATATCCAGGTGCCCTAATCATGACTGTTTGGTCATAGACTCCAACCTTCTAGGGTTAAATCAAGGAAGAGTCTCCTACAAACAACCAAATCATCTATCGCCTCAAGCACGACGAGAGGAACTCTGGCGAAACTTGGAACCAGAAAGACCAGGGAAGAGCCCCATAGAAGGACCTGCAGCTGGTGTCGAACTTCTATGTAGATCTGGAAAGTACTGAATACACTACGAACGGGAGTGTCACAGTGCAGAGTAAACATAAAGAAATGGGGCTACCCCAGCGCAGACGAGCCCTGTAAGACCCACAACACCTACTCGTCTGCAGGAAGCTGGACGAACCTTGTGCGATGGAGGATTTACTCGCAGCGAATAACAAAGCCATTCATGATGCAAAGTATTATGCTCAATATGGAATATGAAACCTCTGATAGAATAAAATCTCTTTAAAGTTCTTTTAAATGTTTTCTTGTCTCTAATTTTATCAAATTTTTCGGTATTATAGCATTTAAATTCCCAATGACTATGTGTTATAACTGGTTTATATGCTTCTCCTCTATTGTAAGATAATTACTATATTTATTGTATTGTACTATTGTAAGATAATTGATGTATTGGATACGATAAATAAATAAATAAATAAATGACTGAGTCTACAGCTAGTTTATCCTGCGACACAACGCGCAGTTTTGAAATGAGGCTTATTCAAAAATGTTCTTAGAATCATGCCGTTATTTACTTTAAAAATCCACCGATTCACCAATTTTCTGAGACTTTGGCGCCATTTGCATTACAAATAAATATGTGACAAAATCCACTGCATCAGTTTGTTCGAAAAGGCTATTTTACATCATATAACATCTTCCTAAACTGCATACGCGGTTCCTTAAATACCTGAAGCAAGCAATTAGCTTAATCGTAGTGTCTCGCTTAAACTTTTCCCCAAAAATATCTCAGGAACAATGATAGACATTGATAAACGACTTTTGTGGGCATATGCAAAAAAAATTGCTGTGAGACATTCTAATATGTAACCAAATATTATTTTCAACATAAACTTCAAATGGGCATCCTATGCTATGAAAAGCGCGAAAAGCACAGAAATAATGGGTCTTGGCAGCATCGCAATAAGTGAGTTATATCCCGAGAAATTATAAACGAAACCGTCACTTGAAATAAATGCAACGATCACGTCCCGTGAACACAACGTGAACCTCACGCTGCCCGTAATCGTATGATATCCGCGAGCATTATTTATTCAATCGTCAAATTTTCTTCACTATTTCTTGTGATGTAATTTACGTATTGTGACGCTAACGACACCATTCCTATTGTGAATTTTTCACGTTATTGACTGCATAAAAAGTATGAGTGCATTATATTTGTTTACGTTTTAGAATATTTCGTAATAATTCATTTCATGAGTCTCTACCATACGTTCCTGCGAAAGTCGTTTTGCAATATCTTTGATTTTTTCAGAGATATTTGAGGTGAAACGTTCAAGCAGGACATCCTGTATAATACAATTTTTGCTAGTAGCTGCTATGACTGATAGAGATAAAATTGTTTTCTCTAAAGAAGACGATTAACGTAATCGCTTGTAAAACTGAGAGATGCTCTTGTAGCGAAACAACGGTGCTTCGTTTGCAAGGTGGGGGAAGTCTCCTTTCGCTCAGCTTGGAACGCTAGAGCATGGATTAGCATGCAGGAGGTACGCTGCCTCTTTATAATTCAGGGCGGAAAACCTCGTCCAGAGATGCTGACGGGGTAAAAGGTCTGCGCGGAGAAATGGAAGTGGGTGCGGATCCCTCCCGGCATAAATAATTCCCTCGGCACTTTCCTCCAGGTAACGGCTTGTTTGCCGATGTTATCCGCCTATACGCACTTTCATTACGCCAGGCAGGGAATTAAAGCTGCGAATCTCTGGATGAGTATTACCCTACTTACCGGCCGCTGCTGGTTCTCAGAGGGGGTTATTAAGTGCGAAACAAACGCTTGTGAGGGAGATATTTTGTTTAAGGAAAAAAGCTTTGTTGTTTTTACGATATGACAGCTTTTTAGGGAATGAAAGGCAATCTCAGGTTAATGAACTTTCGATAAGTCTCAGAAATTCGAGGTTTTGTTGTTTGCGAGGGACTGTTACACGCACATGGGTATGTCTGTACGTGGTCTGCAATCAGTGTAAAAAACTTCTTGGCCACATGATGCCTTCACTGTACCAACTGGTGCCAACGGAAGTGATCCTTAAATTGAGCAGCCTCCAGCTTCACTAGACCAACTGCTGCCAACGGAAGTGATGCCCAAATTGAGCAGCCTCCAGCTTCACTGGACCAACTGGTGCCAACGGAAATGATCCCCAAATTGAGCAGCCTCCAGCTTCACTGGACCAACTGGAGCCAGCAGAAGTGATCCCCAAATTGAGCAGCCTCCAGCTTCATTCGAGCAACTGGAGCCAACGGAAGTGATCCCCAAATTGAGCAGCCTCCAGCTTCACTGGACCAACTGGTGCCAATGGAAGTGGTTCCCAAGTTGGGCAGCCTCCAGCTTCACTGGACGAACTGGTGCCAACGGAAGTGATTCCCAAACTGAGCAGCCTCCAGCTTGTCTCCGTCCTGAAGTACTTAAGGTGCTGTTCTACTGGAAGATGACGACCTCGCACCATCATCCCAATGGCTTGAGGAAAAAGGTACAGAGACAACGGATCATCCAACGATTTGTTACTGTGCCAACGTCCAGTAACGATGGTTCCGTGCCCATTTCAGGCGGAGTTGCCGATTTCATGGTGTTAACATTGCGACATGCGTGGGTCGTCGGCTGCGGAAACACTTCCTTGGGAGTGTTCGGTACTATATGTGTTAAAAGACAATTGCACGCTGCCAACAATAAAGTCTGATGTTAGTTCCACCACAGTTCGCCGTTTAACCTGTTTTACCAATCCGTTCAGACTACGGTGTCTAGTAACTGTAATGAGGGGTGGGCGCTGAGCATCTAAACATTTGGATTTGGTTTCGACTTCGCCACTTGCTGTAGACACAGACCAAAGCACTCCACGAATAGCTGACAAATCTTACAGTTTTCGAGATGCTCTCGCCGAGTCTCCGGGCTCTCACAGTCTGGTCAGTCTGGTTGCACACACACCGATTTTTGATGGCCGGTAAAATATCGGCCAGTATTTTATTGGTGGAGCGCTGCTTGCACACACACACACACACACACACACACACACACACAGCGGAATTTTTCGGTCAAACGAGCAGGCGCTTGGCTATCGTGGTCGAATGAAGTTGATTCCAACCATAAATTAATGGCAGACTATTTTATACTTAGGGCATCCACAGCTGTATTATATTGTTAAGAAATTCTAGAAGGTTAGAAGGTAATACAGAAAATTAAGCCAGGATTCCTCTCCATGAATCATCATTACCCGCCTTATCTGTCTTTTGTGCCTTTATTAGGTTACGACCGGTTTCGCGCCATTAAAGGTGCTTCTTCCGGTATCTTAATTTACATGAGGTGGAATGCCTTATTGCGACGACCCAATATTCGTGTCTTCTGCCGGATTTTATTGGGGCTTTCCTCAAACTTCTTAGATTGGTTTATATGTTATACCATTAAGTAAAGGTCTATATGGTTGGAGTCAAGCGTTGGTTACACCAATTTTACTGCCTGAAATTGTTTATTAAATTGAACGTTGGGAGTCTGTTGTATCTCCCCTCAATCTGAAGTAAAATGGGTTGTACCAATTGGTTCGCGTCATATCCCGTTGAAAGACTTGACAAAACCAAAAGTGTTTTGGTCTTACGTCTGCGTTATGATGTCTCAAAAGTAATAAGATTTTCAGAACCATGAGGTGCGCGTTTGGACATATAATTGCTATTGTCATTAAAAACCATAAAAGGTAATTTAGTGCGCAAATAGTATTTAATAAATTCAGAAGTGCAGTATTGCTGAATCATCTTAAAGGACGGCAATACGTATTCAGAAATATGCACTTCTGAATTTATTAAATACTATTTGTGCACTAGAATACCTTTTATGGTTTCTAATGACAATGGCAATTTTATGTCCAAACGCGCACCTAATGGTTCTGAAAATCTTATTAGTTTTGAGACATCATAACGCTGAGGTAAGACAACAAAACACTTCTGGTTTTGTCTAGGCTTTTAACGGGATATGACGCGAACCAATTGGTACAACCCATTTTACTTCCGATTGAGGGGAGATACAACACGCTCCCAACGTTCAATTCAATACTTTTTTTTAGGCAGTAAACATGGTTTACCAAACGGTTGACTCCAAGCATATAGAAGTTTACTTAATGGTGTTACAGATAAACCTATCTAAGAACTTTTAGGAAAGCTCCCATAAAACCGGGCAGCAGACATGAATATTAGGACATCGCAATAATTCATTCCACCTCGTGTAAATTAAGGTACCTTTAATGGTGCGAAACCGGTCGTAACCTAATAAAGGCACAAAAAAGATATACGGCGGATTACGATAATTCATGGAATGGAATCCAGGCTTAATTGTCTGTATTACCTTCAAGAATTTCGTAACAATAAATTAATGAAAAATATTTTTCCTAATATTACGACAAATATTGCTCACATGGTGCAAAGAACTAATGAAGTACCGTATCGTACATTAGTATATCAGTTACGAAATGCATATTTTCTTTGCTCTCCATTTCCTCAAAATTCTCATTCAGTTCGCAGGAAACTTGTGTCCATATACCTCTAGTCGCTTTTCTATCTTCAAACGTGTCCAAAGATTTGTTCCACAAAACTGTTTGTGTTTCCACTACCGAAATGTGGATATCGCTTATATTTTAACCCAGAGCAAACGTATTCATAAATGATTGTGTGTATGCCTCCAACAGGCAAGTGACCATTTGTGTGCAGATATAGAAAGAAGGTCGATCCCTTGCGGGTATGCAGATAAGTCTGCAAGAGAATGGAATAATGGAGACTCGTAGTATGCAATATGTTGATCATTTTGGCAGGACTAGTGTCTGGACAGCCGCCCCCAAAATGTGCCACCCTAGACTCCAGCCTTTTCAGCCTACTGGAAAATCCATCACCGACCCGAAGAACAAATAAATAAATAAATAAAAAGTAAATACATAAATAAAAAATAAAATAAATAAAAGGGTTCGTGTCCTAGTCTGGTGCAAAATGTCAAAACCGTCATTGAATTTAATTGAATGCTCTGGAACTGTCGAGAATCATATATTTGTAATTTCTTCTATACAGTATAATATAACGTCTGACCAGGGTGAAGATAAATTAAAACTGATTTGTATTTTATTATTAGTTCGGGAAAAATTATTTAAAGTCTTTTCTAGTATTCTGACCATGTCGCCTAAAATACTGTTTTAAAATTAATTTCTTATGTTTGTGTTCAACCAAATGCTGATGAGTCTTTACACTTGGAACTGTGGTAATTTCGCAGATGTCGTGTATAGTAGAGAAAATCGTCTGCAGTTAGTCAATGTCTTTCAACAAAGAAAAGTGTCAATGTGGAAAAATAATGGAGACCTGAAAAGTAGAAAATCTTTAATAATCATGCAGCTCAGCCTCTTCTCGTCGAGAAATGAAGACTCCACCACGACACGACGTACAGGATTCGTGAAACATTATCTGTAGTTCAAAAAGCTCGAAAACGTAGTTCCTCGGTCGATTCTGTGTGCAAAGCTTGCATGTGCATAATTCTTGTGCTTCGGCGAAAGGATCGATTACTGTTGATCTTTGAATAAATTATTAATAACTGCAGGTTCATCGCACTCACACACAAGAAAAAAAGCACAGTACGATGCACTAAGCTTACGAATTCGCAAAATGTTCATAAATGTGATGAAATTGAACAAATAACGTTTTAGAACAGACGTATTACCTTTTTGATAAGATCTATTTACAATTATGATAACGATATATTACATTCCAACCACTCATAATACATTATTTTCAAGGAATAATTATAATATTAAAAAGTAACCTACGAGTAACTCTCTCACAGTCATTATATCTAAGAACACTCTTAAATAGAAATCACATTGAAACTGAGTGTGTAACTTAATGGCAATTAATGGCTCCTCCTTGAAGCGTGATTATTATGGGAACAAAAGGAGAAAAGTATTTTTATTACTACGCTTATCAGTAACGTAAGCATGTTCTCCATCTTGGAGTAGATGGTTAGGTGCCACTTGTAGCTTATCAGGCTGCATTAGACATATTACCACGACAGAAGGCAATGGTCTGGCCAGGGCCATTTTCAAAGTTGGTAACCCCCCACGGAAAACCGAGGAAAAACGGGAGTGGGGTTACGTAAGCGTGTTCTGCATCTTGCAGTAGAGAGTTAGGTGCCACATGTAGCGTATCAGGCTGCATTAGATATATTGCAACGACAGAAGGCAATGGTCTGGCTAGGGTCATTTTCAAAGTTGGTAACCCCCCACGACGGAAAACCGTGGAAAAACGGGAGTGGGGTTTGCTACCTAATTTCGGTGTTTCACTTTACGACTTCAAATACATAAACATTGACATGACAATTGAACGCCGTATTCACAAATGATATTTGTAAACAGACACCTGAGTTGATATTTGAGGTATCACTGTATACATTTTGTGTCACCAACTTTTTTCTCTGAGTACACATTCAGTATCACTGTTATTTTATAAGATTACATACTTAGTTTTGCAAACGTATACATTCTGCGTCACTGTGTAGTTAATTATAGTACACGGTTTGTCACTCTCGCAAAGGTTTAAAATTTATATGTCGAAATGCATGAAAAAGTCTCTCTGAGCATGGCCAAACATTACAATAACCTTACACACTCTTCGTATGGAAACACTGGATTGCGATCTGCAGTAGGAATGCTGTAGACGGCAGGAGGTGGAAGGCGATGGGAAGGCTGCTATGTGGTTGGCAGGCTGGTACTAGATCACAGAATGACTGGTAAGATGTCGTGGCCATTAATTAGTAAACAAAAATATAGGGTGCCCCAGCTATCTTGTCCACCCAAAATATCTCTGGAACAATAACAGCTATTGGAAAACGACTTTCACCGGTATCAATGTACGGCTGGGTCCCATGAATGTACATATTTGGAAAAATTCTAAAACGAAAGCCAATGTGTTTTTAACACAACTTATGTTTTTTTAGAGGACGCCCTATATTTTTTCTTCAGCAATACATAGCACGACAAATCACATAAACACTGACGTTGATTGCATCGGAATATTTCAATTACATCCCGAGATATTGCGCCGCGAAGTTGACGCTTGAAAAACCCGAAATGCGCTGCTAGCGCACGTCCTGAGGCTCAGGCGTGAACCCCATGCTGCCCGTAATCGCGATGTGATTGACAAGCGTAATCGTACTTCCATACTTATCAAGAGGTCCGAAACGAATAATACCGTCTGCTGCCATAAACTTTCATAAGCACATAATGGTTACCCTCTTGCACGTTTTTTGTGCCTACGTACACAATATGAACCAGTATCGATCGGTATACGTCAGTCAGGTTGTCTTATTTATCCTGCTCACCCAAAATAAGGTTTATCGAATGCTTTAAATGACCCATTGTGCCTTTCGCGCACTCGTTCATCCAGGGTCTAGCTCAACCTAGACACGTGTCCAACCTAGTTCCCACTTCAGCCACAGTTGCCACTTCGCCTTGTATGTGATTCACTGTCACTTGCGCTAGATCTACAGTAAAGTAAAGTTTTAACGTTGAACGGCATTACTTTTTTAGTAACGGATTAACGATAAGCGAAGTTAATTTTGTGACTAACGTTGCGGCCGCGGTGGAGTAGCCGAGCGGTTCTAATGTTTGTACAACGTATGGGACTTAACTACGGGGTCATCAGTCCCTAAGCTTACAAACTACTTATGAACTAGCTAAGACTAAGGACGGCACAAATATCCATGCCCGAGGGGGGATTCGAACCCCCGACCGTAGTGGCCATGTAGACCGTGACTGGAGCGCCTCAGTCACCTCGGCCACCGCGGCCGGCTAGCCGAGCGGTCTAAAGCACCTCGCTTCGGAGCGCGCGGTTGCTCTCCGTGGAGGTTCGAGTCCTCCCTGGGGCATGGGTGTGTGTGTTTGTCCTTAGGTTAGTTTACCTAGGTATAAGTGGTTTGTAAGCTACGGAGTGATGACCACGCAGTTTGGTCCTATAGAATTACAAACAAACAATCAAATTAACGTTGCGGTACACAGATATGTTAAGAACCGCATCACCCCTAGCCTATGGGATAAATACCTGCTCGAAAGTACAACTTTAATGCAGGATGGCAGCAGACCGTATTATTCGTTTCGGACCTCTTGGTAAGTATGGAATTGCGATTACGCATGTCAATCACATCGCGATTTAGGGCAGCATGAGGTTCACGCCTGAGCCTCAGGACGTGCGCTAGCAGCGCATTTCGGGTTTTCAAGCTCAACTTCGCGCCGCAATATCTCGCGATGTAATTGGAATATTGCGATGCAATCAACGCCATTGTTTATGTGATTTGTCATGCTATGGATTGCTGGAGACAAAATATAGGGTGTCCATTTAAAAAAAAAGTTTGTGTAAAAAAAACCATTTGCTTTCCTTTTAGAATGTTTCCAAATATGTACATTCATAGGCCCCAGCCGTACATTGATACCGGTGCAAGTCGTTTTCCAATAGCTGTTATTGTTCCAGAGATATTTTGGGTGGACAAGATAGCTGGGACACCCTGTATATGTGCTTTCCACTCTCAGAGAGGGATGATAATTTTATATTTTAGTCCTATATGCGCTACATCGACTGTATAGCGAGAATGCTCAACGAGAACTGTGCAGCCAGGACGGCCGGTAAAAATGGGTGCGTATGTAAGCTCAGCTGCCACTTGGCGACGTGGGCCTCTACACTGTATGTCCGGCACCGGCGGTCTGCAGTGTCCATATAGTCGCCTGCTGTGGCAGCTGACCGGCTTTTTGCCGGTGCCGGTCCGTGGTCGGCCATGCTGCAAGCTACAATACCGGCCAATAGTTCACTGCTGAAATGTGACGGCCGATATTTTACCGGCCGTCCAAAATTGGTGTGTGTGCAACCAACCACAACATGTTGTCGGTCAAACCGCGAAAGGACACAGTTCGTTGCAATTGACGGTAAGTGACCGAGTAAAACAGAAGTGATATCTGGCGTTCCACAGGGAAGCGTTTTAGGTCCCCTACTCTTCCTCGTGTTTATAAACGATTTAGGAGACAATCTGAATAGCTCCCTTAGACTGTTCGCGGATGATGCTGTCGTTTACCGGTTAGTGAAGTCAACAGAGGATCAAAAGCAACTGCAAAGCGATTTAGACAAAATTTCTACGTGGTGTGAAAATTGGCAATTGACACTAAATAATGAAAAGTGTGAAGTAATACACATGACCACTAAAATAAATCCGCTGAACTTCAATTACGCGATAAATCAGTCAAACCTGACGGTCGTAAATTCTAACAAATACCTAGGAGTTACAATTACGAACAACTTTGACTGGAGAGTAAACATGGAAAATATTGTGGGGAAGGCGAACGAAAGTTTACGTTTCATTGGCAGAACGCTTCGAAGAAGTACCAGCTCCACCAAAGAGACTGCCTACATCACATTTGTGCGTCCTCTCCTGGAGTACTGTTGTCCATTGTGGGCCCCTCATCAGGTGGGACTGACGGAAGAAATTGAGAACGTTCAGAGAAGGGCAGCTCGTTTTGTTTTATCACGTTACGGGGGGAAAACGTCACGTAAATGTTGTACGAATTGGGGTGGAAATCATTAAAAGAAAGACGTTGTTCATTGCGGCGTGATATTTTTGCGAAGTTTCGGTCACCGACTTTTACTTCTGAATGTGAAAATATGTTGCTAGCACCCACCTACTTACGGAGACATGACTATCCCAATAAAATAAGAGAAATCAGATCGAAAACGGAACGATTTAGGTGTTCTTTCTTCCCGCGCGCTATCAGAGAATGGAACGGTAGAGAAAAGTTATGAAAGTGGTTGATGAACCCTCTGCCAGGCACTTAAATGTGATTTGCAGAGTATCTATGTAGATGTAGATATAGACACACTGGGTGTACATAAAGTACGGGACCACTTACAATTATTTATTGCACAAGATCAAATATTGTACAGATATCATAGATACGTTATTTTGAATAGGGAACGTGAAAGTTCTTTTTCCATGTATATAGCCACAGTATGGTTTGGTAATATGCCGATAGCGCTAGTCGCAAACTGGGGAGTTCAGGTGCTATACCAGCCATGGAGCGGCCCCTGTCGTAATGCAACACTCGAAGCACACTGCAGTAGCGATAAATTAACAAGATATCAAGATTTGATAGTGCTTATGTTAATTCTGAAGGTGGAGATGTTGGTTTTCGATTAAGCGGTTGAAAGAAAGTGATGCACAAAAGTACATAGTGTAAAGCGTGCGTTAGAGAAAAATTAAATTTGGATGTAGGTTAAAAACAATCCGAAGATTGGTTTTAATACCACAATGCTTTACTAGGCATGGTCCTCTTTGGAGATGGTATTCCGTTGCCTTCCTCCGACCTTCGAACTGACTTACCCATCCAGTTATAAGAGGACCTACAGTTTAACGTGGGTTCCGAACCGCGATGCCATTCGGTATTTTTCACATGAGCAATACTGCATGAGGTGAAAGAAGTGGAAATCCTACGAACTGGCGGGGATCGAATCCGCGACCTTTGGATTCATAGTCTGGCAATCTAACCACTGTGCAACCAAGGTGCTTCACTACAAAAAGTCTAAGGAGGTTGTATGTGCACGATGATATTTCTCAAAATCAAAACACGACTTGTGATCGTTTGCAAAGTAGATTCACTTCACCTCGCCTGTGGAGGTATTTAGATTCCTACACGAGTCACCTTCATATTCCATGTGATGGCCGAAAATAAGAATTGTGAGCCGCGGCGGAGCGGCCGAGTCCACTGAGGCACTATGCTCCGACGCGTGAGGCCGTTCCCCGTCTGGGGTTCGAATACCCCCTCAGGCATGGATATTTGTGCCGTCTTTAATATTAGCTAGTTCATAAGTAGTTTGTAAGTTTAGGGACTGATGACCCCGCAGTTAAGTCCCACAACCTTAACAAACATTTTAACATTTTTTGAAGAATTGTGATTTGGATTTTAATGCGGCTTTGTATTTATGAAAGTTATTGTCCATATAAACTTTTTTCTATCAATACTTCTGCAACATATCATGTTACTTACTCACTGACTCCTCTAATACTAGCCTGCCCCTTGCCTGGGCACGAACTGAGCACAGCGATAAAACTAAACGTTTATCTAAAGCATTGTCTCCACAGTCCAGTTTCCCTAAAGGTATTGTCACAACGATCTTTACAATGTAGTCAGGGTTATCAAATATTGCTACCCCAAATCGAAAGCCCTAAATAAATCAATATTTTTCCCCGTAAATAACATCGCATGTCACGATATCGATCCCCACAACTGCAGTTAAATTTTGTCTTATTGTAGCCAGATTTTTTCTCCTCTTCCTAGTCATTTCACTACCATCAGAAATGTTCAGATGTTTACAATTCTATGGGACCAAACTACTTTGGTCATCAGTCCCTAGTCTTACAAACTACTAGCCGCGGTGGAGTAGCCGAGCGGTCAAAGGCGCCCCGCTGCGGAGCGAGCGGTTGCTCGCCGTCGGAGTTTCGAGTCCTCCCTGGGGCATGGGTGTGTGTGCTGTCCTTAGATTAGTTTACCTAGGTTTAAGTAGTTTGTAAGCTACGGACTGATGACCATGCAGTTTGGTCCGATAGATTTACAGACATTTGCACATTTTTACAAACTACATAAGCTAAGTTAAAGTAACCTAACGACAACACACACTTCCATGCCCGAGGGAGGACTCGAACCTCCGACGCGGTAGTCCACACGATCCGTATCGTGGAGCCCCAGACCGCTCGGCTAGTCCCGCGCGGCTTAACTGCGGTAAATCACTGGAACTCCAAAACGACGCGCTTTGATTTTTCTGTCATAGGCCAATTTTATAATGTTCTTGAAACCCATTCAATTCTCTTTCCTATTGGTGTTTTATTATCTCTAAGAATTTAGAAAAAAAACTTTCTTCGTTCATTTACCAATTATTCACTGAAAACAGAGAGGCACTTTGCTTCAGTTTATTCACAACACTGCAAGGAGATGGGAAACAACATCGGCTTTCGATTTTGTGATTTGATTAACTTCAGTCGAAACAGTCATACGAAGCAACAATCTGCAAAAATTCCAATCTTGAACGGTCGCATAAATCGAAATTAATACACATCTTTGACCAGTCCGTGCTTGTTGACAAAAGCAGTTAACATTTTTTCTCGGAGGTTCGGTAGAGTTTTCATTTGGGCGCCTATTGTATTGCGAGGGTAAAATTAGTCGCAGCGTGCTTTGTTTGCGCCACATTTAGCCCACCTTGAGAGGAATGGGCCTATGTTTAGCGGCCACGTGCGGCCGACCAGTGCACAGCCAGTGACATCGCCCATCTGCCGCCGTCCAGTCGCCAATGTCCACTCATACTAACACTAACCCCCACTGACAACGAACATAGCAGGCAGAAACTGGAGCTCAAGCCTTGCTGCACTACAAGGCTACAACCTGTTCTCTTAATACACAGTGTGTTAAAGTAGGAATGTCACATTTGTTCAGTGCTTTAACCTGTGAAAATAAATCGAAAACTCATCTGAACAACTGTGCGATTTTCGGTCGTTACTAAAATGGAACCCGTTGAAGGCTATAATCATCCATGTATGATTTTGAAGGCGAGTGTGAATATTAGTTACTGAAATTCTGTGTAGGTACTGGAATGGAAAGAACAGTGCTTGGACAATGTGTTTAGAATCTCTGTGTAGGCACTGGAATGGAAAGAGTAATGCTTGGAATCTCTGTAGATGCCCTTACACTGAAAAAATGGAGCATACCATTTTAGTAAACTAGAATTCTATAGTTTTATGGGAAATGCTGCAAAATGGCTTAAATTATACCTAACGTACAGGAAACATAGGCTGCCAGTTCGAGGAGCTAGTGAATTAAACCATCAGTCATCATCAAATTGGGAAGAAATAACATTTGGTGTCCCACAAGGATCCATTTTAGGGTCATTGCTTTTTCTCGTATAAAATAATGACTTCTAATCGGTGATGCTGTCAGAAGCAGGATTTTTTTTGTTTGCAGATAATACAAGAATTGCAATAAATAACAAATCGAGCCTAGGTCTGCTAATGATATTTTCAGGTATATTAATAAATGATTTAAAGCCACTAACTGACAAAATTTTGTGATGAATGGCACGCAATTCACAATGAGTAAGCGGTTTCCATCCAGCATATGAAGAGCAAATGGAAGAGGTTGACAGTATTAAATTTATGGGAGTATAACTTGATAATAAATTCATTTGGGATGAGCATACCACAGAACAGAAGGAATACCTTAACAACCTGTATTTGCAAATCGAGTGTTAGAGATGTCGAGGATTTTCTACCGATGATCATCTTGTGATGGTACAGCTGTTGTATCTTCCGTGCTTCCTGTATTAGATATGTGGTTCAATTCGCCATATGCAAGATACCTTGTTTCGTTTTAACACCCAAACATTATTCGGCACTTATTGTGGCATCTTTCGTGGATTTTTCCCTTTTATTTTCTAGAATAACATGTTACAGATTTTGGACGAGTTGTTTGATTTGACAATTTTGTTAGATATACTATGTCATCGCAGGATTTTCATTTGAGTAATGAGAAGTTTTCACAGCTTGTCATTTGCAAATAACAAGACGTTTTCAATTACGAAATCTAATTGATTTATTGTACATTCGCGTGGAAGTTGAAAAATAGTTCTCTTTGGCTGCTTAGTAGCTTACTTATACTCAAGCTGTGGTTTTGCTGCTTCTTTTTTGTGGCGTGTTGTTATGTTTCATTATCTTTGTTTCTGTTAGTGCAAGTTTATGTTCGGAATTGGCACTGTTGTGGTTTTTTTTTTTTTTTTTTTCATAGCAATGTATTCTTATCTTGGGCTGTTGCTTTCTGGATGTCATAGTTTTCCTCCATTGTTAGATTTTGGAATAAGTTTGCTGGTTTTTAGAATTTATAGGTCAGTTTCTACATTTATTGGGGTATGATTTTGTTTTATTCAATATTCTATAGTCATAACGTGCTTCAGACACTGGTATATGAACGTTCCAAGCTAGGTGTCATACCCCAGGTCTTTAGTGAGTATTACAAGACGATATTTTTAAATTACGTTTTGAGTAAAAATTCATTCTTTAAGTTTTGTTACAGTACTCAATCCATGACAGGGTATCTATTCATTCTTTTTTCCCTGTCGTTCGTGCTCGGAAGGTTTTTAACATCGTTCATGCAGTAGATGACTGTATTCAGGCTACTTCGATCAGAGTATTATTCATAAAAGCAGATAATATATTTAACATGTTGCATCAATACACATAGTTGTCAGGAATTATGAATATTAGTATCATGTAATTAATGGACATGTTAAATATTTCAAACGATTAATATTTTAGGCAATATTTAATTCTGAGAGCCGACGGCGACGGTTCTGCCTTTATTGCACGAGTAACGCTCATTATCTGGTGTGCAAACAAATTCAGCGAATTTAGAGTTCGCCATGCTGTTTCAATGTTTTTCGTTGGAGATCGTACAGCGCTGCTACTACGAAAACCAGTTATATGGTGATTTTTATTCCGGAAATATACAGTTGTTCTGTGCCTATTGCAGCGTCATAAAATGCAGCATGTATCTGCGGTATTGAAGAATCGAAATTTCTTGACCTCCAATGTTAATTTAAATGTTAGGAAATCTTTTCTTAAAGTATTTTTCTGAAGTGTAGTATTGTATGGGAGTGAAATGTGAAAGATAATGAGTTCAGACAAAAAGATTACAGAAGCTCTTAAAATGAGGTGCAACAGACGAACAGGTAGATCACGTAACTAATGAGGAGGTGCTAAACAGAACTGGGGAGAAAACAAATTTCTGGGATATCTTGGTTAAGAAAAGGGATAGGTTGGTGGAACACAATATAATACATCAAGGATTTGTTAGTTTAGTATTATAGGGGTATCATAGCTGCGCAGTAAAAATCATAGCTGGAGAGTTAGAGTAGAATACAGTAAGCAGATTCAAGTGGATGTAGGTTGCAGTTCCCATTCGGAGACGAAGAGGCTGGCGCAGGAGAGGGTAGCGTGACGAGCTGCATGAAACCAGTTTCCGGACTGAAGACAACAATAACAGCCACGGTGTGACACGACTTCGACCTTTTGACGGTACAAAGTGCCGCGGGGCTGGACGTTGATATATTTGGAGTTGTGGTCAATACTAATCCCCTTTTATGACATACATGGTGTTGACACGACCGGCTGATGGCCAGGGATGTCTGATGAAATTCTAATTCCAATAATTTATGCAAATAATTGAAAAAAAATTGATGCACCCCTCCAAAAAATGATAAGGAAGATTGGTATAAGGAACACCAACTCAAGGAAAAAAATTAGAATTTATTACTGACAAAGTAAACAGAAGTATGGAAGATTACAAAGTTGACACTGAAATGGATCTAAATAACATGACTGAATGAGAAGACACTTCTTTCTGACCCAATGGTCATCAATCAATTCATGGAAGCAATAATATGAAATTCATAGAAGTCGGAACAACAATATCGACGCCTTGGCGAAGAGGCGGGGTATTGGGGAGTGGGAGGACTTTATCCAGTGGCTTGCCCGGAAGGGGCCCCTCTCAGTCGCATAAAGCAAGGGAGATGCATTTAAGTCGGCTAAAAGTAAATAAATAAATAAAAACACCAAGGGAATTTAGTGTTCCGTGCTGCCAATGTACGTTACCACAAGGAGCAGGTGACGAGTTACAAAGACGCGGAAATGTGGAGTAAAAATCGCGAACGCCGCCGATGGCGCACTACTGCATATGTGACGCAGAAGTCAGTGGCATTTGTGTAACAGCCTGAGTCGACTTCTCTCAGGGTGACTATCAGGTAGATAATGGCGTTTGATCTACACAGGTCTCAATGCCCTTGCCCACTACGGTGTGTGTAACAAGTGAATTAGAGTGCAACTTCCGGCACAGTTACGACTCTAATTTGTTCTCCGCTCAAGTAACAAATACACGTAATCGGAGGTAAATCAGCGCTCCTGGTAACGTGATGCCATATAATGACTCGAAATCTGGCAAAGTGTTGGCTAAGAGGAAACTGCTAATCAATTAGAAACATTTATTCGCAATACCGTGCCGAATTTACGCCAATGTACACCTCGTAATGAATTTAAACGAAAAATGTAGAACACGTGTTTACAAGGGATACCTGAAATAGGAAAATTTTTTACTTAAGTTCATTGGTCTGGAGGATTCATACGCCACGTTGCGGATCGGGCGGCCTCCCACGTCGGAGGTTCGAATCCTCCCTCGGGCATGGATGTTTGTGTTGTCTTTAGTATAAGATAGTTCATAAGTAGTTTGTAAGTTTGCGGACTGATCACCCCGCAGTTAAGTCACATTAGCTTTACAAACATTAGAACATTTTGATTCAGATCCCAAACGTTCAAATGTTTGTAAATCTATCGGACCAAACTGCGTGGTCATCAATCCGTAGCTTACAAACTACTTAAACCTAGGTAAACTAACCTAAGGACAAACACACACACCCATGCCCTAGGGAGGCCTCGAACCTCCACGGCGAGCAACCGTGCGCTCCGCAGCGAGACGCTTTAGACCGCTCGGCTACTCCACTTCGGCGATTCAGACCCCAAAATTTTTGTATGATTTCCAGTCATCTCCCATTTCCCCGTATCCTTTCTTGAATGCTCGAATTCGTGCTGTCTCTGCCAATTCATATTTTTTACTGCCGTTGCCTGTCTCCAGCCATAGCTGCGTGGTCATCCTTTCACTCCTACTGCCACTACTTCTCCCCTCTATCTTCCAGCAGAAAAAAGTGAAAGTAAGTTCAAATTCAAAACGTTTTGGTTTTCAAATGACGGAATGAGGATTTTGAAGTCTGGTTCCCCACCTTCCTGTCAGATCTTTTAAATAGGGATATATATTTGCATTTTTGTGCTATGACAGGTGCATTTGTCGGCAGCGGTGGCCGAGGAAACTGAGGCGCTCCAGTCACGGTCTGCACAGCCACTACGGTCGGGGGTTCGAGTCCCCCCTCGGGGCATGGATATTTGTGCCGTCCTTAGTATTAGCTAGTTCATAAGTAGTTTGTAAGTTTAGGGACTGATGACCCCGTAGTTAAGTCTCTTAAGCTATACAAACATTTGAACATTTTAACAGGTGCATTTTTAACTGGTTCCCTTCTTTTCCTTGCTACAGCGGGATTGCACAAGACAATTCTCTAATAAGTAAAGATTTTTCATTTCCTTTATATGCTTCGACACACGGTGATTACGAATAACAAATTTAAATTAAGTTATTTACCGAGAGAAGTTATGACACTGTACGATGTTCATAATTAAAATTTTTCACAGCCTAGTTTTCTTGGAATGATAAGTACTGTATTTTGTAACTGCCGCCAAGTCCGCTTGGTCAAAGTAATCAAACTGTGAGACTTCGCCCGCCAGCATTGTATTCAATACTTGAATACAAATCTAAGCTATAAAAATTAATGTATGTTTGTCTTCCTGTTTGCATTCTATGCACGGCCATACCGTACATCCAATTGCAATAAAGTTTGTCAACTCATTGGTTGTACTTGCGTGAAGGTTATAGGCATACTGCAATTTACTTCGTACAATAAGTCATGGCTGGAAAATACTAACAGATGAATGAAGAAACTGGTGGAGCAGACCTTGGCGAAGATCAATTTGGAATTAAGAGAAAAGTAGGAACGCGTGAGGCAATACACCACGACATATCTCAGATGATAAATTAAGGAAAGGGAAACCTACATTATTTGCATTTGTGTATCTGGAGAAAGTTTTCGACAAAGTTGAATGGAATAAACTCTTTTAGATTCTAAAGGTAGCAGGGGCAAAATACAGGAAGCGAAGAGATATTCAACTTGTACAAAAACCAGACAGCAATTATTAGAGTCGAAGGGCATGAAAGAGACACTGTAGTTGGAAAGGGAGTGAGACAATGTTGTAGCCTTTCCCAATGTTATTCGAACTGGAGATGGAGCGAGCAGTGGAGGAATGCAAGGTGAAATTTGAAGAGGGAATTAAATTCCAGGGAGACGGAATAAAAACTATGTGGTTTCCTGACGACATAGTAATTCTGTCAGACAGAAGAGAAATTAAACGGAATGGACAGTGTCTTGAAAGGAAGGTATAAAATGAACATTAAACATTAACAAGAGTAAAACAAAGTTAATGGAATGTTGTCAGAAAATCAGGCGATACCGGAGGAATTAGAGTTGGTAATGAAACAATAAAAGTAGTATTTTGTTATTTGAGTAGCAAGATAAGTTCTGATGACCGAAGTAAAGAAGATATAAAACGCAGAATGGCTATGGGTAGAAAAGCGTTTCTGAAGAAACGAAATTTGTTGACACTCAGTATGTGTTCACTGTTACTAAGTTCTTTCTGAAAACATTTGTCTGGAGAGTAGCATTGTTTTGGAGTGAAAAGTGGACGATAAGGAGATTAGACAAAGAGATGGTAGAATATTTTGAAATGTGATACTACAGACGAATGATGAAGATTAGATGGGTAGATGACGTAACTGATGAGGTGGTGCTCAACAGAATTTGCGAGAAAAGAAATTTCTGTCATATGCGGACTAAGAAAAGAGCTAGCATGGTGGAACACATTCTGAGACATCAAGGAATCGTCAACATAGTATTATAAGGAAGTGTGTAAGGTACAAATCGTAGAGAGGGACCGAAGGACGAATACAGTAAGCAGATTCAAAAGGCTGTAGGTTGCCGTTCGTATTAGCAGATGAAGAGGTTTTCACATGACTGGGTAGCGAGGAGAGCTGCAGCAAACCAGTCTGCGGACTGAAGACCACAACAACAATCGTGCATGGCGGAGGGTGCTTTATAATTAGTTAATTCGTTTCTGACGCCTTAACGCTGTAATAAATTGAGGGATATGAATGAAATTTGGAACAGAGGAGGAAGCTACCTTATGGTGCATGTATCTTATAGTGTCTTGACATGTTTTTTCTTCTTCGCGCTGAAACGGCTGGACGGGATTGAATGAAATGTGGAATGAAGATAGATTCTACCGCAAATTAATACATGGGCTATCTTTCGCAAGCCTCCGTATGTGCATGTCGGTGGGTATGTTACAACAAACGTCCAAATCATTTGAATAGTCACCATGAAAATCAGCACATAAATGTATGTCTTCATGAAGGAGATTTTTATAATCTGCAAGCAAGTGAATGTAGCATTGTGGAGGGTACCTTGCGACTTTGACACTGCTTGACCAGTCACCATGAAACTTGGCACATGTATGTATGTCTTCATATACAGAGTGAATGACCTAACAGTTGCACTGCAAATTTTTCGGATACGGAAAGTGCGATTGATGTGCGGTTTTCATGGAAAGGATTAGTAGTCAGGGGTGCGTATTTTTAGCCAACAAACAAATTGTAATATTACTTAGAAAGTGTACTTTTATGCGAACATACAGTCTTTTAAGTGGAACAACGGTTGTTTCTGTCATACACTTGAATTTTTGACACCAGTTGTGTACAAAGAATTTTGAATGACATTTCTATTAAGTTTATTTTCGCAACTACAACCGTTCAGAGTTTCGGGGGCGGAGGCTGCGATAGCGTAGCTGACTGGCCGAGTTGTTAGCTACTGGGGCACGGCCCACTGTGTCATGACCACCAGCCAGTACGCTACGCTGTCGTAGCCTCCGCCCCCAAAACTTTGAATGGTTGTAGTTGCCAAACTAAACGTGTTAAAAATGTCGTTCAAAATTCATTGTACAAAGATGGTGTCAGACGTTCCAGTGGATGATAGAAATAACAATAGTTACATAAAAAAAAACTTTATGCCTGCATAAAAATACACTTTCTAATTAATATTATAATCTGTTTTTCGGCTAAAAATACGATTCCTTGACTTCCATCCCAATTTCTGAAAACTGCACATCAATCGCACATTCCATTTCTGCAATATTTGCGGTGCAAGTATTAGGTGATTCACCCTGTGTAGGAGGGAGAGGAGTGCGTGGAGGAGGAGAGGTGAAATGTAGAGGACAGAGGAGGATGATGAGAGAGGAGATGGTGACAGACAGATAAAAGGAGATGAACAGTGGGAGGCAGAGGGGGAAAGCGACAGAGAAAGGGACAGGGGGAGACGCCGGGGATGAGCAGTTGAACATAAAGAATGGAAATAGGAGATGAACTACTAGAAGATTGGATACCTCATATATATTTGTTCTTTCGTATATTATGCGTTGCCGTAACGTTGATCTGATTGAGATAAAACTTCGTAATTAAACAAGCTTTCAGTTTAAAATTGCAAACATTATTTGCACAATTAATTCTTGTGTGACAGCAATGCGTCGGGTAGCAGCTAGTCTTAAATAAAATATCATAAAGGTTTGTCATGATTTGGGGCGATCTTTTAATCAATTTATTGAAGATCGTTTTTTTTTTAATTTTTTAATAAGATTACCGGTTTCGGCAGTTTAACTCCATCTTCGGGGCTTAGATTACATCTTCACAACATTATTATTAAAAGCTTTTAAAACACATTTAATCGCCAACTTAATTGTTGGTTTGCCGACATACAAATAAAACATGATCATCGACATCCTGCAATAATGTATTGTCACTAGCAAGGAAAGTATATGGGCTCGAACAAACATATCTGTATGAACTTTTGCTTACAGGATCTCTACATACACCTAAATGTGATGGTGGGGGTCGTTTTTCTGCAAAGCTGTGCGACCATGCTCTAGATAGCACTGCAGATGTAATTGTAGACGCCATACGTAAAGCAGATAACTATAACTTATGTAATAATCATCGTACATGTTCTCTAGCGAATTGTCATCAAAAGCCGTGATGATAGTTGCAACTTTAACCTTCTTCCCGAAAGACTGTTGGTATTCACTGCCATTGCTTCCATCGCCTCTTCCCGCACTTACCGTAGCACTACCGCTTGCAATGAGTTGTTCGTCATTATCATCCCGATTATCATTATTATGAGTTTGTAACAACAGTATCTCACTTATGCTCATATTTCTGTACCATAACAGATACGAGAAAGCATGAAAATGATTCATTTTCTACACTAATACCATCTTCACGGAGAAGGGTTCTTCGTAACTTCAGCTCAACTAATCGCAATACATTAGCAGGATTGACTGCCCAGTTCTATCGGACCAAACTGCGCGGTTATCAGTCCGTAGCTTACAAACTACTTAAACCTAGGTAAACTAACCTAAGGACAAACACACATACCCATGCCCAAGGGAGGACTCCAACCTCCACGGCGAGCAACCGCGCGCTCCGTAGCGAGACGCCTTAGACCGCTCGGCTACTCCACCGCGGCTTCACCACACAAATAACATCACAAAACGCAACTGCGGAGGCACACTGCGCCGGCCGGGGACTGAGGCGCTCCAGTCACGGTCTGCACGGGCACTACGGTCGGGGGTCCGAATCCCCCCTCGAGCATGGATATTTGTGCCGTCCTTAGTCTTAGCTAGTTCATAAGTAGTTTGTAAGCTTATAGGACTTAACTACGGGTCATCAGTCCCTAAGTTCTACAAACATTTGAACAATTTTGAGGCACACTGCACCGTCCCTTCTGACGAATCGACAGGTCAAAGTGCAATGCGGCATGGCACACAGCCGCGGTGAAGTAGCCGAGCGGTCTAAAGCGCCTCGCTGCGGAGAGCGCAGTTGCTCGCCGTGGAGATTCGAGTCCTCCCTGGGGCATGGGTGTATGCGTTGTCCTTAGGTTAGTTTACCTAGGTTTAAGTAGTTTGTAAGCTACGGACTGATAACCACGCAGTTTGGTCCGATAGATTTACAGACATTTGAACATTTGAACATGGCACACACAGAGGCCTCTAACGGACGACTGAAGAGTTTTGCAGATGCGGGAGTATCACTAGAGCATAAGGAATCTTTACATTATCTCTCATACGATTTTGGTGTGTATGTGTTTGTTCGAGCCCGAGTACTTCCCTTGTAAGTAATCCAGGATAATGTTGTGAAGAATGTAATCTAAGATCTGAAGATGGCAGTTAATCTGCCGAAACCGGTAGTCTTAATAAAAAATAAAAAGCGATTTTTGCTCTTGTCTTCAATAAATACAAAATATCGGTATTTCTTCGAAATGTCATATGCTACTATGTAAGAGTTAAAATGATTGGGGTGAGGGAGGGATGAAACGAGAAATAAATAAGAATGTTTACCTGCTACTTGTATCAGATGCTCACGCGCCTGTGAGTTCCCTCAGTATGTCGAAGATCGGTGAAATCCGGAGCGACTCTTGGCGCCTCGTCTACTCCGACGCAAGGCTGGGCCGGCGGTGAGAGGTGCTGGCATGGCGCCGGTCCAAGGACGGGCGGAAGGCGGGAGTCATCACACGGGGCTCACCGTAAATACGTCGCGGCCGGCACACGGCGTGCGGCGCGTAGCGCACAGTGGTCTGGCACAAGGCGCCACACACCGCAGAGTGCCAACTGGAGCGCGACACAGCTCACGCCTCACTGCGAGAGAGCGACTCGAAATTTAGCGCCTGCTGCTGTCAACTCTTACGTCTTAAAAAACTACGATTTAAGAACTGCGCGTTGCCCATATAGCTCCGCATGTCACGGGACAGTCGGTCGAGACCTTTCTTCAGAGGCCGATTATTGAGGGCAAAACAGGAAAGGCTGATGGGCTGGATTATGCGAGGGTTCGAACTTAAATAGTGGCTACTATATATTCACAACCGATACAAAAGCGTTACATGTTGGCACCTGTTGCTGTCCTTCAATGTAGTCACCGGCGTTGTGTAGAACTTGTTGCCAGCGATGTGGAAGGCGTAGAACTTGTTCTGTTGATGGTGCCAATGGAGCTGTCTACTGCCTTTCGAATCTCTGGAAGCGTTCTGAAGCGAATGCCACGAAGGGGTCCCTTCATCATCAGAGGAAAATCAAAGTCCCAAATACTTAAGTCCGGGGGGCAGCCACAGTTTACGCAGTATGCGCCGGCGCTTTGTCGTGCTAAATGATGGTAGGGTTGCGCAGAAAGTGTTGCCGCTTCTTTCGCAAAGCTGGCCATAGGCGATTCTCCAGAAACGAACAGTAATACTGTGCATTGACGGTCTGCCATGGAGCAACGTAATGCGTTAGTATAACACAATCACAGTGGCATACGAGAATCACCATGACTTTCACCATAATGGGGCTTTGACGCACTTGAGGACATTGATGATATTCTCGTGCTGTACGACCTCTGGCACAATCTTTCTTGATCCAACTCATGTACAAACGTAGGCTTTCGTGTTCATTATTGTCAAGTTAAAATTCTTTTGAGCTATTTGCCGCGTCATGATGATAAAATCTTTACTACATCATCTTCGTGGTGTAGCAATTTTAATGGCCAGAGGCGTAAAAAGTCTACTTTTCATTCCGTGCTTGCTTTTATTTTCGTAACGCTTCTCACTCGATTTAGATGAAAGTATGCGATTAAAAAATCTGATTCTTTGACACATGGTAGTATGACATCTGAGCGTTCGAATAAACCATTCACCCTTCCGTAATTTCTAAGTCGTTTTCAAATGACGCTATTTGTCAAGTATGCGCACTTGAACTACATATCGTGTATTGAAAAAGTTGGATAGTGGGCAACTTACTGCTCGATGCATTTTAGACCATACATTACATCGACTGAAATGGAACTAAAAGTATTGAACAGTTTTTGAAATAGTTGTCGCACCGATATCTACCTCCTTTACCTGAGCGGCGTCAGTGCCGCGATTGCAAGCCTTCGAACTCGGCAGGTGTTGAGCGTAGCGTGAACCACTGCCGTGCCAAAAATTTTTCATTACTGGCCACATGTGTAGGCCCCTCGCGATGTGTTAATGAGCCATAACCATAAAACAAGTATGAACTAATTTTGCTTCGTTTGCGACCGATTACACTGAACAACGATCTGGTATGGTTTTACATCAGGTCATTATGAGATGCATACAACTCATTTTTCGTCTACAACAGACAATTAAAGTAAAATATATTTCTTGTTTGGAAATAGAATTTACTGTTGAGGGACTGATATAAAATTTTCTGACATTACAGTCAATGGCTTTCCAGTTCAAAGAACTCTACACAGCTCTCAGATTATCATTATTTTTAGGAACCTGTCTAAGGGGGAACTACGTTTTCATTAACATTTTGCTGAATCATCTGTTGCATCTGTTGACAATTTTATTTGTCTGTTTGATGCTACTTTCATTTCGAGTTTTATACTTCAACTAAAAGAAAAAAAAAGATTTAGTTTCAGGCCTGCAGCACAGGTCAGTAAAGGGTAGAAGCGTGTGTCACTTTTTTTATTGACTTTCCTCTTTGGTGTGGTTGTCCCCAACAACAAGAAACCCCCACCAACTCTCAGCAGAAGATCGAGGTAACACAGGGTGTCCAAAACTTATTCCTTGCTGTCTACTTCGAGCCAGCTAACAGTTAATTGGTTTTGTTATTTTAATACAATTGTTCTCACACTGTAGTGACTCATCGGATTTTAAGCACATAAAAGACAGCTGGTAATGCACTCATCCCATGAATTTCGAGGGATATTTAGGAGAGTTTTTCCTATTGAGAACAGCTAAAAAACCATTCCTGATTTATTTCATTTTACAGAATTAATAATAATACAAGAAAAATAAACAGAATATCTTTTAACAAGTGTTATTTAAGAAAATGCTATCATCCATAGAGACTTGTTTTGAAAACAGGCAGGAGACGTGAGATAATTGTGCTGCAGAAGCAATACCATAGCCCAAACGGCTCGCGCATCTCGGCGTGACCCGGCTGAAGCGGAGTCGTCTCGGCCCTTCTAACAATGTGAACAGTGCAACGGGAAACAATGTGTTTAATCTCTCGGCCCGGCACGGTCGGCAGTGTGAAGAGGCTAGGAAGAGGCTGAATTCAATAACATACGGGACCTATAAAAGGGATAGAGACATATTTCCTTTCTTTTGCGGTCAGAAACAGAACAACATCAGATAGTTAATCTCTGGTTGGGTTTCTTTTGTTCCGAAAGAATTCCAAGAATCTGGAGGAAAGCTCAATTCATCGGTATCCTTATATCCGGTAAAGAGAACAATAACTCTAACAATTACCGACTGATATCTTTTCTTCGACTCCTACGTAAAATACTGCAGAGAAAGTTTCTGAACCTCTTGAGAGAAGAAACTCACTTTCTGCTCCACAGGCTGGTTTTAGGCCGATAAAAACTACACATCGCAGATCCTCAGCCTCACATCGAAGATGGTTTTCAATCACATTTCATCACTGGTATGGCCTTGGTTGACGACTGCGTACGCCACTATAAATCATAAATTACTCCTGATATTCTTTTACGAATTCATTGACTTTAACCACCAACTCCTTAGAAATAGGAGATATTTAGTTGCATTACAAAGACGGCGCAGTAGATGGGGACTGCAGACAAATGAGCTGTGTTCTGGCGCCTATACTCTTTGACACATATGTACGTTCAATGTCTTCCGGCGTAAAATAATCGCACAGGCTCGTTTTAGGGTCCACTTCACGTTTTGCTGTAGTTTTTTTTTCTTTTTACAAAAATTTCAAACAAAATTATGAAGATATAATATAAAAATTATGGGCGATATGAAAACGACTCTGTTACTGTGATCATATATGTACACTCAACAGGTCATGTGATATCTGACCGTATTTTAACAAACAGCCAAAATTATTTGATATCTGAGTTAAGCTTTGATAAGCATAGCGCTTTTTTTAACATTGAAACTATTATTTTGACATCTATCCCATATTTTCATCATCTTCTTCCGTTGAAATACTGTCACCCGTACTGCCGTGGTATTTTGTTCTATTTTTACTTCGCTTACACTGGGTTACGTTAAATCAAGTGACGTTGTCGAATCACCGTTATTTTTGCAAATACCTCTGAAACGGTGTGATTTATGGGAATGACAAAAGAGATCAAATTTGTTGAGAATTTTTTCCGTAATAAATACCTTTATTCAGTTTTCATTACAGATTAAATGAAAATTACTGGTTAACCGTTAGAGTTATCAAAAGCCGATTGCAAAGGCTTACTTATAGTGTTACTATCGTAGCGTAAAGTGGGCGAAAAAAGTGTTCTGTACATGTATGATATCGCATTGTCCGCCCAAGGTAAGGAATTTCATCATGTCAAAAATTAAAAGTCTGGTGCGTTGGAAGAACTTGCACAATTCTAGAAAAATACAAAAGCCTATCCCTACCAAAAGCAAGTTTATGCTTCCCACCAAAATAGATGACTGGCCAACCAGAAAGTAAAAGATTCCTGCTTATGGATAAGTCCAGAAAAAGTTTAGTAAGAGCCTTTATCAATAAAATTAACAAAAACGAAACGCTGGACATGTCGAAAAGTACCGCAGATATTGCTCCTCGCTGCAGCAAACCTAAATGTGCAGTCGCTTGCCAGCAGGTCTCGGAAGTCCTGAACGGTAACGTTTCCAGCTGCTAACTACACCGACAGTCTGTGATATAGCGGGAAATCTTGAATCCACAGTCGCGTAGCCGTTGGCATTAGTTCCAAACTAAACGCTGTAACTGTTAATACAATTTTTATCACCGTGAGTCAGAATGACAAGCAACAGTATAACCTATATCTATAAATTTGAAAGTCTGTTCGGTGTACGTTTATCACGTCTAACCACAAGACATAAACAGCTAAAAATTTGTACAGTTACTAATGTCTACCCGGGGAAGTCTTTAGGCACGGTTTTATGGCGATCGGATAGCTATTTATCTATATATATCAATGTGAATATCTGTTTGGTGTACGCTTATCACTTCCGAACGACAAAACGCAGGTACTTAAATATTTATACCTGATTAAGGTTTTAGGCACGGTTTTATAATGATCTGATAGATATTTAATAATTTGAAGAATATAACGCGAAATGGGGAACAATAATTACTGTTTGAAAATGGTTTTATTGGTTGCATTGTTGCTTGAGGGTTGTAATGATAAAAGGTTGGAGTATATTGGGATGGAAAGCTATCGGTATAAATAACATTTTACGTGTGTGTGTGTGTTAATATTTCGCTCTGCAGCGAAAACTACAGAACGCAAAAGAATGGTCTGTGTGTAATTATTGTCCGAAGTCTCCCGTTGTACACCATAGCAGTTCCATGCCGATAGCTAGGGGTGGAACATATGGTGGCTGAAAGTCGTCAAATGACGTTTGCGACTCTATAGCAAGGAGGTTACATACAGCGAAACGTGATGCCACAGACCACATCTTTGGTCTATGCGTGCGACAATATCTTCAGCTCTTTCTCTGTAAGGATAAGCATACGAATAAGGAAATATAAGAATAAATAAATAAAACATTAAAAAATATTCTTTTAATATATTTCTTTAAAAATCGATTTGACGTTTCATACATTATCTATCATAAGTAACACGCGAGCGGAGCCGCGGGTTTAAGCTATTAAAGAGATGAGACGCTGCTAATATTTTGGGAATTTTTGTATAAAAGTGGAATAATTTGGGAAACATATGCGCTTGATAACCAGATGAACATTGAAATTTATTTAACGAGACTCTGCAAATTTAACTTAGCAGGATACTGAAAATTATAGTGTAGCTTACCCGATTTTCTGCTATTGTGTCGCAATCTGCATTTTTAAGCAAAGAAAGCAGTTACCCTTTTCTCTTCTTACAGTATCCACACCCGATTTGAATATAAGCTATAAATATCAGCCCCGCGAAGAATGAACTCTTGTTTTAGTAATTACATTATTAAATTTTCCTCAGAAAGTGCTTCTTGAATTCAGTAGAATAAATTTTCATCGCTTCTAATTAAGAAATTCACTTTTAAAATCCATCTCTCTAGTAATGCGTGAAGACTGCGACTGCAGTGATTAGCTTTTCGGCCTTCTTTCTGGGAAGTTGGTTTTTAAATTTTGAATTTGGTTGGAGAAAAAATGTTCTTTACTCATAAACGATTTAATCTCTTCTTTGTAAATTGAACCGCTTAAGAAAGCTAATGAAATTCCGTTAAGGGCAAAAACTGTTGATACAGTCTGTTCTATTTTTACGTTTCTCCTCAATACGCACCGCACAAGAGTTAGCACAAGGCGCCTTGCTGCAGAATGCGCGTCTGCTCCCTGTCAGAGGTTCGAGTCCTCCCTCTGGCATGTGTATGTTTGTGTGTGTATGTTGACATCAACATAAGTTAGTTTAAGCAGTTTGTAAGTCTAGAGACCGATAAACACTGCAGTTTGGTTCCACAGCTTCACGAACACTTGAACCTTAATACGCAGAAAACAACGAATTACTGAGCAGTACAACAAAAATGGCGAAAAATATGTAATACATATCTATATTTACCCAAATCTGGAAGAAAGTGAAATTTCAGTTCGTCTTATTAACTTCATTGCTCAAATACTGAAAATATTTATGACATAATTTTGAACATGGCTGTTTGAGTAAACTTCAAATCGCCGGCCGCGGTAGCCGATGGGACTTGAGGCGCTTCAGTCACGGTCTGCACGGCCACTACGGTCGGGGTTCGATCCCCCCTCGGGCATGGATATTTGTGCCGTCCTTAGTATTAGCTAGTTCATAATTAGTTTGTAAGTTTAGGAACTGCTGACCCCGTAGTTAAGTCCCATAAGCTGTACAAACATTTTAACTTTTTTTTTTGAAAACTTCAAATCAATAAACTACACAGCGAATTCGTTGCAGGAGCTTTAGAATGACCCATGTTTTGATACCTCTTGGGGCATCTTCTTCAGAGGACGTACAATGTACCTAAGAGATATTTTAACAGATGGAATTACTTCCGGACCCTATATACAACCTCTGACAATAAAGGTCGGGTGCTAGTCCTTTAACATTAACATAAATGAACTATGAACTACAGTTTCCTTACTCACAAGGTCACCTTCCATAATGCACTGCTGAGATCTGCGATACATGTCATGGAAATTTTGCCCGAAGTCGTCCTCTGGGATGGTATTTAAAGGCTTCGCCATGTTTGTTTCAAATGTTCGTAATTATATGGGACCAAACTTCTTACATTATCCCGAGGCAGAATTCGAACCTACGACGCGGGAGGCCGCGCGATTCATAACGTGGCGCTCCAGACTGTTCGGCTTCTCCCGCGCGGCGCCTCGCCATGTTTCATTTGATGTCAGGAATATCGTCAAGTCTCTTTCCTTTCAAAGCGATTTTGAGTGGATGAAATAGGAAGAATTCTTAAAGATCCGGGCGAGTGTGGTGAATGTTCAAGTTGCAAGACAACCCTTCGCCCACACACAACTAATATCATCAAACTGTCCCTGGCAAAAAAGGGAGTGCTGCAAGCTGAACAATCACTATACTCGTTGGATGTCAATCCTTCAGATTTCTTCCTATTCCCTCGACTCAAAGTCGCTTTATAAGGAAAGAGATTTGATGATATTCCTGACATCCAAGGAAACGTGTCGAGGCTTCCTAACATCGCCCAAAAGGGAAACTTCGTGGGAAGTTTCCAGGATATGTACCGCAGTGCTCAGCGGTGCATAGGGAGGAGGGCGTAGCTATTTCGAATGCCGTTTACTACTTGGATGCCGCGGATGAGTGGCCAAGGGCATTGAGACGCTATGATCCGATGCACGAGGCCGTTCCCCGTCAAGAGAGGGGGGGGGGGTTCGAAACCTAGTATAAGTTAATTTACAAGTAGTTGATAAGTTTAGGGACTGATGACCTCGCAGTTAAGTCTCAAAAGCTTAAAAAACATTTGAACATTTAGCTAATGGAAGCCAATATCTAATTCACGTCACGAAGACCATGAGCAAAAAGTCACACATCAAAATATACCTTAAGTAGTCATTAAATTAGAAATGGCTACAAAATAGACACAGGTCGAGCTAAAGATATATCAACCAACTATATACGTGAACTAGTGTAGAGTGAATGCAGAATTACAGCCGGGGGCTGACTCGGGCCACGGTTTTTCAGGCTGATATACTGCCTGGCGTCCTGTAGAATTTCGACTCGAAATGGTATTCTCTCGTTTTGTGTTTCGTGTCCCCTTTCCACTTTGCTCTTTTATCTATGGCTATTCGGACTACGAGCTCGCTAGATAAGACTTTAAATTCCTTTTAGGGAAAAAGACTGGGAAACGTTAGGCATGAGGAATTATCGAAAGGACGGTTGACTCGGGTGGCGTCCTCTGGAGGCGATCCGTTTGGCTCCGTCTTTGTAGGCGACAGGTCTAGCTAACTGTCATAGCTGCCTGTCCATCGCATTGACCGGAGGGTCAGAGCTCTCCAGTGATTAGTATATCGAGTTTAGGGGGGCGGTGACGCACAGTTTTTCGCGTGGGCGGACGAAGAGTTGGGGGACTTTTCGTGTAGGCTCCGACTAGTTCGGACGTCTTTTTTCAGATAGCACCTGAAGAGTTTTATTCTCTCTTCTGGGCTGAGTCTTGAGCGTTTTGTTGGAGTTCAGTATTCTGAGGTTTCCACCTGCAGCGGATCGCGGACTTTGAAAATTTTACATGTCAATCCGGACTTGTTTGCTTTGCGAAACAGCTGTGTTTTATAGTCTTTCCGGTCGAGACTTGGGATTAGACAGCCACCGTCGAACTGGACTTACCGACATGCTAGTGGCTTATGCAATTCCATTCTGGGGACACTCGTGCTCAACACTCGCGTTTTGCGAGTGTATGTTCTAGCCGACACTGGAAGGATTTACCTGACAACTACTATTTGCCAGTTACAGTTAAATGTCGATACTGCTTCACAAATCGTATTGAGATTCCCGGACGGAAGAATTTATGCTCTTTCAGCTCCAGTACTTCAATATCGTGAAGTCGCCAGCGAGATCCAACCTCGAAGAATCAAGCCGACTGAGGGTTATTGGTAAAGTGATGCTCGCTATTTGCTAAGGTTGTTTTATATAGTTGCAGTAATCACCCATCAGTGTGTATGTGCGTGCGTATGGTGGATGTTTGACTTCTCTTTCCTGTAACTAATTTCTTAACACCTATGTCCACCTTTCTAGTTTTTCACAACAGGACAAGGCAACTTGTATAACCAGATATTTCACTGTGTTGATAAATGTAGTGCTACGAACTTTACATGTAAACGTTACGGCTCCATTTGTTTCATTACTATTAGACTCCGTACATTGATTTGTATACTTATTTGTTAAAAATTGGACAGTTTGCTGGTCACACATGTATTTCGCGGTGTTAACCGATTTTACTGCATTTGATGTCCTTTTTATAAATATTGTTTCTATTTGAAACCCATTGCTTGACTACACTTTTAACTGTCATTTCATTTTACAAAATCTTTTATATTATTTGTTAACTATTCCCCGAATTACTGTGTCCTTTAATTAATAAATTCATTTGTTTAAGCCATAAATTTACTTTCCTTTACAAATTTCTAACTCACTCTTTTGCAGGGGTAGATAGATAGGTAGAGGACTGTGTGTTTATTATTTGGTGCACTCTGATCAATTTTCTCGCCACTGTGGTTGTAGATTTAGGGTGTTGGATCTTTTTCCAATAAAATATGGTGGCGACCCTTGATATTAACATTAATAACGATTATATTTATAATTAATTTGCATATCTGTGATTTTGCACATTTTCATACCAGTGGACCGACTCTGACGAGTAAAAAATATATCCACTCGGTGGGGTCATCCCTTCCGTTTTCACGCGACGCCTTACAGAGAACTTTGTACCTTGTCTGAGACAAACTTTTTCTGGAAGTTCTGCACTTCTCTACAATAAGAATTCCTTACTTGAATGAAGAATCACAATTTAGTGTGTGTTCTACACGTTTTTGTTCTTTAACAGGTTTCCAGTTTACAAGCCCAACTTCAGATGTTACTATTTTATCAAAGAAATTGCAATCTTTAGATACAGAATTGAAAGATGTTACTCTTTTACACTTCGATTGAAGCGCATAAGAAATGTAATTTTTGGATCTGCTGTGGTTGTACTATTAAAATATTAAAAATTAATTAGTTAACAATAAACTTAGCTTAAAAAAATGTTCAAATGTTTGTACAGCTACGGGGTCATCAGTCCCTAAACTTACAAACTACTTATGAACTACTTACGGGCTATGACGACACAAATATCCATGCCCGAGGGGGGATTCGAACCCCCGACCGTAGTGGTCGTGCAGACCGTGACTGGAGCGCCTCAGTCTCCTCGGCCACCGCGACCGGCTTTAAACTTGAAAATCTGTATGTACAACATTTAAACAATTAACCATTCTGATAAATAAATTAACTTCTCAGACTGCTGAAGAATATTTTATATAACTTTTAGATAGAATCTGTGGAAGGTGATAGAAAACTTGAACTTGGAAGTGAAAAATGTTGCAGTGTCTCTTCAGCAGTCTGGTTCAGTAATTTATAATTTATTTTATTGGAAAATTTAATTATTGAAACTGTTACAATGACACATTTGCCGTCTCAAGTTTGGATTATTGCTTGCTTGTTCTCCAAATTTCCAAAATATACCGTAGCAATTTGTCAAGTAATTTGTTAACTGAAATTGTTAATGTATTTAAAATTATTTGTATGTAAAGCTTTCAGTTCACACTTAAAGTTTACTTATCGTTTTCCGTTAACTGTCACAATAGAAGAGCCTACCTTAAATATATCTACAATATTTTATTTGTCAGAAAGGTTAATTGAGGGGTCTAGTGAGAGCTGGAGCTTTGCCACTCTGAGGAGAATTGGAGCTAAATTGAATTTTCTAAAGCGCTGCATTAAAGCATTATTTACCCAATAACTTATTTTTATCCAAATTGTGCAAAAAGAAGTATCAATTTTAATGTAAATAGCATTATTATAAACTTGCAGACTTTAATTAACTATAGTTCCCACTTATTTCAGACGCTCTGAAAATACCACTATCCGTCAGAATGGTGTCAAATTACAAAAGGGGACAAACGTATGGCAGAAGAAAAATAAATAGTAGTGATAGATGGGGCTGTAAACACCAGAATTTAATCGTTTCATGCCCGAATTATAAACAGTCTGAGAAGTGACACCTGGAGGATAGGCAGACATCGCTGCCCCACATCCCCGCTAGTTAGATACTCATGCGCACTAACACGTAGGGAAGTCTACAAGTAAGTGGCATAGCTCCTCCTCTCACTCAAAACAACAACTGCTCCAGAAAGAGCGGGAGTATTCTAGTTAAGAGGATAGACGCAAGTTGGCACTAGAATACTGAACATGGACAAAGTTCAATTTATATATACATGAAGCGTCTGTTCCGAAAGAACAGGCGTCTCTTCTGATCCTGCAGTTGTCATTCTTTCATATTCTTAGAATATATGACATATATTAACAGAATATGTATCATATATTCTTTCGGAAAAGACGCCATATATATATATATATATATATATATATATATATATATATTATGCCGGTGACGGGCAATAATCCTATGGTTAGTATGGAAGGGTGGGAAAAGTTTGAGGCCCTTACTCTTACGGTAATTAGTTTCAAAACTACGCTGACGGGAGGCGCGCTTAGGAGGTCCTTGCAAATGCAGTGATCACTGTGTTCCCAGTAGTCAGCGTAACTGCTAGAAAGCTGGAGACCGTGTTCGAATCCCGGCTAGGTACATATTTCCGGCTTTGCCCATTCGTAGTTTGCGTCATATATTCTGTGAATATGAAAGCTCAATATTAATTTCGCATAGCCCTCCTCTATCACTAGACCCCTCAATTGTTTAAGGTGTGAAACACATCATTTATGAATCTTACAGTTGAGTTTATTCCTACTTCTACACCGTACCACGGCTCGTGGTACTCGGCAGGAAGCACCCACAGGTGGTTTACAAGTAGCGGCCAGCCCTCGGTCCGGTGGCCGAAGAGAGAGCCCAGCTGCTACTTGTTACCAGATGCGGCTGTAGCGGTACCTTTTGTTTCCGGGTGCTTTGCATTACGAAATTTATTTCTTGTTAGTGGTTTATTTTGGAGTTCCCATATTCTATGAGATTTGGTAAATGAGTGTTAACTACGAGGTATGTTCAAAATATTCAAATGTTTCTGAAGCTTATGGGACTTAACTGCGGGGTCATCAGTCCCTAAACTTACAAACTACTTATGAACTACCTTATACTAAAGACAGCACAAACGTCCATGCGCGAGGTGGGATTTGAACCCCCGAATGGCCTCGCTCATCACAGTATCTGAGGTTCTGTTTCACTATATAAAACAAACGTGTACAGATACAGAAAAAAAATATGGTACAAAAATGTACAACTATCATACCACTTTTCTACATAGCTTCAGAAGTTTCGTGGGCAATTATTACAGCGTGGCACAAGTTTTTGTATGCCTTCTTCATAGGTTACCGCCTGTGTATTCAACCATGTGGTAACATATTCTTTCAGCTCGTCATCATCGTTGAAGTCTTAATTACCAAAATGCCTTTTATGCCAATAAATAAATAAATGAATGAATAAATAAAGAAAAATAAAACGGTTCACATGACTTTTAGAGGTGTGAAGCTTTCCTTAGGCTTAACCTTATTTGGCAATGAAGTGTGCCTCCATTCCATTGAGCCGGCCGCGGTGGCCGAGGGGACTGAGGCGCTCCAGTCACGGTCTGCACGGTCACTACGGTCGGGGGTTCGAATCCCCCCTCGGGCATGGATATTTGTGCCTTAGTAGTAGCTAGTTCTTAAGTAGTTTGTAAGTTTAGGGACTGATGACCCGGTAGTTACGTCCCATAAGCTGTACAAACATTTGAACATTCCATTGATTGCCGTTTTGTTTCAGGGGTGTCACACGATACTCAAGTTGTATCCCCCGTGACTGTCCGAGAAAGAAAACAATCGCCTTCTTGAATGTAGCGTGCCGGCCGCAGTGGCCGAGCGGTTTGCGGCGTGTCAGTCACGCTCTGCACGGCCGCTGCGGTCGGGGGTTCGAATCCTCCCTCGGGCATGGATGTTTGTGCCGTCTTTAGTGTAAGATAGTTCGTAAACAGTTTCTAGGTTTACGGACTAATGACTCCGTAATTAAGTCCCATAAGCTCTAGAAACATTTGAACATAGCGTGTAATGCGCATCAGCTGTTTTTTGTGTTGTTCAGTAATAATTTTGGGTACCCAACGTGAGCAAAGTTTCCGAAATTTCAGTTTTTCACTAACAATTTCAAGAAATAGTGACAGTGAAATTTTCCGGAACTTTCATAGCAAGGTCACTAAGGGTAAACTTACGGCTGTGCTTAATCTTCTCCTTAGTTGTGTGAACCGGTAACCACAGACGGGCGTCCACTTCTTCTTCGTCGTCCACTTGTTCACGTCCTTCATTGAACAGCCTGATACATATTCTAACCATTGAATCATTTTGTCCATGAACCTCGCAGTTTTTCCTACGAATTTCCTTTGGCTTAAATTTCTTTGCATTTAGAATAGGAATCACAGGTCTGATTTCACACGCGGCGTCGTTTTCAATAACGGTTGACATTATAAAGAAGCACTACAAAGCACACGTCGGCAGCAGAGATCTGAAAATGGCGCACATGTATTCTTCTCGAGTCAGAGTAATTGCCATGTATGCTCGCATCTGCGATCGTAGCGCTGCCGCGGATAGAAACAGAAACGGAACTTACTTTGTGGATGACCCTCTTATCAGTCTACGATAAACATACGACCGTTTTGAAAAGTGGCACAACGAAGACCTACTAGAAGGACCGTCATTCGACAGTTTTACGGGCACAGTGAGAAGAAACAATTCTACGGAAACTTTTCGATATATGGGATTTGATTATTTGGGGCACATCTTCCGCAACACTGAGGACATCTGTTTTCCAACTGAATAGACTGTGTGAAATTGTTTCAGTAATAGTTACTTGCAGTGGTAGATTATTGGTACTAATATCACGGTATTTTACTCTAGAGAGCCCAATAAACTGATACACATTTATTATATCGGTTAGAATCCTCTCGAGAACGCAGGAATTCCCGCAGCACTGTCGTCTAAAGTAGTGCTTGAGCGAAGTGACACCACACATCATGCAGGGCTATCCATAAATGCATAAGACAGCGAGAGGTGGAGCACGTTGAAAGGCATCCAAGATCAGTAACGTTCATGTCTGTGGAGACAGTGGCCAGCGCAAGTGTTCCGTCAGCCACTCGGTAGGAATTCTGGACTTCCTGGTAGATTTGCCCAAATGCATCGCAATGCACAATGAACATTAATGGATGAACGTGATGAACCAACATACGTACGTATTTGCCACTGTCAGTCGTAAGAAGACGTATCAGGGTTACCATAACACACAAATGTTTAAATGTTTGTTAAGCTTATGGGACTTAACTGCGGGGACATCAGTCCCTAAACTTACAAACTTATGAAATATACTAAAGACAGCACAAACAACCATGCCCGAGGGAGGATTTGTGCCCCCGATGGGGAACGGCCACGCTCATCGGAGCATAGCACCTCAATGCGCTCGGACACTCCGCCGTGGCTACCATATCACTCCACCCGCATACACACCACACATTTATAGAGCCTCCATCTACTGACGCGCAGGGTCCATGGATTCATGAGGTTTTCTCTATACCCTTACATTTCCATGTTCTCCATACAAAAACGAAACTAGTCATACCATGCAGCATATTTTCAGTCATCAACAGTGCAATGTCAGTGTTGACGGAGCCAGGCAACGCGTAAAGATATGTGTCGTCACGTTAGCAAAGGTAAACAAATGGACCTTCTGTTGCGAAAGCCCATATTGATGAAGTGTCGTTGAATGGCTCGCTCGCTGTCACCGATGGACCAAAATTGAAATCCACGGCAAATCGTTGAACGATTCTCTTCCGTCATCGTTGGGCACGTTGTATAGGCAGGCGCTGGTGACCGCAGTGGCGTCTTTCTGTTTACATATCTCTGTGCTTGCATACGCGTGCCTATACCAGCTATTTTGACTATTCAATACGTATGCAAGACCTGATTTTCATTTTCTATATGAGCAATAAAGTTTCTGATTGCTGATCGTACAGACCATAGGCATCTGCCCAGGCTTCGGTTTCCTAAGTAAAGATAAGCAGCGCCCCATTGGTGTTCAGCTGTCAGAGCATATTGTGGAGAGTGTTATATAGCCCTTTGCTTCTACAAGAATAAACATGACACGTGACACACGTTTCACAACAAAACACCTTGCAGAAAGTTTGAAACGTATGATAAAAGCGCTGTAGGCACTTTATTAGTAGAAAGCAAATCACCCCATCAATAACTCTGGACACAGTTACCGTTATTATCAATGAATAACAGCCCCAAAAGCTTCCAGAATCAGTGACGTACTACAGTGAAACGAAAAATGGCCTTGACCTCATACACCAAATGACCGCACGCTATAAATCTTGGATAACATATTTGTCTCTTACACTTTTTTGCCTATATTGGTCTTTGGATCCATTAATGAATAAACAAGTGGGAAATGCACGCATATATTACTTTAGATAAGAGCTGTAAAAGGACTTGGCTTTATCATTTAAGGCAACAAGGGTACAAAACACACTTCCGAATTTGGGAATACTTGTCAAACTGAAAGACGTAGAGGCAAAGAGTAAGCATTTATGCACAATGTGCAGGAATTAAGTATGTGAAACATGTTTAGGTGCCGGCCGCGGTGGCCGAGGGGACTGAGGCGCTCCAATCGCGGTCTGCACGGCCACTACGGTCGGGGGTTCGAATCCCCCCTCGGGCATGGATGTTTGTACCGTCTTTAGTGTTAGCTAGTTCATAAGTAGTTTGTCAGTCTAGGGCCTGATAACAATAGCAGTTTGGTCAAATACGTTTACAGACAATTGAACATTTGACTTTGGTGTCACCATAACCAGGTGCCTTTTTGAGTGAGAAAATTCATTTAAGTTTTCATTACTACATATTATGCCATTAAAATATTATGTCGGAACACACATTTTTACTCAGGGGCGTTTCATATTTCGTTGCACGGTATATATTTTGATTGTTACCAAATGTTTAAAATGTTTGTAGAACTTATGGGACTTAACTACGGGGTCATCAGTCCCTAAGCTTACAAACTACTTATGAACTAGCTAAGACTAAGGACGGCACAAATATCCATGCCCGATGGGGATTAGAACCCCCGAACGTAGTGGCCGTGCAGACCGTGACTGGAGCGCCTTAGTCCCCGCGGCCACCGCGGCCGGCTGATTGTTACCCATTGGGTATTTACAGTAAACAATCTGGAGCACTGAAGAGATGAAAATTGGATATAATGCATATATTTGTATGTTTCTTTATTTTTTATTCGGGTTAAAAAGGAAGAAGGATGGGAACGAAAGGAATTAATTCAGCTGCACTACGGCATTGAAATTACCAAGTATCGACAAGTGAAAATTCAATCTGGACCTGGATTCGATCTCGGGTCACCCGTTTCGGGCCAGCAGTCGCCATAACCACTTGGCTGACCGCGCTGGTCACTCATCCGTCTCATAGTCACCCACCTGTTGTGTCATGCTACGGCTGTAGCGCCCCCATTGACCGTGTCCACTCAAGCTGGCCATTCACGTTATTACCGCATCGGCGGTGAAGTAGGTGAAACTTACCCCATCACCCCATGTAACTACATACAAGTAGACTGATCTGGTGTCTTCTTTAGTATATGCCAGAAAAGACAGGCATCACAGCGATCTGTATATAGATGCATATGTCTTAGATTTTACTATTATAGATGCATGTATTTTTTAGACGGAAAAATCACGTCCATTGTGAGAACATTCATGAAATATTGAACCATATCAGATACATTCATGTGTTTTACACTATCACAGATGCAAAAAAGGGACAAATGTTTGTAGAACTTATGGAACTACGGGGTCATCAGTCCCTAAGCTTACAAACTACTTATGAACTAGCTAAGACTAAGGACGGCACAAATATACATGTCCGAGGGGGGGGGGGGGGGTTCGAACCCCCTGCCGGCCGCTGTGGCCGAGGGGACTAAGGCGCTCCAGTCACGGTCTGCACGGCCACTACGGTCGGGGGTTCGAATCCCCCCTCGGGCATGGATATTTGTGCCGTCCTAGTTCGTAAGTAGTTCATAAGTAGTTTGTAAGTTTAGGGACTGATGACCCCGTAGTTAAGTCCCATAGACTATACAAACATTTGAACATCTTTTCGAACCCCCGACCGTAGTGGCCGTGCAGACCGTGACTGAAGCGCCTCAGTCCCCTCGGCCACCGCGGCCGGCAAAAAAGGGACATCAACGAAGTATATGTGTAACACGTGAAGTACGTGAAGAAGATGTCTATACATTTGTGTCACAAGCCGTGTCCCACACCTGCTGAAAACATTAATGCTTGAGAAGATAGTTAATTAAGTATTCATTATTTATTCAATCAGCACTGTGGTGTTTCGAAAATGTTTTAATAATAATGAAGTGGTTTAGTAACCAAAACGGATCTTATCTCGTCATCATCCTTTAATTTTACCACTCATGAAGTAATGACATCCGTCGCAAAGGACTGCTGTACGCAATATGCTGCTCCATTAGGAGCTTAAGTTATATATTACTTACCAGAATAAAGTCACCCTCTTCCTCGCCGCAGTGTGGAGTATGAGCCAGCCATCGTTCTGGGCTCCTAGCAAAGCGTCAACCCCCTGACGCGCATGCTCTGGCGTTGCAGGTCGAGAGCGGCGCCTGCCGCTGTCCCCGATGCCCGCCAGGAAGGGGCTGCTGGCGCCCCAGAACACCTTCCTCGACACCATCGCCACCCGCTTTGATGGAACCCGTAAGTACGCCGACGCGGCGGCTGCCGCGCTGCAGCGCCACTGCGGCCGCTGGTCGAACAACAAACAGTGGTCTTCTTGAATCCATCGTCGGTGGACAGGGGACAGCTGCTGGTGAAGAGTCTCTAGGAACTGAGGTACCAACAGCCGTAAGTATAATGAAATATTTATTCAATTGGAACCAGTTTCGGCATTTCACTATGCCATCTTCAGGTCCCTATATCGGAGCGCGATATCCAAAGGTAGGGATATTAAACTGGATTCATGGATTTCGTCTCTTATTTGGAAACAACAACAGCAACAAAATATTTCATTATACTTACGGCTGTTGGTACCTCAGTTCCCTAAGACAAACAGTGGTGTCCGCACAGTTAGTTAAATGTGCCACTCTGCAGCTAACGACACTACGGCAGCAGCCACCTGCAGCTGCTATTCGTCGATATTATGTGCTGATTGCTACTCAAGGATAATTCGGTACATGTTCTATAATTATTTCTGTTTTGTTAATCGGCTTTCGGCTTAACATTGCCAGCCTTAGACTTTATCTGATTGGTTTTGTCAAATAAGGTACAATAATTGTTTGAGTCTTGCAAGAGATGTATCTGCACATAGATTCAGACTGATAGTAAAACGCCATATTTGATAATGCTGTGCAATTACAATTGAGAAAAAAAGTTAAATAATAAATACATGTATAGGGAGGAATCTGGGAATCAACTTTTAAATGGAAAAAATGTACCTATATAATATTGGAAATAATATTAACAATTTCTAGAAAACCAATTACTTCACAACACTAATAAATAATTTTCAACAATTTTATATATCAGCCAACCGGTAGCGTAGTTTTAAGGTACTTGACCTAGGTTTCGTTTTCGCTAGGGACAACTTCATAAGAAGAATAAAAACAGTTATCTAAAAATTACAATAACAGAATAAATCCTATACATATTATAAATGTGAAAGTTTGTATATTTGTTACCGCATCACGCTAAAACTGCAGCACTGATGTAGATGAAATTTCATATAGAGATTTCTTATGACTTGGATTAGGACATAGGCTACTTTCCAAAATGTTTATTACAAGTTATTTATTTGAAATATATTCATAGAAATACGTAACGGTTGTAAGAAGCTTCTAATACAACAGCAGAGGTGCTATGTAGTGTATGTCATGTTTAGCCGCGAGGATTAACGCGTCATGTTATAATCTTCCATTATTTTGGGCAATGGTTCGTGTCCTGCAATAGTGAAATTTTTTCTTTGTTATTGTTATCTTTTTTACTTTCGAATATACAAAAAGATTCTGGGATACTGCCAAAACGGCTTAACTGACATATAATTACATACACAAGAAATCTGAATGTTGGCGTTTATGCCGCATTCATTTTCATTTGTTGTAACAAATGAAGGAAGTATGTATATAAATTGAAGACTTTAAATAAAATATGCTCTAAGTATCATGCCAAGAAAAAAATTGAAGTTTGTGTATAATGGGATCTAGATACCAAGCCCTATTTTGTGTACAAAGCGCGAACTGCCACGTATAAATAGCGTACGTAAACTGCAACGAAAGTAGTAGCAAATTCACACAACAGATGGCAGGCGATACGCTGCAGTTAACATATGAAACGTTATGTGTTCCGGCCAAGGAGGTTAGAATCTTTGGAGATGCCGTAACACTGAGAAAGTGAAGCTAGCAAAATGCCCATTCCGGCGTTTGTTTGTGTCAAAAACATTGGTCGTACTGTGTGGTAAAGTAGTTCTAGTGTCTAACAAATCTAAAGTAGAAAAGTAACTGCGCAATTCATAGAGTGTGACGCTAACGTCGGCGAATAGCAGAATGTGTCAAATGCTAGTATCTTATATAAGGAAAGATTTATACACAGGCTGAACAGTGAAAAGATCAGTACTTACATGAAACACATGACGTCAAAAATATTACGAGCAGAATTGCTCAAGTCGATTACAATAAAAAAACTAGTATTCTTGCCATGCAAATAAAATCAGTGTGGTGTGAAGGGCGTGAAGGTATTGTCTACGAGGCTCAAACAGGGAGCCATAATTACGGACATAATACTTTACATTTGTGAAATGCTAGACAAAAATTGTTTACAATATTATATTTCGGGATTAAATGAAAATTCCAACTAGGAGAAAATGTGAGAGGAAATCGTCAGAACTATGCAAAGCATACGTACTTACAAAATACATTCATGAATAGAGAAGTAGTATAAGCAAATGCGCATACAAAACCATTTTACAAAAAACTGACAAGATCACGGTATAGTAGAAATAACGAATTAAAGTGAATGAAGTACAACCAATTAAAGAACAAAGCAATGTTACTGAAGTGGTGGAGGGAAAAAAACCCGGAATGCAAGCATCACTTTCGTGTGAGCACAGGCTTGAAAGCGTTAAAGAAATTTTTATGTTTCAATTGCAATTGTTGACTCACCATATCTTTAATAGGCAGGTGCCTAAATATTTCTAATTGTTCTAAGATGTCAAGTTTCCACCCTTTCTTTCCTTTATGTAGGATCGTCATTTCATTTAAACTTTTAGGATTATGCCCTGTTATCAATAGATGTTCTGCAAAAGATGAATTGTGGACATTAGTACCTTTTTTCCCTAACAGGTGTTCTTTGTACCTTACGTTAAAGGCTCTACCTGTCTGTCCAATATAAAATGCTGAACATGTGTCACAGGCAATTTTGTACACGCCTAAGCTACGTAAGGGTTCGTTTAAGGCTTTTAAATTACGAATTAGATTTTTTGTAAATTATTGTTTGTGGAGAAAGCAACTTTGCACCCGTATTTCTTAGATAACAGACGCTGAATCCTGTACGATTCGTTACCTAAAAACGGTACTGAAAAGAACTTTTTTACGTTAGAGGTTTGACTGGAACCTAAAGTGGTGATTCTTTTATTAATAATATAAATAACATGTGGAGTATCTCAGAGACAAGAAGGAACGAAATAAATAAAATAAAAATGAAATATTAACGAATTTTATTTAATTTTAATATTATTGGTATTACATTTCTACCCCAGGTATTCTGTACTTACAATTGTAATAAATTGCCCTAAAGAAAATATTACATTCCTGGCCATTAAAATTGCGACATGCTACAGACGCGAAATTTAACCGACAGGAAGAAGATGCTGTGATATGTTTATGATTAGCTTTTTAGAGCATTCAGACAAGAGTAGCGCCGGTGACGACACCTAGAACATACTGACATGAGGAAAGTTTCCAACCGATTCCTCATACACAAACAGCAGTTGACCGGCGTTGCCCGGTGAAACATTGTTGTGATGCCTCGTGTAAAAAGGAGAAATGCGTACCAACACGTTTCCAACTTCGATAAATGTCAGATTGTAGCCAATCGCGATTGCGGTTTATGGTATCGCGACATTGCTATTCGCGTTGGTCGCGATCCAATGACTGTTAGCAGAATATGGAATCGGTGGGTTCAGGACGGCAATACGGAACGCCGTGCTGGATCCCGATGGCCACTTATCACTAGCAGTCGATATGACAGGTATCTTATCCACATGGCTGTAGCGGATCGTGCAGTCACGTCTCGATCATTGAGTCAACAGATGGGGACGTTTGCAACACAACAACCATCTGCACGAACAGTTCGACGACGTTTGCAGCAGAATAGACTATCAGCTCGAAGACCACGGCTGCGGTTACTCTTGACGCTGCATCACAGACAGGAGCGCCTGCGATTGTATACGCAACGACGATCCTAGGTGCACGAATGGCAAAACGTCATTTTTTTCGGATGAATCCAGTTTCAGTTTACAGCATCATGATGGTCGCATCCGTGTTTGGCTTCATCGCGGTGTACGCACATTGGAAGCGTGTATTCGTTATCGTCATTCTGGCGTATCACCTAGCGTTCTGTTATGGGTGCCATTGGTTACAAGTCTCGGTCGTTCGCATCGACGGCACTTTGAACATTGGCCGTTAAATTTCAGATGTGTTACGACCCGTGGGTCTACCCTTCATTCGATCCCTGCGAAACAGTACATTTCAGCAGGATAATGCACGACCGCATGTTGCAGGTCCTGTACGGGCCTTACTGGATACGGAAAATGTTCGACTGCTGCCCTGGACATCACATTCTCCAGATCTCTCACCAACTGAAAACGTCTGCTCAATGGTGACCGGGCAACTGGCTCGTCACAATACGCCAATCTCTACTCTTGATGAACTGTGGTAGCCGGCCGCGGTGGCCGAGGGAACTAAGGCGTTTCAGTCACGGTCTGCACAGCCACTACGGTCGGGGGTTCGAATCCCCCCTCGGGCATGGATATTTGTGCCGTCCTAGTTCGTAAGTAGTTCATAAGTAGTTTGTAAGTTTAGGGACTGATGACCCCGTAGTTAAGTCCCATAAGCTTAACAAACATTTGAACATTTTTTGCACGGGCGTCTGTACCTGTACACGCCATCCAAGCTCTGTTTGACTCAAGGCCGCGGCGTATCAAGGCCGTTATTACAGCCAGAGGTGGTTGTTCTAGGTACTGATTTCTCAGGATCTATGCACCCAAATTGCGTGAAAATGTAATCACATGTCCTAGTATAATATATTTGTCCAATGAATACCCGTTTATCATCTGTATTTATTCTTGGTGTAGCAATTTTAATTGCCAGTCTTGTGATTAATTTATTTAGTGGGATTTGTTAATTTTATTTCATTTCTTACGCGGGTACAGTTTTATAGTGTAAAGTTGATTCCCGGTTTGTTCCCTATACATTCATTTATTTATTTTTTATCATTTATCTAGCAAATTGCGCTACCCCAGTACTGTCACAGAAGACCTTTCTGAATACGCAACTCTCAAAGGGAACAAATTTAATTTTTAGTTATTTTTTCGGAATGGAAGACATTCTATTTTGAATGAATTCCTACAGAAAATATATATTTTATAACGAGGTTTCGCATTGCAGGTAAAGCTCAGATGTGAATTATGCTGTTATACTGCTTGAGAATGTTCCCACTCTACAATCAATTTGTAAAAAAAATGGAATTTCAAAAAATAAATAAATAAGTAAAAATAAAATAAAAAAGAAAATTCCTCCATCGGGGATATGTGTGTGTGTGTGTGTGTGTATGTGTTTTTCTTTTTTTTTCCTTCGGTTAGTTTAGGTTACTTAAAGTAGTTTGTAAGCCTAGAGACCGAGAAACACAGTAGTTATGCCCAAAAAATTTAAACTCTTAAAATTTCTTTTTATCAAAATTACTTATAGTACCTTGTAAATTTAGATATCGCGTGATAGCTGAAAATAGATTACAGGCTTTTCATAACTTTTACCTATGTTTTGCATTGCGAAACCGCTAGTATTCAGACATGCTCTGGTCTGGTTGTTTTATGGTGCAACTACTGTACTTCCTCCTGTACTTTCTCCTGTACGGCGAAGCCCCGAACAAGACATTGCGAACCTTCTGGAGGATGAAAAGCAGCGGTTTGGATAAATAACATCTCTTCCAAGACTGTAAAGAATATTGTACCTTCTCTGACGAAACCAGTGAGTTAAAGATGAAAATGGGCTTGTAACCTGAAAACCCATTACCGAACTAAAAATAACCCTATAGAACATAAGCAAAATTTTGCTTTTCATTGAACATTATGTAGTTCTGCCAAGAACCTGGGGAAGAATCACTCAAGAAACGAAAGACACCAGGTTTACTTTCACTCCGCTGAGATGCACTTCTGTCGGTATTTCAGATATTGCCTTTTTCTACAGTACAACGTTTTTGGCGAGTGTTGTATTTTTCATGCAACATAAAAATTACAACATTTCTACCTAAAAATGAGGAAAAACGGTATGCCGTGATTACAAGGAAAAGCGTTTTATATGGAGTTTATCAATTTTTATTTTCACAGCCTGATGCTTTCCATCTTTTTTATATGTGTGGCCTAGCTCATTACATGAAGTTTTGTCTCATATGCTGTTGTTAGTATTGAAAACAGATCTCGGTAATATTTATAATAACGTGACAAACATAGTCTAATATGCATGTAAGGTGTAACAATTATAAAATTTATTCTGTTGACGGATTTGTACAAGGTACTCTCATCATCAGTCCTTAAAAACTTCACGATAGCAGCTGCAGAAAGTGTCGATCGGCATGTCGCTACGATGAACAGTATTCCTCACTTAGTCGCATGATCATCGTACCGAAACCGGCCACCCGAAAAACTAATAATATCTCTAACAACTTACATGCGATCCTAGGCTGCGTTGATTTTAATAACATTATGTTGAGCTTGCGGTCGCTGTATTGCAAAATATACAAAATGAAAAACGATTAATTCTTCTTATGAAAATTGTGAGTTTTACCCCTCCACCATAAGTAGAAAGCTGTTGTTTGTGTAAAACATTAGCATTAAATATATCATCCGCCTAACTGATTGTAAATTCAATTGATCATGAAGACATTTATTTATAGAATGAAACTTTCACTCTGCAGCGGAGTGTGCGCTGATATGAAACTTCCTGGTAGATTAAAATTGTGTGCCGGAACCGGGACTCGAACCTGGGACCTTTGCCTTTCGCGGGCAAGCGCTCTACCGACTTTTTTTTTTTTTTTTTTTTTTTTTTTTTTTTTTTTTTTTTTTTTTTTTTGGTCTCCTTCCTCCCCTTCAACCCGTCCTTCCGCTCGCCAATTATTGCCTTCTCGGCCCGGCTTCTGCGCCTTTAAACGAAATAATTCTTGAAAATGAAGTAAAAGTCTTGCTTCTGTATATTATCCGTTACCATGTTTGTTGTTGCGGTTTGTATACCGTTCTGTTCTGAACTCCATTAAAATAGTTGTAAAATAAATATAAAATGTTGTAAAATAAATCTCTCTCCATTACCTTTCGTGTTTATCGAGAGCAAAAATAAAGATTTCTTCCAGGCACAGAAATTGACTTAAAGTAACTAAATAGGTCTTCTTTGAAAGGGACATAGTACCTGTACATATAAACACATTAGGTAAGTATAACATCATAACTGAATGCTATATTAACATAAATGCCTTCGTCGGCAAACAGTATGCCCCTTAATTTTTTCTATTTTGTTCTTGTTATTGTAAAAAGGCAAAATCAAAACGTTAGCAAAATAAAATAACATCTTCCATGTATATTCCTTATTGTTTAGTCTTTCTCCGATTGAGTGTTCTGTATGTATTACATTATAGTTTTAATCAGGAAGTTGGCATAACGCTCCTTGTATTTCTTCTTTCTTCGTATCTGGTCGTGTTGCATTATCAGGTAGTGTATGAAGTCCTCCTTTCTCTTTGGTTCTGTACTAAAAATATAGTACACGGTATGGCCCATTATCCAATTTACCGCATTTCGTTTTGTCTTTGGATATGGAATTGTGTCGGGATTGAGGCCATCGGCCGGTGTTATTGTATTTGGCGAAGTACGTCTGACCTGCGCCAACTTTTGCCTTGTGTACTCCCATATTTCTTTGTTGATACTGCAGACAAAACGGTGTTCGTCGCTGTCGACTAAATTACATGTGGGGCACATGGGAGAGTCTTTTATGTGAATTTTATGTAGTCTGGACATCGTCGGAGTTTTCCTATTAACCGTCATATACCACGTTGCCTTTACTTGTGAAGGTAAGTCAGAACTGTGGATGTTTTCCCACGTTGCTTTCCAGTCGTTATTCGGGAATTTCCATTCTATCGCATTTCTTTGTTTGTTTAACAATAGTGCCTGGTATATTTCCTTAACTGTTGTCATTTTTCTTTCAGGAATTCTCGTTTGTATGTAGCTGTAGTCGATAAGAAAACACCTCAAGTGCTGCAAGGCATGTGATAAATGACTGACATTGATTGGCGGTCGTAGGTCTAGTGGGGCTATTTCTTCCAACAGGTGACTAGTCAAAGTGTTGGTTGACAGCTTCCATTGTTTATACGTTTGGCACACGTAGAGTGCTTGCGCCTTCTTGTGTATATCAATGAGATTCAAGCCACCTAGTAGCAAAGGGAGAGTCAGGGTGTCGTACTTGATTTTGAAAATATGTGCACGACATACGAAGTGTCCAAGAGCTGCCAGCATTCTTTGCGCTATGTCGTGAGGTATCGGCAGGACTTGAGCCACGTAGTTCACCTTGGCCATGATGTAGGTATTCGCCAGCGCCACTTTTTGCAGCTCATCTAATTTCCTGACACTGTGCAGTTGTACACACGCCCGTATCTTAGCTAATAGCTGTTTGTAATTCGCGGCAACGGTTTGTCGAATTGTTTTACGAAAATCGACACCGAGACATTGCAACTTGGACACCTCTGTCAACTTGTGATGATTGGGCAAGCCTATTCCTTTGCCTATGTTCATGATGCCCGATTTTTGCCAATTTAATAGTGCACCGGATGCCTTTTCATATATCCGAGTTATCTGAAGTGCGGTGTCTACCTCATTCGCGTCGTTGACCAGGAATCCCACGTCGTCGGCATAAGCTCGACACGCTAACTTCTGACCGTGTATTTGTATTCCTTTTAAACGCGCCGTCAGTGTGGATAGCAGTGGTTCTATAGCGATCGCAAAAAGTGTCGCCGACATGGGGCACCCCTGTCTTACGGAGCTTTTTACCGGGATTATGTCACCTGGTCGTCCATTGACAATCACCCGTGATATGCTATTTTGTAATAGATTCCTTATTACACTGATGAAATTCAGGGGAAAACCTAGCGACCGCATGACGTTGAACAAATATCGGTGGTTCACTCTATCGAAAGCTTTATTAAAATCCAAGCTTACTATTGCACATTTAATTTTGCATGCGTCTGCCACCGATATTAGATCGCGGTAATCAACTAATGTTTGATAGATGGTTCTATCTCTCCCGACACTGGTTTGATAAGGTCCAGTAATTGTATTCATTACATTTTTCATCCTTTTTGCAAGAATACGTGCAAAAAGTTTATAATCGCTATTCAAAAGAGTAATCGGTCTAAGATTCGAGATAGCATTACTATTTGCGCGCTTTGGGACTAAGACGACAAGTCCTTCACTGAACTCTTGAGGAACCTGTAGATCCGGTTTCATTAATTCTGTACATATCTCTAACAGTTGTGTCTTCATTTGCGACCAAAAGGCTTGATAAAACTCCACCGGGAGTCCGTCACTTCCTGGAGATTTATTCTTGGGACTGTGGAACACCACATCTTCCAACTCGTCTTCTGTTATTTGTGTTATAAGTTCATCATATTCAGAAGGGGTAAGTCTGTTCGTTAAATTTTTAGTCAGTTCTTCAAAGGCGTTGTCATCAATCGTTTTCTCAGACATCAGTTCCGTGTAGACAGTCTGAATCTCATTTCTAATATCTTTCTGTTGAGTTAAGATTGCGCCGTCTCTAGTTTTTAGTTCTGTGAGTATCTTCTGTCGTCCTCGTTTACTCTCACGTGCCAGATGGTAGATTGACGTCCCTTCATTGTGTAGCGAGTCCTGGGTGCGAGATCTGACTTTCAAACCTTCTAACTGTTTTCGTTTAAGAAGTAGTAGTTTAGCTTGCACTTTTTTAATTTCGGCGTAGTTCTCGATTACTGTCGCGTCCAGTTTATATAGTTCCCTTAGACTTGAGTAGTGAAATTCCATGGTTCGCTTAAGCCACCAGTTCTTCTCCCTTGAGTAATGTAGCATGGCTTTCCTTAATTTGGGTTTAGCACATTGTAGCCACCATTTGATTGCCGAATTATATGTCCTATACTTGGCGAGACTTTCATTCCACGCATGTGTGAAGGCATCCTTACATCCTTGGTCATTTAAATGTGAGATATTAAGTTTCCATGTTCCTTTACTACGGTACGTTCCCTGTTTCTGCAAGTTTAAAGTACAAATATATGCAGCATGGTCCGTGAAAATAGTTGGCCATACCTCGCAATGTATAATTTGGTGTTTTAAGTTGTCTGATACATATATCCTGTCTAATCTACTTGCCGAATGAGTTGTCACATACGTAAAACCAGGAGTTACTCCATACTTATGCTCCCAACTGTCTGTTAAAAGTAAATCCTTTACTATCCGTTCCAGTTCCACGGATTTGTTAAAATTAGGTGTCTGATCTTTAGGGTGCAGAACACAGTTAAAATCTCCCCCCACGATAAGCTGATCAGACGTTGATGTAAGTAGCGGAAGAATCTCCTCCGTGTAAAACTCCGCTCTACGTCGCCTATTATTGGATCCTGAGGGGGCATAGATGTTTACAATTCTAACGTTATTGATGGTGGCGGCGATCCCTCGATTGTTGACAAGCATTTCTATGTTTTGCGCCACAATTCCCTCTCTTAATAAGATAGCAGTCCCCAAATCTGCACCACGACCTGGGTTTGCTATGACGTTGTATCCGAATAGTTCTTCTAACTTAATGTCTGCAACCTCCTGTAGAAAAAGAATATCAATATCAGCAGAATACAGGAAATCTTGAATATGACGGAGCCTAATGGAGCTGCGACTCTTATTGATGTTTAACGTTGCAATTTTATAGGCTTGACGATCACACATGTGGGTTATGAAATGAAAATTGCCTACAGTTAATAGAAATCCGAGTCCTCTTCTTTCTCCGCTTCTGGTATTTCCATTGCTTCCGTACTATTTTTATTCTTCACCGCAGCAGCAGTTGGAAGATCATGTGCTGCGTTTCCAGAATCCCCGGAAGCGTCCTCCATGTCTACCTCCCCTGTCCAGTCGACGCCAGTGATAAATTTGGAAGGCAAAGTATTTTGCTGTTCTTGGTTCTGCGTTGGGTATGCATGCTCCGAAGTAAGTTTGTCGGACGTCATATATGGGGTTTCCTTACTGGGCTTGGTTGACTGCTTCTGTTTAGCTGAACCATCTGGTGACTTTCCACATATTTTTTCCTTCACTTCTTTTGCCTTTGCTCGTAAAGGAGCAGCCTTCTCCTCTGCCCCCTCGCGGGCCAGTCGTCGTTTCTTGTGGGTTCGTGGTGACTTTGCTGGAGAGCTACTCTGCCCGTCTGCGAAGGTCTCAGGCTGACTTACTGGTGTCTGGTTGTCAGCTGTTTCCTGCTTCCCCGTATCCTCTTTACATACCGGAATCTCTTCCGCTGATTGTGGAGGAGACTGGTCAATGGCTTCTTTCTGTGGTGCCTGTTCTGGCGTGCTCTCCGGGATGTCCATTTAAGTTACAATGTCTTGCACGACGTCATCAGGTGGGACATTGTCTAAAGGAACCTCACTAATTAATGGCTCTGTCAGCTGACCACGTGCGACAGCTACATACGTAGCTGGCAAGATAGTCATATTCGGGGGCTGAAGTGTTTCACTGGTTGGGAGCTGAGCAATTCGTCGTTTGACACAGTCAGCGCGAACGTGCCCTGGTAAATTACAAATGGCACAGGTTTTCGGTTGACCGTCATACATAACAATGCCTCTAAAACCGCAAACATTTATATATGACGGTATATGTCGGCACAGTTCAACCTTCAGTTGCCTAACACCATTCAAAACAGGCAATTTATGTGCGCTGGACCATCTCTCGGCAAAATTGCTGAGTACTCTACCATATGGAGCAATTACCGAGTTTATTGCTTCAGCTGGAACCTCGAATGGTAACTCAAAAATCCGAACAGTTCTAACTCCGAAACCAACAAGATCAACAGTGACATTACCTATATTGCCGTCTCTATGATTAAATTTCAGTGAACCACCTGTGTCCTGCACTACTTTTTCACATAATTCGGCAGATGCCAGTTTCACATACATGACACTATTGATAATCGACATATGATATCCAATTATGTCTTCGAGTCGGATCTTAGCAACTTCTATGAGCCAATCTTCAAATTCAAAGGACGTTGGTCGGGCAAATTTTCGTTCGAATGTAAATTTCAACGTGTCTCGTCTACTGATGTTATCCATTACTGCGTTTTCATTTTCACAATACACACTACAGTAAACGCTGGCGTAAGCGAACAGACTTACCCCACGCGGAAGTAAACAAACCGCTGCCGCAGCGAGGCACCGCGCGACCTCCTTACACCGCCGCTGCCGCAAGCAGACTGGAAGCTGTTGTTTGTGTAAAACATTAGCATTAAATATATCATCCGCCTAACTGATTGTAAATTCAATTGATCATGAAGACATTTATTTATAGAATGAAACTTTCACTCTGCAGCGGAGTGTGCGCTGATATGAAACTTCCTGGTAGATTAAAATTGTGTGCCGGAACCGGGACTCGAACCTGGGACCTTTGCCTTTCGCGGGTAAGCGCTCTACCGACTGAGCTACCCCGACACGACTCACGATGCCGCCTCACAACTTTACTTCCGCCAGTACCTCGCCTCCTACTTTCCAAACTTCACAGAAGCTCTCTTGCAAACACGCAAGACTAGCACTCCTGGAAGAAAGGATATGGTGGAGACATGGCTTAGCCACAGCCTAAGGAATGTTTCCAGAATGAAACTTTCACTCTGCAGCGGAGTGTGCGCTGATATGAAACTTCCTGGCAGATTAAAATTGTGTGCCGGAACCGGGACTCGAACCTGGGACCTTTGCCTTTCGCGGGCAAGCGCTCTACCGACTGAGCTACCCCGACACGACTCACGATGCCGCCTCACAACTTTACTTCCGCCAGTACCTCGCCTCCTACTTTCCAAACTTCACAGAAGCTCTCTTGCAAACACGCAAGACTAGCACTCCTGGAAGAAAGGATATGGTGGAGACATGGCTTAGCCACAGCCTAAGGGATGTTTCCAGAATGAAACTTTCACTCTGCAGCGGAGTGTGCGCTGATATGAAACTTCCTGGCAGATTAAAATTGTGTGCGCTTGCGCTTGCGCTTGCCCGCGAAAGGCAAAGGTCCCAGGTTCGAGTCCCGGTTCCGGCACACAATTTTAATCTGCCAGGAAGTTTCATATCAGCGCACACTCCGCTGCAAAGTGAAAGTTTCATTCTGGAAACATCCCTTAGGCTGTGGCTAAGCCATGTCTCCACCATATCCTTTCTTCCAGGAGTGCTAGTCTTGCGTGTTTGCAAGAGAGCTTCTGTGAAGTTTGGAAAGTAGGAGGCGAGGTACTGGCGGAAGTAAAGTTGTGAGGCGGCATCGTGAGTCTTGTCGGGGTAGCTCAGTCGGTAGAGCGCTTGCCCGCGAAAGGCAAAGGTCCCAGGTTCGAGGCCCGGTTCCGGCACACAATTTTAATCTGCCAGGAAGTTTCACATTTATTTATATTATATGGCTTATTCAGAAATTATGATCACAGCATCTTTTCTTTATGAATATTTTAGGTAATTAGCTAAAGGACAACGTTTTTATTTCCAAGTGCTGAGCTTTGTTTGCACATCCGTATGGAAATAAAGAATTGCGACAGAAATATCTCACAAATCACTTTCACAGAAAACAATCCCTATGTCACTCAGTGCCTAATTTATCCATTTTAATTACTTAATTTGCGTTTTGATCTGTTCTGTAACATAACATGTAATATGCAGATAATTAATCAAAATAAGATTTATGGACTGTCCATTAATTACGAAATTTCTCTGTCAGTCTCATCATTTTATTCATAACTTACATTACCTACAAAGTGGATGAGATATTAAATAAATATGACTTGATTTATTTCTCGTTTGTACTCATGTGATTACAAACTGCCAAATATATCATCCTGTGCGATGAGTGAGTATTGCGTCCCTTCCTGTGAATATTCACTTGCAACAGCTACACATAATTTATGAATCGATTGATATCAAAAGCCAGTGCTTTAGTTGTAAAAAAAAAATTGGCTGTTCTCTGTTCATTCCACATGAGGTTTAGTATAAATGAGGACAATAATAGTGCGTGTTGCTGCCGGGAAGTAAAGTCAGACTTATATCACACGATAACCATTACAAAATTCGGACAATGGAACTTCTTGGAATTTTTAAAGACGGAACCAAGCGTTTACCGCCATAAACCAACGTTACCAACGGTTGAACATGTACACATACAGCCAGTTGAAGAAGCATTGGTGAAAGAGATTAAATTTCATATCTATTTTCATTCGTAAAAGAGATTAAATTTCGTTTCTATTTTAACACCTACTAGTGCTATGACACACTATTTTATAATCTTAAAGTGACTACAGTGTGGAAAAGACGGTTAAGTAAACATAATACTTACGGAAATCTTTTTAGCTTGATAGAGAGTTGTTCTCAAAACGTGTTGTGCTAAGCATGAAAACATACGTAATTCTGGCAGTGTTTCATGATTCAATCAATGAAAATTAAGTCAAAATTTTTCGATGCACTGTCCCTTAAATTTTTAAAAGAATTGCCGGAATTTCACATTTGCTTTCTTCAACGAATACGCAACGATATTGCATACAAAAGATTTTGGAACGTTTTTAAACGCTTTGGAATCGGTAAGAAACATTTCCTCTGCCTCAGTTTAGACTAGTCGGAACTCTCCATTGGCTAATTCAAACATTTGACCGCCAGTCATATTCTACTGGAATTGTACGAACGTGTTATTTGAACACTTCGACGGTTATGATCGTAACTCTAACGAACCTAAAACTTTTCAATTTTTCTTTCAAAAATCCATTCGAGAATTTGCAGTTGGTCTATTTTTTACAGATTTAAGAAGGAATTTTAGCCGGTACGCTAATAGCGAGTTTGAATTTTAGGTAGTACGCCGTACCGCCCCTTACCAGCCCAAAAGCGAAATCAGAAAATTCTCATATTCCATTTTAAAATTTCAGGCCCAATATTGTTACTGAAATGTGAGATACAGTCGTAGATCTTAGATATTTGACAGAGAGAGAATCTGGAATAGTTAACTAACAAATCACGGGTCACCTAAGTTATTTGTTTTCACTTATATTTCGGTCATTATCATATGTATATGCTTGTTCATTAACGAAAAGTTATTTGAAAACCAGACTGTTGCCTTCTGCTTGTGCACTGCTTGCCCTTCATTGCGGCTGCTGATTCTCCTACAAAAGCCAAATGTGTTATATGTTCGGACATTTGACATAAAGAGTTCCTAGTGAAAACATATACAGCAATTTAAAGGTACACAGTCATACAGCGAACAGCTACTGCTCCATACGAACGCATTAAGTTCACAGACTTTTACAGGATGATAGACCTATGTGTTCTCACTGCAAATGGTGTTATACTTACCGAAGCGAGTGATAAACACGAGTGAGATCGCCTCGTATGTATGACATGAAGTATTTTTGGGAAATTAACACTAGAGGTCCCTTAACATGCACTAAATTGTAATCACGTACTCTCTTGCAAGTTCTGGATGCAGTCACTTTCTACAGCCTGTGATATTACAGATACAGGGGGAAGCTGATTGTTTCCATGTGAAAGGCGAGTTTTGCCAGGCTGTTGGGTTCCCCAGTGAATGGACAGGTAGTCATGGTTTCCCTAACGTTTTCGAAAACCGGAAACGCTTGGCTGAGCGAGGGCGGTTATTCCAGATTGCAACTGAAATACAATATAGCCACACACATTATTCCAAAAATCCACATAAAATCAGGGAATGACCATACGGCAAATATAATTATATAAATGGATTCAAGTGACTTGGGAAAATCAAACGCCGTAATTACAATTTAAATATCCCTTACAGATGAAAAGCCGATTAATTTCAGTACTATAATAATATTATTATAAGACTTATATTTACAATTATTGATAGGTAGTGTTTATCAGTAACAAATTAAGAAGCAAATGGGCAGTATTGCACCACGCTATCTATCATAAAAGACGTACCACGTTATTTCTGTATTATTTCAATAAAATTTGTTTTACTCTCTTGTTCTGCTTTTAGTTGAGGTAATAATATTGTTGTGTCAGGACATAGATTCCACCACAGAAATACAAAACATGGACCCAGCAAATCCATATATTATTATATTTGATATTGTTCTTAGTAACGTTCGTTTTATGTTGTACACTGCCACTTAAATATTTCATGGCCGACTAAAATAGTAGCAGTAGATAATTGATATTTAAACAATTATATTTGTGGACAAGAACTGAATATAATGGTATAAAAAGCCACGATAAATTAGACATTAATTGTGTAACTATATTTCTGCAGCTGCAGTATATTTGAACAGTGAGACCTCATGCTTAATGGCTATCTGAGCAAAGAGATTCAGTCTCAACCTTTTTTAATATTGTTAAATATATATTTGTTTGTTAAATGTAAACAATATTTGTAGGGAGGTGGACAAAGCATTTAATACTGTGATATTCAAATGTATAATATTTGGAAGGTAAATTATATTTTAAAGATGAAGCGTGAGGATGCGCGGAAGGATACAAATTTGGGAGCAGGTAGAGAACGTTTTCGAACGCTGGAGAAGGGAATCGTAGTTTGGACGTGGTAGTGAAAGGTTATAACGCTGGGCGGTCTGAAGCCGCGTTACAAACTTGTGATTTGAAGAGATAGGCATACGTGGAATTAAAAAAAATTTACGGGACTGTGACTGCAGAACTTAGTCTGTGCTTGAAACTATGCGCGGTAGTAGGGCTGTGGTACTGTGATAATTCAGCAGTAGTGTACTCGTGTGATGAAAAACTGTGTTTTATAACAAATACTTTTCTCGCGGATTAACTTGGAACTGCATTTTCGATGAACTACTCTAACTTACGAGTGATAATTTGGAACTTTTACTCTCGAGTGTGTGTGATACTTATTGTGCCTTTCATGAAAAATAGTTGGGGAAATATTTAGTTATTTATCGATGTATAAAGTAGGACCACCTCCGCGTTTCATGTCCAATAAGAGTAATAAACTCTATTTATAAAGAATTACTTCGTGAGTGAATCGCTTGTTTATCTTAGAAATTATTTTGTTGGGCATTCAGAGGTTTAATTTATGTTTGTTAAATATATTTTCACGTCATCATATGCAGATTGATAGACTGGCTAAACTACAGATTAATTATTGATCTTGTTTAAGGAGATTGGGTAGCTGTTTAGGGCATAGAAGCTGACATACATAACTCACCCCTATGAACAGAGACAACGAGCCATAAACTTTTACTACCCTGATTTATGTATTGCCCAAGTCTTATTGGTGGGAACCGAAAGGAAGGTCGCAAGCCACCGGTAGAATAAAGCGACATTCACGACTGACAAAGGCTCGGCTTGGCCCATTGTTTAATATTTTACCAGAAATTTCAGCAGCCCAAGAGATGATTTCCGCGCGTTTAAATGGCTCTGACGACAAACATCAATCAAATCTCTCAGGACCATCACAGCTTTGGGCGACATGAATGTGCTAATTGTTCCTAACGCAAATCGCAAAGATCTGCCTTGCAGTTATTTCGGAATTTGTAAAATGAAATAAATAAAACAGCTTTTTTCTTAACGTTGCGGTCCAACTTTTTGCAGCCACTACTTCGGAAAGGCCAAAACATGCAACTTTCATCGAATTGGCTGTTTGACATCTTTGATACAGAATTTAGTTATTAGTGAGTACACTGAGCAATTTATGATCGAGTTATATACCATTTCAGGGTTCTTGTAAATGAAAATGGCAGTTTGTTGCGTCTTCGCTGTTTAAGGCACAAGTGGGAGAATTATACACGGGCGAATGAAAAGGAAACTTTTACTTCCAAATTCAAATTATGACCATTTATTAAATGACATAGACATAGGCAATATTGGTATCTCTACGCACTTTGTTAGGTCACCTTTTCACACAGGACAATGTAAGCATTTATCGGAACGGACTAAAATCTTTTCTATACATTCTATGTATTTCATTTGACAAGTGCAGTCGTCTTATTGTCTGTTCCTGTGGACATGCATGCATGTCTGTGGGACACTTGCGTTGGATCTATAAGTACACACGGAATATGCACATAGCAAGTTTTGTATTCTGGATGGGTTAAAATCACCTCCAATGCTACCACCTGGATACAGCTACCTTCATCTCCTCATCGTTTCAGAATTGTCGTTCACCGAGATCCCTTTTCGTCTTGCCGAACACATGAAAACTCGTGGTGAGGCTTGATTTTGCTGACGATAATGCAACACTCACTAAACTTCATAAACGCAGCAGCGGTTCAAGTGGGAGGTACGGCAACATCTTCCTTCCAGCCAAGATCTAACACCATGCGACTATTAGGCATTTGGCAAGATGAACAAGGATCTGGATGAGCGACGATTCCGGAACTATGAGCAGGTGAAAGTATCTGTATCCATGTGATTTCGTAGAGCATCCATAATCGAAAAGTTGGTTGCCAGTACCGAGAAATGTTTACAGACTTTTGGGAACTTTGTGGAAAACTGAATTTACTTTGTACTTTGTCATAGCCATGTTGCCTATGTGTGGCCCTAACTTCGATGTCTAAATATTTTGATTCGCCGTCGTAATCTCTTCTAACAGAATGCCCCCGTCTTATAATATGAAGATCGCTTAAAACATAAGGTTTAAAGCATCACATACACTACTATACTTACATCATGACCTTTACGTGACTTCATTAGGTACGACTGAATTTACACAGCCTTCATACACTGTGGTATATAATTTCAGGCGAGCTGATCATAAATTATTGCTAATACGAGGATCGTCCATAATTTAAGTTCCAGTTCTATTTCTAACCGTGGCAGCGCTACGATCGCAGTTCCGAGCATGCCGACAAGGAGAACACATGTACGCCATTTATAGATCGCTGCTACTGACGTTTGCTTTGTTGTGCTCCTTTATAATGCCAGCCGTGATTGTAAATGCCTCCGCGTGCGAAATCAGATTAAAAAAAATTAAATTCTTCGGGAATCTACGAGGTTTACGGACAAAATGCTATGAGTGATTCAATCCAAGGAGGTTAGAATAAAGGAAGATGGCATTATCTATGCGGAGCACATACGTCAGTTGAAGCCTGCCATCTTGGTCAGTTTTAGAATACTATTTCTCAGTTAAAACTATGCGTTAAATTGACCCCCTGACAGTCACTGCAAAGTATGTACTTTCAAACTGTGTATTTTCTTGAATAAATAGTAATAAATACTCATCACAATATATTTGAAAACTTAATTTTTAACATCTAATAAGCACTCTTGTAACACGAAGTACATCACGGCAAAACCGTCGGACGTTTTATTCTTGTTTTAAGAGAAATAAATCAATAGCTCTACAATACGAACACTTCTCCAAAACTTAGCAATATGGCGAAGGGAGGCTTCACTTTTTCAGAGTAAGGGCGTCTCCCCGTATTCCAACCTTCTTGATTCAATCGTTAACGAAGGGTCAGACTGTTCAATGAAGGCCGTGACCAAGTGCACGGTGAAAAACGAAGTGGACGCCCGTCTGTGGTTATTGATAAACTGGTTCACACAATTGTAGAGAAGATTAAGCACAACCGTATGTTTACACTTGGTGCCTTTGCTATGGAAGTTCCGCAAACCTCGCTATCACTAATCCATGAAATTGTTTCTGACAAACTGAAATTTCGAAAACATTCCTCACGTTGGGTACTCAAAATTCGTACTGACCAACATGAAAAACAATGGATGGTGTGGTGTCGCACAAGTCTAAAGTGCGCGCCACCTACTTTCGCCGCGGCGTTCTTACGACGTCAGCCACGAGCGCCCTCTGCTAGAACTCCGCTCGTGGCCACCACTGAACGACATCGTTCACTTGTGACTGAGATAGGAACCAGTTAACACTCCGGAATCAGATAGGCACCAGTGAAAACTTGGCTATCGGATAGGCACTAGGCAGGCCTCTAGCTCAACTATGTATCAGCATTCTGCAGTACTGAGCTATGTAAAAGTTAAGTATTACCAAGTCTCTAAGAAATATATATCTCGCTCTAATTTACTCTAGTGTTTCTAGTTTCTGCTGTCCCACTGGCTGCTCACCTCCGTACCTGCACAAGCGTGCTTCCTTTATTCCTGTGTCGGTCTATTTCTACTCGGCCACCGACACCTACGACGGAAACGAGACACAAAAGTGGCGGCGAGGATGGGATACAAAAGATGGAAAGTGCTCTTCAGTTTTTGACAGGATACAATAAAGAAGGCGATGCTTTTCTTTCTCGGATAGTCACCCCTGAAACAATACGGCAATCAATGGAATGGAGGCACACTTCATCCCCAAAGAAGGTTAACCAAATCAAGTCACGTTCACAGTTTTTTGGGACAAAAAAGGCAGTTTGCTGATTCGTTTCTTATTTCTACAGAAAACAATCAATGCATACGTTTTCTGCGAGACCATTAAGAAATTTCGCCGCGCAATACAGAACAAGCGCCGGGGATTACTGTCAAAAGGTGTTGTTTTTTTTTCTACGATAATGCCCGACCTCACACGGCAAATGTGACCAAACAACTCTTACCGGAATTTCATTGGAACGTATTTGATCATCCTCCGTACAGCCCGGACCTCACTCCTAGTTCCTTTCATCTCTTCTTACACCTAAAATCTGTCCTTGCTGATAAACGCCTCAACGATGATGAGCCGGCCGCGGTGGCCGAGGTGACTGAGGCGCTCCAGTCACGGTCAGCACGGCCACTACGGTCGGGGGTTCGAATCCCCCCTCGGGCATGGATATTTGTGCCGTCCTAGTTCGTAAGTAGTTCATAAGTAGTTTGTAAGTTTAGGGACTGATGACCCCGTAGTTAAGTCCCATAAGCTTAACAAACATTTGAACATTTGGACGTTGATGATGAGCTGAAAGAACATGTTACCACATGGTTAAATACACAGAAAAAAGCATACAAAAACTAACGCCACACCATGAAAAGTGCCTACAAAATTTCCGAAGCTATCAAGAAAAGTAGTTTAACAGTTTTAAATTTTTGTTCAATAAATATTTTTTTCTGTATCTGTACACGTTTACTTTATATAACTAAACGGAACTTCCTTTGTGGGCATACCTCGTATTTCAACAGTTGCTAATACCGTATCGTGTTGCACAGCTGAAGCTGACGACGTACAAGTGCCTTCAAATGCTATGAAAGGCAGAGCCAGCAAGAACGATGCCGGGAGTGCTCCCGGGGAACCATCTCAGCGGGCTTCGATTTCCGCAACGAGCTCGTTAGTGAGGAAAAACCTCAGCCAGAGAGAAACTGGAGAGGGTCTTCTACATTATAATCGTATTGGCATACGTTCTGCAAAGGGCTCCCTCGTTTTCGTTGTGGGTTGTACGAATATAAGACAGATTCGTTCCCAAAGGGATATAACGGTATTGATTTACACGCCTTGTGTCACCCTATTGTACTCATATGCTATAAAGCAGGTAAAAATGTAGTATATAAAAAATAATATTTGTTTTTTTGTTCGTATTTTATGCGCCGCCATTCCGTACATCCGACCGTGATAAAACTTTTTCAACTCATTGCTTGCACTCAGGCGAAGGTAATAGGAATACTACAATTAGCTTCGTATGATGCATGGCGGATGGTGCTTTACAGTTAGTTAATTCGTTTCTTAGTCCATCACTGGAATGGACTTACGGATCGCATCTAGAGTTTCCAGCTGATGCTTGCCATCAGTGTAGCACTGAAGTGAAGATTTTGCATACAGTGTCACACTGAATTATCCTTATGAAGTCGTTTATCTTCTTTCTGGTCCTCTCGGTGACCATATTCTGTACAACTACCATTTAAAAATACTGCTTTAACTTACTAAATTGAATAAATTTAGGGTCAAGTTGTGCTTTTCATTCATATGCTACTACTATTCTCGTTCCACGTGCGTGCAATTTCCTCGTCCTGAAGTAAGTTCCTGACCACATAGTTGTAAGATGGAAACTTGCCGCGGTGGGTTAGCCGTGCGCACTGGGGTGGCGTGCTGAGGTGCGCGCGGCAGTTCGCCGTCGGGAGTTCGAGTCCTCCATCGGGCATGGGTGTCTGTGTTGTCTTTGCTAGGCACTAATAACAAAGCTGTTGAGTTCCATAGATTTACAAACATTTGAACATTTGATGGAAACTTTCCAAAACAGTAAAAGCTTAGAAATCAAATTCAATTTATTCTCAAAAAGTTGTATGCTTTCATCACTCCTTTAATTTACACGGTAACTGTCACAACGAAAGTCAAAAATGAGTGTCAAGTTCTATGGAACTAAACTGTAAAGGTCATCGGTTCCTAAACTTACACAATACATATACTAAGTTATTCTAAGGACAACACACACACACACACACACGCGGCACCTACCGCACAATCAACTACAGGGTGCCTGAGGACACGCGGTCATCGCCACGCGACTAAGAAATTTGTCCTACCTAGACATACACCCACGAGCTCTTTGTCTACTCGTACCGTGCGGTAAGTACTTCATTATGAGCAAAACGATTATGCTAAAACATTTGGTAGTTGACTGGGCTGAGGCTAGCTTGTTCTGACTAACGTATGGGTTCGATTCCGGCTGGGGGTAGCAGCGTTTAACAGCCACAAACATACCCTCCTCAGCCCCATACAACCAAGTAAGGAACTAAGGACTGTGCCGTGTTTCAATTTAGGATTACATATGACTATTCGCTACTAAGTAGAAAAGTGTTGGATTAGTTTTTTTGTTTCCTCAATATGCTAAACAACCCGTCTCTACAAACGGCGCAAACCTATCGTGAACGAGAATGTGATAGTTGGAACCGCGCCGCTTGGGGTCAACAGTGACGATATGAGCAGAGTCCCAGGCAGCACAAAATTATTTGTGGCGTTACTTGTAGCCGAACATTTACACATTCCTTTAACGAAGAAGAAACAACGAACGTATTATCTCTATTCGTTTCTATAATACAACAGCGAATGGCACCGGATTAGAGTTCCTGCCGGGAAAAGTTAATTGTATCTCCGTTTCAGGTCCTAGTACAACGCTATTTGTGACTTTAATGAATATTTGACATCTGATTGTGTTTAGTTAATAGTTCGTATAGGTATTGCGTTCTATTCCACAACTTTATGTTGTTTCTCATCTGAGAGTTGCACTGGTTACTTCGCAGCAAAAGTATGAGCAATCCTTGCTGCAGTACTAAATTTATTATTTACTTCCGGTTTCGGAAAGCGGCCTTGTAACCTGAGACTCATGAAAACGTTAGTGGTGTACGTCTCTATATACCTAATTAAGTTTCGCTCAAACACGTTAGCTTTGGCTGGTTAAAAATGCGATCAAATTCGGCTCATGAACAATTCCTCATCAGATCATTAGAGTAGTGTGAAAAGGTGTACGACTTGTCACTTATTACAATGACATTTAATTTACAAGTGTTATTGTCTCACCTTTAATAATGTGAATTCTAATATTTGTTGTATGACTGCTTTGATTTACATCTGGTCTGATTGCCATATCGAGCAAATTTCTCTAGTGCCTCTTGCGGTACCCATTGTGTATACTCGAGCGACTGTACCACAACTTGTTCAAAATGTTCAAATGTTTGTTAAGCTTATGGGACTTAACTACGGGGTCATCAGTCCCTAAACTTACAAACTACTTATGAACTACTTACGAACTAGGACGGCACAAATATCCATGCCCGAGGGGGGATTCGAACCCCCGACCGTAGTGGCCGTGCTGACCGTGACTGGAGCGCCTCAGTCACCTCGGCCACCGCGGACGGCACCACAACTTGGGTTTGGTGTTATTTGTGTTGCATTAACCAGTGGCCCCCTTTTATTTTATTTATTTATTTATTTTTCCACGACACTAACATAATGGCCGCGGTGGAGTAGCCGAGTGGTCTAAAGCGCTTCGCTGCGGAGCGCGCGGTTGCTCGCCGTCGGAGGTTAGAGTCCTCCCTGGGGCAAGGGTGTGTGTGTTTGTTGTCCTGTAGGTTAGTTTAACTTAGTTTCAAATCAAATGTTCAAATGTTTGTAGAACTTATGGGACTTAACTACGGGGTCATCAGTCCCTAAGCTTACAAACTACTTATGAACTGCCTACGACTAAGGACGGCACAAATATCCATGTCCGAGGGGGGATTCGAACCCCCGACCGTAGTGGCCGTGCAGACCGTGACTGGAGCGCCTCAGTCCCCTCGTCCACCCCGGCCGGCTAACTTAGTTTAAGTAGTTTGTAAGATACGGACTGATGACCAGGCAGTTTGGTCCGATAGATTTACAAACATTTGAACTAACATAATGCGTCGATCTTGACGTGCTTAAGAAACCTATAGATGTGAGAACGATCCATAGATTGCTGCTCATAGTAGCAACAAACCAATATGTGTAGATATCCATCGATATGTCTGTCGTGCATCATGAAGGGCCTCAATGCGATCTGAGCCTGTTTAACGGATGTACGTACTCTTGATGGGGCCTCTAGTTGTGTCCTGAAACAATGTGCACCTGAACTAGGCGGACTCATTTCTGTTCCCAGAGTCTAAAAAGAGGCTGCAAAGCCTCTTTAGCGGATCACCCCTGAGGATGACAAATGATTGACTAACACTACCATACCTCAGTATGCAAATATTATATCCTGATGCCACTGAAAACTTGCCTTGAAGGAGTTGCTTTTTTATCGGCAATATATTAGCAGTGATAATTTTATGGGTTAAATGTTCTTTTACTTGTATTACATTATCATAAACTATCAAAGCAGAACTGCTGTGAACTGGATGCTGTGAACGCCGACAGATGTGTTGCGAGCAGCTTCTTGTGAACAGCGTTGTTTAGATATTTATTATACCCTCGATGTGACTCCACTAAGCACTACTCCTCTTCTTGCTGTTTTCTCCTCTTCCTGTTCCTGCCGCGCAGAGTGAAGCGCAGCCAGGCTCCTAGTGGGACAGGAGATCAGCCGAACGGACGAGGTACCGAGCGCCGGCATCGAACGAAAAGCGCCACCTCCTCGCTTCTACTGCTCGCCTGTCAGGGATCGCAGCAGCAGCTGACGTAACAGGTCGCGCCCAAACCAGACTGCTGCGACGTCACAAATATTCGTTTACATTGATGGCAAGAAATAGACTTCAACTATGATGCCGATGTACGACTATGGTCGGCTCTTCTTTATGGCCGTGAAATACTGGAATTCTTTTCAAATAAAGTACAATTGTAAATGCTTATGCTTTAAACATACCTAACCGGTAACGTAATTACCTGCAGGATATGTTATTTATTTTCCTCGTAAACCTTTAATGCATAGTGTAGCTGATCAGTTACATACCTCATTTTTCCCATTATCTCTCAAACTAATCAACATTTTACCACAAATTCATTTGTAACTGCTTGAATACATAGTGTTACCTGTGGTAGTAGCTCGTCCTAGAAATTATAAATAGCAGAGAGCTACGGAATGAGTTCGACAGTTATCTGCATTGAGTTACTCCTAACATGTGCGCTGTTTTACTTTAGTATACGTTCTTTGCCGTGTAAGAGTAGTCAACCACATACTACTGTTGCATTATGAGTTACTTTCTGGAGGCCGGCAGCAGTTGCCGAGCGGTCTGCGGCGCGCCAGTCACAGTCTGCACGGCCGCTACGGTCGGGGGTTCGAATCCCCCCCCCCCCCCCATGGACATGGATATTTGTGTCGTCTTTAGTATAAGGTAGTTCATAAGTAGTTCGTAAGTTTAGGGACTGATGATTTCCAGTTAAGGCCCTTAAGTTTAATAAACATGTGAACTTACCGGAAAGATGAAAATCAAGTGTTCAAATGTTTGTTAAGCTTATGGGACTTAACTACGGGGTCATCAGTCCCGAAACTTACAAACTACGTTTCACCTACCTTATACTAAGGACGGCACAAATATCCATGCCCGAGGGGGGATTCGAGCCCCCGACCGTAGTGACCGTGCAGACCGTGACTGGAGCGCCTCAGTCCCCTCGGCCACCGCGGCCGGCTGGAAAGATGAGAGGCACAATACTGACATTTACTACATGGGGTACATCATGGAACCACTATACAGCTGACCAGCTATGGACGGTTTATTGCTAGTAGTACATAATAATTTTAAGGAATTTTTATTTCCATATTTTTCTCAGTGTATACGCACTATACATTAATCGTGGTATTATTTATGGCTTCAAATCAAAAGTCAAGCATTAAAAGTAAATAGCTTAATAGGTATTCAAGGTCTAGCTAGATTCATATAGTTCATAATTAATGGGCATCTTCTCAAGATTTCAGTAAAGCAGAGTGCAATGGTACTTACTTCCTCAGTACCGTTTTTTGAAAACTTTTATTCTCCATTTCGTACCCTCAACAATACATCAGTTTAATTCGTTACATTTTAATTAAATCTGTAATTACTTAATCCGTAGCTTACAATAACAAAAATAGCATTCATATTAGCATGTAGCTTGCTTAGGCAGCCTACAGCAGCATGCAAAGTAACTGTACATTTTCCTTTATGTTGGATTGTCCTTTAATGCATACATCCGTAATTATCCTCTTATTACTCAGTTTTCATTCTAATTCACCCCAAGGAGCCAATTAGCGTAGTGGTAACACGTCATTGACTGGCATTCATGAAGTTGGTAGTTTAAATCCGGCTCCAGCCATCCTGATTTAAATTTTTTTGTAAGTTCCCTAAATAACTCCAGTCAATTCCCAGGATGGTTCCTTTCAAATGGCACAGCGAATTTTCTATCCCATCCTCGGCAAAACCTATCTGAGCGTGGGCTCCGTGTCGAATGGGCATGATTTGGACGTAACGTGAGCCGCGGTGGAGTAGCCGAGCGGCCTAAAGCACCTTGCTGCGGAGCGTGCGGTTGCTCGCCGTGGAGGTTCGAGTCCTCCCTGGGGCATGGGTGTGTGTGTTTGTCCGTAGATTAGTTTACCTAGGTTTAAGTAGTTTGTAAGCTACGGACTGATGACCACGCAGTTTGGTCCGATAGATTTACAGACATTTGAAAATTTTTGACGTAACGTGAAACCCTAAATTTCTTCTTTTTTTCCTTTGTTTCACCTAGAGAAGCTTTTCATACATCTTAAGAATGGCATTTGTTAATGCATTCAGTTTCTATAAATATTTATTTCTCAACTTCAAACTTTTCGTCCCAGTTAGTAAAGTATGAATTTAGTAGTAGTTTACAGTGTTTCAGTTGTTTTACGCTTTTCGCTGAGAAGAGCTACATTTTTTTTTCTTTATGCACTTAACTTGAGCACATCATTCCCCTAATTACAAAAACATACATTTTGAAAAAAATCTCACATAGAGCCTCGGAATAATTCATTACGCCTGAAAGGTACGACGTCCTCCTTCCAGCACCTATCTACTGTGTGTAGGCCTGATGGAACTTTTAGCTTTCGTAGCCGCGACGCCAACACAAAATTGATTGCGGAAAGAAACTGGAATGAAATCAAACAATTATTTCAGTATATTGTATTTGATTACAATAAGCAAACAATCCTGCAAAGCTGTATGAAATGAAAGAGCATTTACTCGTCGTATAGAAATAACCCCGTGATCCTGTGGACAAAAATTGTGCAATGTAATTAGAGAATTAAATCATTGATTTTATAATTCATTTAGAAACAATGAAGAAACATACATCTCTCTCTCTCTCTCTCTCTCTCTCTCTCTCTCTCTCTCTCTCTCTCTCTCTCTCTCTCTCTCTCTCTCAGTTCTTGTCCAGAGATTTCTCCCGTCAAGTTTTATTCAAATGTTCAAATGTTTGTTAAGCTTATGGGACTTAACTACGGGGTCATCAGTCCCTAAACTTACAAACTACTTATCAACTACCTTATACTAAAGACGGCACAAATATCCATGCCCGAGGGGGGGATTCGAACCCCCGACCGTAGTGGCCGTGCAGACCGTGACTGGAGCGCCTCAGTCTTCTCGGCCACAGCGGCCGGCTCAAGTTTTATTGCCAATTCCGGCAGAATAAAGTTTCTACAGCTTCTCAAAGTTCTATTGACAGAGACATAGGACCTAAGATACACTGCAAAAGTTTTCTTACGCGTTTCCTCCCGATTACTAAGGTTCACGAAGACACGAGCTATACTTTGATTACGGGGCTGATAAATGAAAAAGTGCCTAGGAGCAAAAGTAGCATTATATTTGAAATCATTTAGTTGTAATATTAGAACATAGGCTTCTGTATACCATCCTCGTCACCACTTTTGTGTCTCGTTTCCGCCGGTTGTCCTAGGTGTCGGTGGCCGAGTAGAGAGTCCAACACAGGGAAATAGGATACACAGCGTGTGCGGGTACAGAGTCTGAGGTGACCAGCCAGCGAGACAGCAGAAACTAAAAACACTATGCTAGATTAGTACAAGTAGTATACTTAACTTTTACAAAAGTTCATGACTGCTAACTAAGTGTACTGCTGAGACATAGGTTAACTAGGTAGAAGCCTGCCTACTGATGAGTCCTAGTGCCTGTCCTAATCCCAAGTGGTCGATGCAGTTCAGTGGTGGCCACGAGCGGAGTTGCAGCAGATTTAATTAATTTTATCGGATATTTTTCTCGTGTCGTGGTTAGGCGCCAATTTTTAAAGCACTTGGCATTTTACTGTTTTCATCACTTAATATATATAAATTTCCTACATTAGTACTTTTCTTACGTCAAAACACTCTTTTTATTATGTGCACTTTTGGGTACCGATCGTACCATGCATCCTATTTAAGTGTAGTTTCAGGATGGCCTAATACAGAAGTCGAGACCAGTTCTGTGGATATTTATGGTTCAAATTAAGCAACTGGACAGATTATTATGAATTACTAAGAAATGAAAAATTGTGTTTGTATCCTGCTGAGTTGCTGCATTAACTCTATGCTATAGTTAATAGAATGGTAAATAATAAAATCGATTTACGAGGGTCGTCCACAAATATAGTTCCGTTTCTATTTCTATTAGCGGCAGCGCTAAGATCGCGGTTCCGAGCATGCGTGGCAGTTACTGACTCGAGGAGAAGATATATACACCATTTTCAGATCGCTGCTACCGACGTGTGCTTTGTAGAATTTTTTCATAATGTAAGCCGTAATTTAAAATGCGGCCGCGTGTTAGATCTGTGATTCGTTTTCCAAATGCAAGGAAAGTTAAACCAAAGGAAATTCATCAGAAATATGCTATGTTTACGGACAAAATGCTTTGACTGATTCAGTGGTTAGAAGATGGGCCAGTCTGTTCAATGAAGGACATGATAAATTGCAGGATGAATTACGGGAATTTCACTGAGACGTGTGTGATCGTCCTCCGTACAGCCCGGACCTCGTTCCTAGCGACTTTCATCTATTCTTACACCTAAAATCCATCTTTGGTGGTCAACATTTCAATGATGATGACGCACTGAAAGAACATGTTACCACACGGTTGAATACACAGGCATGAAGAAGGCATACAAAAACTTGTGCCATGCTATGACAATTTCGGAAGCTATATAGAAAAGTAGTTTAACAGTTGTAGATTTTTGTACAATAAATATTTTTTCTTTGGCTGTACAGGTTTGTTTTATATAACCGAATTGAACTTAGTTTGTTGACATACGTTGTAAATCGGAATTTCTGACCTCCGATCAGGTTATGATAAAAGTGCGTGTGTCATAAAAGCCAATACGAGATGTCTACAAGCTTTTGTTTAAAGCTAGACATATTTTGTCATGTTTCTGATTGCAATTGCATGTACTGCGTACAAGGTCTAGATATTAAAAAAATTAGTTGCAATGAATGAGTCGTCTAACTGGTTGGTCAAGGGGTGTCCTCTAACGAGCTAAATTTGAAATATCTACCGCAGCTTGGATGCATCGTTGATCACTTACATCGGAATGCTTCGGAACGAAAATATATATTTTCCTTGCAGCTACGAACGTGTGCAACTGTGGCGACTCTCAAGAATGAATTACTGGTGTTCCTCAAAGTGCATTGCTCTTCGAACGTCTTTTCCTTAGAACTTCCAGGTGTGTATATATTTCAATCTCTTAATAAAAGTCCATAACATAATACTTCTTCATTGTGTGAAGTACTGCTAAGTTGTTTTCGATACTGCGTATCTTGTGATTGTGATGTACAAAGTGAGCAGCGGTCGGGGGTTCGAATCCCCCCTCGGGCATGGACATTTGTGCCGTCCTTAGTGTTAGCTAGTTCCTAAGTAGTTTGTAAGTTTAGGGACTGATGACCCCGTAGTTAAGACTCATAAGCTATACAAACATTTGATTTTTTTGGATGTGACTAATTCCTACGTTTATGGTTTTGAGTTATGTATTTTCCTTGTGTTCTGAAATCCGTTCTCTTTTTGCTCATGAAGCTGATCTTAAGTTAAAGTAATGAATTTTGACACGTATCATGTATTAAGAGATTTTGAAGTGATTGTTGCGATTCGCGCGCACTGTGTCATACAGAAACTAATAATTTTTCATTAACGTTTTTGCTGCAAAGTACTCTAGCTGCCAACCGTATTTATTTTCCAGAAGTAATTAATTTGCCACTCTGTGAAAGCTCAATTAATGGAAGACCAGGCCTTTATCACTCCCCATTACCCAGAATCGGTTAACAGTACGCTGAAGTTCATAGAACTGACCAAAAGGGAATCACTCGGTCTTTGGCTAAATAATTACTGGATTTTCTACATAGAGGCGCGTGTCTCTAACTAGTATCCTTTCGTAATTTCGGTCAGTATTCAGTTGACTGACAAACGATATTGGTTTCATTTGAAGAGAAACTTACATATCACACTTTGTAAACGGAGGCTTCCGAGGACATTGTCGTTGTCAATAAAATGTTCTGTGCCTTGGACCGCATCGTCGGTTTATCATATTCCAACGGCGTTTGGGCCACTATTTCAAGCGGCCCTGAAGAATTATATTGAGATCTCACATTTAGGTACCCTTCTTGTCCGAACATTTTGAAAGGTTAGTTACAAAACTAATGCAAGATGTTGTGAAAAGGTGAACCAGCAACTTACGGACACACTGTGGAATGCTTGCCTTGCGAGAAAATCTGGCCAGCTGTCCAGAATACTTCGTGCTGATGTTGGCACGCCGTTGTTACCCTTCGCGTGCCTCAGCAGCAGATGAAAGTTATATAAGCGGTAACGACAGTTTGGAATGTTTATTTTTTCGTACCATCACAGTGAAAGTGAAACTACGGTGGTGTTGTGTCTGTAGTACCGGTCATCCACTTGCACAATGCTGGTTTGAGATTATAGGTTGAATTTATTAATACCGGAAAATAATGCAGAGAGAACTCGCTCTACTATATCCTCCAAAACTTTCTATCGACGAAATTCCTTAGCTCTGTTTTATTGCAACACTGTTAGAAGTGTAAGGCTCGAGTTTCTGCAATTCTGACGCGCTACGCATGTAATCGAATTCCTGGTTATTGTAGTTGCTAACTACTGAATTTTATGTAAAACCAGCCGTTCCCGGCCATGTGTGAGGTAGTGACACTTGTGAGGAGCGACATTTGTGAGGAGACCCGGCCGAACAGGTGGAGGGCGGACTACAGGGACACCAAAATCTGTCTCCTGTCCCGAACAGGTAGCGGGCGTCTACATAAATTCGAATGTCTACGTAGTATACTAAAGATCACGACGTAATTAGCCTCGAATACTAGGTTAAATCCACGATCACGCACGTGATCTGGGATAAACGCAGAACGATTAACCTTAACAACGTTCCACCCATCTTGGAGTCTTTCAAAAAATGTTCAAATGTCTGTTATTCTATGGACGAAACAACTTTGGGCATAAGTCCGTAGACTTACAAACTACCTAAACTAATGTAAAGTAACCTAAGAACAACACATACATCGATGCCCGAGGGAAGGTTCGACCCTCCAACGCCCGAGGCCTCGCAATCCGAAAGGTGGCACCACTCGGTTACTTCCACGTGGCTTGAATTCTTTACTGTCACAAATATAATACCTCTGTAAAATATGACTGTTATTTGATTATTTTAAGATCACAAACTATGCAGGTGTTATTTGATTCTTTTAAGATCATAAAGTATGCAGGAATGACATGCTGCGTTCTGTTAGCTAGAAACATTTCAATCCAAACAAACAGTTGCTCTGATATCCCATATTCTCGCACTTCGTTCATCAGGCGACGGTGTGGAGCAGTGTCGAACGCCTGGTGGAAGTCAAGAAACACGGCGTCTACCTGCCCGCTGGTTGTCGTGGACAAATAGCGCGGGTTGTGTTTCACATGATCGTCGCTTTCGGAAAACATGATGATTCTCACAAAGGAGATTTCCGGTCTCCAGATATATTCGCACATAAAATGTGATCCAAAGTTCTGCAGTTTAGCGATGTCAGGAATACAGAGCTCAAGTTTTCCGGATGTGATCGACGACCTTTCTTGTAAATGGAAATGACCTGCACCCTCTTCCAATCCTTGGTAACACTTCGTTCCTCTATAGACTTCAGTACACCGCTGCCTAGAATGGTGGCACGTTCCTTCACAAACTAGATGTAGAATCGAATTGGTATCCCATCAATTCCAGCGGCCTTTCCTGTGTAGAGAGATTTCAATTTATCTTTATCCACCATTTTATCTGTCTTGCGATGGTTTAGATGAAGTACCACAATGCAATCTTCCGCTGTGTAACAGCTTTGGAAAAGACATTTAGTATTTCGGCCTTTTGTGTATCATCCTCTATTTCAACACCATTGTCGTCACAGAATGTCTGGTTATCTGGTTTAGATCCGTTTACCGATTTGACATAGGACCAAACTTTTTTAGGATCGTCTGTGAAGTTTGTACACAAAACATTTCTCTCTACGTCATTAAACGCCTCTCGCATGGCAGCCATTACGTTAAATTTGGCATAATTTAAATTTTGCTTGTCTGCAAGACATTTGCTGCTTTTATATTTGCGGTGAAGTTCTCTTTTCTTTCGCAACTGTCAGATACCATATTGTACGGTGTATAAGATACAGAAAATCTTGATATGTGAGGCATTACTTAAAGACAGGTATCCATGCTTGTTCTTAAACTCTACGGACAGTCCAAATTAAGGTGGTCAACGTCTACCCGAGACTAGGACACAAACTAGCAGCGCGCCTCTTGTGTTTCAAACGTCAACTTCGCTTCGCAGTTTCTCCGGATGTAACTGAGGCATCGCGATACAACCAATGCCATTCTTTCTGTGATTTTTCATTCCATTGATTGCTTAAGAAGTAATATGGGGTATCCATTAAAAAAAGTTTGCGCTGAAAATAATACGTCTTTACGTTCAAGACTTTCTCAAGACTTTCATAATTCCCTGCTGCACTTTCACGACCGTGAAAGTGGTTCTTCAATATCTCTTCTAGTTTCACAGATATCTGGAGTGAGAGACTTGAGTTCAAAATGTTCAAATGTTTGTGTAGCTTATGGGACTTAACTACGGGGTCATCAGTCCCTAAACGTACAAACTACTTATGAACTAACAATTACTAAGGACGGCACAAATATCCATGCCCGAGGGGGGATTCGAACCCCCAATCGTAGTGGCCGTGCAGACCGTGACTGGGGCGCCTCAGTCCCCTCGAGCCACCGCGGCCGACAAGAGTTGAGTGGAACACCCTATAGCCGGCCGCGGTGGCCAAGGGGACTGAGGCGCTCCAGTCACGGTCTGCACGGCCACTACGGTCGGGGGTTCGAATCCCCCCTCGGGCATGGATATTTGTGCCGTCCTAGTTCGTAAGTAGTTCATAAGTAGTTTGTTAGTTTAGGGACTGATGACCCCGTAGTTAAGTCCCATAGACTATACAAACATTTGAATTGAACATTTTTGACACCCTATATATAAATATACGGTGCTGAAGCTTTCGGGTTTCTGGGCGAATGATGTGTGGCGGAGCCTGACAGCGAAATATTGACGTACAGCTATTCGGCGTGGGACTGAGACGTCAGAGGTCAGAGCCGGTGTGCTGGCGATAGCTCGGGAGAATAGGTCGCCATCTGGGTGGCCCACAGCCGAACCTCGGCGGCGGCACAGTGCGGCGGGGGCGGAGGGACCGGCCTCCCTGGTGCCGTGCGTGGCATTGTGCGCTGGCCGTCATTGTCGAGAGCAGTGGACCCCGTAGTGGCAGCGCTGCGTCTTTGCAGCAGCTAGCTCCAGTCGAGCAGTCGTCACTAACCACTCCTACCCACGAGCGCGCAACTTCTCCTCCCAGTCTGCCTGCTCCCAACTGCGCCGCAACCATTAAAGCAGCTCCACCGGTCGCCAGGGAACCCCGAGAGTACAAGAGTACTGGAGCACTGAAGGCGTACGACGTGGCTTCCGGCAAGCCAGGAAAGTTTGCCATGGAGCCGTTTAGTCTGCAGCAGCTGACAGTATGTGGGTATGTCACTCCAACGTGACTGCAGAACAACCGAGTACGGCCATCAGTGTGTCAAAGGTTAGCATGGATAACAGCGGCGACGCGACTCGGCACAGAAATAGTGAGGCGTTCGTAGGTCATTGAAAGGAGTTGTAACCACTTCTGCTGTCGTAAGTCGCTCAATTCTCCAGTGGCAGCTGCTGCTTCAGATGACCGGGGTTCCACTTCTTTAAGTGCGGGATAGTGCCCCCCCCCCCCCCCCCCCCCAAACACACACACCAGCCCACTCGGTGCGTCAATGTTTCGGCGACCCACTCCCACCCCCCATCCCCTCGGCGTCCAAAGAGACAATTTGGCGCCCCTCTGCCGGGTGTGGGGCGGGTGAAAGCCCCTGCTTACTCCACCCCTCCCATCCTTCAGACATAGTTACGTTAAAAGATCTGCAGGATGTCTTACCTCGGCTTGTTTGCGCTAGCCTCAACTCAATCTGATGCGTCGGTCTACCGAGCTTCTTTATTTCCAAGCTTGAAGCTGAGTAATTTGTTTCCAAACGATACTGAGCGTTCTTCATTTTTCTTTCATAATTAACACGAATAACATACATGAACACTGAAACACATAGTAAATAAATGATTACTCTGTTAAGTGACTGTAACAAATTAATCTGTTACGATGAAGAGCAAGCTACCTTCAGATCACGTGACGCTGTAAACAGCACCCCTCTCCTAACCGTACGCATACGTAAAGGCTGCTCTCTCTCACGTCTTTTCAAACAGTTAAACAGTTAAATATTTAAATTACTGTATGGCGACGAATTACAGTGATGATAATATATCAATATTTTTTTCGCAATAGCGAATTTCTCTTAGCGTCACTGTGTACAGTATTGATGTCTGTTAGGCGTCTGTTAAGTTATACAGTGGCGCTAAGAGAAATTCGCTATTGCGAAAATACATTGATGATATTGTCATCACTGTAATTCGTCACCATACAATAATTTAACAGATGCCTATGCGAGGCAGCGACGCTAACAGCGTAGGTTGATGCCTCGTTGTTTCCATTCTCCCTGGTGCGAGAATACAGATTAAGCTGTGAGTGCTAAGGGATGAATGCAGTTGACTCATATGTGCAGTCAGTGTGGCATATGGAAGTTTTGGTCGAACTTGGAGTCGTGTACGGGTAGCCTAGTGGTTAAGGCGACCGCTCGCGAAAAGCGGGAAACGCGGGTTCGAGTCCCGGCCCGGCACAAATTTACATATGTCACCATTTGGTAGAACATCCATACCTTATGCAGTGACGCTATGAGAAATTCGCTGTCGCGAAAAAATATTGGTGAAGTTAGATATTTGTTACAACGAAGAGTATAAATGTCGTTTACCATAAAAATTGCGACACAATTGCAAAAACGTCCGATGTATATGTGTGAAGTAACAAAACAAAATTCATTCTTGTTATCTATTAAAAACAAAGTTGGGTTTAAAAAAGTTGCTGGCAGACGTATTCGAACTCACGATCTTCGACAGCGCAAAGGAATGCCGCTAACCACACGGCTGCTCTAGCTAGGTGGAGAGAAGTGACTTCATTATTATTCATGATCAGATTAATAGTTATATTTTCCAAAATATGACGTGATTTTGATGGAGCTTCAATGCTCCAGAAACAAATTTGAAGGGCGGAATGCTAAGATCAGTTTTAAAATAGCATCCTACATTGCACACAATAAGACAGATGATTCTTATACCTGGACATAGCTTCCTGCCGAATGTCAGCGATTTCGGAAACATAGAATGCGCTCTCAAACTGCAACAGAGACTTTATACACCAAACGATTACACGAATATCGTGAAAAAGTGTCGCAAACGAAATCCTCCTACAGTCCTTAGAATGAAGGTTGAAGATTTCAAGAGTAACCTTAAATTTTACCGGCGGCATACGCGTAAGTTGTTTGAGCATTTAAAGTAAATCGCAGAACCAACTCCCGGAACGGGAAAATAAACTGGTTGAAGATGAGAGAGATAGGCCTTTTTAAAGACAAACCATTCAATATAGTGTTTAAAACTGACTTTCATTGTGAGCCATTTGAAGTTGACATTAGGAAGAAATCAGTAGGTCGACCACATCGAATGCGAAACAAAACTGACTTTCATGTCCCGTTGACGCCACTATCGCCAAATGGGAAGCCAATTTCCGAAGCCAAGCTAAAAGACGTTTAATCTATAATGGACCTCATTCAGACGGAAGCACAAGATTTTTACCGCCATCTTATCATCCACCCTGATGTCGAGGATGACATTGATGGCTTCGACTGCTCGCAACTTGATTTTACTGTTGCCAATGAAATAACCTAATAAAAACGTCTTTTGCTTTTCTTTACATTAAATTTCTGCAATAACTTTGTAATGTTGTGACAGGTGTCAAGCATTGATATATTCAAATGACGTATGTAACTCTTCAGAAGGAATGTTCGTAGCTATGTTCGTACGTCAGTAAAATACATTTAAGTCTTCATGCCCCTTATAATTTATAATTTATTTTCATCATTTTTATTTCGAGTTATCTTTTGTTAATTGCACTGGAAAGAATAAATTGTTTTCTGAAAATATACGGAGCTTTTTACTTCAAGTTATTTACGAATTATTACTTCAGTAAATAGCCTATAAAAGGCATAAAAATCGAATAGTAAAGTTATGTTGTTCTTGTATCGGTTAAATATCATGAAATGTAGCCTGAACTAATACTATTCAATATAATGTGAAAGAATAATGTCACTACAATTTCCTCTGATTTGTATCACTTGACTAAGAGACGTTACTACAGTAAATTGACACTAATGACATCTTCTGTGCATGAGTGCAATAAACTAGGAACCGATAGGATGGTGAGTATAATGAAGCATTTACCAAATATCATCTTATTTTAAGGAATAATGTGTTATTATTGTAGTTGTGGTCTTCAGTCCGGAGACTGGTTTGATGGTTCTCCACCCTACTCTATCCTGAGCAAGCCTCTTCATCTCCTCATAAGAACTGCAACCTACATCCGTTTGAATCTGCTCACTGTATTCATCCCTTGGTTTTGCTCTGCGGTTTTTACCCCAAACACTTCCCCTCAATGCTAAATTCACGATTCCTTGATGTCTAAGAATGTGTCCTACCAATCGATGCCTTCTTTTAGTCAAGGTATGCCAGAAATTCCTTTTCTCCCCAATTCTGTTCAAATGTTCAAATGTTTGTAAATCTATCGGACCAAACTGCGTGGTCATAAGTCCGTAGCTTACAAACTACTTAAAACTAGGTAAACTAACTTAACGACGAACACACACACACCCATGCCCCAGGGAGGACTCGAACCTCCACGGCGAGCAACCGCGCGCTCCGCAGCGAGACGCTTTAGACCGCTCGGCTACTCCACCACGGCTAAGAGACACATTTCGCCTTTTAGTCAGTTAATCCAAAATGCAGAAATCAAAATTACGTATCAAAGCATTATATGACCAAGCGCCATTTTTGTGTAAATACTGAGTTTCGGTGCATCTTATATGTTTTTAAGATAAAGGTAAAGCAGTCAACAATCCGAAGATTGGTTTGAAAACCACAGTGCTTTACTAGGCATGGTCCTGTTTGGAGGTGGTATGCCGTTGCCATCCTCCGACCTTCGAACTGACTTACCCAGCCAATTATAGGGGGACATACAGTTTAACGTGGGTTCCGAACCACGGTGCTACTCGGTATTTTTCACATGAGCAATACTGCCAGAGGTGAAAGAAGTGGAAAGTGATAGATAAAAATCCTAGGACCTGGCGGGGATCGAACCCGCGACCTTTGGGTTTATAGTCTGGTACTCTACCACAGTGCAACCGAGGCGCACGTTTTTAAAATATGAGCATGTAATTTTCATTCAGGTTTATTACCTTACTGCGTCGAAACCAAGATTTGGTGTAGCTGCTTGACTTTATATTAACACTTTCGCGTTTTCTTTTATATCTCGACATCCAGTTTTGGAGCTTGGTCAATTGATGTATAACACCGTCCAAATAACTGACGGTATATTGGACTGGAGAGGATGACGTACGTACCAACTAGAGACAAAGGAAGTCTATGCCAACGTGCAACGACCTCTGGGTGATCATGATCTGGCGTGCCGCCAGACGACCGCCACCGTCTCTCGCTTTTCAGCGGCCCCATTGTCTGCACCGCTGAGCTTTTGTTCGTAAACTTCGGAAACTCGTACCTGTCAGCTACAACTACGCATCCAGAAAGCGGCGCACAACGGTCCTATCAGTACGAAACGCACGACTGCCCATGGCTAGCCCGAAATTGGAAACAAATGAAAATAAAAATAAACAAAGATATTTCATGGCCAGTTTTTCGCGTGACGTCTGGTAAAACCATCTTTTCTGCACGTTTCTTGGTCGTTTCCTCCATCGTTGATATTGTCCTTATCTGCCGTTTGCAGAGCTATGCATTTTTTATATTAACATTTTAGTGACCAAAATTTCGCTTTATAGTGTAGAAACTGGCTGGTTGTTTTTACAACGCAAGCTTAGTCAGTTGCATTTTCTATATTTCGTATAATGTTTACAGTTATACTAGATACCGACCTCGGCTATTCACAGATAATACTAATTACTGTAGTCAGATTACTTCAGATGCATGTACAGAGAATGTCGTATATTTCAGACTATTATGTTAACACTTATCTCTTGTTTCTTCTTATCTCATTGCCTGCATCGTCTCCTGCTCCTGTCTGGAAAGAGTTGTTTAACCATATAATCATGGACGTTAACATTTGTATTCAGTCATGATAAGTGGCCATCCCTTCGCTTTGTATTTTTTTCCAGTTCAAAGCCATCTGCAAGAGCAAGACGAAAAATAAATCAGTTTTACGTTTCTTCAGTGTTACAGTTCCACATCATGGAATCAATGACAACGCCAAAAGGAAGCCACCAATTAAGTGATCTTCTTACAAGAAAATACCTTTGTATCCGCTGATCCGGCTGGTCCACACTCTACAGCACGGAATAAAATATACAGGGCGCTCCTAAATTAATATCTGGGGAACACAGCTTTGTGAAATTAATTACGGAGAGCTTGCTATTATAAATTATGCATCAAATGAAAAACTAACTCAAACAGTTTGTCCTACAAGTGTTCAATGTGAGCACCCTTCTTCACACGGCACATATCGAATTGATAGCAGAGTTCGTCTCAAAGCTTACTGAGTGTGTCTGTGGTAATTGATGCAACTGCCGTTTCAATCCTATGTCGTAGGTAGTTTCGGTAAGTTTGTAGCGGAGGCTTTCAAAAAACCACGGAGGTAAAAATCGCAAGGCTTCAGATCTGGTGAACGTCGAGGCGATGCGAAACGAACTCCGGCGCCTAGCGGGAAATTCAGCGGTCGGGAACAACGCTGTTTAACCAGTCGCTTATGAAGACATATCAGTGAGGCGGCACACATCTCGCTGCCAAATAAAGTTCTCTGGCTCAGTTTCGTGTATTTGAGGAAATAACCATTGTTGTAGCACATCAGGATAAGAAATACCAGTTACATTTGCTTCAACGTAAAAGAAAGGTCCATACACTTTCCGCCGGTATATGGCCCATAGCCACGGCGGAGCAGCCGAGCGCATAGAGGCGTTATGCTACGATACGCGAGGCCGTTCCCCGTCGGGGGTCCGAATCCCCCCTCGGGCATTGATATTTCTGCCGTCTTTAGTATCAGCTAGTTCATAAGTAGTTTGTAAGTTTAGGGACTGATGACCCCTCAGTTAACTCCCATAAGCCGTACAAACATTTGAACATTTGTGGCACAAGAAACATTCAATTTACGGGATTCTCTTTGCAATTGTACCATTTGATGGGAATTTGCTGCCTCTCAGACACGCACATTATGAGCGCACACAAATCTACTTAAATGAAACGTCATCACTGAAGATTACTTTATCCAGAAAATTATCGTTGGTATGCAGCGAAAGACTCGTTTGCAAAGTTGGTAGGCGCACATAGTCTGTATGTTGCACAACTTGTAAAAATTGCAAACGAGAAGGACGTAGTTGTAAGCGTCTGCGTAAATTTCTCCACAAGCTAATTCACGACTAGCCCTCCGAACTGCTTTCTTGGAGTTGCACGCAAAATCGTCTTTCTCTTGTTCGACACAGTCAGCAGTCATTCTTGGTTGTTCACATCTCTTCCATTTGGAAAGACAGCCTGTGTGTTCAAACCGATGATAACATTTACGTATTGTTACCACTTGGAGGAGTACAATGGAATACAGAATGCACATTGCACTCTAATTACAGATCAGCCTTTGCAAAGTGAACACACAAAAAGCTTTCTGCTCACCACTTGCCACCATGGTTACTAGCGCTTTCAACGGAAGACGTTGGAACCAGAGCATGTGCACTCGCACGGACGTATGTAGGACAAATTATTTGAGTTGCTCGTTCAATTGATGCATAATATGTAATTGTAGCGTCACCGTAAAAAAAGTATTAACAAGAGAGCACAGTTACGTATTTACGCATACTTAGCAATACGGCAAACCCAATGAATTGAAAATTGTTTAGTAACAATTACACAAATGAAACTTTCACTCTGCAAAGGAGTGGGCGCTGATATTACTTCCTAACAGATTAAAAGTGTGTACCGCGATTCGAACCTGGGACCTTTGCCTTTCACGGGCAAGCGCTCTACCGATTAATCTATTCCGGCACGTTTCAAGGCCCAACTTTACTTCTGCCAGTACCTCGCCTTGGGGTAGCTCAGAGTCGGTAGAGCGCTTGCCCGCGAAACACAAAGGACCCCGGCTCAAATCCCAGTCCCGGCAAAAAATTTTAATCTGCTACGATGTTTCATATCAAATGTTCAAATGTTTATAAATCTATCGGACCAAACAGCGCGGTCATCAATCCGTAGCTTACAAACTACCTAAACTAAGTTAAACTAGCCTACTGAACAACACACATACTCATGCCCAAGGGAGGACTCGAACCTCCGACGGCGAGCAACCGTGCACTCCGCAGCGAAGCGCTTTAGACCGCTCGGTTTCATATCAGCGCACACTCCGCTGCAGAGTGCAAATTTCATTCTGGAAATCTCCCTTAGGCTGTGGCTAAGCATGTCACCACCACATTTTTCTTCCAGGAGTGGAATTCCTGCAAGATTCGCAGGAGAACTTCTGTGAAGTTTGAAAAGTAGGATGCGAGGTACTGGCAGAAATAAAGTTGTGAGGACGGACCGAGAAGCGTGCCAGGATAGTTCAGTCGGTAGATCGCTTGGCCGCGAAAGTCACAGGTCCCAAGTTCGAATCGCGGTTCCGACACACAATTTTAATGTCAGGATATTTCAACAGTTACAGGCATAAATCTGTATATTTCTAGAAAACAATGTGAAAAAAGACCGTAAAACATTTACTGAGATGATGTATTTCAGATGCGAAGAAATTGCAAAAAAACTACGACACACAAGCCTCACAATGCGCAAGTGAAGCAAACAACCGATATCTCCCTCAGTAGCACTCCAACCATGTGTCTGTTGATTACAAACAGTAGCTACAATAAATATGCTTTCTCATCAAATATTTCTTTCTACGCTGATTCCACAGAGACGTACGGCCATATTGAACGTTTTGCCAATAGTTGCGTAGCGATACTGTTTGGCTGTTTTCATTTAATGTTGACATCAATCACAGATGTGTGACTTTAATTTCCCTGTAAACTCAGGAAAATAAATTTGTTTGTTGGAAACACATGTCCCGCTGGTCAGGGAAGGGATGAAAACAACACATTGTAGTTCTACCACCGCCTGTTTGGATCTTTCTGCCAAGGAATATTTCATGTGTCGTGTTGTCTATAATGCCTCAAAGTTTATTTCTAGTTCTTTGTTTGTGCGTTATTCCATTTACTTACATAAATAAAACGTGTTTCGTGACTGACACGAATATTATTGTTGGTGCATAATCAATAACTGCAAAGCATCTATCGAAAATACAGCGCGGAATGGTCAGTTTCCTGGCGGATTAGGTATTCAGTATTGAAACCATTTTATAACAAAGGAGAATGGGATAATGTATTTCAGACCTGTTGAAATGCTGCTAACGTTTGTTGAAATTATTGATTGTATTATAAGGTGGGGTAGGGGTTTAAATATTGCATTTGGTTGTAAATAAAGATAAATGACCAAAGCTTGTACATATTAAATTCGAAAACATGCTGATAAAAGATCGTAATAGTCGGTCAACTTTGCACGTTCGAAATACAGTTCACTTCTACTTATATATCTCCTGTTACTATCGAAGAGTTTAATTAGGTCATTAATTAACTGTACAAATTGATTAAAAATGATTTTTTTATGCTTCTGATTACTTCACTGAAGATTTTACTTGTCTCCCCACGTCATAACATATCCAGTGGATACATTGTGCCGCGGTGGAGTAGCCGAGCGGTCTAAAGCATCTCGCTGCGGAGCGCGCGGTTGCTCGCCGTGGAGGTTCGAGTCCTCCCTGGGGCATGGGTGTGTGTGTTTGTCCGTAGGTTAGTTTACCTAGGTTTAAATAGTTTGTAAGCTGCGGACTGATGACCACGCAGTTTGGTCCGATAGATTTATAAACATTTGAACATTTTTGATTTTGGATACATTGTGATGCAAACTAGATTTAGCTAATTGTGTTAACACAAAAGAAAAAATTTTGTGTGCTTTATCGTGACTGAAAATGTACACCCCTTTGACTGTCGTTTTGAAAGTACCTGAAAAAGAAATGTTCAAATGTTTGTAAATCTATCGGACCAAACGGCGTGGTCATCAGGCCGTAGCTTATAAACTACTTAAACCTAGGCAATCTAAACTAAGGACAACACACACACACACACCCATGCCCCAGGGAGGACTCGAACCTCCACTGCGAGCAACCGCGCGCTTCGGAGTGAGACGCTTTAGACCGCTTGGCTACTCCACCGCGGCTGAAAGTAACTGACTTTTGATCTTTGCTGTGGGTTTTGTTATACCATAACAATTGCAGCACACACACACACACACACACACAATATATATATATATATATATATATATATATATATATATATATATATTATTGGTGCTAACTACTTTCATTAATTTTAGTAATGATTTTTTTGTTCATTAGTTTATGATTTGCTAACTGAATGCTTACTACTTCGAAAATGTCTCTGGTTAAATCTTTTAATATGAGAATGACTATTCTGTCATTAATAAAATTTCCGTAGCTCAAAAAAAATTATTTTCTTTCTGTTCGAATTTAATCGGCACTGAATGATAAAACATCAGTTGTCTTAGCCACTTGAAGTTAACTTCTCGAGTTATTTTCTTATCTGATCAGTTTTAAATTTTTGTTGCAATTTATTATGAAAAGCTTAGGTCGATCAAGGATTTTCGTTTGATAAAACGTATATAAATCTTGTTTAACCCTTATTCTTTAACACAAATGCTATATCAGTTCACAGTACAAAACCGTTTATTACTCATCTTTTGGTGAGAATTCTCCACGATATCTGCCAGTACAATTATGATTTCTCCAGCAATCACAGACATCCATATAGTAATTCTGCGAGGCAACACAAATTTATACAAATGTTCATAAAGTGCCCATTCCATTCGACTGGGTCGATTCCGCAATGCGCGAATTTGTCTCACGACAGAGACATATCACGAACCCGTTTTAGTTTATTTATTTATTTATTTACACGCGACGCGATCACATGTGTACGACGTGCTAACCGAGTCAGACACTTGCAGACACTGTTACGATAAACGACACTGCTGTACTTTCAAAATAAACTTTCACAATCAATACTACTACTTCTTTAAATTTACTAATAAATGTTCCGCTCGGTTTTTTTTCTGCCGGCGGTTGCACGCGACATATCGTACGCGCCGAAAGACACACGCGAACAGCGTCCGCACACGACGAGACCCACTGGCAGACTCCGTCTGTCTCTCAGTTAACAATGCACTTAACGCAGTGAGCGCGCTACTGTCATTCTACTGTTTTTAGACATACAACATCTTTGCTCAGTCTCTTTACATATATACATAAGAAATATACAATTCAAAAAATAAATAAAACATATCAAACAAATGATAGTACACACAAAAAACAAGCAATTAAAAGTGCACGAAGTGAAAATTAAAAAATAAAATTAAATTAAATTAAAAAATAAAATAAAATAAAATTTACAAGGGTTTTCAGATTCACATACTGCTTGTCTGCAGCAATCCTGCAGATGTGAGGTCATCATCTGTGATGTTACAGTATATTCAAGGTTAATTCATCCATTCAGTTCACATAATTTGCTTTTAAAGTATCAATTTGGTTCTAGAAGTAATTACCTACCGAAGCGTTATTTTTCCTTTCTCTGTGAGGCAATAAATGGATTAAATGAACGACTTTGAACGCTAGGCATATTCTTCAAGATATTTCAGCGGAAGGTGGCACATCGTGTAATAAGTAGAGCAGCTCACAATTGATTCAGCTCTTACTAAAACAACAGCAGTAAGTATTTCTCAGTAATTTAAAAAATTGACGAACTTGTACAAGCACAATGGGACAACGCTAAGTGTGGGGTGCCCTGTCGGATTGTTCTGGGGCCACTGTTGTTTTTCATATATATAAATGAAAGCCGCGGTGGATGGCCGAGCGCTCTAAGGCGCTTTGCTGCGTAGAGCGCGATTGCTCGCCGTCGGAGGTTAGTGTCCTCCCTCGGAGCAGTCAAAACAACCATAAAATACAAGAATGGACTCGTATTTTATGGTTGTTTCAACTGCTATGATAATCTGGTATGACGTTTGTAGTTTTAGTGAAAGTGACTCCTGCTGTTTTCAGGCAGATCTATTTTATTTTGACTAAACTGTTTTAATACCTCTTTATCTATGATGATGATCCCCGACTGAAACTAGTCGATTTTAATTATTTAATAAAACAGCTGATGATTAAAGATGAATTTTATTAAAAGTTTTCACTAGCTTTTCCGGCGTTGTGGAACACTGACACAAGAGTGACATGTAATATAATTCCAGAACAGCTTGTTTGAATGAATGTTTACTAACGATTTTATATGAAAGGGGTGTGCCATGTTAAATACGTCTCCTTTGGTTGTTTGTGTGTCATCCGTTGGAGAAGCCTACTCAGCGACTGCTGTTTTTCGTAAAGCGTGCTCACTAAGTACCTTTATTTTAGCTCGCGTGGGCGCCTACGTTCAAGTGGAGATTTCCCGTTTGCTTTTTTTATAGCCCCGGCGCCGGGTTCGCCAAGCGTAACAACCACTAATGCCAACGGCTCATCCACGAGTGGCGCCGCATACACATAATTCCAAAGTACATAAAAATAAATTCCTAGTCAAAACAGCCACGTTTGCTTTCGTTTTTGCGGTTGCGCGTCCTCTCACAGTATTTAAAAATCTCTTCTTCCCTCCCTCCGCCCCCCCCCCTCTCTCTCTCTCTCTCTCTCTCTCTCTCTCTCTCTCTCTCTCTCTCTCTCTCTCTCTCAAACACACACACACACACACACACACACACACACACACAAAGGCGCGCGCGCATACGCACACACACGCACAAAGACGTAATGTAGCGTATATATTTCCTTATTACTCTGTATCATGATAATTTTTGGAAGCTCGCTACCAATACTTGATAAACTGCACTTACAAAGAATCACGAATCAAATTTATTAAATGATAAATGTATAAAGTTTGTTGCGATGGAAGTGAATTATTAGACTGACTATTGAATGGCAACAGTCGATGTAGGGACACGTTAGTGGAAGCTGGTCTCCTATCCTGTAAATATATGAGTGTTCAATGAAACAGTCCAAAACATTTCAGGCCGTAAAGTCTATTTAAATCATCAAATGTAACCCAATTATGAAGGATCTGAGCTGAACGAATTGAGGAAAAGTTATTCCAAAGTGGACAGTGAACATGTAAATAAAACTGTTATCCAAGTTTTGTGAGGGAGGATTAATGGATTTCTCGTCTGTAAAAATAACGCAAAAATTACGTTTTTATAATACGTATGGAGTCTAACCTGAATATAAATAACCAACCGTGAATTTATACCATAAAAGGGGTGAGTTAATCTTTTATTGCAATCAAAATACATTATATAACCAACATAATTTAGAAGTAGATTAGTTACAGAGAAAAATCGAATAGTTACTTTTCAAGGTCATTTACGAATCACTGCAGAAATGTCATAGATTCTTCAAAAACTTATTCGCGACTAAGGTAAGCTGCTTGTGAGTGACTTGAATTTTTAAATGCCAAGAGACGAAATCATATAAATACGTGTTCCGAATCAAGATCAGTTTGGACAAAGGCCATTTATCCTGCATGATAAAACACCACTTGAGAATGAAAAACCACATTTTTAGTCAATCTGACAGTTCTCGCAGTTTCAAGTCACTTAACAGGAGATTTAATGGTTGCGGCTTGCAATATTTTCATGACGCACAGGATACCGTGCCCACGGGTGCGGTTCCTGTAGGGAGATGCTTGTCCACTGTTGGTCGAGCTGATCTCTACGAGATTACGAGAGAAACTCGTGCGTCCGATCCTTGATTGTCGTGAGTGCATTCGTGTTCTCTCGATAATCCATTTTTGACCGGGGTACGTCCCGGAGCTAAACTAAATTGGTCCCAATCCCCCGGCTCCGACCAAGGTTTTCGGGAGGTTTTCCTTGGTTGTAAGGCGTATGCCGGAGCTGGTAAGCCCCTCCCACTTATTCCCAATTGGGATCCCCCTTTGCCCCACTATCAGCTTGTCTGATATTGGCTGAATAGAACCGCGACTCTTTATGGGCCGGATCTCAAACAGCCCGCTCCACTCCTCGGAGTGGAGAATGAAAAGAGATAAGTTCAATATTTTCATGGGGACGCAGAAAATACCGTGCTCACGGGAGCGTTTCCTCTAGGGGATGCTTGTCCACTGTTGGTTGAGCTGATCTCTACGAGTTTACGAGAGTAACTCGGGCGTCCGATCCTTGATTGTCGTGAGTGCACTCGTGCTCTCCCGATAATCCATTTGTAATCTGGGACAACGTCCCAGCGATAAATTAAATTGGGCCCGGTTCCGACCAAGGTTTTCGGGAGGTTTTTCTTGGTTGTAAGGCGTATGCCGGAACTGGTAAGCCCCTCCCACTTATTCCTAATTAGGATACCCCGTTTGCCCCACTATCAGCTTGTCTGGTAATTGGCTGAATAGAATCGCGACTCTTTATGGGCCGGATCTCAAGCAGCCCGCTCCACTCCTCGGAGTAGAGAATGAAAAGAATAAATGTTCTCATCATCATTATGGATAGCACTGATTTTCCGTCTTTGCAACTACAATAAAAATGCGATTTTTTCACACCAGACGCGTTTCGTTTTATTGAATGTAAAACATCTTCAGTGGTCGGTAATAGATGTTTTACATTCAATAAAACGAAACGCGTCTGGTGTGAAAAATTTGCATATTTTATTGTAGTTGCAAAGACGGAAAATCACTGCTATCCATAATTATGAAAGCCACTACGGACATTATGGCCACACAAACGAAGATGTTCTCACCATCATACAAATCTGTTGGTTCAAATGCGTACATATTCACACTAGATATACGTCTTGAAAAGCTGGCAGCCGCGTATTGTACCAAATGCGACGAGTAATGAAGTAGTGCCTTTGTCCCATAGAACATGACTTAGCGTAACAGATTTCAGCCGTCTAGCACTCTCTAACATAAAAATGGGAAAATAACTTCCTCGGTCCTCATTTTGTGTTCCTCGCCAAAAATTTTGTCATTCGAAAACATCCACGCTCCTTTAATACAGAAGATCCTAAATGGTTTCAGCCATCCTCTCTTTTCTGTTGAGCCTCAATACAGAGCATCTCCCTCTCAACGCAAGCATCTATCTCTCTCTCTCTCCCCTACAGCTACTATCTCCATCTGCCACTGTCTCCCACCCTGACCGTCTGTAATTTTTTCCTCTACGAGTTGTACTGTCTCCTCTACAGTCCAATGTCTCTCTTCTATTACTTTCCAGAACAAAACGTCCTTGATGGCCAAAATTTTTGTGAGAAAGTCGGAAGGACTTCATCACTTTCCTTGCGTCAGAAGGAGGTGCTCCAACCTCTGGTTGTGAGAGACCAAATGTACAAGCAACGTTGCTATTAGAGATGTGAAAATCCGGCACACTAATCTTGCATCTTCAGTGGATGTGGCTGTAACTGTGATAACACGGATAACTCGTTATCTGTTCCACACATTTAACGCGAATTTTTCATATTGAAGCTAAATCGGACACTGTTATCCAGTTATGTCCAGCAACATTATTTACAGTGCTTTTATCTGCGACCGCACGTAAAACTGGCCGGTACTTCTTCAATACTTTACACGCTAGTCATTTTGAAAAGCCACCTGTAACATGGCCGACTCTTCCGTCATCCAAACTCTGGTGCTTGCTTGTTTCCCTTCCAAATCCTTCGTCCAATCAGAGGACTTCGTTTTTCTCATGGCCTTATAGCCATGGCGTTTCTCATGTCTAGACCTTTCGGCCAACCCTGGGTTTGTACCTGACTGCATCTACATGGGTGCTCTGCAAGTCACATTCAAGTGCATGGCAGAGGGTTCATCAGGCCACTACTATGATTTTTTCTATAGTTCCATTCTCTAATAGCTCGCAGGAAAAAGGAAAACCTAAATATTTCTGTTTTCGATGCCCTCATAAAGATGTCTTGCTCTCGCCCAGTAGATAGCAGCAATACGTCTGCGTCCCGCCAACCAGCATTGCAACACTTTTACTGCCACAATGATAACGTCATGGTTATTCGGGTGTATAGGGATGACAGGAAAACAACATTTCTAGATAAATGTTTGAATCAAATGCGTGTAAAATTTTACCTGCTTTGTATTGTTAGTTAGTTAGATACTTGTAGCCCAAATTTCAAAAACCGATCTTTCTTCTTTAGTTCTTAAAATCGGTATTCTTGAACCTTCGTGTATTAAAACGGTTCTAGATAATGAAAAAAATTAAGAAATTACCCTAGAAGGTAATATTAAAAACATATGTTGAACATTCCAACGATTTGCAACGAACAGAAATTATATGCGGGGGGGCCATACTCACAAATTGTCTTTCCTGGTCTCGTCCGTTACCACCCAAGAAAAGAGGACGCTTTTATAAACTGTATGAATTCCACCTTAGGCCAAATCTACAGTACAGAACCAGCCGCTTTCCTGATCTGAATGAAGTATATAATGTTTAAATTTTTTGCCCGTTGTGTAGATGGGTACATTATGTCCATTATTACGATAGGTTTAAAAATTAATGCTAGGCCAACGGCAAACAAAAACTCTTTGATGAATAGAACGCGAGATATATGCCCGCATTTCACATGGTACGTTAGTATTTTGATTTTTTTTATTCACTCAATGAATAAGCATAATTCTGAAATTGAAAATTTTGTTACCCCTCCAAACCGTCAGATAGGTCACGTGAACCATCTAAATCTGCATGGTTACTCTGAAAACTACACATGAGAGCCAAGCAGAGAGTTCATCAAAGCAGAAAGTATTTGCGTACCATTTCAGAATAGAATAGCACTAAAGGAAAAAGCACTCTTAAGTCTTTCATTTCGAGCTTTGATTTATTTTTGTTATCATGATGATTTTGCTCTATTTAGGAGTGTGTCAACAACATCTTTTCTTATTCGGAGGAGCAATTAAGTGATAGAAATTTCGTAAGTAGATCTCACCGCTACGAGAAATGTCGTTCTCTTAATGATTACGATCCCCTAACTACTGTAACATTTCCAATACGCTCTTTCGTCTGTCTCGTGCGATAGAATAAAACAAGCTGCCCTTCTCTGAACGTCTTACTAAGAAATTTGCTGTAATGTTTGTGCTGTGCAGAGTATTGGTACAGAGCAATTGTATTTTGTTTTATTCTACACACTTATTCATCAGTGTATCCATATTGCACTGAAAACGTCTGTACATCAGTGGACATTTTGACTGCATGGACTTCTTTTTATGACTTGAGTCTATAATTTCCGGTCGATACTCACTTGAAAGGAGTTGCTATGAATACTGTAGCCGTGGAATTAGTATGCCCAATTTCTAGGATTCTTCAACATGCAAGACTGTAATCGCTTTATAATTTCCCATGATCAAGCGGAGCGACATTTCAGACAATGCCTATAAGGGCCCAGACATGCTGTTGCCCACCGTAATTTCCAACTAACCTCACTCTATAAAGTTCGCGTTGTGTGTGTTCCTTCCGACACGGCATGAAGGACAGCGTCCTCATCATCTATATATGTATGTATTTCTACAATACTACGTCCTATGGTTCATTACTTTATGCGGGAGTCCGAAATGGTTATCATACATGGACGATAGGGGTGCTGTTTCCGCATGTACGTCTTCTGGAAATTTGGGAAAGAATGGAGACGCCAAATGTTTTAAACGCCCACTAACCTGAAGTGGGAGACTTGGATTCGAATCCCAGCTTGGAATAAATATTCAATTGTCATCATAGAATTATTTCAGTTCCCTAATGCAGTAAAGTTGTTTCTACTTCCCTCATTTCGTTAAAGGTGCTGATTCGAGGTTTTCTTCTTGGAGCTGCTGATTCACTGTTTTGTGTAGTAGTCATTCTTCAGACGTTATATTGGCACAAACAATGCTAATTTGGAACCCAATAATTCAGCATTACTTTAAAACGCTGTCACAATCTAATACTAAATATGGATGCTTTGAACCAATATACTTAGAACTTAATCCTCAGTAAACTCCAAAGTTTTGACAGTGCAGACGGAATCCACTTTGTATGTTACACTTATTACAGTAATCTGCGAGCTTCAATGTTCATTGTTTTCTCTATAATCCTGAAAATCGGCAGAATTTATTGTTAGAGTGTTGACCCAGCCACTCATTTATTGATATCATTGGAAGATTCCAGAAATATATCTCATTAAAAATTCCAACAGAAAACAACAAAATTTACGATGTCGTATGTGTGATATCAGGAACGACTGTCACGAATACTTTTCGCCTTCACTTCCACAAAGGAGGGATACAAAGGACAAGCAGTTATCCTTTAAACGATCTTTAACGCCAGATATAATGCAATATGCAGACGCCTAAAATGTTGTTTCCGATAAATTTGCAGAGCCTTGCATCGTTTGAGAACATGTAGCGTCAAGGGCTGATAATGATATACAACGTCGATAATCTCACACCTCGCGCAGATAAGATACGGACGGCATACACTAGGAGGTTGAATGTAACGTGTGTAACGTGTGCCAGAGACTACATGGAGACTGGGTGGATGGCTGAAATGAAAGCGGTTTCGGGCTGTAAAAGCATTATAATATACTATGCAGAACATCAAGGAACGAATAGAATTTTAAAACGAAGCCAAAAGAGTCTAAGACTCTTGGATGATATTATAATACAGTCAAAGTTGGAAAAGGAATTATCAGTTGAAAATAAAGGATAAAATATGGAACGAAACTATGAAGTAATAACAATAAAAGGAAAACTATTTGAACCAAGAGTAGTCGAATTATCCTAGGTGATAACTAGATGATTATGTTAGCAAATGTTCAAAGAAGTGATTCATTTGTGGAGCAAAATAACTAACAAGAGCAGAAATATGAGCTGCAGAATGGTTATACTAAGACATTCTGGTGTGAAGAAGATGATTGGAAGGTTTCCACAAAATTATGGTGACACGGTAAGAACTGCACGCTTCAACATAAATGCTGATGCTAGGAATGCCTTGAGGATGAAAATATTTCACTAAGAATAAATAAGAATAATACCCTGCAAGTGGCCGTCATGGTACAACAGTTTCCATGTAGTTATGAGTGCATTACGTCGCAGGTAAGAGGTCATATGTGAGAAAATTTTAGATGCTTGTATGGTAAAAGCGACACTAACGTAGCAGAACTGTTTGGAATAGCAAAAGAACTTCATACGCCATACTTCTGACGCATCTGAATGATGATCGTGTCACTTTGTCGTTGAAGAATATTGCAAGGAAAATTAAGACAGCTGAAAAGCCTCTTTAGAACGGAATGCCACACGAACGCTGTCAGAATCAAAGAAATCTGAAGGTAGTTTCTGAATCAGGGAACTGTTGTGCGAGATACAAACGCCTGAAGCAGGGAAATGTGGTGCTAGAGACGTGATACATGGAGTATGGAGCACTGGAAGAATGCCATTTTGCAAAGAAATGCGTGGATTTCGTGTACTCTGTCAGGTCATACTATTTTACGTAATGTGAGAACAGTTTAATCCCATAGTATAAAATTGGTTCCACATTGGTCATCCTATGTTCCAAAAGAATATAAACTGTGAGCATTAGGGTATTAATAGACACTGCTCAGTACAATTAGGGGATCAGGTGAGATATCATACACAATATACATATTTTATTCAGATATTGTTACAGTTGTAATTTTTGTGTGATACAGTACGATATTTAGCAGCCTCAATTTTTTTACTTGGGTTGAGGTTTACAAGGCTTAAACTAAGAGCGAGGCACCATGGCGCTACCGTAGAAGCGAAAAGTCATTCTCTTTCCTCTCTAATACGGTGTGTGATCACCTCGGACCGCCAGTACAGTTGCACCCTTGCGTGGGACTTGGACAGTATGAGGTTATCAGTCGAGGGATATTTCCCAATTCTTCCTTGAGTACAACATGCAACTCTGCAAGCATTGAGGGAGGTGCTCGGTGGCTGCAAAACGACTGCCAAGTGCATCTAAGATATGCTTTATCATTCCGGTGAACAAGTTTCGTTCCATCCCCTCAGCTTCAAGCATGTTGTCTACCAGTGCAGCTCTGAGGGACGAGCATTGTCGTTCACCAGAAGCAACCCATCTCCTATGGTACCATGGCACCAGCGTAGGGAACAAGAAAAGTCGAAGGATCTCGTCTCTATTCCTCTGAGCAGTCAAAGCACTATTCTGAACGACAGAAAATGTTGAAATATTTGTAATCATATGGGACCAAACAACGTTGGTCATCAGTCCCTAGGCTTACAAACTAAGGTAAACTAACCTAAGGACAACACACACATCTATGCCCGAGACAGGATTGGAACCTCCGACGCGGGAGGCCGCGCGATCCGTAACGTGGCGCTCCAGACAGCTCGGCTAATCCGACGCGTCTGAACGACAGAGTTCCGTATGTCCGCCAGAACTGACTCCTGCCCACACCTTTCGTCCACACCATGATACGGTGTTTCTGCACATGAGAAGGACTGTTAAGTGTTCCACGTTCTCTGTAGATGAGGGAAAGACGATTGTTCGGGTGAACACAAAATCTTGATTCATCTGAGGGCAGAACCCGGCGCCTTTCCTTACTACTACAACCTTTGTTCCTCCGCCCATTTTATGCGGGCTAAACGGTGTCGTGGCTTTGGTGGGACAGACATGCCATAGGTCCCCGAGCATATAGGCCACATTCCCGAAGGCGATTTCGCACCCATCGTGTTGATACTGCGAGTCCAGTAGCCGCTTGGAGAGTGCGTTTCAACAGTTCATTCAGCCTCCACCCTCGACGGGGTCATCTCTTGTCGAACCATGGACGGTCTGGTCTTGCCTTCTTTTAACGATTCTTGTTTGTGAAATCGCGTCCAGATTCTGGAAATTACACTTCGAGAAAGTCCAATAGCTACAGCCACCTCCCTCTGTGTTTGCCCCGCTTCCAACATCCTATGGTCATAGCGTCGGGTAAGTCACGCTATTGTTGCATTGCACTACCTGCTCACTATACTATGTATACCAAACTGCTTGTGTAATTCGTTCGCTAAACACAGCTACCCGCTTTTTAGCCGTTGTTCTAACGCACTACTTTCCGGGCGGTTCGAATTCGCTAGGCGCATTCACGAGTGGTGTCGGAGCGCCGACCAGCCTCCATGTGGTTTTTAGGCGGTTTTCCACATCCCTCTAAGTGAATAGCTGGCTGGTCCCCAAGTTCCGCCGCAGTTACACGATTAACAAACATTTCGTAGCACTTGCACAGATTTAACACAGACGCAGAAACATGGGACACACATTTCCTCGCGGGGGGCATCGGGTGGCGACAGAAAGGGCATCCGGCCACCCTGTAACTATTAACACGCCAAATCGGGATTTAACAAAGCCGACCCTGCAAGGGTGGGAACATGGCCAAAGAAAAAGAAAGAAAGTAAACATAGCAACTTTATTTCATTACCACTATCTTGGCTGTCGGAATCGTGTTGTCTCCATTCCGTAAAACGACCAAGAAGACGTCGAATCATTTTAGTTCATTCTTTTGATGACAATACGTCAGAACCCAGTGATCTGAACTGATCCCCTAATTGGTTTTACCAGTTTTGTTTGTTGTAAAATAAACTGATCTTAAAGGACATGTATCTAAGATTCTGTATGTTCATCTTTGGCACGCATAACAGTGGGGATGCGTCTTCGCACAAAAGCAATAGCACTTTGTTGAAAAGTGCAACTAACGTTGAGAAGCATGATCGTCATAAAGGGATTTACGTGGTCTGCAGCCTGTGTGCGGCACTTACTGGCCCTCTTGGGGTCTTGCACAAGGTCCACTGGACCCTTGGATGCTCTGTACCCCAGAGCGAGACTGATCCGCCGCCGGCTTGTCTTAGACCAAGCGAGGTGGCTCATTGCTAATGCACTGGACTCGCATTCGGGAGGAGAGTGGTTCAAACCACTTCCGGCCATCCAGATTTAGGGTTTCCGTGATTTCCCTAAATCGCTACAGGTCAATGCCGGGTTGGTTCCTTTAAGAGGGGTCGGTCGATTTCCTTCCCCATCCTCTCCCAAAACTCCGAGCTGTAGCTCTGTCTCTAAGGTCCAAGCTGTCTACGGGACGTTAAACCCTAAGGTTCCTTCTTCTCCTCCTCGCCTTCGCTGAGAAGTACAGTTACCAAGGAGCTGTTCCTCTGGAAGACGGGGGTCCGCACCCTCGCCTCGGTATGATTATGAAGGCATCGGTATTCATCATACCATGCAACGCCCAATACATCTAGCCCATTTGAGTCGTAGGTGCCATATAGTGGTGTTATCATTGGCATATGCATGGGTCGTCGGCTGTGGAAACCCCTGGTCAGGAGTGTTGGCTGCGTGTGTTCATACAAACTCTACTCTGCCCATTACAAAAAATTGATGTTAGTTCCTGTAGTTTTTTATCAGTTTTCTCGGCGCTTGACGTCCGACATCTGTAATGAGGGTGCCCGCCCAACACCTCGATGTTTGGACGTGGCATTACCTACGTTTCGACTCGTGTTGATGTTACCACTGCTCTTCTCGAACACATCCTAAGCCGTGCAGGTTCCAAAATATAATGCCCATCCTCCGGAGCATCACAATCTGCCCTCAGACTCAGATTGCGCACCTTCCCCGTTCTACATATGAAGAGCACACACTATGCGTGTCTAATCATTAGCCAGTATTCATATCGGAAATATCACCTCTGCCTGAGGAACTAGGAGGGATTGTTTCCATTCACGTTCTTTTCGGGGGTGCTGTTCCAATGTTGGAGAGCCTTGGTAATTTGAAACGTATTTAACAGAGAACATTACTACGACATTACTATAGTCAAATGACCTCTAGTGTGGTACAGTATGCAGTCACAAATAAGTATAAACTGTGGTGTCGCACAAGTACAAAGTGCGCGCCACTTACTTTCGCCGCGCGCCGCCATGCACGCACGGCGCGGCGTTCTCACGACGACAGCCACGAACGCCCTCTGCGACAACTCCGCTCGTGGCCACCAGTAAACGACTTCGCACTTCGGACTGGGATAGCAACGAGTTAGGACCTTCGTAATCAGATAGGCACCATTGAAGACTTTGCTATTGTACAGGCACTAGGCAGGCCTCTAATAACTATGTATCAACATTCTGCAGTACTATGTAAAAGTTAAGTATTGTTTCATTCTGTGCAATATATATCTCTTTCTAATTTACTCGAGTGTTTATAGTTTCTGGCTGCTCCCCTCCGTACCTGCACCAGCGTGTCGGTCTCATTCCACTCGGCCACCGACACCTACGACGAGGCTGGGACACAAAAGCGGCGACGAAGTTGGGACACAAAATAAACGGTTAACAAGTTTATATCACACTTTCACTTACCAACAACAACACATAACCTAGACAAAAGCACTATAGCACAGGCTAAAGATGTGCCTCTCTGAGAGGATTTAGAGATGACCGCGAGGAATCCCAATAGATTTTGTCACCTAAAGGTTTAATAACACAAGGCGAAAGATGCAAAGCGACATAGACAGATCCTACAGTGGCATAGTTCAAGTAAAATACTATAATTATCCAACAAAATTACGGTCGCCAGACTAATTAGGTATAAATCATTCGTAAATCTATACTGATCTCTGCTAAGGCTTCTCTAATTGATCATTCTCTTTCGTAGAATTGATTTGATAAGAAACAAATAACACACAAACATTTAAACTACGCAGACAGAGTATATGAAAAATCTACCATACAATTTACATGTAAACAAACATGAACAAAGGTGCAATCTCCTTTGATAATGATAGACACAGCTCACAGTAATGGTATACATAGTAATGTTGTTGCGGAGACCATAGAATATTGGGAATGAACTTGGTAACTGTACCTTTGCCAGTAAGTTTCTATGTGTAAGTTATTTTTGTTTCTCAATAAAGCAACATGAGTTACCAATCCTATTCATCCGTTTCAGTCCACTGTAAAACGATTGATATATGATTTAAATTTAACCCTTTTACTTTACTGTCTATAACTGTTCAGTTCTGCTCAGAATCAAACTACCTGTTTATCACTGAAAAGGTTTTATCATCAAATGAGAGATTTACTCTGTGCTTTATTTTTTTAATTTTCAGTTATTGTTTTAACTACTAAAACCAATTCTTTGTTACATGTTTGCTCAATTACTTGAGATGGCCCTTAAACTGAACTACCATACTCTGACCAAAATTTAAGAAAACTGTTAATTTATCTGTTTGATTTATAAAAGTCTACTAATTTGTACATTAATACATAACTAAACTTTTTATAATTAGTATACATGAGCCACCACACAAAAAATCTCAAAGTTACATAGTCATATATATTTGTGTTCTAAATAAGCTATCCACTTCATTGCTCTCATCACTTGTAATTATATAAACCAAGTTGAATAAAAATCTGCATTCACACAAACATAATTTTATAGACACTCGGAGATATATGCATATTTAACAAGATAGGATCCTACTTGTTACGTGACTTAGCGTAATCACGTAATCACGTTGCGTAGATTTAGTTTTAAGTTACTTTGCCTGTGGTGCAGCGACGAGCGATGATTGTGGCTGGCAATACCATTACAGTGCAACAGATCAATACAGTAATTGATGGCTAAAACAACTTCTTCTTGGCGTCGAAACAAATAAACCAGTAATCGCCTAATTGTCATTGCTCTTAACACATCATCCGAGGAAAGATCAAACCCTCCCGCTATGCATGCTATAAAATCCCACGGCCACTGCTGCTCGCTGTGCGTCCGACCAGGCGAGATGCAAACAAACAACTCTTCCTCAGTTCCGAAGGTTCTGTGGCGCGCAAGTGTATTTTGGCACGGTTTTACACCTTTTCTTGCCACGTTGGCATTTTTCTTTCTGTGCACAATTACACAGGCTTTTGTTTATGAATTTGACATTAAACCCTAACCATGAACTTCCATATCAATATTCACAAATTTTCACAATATGAATAAAGAATAGCAGAAAACGTTTCTACAAAATTATTGACAGAAAATTGCATTCTGATGTACAGATATAAAGGTTGGTCCATTGATAGTGACCGAACCAAAAACCTCTCGAAATAAGCATGAAACGAAAAAAAAAAAAAAAAAAAAAAAAGAAAAAAAAGAAAAAAAAATAATACAAAGAACAAAAGTTATCTAGCTTGAAGGGGGGAAATACATGGCGCTATGGTTGGCCTGATAGATTGCGCTACCATAGGTCAAACGGATATCAACTACGTTTTTTTAAATAGGCACCCCAGTTTTTATTACATATTCGTCTAGCACGTAAATAAATATGAAAGTTTTATTTGCAACACTTTTCTCGCTTTGTGATAGATCGCTGTTATATTCAAAATCGTATTGCTCACAATTTTATACGAACAGTGGTAAGTGGTAGTTTTTTTTTTTTTTTTTTTTTTTTTTTTTTTAAATTAAAACACAGTTGAACTTTATTTCGGTTGTTCCAATGTGATACATGTACTTTTGTGATATTGTCATATATTATGAAAAGGCATGATATTACAGCGTGATTACCTGTAATTACTTCATGACTTCAATAAATACTCAAAAGGATATCCTTCAACTTTAATGCGCGTAACGAAATTACTCTCAACAGCGAGTAGTTCGTGTTCAGTAGTGTTCTCACATACATTGACAATGCGCTGACGCATGTTTTCAGGCGTTGTTGGTGAACCACGATAACAAATATCCTTCAGTTTTCCCCACATAAAGAAATCCGGGGATGTAAGATCCACCGGTCATTAAATATTCCATTTAAAACCACTTCAGCTACACGCGACCCATGTGCCGGGCATCCATCATGTTGAAAGTACATCGTCATTCTGTCATGCAGAGAAACATCTTGTAGTAAAATCTGTAGAACATTATGTAAGAAATCAGCATAGAGTGCACCATTTAGATTTCCATCGATAAAATAGGGGCCAATTATCCTTCCTCCCATAATTCCGCACCATATATTAACCCGCCAAGGTCGGTGATGTTCCACTTGTTGCAGCCATCGTGGATTTTCCGTTGCCAAATAGTGTATATTATGCTGGTTTACGTTACCTATGTTTTTGAACGACGCTCCGTCACTAAACAGAACGCGTGAAAAAAATCTGTTATCGTCTTGTAATTTATTTTGTGACCAGTGGCAGAACTGTCTTCGCCATGCAAATCCTGGTTCATAGAAATATGGTACGGGTGACATTTATGTTGAAGTAGAACTCTCAACACCGACGTTTTTGAGATTTCCGATTCTAGCACAATTTGTCTGCTACAGATGTGCGGATTAGCCGCAACTGCAGTTAAAACACTTACCTGGACATCATCATTTGTTGCAGATCGTCGTTGACGTTTCACTTGTGGCTGACCACTTCCTGTCTCTTTAAATAACGACGAAAGGTCCAGACACTTGGATGATGTCTTCCAGGATAACGATCAACATTCATAGTACATACCGGTTGGGCATTTTGATCACAATAGCCATACATCGACCTTTTCTGCAATTGGTAACCGGTCTATTTTCAAAAACGTTCAAATGTTTGTAGATCTATCGGAGAAAACTGCGTGGTCATCAGTCCGTAGCTTACAAACTACTTAAACCTAGGTAAACTAACCTAAGGACAACACACACACCCATGCCCCAGGGAGGACTCGAACCTCCACTGTGAGCAACCGCGCGCTCCGCAGCGAGGCGCTTTAGACCGCTCGGCTACTCCACCGCGGCCCGGTCTATTTTAACACGAGTAATGTATCACGAAGCAAATACCGTCCGCATTGGCGAAATGTTACGCGATACCACGTACTTATACGTTTGTGACTATTACAGAGCCATCTGTCACAAAGCGAAAAAGTGTTCCAAACAAAACATACATACTTATTTACGTACTAGACGAATATGTAATAAAAAATAATATGTAATAAAATAAAAATGCAGTTGGTATCCGTTGGACCTATGGCAGCGCCATCTAGCAGGCCAACCATAGCGCGATCTGTTTTCCTCCTTCAAGCTAGGAAAGTTATGTTTTTTGTAGTTTTTTCGTTTGATACTTATTTCGTGAAATATTTGGCCCGGTGACTGTCAATGGACCATCCTGTATAGTTAATCATGCCAAAAATAGTCAATAAAGACATATTACTTCCCTCATCAGCATATAACAGGGTCAAAAAATGTCTCAATTTTTGCAAAGAAAATTAACGATGGTATTACATGACGTGCTTGAGGACACCAGTGTAGTCGTTTTGTCTATATCTGCATTACATCTACATGGATACTCTGCAAGTCACATTGAAGTGCATGGATGAAGATTGATTGAACAACGTTTGATATTTCCCTATAGCTCGTGGGAAAAAGGAACACCTAAATCTTTTTGTTTTCGATCTGATTTCTCATATTGATGATTTTGAAAAGGCGTTTGACTCCGTTAGCCATACAGCTGTCCTCCAAGCCTTGAGAGAACAAGGAGTAGAAGCAGCGTACATGAAGTGCTCAGATATATCTACGACACCTTCAGCTTATGTCAATATCGGCGAATCAAGTCAAGAATTCCGCATCATGAAGGGTGTCAAGCAAGGTGATCCCATCTCCCCAAAACTGTTCTCGGATGTACTGGAAATGGCTATGTCAAACCTGAGCTGTGAAGGCAAGGGAATCAGAATTAATGGAAGAAGGCTTACCAACTTGAGATTTGCTGATGATATTGCCTTACTGGCCAACAACTTCACAGAGCTTCAAAACTTAGTTACGGATCTTGCTTCGGAATGTCAGTTAGTTGGGTTGAATTTGAACCTCTCCAAAACGAAAGTAATGTCAAACAAATGGGTCCCAGCTGGCGATGTGAAAGTCAAGGACAGTTCATTAGTAGAGGTCAGTGAATATATCTACCTTGGTCAGATTATAAACATGAAGGGAGATGTAAGGCCCGAAATCTATCGGCACATCAAGCTTGGCTGGCAAGCAAGAAGAAAAGACAGCAGATGGACGAAGATAGTCCTGGAGTCCGAGAGAGCACCGGAGGCCTAGAGGAAGACCACAAGACAGATGGGACAATGCTATCAGGAAGATCGCTGGTAACACCTGGCAGAGAACTGCTCAAGACCGTTCCACTTGGAGAAGACTGCTGAAAGCCTACCTATATCCACGACTTGAAGAGGCCACATAATTAAATGATTGAAATGGCTGATGATGATGATGATTATGATGATGATGATGATGATGATGATGATCATGCCTCCCTATGTAGGTTGGTATTAATATTAGTTGTTGTCCATAAAACTGTATTATCTGAGCCGTCTAAAGCGCCTCCCTAGTCAGCAGGTGGTCCTGGGTTCGAATCCCGGCCATAGCACAAATTTTAATTCAGTGGCTTCACTCATATTCAATACCTTTCGTATAACAAGACAATGTTTGTCTCAAGGAACTGAATTATTGTTGATAATAACTTGAGGGACAAGGTGGGATTTTCCCATTCACGTTCTTTGCTAGGGTGTTATTCCAAAATAGGAGAGCCTTGGCAATTTGATACCTATTTCGCAGGGAACATTGAGGCAGAAATAATAGTTAGGTGGTCATTGTTCTCGCTGATCGGTTTATGTAGTCAGCGTTTCATTGTGCTGATTTTATCGGCGCTGGGGACGTGCTTCAATTGCCTAATTATAAGGCGATCGGTCAGGATAAACGAAAAATCCTGATTGCAATGTTCTCATTTGGGAATTGATAGACCTGGAAGAGTTTCGCTGATGTCAGTAATTTTAATTTTATATACTTTTGATCAGATTGGTAATACTGCCATTAGTTACATATTTGTAAGTCGCATAACATATAAGGTGTGAACAAACAGAAATCTGTTTGGGGTAAAGATTGTTTAAATGTTGATATAGTGTATCAGCGATGGGGACAGTAGCCTGAGCGGTTCAGTCGATAGTAATTAAATTACAAAGATTTATTATCAAAAATTAATAGATTACAAAGCCGTGTATAGTCTTAAGAATGGAATATTTTAATGTTTTTCCAATATCTGAAACGCTGCTATCATAGTGTGCGGAGAAAAATCCATAGCCGAGAGAGCCATTCCTACCCTGTGTTTGTGTGTAATTGTATGCATTAAGCGCCTGACTGTCGCTGTCTGTTGTACTTCGTCATTGCTCAAATTTACATTTGTCCAAACAAAACAAACGCATTGCCGCATATCGCTCTGTATTGTAAATTGCAGTATTTGATGGTAAAGGAGAGATTAGGGTTAGTAACTGAAGAATATATTTGAATAATATGAACATAAAAGGTCTCATTTGCATTGTTTATCTGACAGGATACACTCCGAAATTGTCGCCGTAGCGTGAATGATTAACTCTTTGTGCGTGCTTGTCATGGAACTGTATCTCTGCTCGCCTAAATATACTAACATGTTTTGTGTCATCCATTAACGTGAGAAAAAGTATAATAGTTTCCTTTTCTCTTGACGTTGTATGAAGAAATGTACGTTGTATGGTTTACTTTCTGGGAGTTTCTTAATGCTTGTTGTTAATTAATTTATGTAATTGAGAGGGGCATCCTACCTGATCACAGCTCTCTTCTTAGTAAATATCAGAATTCCGTAAGAGTTGCTCTACTGAAAATGTAATTCTTATGTATACCTACCAAATTTCACAAGCAGTCAATAACAACATCGGTTTCTATTTTCTATGCCCTGTCTACAGTATTTGATTTGGAATATACAGTTTCAGGTTATATGCACTAGTGGTATGGCCAACTAATTTCATATCTGATTAAATACGTAGAAACTTGCTCTTAATCATTTAGCCAATGTAACGAGTGGAGAGTCTTATAATTTGGAAGAAAAGATTCATGTGATATCACAAGACCCTATCTTACTCGTATTACTACTTCTGTGTATAGACGACATCCCAACTAAAGATAAGTGGAAGTTGCTCATTTTGTATATGATATTAGTATTGTAAACAAATATAAATCCACCAACGAAAGTGTTGTTGAGTAGTATCTAGGCAATGATCTCACTTTAAGTCTTATGTAGAGACATTTAGTTCAGTGCAACCATTGCCAGCTTACAACGCAACTGAAGTGAGTTGTTCGGTGAATTCCATTGTATTTGTTGCAAGTTGTTTTCACTGATGGTGCTGGTATGCAAAAAACAAGCGGCAGGAGCTTTCTTCAAGAGCAAAACTCATATATATACGCTTAACGTAATTGTTGCTTGAAATCGGCAACAGTGCCTTCCCCGTTTTGTGCTTAGACATACGCTTGCCCGCCATCGTTCATGGGTATAGTGCAGTGCTTTCCAAACTTTCCTTCATGGCGACACGTATCGTAGGTACTACACCAACGATACGTTTAAGACACACACATAGGATGTAATAACTGGGACGGAAATGAAATAACTTCCAAGGTATTTTAACGATGACAATTTAGATGGAATTTCCTGAAGCAATTTTGTTCGCCCTATTACATTGGGAATCATTTTAAAGCTTGGAGAGATGCAAATGATTACGTCAGCTTGAACCAAATAATACGGAACGGTGAAAAGAGAAAGATTGACGCTTTTTTTGTCTTGAGAACGTGCGATTTTGAGTATAAATAGTAGCTCTCTCTCTCTCCACTGTTACTGGAGTATTATGTACCATACATCATGGCCGTCTCTGTCAGAGCGAATGAATTCTTTGTATATCCTTAAAAATCAATCAAATCTCGTTGTGCATTAATAATAAGCATGCTGTCGATGATATGATAAACCCTAATATTTGTTCAGGATTGTAGCAAATAGTACGACAGCAACAAGTGCGAAATTTGTTTTAGTACCATAGGAAACGTTACATTAGCTCATACAGGGTATTTCACTAAGTGTGTTTGCCTCTGTAACTTATAAAATAATAGGTGACGGGAAATTTTAATGCGTTAAGTCAACACAAGAAATTTTACAGTTTCTGCGGAGCTATGAACATAGTTTATTGTATCATTTCCCAAAGAGTTACAGCACAGATATATAATTTTTAAATGGAACAATAGTGTTTTCTATCGTGCATTGGATTCGTTGAAACCAGCTGCCTCCAAATCAATTTAAACTTCATTCCTATCACTGTTAGTTTGGGAGCTACAACCCTTCAAAGTTACAGGGGCAGATACCACCCGCTGCGCATAATACATGGCTGTGTGGTGGGTAATAGATCTTATGGCGGTGTGACGTTGATTTACGTGAATGTTGAAATGTTTCTCAATGCATAATGCAATGCGCCGTCGAAAGGATCTGCGGACGAGATGTAACCTCGCCGGTGTGACGGAGCGACATGCGTCCTCGATGCGCCGTTTTAGATCACCTGGGGATGTGGGCTCAGTGACATAAACACGATTCTTCAGATATCCCCACAAAAAGAAATCTGCTGGTGTTAAACCGGACGACCTTGCGGGCCGTGAATGAGGACCATGTTGCCCCAACCCCACCACACAGCCATGTATTATGTACAGCGTGTGGTATCTGCCCCTGGAACTTTGAAGGGTTGTAGCTCCCAAACTAACAGTGATAGGAATGTAGTTTAAATTGATTTGGACGCAGCTGGTTTCAACGAATCCAATGCACGATAGAAAAAACTATTGTTCCATTAAAAAAATTATATCTTTGTGCTGTAGCTCTTTGGAAAATGATACAATAAACTATGTTCATAGCTCCGCAGAAAGTGTAACATTTCTTGTGTTGACCTACCGCATTAAAATTTCCCGTCACCTATTATTTTATAAGTTACAGAAGCAAACACACTTAGTGAAACACCCTGTATGTAGCAGTGGGTTGCATCATACATCACCAGTGACCCAAAATGTTTAATGACGCTGCCGGAGACGCCCCCACACAGCGCGGCTGACAGTCTGTCGCGAGCAGCGGCCGCTGCTGACCTTTGGCCGTAAGCTCATTAGCTGTCGACTGTCGACGACGTGTGACACGGGGGCGGCGGCAGGTGACACTCATTTTGCTGCGACTGCGGCGGCGTGGCCCGTCAGCAGCGAGACGTGGCCTCCATTTCCTGTCCTGCGGTAATCTGCATCTCATCTGCACGCCGCGTCGCCGCGGCTTCATTCCGCCAGTATTGGCCAAACGCCCGCCGCAGCGCCGACGGCCCGCTGCCGTCTCCTCTGCGGTTACTTCATCGCTAATTACACGTCCGCCACTCCCGTCACACTGTGCACCCTCCGATCATTCAGCGGCCTCCTACCCTTCCGCTAGTAATAAAGGCTACATGTGTAAAAGTTACCGGCAGTGCGGTTTGATGTGCAACGTACTGCACCGGTCATACTGCAATACCACTCCGCAATTAGTGATAACTTAACAACTTCCACTCATGAGGCAAACATCTTGCCCTTTGCCACATTTCTCAGATTATTTTCTTAGTGCTTCAACCTGTTTTATTACTCAAAGTGCATCCACTATTATGCCTTGCTTATAAATGACATACAACCACTTCCCAATTCTGTCTATGCGTGTCCTTAGTGGCACATCTGGGGAGCGGATCGTACCGTCCTGCTTCACCTTTACCGGGCCATTGTTCAGTCGAAGCTGGACTACGGAAGATTTGTATACTCTTCTGCACGGCCGTCCATTCTCCGCTGTCTCAACTCCATTCACCATCAGGGATTACGCCTAGCGACCGGTGCATTTTATACCAGCCCTGTTGAAAGTCTTTATGCCGAAGCTGCTGTATTACCCTTGACCTCTCGGCGTGGCATTCTCCTGTGTCGGTACGCATGCAGACTGCTGTCGATGCCCAACCATCCATCTTACCCATTATTCTTTGATGACTCCCTTGATTGCCAATATCGGTTGTCTGTGATAGCCTTGCTTCCACCTGAAGTTCAGTTTCGCCGCCTGCTTCAGCGGCTCTATTTCACCCTTCCTTCCACCTTTCGGTTGAGCGAGAGCCCATTGCCACGGTGGCATCAGGCCCAGGTACACACGCACCTTGATCTTAGTTCGCTCCCCAAGGAGAGCACTCCGGATTTGGTATATCGCTCGAGGTTTGTCGAACTCCGTTCGCGGTTCGATAATGCCATATTTATCTACACTGATGGTTCCAAGAGCACCGACGATGTCGGATCTGCCTTCATCGTCGGGGACGAGCTGTTCCAATGCAAGCTCCCTGACCGGTACTCGAATTTCACGGCTGAGCTTTTTGCCCTCCAGGCTGTTTTATACGTCCGCCGTCACCGCCATCCGTTTTATGCCATCTGCTCTCCCTTAGTGCTCTTCAGAGTCTTAGCGACCCTTTCTCGACCCATCCTGTCGTGTACCGAATCCAACGCTCCCTTCAGTTGCTAGCAGATAACGGCTGTCACATTTCTTTTCTGTGGGGCCCTGACCACGTGGGTGTGCCCTGGAATGACTGCCGACATTGCAGCCAAGGCAGCAGCACTTTTGCCTCGCATGGCTACCTTCTGCGTCCCCTCAGACGATATTCAACGGGTTCTTCGCCGGTGTATTGTGTCGTCCTGGCACAGTTCATGGTTCTCACTCCACAACAACAAACTGAGAACCGTAAAACCGATCCCGACCGCTTGGAGGACCTCCTCACGTCTCTCTCGGCGGGAGGAGGTCATCCTGGCCCGGTTGCGCATCGGTCACTGCCGTTTCAGCCACCGTCATTTGCTCACCGGTGACCCTGCACCACTGCGCTCCTGTGGTGAATTGCTGACGGTGCGTCATGTTTTACTGCCTTGTCTTAATTTTAATCATTTCCGTGTAGTCCTTTAATTTGCCGTCTACTCTGGAGGAACTTTTAGCTGATGACACACGAGCAGCTGCTCGAGTTTTGCGTTTTATCAACATGGCTAATTTATCAAAGGATATTTAACCCTTCTTTGTTTCGTTTTATCCATCTGTTTTAGCTTTCTCTTGATACTCTCCTTTCTGGCAGTTATAACTTTTTTCGAGATCTAGCGAATCTCTGTTCCGATCTGGGCGCTAATGACCTGAGTTGTGCGCCCTAAAACCACAAAAAGAAAAAGAAAAATCAATTTTTCCATGACGTCAACAATCTATAAATAGTTTTGAGTGTGGAATTAAGACTTTCCGGATATGCTACACACTGTACGTGTGCTGAAACAGTATCTTCTAACAATGCCGGCCGCGGTGGCCAGGGGACTGAAGCGCTCCAGTCACTGTCTGCACGGCCACTACGGTCGGGGGTTCGAATCCCCCCTCGGGCATGGATATTTGTGCCGTCCTAGTTCGTAAGTAGTTCATAAGTAGTTTGTAAGTTTAGGGACTGATAACCCCGTAGTTAAGTCCCATACGCTCTACAAACATTTGAACATTTTTTTCTAACAATGTTACTTAACCTACTCCATGCACTGCAGACATGTATCTATAGCAGTAAAACAGACATACATGTCACATATGTGTACATATGAAAACGCCTTTTTCTGGTTTAGATGAACCTTTGTTATCAGAAAACAATATAGACCAGGCAACAATAGAAGATCATACTGATAGTACTACATAATAGAAGGTACGTAGTGGGCTCTAACAGGCTGTAATTGTTGCATAATTTTATTATTGTTATAGCTCATAATGACTATCAACAATCAAAGATTTGAAACAGGTAACACCAACACCACCAATAACCTTGAGACTGAAATTTCAACAAAAATACAAGCAGGAAAGAAAGCTGCGCGTACTGTACATTGAGAATGAACAAGAAAATCATCTGACCGGCGACAAGTTTCGCAACTAAACAAGGGAAATGACACAGACGTCGGGGAAAAGGTTGTTCACATTTGAAAAGAGTTACTGAGAAAAATATTTCGAGCAACAATTCAAATACACTATTGGAGGACGAAACGCAGAGCTCCGAGAAATGAGAAACGGATCGAACTTAGCTATTATAATCAAAAATCAGAAAACGAGATGGGATGGACATCTGCTGGCACAACATGTCAGCATTGTACCAGACATGACGAAAGGGAGACCTGAAACAAAAAGACTATTGGGAACGCCAAGAATGAGGTGAATGGACGACTTTTGTAAAGATCTGCAGAAGGACCGAGAGAGATTCGATATTGGTTCAGATCCACCTCGACGATCAAGATTTAGGTGTCCCGTGATTTTCCCCAAATCATTCCAGAATATGAGATGGAATGAAGAAAACGCTGAAGACAGAGGGGAATGGCGCACTGTTCTACGCGAGGAAAAGAACCGGCTACGGTTAGAATGGGCATAGCAGTAAAGTAAAGAAAAGTAAATTCGTATGGCATGAATGGCTGGAAGACCTCGAAGGGCAGGTCCAGCCGGCTAATTGGAAAGGTTTTCCCCTGTCCTTCGCACCTTTCCTTCGCGAAGTGTGAGAACTGTGTGCAGAGTGTCTATGTTAAGTATAGGTGACTAAAGGATGCGTGTGTAGTGTAGTGTTCGTGTTGGAGATGATGGGGGAAAGGTGAGGGTGAAACCTGGAGCCGATACATAGCTTTTGAAAAGCACCAACGGGGCCGCCGAGCTTCAAGTCCCTGTCCGACGGACGGATCACCGCCAACTGTGTCCTATACCCTCACTCTATGAGATAGTGCGGAGAGGTTTGGAATTTAATCCAGGACATTGGTGCAGAGACTGGTGATCAAGGACTTTGTACCACCACCAATCTTGTGCCATATGCCGTAAGGTAGCACGTAACGCACCTGGACGATTATCCTTCTAGCACTGGCCACTCCCGATGGTGCTTCGGTGATTTGATGGGTACCGGTGACAGTATTACAGTAAGTGTCATTAGTGGTGGTAGTCGACACAAAGAACTTATTCCAGTTGCTGACATATGATAATCGTATGGCATTATGGCCGTTAGACCCAACTGGCGTCGTGTTCAGGCTGCCTGGTGCAAGTCTTTTTATCTGACACCACTTTTTTGCGTGTCAGTGATGATGAGGACGACAAAACACCCAATTACCGAGCGGAGAAAATCTCCGACCTGACCGGGAATCTAACCCGGTTCCCCTGCGTGGCAACCCACCCCGCTGTCCACTAGACTACGGAGGCGGACATTTCAAGAGTAAATAGTCAAATACTGATAAACTTTTCGAAGTGTAGTGTACATTATAACTTTTATACGTCGGTACCTTCGTGGTTTGTTTATTAAAAATGTTTTTCATTCAGGAATGTAGTAATTCATTAATATTGGTGGGTGGAAAGTTAACACTCAATATCTGATTCCACTCGGTGCCTCAGAAAGTCAATAAATTATGAAGAAAACTCATAAAGAGATGTGCTGGATTGCATACTTGCTGCACTTCTTAAACAACACCATAACTTGTACAAATTGAACATGTAGCAGAAATCTTTAAAAATAGTCCCAATTCGGTAAAAATGAAATTGGAGACACATTTTCGTAGACACATAGATAAAAATTGAACAAGGAAGTTAATACATATATCTCTCCTTTTTAAAAATTAGTTGCTTTTATTTAAAACTAGCTGAAAACCCGGCGTTTCTCGGATACTTATTTATTTATTCTTGCCATTTTCAGGTACTGTATATATTCATTTGTGAAAGGGCTGCATGTCTCTAAAATCTCTTGCGAATACAATTAGTAGCAAAGAAGTAATAGATTAAAACTAGGTGCGTGATGGGTCGATTTTCTACGAACGTAACTGTTTATGTGCTCATATCTCATGAACTACGTGTCGTATTGTGATACAATTTGGACGCTACACTCAACTGTATGTATGTATACTGTCTGTAAAACAGACAGCTACAAGTTGTATTGTAGAAATTATAAATTTTTACGTCATACCGAATGCTCTAGTTTTACTCCATAAACAGCGGAAAAGTAATGAGCGAGAAACACTTTTCCTGTCATCAGTTTGCTATGGTTGTCAGAGAGAAAAAGTTCAATAAAGGTTAGAAATTATGTTCAGTTTGTTGCAACTCACTAAGTACTCTCATTCTCATATAGCGTATTTATAAAGTCGCCATATGATGTGTCAGTTTTTTGCGATTCCTATTGTTTATGACGTCATATCTTCTGAACCATTAGTCGTACGTGATTCTTAACACATGCAGCAGTTGTTATCTTACGTGAAGAACATCTGTACCCAATTTGGTTGAAATCGGTTCAGTTCAAAATGTTCAAATGTTTGTAGAGCTTATGGGACGTAACTACGGGGTCATCAGTCCCTAAACATACAAACTACTTATGAACTAGGTACAACTAAGGACGGCACAAATATCCATGCACGAGGGGGGATTCGAAACCCCGACCGTAGTGGCCGTGCAGACCGTGACTGGAACGTCGCAATCCCCTCGGCCACCGCGGCCGGCAAATCGGTTCAGTGGTTTACGAGAAAATTAGCTGCATTATCGCTAAATCCAGTAGTTTTTCGCGCATCTCATTGTATATGACGTCATACCTTGTGAACAATGTTTCGTACGTGATTATTACACTTACGATGACCGTCCTCATGGATTGAAGCTTACGTGTACAAAATTTTTTAATAAAAAGTGGATTAAAACTGTAGATTTGTGTGCAACACGCACACGCACATGTTTGTAAAGCATATGGGACTTGAGTGCGCTGTCATAAGTCCCGAAACTTAAACTACTTACGAACTAGCTTATATTAAAGACGGCACAAACATCCATGCCCTACGGGCGTTTCGAACCCCATGCGGAGAACGGCTTCGCGCATCGCAGCATACCGCCTCAGTGCGCTCGACCACTCCGCCACCGCTATGCAACACACACAAACGTACGGACACACTGCTTTATACATAAAGATTATTTTTGATCGGTACCTTTACATGAAATTGGTAAGTATATCTTCTTAACAGATAAGGAAATAATTCAATACTGAATGTATTTAATGTATCTACTACTTACTTTCGTCGTATAAAGTAGGAGATTTTCAGAAAGCGATGTGGAAATAAGTTGTGTTAAATGAGAGAATCGCAGCGTTGGTTTGCAATTAACTCTCAGATTGTGTCTGTAAATATGTTCTTTGGTCGCAGGCAGAGGCTCACTAGCTGATTAAATACAACTGTGTGGCAGCAGACACGAGCTTTGCCTGCCCACATTAAATAGTTTGCCGCACAGCCCACTAGCCTGCTATTTTCAGTCATACTTCGTAATACAAATTTGCACTGGTTATGATTTGAGGCAGTCGTATTCATATTAAATGGTATGTAACGTTACCTTGATGAGAAATTGCCTTTATTTACTAAATAATTTGGTCTGTTTAATTGTTAACTCTTCGTTTTCATTTGACATCTCATTGGATACATTATTATAAAAAATTAGATACATTCATTGTGGTTCTTTTTTTCGTGTCAATATCCTTTTTTTTTTTTTTTAAATTATGTAGGCTTGCTAGTATTTAAGGAGGGCCTATAACTAGAGAATAGCTTTCAGTAGACTCGTAACAATACCAACCACCATTTGAATAACACGTATACTCCAGAATGAAACTTTCACTCTGCAGCGTAGTGTGCGCTGATGTGTAACTTCCTTGCCCACGAAAGGCAAAGGTCCCAGGTTCGAGTCCTGGTTCCGGCTAACAATTTTAATCTGCCATGAAGTTTCATATCAGCGCACACTCCGCTGCAGAGTAAAAGTTTCATTCTGTAAACATCCCTTAGGCTGTGGCTAAGCCATGTCTCCACCATATCCTTCCTTCCAGGAGTGCTAGTTCTGCAAGTTTCGCAGGAGAACTAATGTGAAGTATGGAAAGTAGGGGGCGAGGTACTGGAAGAAGTAAAGTTATGGAGTCGGACCGTGAAGCGTGCTGGGATAGCTCAGTCTGTAGTGCGCTTGCCTGCGAAAGGCAATAAAAAAGGTTCATATGTTTGTAAATCTATCGGACCAAACTGCGTGCTCATCAGTCCGTAGCTTACAAACTACTTAAACTAAGGTATACTAACTGAGGACAACACACACACACACACACACACACACACACACACACATGCCCTAGAGAGGACGCGAACCTCCGACGGCGAGCAACCGTGCGCTCCGCAGCGAGGCGCCTTAGACCGCTCGGCTACTCCACCGCTGCACGAAAGGCAAAGGCCCCAGGTTCGAGTCTTGGTCCCGGCTCACAATTTTAATCTGTCAGGAAGTTTCATCACGTGCACTGTACATAACGGCTTCCATAGCACGCATACTGTGTAGGTGTATTCTTCAACAAGGTCGAGATAACGGTCTCTCTCCCAATGTTGGAACAAAACGTTCATCGACCTAATATGTTCGTAATCCCGGATAAATATGAAGTTAATAACCATTCCAGCTGCAGCAACGTGTCTTGTTGAACGCGAAGATGTTTAGTTCTCTCACCATTGGAAAAGAATTGCTAAATGTTTTTATCAGAGTGTTTTGTCGACAACATAGATATTAAAAGTCGCAATGCTAACATCAATCTTTATGCGACCCGCGGGAGTAGCCGAGCGGTCTGGAGCGCCACGTTACGGATCACGAGGCCTCCCGCGTCGAAGGTTCGAATCCTCCCTCGGGCATGGTTATCTGTGTTATCTGTTGTCCTTAGGTTAGTTTTAGTTTAAGTAGTTTGGTCATTCAGTCCCTAGCCTTAAAAAGTAGTTTGGTCCCATACAATTACAAACTTTTCAACATTTTGAATCTTCATGCACTCACCCATAATAAATTCAGTAAATCTGTATTCAACAACATGACCAAGAGTCCCTGGAAAAGAGCTACATTTCCAGCTGAATATCATGCTTCTGATGCTTCTGACAGTGTTATATGGAATACTATTCAAGTTCCTCAGCACCCAAGTGCAGAAATGCATCGTTTATCCTTTGTTTATGTTGTCGGTTACATTATTGTTTAACAGATTACTACACGGATACCCTCAAACATGATTCATAATACGTACATACTGATATATGCAATACATTGCTGATGTTGGGATTCTGAGGGGACTACATTGCTAGATCATTATCTACAATAGGTAAATAATTTTTGATAGTCATTATGTTATGCTAGTATCTGTGTTTTTTTTAATGCATCAGTATCTATGAAGCTGGCTAGCATGTATAAGTACAGCTAAGGCAGCTAAAAATTGGTACAGTAGTTATTAACTACACACAAAGTTTGCGTCGTAATTATTACTTCAGTAACGGTGAGACGCTGTGAGAGTGTTACGTTGTAAAACTACGAATGTCAATACTACGAATGTCAATTATCAGTCTTAGGCTTATATACTTTGCGAAAGGAGGTATTATTCGCTGCTATTAAATAATTTTTCAGATTTTATCAGTTTAAAGGGTTAAACTGAGACTTAGGACTAACAGTTTTTTTTTTTTTTTTTTTTTTTTTTTTTTTTTTTTTTTTTTTTTTTTTTTTTTTGTTTTTGGCGATCTCAGTTGCTGAGTAATGAGTATAACGTTGGGAGAGGTAAATAAACTGAAGCTTGCCAATAATATGGAAGTGTGTGAGGGCGTAAGTTGCCAGATTCAGAGGGCGGCGGGGTATCGGCAACAGGCGCTCGCTCAGTCCCAAAACTGACAGCTTAGTTATCTAGCCTTAGAGGCGAAATAGCCCGGCAAATAGTTAAATTCACATTTTGCCAAACCTATCGTCTTTGTGTTCTTACCTATGCAGTTTTCATTTTTTTTCCGGGACGCTTCAGCTAATATCTTAAATATTTATTTTAATTTATGAAACCTACTCTTTAGTTGTAGCTGATTTCTCCAGAATTTCTTCATTACTTGATTATTTTTCATGCAAAATTTAAATGCAACGTCCCAGAATGTTTCAGATCCAGCGCCCGTCGGTTGCTTCCACTCCGAAGCCCTTTCCAGGTTACGACCTACGCGATCGCTCACGTCGGTATTATTCTGCACATACTGAGGCCAGATGTAATAAAAGAAACGTTTAAGGAAGAAAGTTGCTGACCTTTTAAACGATTTTAGTTACAAATGACTTTCTTCTATCAGCTCGAGCCGACCAATTTTTTATTCTTTAAATAAAATGTAGTGTGCTTTTTTTAATAACTTACAGCAATCAGATTGAAAGTTATTGACACTGAATATTTACTTTCAAGGAAATGAGATATTTATATGTTAGTTTTTCCTTGAAAGTAAATGTTTAGAGTCAGTTACCTCAAAATCATTGCTGTAAGTGATTAAATATGCACATAAGAAACAAAACTCCATCACACACAGGTCTTGAGGACCCAAAGAGTACCGACCGGCTGCCGTGTCATCCTGTCATCCTCCGCCCGAAGGCGTCACGGGATGTGGTAATCTTGTGTTATTCTGAAACATAAATTTTTACTTTGATGTTTTGGAATGAAGGAAATATTGTGCCGCGATAAAATGGCCGAGCGCTCTAAGATGCCTTGCTGCAGACAACGCTGTGGCTCCCCGTCGGAGGATCGAGTAAAAAGTGTTTTTATTTTGTTACTCAAAATGTTCAAATGTTTGCAAATCTATCAGACCAAACTGCGTGGTCATCAGTTCGTAGCTAACAAACTACTTAAACTAAGGTAAAATAATCTACGGACAAACACACACACACCCATGCCACAGGGAGGACTCGAACCTCCGACGGCGGGCAACCGCGCGCTCCGCAGCGAGGCGCCTTTGGCGCTCGGGTAATCCACCGCGGCTGTTTGTTAAGGTTAAGGGACTTAACTGCAGGTTCATCAGACTCTAAACTTACAAACTACTTATCAACTAGCTTATACTAAAGACAACAAAAACAGCCATGCCCGAGGAAGGATTCGAACCCCCGACCGTAGCGACCGCGTCGCCGACCGCTCGGCCACTGCGGCCGGCTTTTGTTACTCGATGCTTTGGACAGCTGAACTGGTGTCAGAGTAATGCAACTCTAAACTTAATGACGTACTGTATAATTTACACGAAACGAACAATAACGAGGAAATCGGTCTGTGACAAGAGAAACGTGTTGGTTCAAGACCTTGGTTTGAGAGCTTTGTACTGTGGCGCCAACAAGTTCTATCTCAGAGGCAGTTGTAACCTTAACTTCTAGTGGGAGACGTAAGTGTTATCCATTTCTGTTTCATAGTATCGAGTTTGTACTCTACACTAATTCTTTTTCTTTCAACGCTAAGATCCGTAATGTGAGTATTTAGTTAGTAACAAGAACGGGTCGATTAAACCTAAACCGTTCGCCTCACATCACAACGTAATTATGAACCACAATATCGGGCGTCATTATAGCAAGCGGCCTTGTGATTCAAATACAAATTGCTTAGTTCATATCGAAAAACGCGCGTTCTTGGTCACAATATATTAGCAAAAGGTAGCGTGGTGTAGTAACAGTCGAAAACACAAAATATGGCGATACAAAGAACAGTAGGTCTCTTATTGGCGTAATGAATTCCAACTCGTCCAATTATTAGTCGTAATACAGGCTTCATTTCCTGTGCTCGTTACGAATGGGAACGTGAATATATAGTGGAACATAATTGAAACTGATACAATTCTGAAACTCTGTTGTTGAATATTTCACTTTGAAATCTGGAATCCCCCACCCCCTGAGCAGCCTCTTTGGCAGGGCTACGGGGGTTGGCGCGCCCCACAAAGGGGTGGACACCCTGCCACCCCGCGAATGTCGCGCACAGCAGTCTGCCTTTGATCCTGACGCGCGAGCGCTCCCTTTCTGGTTGGTGGCACGCACCGATTTTCACGCGAACGCCGGAAAATGAAATTTGTGGCGGAAATTTTATGACTGGCTGCCTCGAATCTTGTGTAGTTTTAGGGATCATTATTTTCAGACCAAAAAGGAGCCTCAGCGCCAGCTATGCCTCTGCCCCCTCTCATTACCCTCAGCAGGTCCGCGATCACGGTTGAATAAATAAGATACTCATGTATTTGTCGCTAATTCTTTTTAATTGCCTCCTCATCTGTTTAACTTTACCACCATTTCCACATAAAACGTATAGTGAAATAGTATCTCAGAAACACACGAACTCACACCTTCTGCTGTAAATGTTTATAAATCCTTTATTACCAAAGGTATAAAACATAAGGAGAGGCATTGAATTAAAATTTATGCTGTGACCGGGATTCGAACCCGCGACCTCCTCCTTACTAGTTAGGTGCTTTAGAACACTCAGCTGACACAGCGTTGTATCTAAAGCAACTACTCGGACTGTCACGGACTGTCATGTCACAGGGAACATGAGGCAGCGTTAAAGTATGTGCTGTGGAGGGAGACGTGCTTTAAGACAGTCCGTGTAGTTGCTTCGGCCACAACGCTGTGTTAGCTGAGTGGTCTAAAGCACCTACCTAGTAAGTAGGAGGTCCCGGAATCAAATCCCGGGCACAGAATAAATTTAAATCAATGCCTCTCTTTACGTTTAATACCTTTGGTATAACGAGACAATGTTGTCTCAAGGAATTGTATTATTTGTTGATACCTTTATTACTAGTATCATAACTCATTGTTACCTTCTCCCGAACCTGCAGAAGACATCAGTAATGATAGATATAACAACATACCCGTGCAAAACATAAGACTAAATTACATACACATTATCTATAGTTAATTGGCACTGTCACCTTATATGCATGGGTCCACTTCGATTATACTACAGACAGATTAGATTAGACTAGATTAGTACTTGTTCCATAGATCATGAATACGACACTTCGTAATGATGTGGAACGTGTCAGGTTAATGAAAGGTGTCTTTACAAATTATTATTTTGTGCGAAATATTACACGAAACAATTATATATATATATATATATATATATATATATATATATATTCAAATTCACTAATTTATATCTAAAAATTCATCTATAGTGGAGAAGGAGTTGCCATTCAGAATTTTGGCTATCTGTCAGGCTTTTGATGCTGTTTGGTAGGTGACCAAAGACTTTTGTAGCAACATAATTCACCCCTTTCTATACCAAAGCTAGATTTGATCTTTAATAATGAAGATCATTCTTGCTCCTAGTGTTGTGGTTATGTACACAATTCGATGGAATTGCTAATAACAAATTTCATAAGTGAATATATATATATATATATATATATATATATATATATATATATATATATATATATATATATATATCTATTGTGAAGGTACTGTGAAGATCCCTAGCTCTTTAAATGTCTGCAGGATGTTCTTGGATGGGCTCCAGCAATTATTCTGATTACACGCTTTTTTGCAATGAATACGTTTTTACTAAATGATGAATTACCCCAGAAAATTATGACATACGAAAGCATAGAATGAAAATAGGCATAGTAAGCTAATTAAGTGAGATGTATATCACCAACATTTGCAATTATCCTAATAGCATAAGTAGATCTTCAATGTGGCACTTCTGTGCCCTAAAGGCGTTGAGGTTCACTCTCCTCCTTCTTAATAATATCTGATTGAGAAACTATAACAGATGGAATTTAGCCTCTTACTTTGTTTGCAGAAAGCTTTTGACAATGTTGATTGGAATACATTCTTTCAAATTCTGAAGCAAGCAGGAGTAAAATATAGGGAACGGATGGTTATTTACAACTTGTACAAACACCAGACGACGGTTGTTGGAGTTGGAGGGCATGAAATGGATGCTGTGGTTGGGAAGAGAGTAAGATAGGGTTGTAGCCTTTATTCAATTTTTAAATTGAGCAAGCTAAAAAGAAAACCAAGAAGGAATTAATGCTCAGTGTGAAGAAATAAAAACATCGCGTTTTGCCGATTTCATTGTAATGATAAGTTATCAGAAACAGAAAAGGACCTGGAAGAGTAGTTGAACGGAATGGACAGTGTGTTGAAAGGTGAGTATAAAATGAACATTAACAAGAGCAAAACAAGGCTAATAGAGTGCAGTCTAAGAAAATCAGGCGATGCTGAAGCATTTAGGTTACGTAACGAAACAATAAAGGTGGTAGATGAGTTTTGTTACTTGGGTTGTAAAATAACACATAATGGTCGCAGAACACAGGATATAAAATGCAGAATGGCAATGGAAAGAATGGCGGTTTTGAAAAAGAGAAAATTGTTAACATCGAATATTAATTTACGCGTAAGGAAGTCATTTCTGAAGTCATTTGTGTGGAGTGTTGCTTTGTATGGGAGTGAAATGTAGCCGCGGCGGAATGGCCAAGCGCATTGAAGCGCTATGCTCCGATGCACGAGGCCGCTCCCCATCGGGGATTCGAATCCTCCCTCGGACATGGATGTTTGTGCTGCCGTTAGTATAAGTTAGTCCATAAGTAGTTTGTAAGTTTAGGGACTGATGACCACGCAGTTAAGACCCATAAGCTTAACAAACATTAGAACATTTTTAGTGAAACTTGGATGATAAACAATACATACTGGAAGAGGTAGACGCTTTTGAAAAGTGCTGCTACAGAAAAATGTTATAGGTTAGGTGGGTTGATCGCGTAACTAATGAGAAGGTACTTAACAGAATTGGAGAGAAAAGGAATTTCTGGCATATTTTGACTAAAAGAAGGGATCGATTGGTATGACACAATCTTAGACTTCAAGGAATCGTGAATTTAGCAATGGACAGAAGTGTGTGGGGTACAAATAGCAGAGGGAGGCCAAGAGATGAATACAATGACCAGATTCAAATGGATGTAGGTTGCAGTTCTTATGAGGAGAGGAAGAGGCTTGCTCAGGATAGATTAGGGTGGAGAGCTGCATCAAAACAGTCCCCGGACTGAAGACCAGAAACAACAACAACACATTATTCCTTAATATTAGATGATATTTGGTAAATGTTTTATTATACTCACCATCCTATCGGTTTTTAGTTTACTGTACTCATGCACGGAAGTGGTCATTAGTGTCAATTTACCGTGTTTTGCCGTGTATATTGTGTATGTAATTTGTTTTTATACAAGTACGATGTTACATGTCATTATTATATAATTCCTCGCGGGAGTAGCCGAGCGGTCTGGAGAGCCATGTTACGGTTCGCGCAGCCTTCCGCGTCGGGCATGGATGCGTGTGTTGTCCTTATGTTAGTTTAACTTACTTTAAATACTTTTTAGGAGTAGGGTCTGAAGATCAACGTAGTTTAGTCCAATAGAATTACAAAGATTTGAACAGTTTTTGTTGTCTTGTAGAGGGCCTGAAGATGGTAACAATGAGTTACCAAAACTAATAATAAAGGATTTACAACATTAACGCCTGAAGGGGTGATTTTGTCTGTTTATAAGTAATTATACAGCCGAGTTCCAATCCTCTTAGACCAAGATGGACATAAAAAGACATTGTATTTTTTCTCAGTGTAAATCTCAACATGACGATATACTACGTTGTCTGTTAAAGCTGGTTAAGCGAAATGCCTTGTACTGAGATGACAAAAATCATGGGATAGCAATATCCACAGATACAGACGGCGGTAACATCACATAATGAAATGTTGGTGCATTGGCAAAACTGTGATTTGTAATACTTTGCTTCATGTGAAAAGTATCCCGTGTTGGTTATGGCTTCACGACGTAAATCAACAACTTAAAACGGAATGATAGTTGACGCTAGACGTACGTTACATTCTATTTCGGAAATCGTTAGGGAATTCAGTGATACTGGATCCACATGCCCCAGTATGAGTCGTTAATACCAAATTTCAATCAAGCTATGCTACGTTTTCTAAATGTTTTCGTGTCTTCGTTTCTTGAAACTGAGGGGCAGCAAAGTGGAAGGTTGAAAATCACCTACCAATCTGGCTCTCCGCCACACCAACCCTCGTCCTTAATCCATCGCGTGGATTCGAATTGCGTCCGTCCTGGAAGTGGCCGATTAATATGAACAAGAGTTTCTAGACTTGTCCTACACTAAATAGTTTCTTAAAATGCTGAACTTGCTGCTGCTACTACTACACGAACGATCACAGTGAAGGGAAATTTGAAAATGAAATTCCAGCATTCACTTTTCAAAATTGCGATTTCCTTACTTTTACAATTATATATTTTCGACGACCTTACAGCGTTCATTTAATGAAATAAATCGCAATTTGCAATCACTTATGGCTTCACTGTGCAATGTTTAAATGTAATTCCAATGTGCGGCGAATGAAAATTTGTTCCCGGCAGGGAATAGGAAAGAGACAGCGTGGCGGATGGAGATTTGGGTGTGGCGGGAGACGTGCAGGGAAGAGTCCTCTGCAGTTGGGATGATCACTGTGTCTTCGGTGGCGGAGTGGTCAACGCGTCTGCCTAGTAAGCAGGAGATCCCGGGTTCGAATCCCGGACGGGCACAAATTTTCATCAAATGTTCAAATGTTTGTAGAGTCTATGGGACTTAGCTACGGGGTTATCAGTCCCTAAACTTACAAACTACTTATGAACTACATACAACTAATGACGGCACAAATATCCATGCCCGAGGGGGGATTCGAACCCCCGACCGTAGTGGCGGTGCAGACCGTGACTGGAGCGCCTCAGTCTCCTCGGCCACCGCGGCCGGGAAATTTTCATTCGCCACACATTGGTATTACATCTAAACATAGTACAGTGAAGCCATAAGTGATCGCAAATTGCGATTTATTCCTTACTTTTACTTTAAACATTTCAACAGCCAATGTTGTAAAAAAAATGGTTCTATGGTTGATGACTACCTTAGGGCGGCTTGAGCATATTCTCAAGACCTCCATGAGCAAATATTTTCTTTATGTACTCATTTATTTAACCTGGCAAGATGAGGGACTTCAGGCCATGTCTTAAACTTAACTAATAACCAGTTACATTTCTAATATTACTGAAGTTTACAAAGTCTAGAAAAATTAAAATTTTGAAGCAGTACAGGCAACAAAAATACAAACGCACAGTTTATAATCGTATCTATTTAATTTTTTTTTCTGTAAAGTATTAAAATGCCAAGATCGCAAATATTGATTCATTTTTCCTGACGACCGGTTTCGATACACTAAAGTATCATCATCTGGGCACTGACGAAAGGGAGGTACATACAATTACAGTTGTTTGAAGTGTAATAATATCAAATACAGCAATAATGCAACAAATTAATATACATAACTCATACCTTGTGTCTTATGTTATCATTTTGTGAAGGCGTATGACATTATAATGTTACGTCAGTCATAAAACAATTCACTTTTACCAGTGTACGTCACACATAAAACGGTTAAAGTACTTAAAACACCTTCTCCATTGTGTCATGTTTATCTAGCGTCTTCTTACAACTAATTAGCGGTGTCAGGCTTGCAGCAAAGATACTATTACCGCCAGAGTGTGCTGTTGTCGTCTTGTATACACTCACTACCAAGGATTATTTGCCAAGATACTAATGCATATTAAAAAAACCTCTGTATCTTTTTATTGGCAAATGTGTTGTGAAGTAGGATAGGTTTTTTAATATGTATTAATATCTTGGCAAATAATCGTTGGTAGTAAGCATATACAAGATGAAAACTGCATACTCTGGCGGTAATAGTATCTATGCTGCAAGCCTGACACCGCTAATTAGTTGTAAGAAGGCGCTCTGTCAGCATGAGACAATGGAGAATGTGTTATAGGTATTTAACCGTCATATGTGTGACGTACCATTGGTCAAAGTCAGTTGTTTTATGACTGACGTAATAATTTAATGTCATACGCCTTCACAAAAGGTAACATAGGACACTAGGTATGAGTTGTGTATATTAATTTGTTGCATTATTGCTATATTTGATATTATTACATTTTAAACAACTGTAATTGAATGTACCTCCGTCTTTTCGGTGACCAGATGATGATACCTTAGTGTTTCGAAACCGGTTGTAAGGAAAATAAATGAATATTTTCGATCTTGGTATTTTAATACTTCATAATCGTATCTGATAAATAACAAGTGAAGTATATAATACGGAATGGTTTTAATTATGGCTGTTGACATCAGTGGGCATGAAGGAAGAGGTGGAAGAGGGATATGAAAGTGGGTGTAATACACAAATAAGGAGATATAACGAAAACGCGGGTGGCGTGAGTTTGTTAAAAAAAAAAGTGGAAAAAGAGAAATATCGGGGAGAGGATCATTGGTTTTACTGTTAAAGAGAACGTTGACTGTATACATGACTTTTGGGGATAGTTTTAAGATGGATGATATAAGGAGGTGTTTCAACTTGTTCTTAACCGTAGCTGAAAACTGAATCGTGCGAAGAGAATAGGGCAGTTAGTTCCAGAGGCGAACTGCAGTGACAGCGGAGGAGCTTGCAAATGTTTTCTTTTTATGAACGGGCACAGCTAGATAAGCGGGATCTTGTGTGAATATTATGACGACACGAAAGATGTTTACATTCTGAGGCGAGGTACTGGAGTGTTTGCTCGCTGAGCAGTCGACGGAGAGGCTAAAGCGTGTGCTAGTCCTGTAGTTACTCCGGCGTAACCAGCCTCACTGAGTGAATGAACCCCTAATATGGTCATATGGACGAATGTTTCATATACAGGGTGTTACAAAAAGGTACGGCCAAACTTTCAGGAAACATTTCTCACACACAAAAAAAGAAAATATGTTATGTGGACATGTGTCCGAAAACGCTTAATTTCCAGGTTAGAGCTAAAAAATGTTCAAATGTTTGTATAGTATATGGGACTTAACTACGGGGTCATCAGTCCCTAAACTTACAAACTACTTATGAACTACTTACGAACTAGGACAGCACAAATATCCATGCCCGAGGGGGATTCGAACCCCGACCGTAGTGGCCGTGCAGACCGTGACTGGAGTGCCTTAGCCCCTCGGCCACCGCGGCCGGCCATGTTAGAGCTCATTTTAGCATTTCTCTTTAAATGTAAATTGAAGTAATTCGTGCAGACAGTTGTCAAAATACCCAATTGTTTCGTTAGTCTGTATTGTCCTTCCTCGATTCACCGCCAGTTGGCCCAATTGAAGGAGGGTAATGTTGACTGCATTGCTTGTGTTGACATGCGACTTATTGCTCTACAGTACTAGCATCAAGCACATCAGTACGTAGCATCAACTGGTTAGTGTTCATCACGAACGTGGTTTTGCAGTCAGTGCAATGTTTACAAATGCGGAGTTGGCAGATGTCCACTTGATGTATGGATTAGCACGGGGCAATATCCGTGGCGCGGTACGTTTGTATCGAGACAGATTTCCAGAACGAAGGTGTCCTGACAGGAAGACATTCGTAGCAATTGATCGGCGTCTTAGGGAACTCGGAACATTCCAGCCTATGACTCGCGACTGGGGAAGACCTAGAACGACGAGGACACCTGCAATGGACGAGGCAATTCTTCGTTCAGTGGATGTCAGCGTCAGAGGAGTTGCTGCTGTACAAGGTAAAGCTGACCACGTCACTGTATGGAGATTGCTATTGGAGAACCAGTTGTTTCCGTACTATTTACAGCGTGTGCAGGCACTATCAGCAGCTGATTGTCCTCCACATTGTTGCTGTGTGTTTCCATTCCATGATTAATGTGATTTGAAGAGAAGTAATAAAATGAGCTCTAACATGGAAATTAAGCGTTTCCGGACACATGTCCACATAACATATTTTCTTCTTTGTGTGTGAGGAATGTTTCATGAAAGTTTGGCCGTTCCTTTTTGTAACAACCTGTATACCGTACGCAACGCATTCATTGTGAACTCTGTCTTGTATTTTCGCTACTTGAACCATATAACGACAGGCTCAACTAATACTCTTTCAATTTCTTGATATAAAGCAAGGCATTAACTAGTATTTGACGCCTGGAAATACATGAGTAAACTGAAAGATATACGTTTTATATGTGTAAACAGGAAGAAATATATTTTATATGTTAAAGATGACACTGGCATGGAAGGACTTGGAAATGGCCTGAGGCCACCAGGATACTAGTCACCAATAATAAAAACTATTTTGTAACTGCGGCTGTTGAAGTATTTAACATAACATTTACGAAGTCAGAATACCGGAATTTTTTGCGTACTTAACGCTAATCGCTTAAAATGATTACTAGCTTACTGTTCAAACAGTTCTAGCGTCGTCCTTTCCTGAAACACAGCAAAATTAACCATAAATATTTTATTTTAAATCTTAAAGCAGGGCAGACCAGTAATTAAAATAGATTCGATTGATGAATTTCTCGCTCCGCAGTTAATGTTTCCTGGTTTATAAACCTACGCTTATCTCATTACTGCTCACTAATCCCTGGCCCGTTTATGACCTCGATGTGTAGCGGCAGATAAATCCTGCAAATCTATACGGCCTCTGGCACGATACTAAAATTTTTAAAGCAGGCCCATCATTCATTGAACATATCGTGCACAGTGGACGGCGATGTTATTAATGTTTCACATCCATTGAAATACTTCATGAGAGACCAAATGAATCACACCGAATCCGTAACAATACACAATATTAATCTGATGTACGTTAGGTGAAAATGACATCACGTAAATGACATCAGAGATTTGATTTGTGGAACGTGCGAGTTGGCGTACTCCTAACACACTTAATTCTCGCCGCGGTGGAGTAGCCGAGCGGTCTAAGGCGTCTTGCTGCTGAGCGCGTGGCTGCTCACCGTCGGAGGTTCGAGTCCTCCCATGCCTGGGGCATGGGTGTGTGTGCGTGTGTTTTTGTGAGTCCTTAGGTTAGTTAGTGTAAGTAGTTTGTAAGCTACGGACAGATGACCACGGAGTTTGGTCCGATAGATTTACAAACATTTAATTACTTTACTTAACTCTCATCCTGGAGGTTGGGCGTTCAAACATGTCCTCTGCCATCCAGATTTAGGTTTTTAGTGATTTCTCTAAATCGCTCCAGGCATATGCGAGAACGGCTCCTTTGAAATAGTATGGCCGATTTTCTTCGCCATCCCCACAAAACAATCTGTCCTTGTGCAGTACTCTAATTACCACTCTGTGAATATGACTTGAAAACCTAACCTTCCTTCCGACTTGAGCAATATGTTGAGTGGCACACAATCCAATGAAGAAGCACGAGTAGGAATGTAACTCTTACAATATACTAAACTTAAAAACATTTTGCGACAGACTCTTATTTAACTTCTTAGTTTGTCCTGTTCCTCTCGTTTGGAGTAAAATATATTGATATTTATAGAACTGCTACCGTCACTATGAAAGAGTTCATACTTACACTCTGAAATTGTCTTCACTCGAATTTGTTATAGCTACCTGTTCATTTATTTATTTTTTTATAAACCAGTTGTATAGCAGACAGAAATTTTCCCAAACATCTTATATAAAATATGTAATACGAAATAAATAAAAATGATTGGCATTAAACATTAGAAGCCAGAATTCATAACTGAAATTGTGAGTCTGATAACCGCCCTATGTGACAGCTGGGAGATATATCGACCACCATCAGCACTGTGAATTTCCTTTTTCGATCTCAGCGCTGAAGTTACTTGACGCTGATCTAAATTGTCCTGAATATTTGTCCAGACCGTGGAGATGTACCCTGAAGCCATCCAGGGGCCGGCCAAAGAAGTAGACTGAGGGCGAAAACAAGATGAACACTGATTAACAACCATGGCTTCCCGTGTACCTCTTGGCACGGCACTGGGCTGGAATGCGGACAATTTTCCATGAGAAAGGTCCTGAACCACCCAGAGGATAACAAAAATTGTGGTACGGGCCGGTTGTTCCCACCGTCGCGAATTATCATGTCGCAATGTGGCCGTCACAAAGCTCCAATGGCGTGGAAGGACATCAGGCTCCAACACAGTCTCTTATAATGGTGTCCTCAGACTATAATTCAACCACCGAGGTAGTGCCGGCGCAACATCGATGGTTATCGACATTGTTCTGATCCACTCTGCGTTAGCCGCCTGTGCTCCCAATTTCTTGCCTACAAAAAATGTCTGGTCGATGACTGTGCAACGATTGGCACGGGGTTGCACCACCCACTGCGACGATAGACTTTGGCAACAGGTGTAATCAGCATAGACAGCTATATGAAATAATCCAGAGCCTCTTGGATTCTATGCCGAGGCTTACAGTAGAGGTTATAGCATGGAACTCCCGCCGGAAGGTCAAGTTGTCCTCCCTCGGACTTCTTTTTGTACTTTTAAATTTCGTAAGTCCACACACCATGCTCCATTTTGTTTCTGTCTGTTTACGTTTGACCACGGGCGCTGATGACCTAGCTGTTGAGCGCCCTAAAACGCCAATCACCATCATTATCATCGGGCACACTTAGGTTTACAGACATTGGAACCTCCCTTAGCCGGCCGCGGTGGCCGACGAGACTGAGGCGCTCCAGTCACGGTCTGCACGGCCACTACGGTCGGGGGTTCGAATCCCCCCTCGGGCATGGATATTTGTGCTGTCCTGAGTCTTAGCTAGTTCATAAGTAGTTTGTAAGCTTAGGGACTGATGACCCCGTAGTTACGTCCCATACGTTCTACAAACATTTGAACATTTGAACCTCCCGTAACAAAGGAAAGTATTTTCAGTCTTGTGTTCTTTGTACAACCTGTTATCTTCCAAATAAATTTGGAACCATATATCCGGTCATTTCCGGTGTGTCACTTTGGATAGTGAACATTGTATTTCATTCTTTAATAATAAATGGTAAACTTTGAGCATTGATATGTTGTGATCTTCCCATGGATCTGCAATCTGCCTAAACACTCCTCACCATCGTCTGTCGTGTTCACAGGATTTGGTGAGAAACATTTTAGTTTTTTTCAATTTAGTAGAGGTTCTCCCACAGGGATACAACAAAATAAAAAAAATGAAAGGAATGAAGTTATTGCACTTTTCTTCGAAGTTTCTGCGGGTTTTCTGTCGGATAATAAAATCAAATTGATTCAATATTTCGACGGTACAGCTGTCCGCCATCTTCAGGAAACTGTTGCTGCTGAGTCCCGCTGAATACTGGTGCAAAATCGAAGTACCGCGTCCTATATAGGCGTCGGTCGCGTGCACGGCGCATGCGCCGGCCGTCACATTGCTACCTGCTAGACAGGGCTGGTGGCGCCGCCCCTAGTGGAACAGGGCGCAACGATATATCGCACCTTGCACTAATCATTCCTAGTTGCTGGAATGCTGGTCGAACATTGCAATTTGATATTATTTAATAGTGGATTCCATGTTCCACTAAGAGGAAACCCCATGTCTCTATTAATTAGATTGTCCGTCACCCTGATTTCAATGGCTTCTCTGTAAACACTGTTCCAGAAACCGGAGGTATTGCTTACTATGCGGATTTTATAATATTTATCTTCTGTCCTTCCGTTAAACTGTGTTCTGCTACCGCCGATTTATCCGGCTGCAATCAAAGTTGATTTGAACTATGAAATGTCTGTATGAAAGTTTCAGTATACGTTTTTCATCTAATACAGCTTGTTGTTGTTGTTGTTGTTGTTATGGTCTTCAGTCCGGAGACTGGTTTGATGCAGCTCTCCACCCTACTCTATCCTGAACAAGCCTTTTCATCTCCTCATAAGAACGACAACCCACATCCACTTGAATCTGCTTACTATACGCGTCTCTTGGTCTCCCTCTGCGATTTTTACCCCACACACTTCCCTCCAACGCTAAATTCACAATTCCTTGATGTCTAAGAATGTGTCCTACCAATATATCCCTTCTTTTAGTCAAGGTATGCCAAAAATTTCTTTTCTCCCCAATTCGGTTCAGTACCTCCTCATTAGTTACGCGATCCACCCACCTAATCTTCAGCATTCTTCTGTAGCACCACATTTCAAAAGCCTCTATCCTCTTTCTGTCCACACTGCTTATCGTCCATGTTTCACTCCTATACAAGGCAACACTCCATACAAATGCCTTCAGAAAGGACTTCCTTAGGCTTAAATCAATATTCGATGTTAACAAATTTCTCTTTTTCAAAAACGCCTTTCTACCCATTGCCATTTTGCATTTTATATCATCTGTACTGCGACCATCATTTGTTATTTTACTGCCCAAGTAACAAAACTCATCTACCTCCTTTATTATTTCGTTACCTAAGCTAATTCCTTCAGCATCACCTGATTTTCTTACACTGCACTCCATTACCCTAGTTTTACTCTTGTTAATGTTCATCTTATATGCACCTTTCAGCACACTGTCCATTCCGTTCAATTGCCCTTCCAGGTCCTTCGCTGTATCTGACAGAATCCCTATGTCGTCGGCAAAACGCAATGTTTTTAATTCTTCACCCTGAACTTTAATTCCTTCTCCAAATTTCTCCTTGCTTTCCTTTATAGCTTGCTCAATGTACAAATTGAACAACATTGGGGAAAGGCTACAACCCTGTCTTACTCCCTTTCCAACCACTGCATCCCTTTCATGCCCTTCAACTCTGACAACCGCTGTCTGGTTTTTGTACAAGTTGTAAATAACCTTACGCTCCCTATATTTTACTCCTGCTTGCTTCAGAACTTGAAAGAGTTTATTCCAATCAACATTGTCAAAAGCCTTCTCCAAATCTACAAAAGCTAGAAATGTAGGTTTGCCTTTTCTTAATCTATCTTCTAGGATAAGCCGTAAAGTGAGTATTGCCTCCCGTGTTCCTACATTTCTCCTGAACCCAAACTGATCATCCCCGAGGTCGGCTTCTACCAGCTTTTCCATCCTTCTGTATATAATTCGTGTTAATATTTTGCAACCATGACTTATCAAACTGATGGTTCTGTAGTTTTCACACCTGTCTGCACCCGCTTTCTTTGGAATGGGGATTATAACATTTTTCTTAAAGTCTGAGAGTACTTCACCTGTCTCATACATCTTACACACAATGTGAAACAATTTTGTCATGGCTGGTTCTCCCAGAGACTTCAGTAGCTCTGACGGGATATCATCTACCCCAGGGGCCTTGTTTCGACTTAGGTCTTTCAGTGCTCTGTCAAATTCATCTCTCAGTATAGTATCTCCTATTTCATCATCATCATCTACGTTCTCTTCCCTTCCTACAATAGTGTCTCGAAGTTCATTTCCTTTGTAGAGCCCCTCTATATACTCTTTCCACCTTTCAGCTTTCCCTTCTTTGCTGAGAACTGGTTTTCCATCAGTGTCCTTGATATTCATAGAGCTGTTTTTCTTATCTCCAAATGTTTCTTTTATTTTTCTGTAGGCTGTATCTATTTTTCCCCTATTTATACATTCTTCTACATCCTTGCATTTGCCTTCTAGCCATTCCTGCTTAGCCATTTTGCACTTCCTGTCAATCTCATTTCTTAGTCGTCTGTACTCCATTTTGCCTGTTTCATTTACTGCATTTTTATACTTTCTCCTTTCATCGATTAAATTTAGTATCTTCTGTGATATCCAAGGATTCTTTGTAGGTCTTGCCTTCCTACCTATTTTGTCCTCTGCTGCCTTCACTATTTCATCTCTCAATTTTACCCATTCCTCCTCAACTGTTTTATTTTCCCCTGTTTCTGTCAATTGTTGCCTGAAGCTCCCTCTGAAATTCTTAAGAACTTCAGGTTCCTTCAATTTATCTAGGTCCCATCGCCTTATTTTCTTACCTTTCTGTAGTTTCTTCAGTTTCAGCCTACAGTTCATAACCAACAAGTTATGGTCAGAGTCTATGTCTGCCCCTGGGTATGTCCTACACTTAGTGTTTTTTTTTTCTTTTTTGCAATCTATTTTACACCAATCATATAGCGTTCAAGGACTGATAAGTAATTAAATACGGACTGTACTATTAAGAAAAGGTTAGGGTGTGCACTTACAGAAATGTTACAAGGTGACATTAAATAAGGGGTTAAGGTGTGCACATACAGAAATGTTACAAGGTGACATTAAATAAGATACGCGTCGGAAGCTACACGGACGTTTGAGCAGCAGGTGATGAGCAGACGGCGTGGCAGACTGTGCAGTGTCCGCCACGGCCGCGCCTTGGGCGGATGCAGACAACGCTGTGTTTACCAGGCGGCTACCTGCTATTTGCCCAAGTGGCGCCTACTGCGGGGGCGGTAGGCTGCCCTGCGTCACACGACACCTGGCAGGTGCCGGCGCGGCGGCGCGGCTGGCGGGCTGGGTCAGACGACGCCCGCGCTCTGTCAACACACGCCCTAATACGCCTTCAGGCGCCACTCACTAAGCCCATTACAATACTGTATCTCTTCTATGACTGCAATTACAATATTCTATGACTGTAATTACATAATCTTTCTGGTTTCGAAGTTTAGCGGGCCCCACGTCGGAGGCTAAATTACGATAATTCAAATCTCCTGATAATGCGATCAACTGATATTCGTGCCCATGATTCTGACTTCTTTGTACCACCGATGATTCAATTCTTTATTGATGAAAACTTAATTTTGCAGTAAATATTATAACAAAATTGAGCCTAAAACTACGAGGTATGTCCACAAAGTAAGTTCCGTTTGGTTATATATAACAAACGTGTACAGATAAAGAAAAAATATTTATCGTACAAAAATATACAAGTATTAAAGTACTTTTCCACATAGCTTCCGAAATTTCGTAGGCATTTGTCATAACGTGGCAGAAGTCTTTGTAAGCCTTATTCGTAGAAGGTTGCCGCCTGTATATTGAACCATGTGATAACATGGTTTTTCAGCTCGTCATCATCGCTGAACTGTTGACCACCGTGGACAGGTTTTAGGTGTAAGAAAAAGAGCCGGCGTGGCCGAGGAGACTAAGGCGCTCCAGTCACGGTCTACACGGCTACTAGGGTCGGGGGTTCGAATCCCCCCCGTCCTAGTTCGTAAGTAGTTCATAAGTAGTTTGTAAGTTTAGGGACTGATGACCCCGTAGTTAAGACCCATAGACTTTACAAACATTTAAACATTTTAAGAAAAAGAGGCTGAACGGACGATGATCAAACACGTCCCAGTGAAATTTCCGTAAGAGTTGTTTGGTCACATTCGCCTTGTGAGGTCGGGCGGTAACGTGAAGGGAAAAACGAAACTCCTTTCATCTCTTCTTACACCTAAAATCTGTCCTTGGTAGTAAACATTTCAACGATGATGAGGTGAAAGAACATTTTACCACATGGTTGAATACACAGGCGGCAACCTTCTATGAAGAAGGCACACAGAAACTTGTGCCACGGTATGACAAGTGCCTACAAAATTTCGGAAGTTATGTAGAAAAGTAGTTGAACAGTTGTAGCTTTTTATACAATAAATATTATTTCTGTATCTGTACACTTTCGTTTATATAACCAATCGAAACTTATTTTCTGGACATACCTCGTATTTAATTTTGCTTTAGTTATAAGGTTATGAGCTTATTAGCTTATTAGCCTTAGTAGCAGGCGTTGTTTGGATATTTACGAATACTTCTTCCAGTGTTTTGTTACTCTAATTCGTTCCCTCTTCCATCTTTCAATCTCCTCTTCCTTTCTCTTTGTCCTCCTCTCTCCTCTTTTATTTCCTCCCAAATTTTCAGTCCCTCTCCTAAAACACTACATCACGGTCGTAGTATTAGGATCGCCATTTTCTTCCATTTGTAAATATTTCATTATTTATATGAGGCAAAAATTTTGAAGAAATCAATTACCTTCTATGTAAATCATAGTAATAAAGGCCATAGAATAAGATAGTCAAACATCTTAAATTACGGTAATCTTCTCTCAGAATACTAGAATAGTACCCGCAGTCTGGTTACTCGCTCTCGTTGAGTTCAGCTCTCTGAATTTTTCTCACTATGTGTTCACTTTTTCTATGAGGTACCTCTCCGGTCTTAGCTCCCTATGACTTAAACTATGGGTGTAGCTATGAACTTATTAATTTGCAATAAATTGCTGTTTTGTAAAGTATTGAGCTTTTGATAGGATCAGATGAATAATATTGAAGTGTTAAGCAATTGCGACAGTAATAACTATGTACTTCTGATCGGGTTAGGCTTCAGAAGATGGTTATACAAATTCTGCTTCCCGAAGATATAATGATCAATGTTAAATAGATCAGACTAATAATAACTGTTTTATCAATAGTACTAAAACTTACATTGGGAACATTATTTTAGAAGATCAAAGTTGATATGTACTGTAAAAGAGATCAGAGATTCTTTTGTAAAACATGAAATGTGAGAAATATAGTTACCGAACTATGGAAGTGTCTTTGTGCAAGTGCATTTATTGTAAACTGTGTTATTTTGAAGAATATAGAAACAAGTGAAACTTAAAAAGTGTCCTAGCAACTTCATTCAGTAATTACAGCCCTTCATCGCATTTGTGATTTTGGTGGAAAGTGGCTATAGATAAGGTTTTTGACTTTCAATAAATTGATAAATGTATGTGGCAAAAATAATTTATCACCTAAGCAGTGGAAGGAACTTTCCCTAAAATCTAATCTACAAGGTCAATTCCATGATAAAATCAGGCATCAACTATTTCTTTTGTAACTTGCTTCGACGTAAATGAACTACCGGGACTTATAAAAAATATTTCAAATATTATAATATCAAATTAGAAGCCCCTGCAAGAAAGAATCGTCAAGTTCAATCATTACAAAAGTATTAAATTAACAAATAGACTCAGGAAAGAGATAAATAAAAGACAGTATTTTATTACGAAAGATTATCAGGCATACCAACCAACATTTCATACAGACAAGCCAAGTACAATTTAGAGCCTATTCATCCATGACGAATTACCATCAAACTAAATGCATGAGGAAGCCAAACCGTTACCAAAACTGATACCAATAACATCCAAACCCAAAGTCAGTAAGGAGAAACCAGTTACAAAACTGGCACCAAACCAAAATCAATGTAAAGAAGCCACGTTACACTCCTTACGTCCTCCTACCTACCTACCTACCTCCTCTTTCACTTCCTCTTATCCATGTGTCATTTCTTCCACCCACTCTGTCAGTCTTACCCTCACGCTTCTCTGTCCATCTCCTTTTTTGCCCCTCTGTTTTCCTACCTTCCTTCCGCCGTTTTCTCTGGTCATCCCCCATCTATCTACCTCCCTCCCTCCCTCGCGATATCTAAGCACACAATTGTGAACGCGTTATCACATTATCTTTTTCCACTTTCTCCCTTTACGTTATCAACCTCCAATACAATGCCCACACCATATACTTTGCCTCCCTTGGTTTTGGAGGAAGGCACCATACGAGCATAGACAAATGGACCATTCGAGAATTCACTTGGCTCCAACACAAAGAGCTCAAAATTACTTTTTTGACGACGAAAGAAACTTTAAAAGTATCCGGTACATTAAATATTATTGGTAGTAGTAGTTATAGTGGTCAAATACAAATTGTATCCCAGGAAAGGAACCCTTAATATGTTACGATATAGTCAGCTGCACTCTGTTGAGCTCTAGAAACAATGTAAGATCCCAGTTGTTACAGAGGTTTTGTTTTGCGTATAATTGTAACGTTATTTGTTAACTGGGAATTACTAATCAAGTAAAATGATCCACTTTTATCTTCCTTCACAATACAGTGCCGTTCGATGTCAGACTGATAGAGTGCCACATTACAAATTCATAAGCTTCGATGCTGTGTCTGCTCTAGGATTTTTTCACTTATCATTTATTTCACCTCTGGTAGTGTTGTTGATGCCAAACAAACCGAGTTGCGCCATCGTTACGAGGAAGGCAATGGCATACCTTCTCCAAACAGAACCATATATATTTAACCACTGTGGTGTTAAAAAACAAAACTTCAGATTTTTTACTGATTTACCTTACAATACCCGTAACATGAAATCAGAAATTCAGCGTGAATTAATTCGGTTACAAATATTTTTATATTGTAGGCAGGCTACTTGTTTTCGTGTCGATATAAGTAGTGCTTGTTTCCTTATCTCTAAATTTAATGGCTTTACACAACATTAGCTTTGCAAAAATGACTGTATCAAGAGCCATTATAAATTTTGTAGACGCATCAGTCGTGTCATACACATTTTTGCGTTCCTTCATAATTTCTGTGATCATTTCACCTCTTATGTTCATTCATTCCACAACATTTGAAATGCTAACTTTTTATCCACATCTGCGACATATTTTAAATTTCATTTTGTGTGGCTGGAAACGTACTCTCTCCATTACATCATTGTTTGTTACAATTCGAAACTGCCGACGTTCTTATCGTGAAGTAGTCTTACTTCTCCAGCAGCAACAGAATTCTGACATCATCGTTGCTAACCCCTATACGTAAAACTCCTTGCTGTTATTTGAAAATGACGCCTGGTCGGTAGACTAACCAGTCAATATATGTGATCGGCAGGTAACTTCGAACATCTAGCAGGCGCCGTCGGATTGATCCCGACTGTCTTTACATCGTGGGTGACACTGCGACATAAAACTGCGCAAATACGTAAAGTGAAATTTATTTCGTCAGTGGAAATAACGGTCTTCGCTGCCTCCGCAAAGAACACTTAACACCGAGTTAAGATGGTAAATCCGTTTTGTTTGAGATATTTTTTTAACGCAGATGTCACAAAGATGATTTCAAACTACACACTAATGCACACCGATTGGAAGCACAAACTGAAAATCTGTCTTTCGGAAGGTGAAATGAATTGTATTCTCAGTGAATTTGTTAACAGTAATTACTCACCTTTCTTGCGACAACGCATGGTGGAGGACAATGACGTTATTTTAGTGCAAAAATACCTGTTGGAAGCGTTTTTAGGTATTCTGTATGTCATAGATAACAATAACTTAATGGTAACAGAGTAACTAAAATACGGATATTTTTTTACTACATGACCTACATATTTCTGTTGTATGCTCTCATTGAGAGCCGGCCGCGGTGGCCGAGGGGACTGAGGCGCTCCAGTCACGGTCCGCACGGCTACTACGGTAGGGGGTTCGAATCCTCCGTCAGGCATGGATATTTGTGCCGTCCTTAGAATAAGTTAGTTCATAAGTAGTTTCTAAGTTTAGGGACTGATGACCCCGTAGTTAAGTCCCATAAGCTATAGAAACATTTGAACATTTTTCTCATTGAGAAACACTATTACTGACGATTCTATAATTGCCTAATACTAACGTTATGGAACACCATCTATATAGTATTTTAGGCATGGGTTCCAGTAACTTTTTAAGGACTTTTTGCATGAAGGATTATCTGACGCGCTGGATGCAGGCTTTGGAGAACATATTGTTACCCATATTAGTTTTGGGTGTATTATGATCAAATTTTACTCTTTTAAATAAGTAGTACATAACGAGGAAGTAATGTTAAAACTACTGGAATCTCGCCAAAACAGAGAAAAAATATACTCGATAGTAGAAATAGTCTTGGAGGATTTTATGGCTGCAGATGGACGCAAATAGGTCTGCTATATGAGGAATTGATAGCGCATGAACATCCAGAGCAAAATTGATACTGGTCAGACAAAAATTGTACAGCCGATCTATGGGTGGAGCAGGGAAACTAGATGCCATTATAGGAGTTTACGGATTGCCGTTGTCGACAAAAAATGATATATTCCAACTGGATACCTTCCTTGTTTTATTTCAACGAAGGTTGTTTTGACTTTTATGTATAATGAGACAGTCATTTCGAAATTCATTCCCATTTCGATTTCTTCACATTTATTTTGCAGCAATCGCTTATAAACTCCCTTGCCATCTTATTTATTTAAATTTGTATAGGTTAGATTATCGTCTTTTGCAACTGTACAAAATAGTATAATTCGGACCAGACGAGTTTCAATTTATTCAAATTATCTTCAGTGGTCAACTGTACAAGAAGCATGAATCCGATGATAAACAGTTCTCATGCTATGCGTTTATTTTATTCTGAATAAAATTAACTTATGAGATTACACACGTCTTTACATTACCTTCTTCACATGTTTTTGGTAGCACTCACATTGCCATTGCTGCTATCACCCCATTAAACATGTGTACGAAAGTTACCAAAAATATCGCCATTTCTGTAGCCTGTCGGGATCCGTTTGTCTTTTGTTTTATTTATCGTATTTGTGTGTGTTAACACGCTTTCAACTTCTTTGGGTCGCGTTGTCAGATGCATACTGTTTTCTTCCTGTCAAAATAGGCGAAGCAATCTGTCTGTGATAATCTGACTATAGTGTGTATGTGTGTGTGTGTGTGTGTGTGTGTGTGTGTGTGTGTGTGTGTGTGTTTATAAATACGATTTTAGTTCATGCAACGAAGGTCAGACTGTCTTGTTTTGTGTGTGTGTTTATCTATGGGACTTAACTACAGTGGTTATCAGTTCATAGGCTTAAAAACTACTTAAACTAACCGAAGTACAACACACACACACACACACACACACACACACACACACACACACACACCCATACCCATGCCTGAGGGAGGACTCGAACCTCCGACGGTGGACACCTTAGGGCACTCGGTCATTACCCGCTGCTGTTGGTGTAAGGGGTAAGTGGTCGTTTCTGTATGTGGGGGAGGTTGGTCTACGGTAGTGGTTTTTCTCATTTCATCCTGAAACATTTGTTTTGATGCATTCCTGTCACTCGATAAACCTTTCGAACATCCCGCTTTCGACGATTTTTTTCAATTATTTCTTTGTTAGTCAGTAGCAACTGATTCCATGTCTGTCCGCCTGTCTACCATCCGTGAATGGTCTTCTTGTACTGCTACTCAAGTATTAATAATCGTACTATACACATCATTAGCAAACCTTATACGCTTCTTATCCTTCCTCGGTACTTTAGTATCCCACTTTCTTCCCATCTGGTTCCTCTTCATCATCACTAAATTGTAATTCCAGTCTATATCTTCTGCTGCGTACGCATTCCAATCCGACATCTGACTTAAGAATCTCTCTTTGGCCATGATGTAATCAAGTTTGGCTCTTCTCCCGTCTTCAGGTCTGTTCAGTCTTCCTCTCTTGTGATGTTTGAACAGAGTATTCGATATTACTATCTGAATTATATTACATACGTTAATCTTTCTCCTCCGTTGTTACTACTGGAAAGCCTAGTTGTCTCGGACAATCCTTTCTTCCATTCATTCTTCTACGACAGCGTTTCATTCTGCCGTAACTATTACATTTTCATTGCGCTTTGTGTACAGAATACCGTCCTCTCTCCTCGAATACTTTCTATGTCACTTCTGTTTTTGGAATTCTGCAACTCTAACTAAACTAAGGGTGATGGTTTGGTGTCTGATTAGGTCAACCCGTCACTGATGTTTTCACAGTGATTCACTCAATATCCAGTTTCCTGTTCTAAGGAATCCTATTGTTGTTATAAAATTTTCTGTTGTTGTTGGTATGTTTGTAGACCTAATACACCAAACTGTTTAGATCATGCTTAGATTAAAACACACAAACACATGCATACAAGTATACTGATGCTAGAGGAAGGATTCTCACCTCCGACGGGAGCGGCCGCGTGTTCCGTACCATGACCGACCAGACCGCACGGCTATTCCAAAGCAGCTTAACTTCATTGATGTGCACTGCATCTGGGCCGAATTTTTCTACCTGATGTACGATGTTCATATCCTTGACATTCCATGCTTCGATTCATAGAGTGTTTTCCCTTTAATATTCACAGAATATATGACATGAACTGCGATTGGGCAAAGCTGAAAATGTGTACCCAGCTTAGGTAGTCCTTGCAGGTGCGGTGATCACTGTGTCCCCAGTGCTGTAGGGGGCAGCGCAACTGCCCAGAAAGCAGGAGACCCGGGTTCGAATCCCGGCTGGGTACACATTTTCAGCTTTGCCCAATCGCAGTTGATGTCATACATTCTGTGAATATTAAATAATAATAACTGCAGGATCAGAAGTGACGTCTATTCTTTCGGAACAGACGCCACATGTATGTATATAATATGCCGGTGACGGATAATGATCCCATAGTTAGTGGGGAGGGGTGGGCAAGTTTGAAGCCCTTACTCTTACGGGAATTAGTTTCATAACTACGAGTTTGAGTACTGTGTGCAGGGCGAAGCTGGGAATTTGTACCTGACGGGAGGCGTGCTTAGATAGTCCTTGCAGGTGCGGTGGTCACTGTGTCGCCAGTGGTGTGGAGGTCAGCGCAACTGCCTAGAAGGCAGGAGACCCGGGTTCGAATCCTGGCTGGGTACACATTTTCAGCTTTGCCCAATCGCAGTTGATGTCATATAATCTGTGAATATTACATAATAACAACTACAGGATCAGAAGCGACGTCTGTTCTTTCTGAACAGACACACATGTATATGTTTTCCCTTTGTTAGTTATTAAACATTTTTCTTCTCATACAAAGTTTCCCTTTGGCTGTTCCCTAATGGGAACCCACCCGGAATATTTTGTCAATAAAGAGATCAAATCATTTTTTTCAGCTGTAGGCTTCTGACTAATGGATATTCATTATGTGCCTGTAATGCAGTGACTTTCACAGTTTAGATCCTCTTGTTAGCCATTGTTGATTCTTGCGCCTTTTTGGGCCAGTTTTCTATCCGACAGCCAGAGACTTCCAGAACCTTTGTTATTTCCTCCACCCTATTAGACAACGTGGCTGTCAGAATGAGAGTTACGTCTTACTCCTGAAATCTGTTGTTGCCATTACACAATTCTTAACCAGTCAGTGACTGAGTTCCCACGATCAAGTGAGGATGTTTTATATTAATCAAAGACGGCACTCTTGCAACACCTTCTCCTATAGGACATTTCCCAGAATTAATCCTTCAAATAACGTTTGTGCCTCCACCCCAGACACCCTCCAACTATTACAAACAGAAACTTCTGTAAGTAAGGTATATTTTACTGTGTATCATATTAATAGATTGATCGTCATACAGTTATGAATCTGTTTGAATGCCACTTTTAGAATAATTAAACGCAATTTCCATGACCGTATAATGCCTGCGAACGGCAGAAATTGAAATGACAAGAGAACAGTTGTCATATCACAGTTTCTAACATTATTCCAATTATTGTATGTTTACTGCCAGGTTTATTCTATACATCCAATAATGTTTCGTGTAGGGATGACTGAATGATGTATTAATTTGTAACCTGCGGTAAGGTTAAATTGTAATCATCCTTACCTACAGCTCGGTGATTTTGTCTTTTTGTAAATGAGCCGGTAATTACCATCAAACGTTGTGTCAACAAACGAACATTTTAATGAATACATTTAGTTAATTTACAGAGCCTCATTCAAATATGATAAAAGTCAGGAAATTTAATCCAATGAGGCTTAATTAAAATTGACATATACACGCGAAATGATGCCTGATAAAATGTCACGAGGCTACAAGTATATATTTAGACTGAAGAATTGTCGTTATTTTTAGTGTATCGTATTCAAAATGATGTCTGAGATCGATCACTAATATCGAACAAATTTCTCCATGTCTGAGTTATTACTGTACCTTACATCTGAGCTTACATACTATAATCGTACATACGTCATATTCTACAGTGTCCACACCGCCACAGTCCCTTCCACACCTGTCCAATAATAAATGCCTATGCAGTTTCAAACCCATAAGACTACCTCTTATTTAGCTTTCACAAATTCCTGTTTGATCTAGTATGATTCAGTACTTGGCCATTAATTCTCCGTGTACCCATTCTTTAGAATGCATTTGTAGCCATTCATTGAAAAAGCTCCTATTCTCTTCTCGTGTGATCTGCTTGTAGCCCACCTCTCGCTTCCATGCAAGACTACAGTATGTAATAATACGTTCGTGATAGGCTACCTAATAATTTTGTATTTGATGTTAATAAATTCTTCTTTTTCTAGGAACACTGTACTTCGTAATTATTTTCCATCCTTTACTTTTCCCATAACACGTTAAAAAAAAAAGAAAAAAAAAAAAAACACCAACTGCTTTTAGTGTTACAGTACCACCTGGTTACAACGCTATGGTGGGCGTTTTCTCGTGGTAGAGTCAAGATTAGGAGGTGGATAGAGCATACAGTTGTACATATTCCTCTATTAACCTGCCAATGCTTTCCGGGGAGCCAGGTGGGCAGACTGTTTTATAGAAAATGGAAAGGGTCAATAGAAAGGGTCATTTGCTTTAATGTCAACAAAGCCAAGCTACTCCCAACCCAAGTATACTTAAGTAGTCACGCTTACCTTCCCCCTTCCCTCTGTGCTACGCTACGCAGAGACTAATTTTCTGCGCTTTCTTAACCGTATTTTGAGTAGGGCTCGGAAGTCGATCAAAAGTTATATTTTAACAAAACATCAAAATATGAGAACTAATGTTGGGTATATTAATTTCGGTTATCTAAGCGGGAAAAATGATTGTTTAGTCCCGTTTTCCCTTACTTTTCAGCGTTTTAGATATGTTAGGATTTCAAAAATGTCAAATGTTTGTATAGCTTATGGGACTTAACTACGGGGTCATCAGTCCCTAAGCTTACAAACTACTTATGAACTAGCTAATCCTAAGGACGGCACAAATATGCATGTCCGAGGGGGGATTCGAACCCCCGATCGTAGTGGCCATACAGACCGTGACAGAAGCGCCTCAGTCCCCTCGGCCACCGCGGCCGGCTGTTAGGATTTCTCTGCAACGCAACATTCTTCTTAGAATAATAGCTATTGCCAATTCGTAAAATCGAATGAACATAGATATGACTACTGCAACTCGAACTATATTATATATTTCAGCAAAGTATGACAACAGTTGTGCATGTTTGAAATTAATGTTTCCTGGATGTATATTGCAGGTTCACTAAATTGATTCAGACTGACTAAAATGGTTCATTATAAACTTCCCACCGCGGCGGAATAGCCGTGCATACTAGGGCGCCGTGCTGCGGTTTGCGCGGCCGTCCGCTGTGGAGGTTCGAGTCCTCCATCCGGCATGCGTGTGTGATAGTTAACTTACTTAAGTAGTTTGTAAGGCAGGTGACTCAAACATTTGAAAATGTTCATAAACTCGCCTAATTAATTCTGACGAAAACAAACTTCATTCTTAACATACTCTCGATATAAGAGATACATGCGTGAAAGAAGACGCATTATAAGAATGCGGTACGTATAACGCACTGTATTTCTTCTTAATTTTATACTTTTAAGCAGTTTTTAGATGTTTTAGGCAATATAGGGTAGGGGAGACCAGGATAACGACGCCACCCCTGGGTAGTCGCGCCACCTCAGTTTTATGACGAACGGTTTGCAGTATGAGTACGCTTTGCAGTATTCTATCTCCGTTAACTACCGCGGAACTAATTCCTGTGGTCGCCGCGCGTGATTGTTGACAGGTGTTAATTGTGTGGAAGAAATTGTTAGTTAAGACGTTATGGATCTAATTTTCGAGCCTGTATTTTATTGAAATAAGTACCTCTATAGACTATATGTGCTTTTTAATGTATTAACGTAATATGTAGATATTTAGCGTCGTATTCGTGTCTCTAACCTAACTGTTTCGCAAAATCTTTGGCTTTAAACTGACGTTCTTAGCCATATATTTCAACTGGGCAATGACGCCATGGTGGAGAGTTTAGGCAAAATGAAGTGTAATACAAATGCATACATTTTGTGAAATGGGAACTTGCAGAATGCACAAAATGGAGAGAATGTAGTAGGTTTCAAGTGTCGAAAACTATACCGATATTTTTGACTTTTGCGGTGTCTTAATCAAGCGTAAATTATAAAACGTATTTTTATTCCAATTTTACATCAAATGTTCAAATGTTTGTTAAACTTATGGGACTTAACTATGGGGTCATCAGCCCCAAAACTTAGAAACTATTCATGAACTAGCTAACACTAAGGACAGCACAAATATCCATGCCCGAGGGGGGATTCGAACTCGCGACCGTAGTGGCCGTGCAGACAGTGACTGGCGCGCCGCAATACCCTCGGTCACCGCCGTCGGCCAATTTTACATCGACAATTACTTGAAGCCTTCTAAATGTCTAATACAGAAGACTGATAAGTGTAAATTACAATGGTTGTAACACTTATTTAATACTAGTCACTCGTGTAGGTTTATCCTTGATTTTGAAATTTATGGCGTCATTATCTTGTAATCCAGGGTAATGGCGCCACTGCGTATACTTTCACAATATATTTTGCAACAATAAAACTTAACTATATACTTTCCTGAAAAAAATATGATAAAGTAGTATTAGCTGGCGAAGCTGTAGTATTATTCTTTACGAAAAGACACAACTTTAATGAGGAAAAAAAACTGGTTTCCCTTAAAGTGGCTCCATTCTCCTGGCCTCCCCTATACCCACTCCGCTACCGATAGCGGCTCACTCTGCATGTCTACGTGACTTCAAAGGAGACCTCCTCGGCCTTTTTTGGTGGTGTTGTCGTACGCCGACCAAACACAGTTGAGCCAATACCTTCTAGAGACAAGGCTTCACAACAAGTCCGCGTCACGCCACACCGATAGGCCTCCATCGTAAGCTTACTGGATGGCGCTACGAGGCAGTGGGCTGTGCCCTAGCGAACAGCCACTCAGCTAGAGATGGTAGCCTATCGGTGTGACGTGACTCAAACTTGTTGCGAGGCCTTGTATCTAGACGGTGTTGGTTTAGCCAAACGCTGTGTGACGTCAGCCCCAATATGTCGGCCATGGCGTTGCCAGACGTGCTGGGGCTGGTGTGACCTTCCCAGTTCTCCATAGTGGGACTGTGTTCACTGCTAGCCAGATGTCGGTGCTAGTGGCCCAAATATGGTAGTCACAGCGTCGAAGACGACATTCACGCATTCAGATGTGACCGATCGATGGAGATGATGAGATAGTGCCCAGCATGGATGGTATGTCCACATCCGTCCGATGGTGACAGCCGATGACGATGGCAAGTGATACATTCGTGCAGATGCATTCCACAATGGCTGTCTATCTGTTAGTACTTAAATATTACCCGTCTCCACCTGGCTTTCATCTCGGTCACTAGGGCGTCGGGAGACTTCAATTTTAGTTGGATGCCTCCAGCCGACGTAACAGGGGTGATCATTGCATGCTGTGTTATCATTTCAACTCACGGGTGCGGCCCGTTTGTTACGTAAAAGAGCTAGCTACGTAACATGGATACACTTGCAAAACTATCTTAGTTATTATAACAGACCACAGTCCGGCTCTATTCCTCCGCTTCCAATTACTTTCAATACTATACTTTCAATAGTTCTTGTACATTATTTATACTGTAACCACTTAAATACTTTTAATCCACTTTTCCCACTAGACAAAAGAAGATATCGTAGGAGGAGATAAAGAAACCGATTAATAAAATTAAGTCTTCTTGTCTACGTTGTATGCTGTTTAGGTTCCTATCAGAGCATACTGATAATATAGTTCATGCTTAACACAGAAATACAATTACTTCAAAAAATGTTCAAATGTTTGTATAGTCTATGGAACTTAACTACTGGGTCATCAGTCCCTAAACTTACAAACTACTTATGAACTAGCTAACACTAAGGACGGCTCAAATATCCATGCCCGAGGGGGGATTCGAACCCCCAACCGTAGTGACCGTGCAGACCGTGACTGAAGCGCCTCAGTCCCCGCGGCCACCGCGGCCGGCAACAATTACTTGCTCAGTGAAATATCCATACATAAAAGAATGAAAAGATACGGAGTTCACACCAATATTCAAGCAGGGCGATAACAATAATCCACTAAAAGTGAGGCCTGTCTCATTGAAGAAGTTTTTCATGTAGATTTTGGAATATTTCTTGGCCATACGGGAATGTCCCCATGCTATAGATTGCACGGCCGATACCCTTAGTAAACTGAAATCATCCTTCAGGCTTTGTATGATTTTCTGTCCTTAGTATAAGCTATCTTCCGTCAAAAGAATGATATACTGCCCAATGGTCAACACGGATTTAAAAGATCCCATTTTTGTTACACAGAATTAGTTTCCAACGACGCCTTTCATATCGATTCCATGTTTCTAGATATAGTAAGCACGAAGTGGAGTACATTCCTGGTTGTTACTACTGAGCTGGGACTCCAAATTGACATCCACAATTATAGATTCTACGAGAAGTAGAAGAGAGAGTCCAGTAAAAAGTAATTTTATATGTAAACGAAGTTACCGGTACCTCACATGGTATGTATACACTATGTTCCCTCGTCCCATTTAATAGTCTCCACATTTCTTCATTCTAACTTCTTTGTTGTTGTGTTGTTGTGATCCTCAATCCGGAGACTGGGTGATGCAACACGCCACCCTACTCTATCCTGAGCAAGCCTCTTCATTTACTCATAAAAACGGCAAGACACGTCCTTTAGAATACGTTTACTGTGTTCATCTCTTGGTCTTTCTCTGCGATTTTTATGCCACACACTTCCCTGCAATGCTAAATTGACGATTCCTTGATGACTAAAAAAAGTTTCCTACAAGTCTATCTCTTCTTTTATTCAAGGTATGCCACAAATTCCTTTTCTCCGCAATTCTGTTCAGTAGTTAAGCATTCTTTTGTAGCACCGCGTTTCAAAAGCATATATCCGCTTCCTGTCCGAACTATTTATCGGTACTCCCTTACGCAGGTCATACTCCACACAACTCCACACAAACACCTTTAGAAAATACTTCCTTGAACATAAATTAATATTCGATGTTACCAATTTTTTTAACCAAACTGCTTTTCTTCCCATTTTATATCCTCTGTACTCTGACCATCATATGTTATTTTACTGCCCAGGTATGTAATGGGAACTTTTGTAACATAAATTCTTACACGTACATTACTGGGAATTTGTTCTCATGTCGAAGATTAGAATTTCACAACAACGTACTTTAAAATTTATCGGACGGTTTAATTTTACCCACGATAGATGGCGGCGTAGTGTGCTAATTTTGGTAACGAAATGTTCACTTTACAAGTGTAATAATTTTTTTAATTTACTGACTGGAAAATAGTTCATACAAGAACGGTCAACCATAGAGAAATAACAGCATTCATTATTTATTTCATAATCAACTAAAATATTTTTGCTGTCATTCTGTGTGATTGGGTTTTCATCAAACATTTAATGGTCGGAGCCACATCAACACACTACGCCGACTATGGGTACCATAAGTCCTTTTTTTATGTTTTTATTTTATTTAACATGAACAGCAAGCATTTATCTGGCGACCGTGACAGGACTCGAACTTGCAATAGCCAGGTAACTGGAGGAAAAGAACAACAGGGAATACTACTTCACTTACTGCCACTTCAGCAATGCATGTTATTGTGGTCTTCAGTCCGTATACTGGTTTGATGCAGTTCTCCACGCTACCATGTCCTGGCAAAGCCTCTTCATCTGAGAAAACATACAGAAACCCATATCCTTTTGAATCTGCTTACTGTATTCGTCTCTCGATCTCCCTCTACTATTTTCACCCCACACACTTCCTTCTATTGCTAAACTGACGATTCCTGGATGTCTCAAAATGTGTTCCACCAACCCATCCCTTCTCTTGGTCAGGATATGACAGAAAACACCTTTTCTCTCCAATTCTGTTCAGCTCATCCTCATTATTTATGTGATCTACCCAACTAACCTTCATCATTCGTCTGTAGCACCACATTTAGAAAGCTTCTCTAGTCTTTTTTGTCTGATCTCCTTATCGTCCACGTTTCACTCCCATACAATGCAACACTCCTGTCAAATGCTTTGAGAAAGGTCTTCCTAACATTTAGCTCATATTGGATGACAACAATCGCTTCTTCAGAAACGCTTTTCTTCCCATAGACAATCTGTATTTTATATCTTCTGCCATCAGAAGTTATCTTGCTACCCAAATAACAAAACTCATCTACTACGTTTGTCGTCTCATTACCTAATCTAATTCATTCAGCATCGCCTGATTTTCTGATACTACATTCCATTACTTTTGTTTTACTCTTGCTGTGTTCATCTTATACCGTCCTTTCGAGACACAGTCCATTCCGTTCAATTTTCAATTGCTCTTCCACGTCTTTTGACGTCTCTGACAGAATTACTGTGTCGTCAGTAAACCGCAAAGTTTTTATTCCCTCTCCCTGAACTTTAATTCCCTCTCCAAATTTCTCCTTGCATTCCTTCACATCTCGCTCAAGTATTAGCAATGGATTTCTTTGTAAAATTGTATTAACATAATGAGAGGCATTGAATTAAAATTTGTACTGTGGCTGGGATTCGAACCTGGGACCTCCTACTTACTAGGTTGGTGCTTTAGACCTCTAGCCAAAGCAACTATACGGACTGTCTTAAAGTACGTCTCACCCCACCCCCACATACTTTAATCCTGCCTCATGTTCCCGGGTTCGAATCCCAGCTACAGAATATATTTTAATTCAATGTCTCTCCTTATGTTAATACCTTTGGTATAACGAGAAAATGTTGTCTCCAGAAATTGTATTATTTGTTGATATTTATATCAATTTACAATTTTACAATTTCACAATTTGTAAATTTATCGGACCAAACTGCGTGGTCATCAGTCCGTAACTTACAAACTACTTAAACCTAGGTAAACTAACCTACCTACACACACCCATGCCCCAGGGAGGACTCGAACCTCCACGGCAAGCAACCGCGCGCTCCGCAGCGAGGTGCTTTAGACCGCTCGGCTACTCCACCGCGGCTATTTATATCACCTCAGCCTGAGGAACAAGGCGGGGTAGTTCCCATTCGCGTTCTTTGCTGGGGTGCTATTCCAATGTAGGAGAGCGCTGGTGGCAATTTGATTCGCGTTTCACACGTAACATGAGGCAGAATTAAAGTAAGTGGTGTGGAGGGAGACGTGCTTTACGACAGTCCGTGTAGTTTCTTTGGCTACAACTCTGTGTTAGCCGAGTGGTCTAAAGCCTGCCGGGCGCCGTGGCTCAGCGCGTCCGGTCAGAGCGCTCAACGCCCTCTGTAATAAAAAAGGTGAGCCAACAACACATCGAACAAGAACGAACAAACACGAATAGCGTCCGCGACGGACAGAACTACCCATAGAACAAAAAAAAAAAAAAAAAAAAAAAAAAAAAAAAAAAAAAAAAAAAAGAGCACCTACCTAGTAAGTTGGAGGTTCTGGGTTCGAATCCCATCCACACCATAAATTTTAATTCAATGCCTCTCCTTTGATATAAGGAGACAATGTAATGTTCTCTCAAGGAATTGTATTTTTTGTTGTAAAATTGTGGCAACCGTCTATCCATGTACCGTCGCTTGAACCGTCTGTCCTTTCCCCGGAGCTTCTGAGAAGCCTATGGTACTCGGCAAGGAGCTTGTGAGAGCCCGGCAGTATCTGGGTTGGCGCTCCTAGGCCAGTGCCCCCGGCCGCCTCTTTCCATTAAGCGATACGGCCCGCAGACGGCCGCATGATGGATAGCGTGACGCGGAAATTATCGCCGGGGATCAGACGGCCGGACTGCAGCAGAGCGAGCGTCACGGCTGGGGGATCAGCCGCGGCAAACACAGCAGCGGCCGGGGTCGCCGGAGCGTGGCCCACCCCACTGCACTCCACTGCACTGCTGGCATTCCATTTGCATTCCATCCGCCAGCCGCGAGACCGCGCGCCCTACTTCCCACTGTGCTAGTGCACCACTAGTTTCTGCTTGTGTTGGAGATACATCTTGGTGGCGGGGATTAACGAGGTTTGATTGTAAACTTTTAAATGAACCTTTTAAGAGCGGACGATGATGAAAAAGACACACGCACCAAATCCGCAGTTTTAGAGATATGGCAACGAAATTTTTTACCACACATCTATACTAAGGTAAAAGCAGTCACAATCCGAAGATTGGTTTGAACACCACAGTGCTTTACTAGGCATGGTCCTGTTTGGAGGTGATATGCCATTGCCTTCCTCCGACCTTTGAACTGACTTACCCAGCCAGTTATAGGGGGACCTACATTTTAACATGGGTTCCGAACCACGGTGCTACTCTGTATTTTTCACATGAGCAACACTGCCAGAGGTGAAAGAAGTGGAAAGTGACAGATAAAAATCCCAGGACCTTGCGGGGATCGAACCCGCGACCTTTGGATTTGTAGTCTGGCACTCTACCACTGTGCTACGGAGCCGCACTTACTGGTCGTAAATTTAAAAAAAATGTTCAAATGTTTGTAAATCTATCGGACCAAACTGCGTGGTCATCAGTCCGTAGCTTACAAACTACTTAAACCTAGGTAAAATAACCTAAGGACACACACACACACACACACACACACACACACACACACACACACATGACCCAGGGAGGACTCGAACATCCACTGCGAGCAACCGCGCGCTCCGCAGCGAGACGCTTTAGACCGCTCGCCTAACCCACCGCTGCTCAAAAATTCAGTGCACCCAATAATTGACATCCAGTTCTCCGTAGATAAGATCTAATACCGTGAGTACCGTTGAGGAAGCAAAGAAATAGTACAACAGTTGCCCACACGTCGTGAGTTTTGTTTGTGGTCATCGAGATGCAATACCATCCAACAAAGAATGTTGTGGACATAAACGTTATGTAGCTACATGATACGTTTATTTACCTATTTACCCAGGTATGCCGCATTATTGCACCTGTATTGTTCCCTGTAGTGATGTGGTATCCGCAACGAACGTCTAGCACTGCTACGATACGTAACATGTGGTTCCTGCATGTCAGTTCCTTCATGACAGTTGAAGTGTAGACATCGCCAGTATGGCTCCACGAGTGGAGATATGCATAGAAAAATGTGCTGAAATTTTATCACTTAGCCAAACAGGTTTATCTACTCGCGAAATTGCAAAAGAGGGTAGTGTGTCTATAGGATGAGTGCAATACACCCTTCGCCGCCAGAAGACCAGGACGACCTCTTAAAACAACTAAAAGTGATGATAAATGTATCAGAATTACCAGTAAAAGAAATAGACTCAAAACAGCGACCAAAATTAATGTAGAATAGGTAGAAATGTACGCGACAACAATAACTGTTGCAACAGTAAAAAGACGACTAACTGAAGCCGGCCTGAAAGGTTGTGTCACAACATGAAAACCCCTTCTAAGGCCCATAAATAAACAGAAGAGACTTGAATGGGCTAGAAAACATCGTGATTAGACCGCAGAAGAGTGGACAAAGGCGTTATTCACAGACGAATTGAAGTTCGAGATTTTTGGAACCAGAAGGAAAACATTTGTTCGCCGATTTGTAGGGGAAAGGGTTGCCCAGCAATTCGTTCTACCTACAGTTAAACACGGTGGAGGTTCTGCTATGGTTTGGGGATATTTCGCCGGAGATAGAGTTGGCGACATTGTGAAAATAGAAGGATGTATGGATCAGAAGCAGTACCACCTCATACTTCAAATTCATGAAATACCGAATGGATTGCGCTTAATAGGGAAAGGGTTAACCTTACAACAGGATAACGACCCAAAACATCGGTCGGCATACTGTAGGAACTACATTGCACCAAAGGAAAACCAGAAAGATATTGTATGGCCGTCCCAAACCCCAACTGTAATGCCATTGAAATGGCGTGGGATAAAGTGCTAAGGGAAGTTAATTTATCCTTCAAGGAACGCCTCTGGAATATTTCCAAAGACGTGTGGAATCATATAGATTCACGATACCTACAAAAACTCATTGACCGCATGCCTCAAGTTTGGGAGGCAGTCATTAAATGCAAAGGAGGATACTTTGATGAAAGTAAAATATAATGATTGTGATTGTGTTATATATGTCTAAGTTAAAGTTTGATTTGTGTTGTAAATCTGAAATACCAGGTTGAATTGAAATTAATGAGCGTTGGTGTATATATTAATGAAAATGAATTGCCGCATGTATGAAAGTGCATCACTTGAGAATGGCGTTACCAATTTTGCGGATCTTTTCTTTGTTCTGTTCCTAACTCTCAGGACAAGGTTTGTATGAAAGTAAGTTTTTGGAAAATCTATCGAAAAAATCAGATTTGGAGAAAAACTAAAAGTACGTTTCTACAACAATCAGCTTATTCATTAGCTACTCCCCTATCGACTAAATACGCTGTAACGAAGCGAACGAATACGCCAAGGAGGTTAGAATAAAGGAATATGGCGTTATGCACACACGGTGAAAACAGCCAAATACATTTAACATGAAACGTTTTTTTCTTAACATGCCCTCCGTATTATTCTTACATCCATGGTGTTATCGATGGTTATCACATCTTTGGGGCGTTGCAAAGATAGAATTGATGTCAGTTCGTGGTATTTTTGTTACACAGTGGAGATCGTGGTTTATTGTTTTAGAACAATGCATCCATTGCAGCGTCATAATATCGGTTGGCGTACGATTAATAAAGCGCTAAGCCAGTCGTTGGAAGTATGTGAAATACATTTTGAATCGACGTGTTTTTCCTATGGGCAGTTGTCAGTTGGGTGTTCGACAGTTGGTGAACCATCAGCGTTGTTCGTTTTCTGTCCGGACGGAAAATTAAAAAAATATTGTCAAGCAACAAGCCTTACAATGAACGCAACACAAAGACTTTCGAAACGCTGTATTTCCATTCCACTGTATACAACTAATTATTTTGTTGCATATGGAATTTTTATTATTATAGTATGATCAGGCTACAATTATTTGGTTTTCAATGCAATTTCTCTCAAGAACATATCATGTTATAAAAAAGCGTGTCTACTCTGCAAGCTGCGATAAAAACATGCTAAACTGTGGTGCAAAAAGACGCGGTTTTGTTTCCCTTGTCCTAGGCATTTTTATCACAAAACAGGAAAGCTGCTTTTGGGACTGAAATGGATTTAAAAAGGGAGGATTATATAGTCGCAAAGAGGAGGGGGATATGGTTTGAGATAAGAGGGAGTAAGGAGAAAGTGATGGAAATAGGAGGAGGATGAAATGTATAAAGGAAGGGGGGAGGAGGCAATGGGGAATAGAGAATTGAGGAAGGGATACACATTGGGCGAAGAAGAGAAGAGATTATAGTATATATCCCTTTCACATTAGATACTGCAAAACGTTATCACGTTTGGTAGTTTACATGTAAAATTCTTTTTTATATACATTCATCTTTTCTAAAATGAAGCTTCAAGTTTGATTTTCAAAAAATAATATAAGTTCCTTTTTCTTAGAAAGTATTCAAGAGCTTTCTAAAAAAAATTATTTAATTCATCTCTCTATATATTGTATGTTGAATAGGTCAAATATGAGATTTTTCATGTTTTTTTTATTTATTATAGTTCCACAAGTACAGTTTTAAATTCTGCAAAATTCCTGGCAGTTTGCCCCATATCTCAGCTTGCAATCAGAATTTCCTCTCGAGACATCCTTTATTAGGTTTACAGAAATATGTGTACAAAATTTCATAATTCAAGCATTCATAGAATCTGAGGAAAAGGTACATAAACTTTAGAAAACAAACTTTTCAGGAGACCCAAGTTCAACCTAACTAGGTTCCCTATGTCACTTCTTCAGAAGCACCACATTTGTACTCTGGGTCATCTTTTCCTTCAAGGCTTCTCTTTGGTTTCTTGTTGCCTGAGTTCTTTCCTTTACCAGGTCTTAAACTGACATTTGATCTGCAGAGACGCGATGTAAATCTGTTTTTCTCAATATGACTTGATAAAATATCCTATCTTGATGCCCATTGTTTCTAACACCTTAATCTTCTAGATGTTCTCATCAGTAAATACAAGAACTGCATCATAAGTTGCAATTCTGACAAATGTAGGAGATGCAGCTGTAGCAAAAAGAATTGCTTCGTCATAAACGAGACAACTAGTTTGTTATTGTTTATAAGATACGGAACAGAGTGAAATGTTCAAATGTTTGTTAACCTTATCGGACTTAACTACGGGGTCATCAATTCCGTAAACTTACAAACTAGTTATTAACTCAAATGTTTGTACAACTTATGGGACTTAACTACGGGGTCATTAGTCCCTAAGCTTACAAACTACTTATGAACTACTTACGAACTAGTACCGCATATATATCCATGCCCGAGGGGGGATTCGAACCCCCGACCGTATGGGCCGTGCAGACCGTGACTGGAGCGCCTCAGTCCCATTGGCCACCGCGGCCGGCCGGAACAGAGTGAAAGATGATCTATAAAACCAAACAGTATGTATAAGGCCTTCTATATGTATCCCGCACGTGATTGGTTGAAAGTAATCCACAGAATCGTTGTTCACTGAGCCGGTATTGAAGTGCTGCTTCAAAACGCGGGCGTGGCAGAGAAGCCGCGTCACACTTTTAATTGATTTTCAGGCACTTCGGGTGCGATTTCAACACTGGAACTTTGGGAACTGAATGTCCACGAATTATAGTAACAAATAAAAAATAAATGGAAAATTGACATTTTTGGTCAATTACATCGACGTCCCTCGTTAAAGCCAAAGCCATGTTAACTCCATCAAATACTATACTGAACAAGCTGAAAATTCCGGAATACTACCAGACAAAAATTTCGCTACCTTCAGTGGTCAGATTTATTTTAGCTCTTTTAATTATTCATTTTTCGTAGTAGGACCCGACTTCCTCAATTACTTACTGTATGTATTCCTGTACTTTTGTCCCCCTTCTGTTTCTACCCTTTAGAGCTATCTGTGGTGCCATGGTGGTTATTCCCCGATGTATTAACACTCATAATCCTATAATCCTATCCCTTCTTCTTGTCAGTGTTTTCCATATAGACCTTTCTTCTCCGACTATGCAGAGAAACGACTCGTTCATTATCAGTTCACCGTATATCAACTCGATTCTTCAGCACACCTTCTCAGTTACTTCTGTCCAGGTCTTTCCGCTGCCCAAGTTTCAGATCTGCACAAATGTCCATACTCAAAATATTTTACTCACATTAATATCAATGTTTGATACCAGTAGACTCTTCTTGGTCATGAATGTGCTCTTAGCTTGTTCAAAAATGTTTAAATGTTTGTAAATTTAAGAGACTTAACTACGTTGCTCATTAGTCCCTAACCTTTCAAACTAATTAACCTAACTTAAAGTAACTTACGCTAACGAGAATACAAACATCCATGCGTGAGGAGGGACTCGAACCCCCGACGGCGAACGACCCCGCGCACTGCAGCAAGGTGCTTTAGTGTACACAGCTACTCTGCCGCGACTCTTAGCTTGCCCAGGGCTTTGTAAAACCAACACGAAAATTGAAGAACAACTGACTTAAAAAAACCTGAACTGAAACATAAAAAATTTAATAAGTTAGTGTCAAGAACGTGAGAGAGACTAGCCCAACAATAGTACCACAGATTTCTTGTAAACTATCACTGAACATCAGCCAATGATTATAAGTTACATTGAATATATGAGGCCATCATGCGTACCAAAATTGGTTCAAAAAAGTCCAAATGTTGTGACGCTATTGAACCAAACTCCTATGGTCATCAGTCTGTAGACTTTACACAAACCCATGCCATAGAAAAGACTCGAATCTCCTCAGCAAGACGCCTGAGACCACGCGGCCAACGAAATCGTAAAACACATTTTGCATGTGGGTGTTAACTTTACAAAGTGAATGTCATTTGAAAGGGGTGTGACAGAATACTTCCCGATTTTTACCCTCTTCAATAGATATTCATTCGGTTTCCTCGTGTGCGTCCATAATATGATGCCGCGGTGGATTGGCCGAGCGTTCTAAGTCGCCTACCTGCGGAGCGCGCCGCTACTCGCCGTCGGAGGTTCGAGTCCTCCCTCAGGTAAGGGTGTATTTGTTCTCCTTGGCATAAGTTACTTTAAATCGTTTGTGAACTCACAAATAACCAGAATAATTCTCATAGATTCACAAACATTTGAAAATTATTGAACATAATTTGATTAACTACTGCAAGCCGCGCGGAAGTAGCCGAGCGGTCTGGAGCATCACATTGCGTATCGCGCGACCTCCCGCGTCGGATGTTCGAATGTTCCCTCGGGCATGGATGTTTGTGTTGTCTTTGGTATAAGTTAGTTCGTAGGTAGTTTGTAAGTTTAGGAACTGATGATCCCCCGCAGTTAAGTCCCATAAGCTCTACAAACATTTGAACATTTTTTTTGAACAGCAACGCGATGTAATATCATATATCACTGAAATAATAAATTCCCAGTAAGAAAAGACAACAACAGAAATTGGGTAATGCAGGCAGAACGCTGCGATGATTTAACACCGCGACGACAGGTAAATTCGTGTCGCAGTATATTACTCGAGAGTCGAATATGCAGGAAATCTGTCACTCCAGTGGACGGCTACAAATTTATGACACGATCGTAGGTGGTGCTTCAAATCTCGTTTGACTACGGATGCGGATGCGGTGCGGTGTTTCTTCATTTTATCTATATAAATAGCAAAACAAAATACGAAGAAAGCCTCTGCATTGCTGCAACGGAATTATCCGATAACTTCCTTTTATTTTAATGATTAACCATATTCTCAAATGTAATAAAACTGTTTTAGAATTAGATTGTTATTTCTTCACTTGTAGGTGCTCTGCTATCCCACATTGGTGTCATCTCGAAGAGCGGCGTATTTTATGTTCAAATTCAAATGTTTGTAAAGCTTATGGGACTTAACTACGGGGTCATCAGTCCCTAAACTTACAAACTACTTATGAACTACTTACGAATTAGGGCGGCACAAATATCCATGCCCGAGGGGGGATTCGAACCCCCGACCGTAGTGGCCGTGTAGACCGTGACTGAAGCGCCTCAGTTCCCTCGGCCACCGCGGCCGGCAAGAAATAAATTTTTGCCAGTGGGCGGGATTGAACCGGCAACCTTCAGCACCGCAGTCCGTGACGCTATCCCCTGCGCCAGTATTTTATGTCAAGCGCCAGAGAAAACATTTACCTCAGCGTCACGTGCTCGGGATAGTAGAAAAAGCCAAATAACAAAGCACCACGGGAGTTTGTTGATGCAGAATTCTGAAATTTTTTCTGTCGATGCCGAATGCAAGAATAACTCAGCTCTGATTATTTAGTACTGTTATGACGTATAAATTGATGTCGCAGTAGATTACTCAGCATTCCAGTACGGAGAAACTCTCCCACTATTGCAGACAGCTACGAATTTGTAACACGACAGTGATTTACCCTTCACTAAGTAGCAGCTTATATTGTTACAGCTGTAAATGGAATGGTGCTTTGAACATTTTGTACATTTTTATTCTGCTGCCAATCTAATGAGTTCGTACTGATGAAAAATATGAAGGTGGAAAACGCATAAACGAACCACATTACCTGCGTCTGCAGTTGCATATATCTGTTAATAAATATCATTTTCTTACTACGGCATCGAGTGATTTGTTAATGTGTTTCTTCTTCCTATGTTTACCTGTGTGGCCTTGTTCTTGGTTTCATACAGTCTCATACTCGTGGTAGTCGAGGAATTTTATTTTTATGTGGCTCTAGAATACATAAAAGGCTTAGTCCATAAAGGGGTGTCTAAACATTGTTATTTTTTTTTCCTGGCATGAGCTGAAGTTGATTTGTTGATTTTGAATTATTTTTTTCCATTGAAATCAGCTTACTTTAAAAAAACTATTAGTGTAATTGCTGTATCAGTTTTACTCTTTGGAAATTATAAATGTGTTTGACAGTGGTGCACCTCAATATTTTACATACCATATGGGACATGAGCGAAAACTAATAATACAACCTTCGCTATGCTTATACAGAAATTATACAGGGTGTTACAAAAAGGTACGGCCAAACTTTCAGGAAACATTCCTCACACACAAAGAAAGAAAATATGTTACGTGGACATGTGTCCGGAAACGCTTAATTTCCATGTTAGAGCTCATTTTAGTATTTCTCTTTAAATGTAAATTGAATTAATTCGTGCAGACAATTGTCAAAATACTCAATTGTTACGTTAGTATGTAATGTACTTCCTCGATTCACCGCCCAATTGAAGGAAGGTAATGTTGACGTCAGTGCTTGTGTTGACATGCGACTCATTGCTCTACAGTACTTGCTAGCATCAAGCACATCAGGGCGTAGCATCAACTGGTGAGTGTTCATCACGAACGTTGTTTTGCAGTCAGTGCAATGTTTACCAATGCGGAGTTGGCAGATGCCCATTTGATGTGAGACAGATTTCCAGTACGAAGGTGTCCCGACAGGAAGACGTTCGAAGCAACTGATCGGCGTCTTAGGGGAGCACGGAACATTCCAGCCTGACTCGCGACTGGGGAAAACCTAGAACGACGGGGACACCTGTAATGGACGAAGCAATTCTTCGTGCAGTTCACGATAACCCTAATGTCAGCGTCAGAAAAGTTGCTGATGTACAAGGTAACGTTGACCACGTCACAGTATGGAGAGTGCTACGGGAGAACCAGTTGTTTCCGTACCATGTACAGCGTGTGCAGGCACTATCAGTAGCTTATTGGCTTCCACGGATACACTTCTACAAATGGTTCATCCAGCAACGTGTTACTCCTCATTTCAGTGCAGATGGTCTATTTACGGATGAGGCTTCATTCCGACGAGATCAAATTGTATATTTTCACAATCAAAATGTGTGGGCTGGCGAGAATCCGCACGCAAATGTGCTATCACGTCATCAACACAGATTTTCTGTATACGCCTGGGCAGGAATTGTTGATGCCTTGATTGGGCCTCATGTTCTTCCACCTACGCTCACTAGAGCACCTTATCATGATTTCATACGGGATACTACACCTGTGCTGCTAGAATATGTGCCTTTACAAGTACGCCACAACATGTGGTTCATGAACGGTGGAGCCGGCCGCGGTGGCCGAGGGGACTGAGGCGCTTCAGTCACGGTCTGCACGGCCACTACGGTCGGGGGTTCGAATCCCCCCTCGTGCATGGATATTTGTGCCGTCCTTAGGATTAGCTAGTTCATAAGTAGTTTGTACGTTTAGGGACTAATAACCCAGTAGTTAAGTCTCATACCCTCTACAAACATTTGAACATGAACGATGGAGCTCCTGCACATTTCAGTCGACGTGTTCGTACGCTTCTCAACAACAGATTCGGTGACCGATGGATTGGTAGAGGCGGACAAATTCCATGGCCTCCACGCTCTACTGACCTCAACCCTCTTGACTTTCATTTATGGGGGCATTTGAAAGCTCTTGTCTACTCAACACCGGTACCAAATGTAGAGACTCTTCGTGTTCGTATTGTGGACGGCTGTGATGCAATACGCCATTCTCCAGGGCTGTATCAGCGCATCAGGGATTCCATGCGACGGACGGTGGATGCATATATCCTCGCTAACGGGGGACATTTTGAATATTTCCTGTAACAAAGTGTTTAAAGTCACGCTGTGTTTCCATTCCATGATTAATATGATTTGAAGAGAAATAATGAAATGAGCTTTAACATGGAAATTAAGCGTTTCCGGATACATGTCCCCAAACCTTTTTTTTTTCTTTGTGTTTGAGGAATGTTTCCTGAAAGTTTGGCCGTACCTTTTTGTAACACCCAGTATACTGGTATTAACAATCACCTTCGACAAAGGGAAGCCTCAACACAGGAGGAATTCAGTACAACTACTGCTTTATTCTCTTAAACATGAATAGGCTAATGACGGCGATATGATGTATCAGGAAGTAACGATGCATAAAAATCGAACACCCTGGAACGTCTTTTCTAATAGTCGGTGTGAGACGAAGAAGACAAACATTTAGATTCACGATAAGGAGTTTACAATATTTGGCAACCCTGGGTAGAACATTTATCTCTGCATATTGCTCTCATCTGACTCACTAAATTACTTGACATTCACTTTCCATTTCCATGATCAATACTACATAATCCTGACGGAGTATGAGACGCAAAATCGGAAAATTTAGTTTTTGACACCAGAATTTCTGCAATTCCCATGATCAGCAACTTTTTTTATATTCAAAACTGCAGTATAAGGCTCAGCTATTAATATTACCATGAAAGATATCTCCTGCTAAAAGTTTCTCCTTAGCTCAGGGGTTATACCCTTATACGGATAGTCCAGGGAAACAGGAATTGCCAGTTCTATCGCAGTGGAGAGGACTCACTGTTAATGTTTCCCGTTTTACATACGAAGTGGAAAATTGCTCCAAGTATTTCTTGGATGGAACTGTAAGAAACAATTTACATGTTTTATACTTCTCACAATCGTGGCCCACTGAGCTGTTCTAGTAGTGGTACATCTGTTTTGCGAATAGCAAGCACTTTCAAATACAAACGTCTCTGACAGAATTTAAATCTAAACTTAACCCTTTCTTTCTCACATTATGAATGAAACTTTGGAAACATTAAAATTCAATATTTCCTGTATTAATACAGTGCACAAAACATAAAAATATGTTTTATAATTTTTGGTCAAACAATTGTTCTTTTATGTCATGTATTTCATGTACAACACAAACGTTTGGATTGAGGTATTTTATTACTAGGGACATGATTTTGTTGATAGTGAACACTGTCAGATCGATAGTGCTAGCATAATCTTCGCCACAGAACCAAAGAAAAGACAATTCAATGCTGAAATAAAATAATATAAACTTCGCTCACAGTCACAGCCACGTACAGGAAAAAAAAAAAAAAAAAAAAAAAAAAAAAAAAAAAAAAAAAGTAACACAACCTCCAACATGGACAGATTAATGCCTCAGAAGTGGCTACACGCCGTACCAACGGCAAAACGTCGTACTAGAAGCATGTTGTTCATAAAAAACAATGCGACTTTAAGGATTGATGCACAAATTACGGTATAAATCAGCTTTTAATGCGTTCTTGTTGAAGAACAACACTTGGAATGAATGAGTTAAGTACAGGAATTTTGGTGTCGTTGGTTACGTAGGACCCAATACCAGGAAATACCTATTAAGCGAAAATACTGATTGATATATTTCCTCTGTAGCGAAAATTTTTTAACAGTATGAGGCATTCAGTTCCAGATTTTTCCACTCCGCTGTTGGCAGCTTACTTCGACCACTGATAGTTCCAAAATTAGACCATTTTCTTTGCCTATACATAATTGGACACGTTTGTACGACGAATAGCATTGAGTTCTTTCTATTCCCATAAGTGGAACACAAAATGTTCAGAATGCTTATGTTATTAAAGAGTACGCACTGTAACCTATTGAAAAAGTTGATCGTACACATTTATCCTAAGGAATATGCAGCTCATAATACACCGGAGTTACACACTATAGTTTGTAGAGCCGCGCGGGATTAGCCGAGCGGTCTGGAGCGCCACGTTACGGATCGCGCGGCGTCCCGCTTCTGGGATTCGAATCCTTCTTCGGGCAGTGATGTGTGTGTTGTCCTCAGGTTAGTTTCACTTACTTTAAGTAGTTTGTAATTCTAGGGACTGATGACCAAAGTAGTGTGGTCCTATAGAAGTACGAACATTTTAACATTTTTCGGATTGAAGAAAACGTGAGGACGTAAAAATTGCCTGAATTATTTATGTAACAATAAACTTATAATATCACCTCAATTGTATCAGACGTTACGTAATTACCTTTGCAATCCGAACTTGGAGCTTAATGCTTCACGCCTCTAACGACATAAACGCTAGTAACCGAGGCGAAAGGTACCTCGTGTAGAAACTCAGTACATAAACTCTTGGAAGCATATTTTTGTAGCTTTAATCTTCATTACATAAGGTACGATTTATCACATCTTGCTCCAAAGAAAAATGTAAGCAAATTCCAAAAAAAAAAAACAAGTCGGAGAAATTATTATTTTGTTCGTGGTTAAGCCTGAACGGTAAATATTGAAAATTTGTTAAATGTCTTCTACGGTATGGAGTGTTTGTGTTTATCAATGTAAAGTATGCAAATGCGACATCTATAGCTGCTGACAATACCAAATAATTTATTAGCAATTGCGAATATGAATCGGCATCAGCAAGCTGTCTGTAACACATTTGCATTGGTTACATTGATCAACACGAACACTGCACATCGTAGTTACATGTCGAAGCAAGGCATGCGACAAGCGTCATAAAGTCTCTCCCTCTGTGGCGGAATCACATCATACTCGTAGAATGTAAGAGCACTCATGGGCAGCAAATCATGTGTAACATATGTAAAGTTGATTCGGTCCGGTATCCGTGCTCGGATAGCGTGATGGCTAACGCAAGCGCACGCGGAGCGCTGTAAATCCGTGTTAGAGTCCCGGTCTGGCACGAATTTACACTTTTCACCGATAAATTATACTGCTGATGCTGATTGTAATTGCGAAGTCATTTCTTGTAAATGCTTTATAGTGTGTGTGTGTGTGTGCCACATTTACTGGCATGCAATGCTGTCGCTGCTTTGTGAACATGTAAACACGTCGGTAATGTGTGACGTAACGTAAGCAAAATTGGCACACGTGGAATATGTGAAGTCACATAAAACAACCCATATGTCGAATTTTCTAAATAAATTAGCGCTACTGCTATCTGGCATAACTCGCAGTTTTCATATTTATGTTTGCATTGCCAAACGGTCCGGTTTCATTACCTTTGTACCCACAGTGGCCCAACCTGTTTGCCGCCGAATATACAACAAATATTCAATAGGATTCACGTCGGGCATTATGGACGGCCAAATCAGTTTCTGGAATCCTTCAGAATGTTCTTCATGCTATTCACGAACAGTAATTGTTGTTCGGCGACATGCTACATTGTCATTTGCTACAATTCCATTAGTACAAATACTGTGATCACGAACAAATATTTAAATATCAAACAGCTTATTTTTACAGCGACGTCACGCGTAAATGTAGAATTGCCTGTTTACACTGGGCGACTACGCTGAGCTGACAAAAGCCCAGAGAAGGCAAAATGCACATGTACTGACACAGATGGTAGTAGTACCATGTACAAGAGGTATAAAATGTCGATGCATTGAAACAGCTGTCATTTGCACTCCTGTGAGTCACGTGCAAAGTTTTCCAATGAGCAATATGGGAAACTTTCAAAACGGAATAATAGTTGGAACTAGGCACACGGGATAATCCATTTCTGAAAAAGGGAGTTCAATATTGGGAAATACACAGTGTCAAGAGTGTGCCAAGAACACAAATATCCAATAATTAAATTAAATCTCGTGAAATGTACGGCTCAGTGTATATTTCGCCTGATTTTCGACGCAAATTCAAAGTGGACAGAATATTTGTGGACACTGAAGTTTTTCTGCACAAGATCAGAGGATGCAGAGCATGTCTGAACAGTGCGACAACTCTGGAAGATGTCTGTCTAACTGTGAACAAGCCATGCTTCTTTACATAAATTCCCTCCGAAAATACGGACGCATCAGTTAGGCATCGGTAGTTTCAAAAAGCCTTTTCCCAAAGGTCGGAGGCCATTACTTTCTCGTTTGCGTGAGTTTCCTGACGCCGCAATGTTCATTCCACGATCTGGTGACCATCAGAGTGCGCTCTAGGACAGTCAGTCCGTAGAAGTCTGGAAAAAAAAATCATGGAACTCTGTTGAATAAGAATTCACTTACGAAGGTGTAACAAAATTTACTGCAAGTTTCGATTATGTACTTTTGTTATTGTATTTTTTAGAAGGATACAAAATTCGATATTTCACTGTTTTACTGTTAGAGAAATCAGTCTAGAAGCATCAATGCGATCCTGTTTGCTTATTTGCTGGTTGTGTGTGTGTGTGTGTGTGTGTGTGTGTGTGTGTGTGTTACAGCGAGGGTGGAGATAGAAAAAAAAATCTTTAAACCAATTAAATGTTATGGTTAAAGTTTATGTTATCAAGTAACTTGTGACAGTTTCCTTGACACTTTCCTATCCTCCCTTTACCTCACTCACGTTACCGCGAGCAGCTTGCTAACTCGTCTAGTTGTAATAGACTGAACGTTGATCGTGAGGCCCGTAGGCGGTTGTCACTTAATATTTCACTAATCTGGTGTCTTCTCTCTCGTAGATGTCCCCAGCGCAGAAGCAGCACACAGGTCGTAGACTCAATGTTTCCTGAGGTGAGGCTGAAATTGAAAGTGGTGGATGCTGTGGCTGTCTAACAACCATTAACAAAGTCGATGAATTACTACAGAGTGTCAGTAGCTCTTTTATTTTTACCAATCACACGAGTACAGAAGCCACAAACTGCATGTTGACATCAATATTAGTTGACAAAAGTAACTTTGTTACAGTCATAACACACTTTGACATACATTGCACGCACTTTACAAATATTTTTGGCCCCATTATCAGCGATTAATATAAGAGTGGTTATCGCAAATGCTACTAGATGGTTACCGTGTCGGGGCTCGCAGTGAACTGACTAGCAGTGGAGCTGGGCTCCACGCTAGCGCCTAGAGTTTTGGCGCCAACCGACCCTTCTAGAACGCCACACTCACTCTTCACCTTGTGACGACACTGCCGGCACTCTCATCTCAATGTTATGGTACGATACCGTCTGCGTCGGATCCGGAATCGTGAAGTTACAAACGAAATAGCCAGCCTAGGAATCAGTGTAGCACAGTGTCTCGGTGATACTGTGATTAAAACAAGTGAATAGATTTCATTAATTAAGATATTTGTATAAGACGTTTCCACACAGTTCTATAAACAATACTTTTGTCATTGTACATTATTTCAATAAATAGACAGACGAAGGGTAAAAACTTTTGTAAGACATAAAGAAATGAAAATAAATAGCGTTGCATATATGTCAGGCTCATAAACAAGTTGTGTTGATCAGCTAATTGTTTTAATTAATGTAAAGTCGAAATTTGTATATTGTATTTCTTTGTATATATTGACTGAAGTGAGATTTTGAAGCTATTTTCAGATTTGCGAAGATAATTGATAGTTCAATATATGTTAGGAACATGTATGATGTACTCATTAACTAATTAATTGACATTTGACATTGCACTATGTTGTCAACAGAAAGATCAGAGATTTCGACTTACAATAATTTTACATGGCACTTTTTTTTATGTAGAGTTTTCATTTTATATTGTGATTGTTATTGTGCACATGAAATGGTTTATTTGTATGCTCGGTAATTGTAAATCAGAATATTCAATTGTTATGAACAATGGATAATGTAAGGTCATTATTGACGATGTTATATATTTGCCTCACCGCCTTGCGTGGGGTAGTTCGAGTTTTGGCTTTTCCAAAGTGCACTGGAAGCTATGTCAGTCTGTGTTTTGAAATGGAAGAACTAGCGTTCTGATGCTTTGGATATATTTTGAAGTTGTTATGTTTTGGTGGAGACGAAGTTTCATTGAAAATTAAAGAAGTGAAAATTGTACATACGAGTATTTATTTCTACCACGACGCCCCAGGAGAATAATGTTGCAGCGAGCAGAACCACTATACATCGCAATGTTGAAAAGATGAGTATTATGTTGGAAAGTGGTAGAATGAAATGTAATTACTTAAATAGCATATAAATGTTATAACCTGAAATACTTAATCTAAAAAATTTACAAAACAATAGTGTAATCATAAACAATTAATTAACACACATTGTAGTAATAAAATTAATAACTGAATTTTTATTTATTAAATAAATAATAAAATAGCTGGGAGGTCGTGGCGCGTACAGATATAGCAACAGCTAAACAGATCACTCTTAGAGATAGGGGCGGAATTTTCCCACGGGACCGTACTTACAGTACCATCTGGCTTCCATCTGGCACAGCCACTTCCTACTGTCCCATGTCTATTTCATTATATGTAAACGAAATTATGAAATAAAATAAAGTAATGGCTGCTGGCTTGCAAGCCAGTACCGCCACAGTGTGTGTGTGTCTGTGTGTGTGTGTGTGTGTGTGTGTGTGTGTGTGTGTGTGTGTCAGAGAGAATTAAAAGCAAATCGATTTTTTAGAGTTGGTATCAACTGTGCATTAAATAAAAATCAAATTTGTGAATCACGTTACCTTTCAGGTAATGTTCGTTACAATACAACCGAGGCAGCCTATTAAAACTGATAGAATATGAGAAAAAACTAACCTTATAATGTTTTTAGAATTGCTGTGTTACTGACTGCAGTTTCTCGTAAACAAACATAGAAAATCAGTGAATTCAATTTCCGGTTTATTGCTAAACAGATATTTCGCATTGACAGGTGAACACGTTTCTCGCTTCTCAATTCTCCCGACAGCGCAATATCGGATGACCGTTTCTGGCCGGCCCCGGAAAGAAAGCCATTCGGCCTGCACAAACAAAGCCCTAAATCTGCAGCCCGCGGTGAGTGCACTCGTGAGGTAAGAAGCGATTCCGCTGGCGCATCGATTTCCCCGGTCCTCCGCCCAGCTACTGTTTCCTTCGCAAAAACCTCCCGACTGACTCGGATTCAGTACGTTTCCTCTTCCCTAAAGGCCGGTTCCATTAACGTGATTAATGGTTAAAGGTCAAAAACCGTTATTAGCAAAATTATTTGTTTATTTGGAGTAAAATATTGCAGTTTAGAAAATAAAACTCCGTCATAGAGTGGAAATCTGTAAAATATGATCTACCAAATAAAACAATGTCATTATTAATTCAATTTTTGAACCTGGCTACGTCTTGCGGAGTAGCCTCTCCGATAACTTTCTTCCCGAGGTAGGTGTCTTTCCGCGCAACTAGTTACAGCTCCGCCAGCATACATATGCGAGATGAGGCGTTGCCCAATCACTTGCATAATGACACACAATCAGACGCCATATCACACTAGCACTAAAAAATTGTCAAATTACCACTTACAAGAGAAAATTTATACTAATTATGACTTTGATAATCTCTACTTTCTGCTATGAGAATAATAATTTTATATGGAGTGCAGTGCAAGAAAATCAGGTGATGCTGAAGGAATTAGATTGGGAAACGAAGCAATAAAGGAGGTATATGAGTTTTGTTACTTGGGTAGTAAAATAACAAATGATGGTCGCAGTATAGAGGATATAAAATGCAGAATGGCAATGGGTAAAAAAGCGTTCTTGAAAAAGAGAAATTTGTTAACATCGAATATTGATTTAAACCTAAGGAAGTCCTTTCTGAAGACATTTGTATGGAGTGTTGCCTTGTATGGGAGTGAGACATGGACGATAAACAGGGCGGACAGGAAGAGGATTGAGGCTACGGAAGAATGCTGAAGATTAGGTGGGTGGATCGCGTAACTAATGAGGAGGTACTGAACAGAATTGGGGAGAAAAGGAATTTCTGGCATACCTTGACTAAAAGAAGGGATAGATTGGTAGGACACATTCTTAGACATCAAGGAATTGTGAATTTAGCATTGGAGGGAAGTGTGTGGGGAAAAAACCCCGGGGAAGACGAATAGATGGATACAGTAAGCAGATTCAGACAGATGTAGGTTGTCGTTCTTATGTGGAGATGAAGAGGCTTGCTCAGGATAGGATATTGTGGAGAGCAGCATCAAACCAGTCTCCGGACTGAAGACCACAACAACAACATTATATATATATATATATATATATATATATATATATATATATATATATATATATATATATAGTAGGGTAAAATTTTAAACACTATAATTGTGATACAAAAGTACCTTTGTATATTCTTAAATTAAAATTTGTCCGTTCTTTTAATAATTTTTTTACGCAATGTACCCAGTAACCTGTTATCAAAGATGTTTTTCATATGTCTGCATAATATTTAAACAATTAATCAACTGAGGCAATTACTTGTGTTATGTACACAACAGTCGGCCGCTATCAATCTATACTGCCGTGTTTATCCCTGATAGCAATAAATCCATAAGTTAGTTATTTTCTGTCCTTTGTCCCTCACTTGCTCCCTATATCAATACGCCATATTTATTTATATTAACCGTCTATGCAACTGTAATTTGCAAGTTCTCTTCAGTGGCCTGGAATATATACATCGTTATGTTATATAATACGTAGTTTTGGTTATGAACAGTTGTGGCACGTTTTATAAACGTGAGCAAGGTTATTTAGATTTTTTAAAACTTAGTTTCGTAGATGCTGTAATACATGTGTTGTTTGTTCCACCAGGTTTCCGTTCTTCCTTCCTTTACCTCAAGTGGATCTTTAATTACAGCCATCCAGCACTGGAAAGGCGTCACGTTGTTTGTGTGATGTTTTTGTTTTGGATGGTGTTGCCAAATGTTGATTATTTCTTTTGTTACCAGTTGTTGGAATGTGTGTGTTATCTTTATGCCAATGTGTGTGTGTGAGAGAGAGAGAGAGAGAGAGAGAGAGAGAGAGAGATAGAGAGAGAGCGACAGAGAGATATAGTTTCCTTTTCTAATTACCGTCTTTTCTTAGTGAAGATTAGCAGTGAGTCTCCAATGATGTTTGTCTGTTCATTTATTAATTGTTTGTTCTCAACTATACCTTTTGGATATGGTAAGGTCCTTGTTTTCGTATCATGTGTTTGTTGTGATTGCTGGTCCTGATGATTTTCTTGTCTTGGTGTACACTGGTTGAGTAACGAGTGGGTTGTTTTAAGTGTTCGGCAAATGTGGAGTAGTTTCTTTCATATTTCCATCATCTGGTGTATTTATTGTAGCGTTTTTTGAAGTCTCTGCTTGTCATTTCTATGTACTGTGCATCACAGCTTCGGTATTCAAGTTTCGATATTCGTGATTCTTGGAAATAGTTTTTCTTGTGTTTTTTGTTATAGATTTGTTTGTAGAGATTGGGCAGTCTTATGAGCTATGTGGATTCCCTGTTTCTTCAGTAAGTTTGCCACTCTGTGTATTTACGTGTGTATGCCATGGTGTACGGTTTGTTTTGTTTTTGTGTGATATTATCATTATGTATGTTTATATTGTGTGTTTCGATGTTGTTTAATTTGCTGTTTTTGGTTGTTTTGAAATTATGTATTTGTTTCGTAACTGTCAAGCGGCTGGTTTTTGGGATGATTTCAGGTAGAATGTAACAGCATGTCCGTCACTGTTTTCGATAAATGTTGGGAGAATGATTCCCTTTTTTCTTTACTATTGTTATATCAAGGAAATTTATTTTGTTGTCCTTCTCTTTCGCTACTCTGAACTTTGTTTTTGTGGACCTTGTTTATTTCTGAGTGAAGTTTATCTAGTTTTTCATTTCACTCATTTATCATACACAAGTCATCTATATATCTAAGCTAATATGTAACTTTGGATCTTCTATCTGCCTCCAACTTTTCATATAACTGGATTTTTAAGTAACTGATGAAAATGTTATCTATGATCTTGGGGAACCCATGGGTAGTCCCTTACTATGCAGGTAATATTCGTTCTCGAACTGGAAGTAATTTGATCGCTAGTTAGATTGCACAAACTTGTTATTTCTTATATGGCTTCTGTGGTGTGTTTGCTGTGGGCTTTCAGATTTTGTTCTTTGATTTCTATTGTTTATTTGATCAGTATAGATATGTACATGTTTTATGTATCTGAAGAAGGTGTTCGAAGACCTCTGAACTTTTGTTCATTTTATTACTACATCAATTTAACTAATATGTTTATAATATGACATAATATCGCGCAAAAAAGTTTCATTTTGGAAACGTTCCCTAGGCTGTCACCAAGCCATGCTAAGAGTGATAATTCTACAAGAATTGCAGGAGAGTTTCTGTGATGTTTGGAATGTAGGAGGCGAGGTGCTAGCGGAAGTAAAACTATGAAGGAAGGACCGTAAAGTGTGCTAGGACAGTTCATCTGGAGAGTGCCTACATGCGAAAAGTCCCAGTTTAGAATCTGGCACCTGCTAAACCACATGATTTAAGGCAAATGTGAAGAAAACACTAAATAGCACCCAAGACATACTCACTGAGTAACAGAAATATCACACAACACCGAACAGAACAACCCACAAAGACCAACACTCCACAGCCAACAATAGATACATAGCCACGGCGGAGTGGCCAAACACATTGAGGCGCTATGCTTCGACGCGGGAGGCCTTTCCCCGTCGGGGTACGAATTCCCACTCGGGCATGGATGTTTGTGTCGTCTTTAGTATAAGGTAGTTCATAAGGAGTTTGTAAGTTTAGGGACTGATGACCACGCAGTTAAATCCCTTAAGCTTAACAAACATTTGAACTTTTTGAATAGATACATAAACAGGCGAGTTATAAATTTTAGAAACTTGCCGACATATCATACAGCCGAACACCTGCAAAAAAAATCTGAAAACACTACAAAATAAAAAGTGACAAGACAGTGAAAAACACAGGGAACCTAACAGAACAGGCACATAACACAGAGATACAACACACACTGCATCACTGGTCTCATTTAACCATGGGCACATGCAATCTAGTTGCCAGTAATGTGTGTGTCAGTCTCACTGCACTCTGCTGTCACTCAGTTGTCTCGATGACCACGCATCAGAAAACATAACAAGAAACACACTTTGCATAAAAAAATTCTAAGTTCAAATGTCTGTAAATCTAAAACTACTTAAACGTAGGTAATCTAACCTAAGGACAACACACACACCCATGCTCCAGGGAGGACTCGAACCTCAACGGCGAGCAACCGCGCGCTCCGCAGCGAGGTGCTTTAGAGCGTTCGGCTACTCCACCGCGGCAAAATTCTAAGTTTACAATATTATACTTAAAGAGTACCATTACAATTATGAGGTTTTGTGTCAGAAAGAACAACAAATTCGAAATAAAATCCATCGGTAAATTGCTACAGAGTTTAGGCTAGTTAGGCCTGGCAAGGAATGCTTTTCCTGCTGTCAGTGGGTAACTGGGCAGCTGCGACTGTGCCAAATACTACGGGCAGAGTTGGCAGGGTCCGCTTCAGACAGTCCTGTGGAAGCCCGAAAGAGGGGTGGTGGGGGTGGAAGCTGTGGATGTTGGGGGTTGTCAGGTTTGTCTGCGGCTGCATGCATTATTCAGCGCTCGAGTGCACCCGCCTGAAAGAACACCGCGCGCCGCGCCGGAAGGCTTTTGGGCGAGGGGGGGGGGGGGGGGATCGGAGGGGCGATGGAGGGGGCGGCTGTTTGCCTGTGTGCGTCTGAGCGCCTGCGTGTATCGGCTCTAATGCTCGCCAAACTCTGCCAAAGAGGGCAGCCCTCTCAAATTCCATATACATACAGCGTCACGCTCTCGGCCCCGTTAGGCGTAAAGGGGAGCTCCAGGAAGCATTTCGGTGTCATAGCAGTGTACAGCCAAGTGCGAAAGTCAAGTAGAACATCACTGAGCGTATATTAATTATCGTTTACTAGCGCGCATGATGACTGCACCATGAGCTGAAATAAATTATACCTGTAGGTGACTTGATACAAATGTTGGTGGGAACGTATGATTGGCTCTGTAAAGCGCTGCTTGAGGAAGGTACTTGGTCGGTCTCAAGTTGATGCTGAAAGCCTGAACACCATTTTGATTTCAATAGAAGCCGCAATAAACTCGAGACCCATCACCCAAGGAGAGAGTGACTTGGCGTTGACACCAGCTCACTTCCTAAATGGTGACAGTCACTATTCCATATGGGCCATTTTGTGTCCCAGCTTTGTCGCCGCTTTTGTGCATCGTATCCGTCGTAGGTGTCGGTGGCCGAGTAGAAAAGTACCGATTCAGGAAAGAGGAAGCACGCTTGTGCAGGTACGAAGGTGAGCAGCCAGTGGGGCAGCAGAAACTAGAAACACTAGAGTAAATTAGAACGAGATATATATTGCACAGAATTTCTACAATACTTAACTTTTACATAGTTCAGTACTGCAGAATGCTGATACACAGTTGAGTTAGAGGCCTGCCTAGTGCATGTCCGATAGCCAAGTCTTCACTGGTGCCTATCTGATTCCGAAGTGTTAACTGGTTCCTATCTCAGTCCCAAGTGAACGATGTCGTTCAGTGGTGGCCACGAGCGGAGTTGTAGCAGAGGGCGCTCGTGGCTGACGTAAGAACGCCGCGCCGTGCGTGCATGACGGCGTGCGGCGAAAGTAGGTGGCGCGCACTTTAGACTTGTGCGACACCACAGGCCAGAACCAACAGTTAGGAAAAATCTGGCCAAGGAGTTCCAACGCAGACAGAAATTTTATGAAGACCTTTGGCGAAGATGGAAAAACGAATACCTGTTGATACTAAGAAACTACCATGAAGTGAAAGGCTACCCATCAAGAAGCGAACCCTGAATAGGAGAGGTTGTTCTTCATCAGGAGGATATGAATTTAATTGTTTGTATAGCTTATGGGACTTAACTACGGGGTCATCAGTCCCTAAACTTACAAACTACTTATGAACTAACTATTACTCAGGACGCCACAAATATCCATGCCCGAGGGGGGATTCGAACCCCCGACCGTAGTGACCGTACAGACCGTGACTGGAGCGCCTCAGTCCCCTCGGCTACCGCGGCCGACGGGGTTATGAAACCACGACACGTGGGGAAGAGAGCAGTGGTGGAAGAAGTGCGGCTTAGCAGAGACAACAAGATCGGGTGCATCATTCTCCGGAAGCCCGATAGAACGTAGATCTGTCGACCGGTTCAGCTGGTCATTCCCCTGGAGATAGACCAGGGTGGGGAGGATGTTGCAGGTTGAGAACGATTGAGAATGAACATTTACGCCATCTACTGACGGTTTTGTAACTTGTGTTGACGGTGCTGCCCTCAGCAGGGAGTGTTGTAATTTACTTCAGACTGTTTTCACTACTGTAAGATGGAGGTGTCGAAATAAAGCTGTTTGTGTGAAGTTCACTGTGTTCAATTCTCTTAATACTAGCGTGTAGCAACAACAAAATCGCACTGGTGTGTTTTACGGCCCACTTTAGCTATCTCTATGATTTTGTACAACTATTTCGGACACAAATAATGAAAATAAAAATAATTAAATTTGATGGACGATACGATTACGGCTGTACTATTCTGATAATGTCTATGCAACTACAATTACATTACAAACAGCTTTTTTTAGTGTTACTAACACATTTTTAGTCCAAAAAATCTGAAAAAGGAAGGTTCTGGTCTTTGGCGACCTACTATTATGTCTGTAAAATTTAATGTCGATCGGTGGAATGATTCGACCTAAATAGTGGGATTACATTACGATCAGACACAGACACAGACACACACACACACACACACACACACACACACACACATCGTTAGAACGGCGTTACTTATGCGAATATCTCTGAAACGATGCAAAATATGAAAAACACATAAGAGAGCAACGTTGTAGAGAATTATCTCTTCCACACACCTGTTTATTCAATTTTCGGGTCAGATGTACGGCTAAGCCGTTACATTCAATTAAATTTCGAGCTGACAAAAGGTGATCGCAAAGGCCCACTTTTAGAGTTACTACCGTAACATAAATTGGTCCAAAATAGTACGATGTTTGTAAATCTAGCGGGCTTAACTACGTTGGTCATCAGTCCCAAGGCTTACAAACTACTTATACTAACTTAAAGTAACTTATACTAAGGATGACAGAAATACCCATGCCCGAGGGAGGACTCGAACCTAGACGGCGAGTGGCCGCAGCAAGGCGCCTTAGTGCACGCAGCTAACCTGCCGCTGCAAAATAGTACAAAAGGTAAACATTTCCACATGGTGTCAGGTTTCCAGGTGACAGCTGAATGCTATAAAACGTATATGGCAAAGTGGAAGGAAGCTTAAGGATTTAATGTCAAGTCTACAGCGTGGTCATTAGAGATCGAGACAGAAGAACCGATATTTTGCTATTGTTAACTACAACATTAATTGCGTACATACAAAGTTAATCACCTAAAAATGGTAACTATGTTTCTTATTTCGATGTTCATTTAACACATAATGAAATCTATACATATTATAAAAATGTCTTTATATGCTTTTGTATGTTCGTTTCTGGAACTTAAGCACCGTTTTATTGCTGTAATCCTTTTACTTCCAACATATGCGTTTCGCCCTCTATTTAGGCATCATCAGTGGATTCTATTTCTAGAAATGACCTTTTTTCTTACTGCCTGCAAACTGTACACTTTTTTATTAATTACAATAACTTAGGTTCCTCGCGTTTTTTCTGGTGTTCTTCCCACCTGGTCCCTGGGTGAATTCAAATAGCTTCGCCATAATTTGTGTATTTCCTTCTTCGTTTAATCGCTCACTATTTCAACGTACACTGTTTCACAAGCTTGAAGGTGACTCTGTTGAGGATACATGAGTAAGCAAAAATGTTATTTCCAGATGAAGAATCCACTGATACCATAAGATAACTGCGAAACGCGCATGGAGGAAATTGAAGAATTGTACCAAGACAATGTCTGTTTCATTCCCGAAAACAAATATTCCTTTACTTTCTGCAGAAAATGGCCACACAAAAAAAACTTCGTGTGTGTGTGTTTTTTCCACATCTTTTTCTAAACTATCGTCCGCCTCCGTAGCTTAGCGGTAGCGTCGCTGACTACCACGCAGGAGGCCCGGGTTCTATTCCCGGCTGGGGATTGGGTGTTGTGAGTTGTCCTAATCATCATCTCATCATCAGTGGCACGGAAGTCACCCACGCGGCGTCAAATAAAAAGACTTACACTAAGGCGGCCGTACAATCCCACAAGGGATCTCCCGGCCAAGAAAGCCATATGCTCATTTCCTTTTCTAAACTATTGAGCCCACTGCAATCAGTCTTGGTACACATATTCCTTATTATCGGACAACAATCACTGTGGAAGTAAAAACCACCTGCAACACAAGATATATGACGTGATTAACAATGAAAACTGTCCCATAATATAAAGTATGAATAATATGAATAACGACAATTTATTCAACTTCTGTTTGCGAATGAGAGCACTTAGCGACTAGCAACAAACTTCACGCGTAGTATCAAAGTATTAGGAAAGATTTTCTCGCGAACAATACCACAAATATGATGAAAGGATTTTAAATGTGTTTATTTCCGTCAACAGTTGCAATAAAATTGTTTAATAACATGTTTCGATCACTTAGATCATCTTCAGATCTTATAGTTGCGTCCGTAACTCGTCTGGCTGAGTACCAATTAGTACTCAGCCAGACGAGTTGCGGACGCAACTATAAGATCTGAAGATGATCCAAGTGACCGAAACATGTTATTAAACAATTTTATTGCAACTGTTGACGGAAATAAACACATTTAAAATAACATAGTGCAGTTGCGGACATTCTCAAATCGACCATGTCGACTATAATGATGAAAGGAATTCAGTGTATCGATTACTACTTTTCCGATGTTCATGCAGTAAACCTAAGGCATTCGGTATTAACGTAATATTTTTGTTATTTCTAAACTGCTAATTGTATTTTACAGACAATACACTCACATCACCGAAAGAGCCTTCGAAATGAAAGCATATTAAGACACATACGTTAGAAGATATGGCGTCAACTACAATGAAATGCAAGAGACTTCGTCCTATCACGCTTTAGGAAGCAATTTATTATTTCCTTACAACAAACTACTCCATTCGAAACGTACTTCGCAGACCATTTCCTAATATTCTACTGTACGAATGTGTAAAATTAAATTATTGTAAGACACACAGTTCAGAAGATATGAAATCTTAAGAACACTGTTGTTGTTTTTGTAAAATACAGGCGTCTAGGCGTCTAGTTGATTTCAAATTTTCGCTACCCTTTTAATGCATAGAGCAGTACTTCTATTTAACGTAGTATATTTTATTATCAACCATGACGAAGCCTTAGCCATTAGGAGCACGATTTCTTTCATGGTCTTTAGTTCAAGACGGGCTGAGATAAAATGGCAGATAAGGAGATATGCTACACGATGGACGTCTGCATGTTTATGCCTGTGTGATTGCTACGTTTTGATGCTATATTTTTATTACATAAAATACATTTATGTTTGTGCTAATATGTGTATTAAGGACCAGGAAACTGACAGACGAGTCTCCCAGCCAGATTGTGAACCCATTTCTTCTGTCTTAAATTCAGTAAGAAACAACAGATTATTATGCACCGTTTTAGCTATTTTTCGGTATAATTTTAATGCATATTTAAACATTCGTCGTACCAAATTACAAACTTTGATATACATACATCGTAAAACTTCGTGAGTGTAGTGTGACGATTGTGAACCAGTGATTCTCCAAGACCACTTCATCTACTTCTGCAGGACGTTCTTCGTTCAAAATACACCGTCAGCCACTTATTCATCATGGCACTTGGTGTGACCATCATGAAACGCACATCAACTTCGAACAACAGCGTCACTTAAAATCGTACAGTTCAGTGTATACACGAAAGTCGCTTCAAAGCTTTCATGAAGCAATTTCCACACAACAAATTTTTAACGTGTAGTGGTAGTATTGAAACTTCCTGGCAGATTAAAATTGTGTGCCGGAACCGGGACTAAAACCTGGGATCTTTGTCTATCACTCTACCGACTCAGCTATCACGACACGTCTCACGATGCCGCCTCACTACTTCCGCCAGTACGTCGCCTCCTACTTTCCAAACTTCACAGAAGCTCTCCTGCGAACCTTGCAAGACTAGCACTCCTGGAAGAAAGGGTATGGTGCAGATATGGCTTAGCCACAGCCTAAGGGATGTTTCCAGAATGAAACTTTCACTCTGCAGCGTTGTTTGCGCTGATATGAAATAGCCTGGCATATTAAAATTGTGTTTAGGCAAAGGTCCCAGTTCGAGTCCTGGTTCCGGCACACAATTTTAATCTGCCACGATGTTTCATATCAGCGCACACTCCGTTGCAGAGTGAAAGTTTCATTAGTGTTAGTATTATTTGACGCATGTACCCTCCAGGCGTAGAGACTATTCATATGAGAAGGCGACAATGGTGGTGACTAATTTTGTTACTTCCAACTCGAATCCCAGTACGGATCAATTATTTAGAATTACTCGCCTGTTTAGTGCTGTATCATTAGCCGCAACTCAGCGCTACGAACTATTATTGGACGTGAACAATGCCCTGGTATCACAAGAGACTCTGTTTACCTTTTCCGCGTATTAAGCGAAGCTTTAAAACTGCAAACGGCGCTTAACCCACCATACGAGGAGTATTGAATTTCAACACATTCGCCTTTCCGAGTAATCCGGCTCTGGTTTTCATCGGCGCAGCGGTGTGCCGTGGGCAGATCGTCAATTGTAGCGGTCTTTCTCCTGCAGGGCTCGATGAGGGAGTGGTTGGGGAGGGGGAGGGTGGACACAATGTCGTCAATTAAGGCCGCTGTGATGCCCCCCCCCCACGCAGGTGTCCGCGGCATTTCTCTGCCTCTCATTCGCTCGCTCCGCACGGCGATCGCACCACCCTTCCACCCTCACCGCACTGTGCGTGGTAAAGCCATCCCCTCCCCCTCCCGACTGCGCTTCCCACTCCGGCCGCAGTCACGTCGGTATCCGGTCTTAATGGCCGATGCGGACACCCTATTGAAATTCCACGGAGCGGCGCACGAAATTGGAAAAAAATGGTAGTCCCCGAGTGACGTCTTTTAGAGCTCCTGTCGCTGCAGTTCTTCACCACTGATACGGGCGCGGTGGTTACTAATGATCGAAGAAAATCCTCCCTAAATAACTGAATGTAAAAGTCGTTATACGTACTAAGATGTAAATTTACGAGACATATGAGATAAAAAAATTGTGTGCTGCTGTCTTGGTCAAAGAACGCCGCGGTGGAGTGGTCGACTCCTCTAAGGTGGCCTGCTGCGGAACGCGCTGTTGCTCGCCGTCGAAGGTTCGAGTCCTCCATTGGACATGGATGTGTCCTAAGATTAGGTTTAATTCGACGAAAGAAGTTAAGTCCCATACACATACAAACAGCCGGCCGCGGTGGCCGAGGGGACTGAGGCGCGCCAGTCACAGTTTGCAGGGCCACAGGGCCACTGCGGTCGGGGGTTCCAATCCCCCCTCGGGCATGGATATTTGTGTCGTCCTTAGTGTTAGCTAGTTCGTAAGTAGTTTGTAAGTTTAGGGACCGATGACCCCGTAGTTAGGTCCCATAAGCTCTACAAACATTACAAACATTGGACTTACAACCAGTTAAACATTTTGTTAGAAAAACAAATATTTAACGACTGGGAATATACAGTATATGAGGTGGAACAAAACAGGTATGTCATCTTAACCATCTCATGCGTCGCGTCCTCAAATGAGGGTGCTTGAATTTTGTCTCATTTCTGTCATCTGTTACATCTGAGGTGACCGTAAAAGCGCAGGTACCTCATATGAGGACTAATAATGAATGCTAGAATGTCTCCTAGACGGCGGAGTTATTAGTTGGACTAACAATGAATTGGAAACTAGATATTACAAGAAAAAGAAAGAGGCAGGTCTTCAGATGAAAACACATCAAAAAAAGAAAAAAGAAAGAAAAGGAAAGAAGGCGTGTCATTCGGTACTCAACGAATTACGCTTCTATGGGGTATAACACTGGCCAGCCAAGTCAGGTGATCACAATGCCAAGAAGTGTCATGATCGGGACTGCCGAAACGTAAACACTTTACATTTGAGAAAAGTGAAAACTTGCTGTTTGTCCTGAGAGCCTGACACAATATCATTGTACGAAAAATACAAAATAGTGTAGCCTCTTAATGTATTCTTTGCTTTATTAATAGATGTTCCACGTAAAATGTAGCAGTTTTGGTACTCACTGACCTCATCTGAGGACAGTGGTCAAAAAATTTTTCAAATGTTGGTAGAGCTTATGGGAGATAACTACAGGGTCATCAGTCCCTAAACTTACAAACGACGTATGAACTAGCTTATACTAAAGACGGCACAAACATCCATGCCCGAGGGGGGATTCGAAACACCGACCGTAGCGGCCGTGCACACTGTGACTGGCGTGCCGCAGACCGCTCGCCCACTGCGGCCGGCATCGTCAGTTAATCATCATCGACTAGCAAGTAGCCGATGTGGCGTCACTTAAAGACTTGCACCAGGCAGGACGAACACGATTCCAGCTGGGGTCTAACGGCCAAAAATGCCACACGAAATCATCAAATATCAGCCATTAAGCTTCACAAAGGGCTGAGTTATACTAGGGGATGCCGTGCAGGAATAGCCACTTGATATAATGCGTCATGTCACGGGCTGCGCGGACGGGTCCTATCTCCTCCCTGTGTGTGTGTGTCTGTGTGTGAGAGAGAGAGAGAGAGAGAGAGAGAGAGAGAGAGAGAGAGAGAGAGAGAGAGAGTATGTGTGTGTGTGTTTTTTTTTTTAAGCTAGTTTAAGTAGGTTGTAAATCTAGGACCGATAATCCTGGCACTTTGGTTCCTAAAGTTTACAAACATTTGGACCCTAGGAGTTATCAAGTATATGTCGAAATCATCTGTCAATTGAGGATTATCTATCTGATTAATATCTATATAAAGATTGCTAAGAGCCAACCAACATTCAATTACTACATTTTTTAATTATTTATTTTAATCTTTACTGTAACATCTCTTGCTGTGCTGATTCACTTCAGAAAATTATGAATGTAATAATAAAACTATCGCTTTGTACACATGCGCTGTACATTAAGTCAGTCTTAAGTGTTAGGAATGATTTGCTTGTCTATTACAAATTTACTACTAACAGTACTAATATCAGCTTGTTGACGGAGAATGAACTTACAGCAGAGAATCTACCTGCAAAATTACAACGTTGTGCGAGGAATGCTTGAGGTGATCTGCCATCATAGATATTAAGAACTGTGGAAAACTTACTTGTGTATAAAATATTTGACTTGCTGGTAGAACTTCTAGGTTATAAGGCCGAGGTCCATAAAACTTTTCAGTTGTTCCTCACGTTTCTTCAAGAGCTGTGCCGGTCTTCAGAGGTCTTCTTACTTCCGTTGAGACTCGGCAAGACTGAAGGAAAGTAAGAAGACCTCTGAAGATGTCCGGCGCAGCTCTTGACGAAACGTTAGGAAAAACTGAAAAGTTTTATGGACCACGGCCTTAGAAACCGGAAGTTCTACCAGCAACTATGACATCCGGTCGTGGAAGCATTGTATAAAATGTGTTACAGTACCAGCACCTCGTCATTTCTTGAAAACTATAGCGAAACTTCACACAGTTGCTGAAACTAATTTTACTTACATGCTTCATGTCACATATACACTACTGGCCATTAAAATTGCTACACCTCGAAGATAACGTGCTACAGACGCGAAATTTAACCTACAGGAAGAAAATGCTGTGATATGCAAATGATTAGCTGTTCAGAGCATTCACACAAGGTTGGCGCCGGTGGCGACACCTACGACGTGCTGACATGAGGAAAGTTACCAACCGATTTCTCATACACAAACAGCAGTTGACCGGCGTTGCCTGGTGAAACGTTGTTATGATGCCTCGTGTAAGGAGGAGAAATGCGTACCATCACGTTTCCGACTTAGTTAAAGGTCGGATTGAAGCCTATCGCGATTGCGTTTTATCGTATAACGACATTGCTGCTCGAGTTGGTCGCGATCCAATGACTGTTAGCAAAATATGGAATCGATAGTTCAAGAGGGCAATACGGAACGCATATGTGCACATGTTTGTTAAGCTTAAGGGACTTAATTGCGGCCCCGCAGTTAAGTCCCATAAACTATACAAACATTTGAACTTAACTGCGGGGTCATAAGTCCCTAAACTTACAAACTACTTATGAACTAACTTAAACTAAAGACAGCACAAACTCCATGCCCGAAGGGTGATTCGAACCCCTGACGGGGAACGGCCTCGCACACCGTAGCGTAGCACCTCAATGCACTCGGCCGCTCCGCCGCGGCACGGAACGCCGTGCTGGATCCTAACGGCCTCGTATCACTAGCAGTCGATATGACAGACATTTTATCCGCATTGCTGTAACGGATCGTACAATCACGTATCGATCCCTGAGTCAATATATTGGGACGTTTGCAAGGCAACAACCATCTGCTCGAACAGTTCGACGACGTTTGCAGCAGCATGGACTATCAGCTCTGAGACCATGGCTTCGGTTACACTTGACGCTGCATCACAAACAGGAGCGCCTGCGATGGTGTACGCAACGACGAACCTGGATGCACAAATAGCAAAACGTCATTTTTTAGGTCAATCCAGGTTCTGTTTACAGCATCATCATGGTCGCATCCGTGTTTGTCGACATCGCGGTAGACGCAAATTGGAAGCGTGCATTCGTCATCGCCATACTGGCATATCAGCCTGTGTGATGGTGTGGGGGGCGATTGGTTACACGTATCGGTCACCTCTTGTTCGTATCGATGGAACTTTGAACAGTAGGCGTTACATTTCGGATCCCGGCGAAATCCTACATTTCAGCAGGATAATGCACGATCGCATGTTGCAGGTCTTGTACGGGCCTTTCTGGATACGGAAAATGTTCGACTGCTTCCCTTGTTAGCACATTCTTCAGATCTCGCATCAATTGCAAACGTCTGGCCAATGTTGGCCGAGCAACTGGCTCGTCACACTACGCCAGTCAGTACTCTTGATGAACTGTGGTATCGTGTTGAAGCTGCATGGGCATCTGTACCTGTACGCGGCATCCAAGCTCTGTTTGACTCAATGCCCAGGCGTATCAAGGTCGTTATTACGGCCAGAGGTGGTTTTCTAGGTACCCAAATTGAGAGAAAATGTAATCACATGACTTGTCAGTTCTAGTAAATATATTTGTCCAATGAATACGATGGGACGCCAATCTCCAAGCTTCCTTCCTTCCAATGAATACCCTTTTATGATCAGCATTTCTTATTAGTGTAGCAATTTTAATTGTCAGTAGTGTTTAATACAAGAGAGACATCCGTACAGCAATAACACGATCGAATCTTTTCTAGACATGGGAATCATATTCTTCATTCAGCCGGGGATTTACTACTATCACATTAAATGAATAAACACTAAACCTGAGCGCAAATAGCGAACACAGAATTAATTTATTATGTAAAAACCGCCAAGATCGCTTTAAACTTTTATTTGGATTACCGCTTTTGGCAAACTAAACTGCCGTCTTCGGATCTTTCATTTCTTTCCTCATATCACAAATAAAAACTTTCGAAAACATACTTACTCCTCAACATTACTGTTGGCTTTTCATAATACAAATAAAATAGCTAAAGTCTCTTGCTTTAATCTGATGTGACCCCATCGCAATAAAGAATGAGTCTTTACATATTTTATTTGTATTATGATAAGCCAACAGTAATGTTGCTGAATCAGTTTTTATTTCTGATGTGAGGAATGAAATGAAAGATCCGAAGACGGCAGTTAGTTTGACAAAAGAGGTAATCCAAATAAAAATTTGAAGTGGTCTTTTCCGCTTTTGCGACAACAAAATAAATAATTAAAAAATAAATAAATAAAATAAAGAGAGATTAAACGGACGCCACCACCCCTAACAAATCTGACAAGACAGAGAGCGTTTCTACGGTATTCGTCTGTACTTGCCATGAAATATAAAAATGTTCAAATATTTTTTAAGCTTATGAGTCTTAACAGCAGGGTTACTTGTAAACTAACTTATACTAAAGACAACACAAACATCCACGCCTGAGGGAGGATTCGAATCACCAATGGGGAACGGCTTGCGCATGGCAGCTCGGCCACTCTGCCGCGGAGCCATGAAATAGTCAAATGTTAGTTATAGAGGGGCAAAAAATGACTATTGGACGAAAAATGCTGCATAAAACGGGGTAAGGTTGTCGCAGCACTAGGAGGGATGGAATCATGTGGGTGAAAATATTTAAGTTATTATTTTGCCTTCATCTGGCCAAATACTGGACAAAACCTCAGCGACGTGAATTATATTAAAATTAACTAACACATTTTCTTGTGATTCGGTTGCCTGAACATCCACAATTGAGCATACTGAGCATTGTAGAGGAAAAATCCACTTCCTTTACACACTTGCTTTATTATCTTAATGCATGTTAAATCCCATCAGCAGTCTTATAACTAAATCAACAGCCGCGCGGACCCCACATGCTCCCAACGGGAGGAGTTGGCCTCAACACTTCCCGGGGGACGCGTAAAAACCTGATCATGGGATTTAACATGCCGGAAGCCGGTCGAATGTAAGATGATAATGCAAATGTGTAACGGAACTGGATTTTTTCTCTACAGGGCTTAAAATATTTTTATACTTGCTAGTTAATAATAATAATAATAATAATAATAATTTCAGGATGGAAACGTCTTGAAATTTTAATTTCCTCGAGTGCGTTTCACCTTTGACACTGAACTTTTGTTACAAGACATTTGGCAGGAACATGACCTAAGCCAGTTACGTCTTTTGTATGTGACTATCATCTGGTTTTCGTTTTTACTGATTGATATCTTCTACTATAGTCCGTAAATTCGTCGTCAACTACATTTTTAAATAGTTTTGGGAAGACGTTTCCCTCATGTTTTGCTTACAGTTTATTCCAATTGTTAAAACCTGCGGAGGATACTAAGTTTTCGACTCCGAAAGCGGTCGTGTATTCAAGAAATATTGTTAACTGAGCGACAGTTGTGCGATCCATTCCATTTACATATCGTATATGTACACGACTGACCTAAAAGAAAAAGCTACAGAACAGGATCATTTAATGTTAATTTACTTATTTTTTGTAAGCTACATAGAAACACTTTATCAGAAACAGTCACCGTTTTTAGAGTTTCATGTTACGAAAAGATTTCCGTAATTTGTCTTATACAAAATATGAATTTTCTCACTTTAAGAATGTTCGTTTACGTTATCAACGCTGTTAAATTAGCAGTGTGTATTTTCTGCTCTAGATATCATTTTTGGGAGGTTCAGCAGAAGTTAATAATCAAATTGTAATAAACAATGAAACGTGATAGAATACTCGATAACGGAAAGGGAAATTAGATTTTGTACACATTTTACGTGTCGTTTGATGCGACAACTGAACGGAGCGAGAAAAAGAGAAACCGTTGATTGAATACTGTTTGCCTCTTAATTACTGACGTCCATTTCGATCAGCATGTTTTTGTGATCAAATAGACATAACGTAATTGCACAATACGCTGGTAATTTCTGGGATTGTAAAGAAACAGAATTATGTTGTTGTTTATTTTTAATTTATTAGTTTATATTTTGAAGGAATAAACGCCAAAATGTCGAAGGTAATCAAAACACCGCTTTCAACTCCTTCTGAATTTAGAATTGCTTTTTACCGGCTGTAATAATTCCCGATAAAAGATATGATTTAATTTACAAAAATGTGTGTATTTTACCACGTTGAGAAGCAGCGATATTCTTTCGCTAGGTAGGGAACACACGTCACAACACTTCTTAGAATCACCAGATCCATAAATCTTTTGTAGGATCTTGTTACTGTAATATTTACCACGACGTGACGTTCAAAGCAGCGGCACTGGAAATAGAGATCAATCTTCAACTGAGATTTGCATTTTGCAAACTGGCGCCAGCATAAATTTGGAACGCATTACAATAAATTTACAGTCAGAATGAAAATATTCGTCTCACTGCATAACAAATAGCAGATACTTCCTGGTTGAAAGGAGAGAATTATCTTCTCCACTTATCTGACACATTCAAAACAATATAAATGAATACATTTTGACATATTCGTGCATATTTACAGGTGTATGATACATAATGTGATGTGAAATATTATATAATTCCACATGACGTTTCTTATGTCCTACAATATACTATATGTTTATCACCCCTCCCTCTCTTCCATAATGGAAAATTAGGGTTACGTCGAGTCGTAAGAAATTGTGAATATGTTAGGATTCACGATTTAGTGTTTTTTTAGGTCCAGAAGTTAGTTTTCGTGTTTTGTATCTATGGCTGTGGCTAGGATATTCTCTTGTGATAGGGGAATTTTTCATTCATAGTTAATAAGCTGTCGTGGACAAGAGGGTTTGAGAATTACAAGATGCTCAAAGATTATTCAGAAAGTGTTGAATAAAAGTCTTCTTTGTGATTATGTTACTATACTTATCAAAATGTTATATTTAACGTTGCATGTTTCATGCAGCTCTCCACCCTACTGTATCCTGAACAAGCCTCTTTATCTCCTCATAAGAAAGGCCCCCTAAATTCATTTGAATCTGTTTAATGTATTCATTTCTTGGTCTCCACCAGCCATTTGTACCCCACACACTTCCTTTCAATGCTAAATTCACGATCTCTTTATTTTTAAGAATGTGTCTTACCAATAGATCCCTCTGTCAGTCAAGGTATGTCAGAAATTCCTTTTCTCCAATTCTCTCCTTAGTTACTCGATTCACCCATCTAATATTCAGCATTCTTCTGTAACACCACATTTCATAAGCCTCTATCCTCTTCCTGTCCTCATTGTTTATCTTCAATGTTTCACTCCCATACAAGGCAACACTCCACACAAAAGCCTTCAGATAGGATTTCCTTACGCTTAAATTAATATTGGATAATTAACGTACAACAATCGAATCGATAACTATCTTCCAATGTTATATAAAATTTTGAACATAGCTGCTATTGTAACCGACCGTTACAACGTCAGTTCCAAGAGCAACACGCGCCAAAAGAACATTCAAGTAACCTTCGTCATACTTCTGGAATTTGCTTCACTACATGACTTAAAAATTACATGGTGTATTATATACCTCACGTTACGTACTCAAATTTGGAAATGGTTCTGATAAATAAAGACGAATTACAGATGACGAACACAAAGACAAATATAGCCTCCAAAACGACTGCTGCCAGCATAAAATATAAATAAAATCGTAATACGGTGTGACTCCTATCTAACAGGCTGCGACCGTAATTATTTCCGCCCCGCCATTTACATTTTGTAGACCAACTGTTGTTCCATTACGCAGAAAGTAAATAGACTGTTTTATTGTTCTTATTGTTCTTGTCGCTCCCCTACTACAAGGCCGTGACGCCCTCGTATAACTGTTTCGAAAGTAGTTAAGACACAGGAAACGACGATTAGTAATGTTTTGGCCACAGTACTACGGCTTCTAGGCAATGATGCATCGCCTGTTTAGCGAGCGAGCTGTCAAACGACGTGGTCGGTCAAGAGCCATCGGAGCTGAAGGCAGTAATCGCGTGGAAGCTGTTAGCAGAATAAGGTTATGATTAAACCTTAAATGCCGCAGAGTTATTGGCTCTGCGGACGCGGCCGCGACCACACCTGCTGCCTGCGGCTGGAATCCAATTAATGAAAGACCGCCGGCTCCATCGACGCTCGTTAATCTCAGCGCCACCCAATCCGCTGCCGTCAAATTGCTAATAATACCAAGTGGGTGGGTGGGCCGGCGCTCTGACGGACGTGTGAATCCCGGCTGAAGCACTGAGCTCCAAATACCACCAGCCCGTTGGAACGTCCAAGTATGGCCCGTTTAAGGTCACACAGGGGCCGTAGCGCTGCTGACATGCAAGGCCTCCTGTGCACTCACATTTTAGTGTATTATTTCGCTTTCATCCTTCAGCAGAGCCTGCGACTGAGTAAGGGGTTCATTTATCAAATAACTATAAGCTGCTGCCAGTCAATATATTCTTCTCATTATTAATACTCGTGAAAAATGAAAATAAGAACAACATGAATTCGTCGACCCAACAGGGGGAAATTTTATTGACACATTCTTGAGGTTGTATACAACACACGATCACATAGGCAGAGCCGTACGCACGTGATTAGTCACCAGAGCGTCCGCAATGTTGGCGTTAGTACCGTGTATACCCTCATTTTTCAGCAATGGAAGCTGTAATTCTTGCATGAAGACGTTCATAGAGATTTAAAATGTGGTTATGTGCAATTTCCACCTGGTGCCTCATTTGGGCCAGGTTTCGTGCCACTCATTCAGACGGCCCAACATGACGTTTCATGCGCTCCCGAACATGCTCAATGGGGGAGAGATCTGGCGACCGTGCCGGCCAGGGTATTTGACGTACACCTTGAAGAGCACGTTGGGTAGTACGGAATACATGTGGATCTGTATTGTCCTGTTGAAAAAGCATATCACCTTGTTGGTGCATGAGTGGTTGCAAGACGGGTTAAATGATAGTTTCAGTGTACCGTGCACTGTTCAGTGTACTCTAGACGATCACTAGAGGATAATGGCGAGTGTAGAACACCGCTCCCCTCACAATGATGCACGATCGTGTGTGACGTTAGTGTCCTCACGTCCCGGCATTGTTCAGCCAGCCTCCATTGGTTTCATGGAACGGAATTGTTGAAACGTGGTAGGAAGGTAGCTTATACCTCGAATCAATACATGGGTTATCTTTCGTAAGCCTCCATAGGTGCATGGCGGAGGGTACGTTACAATTTGTTTGCCTGGTCAATATGAAAGTCAGCACATACATGAATGTTTTCATGAAGGAGATATTTATAATCTGGAAGCCAGTGAATTTCGAATGGTGGAGGATACCTTGCGACTTTGACACCGTTTGACCAGTCTGCATGAAACTTGGCACATATACGTATGACTTCATATATAGGAAGGAGAGGAGTAGGTGGTGGTGGAGAAGACAGAAAACGGGGGTTGGAGACGGACAGAGAGAGGGTAGAAGAATAAGAGTGGGGAGATGGTGACAGACAGGTGAAAGGAGATGAACAGAGGGGGACGGAGGAGGAAATTAATAGCGAAAGAGATGAGACGAATAGAGAGAAGGGAGGAGATGGATAGAGAGAGAAGGAAAGAGAAGGTACACAGTGAGATAAAAGGGAAGATGAACTAACGCAACACTGAAATAAATGAGTACCCGAGTAACGCCGGGTTTCCAGCTAATGTTCTATAACTCTTGAGACAAAATGAAACAAATGAGACTGACCAGAATGTTGAATCTCTCGTTCAGTACCAGATATCACACGTTGCTGGGTTTCCGTACCTTGTCGCATAAATACTTTTGTCAAATTATCTGCCTGCTGTAGGCTGAGCGTTGACTGACGTAAGCAGCAGGTGGATGAATATGACTAGTCGCGCGGCGTTCAGTGCCAGCGGTCTCCGCGTATTTGGTGGGTTGACATGGCAGCGTCGCTATTACGCATCTTCACGCTGCTAGTGAGCGCGACGGACGCCCCCGGACCCACTAATAGCATTGAGCCTGTCAACATATTGATTGTAATCAGTACAGTGTCCACAACATTCGATGCACTAACGATCTAGCAAACAGTCTCCTAAGATGGAGCGCCTACGGTGCTATGGCAGGCAACCCGCATAACGCAAACGCAGAGTCGAAAGCATAAGTGGTTGGCGGCTGAGAATACGTTAACTTGTCGACCTTTCTGTTTCAGCTGCTGCTAACTGTTCCAACTGGTGTCATTAGTCCCGTGACTGGTATTTTTCTTGCAGTGCGGCATAATCGAACACGCTTCGGTGCTGTTGTTTCACATCAGATGGTTGTGCAGACTGTAAGTTGCAAGAAATTAGAAGTTTCTGAAAACAAAAATAAGTACCACAGTCTAACACATACAGTCACGATACTCACTGGTGTGAAATTTGTTTGCCGACTGACGGTTGAAACGATACTAGCGCTCCTATTGGTGGGAAAGGTACCGTGAGAGTCGTGTTGGTTTATAAAACATTGTCTATGTAATTAACGAGATAGTTAAAAAACTGGGGTTCCAAGCATTAGCAAAATGATATATCTTTCAATAAATACGTAAAACAGCCGATTTATTGTGATTCGGTGATATAAGCAACAACGTATTCATAAAGAAATACTTAAGAATTTGTCTACGTTTGCAGCTTACTCCGCTTAAAGGATATAAACATATGGGAAACACAAATTTCTGTTATAGTTTTTCTTGACGCGCAACACTTTGGAATGGAGTCTAACAATTCTCGCAGTGTTATATTTCACGAGTCTTTCTGATGCATGCATAAATTTTTGAATGACATTAGTCTTACTTAAATATCGAATATCTTGAAAATTCTTGCTGTTTCTATGTCGGATATAGCAACAATTGTGGAATTGGTTTCTTCTTTGTTGAGATACCATTTTATTGCATGTGACGTTTTATTGCCACGTCTGTGAGGATTATCCTTCATTTACAACTCTGGTGGCTGATTTGGTACATTAAATATTGTAGTTATTGCGTTCCATCGAGTTTCTTACATTTCATACTCACTGATGTGACTGGATTTGTAGTGGACAAATCTTAACGTTCTTGAATAGAAAAGCGACGTCTTTGTGCTAAAGTTGTACTCTTCTAATGTTCACTATCCTTTTTTAGCAGAAACTGAAATTTTTCAATAAATAGCTGCAGGTTTAAAAGGAATTTAAAGGAAAGTCTCATTTAATGTGCCGATTCATACCATGCCTAGGGTCTTAGGAAACCTAACGAAGATAAATGTTGAGTTATTTTGTCGTTATTACCAGTTATAATGACACGCACATACGTTCCCTACCGTAAAAAGTACATTAAAATCAGTATAAACGTGACTGTTTACACTCATCCGATATCGTATTCAGATCACTTCGAATGCTACTGTCGTCGTGTATACGAGATTAAGAAAATTCAGTGGGCGTGCCCTGTGTATTTAGACTGTGTGGATACTATGAAAATAAGCAGAGTACGCCTACACTTTATTTCTTTCAAAATCAATATTTCAGGTACTTCCTCTCCTTTTTCAAAATAATATTGCGACTAACAACACAGTTCTTAATCATTGCACAAGGGATCGTTTTTCAGTATACCCATCCGCCTGTGAACACACAAAACCGTTCGGAAAAATTTTCCTCATATTATTTATTATTGTAAACAACCTGCCGTAAAAAAGGAATGTGAAAATTGGGCCCTTTCGCCTGATATAAAACGGTAACTAGTTCAGTAGAAACCTCTCTGACAGTGCCGTTAGCTGGCCCGAGCACCGTTCATAGAGCAAACAGAACAGCTTTGCAAATCATCCGGAAATTAGTTTGCAGAGCACGATCGAGGGGTTAAGTATGATTTAAACCGTAATACTGTTGAATATTCTGTTACGCTCAAATTTAATGTTCGTTATTCCACGTACTACTGTACAGTTACGACCCCAACATTTTTGTATTTACTAATGGGGTTTTATGGTATATACGTCTTTGCTCCAAAGCTCCAGTTATAAATGCGCATAATTCGTATACCATATATAAGCCATGCGGTATATCTTCAAAATTAAAGTGTACTCACAATTACTTGTGAGCGTGGCTTTTTATCTGGGTTCCATACGCTAACACAGTGGCTCTCGGTTACCGTTCCATCAAGGTCATGGCGCATGTATATTTTTGGCAAGCCGTAACATAAATGCACGTGCTAAAAGTTACTGCACTACATTAACCACCTGAAGATGACGAGAAGCTGTGTCGAGCAATTCACATAGCAATATCCGACGCGAAGACCCTGAACAGTGGAAGAAATTAACACGCCGGAAAATATATACAATGCTATTTATTTTCACGTCTTTTTGTTTTACATGTCTTTTCTATCCTTCTTAAAGTGTTAAAATAACAAACAATGACGAAACTATTGTTTATAGAACTGTTTGGAAAGAAAATATATGAATCTCTTAATTAATGAAATCTATCACTTGTTAACTAATCACAGTATCACCGAGACACTGTCCTACACTGATTCCTAGATTGTCTTTTTCGTTTGTAACTTCACACGCAAAATATGTCACAATTAGCACACGATTCCGGATCCGAGGCAGATGGTATCGTACGATAACATTGAGATGAGAGGGCCAGCAGTATTGTCACAAGGTACAAAGGCGAACTGATGCCACATGGCCGCACAGGAGAACATCAAAGATCATCATCGGTGGTACTGCGCAGTTTCACTCTGGTGAAATCGATCTCCGCCACATGACGACTAAAATGACTTTAAGATAGAGATCGGTGTGGAAATTTCAGCGCTGATATATTGCTACGGATGTCGAATAAACAAACACAAATAGCGTGTCCCCGTTGCATCGTGGAATTTAAATTTGTCGCTGTTCGGAGTGCGGCAGTCGCCCACTGGAGCGATGGTATCGCGAACGGCAGTTGGCGCTGGTGGAGGCGAGGCAGGCGTCCATAAGCGGGTGCTGAATGCACCTGCCCTGGCCTGCCTGTGCCCCTGGCTGCGCGGCCCTTTGTCTGCGTCGAACAGAGCCGGCCGGAATTGTGGCGGAACAACGGCAGGCAGCAGGCAGCAGCAGGCAGGCAGCCGTCGTTTGTTCCGCCTGCTCCGGTGGTTCCCCTCCCCCCCCCCACCCCCACACCACCACTCGGCGGGCCCTTCGCTTTAACGGCCGCAGCGCCTCCTGATGGCGCGGCCTCTCATCTGGTGGCTCAGCCGCTGTTCGTCAGGCGGCGCGGGTCGCCACAGCCACGACCTGAGGGAGCAGGAAGGGCCACTGTCCGGCGGCGGAATGCATTAAGACTTCTCACGGAATACACTCACATCGTTGTGAATGCTGTACCAGCCATACTGGTTGTATGACTACATACGCAAAAATCCTGCTGAACTTCGTGCATACTCTCATGATCTGTTGTTATTGTTTCTTGGTGGTGTTGATGGTGGTGGTGATGGTGGTGCTGGTGGTTGTGGTAATGGTGGTGTTCTTTAGTCAGAAGTCTTGTTCAATGCACTACTCTATACTTCACAAGCCTCTTCAGCTGTTGTTGTGGTGCTGGTGTATGTGGTAGTGGTGGTGTTCTTCAGTCCAAAGTCTTTTTCAATGCACTACTCTATACTTCACAAGCCTCTTCATCTGTTGTTGTGGTGCTGGTGGTAGTGGTGAGATGAAACGCTGTACCAGTCATACTGGTGGTGTGACTACCCACACAGAAAGACCGCCGAACTTCATGTATGCTCTAATGTTCTGTTGTTGTTATAGTGTTGGCGGTCAGTCCGAAGTCTTGTTCAATATGCTACTCTATACTTTACCCCTTACGACTTTCATTTCTCCTTTTAACTTGGTGTTAATGCACACTGTTTCCCCTTTTTACATTTTTAGGCTTCTCATTTAGGAGCATACATTGTTCTCTCGTATGTGTCTTTCATTAATGGGGATTCTAGATTTGTCGCGACGTTCCTTGCAGACTCCAGCTTTTTCTATTGGTTTTAGTCCTGTTCTACTTGATTATGACCCCGTTTTAGTTCCTCTATTTTACTCTCGTCACGGTCTTAGCCGGCCACACCCTAGCTTGCACTCCATACACAGGTCATGAGACTGATGACCTAGCTGTTTGGTCCCATCAACCATTTATACTTTACAGGCCTCTTCAGCAGCGAATAAAGAAACCCACATTATTTTGAGCTTGCTTACTATATTCGTCTCTTGCTCTCCCTCTGCGATATTTATTCCAGTCAACGAGGTAGGTGGCGCAGTGGTAATACACTGGACTCGCATTCGGAAATACGGTGGTTCAAATCCACCTCCTGCCATCCAGATTTATATTTTCTGTGATTTTCCTAAATTAATACAGGCAAATATAGAGATGGTTCCTTTGTAAGGGCATGGCTGATTTCTTTCCACATCCTTACCAAAACACACTGAGCATAAGCTTCGTTTCTAATGACCATGCTGTCAACGGAACATTAAACTCCAAGCTTCCCTCCTCCACATTACTGTAGTCCGTTCACCTGAGATGATCTACACAATTTTTGGAAAGATATTTTTTTTTCGAAAACCAATTGTATCTTGAAATATTTTTTTTAATTTTTCAAATAAGTACTTTTTTTACATTATATGAGCTATACTTGAAATGAAGTGCAACTTTATGAACATAAATGTCAACGAGTTACAAATAATCCATCTTTTAATGATAAGGAGGGAAGAGGGGTTGGGAGGGAGGATCAGAGTTGGTGTTGTGGCTTAAAGTCAGCGCCACACGCCACACGCTCGAGAACGATCGTGCAGAAGACAGCGGACGACCGGTAGCCAACCACACGCCGGCGCCTGCGCCGCGAATCCTGGAGGGAGCAACCAGAGAAGCGCGCCCTCTACAAGCAGCTATATCTAGGCCGTCTGGAAGAGCCAATCTGAACTCGGCTCCGAAATAGGCAGTCACTAAAACTCAGCGCAGCTAGCATCGTACAGAAGACGACGACGCGAGAAGAGAAGAGACAGACAGAGACATATGTATAGAATTGAGTATTGGTTATTTCTGTAAATAAAACTTGTATTACTAATTCTGTATAGCTGTTATAGATATCCATGCATCCTAAACAGAACCTTTCCTGAAAGACAGGATAGGAAAGACAAAACAGAGGCTGATCAGGACGACAAAACAGTTGGTAGGACGGATATACATCAGGACAGAGGGTGTCATCCGGGAGAGGGAGGTGGCGGCAGTTATCCTGAGAAATTATATGAAGAGTATGGAGGTGAAGGGGGGCAGGGATGCAGCGGTAAAAGCATCGCCGATGCCAGGGATCGGTGAGGATGGAGTATACCAGAGGGTTGTGGAATATATCTTGCGGTTGGTGTATAGGATCCGGATGTGTTTGTGGTATTGGAGAAAATGGAACTAAATAGAAAAGACGATTAGATAATGACTAGAGAAAAAATAACGAGAAAACGAAGAGAGAGGATGACAGGAGTGTATGGAGAGCTACACAAGACAGGTCCTGCCGGAAAATACAGATTTCTTCTTTGATTATCTTTGTAAAAAGGTAGACGTAATTGCACTCGTAGTTTTGTACCATTCCTAAAGTGCCACTAAAATTACTAGTGACGGTGTTTCGGTAATTTAGCAGCTACTGCACAGCCCCACCTGACTCAGAGGCAGGGCGCCACTTGCCGCCTTCTTGGCGGGCGCTGCCGCCAGAGAGGGCTGTGACGTGGGCGTATTCACCCGCGGGGACAAAGGCGGCCGCCGGCTGCTGCTACACACACACACACACACACACACACACAAAACACCTGCTACGCCACTGCCGCGGTGTCATTATCTGCCGCAACTCCTCTCTCACACACCTCTCTGACAATACGGCGGCTGTGGCCGCTCCTCAAGGCTGCTGCAGCGCGACACCTTTTCTGCTCCTCAAGCCGTCCTTACTGGGAGCGTGTTTCTCGCACTGAGGAGGTGTGTGTATCGTAGGTGGTACATCAGGTGGAAGGTGTTCATCCTGTGTTCAGCGGGTACATCGCATCGCACTGTAGCGGCAGTTTGTGAACCTACAGGAAGACTTGCAAACTACTTAGTTCAAGTTAATTGAAGTGAATGTTATTGAAGGAACTTTGAAACCATAGGCATAGACAGAATATTACTTCAGTATGGTTTTTCTATGAACGACGTTATCTACATCTACAGGGTGATCAATCCTCAACGCGACCACCTTTTACGGCGACTTGCCGGCGATGGCAGCTGCGGTTCCCGCTTATCGCGCCGCCCGCTCTCCGAACTAAATTTAATACGGGTTGGCGCGCAAGTTGTCCGTGACATACATCACACAAACACTTAGAAAGAAAAGTTTATTTCTTATGTATATTACGCAAGGAGGTGCTGGAACTGCCTCGCTTCGTTGTTACAGCGTTTCTGGCACCTGCTGAGGACGTTGCTCATTACAGTCTGAAGTTCGCCCGCAGAAATTGCGGTGATTTCATGACGAATGTTTGCTTTTAGTTCATCTAAAGTTTGGGGATGTGATTTGTACACTTTCTATTTTAATGTTCCCCACAGACAAATATTGCACGAGGGTAAATGGGGAAAACGAGAGGGCCAAATGTTCTTAGTTACATATTTTTCACCAAACACATTACCAATTTCCCTTAATGATGAGTTGGCTGTATGTGCCGTCGCAGAGTCTTGCTGAAATGTAATAAACGCATGTTCTTTTAGGTAATTGGGCAAATATGTTTTCAACATACCTGTCACTAGTAATTGTTTCCTGAAAAAATGTAGGGCCTATTATTCTCTCGCCGCTAACAGCGCACCACACTCTTATTTTTTTGATCGTGCAGGGGCTATTCGTGAATTCAGTAAGGCTTTTCCTAACTCCAGTAACGATTATTTTGCGAATTAACGTGCCCACTTAAATAGAAATATGAATCGTCCGAAAATGAAGTTATGTTCGGGTCAATTTCTCCATCATGCACCTTTTTCAGAATCAAAGAGTGTAATGAGCATCTTCCTTAGCAGGTGTCAGAAATGCTCATATCCCTTCTCTTAGTCAGGATACGTCAGAAACTACTTTTCTTGTGTTGAGTTCCGCCTCATTAGTTACGTGATCTACGCATCTAACCATCATTCATATGTAGCACCACATATCGAAAGCTTCTACAATCTGTTTTTCTTAACTCCTAAATGTCCAGGTTTCACTCCCATACAATGATACGAGACAAATGCTTTCAGATAGGACTTCCGAACATTTAAACTAATATAGGATGTCAAAGAATGTCACTTCCCCTGAAACGCTTTTCCTCTCATAGCCATTATGCACATTACATCTTATTTTCTTTTGCCAAGAGAAGTTATTCTGCTACCCAGATTAAAAAACAAAACTCATCTATTACTTTTATTGTCTCATTACCTAATCTAATTCCTTCATCAACGCCAGATTTTCTGATACTACACTCCATTAACCTCCTTTTACTCTTGTTACTGTTCACCTTATACCTTTCTTTCAAGACACAGTCGATTCCGTTTAATGGTACTTCAAGGTCTTCTGCTCTCTGTGATAGAATTACTAAGTTGTCAGCAAACCTCAAGGTTTTTATTCTTCCTCCATGGACTTTAATTCCTTCTCCAAATTTCTCCTCGCATTACTTCGCAGCTTGCTCAATGTACAGACTGAACAACATTGGGGAAAGGCTACAACCCTGGATTGTAGTTTGTATATGTAAACGTAGAACAGATCATCTGAATAAATATTTTAAGGGATGTTTTCTGTTTTCCGTAATAAATCATTTAAATAATCTAAGACAGAAAAATTGGGGCTTCCATTAGTTAATCACAGTCGAATGTTTGCTTGGTTTTTATACAGGTTTGCAGCCAAGATCGGGTTTTATTCATTAAGATGACCAGTTCGACGTGTCTTGGACGTCATTTTCTGATATATTAAGCTCAAGGTTTTTACAAAATATCTCACTTACCAAACACAATAACAAAATATTTTTCTGTCTTTAAAAACTGTAAGTACGATCCTCCTGTATCTCTCAATGTCACATCTCGTAAAGCACCTACTTATATGTAGTTTTCTGTTATAAAAAGAAACATTTAATATTCAGCCATACCTAATGTAGTTACACTCCTGGCCATTAAAATTGTTACACAACCAAGATCATGTGCTATAGACGCGAAATTTAACCGACAGGGAAAAAATGCTGTGATATGCAAATGATTAGCTTTTCAGAGCGTCAGAGCGGTGGCGACACCTACAATGTGCTGACATGAGGAAAATTCCCAACCGATTTCTCATACACATACGGCAGTTGACCGGCTTTGCCTAGTGAAACGTTGTTGTGATGCCGCGTGTAAGGAGATGAAATGCGTACCATGAAGATTCCGACTTTGATAAAGGTCGGACTGTAATCTATCGCGATTGCGATTTATCGTATCGCGATATTGCTGGTCGCGTTGGTCGCGATCCAATGACTGCTAGCAGAATATGGAATCGGTGGGTTCAGGAGGGCAATACGGAACGCCGTGCTGGATCCCAACGGCCTCGTATCACTAGCGATCGAGATGACAGGCATCTCATTAAAAGTCGACCACTGAACGAAACAAGAGCCTTGTTTTATCACTAAAATTAGCAAATGAGGTCCTTGTGCACTACTGGTTACTTCCTGCTATAAAGCCTTGTTCCCTGGCCCAAACTGACAATTGACTCGTTTCAAATTACTTCAATAACAGGAAGTTAATACTACAATGGTCAATATACATATCAGCTCACACGTTATTACACGCATACATTAATAAGCAAGTCACCACAATTAAATTTACCTTAGAAAGGTGGCTAAGAATACAATTATGGCGAAACGGAATTTAGACGTAAGAAAATGTCATCTGATCTTATTTTCAGCAAGGTGTTCTAAAACTACAATTTATAGGCAACTTATGGATTATGCTGAACTCAGACATGTTTATTCAAATAGAAAACAAGCAAAATGGGGAACCAATTTTGTTAATACAATAAAAATGCATTTCTTACATGGATTAATGCGGACTGTGCCCATCCTAAATTATACATGATTTAACGCTACTGGGGGTGTCGTGTCCCACTGACGAGTCCGGAGAGGGAGGAGAAGGACTGCAAGGATTGCGCGTCGAAGACTTACTTGACAGGAGATTCTTGAAGCGGTGGGCTGCCTTCTCGTAGCCTGCTCTGCTGAAAGGAAGGCTATGTGGTGGGATAGAGTACGGAACTCGGCTGGTAAATCAGAAGATACTGGCTTCAAACATGAAACAGGGAGTAAGGATGCTGATACTGGAAGTATCCCTGGCACATCCCATCTATCTACACTTCTACTTACAAGTTCGAATACAAGTCTTCTTAGCAACATAAGTACTCATTGCTCCCCGAACCTAAGTCCCAATAGCAGAGGCGGACGCATCAGACTAAGTGTTGCCTACATAGAGAAGGATCTAAGTCCAATTCTGGCGACTTGATGCTAACACTCTCCTAACACCCTCCTCCATCAACTGCCACAACTCAAGTCACCCTTAGTAGTCTGTGACCAGTCTTTTTATAGGATGAAGTGCGCTCGACACCACCCTTTATTGGAGATTCATAGTCAGTAATGCGCACGGCACCAATTGTTCTGGAAGGCTCTGGAAACATTTAGAACGGTGTGTGTATGCGTTGGCTGGTCATGCGGCAGCGCGTGATGCCCACGTGCTCAACTGGTCGTACTCCATTATGTTTGCTGTGTCCAAGGGTTGCTGCAGCGAGCGGTTCACAGACCTCGTGATGCCGCTGCGCCCCCCGTAGCCCCAGCAAACATTAAACATTATAATTGTACACAGTCGTTCTTGCTATCAGTGTAAACATTAAACATAAATTTCGTCTCTGCACGTCCGCCTCGCTGGTCTGATGGCTACAATTTTACAGCCTGTATCTTACTTGATTCTACCCCTAATTTCTATCATTCGCGACAGGAGAAGGATTCACAAACAACACTCATTCTGTCACAAACACACACGCAATGCCACAGCGAAACTCACCAAAAACAGCGTGTTGATACAAGGCGGAAGCAGACGCCGCTATCGTAGGCGAAATTCTGCAAGTCGGAGGTAGCACAAAACACAATATATAAAAACACTTTGAAGCTGGCTCTGGTCTGTCGTGCCTGTTTTGAGATGGTGCGCGTGTATAACCAAGTTAAACTATAACTGAATTGGAATGCGAGCAAACACGGTAACGGCGACTCCCGGCTACGTTACATGAAGGCACTCCACTGAAGATGAAGTGGTTGAAAGTCGGATTCATTATACAAAATCACGGTGGATTCTTAAGTTGCAGTCTGTTAGAAATAGATCGAGGTACTGGTTTTATATAAGAAGTGACGTGAATTCAGTCGACTAGCTGCAAATCCCGGAAATCGCAACTCGGACCCGAAAACCGATAAAATTGAATAAATTCAGATTCAGAAAAATAAAGAAAATTAACCACTGCATGCAACCCATAAATATGTTTAGAATTATATAAGGAAGAGAATGAAATGCAGGTACACGCGATAGGGAGCGATCACAGAGGCAGATGAAGTCCAGTCTCCAAAACTCTTAAAAGTGAAATAATTACAAAGTCGGAAAAATAAGAATAAGAATTACAGCATGCAACCCATAGAAATGTTCAGAATTACATAGTAAAGCTATTGAAGGAGGTTGTACAAGGCTCAGAGTGAATTACTGACAAAGACAGAGTGCATACTACGAGTCAGAGAAGAAATGGCAAAATTAAAATAGGCGGGGAGAGAAGATCGCGAAATATTATTGGAAATCAGAAGGATACCCGCATAGTTACTTGCATGATGAGCATGGAACAAAAAAGAGTGGGAGCTGAAGGCTTTGTTCTATGAACCAAACACGTGGAACACATATCAGTAACGGAAGGAAACGATGAGAAGCTTTTTACATGCACTGTACAAAAATGAACATATCATCTATTAGAAATCAGGCCCCACAAAGCTAGGAAGTATTTAGACAGAGTTTATACACCGCCACATGATCAAAAAAGGTTTTAATATACCAGGCCAGTATCAAACTGCAACTAAAATCACACTCACCGCGTTTATCTATTGGAAATCACTGATCTGATAAACGAAAACACATTTCCGCATACGATCGGAGAAAATATCCCAAAAAATGATTCTAAGTCTACGAGTCTAAGTTAAACGTGCTAGACTATGAAACGGTACTATTTCCAATCACAAGAGAAGAACGAACCTTACCGAGCGACTACGAGATGCGGGAAGCCACCAAAAGCCGGAAAATCCAAGATCAGCGGTGGTGGGGACAGAGAGACTCGCCCTAGAGAAAGCTCGTCGACTGGACTGCAACCAAAGTGTGTGAAACCTCTGTGGTAGCATGAGCAGCTATCGACTCTAAGTAAATCAACTGCACATTCTCACAGGGACAGTGGCGTAGTGGAGAAGCCGTACTTATGCCACATTAATTAATATAATAATAAATTATCAACATAACAAAATAAGAAAAACCTAGCAATATTAACTACTATTTTAACACATGAAATAAAAATGCTACTCCTCAAGCCTTTAAAAGAGTGGGGTTCAAGTTTTAACAAAATGATAATGTAGCGACATAAATAAATTATAACTTTACAGAAATAAAAAAAAAAAATATATGCGGAAGACGACAGACGGTCATCTTTCATCATCCGCATGGCTGTAACGGATCGTGCAGCCACGTCTCGATCCCTGAGCAAACAGATGGGGACGTTTGCAAGACAACAACCATATGCACGAACAGTTCGACGACATTTGCAGCAGCATGGACTATCAGTTCGGAGACCATGGCTGCGGTTACCCTTGACGCTTCATCACAGACAGGAGCATCATGATGGTCGCAGCTGTGTTTGCCAACATTGCGGTGAACTAACATTCGAAGCATGTATTCGTCATCGCTATACTGGCGTATCACCCGGCGTGATGTTATGGGGTGCCATTGGTTACACGTCTCGGTCACCTCTTGTTCTCATCGACGGCATTTTGAATAATGGCCGTTACATTCCAGATGTGTTAAGACACGTGTCTCTATCCTTCATTTGATCCCTGCGAAACCCTCCATTTCAGCAGGATAATGCACGACCGCAGGTCCTGTCGGGCCATTCTGGACACGGAAATTGGTCAGCACATTCTCCAGATATCTCACCAATTGAAAACGTCTGGTTAATATTGGCCGAGCAACAGGCTTGTCACAATACGCCAATCACTATTCTTGATGAACTGTGGTATCGTGTTGAAGCTGCATGGGCATCTGTACCTGTACACGCCATCCAAGCTCTGCTCGAATAAATGCCCAGGCGTATCAAGGCCGTTATTACGGCTGGAGGTGGTTGTTCTGGGTACTGATTTTTCAGGATCTATGCACCCAAATTGCGTGAAAATGTAATCTCGTGTTAGTTCTAGTATAATATATTTGCCCAATGAATACCCTTTTATCACCTGCATATCTTCTTGGTGTAGCAATTTTAATGGGCAGTAGTGTAGTTAATAAGCTAATGTTGACTTTTTTGTAAATATATGTATACAAATGTTACAAAATATTTTTTTATAACGGTGCTTTGAAGGGAAAGCTTAGGCAGTATCACTTGCTAATGTAGTTATTAAGCTAAGAACAGCAAACGTAATGTGCTAGGTACTTTTTAATGAATGGTAGACAGCATGATTCAGTATTTATTAGAATATTACCAAATTTGCAAAGAGATGTAGAATAGAATAAATACAGTTACATTTATTTAAAAGTGGACCATATAGGGCTATTCTGTCATAAAGCACCTTCTTATATATAGTTTTCTGTGATAAAAGGTAAACATTAAATAGACAGCCATACCTAATGTATTTATTAAGCTATGAACTGGTTTCTTACTAGAAACATGGAATATCCGTAAAATGATATCCATTCATACGACTGACTCATCGGCCCTGTGGCCACCTGGCTGTCTGCGCCTGCGCCGCCGCTGCCCGCTGTGCTCGCTACCTGCCGCGACGCCTCACGCTCCAGACGCCTCGCCCCTTCGACGCCACCCTTCGCCGCCGCCTGCCCGGGCTCCCATCTCGTATCCCCCGAGTCGTGTTGGCGCCCTGATCGATGGCTGCCACCCCTCAGCCCGTTGCCGTGTAATTACTTTTCCGCGGTCTCACCTTGCGGCCGTAACTTCATTAAAATAACGACTTGGAGCAAACCTCGTTACTCCAGCCGCCGCGCGTCTGCCGTAAGGTTAATTCCCGCCTACCAGTCACTTTGTGTTTTTCTGCCGAAATGCCAAACACGGCGTAATCCGACGACTTCGTAGTGCAAACGTTTGGTTCTTGTTTACGAAGCGTGTTTCTGTAAGTGATGTCTAATGAAGTTAGCGAAACCGAAATGTTTGCTCCTTGGCGATACTCTGCAACGAGTAGCACTGAGAGAGAGAAAAAAAAACTGTTGGTCTTGCATATTTTGCTCTCGTCTCAGGAAAACGTTTAAGTTCTACCAAACTCTTCCAACTGTCTATTTTTAAAAACACTGTCGCGATCGCAAGGTAATTTTTTATTGCTGTTAGGCAAACGGTTTCAGTGTGCTTGTGAGACCACCTATAGACCAATTGTAATACAATGATATTGCAAATATTAGAGGGATCTCCATAAGCTGACATTATGGTAACTAATCTGACAGTAAAAAGACAATAAAGTTAAATGTTATACTACCAATGGAAGCCGACTACTGTGGGAATGCCGTGGAAATCAACTGCGGAATACTGCAGCAACGCTCGAGCTCATATACGGTAAGCTCCACCCCCGCCCCCCACCCCGTTTTCTAACTTTGCATGGAGGTTGGTAAATGAGAGATGAAAACGAATTTCCTTCTACAGTAATCACTATGTATTGTCGTGATATGATGGTTTAATATCACGCTAAAATTAGCAAGTCCTAAGCCGCGTTGATCGTCCAGACAATAATGGACTTAAAAGTTAATAAAACAACACCGATACGCCACATCGCATTTAAAAGTTAACAGTACTTTGGCCGTCAATTATCGTTTCGTTGCATGTATGTTAACTGAAATAAGCATTTCAGTAACTAGAGTAAAATGACGATAAAGATGGTGCTAAATTTTCGTAAAAAAATAAATAAAATAAATAAAAATAATTAAAAAAAATAAAAAAAAAATAAAAAAAACCTACGAAAATTTTTCCCATTCGAACCATCTGCAAAGCTATGAAAAGCAAATAGTTTCTCTTTACTACATTGTTGCTGTTCGTGCAGTTAAACTTCTGCGTCAGGGATTTATTATTTCTATACTACTAGCAAGAGAAACTCCCCTTTTGAACCTCCGCAAATATTATGATAAGCTGGCCCAGTGGATAGTTACCTTCCATTCAATTCTTTTTATTGCTAATGAAAACCGAGAATAATGTTCCAGATTGCAGCATAATTCCATATCCCTAATACACGGTAACACGACCTCTCGCACTGAAGCATGCTGCATGCGTCGTCGTATAGATATCTTCAAGGGATTGTCTTAAAGCACCTCCACAACATAAAGTTCAATTCCGCCACAAGTTCCCCTATATCACTCGTATCAATGTTGCCGTGTCTCTCCAATATCGGAGAAGCACCCCAGCAATGAACGTGATTGGGAACAACCTGACTTGTCCCTTAGACATAGCTGATACATAAATATAAAATAATAAATCAATTTTCGGAGACACATAATGTCTCGATATATGAAAGATAGTGAAAATCAAGTGATTGTTGCTCCAGACTGTTCCACTCCTCGAAGGCGATTTATCTTAGATCTCCCCGGATTGGTTGGTAGGTCGTCTCGGCCAAAAGTAGCCCTTTTCTGTCTGCCAGACATTTTCGATAGGGTTCAAGCCTGGAGACCATGCTGACTATTCTAACCTTGCCATGTATTTAACAAGAAGCAACGCATTCAATAGATGTGCACGACAAGAGTGAGAATTGTAGTCGATTAAGACGAATCCCTCACCGAAACGCTGAAGATATGGTCGTAGGCCTACTATACGCCGTATTTCCTTTTGATTACTTCTGCGACTATAAGTGGCGTACGGTAGCCCCACACAGTCATCCCAAAACATCACGAAACCACCACTTTTAATACGTTCGCTGCCGTTCACGCTCTGGCGCGTGTAAACTTTACTTGTGTCAGGTGCCGCTCACGCCGTGGCGCGTGCTGCGACCTAGCATCCTATTATGGGTTGTTGTAAACTGGCATCGGCTAATAAAGCTGTATACTCTGGTAGGCACTCAGGGAAGAGTATAAGTGATATGCACACGTACGTGGTTCCAGATTTCGGCGTTTGCATTACCGGCTACGAGCCACACACGCGTCTCATGATGTCATGATAGATTTACGTACTGTTTATATTGTTCATTTGTCAAAATACGATCACGCGCCAGGCCGTGAACGGCAGCGAACGTGTTAAGCATGATGTGACTACAACGTTCAGCCAGACAAGGCTGCATCCAAAAACATTTCCGACGATTCTCTGATTGAAGGAGATGCGAGTCTCATCTGTTAATAGCACTTGATACCAACTCTGATGAGTTCATGCAACATGCGGTTCGACCCATATGTGTCAAAGCTGTACCTTGCCACTAATATCGCATTTGATGTGGTACCGCATAGCATACTGCTAATGAAGGTACGAGCATATGGAACAGGTTCACAGATTTGTGACTGGCTGAAAAACTTCCTAAGTAATAGAACGCAGTACGTTGTTCTCGACGGCGAGTGTTCATCAGAGAAGAGTGTATTGTCAGGTGTGACCCAGGGCAGTGTGACAGGACCGCTATTATATATATGTTCTGATCTCATGAACAGAGTAACTTGTAATTTGTGGCTATTTTCTAATAATGCTTTGGTATATGGGAGGGTGTCGTCTTTAATTGACTGTAATAGCATACAGGCTTACTTAAACAAACTTTCTAGTTGTTGCGAAGAATGGCAGGAACTCTAAATGTAGAAAAAATGTAAGGTAATGCGATTGAGTAGGAAAAACAGTTCCATAGTGTTCGAATACAGCATTAGTAATGAGCTTCTTCATGCAGTTGCGTCGTTCAAATAACTCGGCGTAACAATCATTGTCATTTGAAACTATTCTGTTGGTCCGTATTTACGTTACAAATGTGGGTTTCTGGATTCGCCTTTGTGCAAAATACTTAATATTTTCATACCCAAACTCGTTCCGGAGGAAAACCCGCCCTACTCAGTCGGTTTTTGTATTTAATCTAAGAGAATGCGAAAGGACATATTTACAAAATTGTAAAGCATATTGCAGTATAAGGTATTCACTTCTTTTCAATGTGTCACTATGTCAACATTTATTTCCGTATCTTTCATCATTGGGCTGTTTTGCACTTCCACACTGCTTTTTGCCTTTTTATATAGTGTAGGCCTACAGAATGTGATCTGCAACAGTATGAGCGGCTGTTATTGTTAAAAGTTACTATTGTCAGAACTTGATTTTAGCGTGTTTACGTCTCGGTTTTGTTTCTCTTTTTAGCTGTTATTGCGGTTTGTGAGGGTATCGATATTAGGCTGTGTCAATATGAAATCGTACAGTACTCACGTTTGTTGGTCGGTCCTGTGAATTGGTTTGATATAACGTACTCACGGCACAAGGAGGTTTTATAAATTTACGGTATTTTTTACCTGTGTCGCGTCTCGCGATATGTGTCGTATATCGTAAGATTGTTTCTGTATCTGTAGCGTGAGTTTTGATAGTTAGTTTTGATACTTATTGTTGTCGTAGAGTGTTTGTCTCTCTCTCTCTCTCTGTGTGTGTGTGTGTGTGTGTGTGTGTGTGTGTGTGTGTTTATTGACGCCCTGTGTTCTGTATTAGTTAATCTAAGGCACCGAAGATTGTGTTGTTGCAAAGTGTTGTGTATTCTTTTATTACGTTTTTACCTTCCTTTACTGCTTTTTGGATGTGATAATTTTCTTCTATTGTGAGTTTTCGTTTTTGGCTATTGCTGTTTTTCATGATTTGTAGGTAAGATTAGATATTTGTGGGACGGTGGTTTTCTTTTACCAAATGTTCTGCAAAATTTAAGTGTGTGCTTTCGCTCTTCAGAGCTCTTATGTGTTGAGTGTAACGTGTTCTGAAATTTCTGCATGTCTTTCCAATGTCATTTTACTTACAGGAACTACAATACTTACTTCCCTACTTCCTCACCGCCTCCCGCGAGCAGAAAGTGCTTAACAATCTTTCGTCGCCTTGGCGTAATAACCGAGTGTACTAAGGCGCCTTGCTGCGGTTGGCGTCCGTTCGCCGACGGAGTTTCGAGTCCTCCCTTGGGCACATATTTGTATGTGTGTGTGTGTGTGTGTGTGGGCGCGCATTCGTTCTTAGGATAAGTAGTTTCAGTAGTTTGTAAGTTAAGGAACAGATAACCGCAGTTAGATTTTATAACTTTACAATAATTTACACTTTCGGCTAATGGCGTGAGCGGAATTTCATTTCAACTTGTTTCCCAGGACAGCGGTGCCGATTGCGTCACGAGCCTCGGCCATGTCGTGGTCAGGTGGTAAACAAGCATTTGGTGCTTCTACCCCACATGCCCACTGTGTGCCCGCGGCTGTATCGCGGGTTGCCTGCTCACCTGTCTGAGGTTCAGCGGCCTCTGGCTACGATGTGTGTCGCCACCCAGTCTAGACGGTCAGGCGTAGCGCGGCGATCGTAACTCGCTTGGGTAGCGAGCCGTTTTATTGGCCAACGCGGCCTCGCCGCTACACCGTACGGCGGGAGAGAAGGAGAAAAAGAGGCAGTAATGTCTTTAAGTGGGGATGTAATGGATTTTTGTCCCGAACAACGATATTCCAAAAATATCCTTATCTAAGCAGTTTAATCAAAGTTGTGCGTGAATTTTATCTCAAAGAAGGATCTGTACCAAAAATTTGGAAAGCCTCACAGGTCACACTTATATTCAAGAAAGGCAGTAGGAGTAACCCATTAAACTGCAGGCCTATTTCATTGACTTTAATTTGCAGCAGGGTTTTGGAACATATCCTGTATTCAAATATTATTAATTATCTCGAACAAAATGAGCTATTGGCGCAAGGTCAACATACATTTAGAAAATATCGTTCATGCGAAACACAACTAGCTGTTTACTCACACGAAGTGATGTGTGCTATCGACAAGGGTTTCGCAAATTGATTCCGTATTCCTTGATTTCTAGAAGGCTTTTGACACCGTACCTCACAAACGGCTTTTAATCAATTTGCGTGGTTACGGTATATCTCCCCAAATTTGCGACTGGATAGGGGATTTCCTGTCAGAGAGGACACAGTTCGTAGTAATCGATGGTAAGGTTTCGACTAAAACAGAGGTGATATCGGGCGCTCCACAGGGTAGTGTTATTGGTCCTCTACTGTTCCTTATTTACCTAAACGATTTAGGGGAAACTCTAAGTAGCTCTCTTAGTTTGTTTGCAGATGACACGTTCATTTACCGTCTAGTAAAATCATCAGAAGATCAAAACCAACTGCAGAACGATTTGAATAAGATATCTGTATGGTGTAAGAATTGGCAGTTGACTCTAAATAATGAGAAGTGTGAAGTCGTCCACATGAGTACAAAAAGCAATCCATGAAACTTTGTGTACAAGATAAATCAATCAAATGTGAAGGCCGTAAACTGCACAAAGTATCTAGGAATTACAATTACTTCTGACTTAAATTGGAAAGAACACTTAAATAATGCCCTGGGAAAGGCGAACCGGAGACTGCGTTTTATTGGCAGAACCATTAAAAGCTGCAACAGAACTACTAAAGAAACTGCATACACTACGCTTGTCCGTTCATTCTTGGAGTATTGCTGCCCAGTGTGGGATTATTATCAAGTGGGTTTGACGGAGGACATCGAAAGAGTCCAAAGAAGGGCAGCTAGTTTCATATTGTCACGATACAGGGGAGACAGCGTTACGGAAATGATACAGGATCTGAAATGGGAAGCATTACAGCAACGCCGGCCGCGGTGGCCGAGGTGACTGAGGCGCTCCAGTCACGGTCTGCACGGCCACTACGGTCGGGGGTTCGAATCCCCCCTCGGGCATGGATATTTGTGCCGTCCTAGTTAGTAAGTAGTTCATAAGTAGTTTGTAAGTTTAGGGACTGATGACCCCGTAGTTAAGTCCCATAAGCTTAACAAACATTTGAACATTTTTGAACATTACAGCAACGTCGCTTACCGCTGCGGCGTGGGCTACTTACGAAACTAAAATCGCCAACATTCTCCTCCGAATGCAAAAATATATTGTTGACTCCCACTTAGATAGGTAGAAATTATCATCAGAATAAAATACGAGAAATCAGAGCCCGAACGGAGAGATTCAGGTGTTCATTCTTCCCGCGCGCTTTTCGAGAATGAAATGAGAGATAAAATAGTATAACGGTGGTTCGATGAACCCTCTGCCAGGCACTTAAATATGATTTGCAGCGTATCCCATGTAGATGTAGATGTATCTTGATAGCAGCTTTAGAAATGCCTTTAAATTGCTAAACTCCTAAACTCGGCACTGGCAGCCACTCCCGCCGTTTGGGAAGCTGCTTGCTTCAGCGGAATTTTTGTCAGTGCCAAGGATATTCTCTTTCGATATCTTTGGCTGTCATCTACATCTTTGATGAAAATTTTCTTGCAAGTGGTATATTTACCTATTGAGAATACTAACACATATGATTAGATGGAAGGTTGAAATTGCAACACTTTAATGTAAAGTTAATATTTATACATAATGGGTGGTGGAAAAACTATGTTTACAAAATGTACGTTTCATGGTATTCGGCTTACAGACAAAAAATGGAAGCAGCCCCAAAATTAAGAACGTGATCTCTCAGCTTCAGCATCAAAAATTGCGATAGGAGAATTGCACAGGTGCGTGAGTGATGTTGATATGGATTTCACTGTATTCAGGCTTATTGATGTAGAACTTCTCTGTCAGGCTATAAAGTCTTCACATTCAGGTTCCTTGCAAACCCTGATTTATTGAGTACTTGTCTTAACGGAAAGACTCAAAATGCAATTGAAAGCCTCAATAATTTAATTTGGATTAGATGCTCAAACAGGACATTTTGTGGACTTGCTCAAAGTAGGTGTATATGGTGCAATTTGATGTTTCAATGACGGAAATAACGGCAGAATTGAAGTGCCGAAGAGAGTTGCTTTAGATCCTGGTGTGTTTACAACAAAAGCATTTTACATCATCGACGACAGGAGGATCAAGAAAGCTGACAGATCACTATCTTACCTACTAATTCAGGCCAGGCAGATTCGAAGAGCAGGGAAGAGAAACCTGAAAGGAGTATCAGTATGGAGGATTTTAAAACTGAGGTAAATTTACGACATGTGAGAGAAAATATTTGGACCTCATTTTCTCGCTTTTACATTTCTTACGTTATTAGATTCATTTTCTCAAAAATTATATGCACTAATGTTATGAAATTTTCAAGACCTGTTCGCAACGTATTAATATCTTCGTGGAACTAAAAAATACGAAATCCTGCGAATATATTCATAGTTTTAGATGATATTTTATTGTAGAAAAAAAGTTCATTTTTGATGTGCAGAATTAAATACTTTGTTAATGATACAGTTTGTACCATAAATTAATAACTATAGTTCAGTGGTCTTATAACCTTCTCAGGACACTACAATACATTTTTCAAATTAATTGCACGATTACAATTTGAGTTATGGCTTTTTATAAAAATACAATTAAAAATAAATTTTTTCTTCTAAATATTTTCCCTGCATATTTTATTATATTTTTCCCTTAAAATATAGCTCTTTAGCTGAACACATGTAAAATTTTAGATTTCTAAATTAAGGAATATGGCTATCGTGATTTTTTTAATGTTTATATTTCCCATTACATCCCCCCTTAAAGTTCGAGAAAGATAATTGACAGTGAATACGAAGTTCCCAACTTTTTCCCATCTTTCACCTTCGTTCCTGTTACTAAGCCACATCGTGCCAATGTTTCTACTTGTGATAGAAAAATGCACTGCACCTGAGGAGCCGTATTGCTTCCTACCTCGTCAGGGATGAAGGCGAGAGTTTCTGTTCACAGACCTGGTATCTTCTTTCGTTGCTGTTGTACCCTGAGACTCAGGTCGTGGGTCCGTTGTTTCTTGACGTTAGGTTGAAATAGTGTAATGTGCCTAGGCTTTCACTCTACAATGAAGTACATCGCGACGCCAGTGGCTTTTCTTGTTCTACTTATAATTCACTGTTCCTTTACAGTAACCCACAACTGTATACTTCAGATTCACAAACATTTGACAATATGAAACATTTTTACGCGAAACACGCACGTAATTTACATAGACTCTTACTGTCTGAGGCCTGTCGCTTGACTCCTAAGATGTTAACGGTGCGAGGGGCTTAGCTCGTCTGACTGCGGCAGGAGTAACACTCCGCTCCTGTGGCTACATTTTGGAGCCAACAGAACATTCCGGAGTGTTACGCTCGTCATCTTTCCATGAAACTAATATTTAAGTAGCTTCTTAAATTACAGAAACATACCTTACTACGAGATAATTACACTGTATAAACAGACATATTTAAGTTAATCATAGTTTATTGAATATTAATAAAAATACAGAAGGGTTTCGGCGGACTAATATTCGTAGGAGCCAATCAAATTTTACAAGGAGATATGGGCGGAGTTTTCCCACGGGATACTTCTTCAGCGGACTATATGCTCTATGTTTTACTCATACTTCCTTTTACGCAATGCTCTTCCAAAACAGTAAACAAATCTTACAGAATAAAAATATGAAAGAGCAAGTTCAAAAATGTTCAAATGTTTGTAGAACTTATGGGACTTAACTACGGAGTCATCAGTCCCTAAGCTTACAAACTACTTATGAACTAGCTAAGACTAAGGACAGCACAAATATCCATGCCCGAGGGGGGATTCGAACCCCCGACCGTAGTGGCCGTGCAGACCGCGACTGGAGAGCCTCAGTCTTCTCGGCCACCGCGGCCGGCAAAGAGCAAGTAAATGGCTACAGAGCAGCCCCTTCATAACCGATATATTTCTCCTTATCCAGTAGGCGCGTTTGTAGCGCCTGGGTCCATTTCGACTTGTTTACCAGTCGTTGATAGGATAGGGTCACCGGCGCTTATGAACACACAACTGCTCATGCAACCACTCTAGCACTATTCACCTATCTCTTTCTTCTTGTAGTTTTAGCGCGCGCACACACACACACACACACACACACACACACAAACCAAGAGGAAGAGAGATGGAGATTGAGAGAGGGAGGGAAAGAGAGAGAGGGGGGGAGGAGGTAGAGAGAAGCGGAACGGAGATGGGAGAAAGGGGAAGAGGGAGAGAGGAGGGGATCTAGGGGGAGAGGGAAGGAAGAGAGAACAAAGAAAGAGAGAGAGAGAGAGAGAGAGAAGAGATGAGTGAGGGAGACACGTATTACAATAAGTCATTTGTTAGTTGCAGTTGTTACGTGGAAATAACCGAAGATAGGAGGAAATACAACTCTCTTCATTTCAGACAACGAGGTCGGCGTCAGGGTCACTTCAGATTCGGTTAAGGAAGTGAACAAACGTTTCCATTCTGCGAGTTTAAAGGAACTCCGAACCTAAAAATTATGAAAAGAATTTTTTTTAATGCAGGTTTCCAACCAAGATCGCGTTTTATTCATTAGGATGACTAGTTTAGACGTGTCTTACACGTCATCTTTTGATCTCCTGTACCTCTCAATGACACATCTCATGTAGGCCTTAGTTATTTCCTTTAATTACAAATTTATTGGTACAATTGCATGCATAAATACAGCTGTGAAATATAATTGTAAAATTCAAATGTTTGTAAATCCATCGGACCAAACTGCGGGGTCATCTGCCCGTAGCTTTGAAACTACTTAAACTAAGGTAAACTAACCTAAGGACAACACAGGGAGGATTCGAACCTCCGACGGCGAGCAACCGCGCGCTCCGCAGCGGGACGCCTTAGACCGCTCGGCTACTCCACCGCGGCATATAATTGTACAAAGAAATTTGTATTGAGAGGAAATAGCTCAGGCCTACATGAGATGTGACATTAAGAGGTACGGGATATCAGAAAATGACGTCTAAGACACTTCGAAACCGGTCATCATAATGAATAAACAGTGACATTCACTGCAAACCTGTATAAATTGCTTCCAGATCGCTCCAACTAACAATGAATTCCATACATAAATTTATTTTCAGTTTAATGTTAAATATAAAACTACATCTTTTCGTCTTTAAAGGACATATTATTGTTCCCTGTTGCTCAACTCAAAGAATGAATAATATTTTCAATCATGTGCTATAATGGTTGATTTGGGACGTGTAATTTCCAGGGGAGGAGTTCACTGAAAACGTCCTGATTTGCAACTCCCAGTCTTCCCCCTGAGTTTACGTTATGTGTGAAGGGCGTACTTCTGTGTTGGCAACAAAATTTTGATATACTTTTGTCTACATGTAATATTCTTTTGATGCTGTTATTTCCAAGGCGCGTACAGAAAGTGAGTTACATACTTGTTTAGAAAAGTAAGACAAGATAATTACACGAAAATATTTAAATATTTTATTCTTCAGATGCTTTTTGTTACATATTTCTATTTATTGTGATGTCGCCATTTGTGGTGTTAAGTTTCTCCTGCCATGTAGCTTAAACATGATAAGGTATTGTGCACGAAATTGTACAGAAACTCACACATATTCTTTCATTTCATTGTTCTTGCATACAAACTTGTTTGTAGAAACACCGAACTACTGGTTTTTAAAAATTCGAGTATACATTGCTAATATCCACAGGTCCATAGACTGTACTCCTATGATATACTCCCTTTTTTTCAATTCCGAATGTAGCAGACAGGATAACAATTGTAATTCTTCCTCGTATTAGGCGTTAACACATTTTTACTCAGCAATGAAAAAATATTAATTTTTTTCCACTCTCGAACAATTTTTCTGACATGTCCCCTGTAAATTCTGACAGAAACCTGTTGCAAATTTTCCAAGCGTAATACACAGCAATATACACATTAAAGGTGGAAGGGGTTGACGGGGGAACCTCTGAAGGATGAAATTTAAATTTTAAACTCTGCATCGAATACATTTATTTAACAGGTGGAGTTTGTGAAACGAGGCAGGAAATGTATGATGAATATTCATGTGTTAACTCATATCCATGATCGTGTCAAAACAGCGTACTTCAAATATTGGCCTCTCTAAATGTGAGACGCTTGAGCGAGAAATTGTTAAACCAATATGCTCCATCTTACCAAAGAAGACTGATGGAACACTATAATGATGACTGATGGAGTTAGAATCCTCACTGACATTTGTTTACGCTTTTCTCTAAGGAGGAGCTTTCATCTACTTGTTAACAAGCATCACACAGCTTTCTGCAACCAGAACTCGAGTGGAAACCTGTTCATAGATGATGCAAAAGCTTTCCGACCGCAATGAAATTGGTTACGAGCTCGATTTGAATGTAAAACGAAGATGTAAGTTCAGTGATTGCATTTACATCTGTATCTTTCGTGGCACGTACGAAGTCAACGTTTTAGGCGATACCACTTTGCTTGGAGTCTACAGATAAGGCTTGTAAATCTCTCATATTGAAGAGAGCCAGTAAATGTATTAAAAAAATTACGTCTTCTTGGGTATTTGTGCGAATTGTTGGATTTTGTCTTGCGATATTCAGTTTGACAGTAGTTTCATACTCAGTCGAGTAAAAGTTGGGCGAAGTTTCCAAGATGTAACTGAACAGTGACTACTCAAGAAACTGTCGGTATGTTATATAAATCCGGCCGCGGTGGCCGAGGTGACTGAGGCGCTCCAGTCACGGTCAGCACGGCCACTACGGTCGGGGGTTCGAAATCCCCCTCGGGCATGGATATTTGTGCCGTCCTAGTTCGTAAGTAGTTCATAAGTAGTTTGTAAGTTTAGGGACTGATGACCCCGTAGTTAAGTCCCATAAGGTTAACAAACATTTGAACATTTTTTTTTATATCATAAGAAGGACGAGCAAATAAAGCAATACGAAATAAAAATTTTAAGACATCATACCTATTTTCTGTATTGAGAAAACCATCATCAATAGCAGTCCTGCGTGTTTCTGTTGCAAACTATAACATACTGTTCAACAAGTACGAGTAACGTACCTCTGTATGCACCTGTACACTCTCTGAAATGTGTTAATCAGACAACTCGTCCTGTGAATTCGACGCCAAAAATCCGACATTAACAGAGAGTAAAAACAGATAACTTTCAAACGATACACTTATAAGGATACGCAGGGGCGAGGGAATGCACATAAATCAAACTCACATTTCGCTAATAATTGAATTATTCTGATTTGTGCATACATTATTTTTATGTTCGTATTTACAAGTTAGAAACACATATAAATAAAATCGCACTGATGGTGCTGCAACTGCAGTGAAACTGCTGAGCGCAGTCCCATGGAAATGATAACTACATTACTGTTGAGCAAACACAAATAACAACAGCTGCAAGATCAGGGATAAAGCATACAAATATTTGGATTTATAAATAGAATAATAGCATTATCTTCAAAATTAGAAATACGTATAATGACCGAAAGTGGAAACAGTGACAAATCCTTAAAAAACGTTCAAGTATTTGTAAATCTATCGCACTCAGCGTCGTCGTTATTAGTTCGTAGCTTACAAACTACTTAAACTAAGGTAAACTAACCTAAGGACAACACAAACACCCATGCCCGAGGGGTGACTCGAATCCCCGACGGCGAACGGCCGCGCGCACCGTACCACGGCGCCCCTATACGCACGGCTAATCTGCCGCGGCGAGAAATGCTAAAGATTCCTATCAGGTAGATGAATAATTGGTGATCTTTGTATTATCATTTGTACTTAGGCCAATATAGATTTAGACAACTTTCACGACCCACTCGTCACCATTCTTTTTAAATTGGTTGTTAATGCTGAGTTCTTTTTGTGTTGTCAACCATCATCCTCGTTTCCTATCAATTTTGTCATCAGAGTCAAATCTGTTTTTACTGCAACTAAAGTCTTTATCTATAACACAGAATATTCATAGTAGAGGCGATATATGGTCTTGATGAAAGGCTAGAAATGTTGCGAAGAGGATACATGAAAATACCTAAAATATTTCTTACTTCTCTTTCTGAACAAAGTGACAAAATACATCTGTATGAAGAGTCGTCCTAATTTCAAGTCCCGACCGCAGTAATAAACAAATCTCCCTTACATAGTCTCAGCGATACACACTGCGTACGTGAATGGTTGCTTCTGGAGAACAAGACCACGAACCATACAAGCAGTTATTATTCAAGTAATTGTGTAGCCAGACCGAAAACCAGATTTATAAAGCCTTGTTAATGAAATCAAAAAACACGTCATTCAGTTACAACTGATAGCGTTATTTCATCTCTCTGTACAAGCAATCTGAATGATATACTTGTTCGTTTCAAATAGATTTCACTGCCAATAAAACGCCATTTTTACTTTCATGTGTATTAATCAGCTAATTTGTTTTCATATTACCATTCATTGATCTCATAGTTCTTCAAACATTGACAATTAAAGCATCGTTTAAAATGTAAGCAGTAGAACTGAGTTAACAAAGGAAATGCACATTTCATTGTTAATCCATGTTATTATTATAAATGAGAAAGTGACTGTAACGCTTTCACAACTAACCCACTGCACCAACCAACTATGATGAAATTTTGTATGGAGGTAGCTTGCACGCTGAGGAACGACAAACGTTACATTACAAAGTGCGTCCTTTAGGGACCTTCGAGGCACAAAATCCAAGCCGCGAAAGAATGGCAGAGCGCATTGCTGCTGCGATACGCGAGGCCGTTCCCCGTCGGGGATTCGAATGCCCCCTCGGTCATGCACGTTTGTGTCGTCTGTAATATAAGTTAGTTTATAAGTAGTTTGTTAGTTTAGGGGCTGATAATGCCGCAGTTACGTCCCTTATGCTTAACAAACTTTTGAACATTTTTGAACAGAGTGAAAGGTGAATTCCCTGCAGATGCAGTGGCTTTTATTTATACCAATATAACACTGACCATGCAATGGTTGTTGAAATAGAACAAGTAATTACTCCAAAACACCATATATCGTTCAGTGGTGTATAAAGGCGAAAATTATCTGTTTGCTGTCGACAATATAACGTTTTTCTTCTTCTTCTTCTTTTTTTTTATTTTTTTTTTTTTTTTTTAGTCAAACAGCGCAGCGATGGTCAACGATATGGCTCTTTTCTGCAAGTTTTAAGTTGACCTTAAAACCAAACAACGCATTCCAAAACAAATGTAAGCTGTTTTGATTGTCTACTGTTTTCCTACAGGGGTGCGATACTTCTTGCTCGTCACGGTTCCGTTCTCGGAAACCTCTAAATTGAATTATTGCTCCCCAGAACATAATTGAACCGCCGCTAGCCAGTCTTTGTCACTCAGTACAGGTGTCAAGAAAGCGACGGATTCGTACTCTCCAATCAACATGAAGATATTCATCAGACCATGCCACTGTACCAGTGTTCAGTGACTATGGTCACCGCCCATTTTACATGCATGGGTCATGGGCTACGGAGGACCACCGACAGGAGTGTTCGATGCACTGTGTAACCCCGTTTTCTCCATGCACGTACTCGCGAAAGAACCGTCGGCCACCTGGGAGGGGAGGGGGGGGGGGGGACATAGTCGGCGTCAGCTACGAAGGCGGCCCAGTTTTCATCCATTCTGCGCATCCCCCTCCATTACCGCAGTGACAGCCAGTGCTGTTCATTCTATAGGCGCGTGGCTGGCCGCGAATTACGCAATAATTCTCCCGCAGGCAGAACTGTCGCAAAGGGCCGTAGCTCCTCCACCTTCCCCTATCGCTCCGCCTCTATGCCCTAGGGAAGACTCGAACCTCCGCAGGGAGGCGCCTTAGACCTCTCGGCTACTCCACCGCGGCCTTACGTTGTCAACATACCTCGTATACGCATTGCAGATTGCCATCCCGTCTTCGGAATGTTTAAGAACCTCTGGGGTAGTACACGCTTACATGTAGCACTCTCTTTGATATTTCATACTGATCAAATATCCATCTCTTCGTCACTTAAGCTGGAGGGAACACGCCTCATACGACTCTCAATTGGGGCTGATACGTCATACCCCGCATCTCAACTTGCGCCTAGACTTATATTACACTTAAGCATGCCGGCCGCAGTGGCCAAGCGGTCTGTGGCGCGCCGGCCACATACTGCACGGCCGTTACGGTCGGGGTTTCGTATCCCCCCTTGGCCATGGATGTTTGTGTCATCTTTAGCATAAGCTAGTTCATAAGTAGTTTGTAAGTTTAGGTACTGATGACCCCGCAGTTAAGTCCCTTAAGATTAACAAACATTTGAAAAGTTAAGCATGAAATTAGTGATTGCAAGTATTTTTGTTTCGAAGTTATTGAATTATGTAAAGTGGACTACCGCGTATTTTCGCTGCTGACGCCTCGTTCTTTCGCTGTTGACACCTGCTGCAGGAATGATCTCTCGCGGTGGCGCCGCCCCTGTCTGCCAGAGCGCCCCTTGGCGCGCCTTTGTGCGGCCACGGTCGGCGACACGCGAGCTCTTCAAAAAGCGCCGCGGCGCCGCGCCTCGCCTCGCTTCTATTTGCGGCTCTGGCTGCTGCCGCGAATACCGGCCGCGGCGTATCGAGCGCAGTGGCCCTACCACTGTGCACACCACTCCTTTGTACAGGACACACTGTGCCGAGGGCGCTGCCGACACCAGGTGCCCCCAAACCCACGCGAGCTGCATAACGACTCGATGTACGAGGTGCGAGAATAAAGTAATTTGACTGATTTCCTTTGCAAGATGTTGCAATCCTGCAGGCTTGCTTAAGCACACTATCTCTGACCTTGGTCTATTAGCTGTTTCTAGTCATGCACATCGATGCTACTGCTCAGTCGTGAGTTGTGCTGTAACAAGGTAACACTTCTATGGGTCTATCGTTACGAAAATGGATGCGCGTAATTTGCGCAACGGTATGCCATTTCTTTTCTCGTTAAAATGGGCGAAAACGCGACAAAAACGTACGGAAGCAAAAACTTTTCCAATGTTGGTAGAGCTTATGGGACTTACTAAGGGGTCATCAGTCCCTAAACTTACAAACTATTTATGAACTAGCTTATATTAAAGACGGCACAAACATCCATCCCCGAGGGGAGATTCGAACCCCCGACGGGGAACGGCCTCGAGCTTCGTAGCATAGTGCCTCAATGCACTCGGCCGCTCCGACGCGGCTTACGGTAAGCATCAGAAGGCTTTTGGAGAGGAGATTATGTCAAGAACTCAAGTTTTTCGTTGGCATAAAATGTTTAGCGGAGGCAGAACGAATATTGATGGAAGGAAGGAAGTATTCCGTTTAACTACCCGTCGACAGCGTGGTCATTAGAGGCGGAGCTTAGGCGGATTGTTTGGGTAAGGATGGGGAAGGAAATCAGCCGCGGCCTTTGAAAGGAACCAACCCGGCATTTGCCTGGAGTGATTTACGGATACAACTGAAAAGCTAAATCTGGATAGCCAGAGGTGGATTTTAAGCACTATCCTCCCTAATACGAGTCCAGTGTATTGCCACTGCGTTCGGTAAACGAATGTTGAAGACCACAGTGGACGTCCATCAACCTCACGGACGGATATCAACTTGACCAGGGTGCGTGAACTCGTACGATCTGATTGAGGTTTATCCGTGAAAATGATTGCAGAAGAACTGAACATCAATCGGGAAAAGGTTCGTCCTATAATAACTGAAGTTCTTGTTATGAGAAAGATATGTGCAAAAATAGTCCCAAAAATCTCACACCACAACAGAGAGAAACACGGAAAAATGTGGAAGCCGATCTGTTAGAGCAAACGGAAATCCATCCAGAATTGATGAGCCGTGTTATCACTGGTGATAAAAGTTGGATTTTTCAGTACAATTCGGAGACAAAGCGTCAAAGTTCGCAATGGTGCTTAAAGGGATCACCCAGACCAAAAAAAGCTCGCATGTCAAAGTCAGAAGTGAAATGCAAGCTTCTGTGCTTCTTTGATTCCAAGGGAAATGTTCATAAAGAGTGGGTGCCTCCTGGATAGACAGTTAACCAATATTACTACAAAGAAATTTTAGAATGTCTTCGTAAAAGAGTTCTTCGTGTCCGTTCCAACAATTCTGATAATTGGATTCTGCATCGCGATAATGCGCTACCCCATACTGCTCTGTCAATACACCAATTTTTTACCTCAAAACAAATTTCAGTACTACCACAGCCACCTTATTCACCAAATGTTTATAGAGCTTATGGGACTCTACAATGGGGTCATCAGTCCCTAAACTTACCAACTACTTATGAACTAGCTAATACTAAGGACTGCACAAATATCCATGCCCGAGGGGGGGATTCGAACCCCAAAGCGTAGTGTGGCCGTGCAGACCGTGACTGCCGCGCCGCAGACCGCTCGGCCACCGCGGTCGGCTTTTGTATTTCCAAGTGTCAAAACGGCGGTCAGGGGACACCATTTTGAAATAACACAAGATGTCGAGAAAGCTGTGATTTCGCATGACAAACCGATTAAAATATTCAGAGCAGTGCGTTCCTGAATAACTTTCGTTTAAAACTAAAAAGAAGGAAATCGGTGGGACTGAATAGCCTGGCGACTGACCTTAGATTTCATTATTTTTAAATAAATTACAGGTTTCATTTTGTGCTTTCGCAAAGTCCAATGTCTATAAATGTTAAGAATCATTTTTATTGCAATGCACACGTGGCATATGATGAAAAAAAAAGTTCAAATATTTGTAAATCTATCGGAATCAACTGATGGGTTATTAGTTCGTAGCTTACAAACTACTTAAACTAGGTGACATTATGACCGTCGGGGGACGTGAACGCCAGACGACAAACGGCCGCGCGCACCGCAGCAAGGCGCCCCAGTGTGCACGCCGCGGCTAGGATGAATGTGACAACTTTTCAACCAATGCCTTAACTAAAGACTTCGTGTTTATGTGTGTGTTTGTTCATTATGTGTAGTAACCTAACACCAACCTATTCTTACCGATTATAGTCAGCTGTTTCCTGAACATGTCTTAATAACGGGGAAACTTGTTGGAAACAAATAAAAATTAGTAAAATATATTAGGATACCAACATATTTCTAAAGGAGGGCGCAAGTGCTCGAAACCCGTGAATAATAATAATAGTAATAAAATCAATAATTAGAAAAGGACTGTAACTAATCTGTTATGGACAAAAGACTGCAACATATAAAGTTGGTTTTCAACCATAAAAAATAGTAATAGTAATGGATTTTATTTACCGGCTGCTGGTAGGTGGTGTATCGAGACGGTTGTACTCCATGGCTCGCAACAATCCATAAATTCCCGCCAGAAATCGGATCCTCATGTCAATCAGCACTGAAAAAAGCATCAACTTTGACTTGATGGATAAAAGCGTGTACAGGAGTATCTGTGAGCCATGGAGTTCAATGTTTAAAGTAGGAAAATATGTTGGAATTTGGGTCGGATTGGGTATGTGGTTTAGTAGTCCGTGCAGATGTGTGAAGTTCGTATTCCTGAATGGTCCAAGGGTTAGCACAGCTGCCTAGTAACCAGGAGACCGGTGTTCGAGTCCCCTAAAGGGCATAAATAGTCATACGTTCTTATGTTCTTGGTGCTTGATTTCAACAGACACCAGCAGCAGAGACAAAAATTTATCCAACTACATCTGTCCGTCCGAAAGAACAGATGCTGCTGTACTTAATTAAATAAATAGTTGAGTTCTTAGAGGAGGGCAGATGCAACTGTCAGGCCATTTATGAAAGACGTTATCCAGTTCCTCTTACGTTATGATATTGATCACAACCGCTGCTTTGTTCGGAAGCAATGGAGCCCAGTGACATGTCTTCTGTATGCGCCGCGCAAAACGCCTCGGAAAGGTCGAGCTGATGCCGACCTACGACATCGACCTCCAGGAATGGATCGACTTTCCCTCCGCCGCCTTGCCCTTGACAGCGAAAACAATCGCATCGGATTCGCAATATAACGGCACAGTCACTGAACCGAGAGGACCCAACCGAGTGGAAGAAACGGGCGCAGCGCTCGAGTCTCAACGGCGCCTGCGTTGTCTGTGTGTGTGGAGGGGGGAGTACGAAGCAGGGACACAGCCGCGAACTGCGGGCAGGCGGCAAGTTTCAGGGACAGGCGGTGGGGGCAGAGTTCCCGACCTGAGATTTACTGTGCTAACCACACAAGACGGCGAGCGCACGCCTCCGGTCCCAGCCGTATCTCTCTCTTTATTTTTCCTTCCATGGTGCTGTGTTCTGATAGCCAATACTTATTTGACACCATCTGTTAACACATTCTGAGCTCACACGCCACAGGGGTGCGAGGACAGCCGTGCCTTCCGGACGGCGTTCGTCTGCGTCGTATCAAAAGTATTAAATGACATGATTATTATAATGATACACCAACAACACTGCTTTGTATTTGCTGTTATTATTTATAAATCATAATGAGCTCATTTCGGCCTTTAGCCATTATCAGGTGCTCTCTGTGGTGTCGCACAAGTCCAAAGTGCGCGCCACCTACTTTCGCCGCGTGCCGCCATGCACGCACGGCGCGGCGTTCTTACGACGTCAGCCACGAGCGCCCTCTACTACAACTCCGCTCGTGGCCACCACTGAACGACATCGTTCACTTGGGACGGAGATAGGAACCAGTTAACACTTGGGAATCAGATAGGCACCAGTGAAGACTTGGCTATCGGACAGGCACTAGGCAGGCCTCTAGCTCAACTAGGTATCAGCATTCTGCAGTTCTGAGCTATGTAAAAGTTAAGTATTACTAAGTCTCTAAGAAATATAAAAAAAAGTTCAAATTTTTGTAAAGTCTATGGGACTTAACTACGGGGTCATCAGTCCCTTACAAGTACTTATGAACTAACTAAGACTAAGGACGGCAAAAATATTCATGCCCGAGGGGGATTCGAATCCCCGACCGTAGTGGCCGTGCAGACCGTGACTGGAGCGCCTCAGTCCCCTCGGCCACCGCGGCCGGCTAAGAAATATAGATCTCGTTTTAATTTACTCTAGTGTTTCTAGTTTCTGCTGTCCCACTGGCTGGTCACCTCCTACCTGCACAAGCGTGCATCCTTTATTCCTGTGTCGTTCTTTCTACTCGGCCACCGACACCTTCGACGGAAACGAGACACGACGAGGCGGGGATAGAAAACTCTCTAGATACATTTGAATGGTCTGAATATACATATACGTATTGTAACTATAGATGGAAGTAGTTTACAATTTCTTAGTTCTTACCTTACATGGAATATCGTATGTGTCACAGCTGTCTTTATTTTTCACCTAGATGTCGATTGGTGCCTCGTTTGTGTCTATGCTGTCTTTATTTTTTACACCTGGATGTCAACTGGTGTCTGTTAGCTTCTTATGTTATTACGATCTTGAAATAAACTGTCAACCAAGCTGTCAAGATCGAAATAACATAAGAAGCTAACAGACACCAGTTGACATCCAGGTGTAAAAAATAAAGACAGCATAGACACAAACGAGGCACCAATCGACATCTAGGTGAAAAATAAAGACAGCTGTGACACATACGATATTCCATGTAAGGTAAGAAATAAGAAATTGTAAACCACTTCCATCTATAGTTACAATACATATATGTATATTGAGACCATTCGAATGTATTTACAGAGTACCTGATGATGGCTTAAGGCCGAAATGAGCTCATTGTGATTTATAAATAATAACAGCAAATATAAAGCAGTGTTGTTGGTGTTTCATTATAATAATCATGTCATTACAAGACATATTTTACACTGCGGGCCCAAAAGAACGAAAAATATTTGTTTCCCTAACTAAGGAACCAAACTGCTAGAGTCATCAAGCGCTAGAATTACATACGTGCCTTCCCCTCCCGCAAAAAGATTTAAAAAATGAATTATATCCATAATGGAATTTTTCTCAAGTAGGCTCAATCACAGATGTGTAAAAACACTAAAATATGACACGTATCAAGGCAAAAGCCCTCATCAACAGATCAGCTTTACAAGAATCTTAAGCCAAAGAACAATAAAAAAAAAAAAATAAAACGCAATAAAAGAAAACGTGGTTACTTCCCTTGTAACCGTGTCTACGAAGAAAGGTCCTCAGCATACTGTGCTACGTCAGAATTCAAACCAGACCCCAGCACTAGCTGCGCATAACACAACCGAAATGCACAGAGTCAACAACACGACTGGGGCGCACGTATGCACATGAAAACAAAGGCCTCCAAATTAAAAATAAATAAATAAATAAAATAAAATAAAATAAAAAAACACCCACACACACAGACACACACACACACACACACACACACACACGAGCCATGGACTGGAATTTCTGGCGGGAGCGGCCCCGCTATCCACGATCAAAGTTTTTAGGCGTGAGCATTGATGAGAAATTGAATTGGAAGCAACACATTGAAGATCTACTGAAACATTTTATTTCAGCAAGTTATGCTATTAGCTTTATCACTAAAGTAGCTTCCTAAGGCCATTTTGATTCACTGCTTTCATATGGCATCATATTTTGGCGCAATTCATCGTTGAGCAAAAAAAAGTAATAATTGCACAAAAGTGTGTAATTATAATAATTTCTGGAGCCTACCCAAGATCATCTTGCATACACTTATTTAAGAATCTAGGGATCTTAACTGTAGTTTCACAATATATGTACTCTCTTTAAAAAATTGTTATTAATAAACCAACCAAATCCAAAAGTAATAGTACTGTGCCTTGCTACAATACTACAAGAAAGGATGATCTACACTATTAAGAGTTAAATCTAATTTGGCACATGAAGGAGCGAATTCCATTGCCGCAAAAGTCTTTGGTCACTTACCAAATAACATCAAATGCCTGACAGATAGTCAACTAGCATTTAAAAACAAATTCAAAGAATTTCTGAGTGACAACTCCTTCCGCACGGTAGATGATTTTTCCATAGAAGTTAGTAATTTTCCAAGTAAATTATAAATTAAAAAAATAGAGAAATAAAACTGAATATCATGTAAAGTTATCTTTTACTAAACTGATAAATTCCATATCATTACGGTATCGCCGCGGTGGAGTAGCCGAGCGGTTTAAAGCGCCTCGCTGCGGAGCGCGCGGTTGCTCGCCGTGGAGGTTCGAATCCTCCCTGGGGCATGGGTATGCGTGTTGTCCTTAGATTAGTTTACCTAGGTTTAAATAGTTTGTAAGCTACGGACTGATGACCAAGCAGTTTGGTCCGATAGATTTACAAACATTTGAACATTACGGTATCTCGTACTCATGATCTATGGAAAAAGTATTATTTTAATGTCATGCGGATCATCAGATCGCGCGGTTGACTCGCATCACCGACCCCCCACGACGTGTTTTAGGTCTAAGTGCTTTTATCCACTTTATTGAATATTCACTTTCATTATTCAAGAAACTGGATAGTTTTCTTTTTTGTTTCCAAAGGTAAGTTGATTATTTAATTTGTTTAATGAAATCAATTTCTCAGGGACGTAACCAAAAGTTTTTTCAGAGTTATATTGGGACTTTTAAATAAACTGGGGTGGGCTAGTTGAGACACCTGTGGTTACAGTCTTGTCTGTTCTAGAATATAGTGTCACTACACAACCTTCTTTTCATCTTTATGGGTGTTTCCCAACAGTAATTGAATGAGAGTTTAGGACGTTATCTGTTATCGGATTAAACATTTGTCAGAAATCAAGAAACCCCTTAGTTATTCCATTATCCGACAAATGTTCATTAATGGGATTAATACTTCCTCTGTAACGAAATAATAATGGTATACTTTCTATAAAAATGTTTCTCAGAGGCAATATCTCTCTCTCTCTCTCTCTCTCTCTCTCTCTCTCTCTCTCTCTCTCTCTCTCTCTCTTTCGGGTTTCTCGAATATCAGTCAGTCCATCTTGAAGAAGAAAGAGACAAACGTACACTGCAGACGAAGTCATGAACTGCTTAAGACTGTTGAACATAAACGGATTTGTAATTTTTGTCGGAAGCATCGTGTTTGGATAAGGATTGAGTGTAGCCCCGTGACGTTCTAGAGGTACCCGGAGCTACATAAGCACCAGGCTTCATATTACCTGTTGTCCTTCCTCAAGAATAGTGAGTAACCACAAGATAATAGGAATGATATACCTTTCATTGATTCTCCAAGACTGTATAAAATCTCCTCACCTATAACACAAATGTAATGTTTCCCAGTTATTTACTCATGAATTGTTGGGACATTAAGAGAGAAGGCAGATAACGAAGTTGCGAATACAGCTTCTTCAAAATATATCACTATTATGTGCATCGTGTGGTATCTGCCCCTGAAACTTTGAAGGGTTGTAGCTCCCAAACTAACAGCGATAGGAATGTAGTTTAAATTCATTTGGACGCAGCTGGTTTCAACGAATCCAATGAACTAGAAAAAACTATTATTCCATTTAAAAATTATATCTTTGTGCTGTAACTCTTTGGAAAATGATACAATAAACTATGTCCATGGCTCCGCAGAAAGTGTTATATTTCTTGTGTTGACCTACCGCATTAAAATTTCCCGTCACCTATTATTTTATAAGTTACAGAGGCAAACGCACTTAGTGAAACACCCTGTATATTGCGTCAATTTGTTCAGTGTCAGTTAAAAGAAGTCAGTTCGACGTGAAAATAGATCACCAGTGGATCTTAATGAACGTGTTAATACTATGCATCTGGATGTATCCGGTATGCAGCAGAAAGAAAAATAATTAGCGCGTAATTTCCCGGAGGATTTATTTTATGCATCAACTCTTACATTACAACTGAATGCTCCAATTGAAGGATTTCTATGTCCATGGAAATCACTATATTTCTCCTCTATATGACAATATTTGAAAATTCATCGAAGCCACTCCTACCCCCTTCGCTGATGGAAGACGATAGCGGAGGCGTTCTGTAAAACCGATAAATATACTTAAAAAATCGTTCTCATTTATTCTTATGAGTTAAATAGTTTACAGTTTTTACACATATAACAACTAAGTATTTTCCAGTATTCTCTCAAATTATACACAACTAGTAAGAATCCAAATAATTGAGATTTTACAAGTGCCTGTCGAAGGGGACCATATTTCCAGTTACCATACAAGTAATAGTAATGACTTAGTGGATACCTATCGGTGTTATTGGACAAATCATACATTCTATTCTATAAAGACTCGTCCTTGTTTAACATTGTATACCAAAAATATCTAAAAACACTTGAATGATACACAAAAATTGTCCACTAAATTCAGGTCCGTTGGAGGAGTCTGTATTCTGCTTACTTGTGTTCGGACCAATCGAGATCCATCGTCTTTTGTTTGCTTTTCTGTCAATGAGCGTTTGGTGTCCTGTATTTACGGCATTTGTTGCACCATTACGTCATGAGTCTTCGGCACCGTTTTCCATTATTTTTGAGAATACGTTTTCCTTTGACCTGACCATCCCATTAAAACAATACAACACTCACCATACATTTAACGCACACCTAGTGGTTCAATGGAGCAACATTCAATGGTACTTCTAGCCCTGAAAACTCAAGGAGTGGAATAGACTTTGGTACAGCCTTAATGATATTTCAAATATTTTGGCCTATGGAACTATACCTAATATTTTGACATTTGTACATAACACATCTATCGTAACGAAATATACACATAACTGAGCTCACTAGCACAGTAATGAGGGAATGGAGCGTTATTGGGGAAGACCAGAAAACAAATACGATTCTGAAATTGATTTTTTTTTACAGCTGTGTAAGGAACTTTCAAAACATCCACTATTCCTTCGCTAATCCTTGTCGTTTAAAGCTTCTGCTCTGTTTCTGCTGACCTCTTCGTTGCCTAGACGTAAAACTATAAGTAGCATTCTTTTTTCTCTTCATTACAAATCTTGGAACTAGCGTAGGGTTTCTTTGTTTCACTAGACGACAGACCGCTGTGGACGTGACCTGCAGTAACGGTGTCTCCGTCCTTGGCTGTGCCCTCTATGCCGAGGCTAGGACACCTGTTGGACGCCTCTTGCACTGTGTCACATTCTGCGAAAGCCACTCTTATCCACATCGCAAATGGAAGACGAACGAGGTGGCTTTCTGCAAAACAAAACCTGTCAATATTTCTTGCTTCCAAAACGTATTTTGAGGGAGACTTTGTCCCTTGTTTTCTATGTAAAAGTAGATGTAAAGGCTAGGCATCCTCCTACACCCTTTATGCCGTAGAGTAAGGTGAAAAATTATCGGCTTTGTGGTGAAACAGTGTCATAATTTTCTTTCTCTTTTCAACCATAACTCTACTGGATGCATACTGTTGCTCTCGCTTTCTCTGGTTGGTCTACAAAACATCGTTTATCCATCTCAGTGAAGATATGACTAAGCCTAAAAACGTACCAAGATATTAACCCAGTGCACTGTAAAATCAGTGGAGGCGATTATCAACTCCAATACCTCTCCGAGGAGAATTTTTTGAAAAAGGTTAGTTTCTGTGAAATTTGTTGCTGCAGTACCAGTAGCAGACTATTAATTGAAAAAAGAAAATGTTGTCCTTATAGGTAATTACAGCTCGCCTACGAGGAATGCAACAAATTCGTAACAAATGTACAAAGGATTGTAAGAGTAAAAAGTTGACAGTGTAAGAAAGGCTATGGTTAAACGTTCGTACTGCATTATATATTTCGAAGGTGGGTATTGGGCAAGATACTTAAAACAGGCGAGAGTGAAGCTAATAGACAAAATCTAATATAAGTATATATACGTTATAGGTCTACGTTAGAAAGATTGTCAGATTCATGTACGTTCGGATTAATTGGGAGAGCATTCTCCGTTAAACACCTGGTCCAGAGCTTGAGTTCTTATACGGCATATCATACTGATTTGTCGCAACAATACTGGTGTATGTAGGTGAAAATTCTCCAACTGGAATGTTAGTGCATTTAGGCGAAAGAGCTCCAACATACTTTCATGATTTTTCAGAGATGTATGGATTACATGCCTAGTCTTAATGTTAACCATGTCTCAAGAAATGTTCAGTGTAAGAAAATACTAGATCATCAGAGCACCTGTGTGTGTGTGTGTGTGTGTGTGTGTGTGTGTGTGTGTGTGTGTGTGTGTGTGTGTGTCTTTTGCGAAGGAGGAGCCGGGGGGGGGGGGGATGTTAAACAAACCTCATGTTTCTATCAGTATCCACTCTGAGAAAATCAAAGGTGTTATAACTTGAATGCACCTCATACAGAAAACATGATATCGACACAGAACTAGATACCTTAGTGCTGACAGAAGAGCCGTTTTCGGAATGACGGTGGTTCAAATCCGGCTATATAAATTCGTTTCACTAAGATGCTGAAGGTGACGTACGGGGTGTCCCGAGTGGCGTCGTGAACTGCGCGACTGCCTAGAAAGCAGGAGGACCCGGGCTCGAATCCCGGGTGTGGTGTCGCACAAGTCCAGAGTGCGCGCCCCCTACTTTCGCCACGCGCCGCCATGCACGCACGGCGCGGCTTTCTTACGACGACAGCCACGAGCGCTCTCTGCTGCAACGCCGCTCGTGGCCACCGCTGAACGACATCGTTCACTTGGGACTGAGATAGCAACCAGTTAGGACCTTCGTAATCCGATAGGCACCAGTGAAGACTTTGCTATCGGACAGGCACTAGGCAGGACTCTAGCTCAACTATGTATCAGCACTTAGCAGTACTATGTAAAAGTTAAGTATTGTATAAATTCTGTGCAATATATATCTTATTCTAATTTACTCTAGTGTTTCTAGTTTCTGGCTGCTCCCCTCCGTACCTGCACCAGCGTGCTATCTTTATTCCTGTGTCGATCTCATTCCACTCGGCCACCGACACCTACGACGGAAACGAGACACAAAAGCGGCGACGAGGCTGGGACACAAAACCGGCTAGGCACAAATTTTCTATTTCCTCCATTGAAATGTTACAGTGTCCACTATCAATTAATGCCGTAAATTCCTGGTGTATAAATTGCGACGTATTACTGCTATGTAATGTTGCACGATGAAATTTGGACCACATGTTGAGAGAACTGCTACAGTGTAGTACACAAAGTAAATGAAAGAAATACGAAGCAGATGAACACAAATAACACTTTCATGCAAGAGTTGTGATGGTCCTCCGAAAAATTACAAAATACTGTTCTGAAGAGAGTATATGATTACCACGAAGGGGATAACATGTTCTGCAATGGAGTTATATGCTGTCAAGTTCTTGTTCTGAAGCGAGAGGCGAGGAGACGTAATGTGCCTACTTATGTTGTGAACCATGACTGTTTTGGTAATGCTGATAATTTAGTGTGGCAATGCCTGACTTCCAAATCTCTGAACATACCAAATAACGTCATTGTCTCACAGAACTCCTTCTCCAGTAAATCCTATTGGGGCTGGATTCGTGCATGACTGGAGGACAATGTGCGGCTGCATCGAAGAGCGGAATTGGAGTGTCTCTTGGAACGAGAGGACAATCAACGAATAGAATTCCTGTCCGTTCGACTTTAATCCCATCGATCTGGAGTGAAATACGCTGGGCTAGGGTATTAAAAGTGTTCAGACAATCGCGATCACGCTAACGTCGCCCATACCACACGGCCATTCTCGCGCTACAAACAAGATATAAAAGGACTAAAAGTTTTTGAGAGTCGATGCTGTAGAATAAACAATAGCTGGAATGCTCGTTACCAGCGAAGAGGTGCTGAAAAGAACAGAGAAATATTTTAACAGACAGAGTTATTGGATCAATAGCAGAAGGACCTACTGAGACAAGAAACCACCGTGAGGGATCACGTAGTAGCTGTTGTATACTGTGGTGAAGGGTAAGATAGACTCAAGAATAGACCGCCGTATGGACTAATCTATAGTATTTCGTCTAGCCACTAGAAAAATAAAATCATTCTTTCGCGTAGTTTCTAATGCAACAAACTGTAATAAGAATTATGACCATATACTAGTGACAAATACATTACGATATTAGTGAAATGAATTCCGCTTACAATTTATGTTCAACAGTATATTGAAGAAGCTCTGTAAATTTATTACAGAATTCTATTTCAGTTCCTGTAACGATATCTGTGGAATTTTGCCTCTAATAATGAGACCGGATGGGTATCGGAATTTTATTTTATTTTTATTTTCTTTTGTTGTGGTGTATGAAGCATTCAGCCAATCCATTCCATGCAACTCATAAAAAATCTAGAGAAAATCTACTTGAAGGTTCTTGAGGACCTTTAATTACTTGTAAAGAGTCTAAACTTCCGTCCATCACCAGGGCTCATCAGTAGATTGGCAATCAAGCATACTTTCGGATGGATGGTTCGAATCCGGACATTACTTTTTTTTTAATTTTTTTTTTTTTTTTTTTTTTTACATTTGGTGGTGTTTCACCCTGTTTACTTTTAAAGTCCAACAAATATGTGATAATTAATACATACGTAAATGATTTTATTTGTATTTGTTTGTGCAAATGTACTCCTTTATTTTTCTTAATTTTAATACATTATGAAAATTTTTGTTAAATAATCACAAATTTTTTCTTGCACTTGAGCATTAATTGATGATGGTTGCCTATGCATTTTAAGTATAACTTCAAACATGTAATTTGTGATGATAGTTTGATTAAAAGCGTCATTATTAACAACCGTTTATAAATATTGAACATCCATACTAATAAAGTACATTTTTCACACAAAAATTATGATTAGGTGTTCGTTAATTACTATATGTTTGATGAATTTTATATTTAAATAGTGTAGGTATTAAAAAAAAGATTGAAAATTAGTGAGATTTGCACCGTTGACTATACGAATTTTTGATTATCAATTTATAATGCTACTGATAGTCACGAAGATTGTCCGTAATTTTATCGATACAGGTAATTCCAGGACCTCAAATAATATAAAAGTCCCTTTCTTGAGACTTTTCAAGTGGTTTCGGCTGGTTGCTATTTGAGTTCTTAACTTGTTGTACCTTGAATATAACAAGTCACAAAAAGCCGGTATTCATGTATCTCCTTGTAACTTTGACATATTAAAAGACAGTTGTTAACGTCACATTTATTCGGTAGAAGATACTTAGATTTTTGTTGCCCTCACTACTGTTTACACCACTTAAGACAATTAATCGTTTATAAATTTAAAATTGCAGGGTCATATGAATGCAGCTTACAACGAGGTGTAAGACCCACATAAATCTATCAGTACATGTGTAAACAAAAGTAGCACCAACAGACTACTCAAAGTGCATCTTTTGCTGACATCCATCGTGTAATCGTGCACCTGCGGCAGAGCCGGAGGAACTGAAGGCAGTGAGCAACCAGTGAGTCTGGCGGATATCTCAGCCAATGGAAGACGTCCAGGCAGTGAGGGAGAAGCAAGAAGTGTCTTTAATAGAGGAACAAAGTGCTGTATTAAACACTTTCACCATGTTTTAAAGAATGTAGTATGTAATACAGCACGCTTATCACAGTGCTGTCAAAAATTTGCGCACATGAAAATAAACGTGTCTGTATATAGTAGTCAAGTGCACGCGTTCTACCTGCCACCGAAAACTAACACAAAAATATTACTTGTATTACTAACAACAAAAGAAGACTCCAATGTAGTGGGTGGACGTGAAATGACGTCTGCGATTTGCACGTTTCATTACTGCGTTAATATTTTGGTTTCCCCAGAGTGCGTGGCATTATGAATATTCTGTAATACATATAGTTATGGACGAAACTCCATTATATGTCATTATGATATTGGTGTAATTCCGAATTAAATGTTTAACGTTCTATGCGAAATGCGATTAATTTGTGTATTAGTGGTATGCAGTTTTAGTAGCTCTAATAAAGTGGAATATCGGTTTGTAACGAAATAAATATATTATTAGAGTACAAAATATTGTTTCCAGATACGAGCTGTTCTCCGTCTGTTATATTTTATGATTTTTAGGTGTTAGTGTGCTTATACTTTTTATTTTCTGTACAATTTTCTCCAGCTAAGTGCACGATAGTAGTTTAATAACGTGTTTCATTTTATAAAAAAGGCTGCGTCATTGACCTGTTCCGAATATAATTTTTCTTTCTGCTTGTTGTGTACAGTTTACACTTTGTAAATTTTCTTTGAAATTTATGTGCTACCATCAAATCTTCCGAATCTCCTGTGTAATTACCTTCATTCACGTTCTGCAGTGATATAAATAAATAAATAAAAACATTATATTATATTGCTGTTACTCCAATTCAAAGGATTTTATTCTTGATTTTTAGATCTGACTTCGACAACATGAAAGTTAATGTTTAGCTTGTGGGATGTTTTTTATGTTTTTCATCCGCTAAATTACTGGGATTCACATATTACATAGACGAATTCGCTATGTGCTGGTGCATATTCATTTATGATTTTACTTACATGCTTGTATCTTTTTTCTTTTCACTACTTATGATATCAGTTCGGTAGTCATTATCAATAAATTCTGTTCTTAGTCTAATATTATGGCTAAAACATTATCTTATTTTTATTTTACTTTATTTTGCAATTCAGTGACAAGCTACCCTATTTTGAAACCACTTATAAATTAAATCAATAAATGATTGAATATGAGACACATTTAGCCTGAATGTGATCTATAAAAATGATTACAAGGAGAGGCATTGAATTAAAATAAGCGCTAATAGAGATTCGAACCTAGGTCTCCCACTGACTGCAGCTGCATGAGTCAGTGGCAGGTTGGATCAGTGCTTAAGGCAACTGTGTAGACAGTAGGAAAACCCAGTTATAATCCTGGTCTTGCTACATAATCTAATTCAATACTTCAGTATTTGTTATCATGGACATATACAGACGTGCTTCAAGATGTACTCGTTTATTGATTTAAGTATCAGATGCGACTGATATATAGGCAGGTTTATTCCTACTTCAGAAAACTGTATTGCGATATTACAATGTTCAGGAACCTCGTCAATGTACAGAGTAATTCATGAAGATATGCAAATACTTTAATATGTTATTCTACAAGTAAAACTGAAGAAAAAAGTCCAAGGATACATAGGTCTGCAAATGTTTGGTTACAGAGTTACGGCTAATAAAATTTTTCCTGAAATTTAGCAACTTTAGTCTATCGCAAAATTGTAAGAAGTTATAGTAAAGCTCGATTTCCATTTATTATGTTGTAATTTATCTGGTTAATCTAATAAAACAGGTCCCTGACCCTTATCTGCAGTAGCTATCCAGATAAGCAAAGAAATAATTTGGCAAGATTCGTAATTTATTAATTACTTCGCCCAATTTTTTTTAAATTACAGATAATTGTAAAAAGTATTCAACAGAAGTTGAAGAGAATTTATTTTGGAAAATTAGGGTAATAAAGATAACAGAAACGTAGTAGGTGTTTGGTCAATAGCTTCCACTTTAATACACGCCCTTGTAGTCCATGTCTAATTATGGTCGCCATTTCGATTCCTTCGCGGGGTCTAACAATGTTATTACATACGCAATACTGAAATTTCCCTGTCTCGCTTAGGACTCTTTCTACAAGAGACGTCACATAAAGAGAAATTGTTTGGAGAGCTCTAGAGCGATAAGATTCTTCAGTTATCTATTGTAATGCAGGTAGTAAAAACCCTATAATATACGAATCCAGAGAACGAAAAGGATAAAATCGGAGTTCAAATTCTCGTTCTCAGAAAAAGAACGATAAATTGATTAGTATGTGTAAGAACACAGTACTTACTTGTCCAACATCAGCGTTGATTTACGTAACTGATGTATTGATATTTTTTGAAAGATTTTAGATTCGCTGGACATGTATTTTATTCGAATGATAATTCAATTTTTACTAATATGTGTGTGTGTTTTTGTGTGTGTGTGTGTTTCTCCGAACTCAAGATCACGACAAGAACACCTTAATAATTTTTTGGACCCATATATTTACAATAATGGGCAGTAAAAAGCGCCACAAATATTTCATTTTTATATTTTCTCATATCAAATTTTTCTCTTACCTTTCGCAATAGTTTTATAAGTTGTAGTTGGTTTATTTGCGTCTATTATTCAAAACTTTTTATGATAACATTTTTATTTTCTGAGTAGTATTCAGAGATTTGAGTTTCATTTTAAATAGAACTCTTCTACTGGCCGCTGTGTTCTTCTTATCATTTAGTGGAACTACTTTCTCTTTTACTTTATCTTCTTCATTCTCCTATTTAATTATATTTTTCAAAGTTGTTCAGACTAATTTTCCTTTTCATAATTTCTTGTAAATTCCCGACATTGTGTCGCAATTTATTTGTTGTCTTTCAATTGTTTCTGTTGTTACATTTCTTTTCAAAAATTTTTTAGCCTTTGCAAACGTATTATTTATATATCTTCAATTCTTTCAACCTCCATTAAATACCTAAAAAAATTCATTTATAGATACAAATGAAGAATTATACGGTCATATATGTGTACCGACTTGGAGTCAAAGTAGCGAAAAAAAAAAAAAAAAATTCAAACGAATTTTAGGCAATAAGCAATTCTGAATATCTTTTATTTTTTCTTTATTGATTCTACGCATAATATCCGAGACAGTGCATAGTGCCACCTTATAGAGGTGTTCGGTTATGCCACCAGAGGGAGGTTCTGACAGAAGGCGCCCAACGAATATCTCTGTAAAATTTGGTGCCGGATGGTTGAACAGCGTGACCTAAAAAGTGGGAACACTTTGCAGACAGAAATTGCCCTTACTATTTGAATTATCTCAGAAACTATGCGGAGATATGGAAGAAAACACCATAGAGCAAAGTTGCAGGTAATATCACCTCCACAAATGCGTTTATTAAATTTTCGTCTTAGATGATCGATTAAAGAGTTACTTAAAATTAAATTTTGAGCTGTCAAAATGTCATCGAAAAGGACCCAGTTCTAGTGTTACTAGTCTGATGCTGGATAAACGTTTTAGGGTACCTGTAAACTATATAACTCTGTCTGCCTTTATTTCCTCCAGACATCCATCTTATTACAATATAAAGGCTTGTCATTCCCGAAAATCTATTTTAAACATTCATTTAAATAATATAGAAACAGCGGTTAAATATCTAGGGTCAATCCTCTAACAGAGAGCTATAAAATACGTTCAAACTCTGAGCTGAAGAGCGAGTTTCGTAAATGAGGTTGCAAGGATATAACCCTGGATCTCGGAAAATAATTTTGAAGTAGGTAGGAATTTCAATTTAAACTGAAAGGGTAAAGTTTGCGCGACATCACGGGACCTAATGAAACTTTCAGTCCAATCTGCGGTTTCACGGAAGCCGCTTTAACACGTAGAATGTTTATTACATTATTTTGGTGCTCAGGTTTCTGAGTTGTGGATCCGGCTTAACCACTTTCTCCATTTTCTTTCTTTTAATGGAAAATCTCTGTATTGGCTATTAAAGTTACATCACATTATGACACGCATTTTTCAGATAAATCTTCTCTAATTGGAAAGCAAAAGATATCAGTTTTGCACACACTGGGCATCAAGCAGTTTAATTATTTCTTACAACTAGTTTACTACATCAGTAAGTCCTGATTCATGCTGTATGGAATATTTTGAATCAGTTTGTCCTTTTACTTGCATATAAAATGAATGTTGAACACTTATATTGGGAAATCAACAACGATGCAAATATCTAGAATTGAAGTATGGCTAGATCGTTTGTCTTTATTGTGATGTACGAAGTTTATTAGTATTTTAATAAAAGAGTAAACTACGAGTACTTCGTTTAGTCATCCAGTCTCGATAAAATAATATTGAAAAGCATGCAGTGTATTAAATCTTGTTCCAATTTTGAACCACTGCGTAAGGAATAACACTGAAACGCGACCATACCGCACAATTTACGTGCAAACACTTGAACGTCGTCTTGCAGCATATTATACGTTTTGTTCTGCGACCCTTAACAGATATGATTGGTGTGATGGGTGTTCTAACAGAACTGTCAGTTTGAGTTTCACCCACTATTCCTCTTTGCCATTATACCTCTTTTTATGGTCGGTATCATTACCGTGTTCCCTGGTACTGCAGCATCTAAGAGACGTAGGCTGACGACAGCAGATCTGCAGACAAACACAAAGTCATCTACATAAGCCTTGGTCTGCATTCCCATGTCTGAGATCCGCATAGAGGCGTAAAGCCGTTTCACAGACTTTCCATAGCATCATCCCGTTGGCTTTCATATTCTTCTATATTCAAAGAAGTGACCTGATTCAAGTACTGTAGTCAGTATGGATAAGCTGGTGGAGTAACATTAAATGGAGGTGAACAAAGTGAAAGAGTGGCTGTATTCTCTCAAGTTCGTAACTTTTGTTGATTTTGAATAGTGAAGACGAGGGAATTGCACAGAGGGATGGAAGAGGAGGAATTTGGGTGGGGGGAAGGGGGGAAAATAAGGAAAAGGAAATGGAACAGGAGACCGAAGGCAGAAGCAATATGGACATGAACACAGAAGTGAAATGGATAGAAAGAGAGAAGGAAGAAGAGGAGGAGAACCATTTACAGTTAGTAGGCTGTCGAATCTCAATATTTATGCAGAAGACGGGCAAACAACATAATCAATCCATTGGTTTTATCATAAAAATGGTTTTTCTGACACATTCTTTCATCTTTTCCTATCCAAAGAAACTCACAGTGTGTACTGATTGGATTGATGAATATTCTTGGTGTTTATATTCACATGAATTCTTCCATTCTCTTTCGGTTCATTCTGTATCAGACTCAGCCTTAGCGAGCAGTGGCCGTTTTTAGTTAGTTAAAAAAGAAAAAGAAAAGGCGAAAATCTGAAAATAGTTCCAGTGTCCAACATTCTCCACTCTTCATTAAACGTGTCCTTACATTGTGGGCAGTTTTGATTGCCTGTCATTCACTGTAATACTTTGCCAGCTTATCTAGTGCTACAGGTATGAAAGATTTTTATTGCTCCTGTTGTCAAGCAACGAATTTCTCGCTACCATACTCGTGAGCAACTGCCAAGATCACAAGCACGTGGTGACATTATCCGGTTTATACAGATTACAGTATTGTCGCATCGCTTTGTTTGGGCGTCACCACATACTAAATATAACCCAAACTTTCTCATGTCCTTGTCCCTGTAGATTTGTGGATTGAAAGCAACATTTTTTTTTTTTTTTTTTTTTTTTTTTTTTTTTTTTTTTTTTTTGCAGAATGATGTGACAAGCTTTCGTCACTGTGAGCAACAGTTATTTTTAATTTACCGATGAAATCGACTACTGGTTTCAATGGAAAAATATCCGTCTTAATCTAATTACGCTTCTATTAAAGCTGACGTAAGGTTTTCGACATTTTTAAAATAAATGCGGTGTCTTTCGTTTTTGCACGTGAACTGTGAAACGTACATTTCTTTCTTCAAAATTACAGATCGTTCAGTTTTTTAAGCACTATGAATCATTATAGATTTTCAACTGATGTGTGTACTTCCATGAGAAGTCTATAACCAGCAGATGTCGATTGAGGTAACCAGCCAGCTTGGAATTCACTTTCGGTGCAGATCTGCTTTTAGTAGCATAATACACATAAATAGACGTATAAAAGTTTTACTTTTCGCGTGCAACTTTGATATTTATTCAAATGTTTAAACGTTTTTAAACATATTGGACCAAACTGCTGTAGTTACCAGACCCTAGATTCACAAATTACTTCAACTAACCTAAACTAAGAACAACGCACAAACACATGCCCGAGTGAGGATTCAAACATCCAGCAGGATCGACCGCTCAGTCCGTAACACGCGGTTATTCCACTCAGCATTTCTTTATTTTAATGTAAACAGCCAAGTGCTTGTTTTACGTACTGGATATCACTTTATATGGCAAGAATTATAAAATATATGGTAACGCTGATACTGTGTACATATAGGACATTACGGATATAAACCAATTTTATTTCTTAGAAAATCAAACCATTTTGACACATTTTGTTGAGGAATTTTAAGATAACTGGTACTGTATGTCAAACGGATTTTTGTCTTATACTCCTATGAATGCTGCAAACTAATAGAGCCGCAGTGTAACAAAAACAAGTATTCACTTAAGAAGATCAATTCTGTTGCTCGTGAAAACAACCGGCCGCAGTGGAGTAGCCGAGCGCTCTAAGGCATCTTGCTGTGGAGAAAACGGTTGCTCGCCGTCAGAGGTTCGAGTCCACCCTTGGTCATGAGTGTGTGTGTGATGACCTTAATATACGTTATTGTAAGTAGTTTGTAAGACTACGGACTGATAACCGCAGCACTTAAGTTCCATAGATTTACAAATATTTGAACATTTCATTCTTGGAAAACAACTGTCAATACGTTTCAAGCCGCGCATGAGTGGTCACTCGGTCTAAGAAGTCATGTCAGGGTTTGCGCTGATGCCGGCCGCGGTGGCCGAGGTGACTGAGGTGCTCCAGTCACGGTCAGCACGGCCACTGCGGTCGGGGGTTCGAATCCCCCCTCGGGCATGGATATTTGTGCCGTCCTAGTTCGTAAGTAGTTCATAAGTAGTTTGTAAGTTTAGGGACTGATGACCCCGTAGTTAAGTCCCATAACCTTAACAAACATTTGAACATTTTGATTGCGCTGATGCCTCCGTGACCTTAGCAGTTTGATCCCTTAGGACTACAAACATTTGAACATGTATGTTATAAGTTCTAACCACCATATTAATGTTGACATTGTGGAGAAATGACGCTAATTGCACTACCAAAAGTGTAACAGGAGTACGTAACTTGAGGATTGGGTCTGCCTCCGCGAATGATCTGGAAGGAAACTGATTTTTTTTTTTCATTATTCAGAGTTTCATTACTCGGCAGCGAATCTTTAGGTCGTAAAAAGAGCATTTTAGGTGCCTAAAGTAGGCACCTGCATTGCCTAATTTATGACAAATAAATGTAAAATAGGCTCTGAATTCATCAGACTAAATAAACATCAAGTATAATACCCAGAGTTGACATATGAGAGAATTTCTCTTACAATAAGATAAACATCACATAACATTAATGTTCAAACTGACACCAAACGTTAATAGTTTTCGATAATAATAATAATAATAATAATAATAATAATAATAATTTCGTGTGGCTCATTGTACTGATGCAAGTCTGACAATTGGACTCCACTTCGGCGATTTGCCTGTCCCTAGCCTACCCCAGTTATCCAACCGGGGAAAGGAAACCTACAGCTTAACGTGGAATCCGAACCACGTGTCGTTTATGGCGACTCCTCACATCGTTGAGAAGGATGGGTTAAAACGAAGACTGAAAAAATCCGAGGTCCAACCAGGTATCGAACCCGCTACCCTTCGGTTTCCAGTCGAGCGCTTTGCCCCAAGACCACCGGGCCCGACATAGTTTTCGATGTTAAAAATACAATGCAGATCATCAGCCACATGTTGAAATACCTACCTATAGAATTCAACAACCGCTAAATAAACCAATGGTTTCAAACATTCAAACCATAACTGTCTTCACAATAAATGACTGAAATCTTTAGTAGGTTTTACAGAGAAAAACCACGATATACCGAGAATGAACAAACGTTGTGCATCAACGAATTTTCCGTACTTCACTTTCGGTACATTTTCAACAGACATGCTGCATTCACTGGAACTCGATTTTCCGTAAAGTCCCTTCATGTCGGTGTTATTCTAGAAACCAGCGGAATTTTTCCCACACTTTTCCTCCCACTTCACCTGAACATCATTAATTTTCCTTTTCACTACCTCAAGAAAAAGCAATTTTGCGTAGATTGGTCCACCTGAGCCTTCCAACGGAAATAGTTGTCGCCATAAATGTGCAGTTCGCTCTAATGTAAGCCACGTTCCGCTGGACGGAGGGCTCTTTCAGTATATGTGTCGCATTTTTCAAAGCATTATTTTCATCTGCACCAATTCAATGTAGCATGTTTGAAAGTGTGCTGTTATTCGTTCTTTAGTCTTTGGCCTTAGCTTTCAGCACATCAAATAAGCTCTGGATGGCGCATCTGGGCCTAAATTTCCAACAGTTAGTTTTTAAATGTACTGTAGTTTCAGGTACATAAATCCATATGCAAGACTCCTCATTATCTTAGGTGATTGTTTGCAGTGCTTCCGTGTAAGTTGAGTCCATATAATTTTTAGGAAACGTTAACGTTAACTCCGCCGTCACAGACGGATGGCATAACATTTGTTAAATATCAGTTTCAGTGTTACTATCTTTGATTTTTCGAACCAAGTCCTTTAAAATATCCTTTCAGAATATTAGTTAATTTAGGCAAAAATAAGCGGTAATATCGAAATAGGTATTTCTAAAAAAGAAAAAAAAACACTTTTGTGCTTATTATGCTACTTATTTTAGTTCTACAAAGCAACATGATTTCTTGTTTTTGTGCTTGTGTTTGTTGTGTGTGTGCTCTCTCATGCAGGGTGTGTTTGTGTTTTGCGTGCCTTGTGGAAGTCGCTACTTACTGTATCTAATTCTGTGTTGTGTATGCCCTGCAGTGCTCACAGGTGTGCCAGTAATGTACAAACCTACGGGTTGGCCGATGCCCCCCCCCCCCCCCCCGAACTAAATCCGGAAGGCTTTCCCCTGGCACTGGGTTGGCCGTTTGCATTGCAGTCCTTGCGTCGGTTCTGTGTGTTTTCTTTAATCTAACTTAAAATTAGCTGTTTCGAATTTTTAGTCATTAAACGCCGAAGTACAAATGAATTTACTACTAGGAACTCTGGAAGAGAATAGGTTTTAACCTAAAGATGCGCGGTCTATTTATAACTGGTTTGATATGATCATACGAACCGCCACGAATACCTAGCCTGAGTCAATATTTTCATCTCAAAAATGTTTGTAGAGTCTATGGGACTTAACTACTGGGTTAAACTTAACAAACATGAACTAACTAAGACTAAGGACGGCACAAATATCCATGCCCAAAGGGGAATTCGAACCCCCGACCGTAGTGGCCGTGCAGACCGTGACTGAAGCACCTCGGTCCCCTCGGCCACCGCGGCCGACATTTTTCATCTCAGAGTAGAATCTGTACTCTATGTGATCCATTATAAATGAGAAAACCTGCAAACGTCAGCTCCATTTCACGGAAACGGCTTCATGTCGAGAGTCACGTGACTCGGTATAGTGCTGTCGTTGTATGGTACTACAAGGTGTTTGGGGCACCTTATAGGGGTACCGGGATCGGCTAAGGAGCGTGGTGCGGCCGCGAGTGTGCCGCCTGTTGCTGCAGGGGCAAGAGGCCCCGGGCGGCCCGGGCGGCAGCGGCAGACGCCGTGGCTGCGCGTCGCGTCCAATCGATGTTCCGCGTGCCCAGCGACCACCGGCGGCTAGGCTACCTGCTGGACCGCGCGCCGGGTTGCCACCTTTCAGGGGCGAGCGCGTGCCGGGTAGCGTACGTCTAGGGGATGCGAACTACGACCGTGCGCTGGAAACGGTTATGTAGGTCGTGTCAGGGCGTACACGACGAGTGAAGGGGACAGTCTGTCCAACCGCATCACCTCCGAGGCGTAAAAAGGATTTTTTTAATTATTATTTATGTTTCTATTCTATTTTTCAATTACTTGTATTGTTACTTCATAGCGTGCAGGGTAAAAGTGAACGATCATGTCAAAGTTTTTTATTTATTTATTTTCATTTTATATATATAAACTTGTAATTTTGCGAAGAAATGTTTTATTTACAATTTTTATTTCTCTTAGAAGGAGACCACATGGATATCGGATATTAGAAACTTTTTATATTTATGGTATGTGGAATTCAGAACACCAATAGTTGCGGTATCTGTCGGTGTAGGTCAGGTCATTGGCTTCACTATTAGTTGACCACGATAGTCTTTGATTGTTCACTCAGTGAAGAGTTACGACGTTGTTTTTCGAAAGTCATTTCCAAGCAGCTAACCCACTCAACCATTGTTTTAGGTGACGACAAGGTCTTTACCTCGTTCACAAACAAATAAACAAAAACTGACGCCACACATGGATTTAGAGATTCAAAAATGTTTTATGTAAATGATTTCGAAAGCAACGAAAAAAATATATTTGACATAGCGGGGTTCGAACCAGCGATTGTATATTTTTGGGGCCAGAACGCAACAACCTGAGCAACACGGACAGATGTTGCCTCTGTTCTTTTTTATTGCTACTTACGTGTACCTTCAAACCTTCAAAGTCGATTTTCTGGAGTATTTTTGAAAGTTGCGTCGAATGAATTTGGCTCATTGTTATTTTAGTTCTGAACTTCATGTGCCATAAATAATTTTAACACGAATTATCTACAGGGGAATGGAAAAGCTGGTAGAAGCTGACCTCAGGGAAGATCAGTTTGGATTCAGGAGGAACGAAGGAACACAGGAGGCAATACTCACTTATCTTAGACGATAGATTAAGGAAGGAAAAAAACCTACATTTTTAGCGTTTGTAGATTTGGAGAAAGCCTTTGACAATGTTGATTGGAATACACTATTTCAAATTCTGAAGTCAGCAGTGGTAAAATACAGAGAGAGTTATTTACAACTTGTACAAAAGCCAGACCGGAGTTATTAGACTTGAAGGGCATAAAAGGGAAGCATTAGTTGGGAAGGGAGTAAGACAAGGTTGTGGCTTTCCTTCGATGATATTCAATTTGTACATCGAGCAGGCAGTGAAGGAAAGCAAAGAAACATTTGGAATAGAGATTGAAGTTCAGAGTGAAGAAACAAAAACATTGCGTTTTGCTGATGACATCGTAATTCTGTCAGAGACAGCAAAGGACCTGCAAGAGTAGTTAAATGGAATAGACAGTGTCTTGAAGAGAATGTATAAAATGGATATTAACAAGAGCAAATCAAAGATAATGGAATGCAGTCTCAGAACATAGGCGTTGCTGAAGGAATTAAAATAGGTAACGGCACAATGAAGGTGGTAGATGAGTTTTGTTACTTGGGTAGTAAAATAACATATGACGGCCGCAGTACATAAGAGATAAAATGCAGAATGGCAATGGGAAGAAAAGAATTTTTGAAAAAAAAAAAAAAAGAAGTTTGCTACCATCGAATATAAAATTAAGTGTAAGGAAGTCTTTTCTGAAGGCATTTGTGTGGAGTGTTGCCTTGTACAGGAATGAAACGTGAACGATAAACAGTGCGGACAGGAAGAGAATAGAGGCTTTAGAAATGTGGGGCTACATAAGAATTCTGAAGATTAGGTGGATAGATAGCGTAACTAATGTAGAGGTGGTGAACAGAATTGGTGAGAAAAGTAATTTTTGGCATACCTCGACTAAAAGGAGGGATCGCTTGGTAGGACACATACTTAGACATCAAGGAATCGTAAATTTTGCATTAAAGGGATGTGTGTGGGGTAAAAATGGCTGTAGGAGACGAAGAGATGAATACAGTAAGCGAATTCTAATGGCTGTGAGTTGCCGTTCTTGTGTGGAGATGAAGAGGCTTGCTCAGGATAGAGTAGGGTGGACAGCTGCATCAAAGCAGTCACAGGACTGAAGACCACAACAACGACCTGACACAGTACAGTAAGCTTAATTTGTAATTTGATGTTTACCAATTTTCGAAATTTCCTGTTTACCAATAATAAACAGAATTAGATGTTCTAAATTAATAAAGCCCAGTTAAAATATTGAGCTAAGCTACTCTTACATGGCATATTACAATTGCTTTCCTCTCCAGATTGATCAATATTTTTTCACCTTAAAGTGAAATACGTCCAAATCTGTGTCACAAATGATAATTTTGCGTAACTTGCTCTTTTTCGGATTAATATTAGCGCATGGTGAATTCTCGGTAGAACTCGAGACTGTAAATCAAGGAATAATGAATTCCTACCGAAATGTAATTTCCTATACGTCTAGCTCCAACTACAAATCCGCATTCAAAGTATGTTAACACTCTGCGTGCGGATATAATCGCATGGAAAACATTTTAACGTGAATCACCGGAGCAAAAGTGATAGCTTTGACTATGTGCCACCCTTTTACACTTTGTGTACGTTATACTACTGACATCTGTATCGGTTTCTATCGCTATCCCACGACATTTGTGACATCGGTGTATTGTTATTCTCATATCTGTTAACAATGAAATGTATATTGAAACAAAATAGGAGGGTAAGAATACATATACGAAAATGGATGTCTATGAAAAATTATAATTATGAATTCTTTTGCTGTGACCGTCGGGTCAGGTGGTATCGGCGTAAAGTGCTTGAATGGAAACCAAAGGATCGAGAGTTCTGAGCCGGGTAGGATCACGGAATATTTGAGACTGCGATTTAACTCGTCCTTCACCTCTCAACGATGGAAGCAGTCGGCAGAAAGGACATGCGGTTAGGATTCCACGTTAAACTGTGGGTCCCCTTTCCACAGTTGGATAACCAGGGGAGATTAGGAACACGCAAGTTGTTATAGTGGCGTATAGTTGAGCGACTTGCACGATGCCGCTACATCTACATGGGATACTCTGTAAATCACATTTACGTGCCTGGCAGAGGGTTCTTCGAACCACCTTTATGCTATTTATCTCCCATTCCATTTTCGAATAGCGCATGGGAAAAAAAAACCCGAATCTCTCCGTTCGACCTCTGATTTCTCGTATTTTATTCTGATGATCATTTCTACCTATGTAAGTGGGAGTCAAAAATATATTTTCGTACTCGGAGGAGAATGTTGGCGATTGGAGTTTCGTAAGTAGCCCACGCCGCAGCGATAAGCGCCGTTGGTCTAATGGTTCCCATTCCATATCCTGTATCATTTCCGTAAGGCTGTCTCCCCTGTACCGTGACAATACGAAACGAGCTGCCATTCTTTGGACTCTTTCGATGTTTTCCGTCAAACCCACCTGATAAGGATCCCGCACTGGGCAGCAATACCCCAAAACTGGACGGATAAGCGTAGTGTATGCAGTTTCTTTTGTAGTTCTGTTGCATCTTTTAAGGATTCTGCCAATAAAATGCAGGCTCTGGTTCGCCCTTCCACACGACATTATCTACGTGTTATTTCCAATTTAAGTCTGAAGTAATAGTAATTCCTAGGTATTTAGTGTAGTTTACGGCCTTCACTTTTGATTTATTTATTTTGTAAACAAAGTTTAACGGATTTATTTTCGAATTCTTGTGGGCGACATCACACATCTCTTTATTTACAGTCAATTGCCAATGTTTACACCATAGTGATAACTAATTTAGATCGTACTGCAGTTGGTTTTGAGCTTCAGATGATTTTACTAGATGCTAAATGACGGCGTCATCTGCAAACAACCTAAGACAGTTGCTTAGATATTCTCCCAAATCGTTTATGTAATTAAGGAACCGGAGAGGACCAATAACACTACCCTGTGGAACGACCAATATCACCTCTGTTGTAATCGATGGTAAGCAATCAACTAAAACAAACTGTGTCCTCTCTGACAGGGAATTCGCTATCTGGTGGCACATTTGGGGCGATATACCATAACATGCAATTTTATTAAAAGCAGTTTCTGAGGTACAGTGTCAAAAGCCTTCTTGAAATCAAGAAATACGGTATAAATCTGAGGACCCTTGGTAATAGCACTCGTCACTCGGTGTGAGTAAAGAGCTAGTTTTGTTTCACATGAACAATATTTTCTAAACCCGCGTTGACCTTGGGTCAATAGATCATTCTCTTCAAGATAATTCATAATATTTGTATATAGGATAAGTTCGAATATCCTGCTGCAAATTGACGACACTGAAATAGGCCTGTAGTTTATTGGGTTACTCCTACAGTCTTTCTTGAATACAGGTGTGACCTGTGCAACTTTCCAGTATTTTTGTACTGATGCTTATTCGAGTGACACGAAATTATTATTATTGCGCTGTGGGTGTACGCTAGGGCGTCCAAGCTGCTAAATTAATTTAGTAATACCACTAAGCAGACGGACTAATGGAGTATCAGTGCAGCGGTAAATTAAAATGTAAGTCGGCACGCAAAGAGGTTTAAAAGTATTCCTTTCCCAAACAAATGTGGGAATCAGGTAAGTTCAATTATACACCTAGTCTGACTCATTCCACAGCAAGGCTCTCTTCAAATGCGAAAAGCAATAATTGAAATGACGGGGGGCGAGACTGCCGTTTGCCCACCCCCTGTTGTAGTGGGGGCGGCTGCAGCAGGGATTAGGCGGCGGTCGCGCGTCTGTTATCTCCAGGCGGAACAAAAGACTGTAGGCGGAGGGCCCAGGCCCTGCTGCTCCTGTCCTAAGTTAATTAGACCACTCGCCAGGGGGCAGCACTGCGGCTCAAAGGCTGCCCGGGCTGCCTCTTCCGTTAGGCTGCCCCTCAATACACCAATCCAATAGATGGAATTCTACGGCCACCAGCGTTCCATTATCGGCACTGGGAACACTACTTGAGCCGCATTTCAAATGCGCAACCAATTTAAATCGAAATGTCTTTATCTAGGAAATACTTTTACGTAACTGAACAAACTGTTGTCTTATCATTCTGATTTCTATTTCAATTTTTTTGAAATTTTATTCCATTATTTGTTTATTTAATGCTTGACGAGTTGAAATAGCTTATGAAAGTATTTGTTTCATTAATGAAGTAAAATAGGGGCAACAAAGTGTTTTAATAACCCAAGAAAATTTAAGTTTTTTTATTGTTGTTGTTAATACTGCATTACATCACCGAGAACCACTGTAGGATCTTATTATTTAACGGCAGTGCGATCTTTGTACATTATAATGGAACTCAGTCTCCCTTTCTGTGTCTCCAGCCCCCCTCCAAATCTCTTTCTCCCTCTCTCTCTCTCTCTCTAACTGATCTTCCTGTAAGAAGTTAGATTTTGCGGTTAAAATACTTTCTGTTCACAACACAAAGGATTCTAAAGAAGCTGATTGGCTGCGGTAATGAAGAAGTTGTAGATGTTGTAAAATCCTTTAATTTTCTCTTTACGCTGACGCGTTTCGGGCCCAGCCCATCATCTGAGCGCCTGGCACAGGGTACAGTATATATAGGTAAAAATATTTACGAAGACAAAATTTTAAAAAAAAATCTGGCATTTACAATAATTATAAAGTACATACTTCTCTTGAATAAAGAACGGAAAAAGATGCATGTAAATAGTCATAATACATTAACAGTCAACATCTGCTGTACTTGCAGCATAAGTTGCTAGCTTAATGGCTCACATGCAAATACCACTGAATGGAAAGTATGCTATTGAGCAACTCAGGCGTAGCATAGGTGCCCTCTATGTATGGCCACAGAAGTTACCATAATATTATGAGTATTTACATGCATATTTTTCCGTTCTCCATTCAGAAGAGGTATGTACTTTATAATTGTAAATGCCAGATAATTGCTTTTTTTGTCTTTGTAACTATTTTTACCTATATATACAGTATCCTGGACTTTGTCACCAGGCGCTCCGTTGATGGGATGGGTCCGAAACGCGTCAGCGTATAGAGAAAAATACGAGAGGATTTTACAATATCTACAATTCCTTCATTACCGCAGCCAATCAACTTTTTTAGAATCCTTTGTGTTGTCATATTAATAATGGTTGCCTACCTCTACGAGGACTTCAAGTCCGATTTGCAATACTTTCTGTTCATTTCAATGCCTGCGACCAGTCTTTTACTTGTACCCATCCCTAAATTTCCTCCCGAGGCAGGTCTTCCTCCTGTGATGCTGGCTTACTTGATGCGTGGAATGCGAGCGGCGGCCGCTATGTTTATGGACAAGGTGGTTAGGTTTCCGCCAGTGTCTTATATGCTGACCTAATCTCACTTTTAATCCACAACAGTCATCTTTTTTCTTTTACAGCATGAGCACTGTATGAATTATTACGGGTGATAATACTGGTTTAGGAATGTATCACATAATTAATCAGATACAGTAGCCGCCCCTCCCATTCCACAAGTAGTCATCAGAAGATGGGTTATACCGAAACACAGCAATTTCGTATATTTCAAGCAACTATTAAGCTTTCTTAAAGTCATCATCATTGGATTGCAGTAATCATGGTTGCATACCTCTTATTTACTAAAATATCTGCATACTAGTGTAATACTGATACATAAACTAGGCAGAGTGCCTGTCCTATTGCCAAATGACTGTTAAAGTTCAGTGGTGGTCACGAGCGGGATTGCAGCAGAGGGCACTTGTGGCTGACGACGTTAGAACGCCGCGCCATGCTTGCATGGCGGCGGCGCGCGGCGAAAGTACGTGGCGTGCACTTCAAACTTGAGCGACACCACACCCCTCCCCCCAAACTGCCGCAGCGTCGTGGCATAGGGCTGAGGGCCACGGCGGCGGCACTGGGAGGAGGGCCTGGGCGAGCGCGTTACTGGTGGGATGGACGTCATAGCAGAGGCTGGGATCGAGATGCAATCCGCGCCCCAGTATCCACCTTGCGATCACGCGAAAACCCACTAAAACTAGGTGAAGGGCGCTTACTTCCGCCCAGAGGGAGAAGGCCACCTTCTTCTGAGATGTGTGGTCCAGGCAGGGGGAGGGGTGCACGCACCGTACCAGAGTCCCACTCGGTGACGCAGACAGCTGCGACGGCAATGGCGGTGGCGGGGACAACTGCAACGGAGGCTTGTCGACCTCCATCGGGACGTACTCGTAGTCCAGGGACGCTGGGCCCGTCGGCGACCGATGTGGCGGTGCTCCCTGGTTGACTGGGTCTGGAATCAAGAAACTGGAGACAGGATCGCGCAGGTGCAACTGGTTTGCGTGGCACCGCAGCTCCAACTCTGTGGAAGAACGTACAACATACATATTGCGACCGAGCACGAGCTGAATGGTGCCCAGCATCCATCTCTTCTTTCCAGCAAACACCTTGTACTGGCGTGGAAAGCTGAAAATGCGAGGGCCATACAAACCGACTCGGTGCGTGGGAGGCTGCAGCAGGTGAAGGAGACTGCGGTGTCGGCGGCCGTGTAGCATCTCGGCAGGAGATATGGCACGTACCGATACGTAGACACGAAAACTTGTAGAGCTTGCTGCCTGGTGTGTTGACCTTCCATAGTTTCCATGTGATACTTGAATATTCGAACGAAACGTTCTGCTTCACCAAGGGACTGAGGATGAAAAGGTGCAGTGGTGATACGCTGAATGCCATTCACACGACAAAACTGTTGAAATTCCGCACTAACAAACTTAGGTCCATTGTCACTGACGATAGTTTCAGACAAGCCTTCGTTGCAGAACACTGATGTTAAAGCACTGATTGTACTAGACGCCGTCGTTGAGTTCATTGCAATCACAAAAGGAAACTTGCTGAAAGCGACTACAAATATTAACCGGCGCATATTCCAGAAAGGTCTGGCAAAGTCAATGTGTAAACGTTCCCATGGTCCGTTGGAGCGTAGCCAGTCCGAGTAACTTTGCGAAGGAAAGTACACTGTGATGTCATGCTATCTATCTGGGCGTCCATACCAACACAGGTACAATGACGTCTGGACAGTTGTTTTGTCCGAACAATATCCCAACATCCTTGATGCAGGGGGCGTAAGACTTCTCGTTGCAGGGAACGAGCGACAATCACTCTTCCTTGGTCGTTGTCGGTATGCAACAACAGAACACTGTGACTTAAAAACAATGCATGATGTTGTGCAAAATAACTTCGAACCAGAGACCGCTCAATGTCTTTGGCTCTGGCAGAGCGAACAAAACGTGCTACCACACTTAGGTCCGCATCCGCAGCTGTTTCCTGTGCAACCCGATGGGAGTTCAATGGGAAGTCTGCGACAGCGGAAGCATCACTGCAGTCTATCTGATAACATGCCATTTCTAAAGAATCAAACTGGCCAATCGGATGTTGGGAAAGTGTGTCTGCGTTTGAATGTTTAGTGGTAGGGCGGTACAGATCTCATAATGACCATCTCTGTAGCTTTTGTGCTGTTGGTGGAGGAATCGGCTTTGTGGGAGAGGCTTGTGATCTGTCAACAAATAGAATGTTCTACCATACAGATAATGATGAAACTTTGTGACGCCATAAATTATTGCTAAAGCCTCCTTTTCTATCTGACTGTAAGTCTGTTGCGTTGGCGTCAGTAGCTTCGATGCAAAGGCAATAGGACGATCGTGAGATCCAATGCGATGTGACAATACTGTGCCACGACCGAAAGAAGGGGCATCCACTGCTGACTACACGCTTCTGTGAGTCAAAGGGAATCAAACATGCATCACTGGGTAGTGCAGACATTAATTTGTGAAAGGCAACCTGGCAGTTTTTAGACCATACAAAAGCTATGCAGTGGATCTGCAATCTGAGAGACATTCGGAATAAATCTGAAATAACATTTCAGCTTTCCCATTACTGCTTGCAGTTCGTGCACATTCTTAGGAGGAGATAAGTCTTTGACTGCTTGAAGATGTGATTGTAAGGGATGGATTCCTTGGGCATTAATCACATTGTCTAAGTACTCTATTTCAGTTTGAAAAAACCAACACTTTGCTTTATTGCAATGTATACCTGCTGCAGTAAACACTTTGAAAATGCACTCCAGGTTTGATAAATGTTCTTCAACTGTGCGCTCTGAGACCACAATATCATCTAAATAGTTTGAGCAGCATGGTGCAGAAACTGTCAGCTTTTCCAAAAAAACGCTGGAAAATAGCGGGGGCGGAAGAACTGCCAAAGGGTAGGAGCTGAAATTGAAAAAGGCACATGTGCGTATTAATGACGAAAAACGTTTTTGACTCGTCATCAAGCGTTATCTGCTAAATCAATCTTAGAAAAGAAGCGAGACTGTCCTAATTTGTCCATTAGTTCCTCGGGTCGGGGCAGGGGGTAAGTGTCTACAATTGTTTGACTGTTCACTGTTGATTTGAAGTCTGCACAGGGATGAAGTTTTCCTGTCGGCTTGGTTAGAATCACTAAAGGCGAGGCCCACTGACTCGCAGAAACAGGAGAAATCACCCCTCTATCCTGCCAACGTGTACGTTCTTCCACAACTTTACCAAAAAGGGCGATAGGCATTGGTCTAGCTTTAAGAAATTTTGGTACTGAAGATTCTTTTAAAGTTACATGTGGCCCAAAGTCTTTTGCACAACCTAGTTCCGGCCAAAACAAGTCATTATATTTTTCACACAATGCATTGATTTTGTCCTGAGGCACTACAAACGAAATTTGAAGCATATCTCTCTGAATTGATAATCAAAACAAGTTGAATGCATCGAGTACAAAAATGATCTGTGTAGATTTGGCCTGAAGAACAATAAAAGAGAGAGTTTTGGTGGCACCTTGAATAGAGGCGGGGAGGCTACACGTTCTCAGCATGGGAATATTTTGTCCTGTATATGCTGTTAGCACTTGTTGAGACGGCGACAATTTTGGCGAACCCAGAGGTTCATAAGTGTCTTTATTAATTAATGTGACAGCGGAACCAGTGTCGAGCCGAAATTGCACAGTCTCATTGTCTATGGAAAGAGTCACAAAAAGTTTTTGTCTGTGGTGCACGACAGTTGTTCGAACGTGGGCGACGTCTGATACAGCTTGTTTACTGCGCTTGCGCATGCACGGGACGCGTACTGAAGGAAGAGGCGCAGAATCAGCACACAGCAGATTAATAACAGTGTCCCTACATGGCACTACCACCGGATTGGCTTCTGTGCAAGCATGCGAGGTTACCGCAGATTCACCAACTAATGCACTAAACTTACTTTGAGTAGCTACGTCAAGTCTACTGTCACTAGCTACACAGTACTGGGCACTTTTACAAGGAGAAGTTGCAGAACGCACTAGGTCACCACAGTAGTGCATGGTACATAGTCAAGTTGCTTGTCCCAAACCCTGTTCCGTTACGAAGTGCAACGCTCTTGGCGGCACTTGCAATGTGGCTCATTACATAGTTTTGCAGTAGACGCAGAAGAACTGTCTTGCATTTGAGGCTCAAGATAAACACTGTCAAAATCCACAATGCATATGACATTTACAGCATGAACTATTCTCGCACTCTGAAAAGCACTGTTCCTAACGGCACCGTTCTTTGAATTTTTCTTCTGCACACACACTGTATGTACATGTCCTGATTTTCCACATTGATAACAGATGGCATTGCGACTAGGGCACTGCGTACGTTTGTGGCGAGATAGACACTGTGGGCAAGATTAGCGAACTTTTTTCTGGAAAGAGCGTTGACGCCCATTATTCACATTACTTTCTCTAACACGATAGAGCGACGTACATGTCGCGCTTTTACACTGGCTACTGTTCACTGGAATCACTTTGGCTAGACTGAGAACTGTGACTAGGAAAGCGTCCGGTGTGGTGCACTGAGTTAACACTGGGTTTGCATTTCTACATCTGCTAAGTCAAAGATGTCATGCGCTTCAATATCAGACTGTTTCAGAATTGCTGCCCTACTTCTGGGGACCTGAATGTTCTGTGTGATCGCATCTCTCAGCATGACATCACTATTAGAAAGTCCACAAGAGCAAGTAAATTTACATTTGTGGGTTAAGCCCTTCAACTAAGTGATCCATTCCTAATGCGACTGATCCGGTGATTTTTTTTAGCCTGAAAAATCGGTACCACGCCACAGCAACGAGAACCTTTCTCTCGTAATGACGTTCAGAGAATTTACAAGTTGATCAAAGTCTAGATCACGAGGAGATGCATGAGGGGAAAGTTTCTGCAGTAATACGAAGGTCTTGGTTCTTGACTGTCTGACCTGTAAGTTGATGAGCTGCGAAGAGTAATCGCTCCATTCTACATCACGTTCGTCGTATGGGCGCCCATACCGCCGTGACATTGGTAGCTAGCATCAGTCGGTGTGCCCAGCTCCGTGCTGCAAAGCAGTGTGGGGAAGGTGCTTGCGTCAGCCTGCCGGCAGACATCTGTCTCCGTCTGAGTTTCTGGCGGCTCGTTTCCGCGAAGAGCGCAGCGCCAGCCAATGAACTGCGGGGCTGGCGACCCGGATGCGGTGCGTCGCGCGCCTCATCCCCGGCAACCGGGCAGGCAGCTGGCCTGGCTCGGCCCGGCGCGCAGCCTGAATATTCATACGGCGCGCGGCGCGCACACCGCCCCCCAAGACTCCCAGAGGCGACGCTGCGCCACCTCCCAGCCGGCCGCGCAAACACTCGAGGGGCGCAGCCGCTGGCCTGCGTGCTGCCGCTCCCACCCAGCTAAGGCCGCCCACCAGGGGCCGTGTTTACCCGCCCTGCTTAATTTACATCAGACTAACGCACAATGTGTGCCCTGTCCATTAGACAGTCTTAATACACTATCACATAGCGCTCAATACGGAGTGTCCCACTTGATCGTTTCACCCCCCGTTATCTCCAGAACAACAATAGATACTGGAAAACGACTTTCTTGGTCGTCAAGTTACGGCAGGGGCTTAAGAAAGTATATTGTACGAGACATTCTTAAATGTGAACAAATTGTTTGCAATACAAACTTATGCTTTCTTTAACCCACTATTGCACAATAGCAATTAAAGTAAGAATTTTCCAGTAACAACATTGGAATTATACTTCATGGTATCCCTGAATGTAAAATAGATGATGATAAACTTTTTAGTACATATTTTTTTTTGGAAAATATCACTATGTATATCCAAATGTTCACTGCTAAACTATGGATATTGTGAGTACTTACATTTATATATACAGAACAGTCCAGAGTGCAAAAAAAATTTTTAGACCATTTTAAGGAAATTTAGCTACATTGATTTTGTGGAGCTGGCAGGAAACTTGGAGCCTTCTAGTGCTCCAAGTTTCCTTCCAGCTTCACGGCATCAATGGAGCTAAATTTCCTTAAGATAGACTAAAAGAAGACCGAAACTAGTCTAAAAAAAATTTTCCACAATGGATTGTTCTTTATATATAAATTTAAATAACAGTGCTGTTGTCCAAAAAGTGAAACAAAAATGTTTCCAAAAATATACTTACATTTAGTTAGTAGAAGGTATACATTTTTAACAGGGTTCAACATTTATGGTACATCAGCAAATTAAGACTTTAAAGTAACTTTATTTATTTAAAAATATGAAAAACATTAGAAAGGTTGGGTATGCGTCGGTTGCCAAATGCTACTGCATTGCAATTACATAATTCCAGAATTTATACATCGTGAAAATTGTAGAAATAATTTCTATCTGGTACAAAACACAAATTGGTGTGACATTCCGTACACATTACTTATGTTATTTCCTTTACATTTATTATATTTATATCTGCCAAATTTTCCAATGTATTTACGCCAGTGATCGACTCGGTCCTTTTTTTGTATTGGCTGCCTTCTCTTTTTTTGTACCATTCCCTGGTGAACTACCCAGAAACGGTGTCCTGACCAGCGTAAGGATTCAGCAATATGAAACTTGAAATCAAACAAAGCCATCTGGGTTTTAACTTCAATTCCGTATTCAGTGCAGACTCTCTTGTAAAGTAACCAAGCAACGACACAACCCATGTCCAGTAAATGGAAGAACAGTCTCATGTAATATTTCTTCAACCTCATTTCCGTTCTGTACAAACAAATAGGCAATAGTGACAACACCTCATTTAAACTTGTTGTACACCTTCACAATTTTTGGGCACGGAATTTGTTTTCTGTCATACCTTACAACCGCACGTTCTGGTTATGTACCTGAGAAAGTGCCCAGAAGCCTGACACGCCTGTTGTCTTGCCATTTCACAAGAATGAAGACATGTTCAGAAGCTAATGCAGTCAATTCACCAGATGTACCTATTCCCTGCGTTTTCATTTCAGCGGCAGATGGCCTCTTACTGTTTCTCACTCTATTCAGTTGTACTACGTGTCCACATTTTTTGTGGTATATTTCGCTTTTACCTTTACTGCACGCTGTTTATTCAAATATTTACACACCATAGTTCGTATAAAAGCCAAAGAAACAATTATTAAAAAAATATATACATTTACAGCTTGTGTAGATTCTCGATAGAGAAACACAGTGAAAGAAATGCTCTGGGATACTTCACCCATGAATAAAGAAATCCAAACAAATGCACGCCGAGAGACTCACAGTGTTCTAGACATCCCAACATTTCTGCGAACTGTTACTCAACTGCTGTAGGCAGATGCTGCCATCTGCCGTGATAAGCGAGCTGCACAGTTGTATATCGTAGTACACACTGTGCTTGAATGTGACATTTACATTACGTGAGCTAGTACAGAGTTCTGAAAATATGTATATTTAAATATACACAGTGAAATAGATCTTTTTCTATAGCCTGGCTGAATCCACTGCTGGATGTAGGAATCTTTCCATTGTCTTTGATTTGAACCACCTGGTACCATCGTGTTGCCGGCACCTACTTCGTTTTTGCGTCCCATTCTCTCCAGTGCACAATTATGTGTGTTCACCCTCTATTACGTTGTCAAGTTCCAGTCATGCAATTTGTTCTAGGACGTGTGTTGCCATTGTCCTCCTAATGTCCTCGAATCGGATCTTGTACCGGCGACTGACTCCTAGCATTGGCCAATGGCTGGTTATGAGCGCTGTAGTTCGAGTGTACTTGTCTTCGTTAGTTTCCAGACCGTAGGTTGTAATTGGTATATTCATCTTCTTAGACATCAGATTAATAGGGACTTCCTTGTTCGTCAAGATAAATTTTATTTTCTGAAATACTGCCCACCTGAGTCCCATTCTGTGAGAAATTTCTGCTGTATGATTGGTTTTTTTTCCTATTTTAATGTTATGACCAAGGTGGATGTATTCGTCAACGGTTTCAGTAGTCTGGTTTCCAACTATATGTGGTTGGTATCTGGACTTAGTAACTTTGGCTTAGATATGAACACAAATAAAGCAATCTTCGCAGAGGCGCTTTTTAATACTTCGGTCATAATGTCTACTTCTTACAGATCATCACATGCGAACAATGTCATCAGCAAATCGTAGATGGTTCAGGTATCAGCCATTAATTTTTATTCCTTGGTTATTCCGATCTAGTGTCTTGGAGACATCTTCCAATCCAGCGGTGAATAGTTTCGAATATATGGTGTCCCCTTCACGAAGTCCCTATATGATTGGGATCTGATTTGTGATAAGGTTTTCATCCACTATATCATTGTTGCCTGTTTGCAGATGTATTTCAGGAGCTTTATATAACATAAATTCCTTTGGCATTTTCTAGGTCAGTCGTGATTTCCCGCATCTCCACGGAGGCGAAAATCTTTTCGTTAGTCTATAAAAGCGAGCCGCGCATGAGTAGCCGAACGGTCTGGAGCGCCACGTTGCGGATCGCGAAGCCTCCCGCGTCGGAGGTTCGAATCCTCCCTCATGCATGGATATGTGTGTTGTCCTTAGGTTAGTTTCACTTAGTTTAATTAGTTTGTAAGTCTAGTGACTGATGACCAACATTTGAACATTTTATAAAAGCGAAGTAAGCCTACTGTTACATTCTATAGTTTTCTCAAGAAGTAGGCAAATAGTCTGGATGGAATCTATAGTCGGAAAACCTACTCGGAATCCTGCTTGTTCCTCAGGCTGGTATGAATCAGGTTCCCAAGTCACTCTATTTGCTATGATTTTACTTAGGAATGAGTAAAATGTGATTACAATCCATATTTGTTTCCCGTTCGAATCCTCTCTCGGACATGGATTTTGTGTTGTCTTTAGTATAAGTTAGTTTATAAGTAGTTTGTAAGTTTAGGGACTGATTACCCCGCAGTTAAGTCTGATAAGCTTAAAAAACATTTAGTTCTCCATATTTTCCAGATCACCGTTTTGGAAGAGAAGTAACACTTCAGCATTTTTACATGTTTCTGGTATTCCTCCAGAGCCAATGCATTTGTTGATTTATATCCTCAAAGCTTCCATCAGGTTCCTTCCAAATAGTTTCATTTGATATCGCATCCTCACCAGGGGCTTTCCTGTTTTGTAGTTGAGTGCATTTTCAACTTCAGCGGTGATTCCGGCCTGTGTTTCTTCTCATTCCTTTCATTGTTGGACTGCTGTTCCATTTTTGGCGAGACTTGATATTAATACTAATTAAAGTGGACTATATCAAGACTGACTGCAGTGGATTTTATATAAGGGAGTGAGGGGTGCTAGGGTATTCTGTGCAGTTTTATTAGCCACAGTGTCTGGGTATCTTATTGGTTAACGCACTGTACTGGAGAACAGACCATTGTTCAAATCACGAACTTGACAAAACTTTTAATCCAGTGCTTCGCGAAAATTCTACCAACAAATGGGAATTTTGTAATGTTGTAATTATTTTTACCACAAAACGGTATAAAAAATTACCGATGTAAATAATACAAACGGAAACAAACTTCCTGACAAATTCTTATCTCTGACTGGAATTCGAGCCCTGCCTTTCGCAGTCAAGCTCTTTACCTGTCTTGTTTACTTTCTTTTGTTTCTTCCCTCAGACAGTTCGTCTCTTTGATAGCGTGAATCGTGTCTGTTTGTTGTTGATCGATGAACTTTCAACTGAGTCTCTCTCTCTCTCTCTCTCTCTCTCTCTCTCTCTTTTTTCATTTTTTTGTTTTGTTTTTTGTTTTGTTTTGTTTTGTTTGGGAAGTAGTAGGTGAGATACTGGTGGAAGTAAATTCTGTGAGCACAGGCAGTGAGGCGTGCCAGGGAAGCTGAGCCCACCGTCACATGCGCGCAGACAGAGAATTTCATCGCTGCCGTCATTACAAGTGTTTCTTTGACGGCAACAAACGAGCCGTGAAAGTCAATGCTGTAGGGCTAACTATTTAGTAGCTCTCGTCTGTCGAATTCCAAAAGTTAGACTGATCATGACTTATTGGTCTTGAACTGTAGGCTGAAATTGAAAAAAACTGCAAAAAGATAGGAAAATAAGGAGATGGGACTTTGATAAAATGAGGGACCCTGAAATTCTTAAGAATTTCAGAGGGAGCATCAGGCAACAATTGACAGAAACGGGGGGAAATAGAACAGTAGAAGAGGAATGGGTAGCATTGAGAGATGAAATAGTGAAGGCAGCAGAGGACAAAATAGGTAGAAAGGGAAGACCTACAAAATATCCTTGGATATCACAGGAAATACTACAGTTAATTGATGAAAGGAGAAAATATAAAAATGTCGTAAATGAAACAGGCAAAATGGAATACAGACGACTAAGATATGAGATTGACAGGAAGTGAAAAGTAGCAGTGGCTAGAAGTCAAATGCGAATCTGTAGAAGAATGTATAACAAGGGGAAAAATAGATACTGCCTACAGGAAAATAAAAGAGACATTTGGGGACAATAAAAACAGTTCTACAAATAATAGAACTCAGAAGGAAAACCTGTTCTCAGCAAAGAAGGGAAAGCAGAAAGGTGGAAAGAGTACATAGAGGAGCTCTACAAAGGAAATGAACTTAGAGACAATGTTATAGGAAGGGAAGAGGATGTAGATGAAGATGAAGTAGGAGATAGGATACTGAGAGATGAATTTGACCTAGGTCGGAACAAGGCCCCGGGAGTAGATGGCATTCCCTCAGAGCTACTAAAGTCTCTGGGAGAGCCAGCCATGACAAAACTATTTCACCTGGTGTGTAAGATGTATGAGAAAGGCGAAATACTCGCAGACTTTAAGAAAAATGTAATAATCCCCATTCCAAAGAAATCAGGCGCAGATATATGTGAAAATTAGAGAACCAGCAGTTTGATAAGTCATGGTTGCAAAATTGTAACACGAATTATCTACAGGAGAATGGAAAAGCTGGTAGAAGCTGACCTCGGGGAAGATCAGTTTGGATTCAGGAGGAACGTAGGAACCCGGGAGGCAATACTTACCTTACGTCTTATCTTAGAAGATAGATTAAGCAAAGGCAAACCTACATTTTTAGCTTTTGTAGATTTAGAGAAAGCTTTTAACAATGTTGACTGCAATACACTCTTTCAAATTCTGAAGTCAGCAGGGGTAAAACACAGGGAAAGGAGAATTATTTACAACTTGTACAAAAGCCAGACCGCAGTTATTAGACTCGAAGGGCATGAAAGGGAAGCATTAGTTGGGAAGGGAGTAAGACAGGGTTGTAGCCTTTCTCCGTGTTATTCAATTTGTACATCGAGCAGGCGGTGAAAGAAAGCAAGGAAAAAATTTGGAATAGGGATTAAAGTTCAGGGCGAAGAAATAAAAAAAAACATTGCGTTTTTCTGACGACATTGGAATTGTGTCAGAGACAGCAAAGGACCTGGAAGAGCAGTTGAATGGAATGGACAGTGTGTTGAAGAGAGCGTATAAAATGAACATTAACAAGAGCAAAACAAAGATAATGGAATTCAGTCTTAAAAAATCAGGCGATGCTGAAGGAATTAGATTAGGTAACGAAACAATGAAGGTGGTAGATGAGTTTTGTTACTTGGGTAGTAAAATAACATATGTCGGTAGCAGTACAGAGGATAAAAAATGCAGAATGACAATGGGAAGAAAAGCATTTTTGAAAAAAAAGAAATTTGATAACTTCAAATATTAATGTAAGTGTAAGGAAGTCTTTTCTGAAGGCATTTGTGTGGAGTGTTGTCTTGTACGGGAATGAAACATGGACGATAAACAGTGAGGACAGGAATAGAGGCTTTTGAAATGTGGTGCTACAGAAGAATGCTGAAGATTAGGTAGGTAGATTGCATACCTAATGAAGAGGTACTGAATAGAATTGGTGAGAAAAGGAATTTTTGGCATACCTTGACAATAAGAAGGGATCGCTTGGTAGGACACATCCTTCGACATCGGGGAATCGTAAATTTAGCATTGGAGGAAAGTGTATGGGGTAAAAATCGCAGAGGGAGACCACGAGACGCGTATAGTAAGCAGATTCAAATGGATGTGGGTTGCCGTTCTTATGAGGCGATGAAAAGGCTTGCTCAGGATAGAGTAGGGTGGAGAGCTGCATCAAACCAGTCTCCGGACTGAAGACGATAACAACAACAGTGCTGCCTACGCCTCCAAAAATGAGCCGTACAGGACAGCCACCTCCTGGGTGACTGCATCTCGCGTGTCGACTCAATATCGTGCAGCGAGCTACCAGCGCGCGCCGCTTTGCACGGAACGCCCTGCTGCTAGCGGCAGACGCCGTCTGGTCGTTGCTTTTTCTCATTTTCCTCGTTTGTCCGCAGCGCCTCAAATTCACTTAGAGGTCGTTCATCGCGCGCGCAATATCGGACGAGTTATTGGATACTGCGCGGGGAAGGCGCCCCGCCCTACCTGCTGGTAAATTGCGTCTCCCCGGCGTTGCCGCGGCTCCTAGCGCCGGCAGTGACGTAATAATAGGTCTCCAGTGGATGTCACTAGCAGCCGCGGAGGCTGGCGGGTAACTGAGTGCCTGAGTAACCGACTCCAGAGGGCGGTGTGACTGCTCCAATTTGCAGTTTCACAGCATCGTGTCGCAACTGCCAGTAACTGTTTCGTTCCAGGATCGTACACATGAAAGGTTATAGTACTACTTTGTAGTAAAACAACAGATTCCACAAGTAACTGAATTCCCAAGTACAGAACTGCTTGACACCTTTCATTAAATATTTCATTTTAAGACTTGTCGAGAAAAAGTTAAGGAATTACTTACACTAGTATTGACTGTGGTCGAAAATCAAATGTTCAAATGTTTGTATAGCTTATGGGACTTAACTACGGTGTCATCGGTTCCTAAACTTACAAACTACTTATGAACTAGCTAACACTAAGGAGCGATTCGAACCCCCGACCGTAGTGGCCATGCAGACCGTGAGTGGCGCGCCGCAATCCCCTCAGCCTCCGCGGCCGGCGGTCGAAACTCGACCAATTGTGTTTACAATGGTCACTGGGGATAAAATTATATGTATAATGTCGGCGGCCTCGTGTGCTTATGTTGGCAACATTAACAACACGATATAAAATCTTTGCCCATTTGTTCGTACCACATAGACTCGATCATGTAGACTCGATTAGTGTATCGTACAGACGACGAACTAAACAAATAATGCTGTTCGTGCTTTATGGTTGACAGGTTCTTGTATGTACCCTCGTACGCTCAATAAAAATTATTGCCCTCGTAAAGCGAAGATTCCATGAGAAAACATCAGCGTTGTCAAGCGATTGGCTAAAATGAAGACTCACAGGATTCTCACTATTCAGCATCTGTTGCTAACATTATCATAGGAGGCCGCTGGGATATTTGGTAAAATTTAACCGTCACTGGGAGGTATGAAACGGTATCTTTTACTTGTTAAGGAAAATGCCTGACATAATAACAACAGATAAAAACGGAAGTACATAATTCTCATTCCATTTTCGAATTATATGACTTTCATTAGCCTAAAATTTGAAATGGAACTACAATTTCGGTGTTCGTACATTTATAAAACGCCAAGAAATAATGTTATTTCGATACTGCGATATTCAGAATTCTGGAGGTGAGAACATGTCGACTTCGTAGTTCCACCCGTGCACCGCTAGATGCCTCTCCCGGCGCATCATTCTTTATATCGGCATTCATATGAAAACATCGATTCCCTATAACCACTCTTAATCACTGCGAAAATGATGCATTTGAACGGCACAACAACAAGTGATTTGGGACCACTCCATGTTTCCATATTCACTTATATTAATACGTTATTTTAATACTGCAGATGCGCTGCATTACAGCGTCTTTGGTTGAGGCGAATAGCTAATCAGTGAGCTGATTGTTGCAGAATATAGAAATTGATCCAAGCTATAGATAGGAAAATCTCTACTTCCTTTTACCACTTTCAATGGCTAAATGCACACACAATATTTATATTCGTGAAATCTACGACAAACAATCATTCGTAACTTTCATTGACCTTCTTGTACGAATAAATTAGTAATCTGTACTACAATTTTCGTGTTAGCGTATTTATATAATGATTTATATTGAAAGCAGTGTGAATATGGGTGGAATTCCTTCTTACCAGACACTAGTTTTTCAAGCGTTTCACGCACCTCATATTTACTGAACTGTGTGTCGTATCGTGATTCACTTTTGCAGGTACATTCACTGATGTGTAAAATATTTCAGAAGGGAAGGTAAATGTCCAAAAAAATGTTCAAATGTTTGTAGAGGTTATGGGACTTAACTACGGGGTCATCAGTCCCTAAACTTACAAACTACTTATGAACTAGCTAATACTAAGGACGGCACAAATATCCATGCCCGAGGGGGGAATCGAACCCCCGACCGTAGTGGCCGTGCAGACCGTGACTGAAGCGCCTCAGTCCTCTCGGCCACCGCGGTCGTTGGTGGCATAGACGAATTGCAATAAATATGTCTTATAACATTTTACCAAGTTTTATAAAGTACGGAATGTGGATCCAAACAAACTTAAAGCAAGGGAAAATTAGAACGTTGTAAGTTGACTTTCAAAAACAAGTAGTGTAACTCTTCTGAAACCGTCTTGTGATCTTTTATGCGCTGTTTATAATCCTGTCGATCAAATCTGCTTTTCGTGTGTTTACTTTCTATTTATTTATTTTGTTGTAGACTTCACCACACACAAAAAAAGCCAATGTGGTTAAATTCGCAAACCTTGGTGGCTAAGAATGTGACCATATCTACCGATTCATCTTTTGCGGACTGTCACGTTCATATGTGTTACCTGACAACTACAATGTGAAAGATATCCGTCATCCTGGAAGAACATGCGTATTATAGTAACCAAAGGAATCTCATCCAAAAAAACAGGATACTCATTTTCAAAAAGTATATATAAAGGGGTGATATAAGACGATATAGTAAAACAATAGCCCCAGTCAGTCGATTGTCTGTCAAACCACCAAGGCACGTGGGGTTTCTCCTGGCCACGATGTGAATTTCGAGTGTTATTTATGCTTTCACGGCAGAAAATAGAGTAAAAATAGGATTACGTGGCAATTTTTGGTGTCCATCGACAAAACATATATCGTCTGTCTGCATGTCCTGCTCGAAAGTGTTGAATGATCTGTAAATAATGCGGATCTAATCCGTGCAACACGCATTGTACGCCACACTCTTCAAAGTGGATTGGATTAGATTAGATAAATACTTGTTCCATAGACCATAAATACGACATTTCGCAATGATGTGGAAGGTGTCAGTTTAACAAATATTGTCTGGAAATGACACTAAATACTTTCAGAATTTTTTATTTTATTTTAGTTTAAGAAAAATTCTGTTTTTGTTTTGTTTTTATGTACCTTTTTAGCGAAATTAATAGGTTTTATCTAAAAATTCATCTAAAGTGAAGAAGTAGTTGTCATTAAGAAATTATTTTAATTTCCATTTAAATACTAGTTGGCTGGCTGTTAGACATTTGATGCGACTTGGTAAGATTCTGTGCTAAAGTTAGACTTAAGCCTGAGTACTGAAGATCACCCTTTGTCTCAGTGATGTAGCTATGCACACTGCTATTACTTTTGAATTGGGTCGGATTGTTACTAACAAATTTCATATATATTGTAAAGCTGCAGTGAAGATCCCTAGATCCTTAAATAACTGTTTGCAAGATGATCTTGGTTGCGCTCTAGCAATTATTCTGATTACACGCTTTTCTGCATTGAATACTCAATGTTGAATTGCCTCAGAATATGATCCCATATGAAAGAACTGAATGAAAATAGGCATTGTAAGATAATTTTCAGAGATGTATATCACCAAATTTTGCAATGACCTTAATAGCATAATTACCTGAAAATAAACGCTTTAGCAGATCTTCAATCCCTAATAAATGCAAATACCTAAAAATTTTGAATATTCTACTTTAGCTACAGATTTTTGTTCAATGTCTGTATTTATTAATTTTATCATGCCATTTTCTGTATGAAACTGAATATACTGGATTTTATCAAAGTTTATTAAGAGGCCATTTGTAGAGATCCACTTGATAAATTTCTGAAAGACATCATTTACAATTTCATCTGTCAATTCCTGTTTTTGTAGCTTCACATCTTAATGAATATATAATAGCAAGTAGTCATTATTATATTTTAGAACAGCGAGGGACCCCAGATCGAAGCCTGTGGGATCCTGTTTTTAATAACTCCCCATTTAGAGGAATTAACTGTTTCATATTACGTGAACTGCTTATTTCAACTTATTGCATTCTTCCAGCTAAGTATGATTTAAATCATTTGTCCATTGTCCCACTCATACCACAATAATTAAGCTTATGTAGAAGAAGAATTCTATGATTTGCAGAATCAAAAGCCGTTGAGAGATTTAAAAAAATTCCAACGAGTAATGTCGAGTTATTCAGAGCATTCACCAGTGAAGATTTATAAGCATTTTCTGTTGAAAAGCTTTTCTGAGAACCAAACAAACTGACATTCTGTTAGAAATTTTTACTGGTACATTAATTTTTCCAAATGTTTGGATAAAACTGTCAGAAGTGAGATTGGGCGGTTGTTGTTGACATCAGACCTATCCCATTTTTATGCAGTGGTTTAACGATAACATATTTCAATCTATCAGGGAAAATACCCTGCTTTAAAGAACTATTACAGATGTGAGAACAAGCTTTTAATGCCCTGCTGCAAATGCCATCAATTCCATGTGAGCTTTTACTCTTAAAAGCGTTTATTTTCCTAATTTCTGATGTAGAGGAGGGTGGAATTTCAGTTGTATCGAATTATTTAGGTATGACCTTTTCATTAACCGCCTAGCTACTTATAATGAACATTTAGATCCTATTTTCTACACAACATTTAAAAACTAGGACAACTTTCTAGCGACTGAATAATGCCTTCTATTACTTCCACGCTCTATCGGTTTTAGCTATCAGATGCAAAATAACTTCTGCGCAATGTAGACTGGCACACAGTGTATTCAACACACGGATAAACATTTTTATGTGGTTTTCTGCTCTTAGGACATCTCAACACGCTGCACCGGATACTGTATTAGCAGACCAATGCACAAATACCACTTCGGCGTACTTAGCATGTGTAAACACGTGTGCAGTGGCGTAGCTACCATAGGGCTAGGCGGGGCAGTGCCCCGGGGCCCCCGATCTCCAGGGGCCCCTCGGCCTCCGTGAGCAATGATCGAAAAAAGTTACAGTAGAGCGTCGAAGTTTTTATTTAATCTTTTTTACCCTCCCACTCTATCGTCCATCGTATCCCCTTCACCTCAAACATAGTTTCCCACAGTAGCCGCACTGGGCCACCGGCTGGCGGTACAATACTTCTAATTAGGCCTCCACAAGACGCCACTAAGTGGCGCTGCTGACAGGCGAAGCGGCCAGTCAATGTGTGCAACAATCTGCACACTCCAGTCGGCAGAAGTAGCGGCAGCATCAAAGCTGCTCACAGCAACAGCTGCGCCTTCCAAGTGTTACGGCGTGCAATGCGAACGATCGCGCTCCTCCAAATACAGTATAAATACAGTTACTGAACAGTACTTCTTATTGGCAAATACAAATGTACAGTTCGAATATCCGCATAAACCGGTTTTCCGAGTATCTATGTTCCCAAATAACCGGATAATAGACGTTATACTGTATAAAATATATTAGTTGAATGAAGGAATTTCGACTTTTAATTTCTCCTGCGAAATTGACCCCAACATGGACTGTTCGCCAATTATCTAAGGAAATTGTAACAGAATATGCATTATTAGAATGTGGGGTTACGGAAGTATTTACCGCAGTTTTATTCTTCTGTAGCAGCCGAAAGGTCGTTCAGCAAATTAAAAATTATCAAAACGCATCTGAGCTACAGTATGGCTCAAGCTTGACTCGGATTTTTGTCACTCATAGCAATCGAAAACAAGGCTGCATCAAGTCTAGATTTAACAGAACCTATTGATGATTTTGCCAAAACCAAAGCCAGGAAAAGATTGTAAAATAATTGTTAAAATAAAATTTGCAACTTTTTAATTGTGTACCCATATTTTTACTATAATGTACTGCAGTCACGAAAACGCTTACCGATAATTACCGATCAGAAATCATATCTTTGCCAACAATTTTATTTGATTTATAAAAATATAAAATTTATAAAGTTTATAAAAATAAAATAAAATTCCTCTCATTTACAAATACCAACATTAATTATAAACTACTGTCCTGCTTAATAACCTCCATTTCGTTAAATTTGTATTCAGATAGCTAGATTTCACCCGTCCCGTCTTACACACCGGCTTCCTATGTCACTCCCTACCCACATTCCCTTAGTCTGTACAGGTCGGCGGAGCAGCATACCACGCCCGTGAGCGCAATTGTAAACATGGCCTTATCTTGTGTCATCAGAGACCACCGCTTCTATTAAGGTAATCTTAAAAATCGGTTTTATGTTTCTCACATCTTTACCGAGTATGTTCCAATTGTAACTCGTTGTTACCCGTACATTTGTAGGGCCACAAGGACCACCAAAAAACATTCCAGGAAAATAGAAACACTGCAATAACAACTTACGGTGTCACACCACGGAGAGCACATTGTAAGCTTTTTTTTTTTACCTTTTACACTGTCTTCTTAACACAAAATAAGCCCATGTACCATTATAACCGTTTGTAATTCCGCCTTGTAATTTTGTGTAAATTCTGTCACGCAGATAATCTGAAGATGCCCTGCTAAAGGGCGAAACGCGTCATTGACTAGAAAAAAATTTGCAATCAAGACTGTTTGAAGGATTATGTTATTCAATTTGTACATTGTGCAAGCTATAAAGGAAAGCAAGGAGAAATTTGGAGAAGGAATTAAAGTTCAGGGTGAAAAAATAAAAACCTCGCGTTCTGTAATTCTGTCAGAGACAGCAAAGGACCTGGAAGAGCAGTTGAACGGAATGGACAGTGTGCTGAAAGGTGCATATAAGATGAGCATTAACAAGAGCAAAACAAGGGTAATGGAGTGCAGTCTAAGAAAATCAGGTGATGCTGAAGGAATTAGATGTAACGAAACAATAAAGGGGGTAGATGAGTTTTGTTACTTGGACAGTAAAACAAAAAATGATGGTCGCTGTACAGAGGATATAAAATGCAGAATGGCAATGGGTAGAAAAGCATTCTTGAAAAAGAGAAATTTGTTACCATCGAATATTGCTTTAAGCCTAATGATGTCCTTTCTGAAGGCATTTGTGTGGATTGTCGCCTTGTACGGGGGTGAAACATGGACGATAAACAGTGCACACAGGAAGGGGATAGAGGCTTTAGAAATTTGGTGCTACAGAATAATGCTGATGATTAGGTGGGTGGATCGCATAACTAATGAGAAGGTACTGAACAGAATTGGGGAGAAAAGAATTTCTCGCACATCTTGACTAAAAGACGGGATCGATTGGTAGGACACATTCTTAGACATCAAGGAATTATGAATTTAGCATTGGAGGGACGTGTGTGGGGTAAAAATCGCAGAGGAAGACCAAGAGATGCATACAGTAAGTAGATTCAGACATATGTAGGTTGCCATTCTTATGAGGAGTTCAAGAGGCTTGCTCAATAAAGGTATTGTGAAGAGCTGCATTAAACCAATCCAAATATTAGTCAAAATTTCTTACATTTCCATGTAGTTTGTTTACATTTCTTGACAGCTTGCTCACGTCCAATTCATTCTTCATTTTTTCGTAGCATCTGTACAGTATCGGCAAATCACAAGAGAATTTACCATTGCTGACCCTGTCATCAGTACAACTGCAAGCTTCCTGTACCATTTCACACCCCGCCTTAGACAATATAGGAGTTCATTTGGCGAGAGAGATCTATAAATGCCTGGTTATAGTCAGTTATCATTCCTGGTTTTTTCTTTGTGCCCCTCTTGAACTTCATCTTCTTCCTCTCCATGAACAGTACTCAGCATCAACACATTGCTCGTATTTTTCCATTTCAGTAGGATCTTCACCTTCTTCACTTATGTTCATAACTTCATCTTAAAGCTTCTGTACTTGCCTTTGTTCATCTACATAACTTCTACGAGACACTTTCTCCTGCTACAATATCACTGTGTTACGGAGCAAACAACACTGAATAAAGACTGTAGTAACAATGCAGAAAAACAATAATGGAACTGTACACAAATAATGTTGTGGAATGAAAGACTTACAGGAGTACCAACCCAAAACTATTAGCGACATAGCAAATGACACACCTGGCACTTTACTCTGGCGCCATGTGAGTCATATGTAACTCACACAAAAACATAAACTAAAGTACTAAATTGCAATATTTTCAACTTATTTGTACTGAAATTGCTTACTTCAAGCAAACTAAAGCAGAATACGGGAAAAAAGTAAATGGTCCCCTGGGGACGGTAACCCAAGAATACCTTTGGAAGCCAATATGTTAATATAGTTATTGCTAAACAGAATGGACTAAGACAAAATATCAAATGTATACAGCATTTTTCAGTACAGTAGAACAGTATTGGCCATATGATTTGTTGTGAAGATGTGACAGGTGTCAGCAGGAAGGGTTGGAGGGCAGAAGGTGCGGGAAAGGGCAGACCGCTGTAATGGTCAGGCACTGCCGTTCTCTGTGCGCCTGCAAAACGAATAGCGAGAAAGCGAGCCCCACTCTGTCTACCCCATTATGTCGCGAAAGAAAATTACAAGGTGTTTTACAAAGTTATACCGACCCTTCCACAGTGCACCTCATAAATCACGGATGACGCACTGCGCAGACAGACCTGGAGAGTGCACATTTTCCACAAAATGCGTTGCGCCAGGAAACAGGCATGTTTATTTTCCACAAATGCGTTAATACCGAAAGGAATACTGAACAGAATCTACATATCTTTCTACACATTATCTTGCAATGGTAGGCGGGAAATGGATTCGGCATTGTGTGGCTTTTTCCTGGGAACGGCGCTTTCCCGTACCATAAAGATTAGATCTTCAATTTACGTTCATATTAACACTATACTCTCCGCCGTATTCTGCTCAGTTCTTCTGTGTGAAAAACAAACAACTTCACTGAGGTGAAAATTCAGCACTTGACGCAATCTTTTAAGGTACGTTTCTACCCGCACACTATTTGTTTATTCTGCTATTTAAAGGTTTAATTACATTCACGGATCAGAAGTTTCATGTAATAATTACTTTGTCTCAAAAGTTAATTGTGCATCAAGACGCTACCCTCTACCCCACTGTCACGATAGTAAGCGAAGATATCGACTTAATTATTTTACGTATTACTTTTTCCTGGCCAGACACTAACGTATACTTCAAGAATCATGGTAGGAGCATGGCTCAATCCAAAGTGTCTCATCAAACAAAATCCGGCAACTTACTTTTGATGAAACCATCCTACACGAATATTTCTCCTATTTTCCTTCTTTGACTGGGCTGTCAACGAAATGAGCCAGCAGGGCAGTGGTTTAGCGAGAGTGAGTTGTCGGCACTGACAAAAGTCCGCCTGCTGTCACCGCTGACGAAAAATATCCCATGGGGCATTTTCATCTGTATGTCCTACCCAGGTCCAACTCTATCCCTCTGCAAAATTTCACCCAAATCACCAAGTATGTTTTTCGTTAAAGCATAACAAACAAACAAACTTTCATACTTATATTAGAGAGTACGATTTAATGTTATCTGCTGCGTGACACATTATAATTTACTTGGTAGTATTTAGGTTTGCCTTATTATGACATCCAGTGGGCGGTAAGGAGCTGATGATGAAGTAGTTTTGCATCTGTACAGTATTAGTGTAAAGAGGGCCCCAATGACATTTTTGCCCTGGGGCCCTTGGTGACGTAGCTACGCCACTGCACGTGTGCATAATTATACGCTACAATACAACTGAGTTGGCGAACAAATTAAATTAAAAACTTTAACATTAAAGCACGACGTCACAACCTTAACATTAACACTCTACTGCTAAAATTCGATAAATACGCCCACAGCTACACATAGCAACTGACGTACCAACACCCGAAACGAAAATTCATTGAACTCGGTTGTACCTCTAAAGGCAATAAAGTGGGACACGTTAAATGCAATGTTTATTGCAATACGTCTATACTACCACCACGTAAAAAGTTTGCTATTCCTCCTGAAATACCTGTATTAACACAGAAGGAATAATATAAAACTTCATAACCGATACCGAAGTATGACCCCAAGAAAATAGAAGATGCAGTGAGCATTAGTTTCCTTTGCGTCTCTTAGTTTTTGTGGGGTGCCGGAGAGAAACTAATTTCATTATATTTGAAGTTATATGAGAATTTAGTTGGAAGAGCTTAGTATTACCATTTTAGAGTAATGGATGAATAAATTTGACCTATTCAACTTAAAGGTAGTGTTTCTTCCCAGTTGTAATACTGGTTTTATTGTGGTAAACTTTACGGAAGGTAATACTGTAAAGATATTTTTTCGTGGTGTCGTCTGTATAGATTCTATTAAATCCCGCGTATGAAATTCAATAAATCTTGGGTTACAGAATATCTAAACAGCTGCAAGGAATAAAATTTTAAAAGGAATGAGCCAAAACAAAACCTAAATGATAACAGCAAAAAAAGGTAGCGGGAGTCATTGTTAAAGTTAAGACAACACCCGAAAATACCACTACAAAGAAAAAATGGCGAAAAGTTACCCTTACGTGCCGAACACGTAGTCTAGATGAGTCATATTTGCTAACTTGTTGAGGATAATTAATAAATAACGTTGCCGCGGCGGAGCGGCCGAGCGCAATGAGGCGATATTCTTCGATTCGCGAGGCCGTTCCCCGTCGGTGGTTCGAATCCCCCCTCGGACATGGATGTTTGTGCCGTCTTTAGTATAAGCTAGTTCATAAGAAGTTTAGGGACTGATGACCCAGCAGTTAAGCTTTACAAACACACACACACACACACACACACACACACACACACACACACACACAAATAAAACAAAATAAATTTTAAAAAATTAAATATCTTTCCTCAGTAACGTAATGTTTCGTTATTATTACGCCTCACGAAACTAAGTTTCGCGAATGTGTTTCAAGATTGTCACAATTGGCGAACGAAACGAGGCACTATCGATCTTCGTAGGAACTAAACATTGATTGCGGGTTCTGAAATACCAAATCAGTATGAATGCAGTCTTCAAGAAGACGAAACTGAGCTAAGGTTGGATGCTATCGCGAAGCGAAACTTGAGGTCAAGCATGTTTTTCATATTCGTTTGCGGATTGCTGAAAACAATGAGAAATTATTAGTTAAGAAAAGAAAAGACTGCATGATGCGTTACATCCATGCGGATAAGACGCCTGTCATCTCGACTGCTATTGATACGAGGTCGTTGAGATCCAGCACGGCGTTCCGTATTGCCCTCCTGGACCCACCAAGTCCATATACTGCTGACAGTCACTGGGTAACGACCAACGCGAGCAGCAGTGTGGCGATACGATAAACCGCAATCTTGATAGGCTGCAATCCGATCTTTATCAAAGTAGGAAACGTGATGGTACGCATTTGTCCTCCTTGCAGGAGGCATCACAACAACGTTTTACCATGCAACACCGGTCAACTGCCGTTTGGTATGAGAAATTGGTTGGAAACTTTCCTCGTGTCAGCACGTAGTAGGTGTCGCTAGCGGCACCTACCTTGTGTGAATGCTCTGAAAAGCTAATCATTTGCATGTCACATTTTCTTTCTGTCGGTTTAATTTCGCGTCTGTAGCTCGTCATCTTCGTGGTGTAGCAACTTCAATGGCCAGGAGTGTAATAAACAGGTACTGTGAAAATCAACTTCCCATTTCTAGTCTTTCAAGGCGACACCCTTTTGTATGAACACGGTTGTTTCTGTGTCAGGCAGGATTAGGCGTACGAGCCAACGATTTGAGAAGAACATTTTCAACAGTTCGTATGGTAAAAAAACTTCTAATTGATGGGCTTATAACATATAAATCCATGAAATGAAATTACTACCTGCCATAAGTAATTTCAGTAAGCATAATGGAGAAAAACAGCTACCGTGACATAATTATTTAAATAAAGATTTAAAACTGTCCACATCGCATAATTATTGGTCTATACAGACTGAAACCGGGCATGAAATAAAAACAACAGTTTTTTTATATTGACTTCCATTTTTTAAAGGTCGCATTTGTTCGAATTAATACGTATTGTTCAGTATAGGTTTATTTGTGAAATTCTCGGAACGAATCCATTCTCTTGTTTTGACAGAGACTGTATTGCCCTTTCTAATTTGGTATTAAATATCGTCGCTTTGTGCATGTTGCCCTGAAGCAAATAACTACTACACTAGTTCGGATATATTTCTCTGGGGCCAGTTTTGTTGAGCTCTGATGCTTCTATGAATGTTGTCCTATTCACACACTGCTTACAGAGTGTGTCTGATTTTCTGAATTTGCATTCTAGTAAATGATTCTTTTTAATACGGAAAATTGGCACATTCCACGTGTGATTCCCGGGATTTCAAATCTTTATTTTCATACCCCTGAGCATCTATTATTAAAAATAATAATGAAACCAGAAAATTACCTGTCCATATGGAATGTCACTCCGCAATATATATGAAATATATTAAGCTTAGTCAGAATTGAGATAAGACGTTTATTTTAATTATTGGAAACCTTAATTAATAGTAGTATATGTAGGTTAATAATGAAAAAAGAAATGTTTAGGAACTATTCTGGTGTCACCAATCAGCGTAAATATTTTCTGTTATTATACATGATTGCCTCTACCGCAGGCTCTCACAAATGAACTTTAACGACAAATAATATTTATTTTAAATAAATTGTATTTTCGGACCTAGTTTTACAATTATCTGTTTCATTACAGCCAAATGTGATTTAATCTATATCATAGAAGCTAAAAAACAAAGAACTACACATACCGGGTGAGCAAAAAGTCAGTATAAATTTGAAAACTTAATAAATCACGGAATAATGTAGATTGAGAGGTAAAAATTGGCACACATGCTTGGACTGACATGGAGTTTAATTTAAAAAAAAGTTCAAAAGGTTCATCTGATCTGAAAAGCAATAATTACCATAACAAATTAAGACGAAGCAAATATGATGTTCTTTACAGGAAATGCTCAATATGTTCATTATCGTTCCTCAATAATAGCTGTAGTTCTGTAGTCGAGGAATGATGTTATGAACATGACTGTGAAGCATGTCCGGAGTTATAGTGAGGCATTGTCGTCGGATGTTGTCTTTTAGCATCCCTAGAGATGTCGGTCGATTACGATACACTTGCGACTTCAGGTAACACCAAAGCCAATAATCGCACGGACTGATGTCTGAGGACGTGGGAGGCCAATCATGACGAAAGTGGCGGCTGAGCACACGATCATCACCAAACGACGCGCGCTAGAGATCTATCACGCGTCTAGCAAGATGGGGTGGAGCGCCATCCTGCATAAAAATCGTACGTTCCAGCTGGTGTTTATCAGCCAGGCTGGGGATGATGCGATTCTGTAACATATCGGTGTACCTCTCACCCGTCACGGTAGCAGTTACAAAACCAGAATCACACAGTTCCTTGAAGGAAAAAGGCCCGATAAAGGTAGATGTAGTAAATCCCACGCATACCGTGACTTTCTCGTCGTGCAATGGAGTTTCCACGACAGTTTTCGGTAGCCCAAATTCTACAGTTGTGGGCGTTGACAGACCCTCGGAGCGTGAAATGAGCTTCGTCGGTCCGCAACACGTTACTCAGCCAATCGTCAGCCTCCGCGACCTTTTGAAACGCCCACACCGCAAATGCCTTCCGCTTCACTAAATCTCCAGGTAACAGTTCATGATGCCGATGGATTTTGTAAGGATAGCATCGGAGGCTACGCCTAAATACCAACCAAACAGTAGTGTATGGAATGCCGGTGCGACGTGCAACTGCACGAGCGCTGACTTCACCGTGCATAGAAGAACCCGCTACAGTATCCATTTCTTCCTGAACTGTGTAAGGCATTACGCCTTATGCTCGGTCGGCCACTATCGTCTAAACAACTCGTGGCTTCGAACTTCGAAATCATTCTCGCCACAGCTTCATTTGTTAACGGACCTTTACTCATTCGAAACCCCTTCCTGAGGCAATAGGATCGTAACGCTGAACTAGCACATTCCCCATTGTGATAATACAGCTTTAATAAAAGCGCCTTTTCAGGTAACGTCAACATGCTGCGACTGCTGGTGCATCTGATTCAGCTCCTTTTATACCCGATTTTCATGCGCACTGACGTTTTGCTGTCCAACGCCATCTGTCGGACATTTTTGAACCTTTTTTTTATTTTTTCTAATAAAACCACTTGTTATTTCAAACATGTGTGTCATGTGTCAATTTTTACCTCTCTATCTACATTATTCCGTGATTTATAAAGTTTTCAAATATATACTGACTTTTGATCACCCGGGATAACTGAGTTGAGCGGCTCAAAATCGATGATAACTACGTGTGTGTGTGTGTGTGTGTGTGTGTGTGTGTGTGTGTGTGTGTCCGACAAGAGTGGCACCAGAAGTGCTGGAATGCCTCGGGAAAAGTAAGCACGTGTTAGAGGCCTTGGTAACTTTATGCAGAAACCACGCCTAGCTTTACTGCAATTCATAAACATTTAATCATCAGTTTAGTGACAGCAACTTGGTATGATGCGAATGCTACGCCCTTCGCGTTAAAGGGTTATGTACGTGTCTGCTTTACTGTTCTGAGTCATTAAACCTACATCTACGGTAGTCGTTGACCACTGTGATGGATAATATTAATGTAATGTATTTTGTACAGCTTATGAGACTTAACTACGGGGTCATCAGTCCCTAAACTTACAAACTACTTATCAACTACTTACGAACTAGGACGGCACAAATATCCATGCCCGAGAGGGGATTCGAACCCCAACCGTAGTGGCCGTGCAGACCGTGACTGAAGCGCAGCAGTCCCCTCGGCCACCGCGGCCGGCGATGGATATTGTTGTTGTTATGTATGACTAGCTGAAAACCCGGCGTTGCCCGGGTATGTATTTATTTATTTATTCCTGTCATTTTTCAAGTATATATTCATTTGTATAAGTGCTGTATGCCTGTAAAATACAATTAGTCGTCAAGAAGTAATTATAATAAAACATGGTGCCTGATGGGGCGATTTTCTATGAACGTTACTGTTTATGTGCTCATATCTCTTCAACTACTTCTCATACTGTGATACAATTTATAAGGTACACTCAACTATATGTGTGTATACTGTCTGTAAAATTTCCTGCCGCTACAATTTCTAGTGACGAAATTATAAATTGTAACGTCATACCAAATGCAGTAGTTTTTTGCCCATGAATAGCAGAACGTTTCTGTTTACGTGCTCATATCTCATGAACTACGTGTCGGAATATGATACAATTTAAAAGCCACATTCAACCATATATTTGTATACTGTCTGTAAAATTTCCTGTCGCTACAATTTGTAGTGTTCAAATGATAAATTGTGTCGTACCGAGAGCCGTAGTTTTACTCCATAAACAGCTGTCATTCTCATAGAGTGTATTTCGAAAGTCTCGCCGCATTAAATGTCATTTTTTTTGTTGCGATTTCTATTGGTTATGACGTAATATCTTTTGAACCATGTGCCGTATGTGCTTCTTAACCCTGCAGAAATTGTTTCCTCACGGTAAGGAATGTGTTAACCAAATTTGATAGAAATCGGTCCAATGGCTTAGGAGAAAATGGGCATCATTGTCGCAAAATGCAGCAGTTTTTCGCATATCTCATTGTTTATGACGTCGTATCTCTTGAATTATATATCGTATGTGATTCTTACACTTACGGCGACCGTCCTCATGGATTGAAACTTACGTGTACAAAATTTTATAAAGTTTGGATTAAAACTGTAGATTTGTATGCAACACTTACAAATACGAGGCGCGTCCAGAAAGTAAGTTCCATATGGTAATAAAATGAAATGGTACACAGATACAGAAGAAATATTTATTGCACAAAATTCTACAACTCTTAAACTACTTTTCCACATAACTGCTGAAATTTTATAGGCACTTGTCATAGCGTGCTACAAGTTTTTGTATGCATCCTTCACAGAAGGTTGCCACCTGTGTATTCAACCATGTGGTTACAGCTCTTTATCGTTGTTGAACTGTTGACCACCAAGGACAGATTTTAGGGGTAAGAAGAGATGAAAGTCGCTAGGAGAGAGGTCCGAGCTGTATGGAGGATGATCAAACAGATCCCATCGAAATTTCCGTAAGAATTGTTTGGTCACATTCGGTGTGTGAGGTCAGGCATTATAGTGGAAAAAAATCTTTTGACAGTAATCCTCTTCTTACACGTAAAATCTGTCCTTGGTGGACAACACTTCAACGATAATGACGAGCTGAAAGAACGTGTTACCACATGGTTGAATACACAGGCGGCAACATTCTATAAAAAGCCACACCAAACCTTGTGCCATGCTATGATAATTGCCTACAAAATTTCGAAAGCTATGTAGAAAAGTAGTTTAACAGTGTAAATCCTCAGAGCTACTAAAGTCTCTGGGAGAGCCAAATAGTCATGACAAGACTATTTGAACAGGTGTGTAGGATGTATGAGACAGGCGAAATGCCCTCAGACTTTAAGAAAAATGTAATAATCCCCATTCCAAAGAAATCAGGCGCAGACAGGTGTGAAAATTACAGAACCATCAGTTTGATAAGTCATGGTTGCAAAATTTTAACACGAATTATCTACAGGAGAATGGAAAAGCTGGTAGAAGCTGACCTCGGGGAAGATCAGTTTGGATTCAGGAGGAACATAGGAACCCGGGAGGCAATACTCACTTTACATCTTATCTTAGAAGATAGATTAAGGAAAGGCAAACCTACATTTTTAGCTTTTGTAGATTTGGAGAAAGCATTTGACAATGTTGACTGGAATACACTCTTTCAAATTCTGAAGTCAGCAGGGATAAAATACAGGGAAAGGAGAGTTATTTACAACTTGTTCAAAAGCCAGACCGCAGTTATTAGACTCGAAGGGCATGAAAGGGAAGCATCAGTTGGGAAGGGAGTAAGACAGGGTTGTAGCCTTTCTCCGATGTTATTCAATTTGTACATCGAGCAGGCGGTGAAGGAAAGCAAGGAAGAATTTGGAATAGTGATTAAAGTTCAGGGGGAAGAAATAAAACATTGCGTTTTGCTGATGAAATTGTAATTCTGTCAGAGACAGCAAAGGTCCTGGAAGAGCAGTTGAATGGAATGGACAGCGTGTTGAAGAGAGCATATAAAATGAACATTAACAAGAGCAAAACAAAAATAATGGAATGCGGTCTTAGAACATCAGGCGATGCTGAAGGGATTAGGTAACGAAACAATGAAGGCGGTAGAGTTTTGTTACTTGGGTAGTAAAATAACATGCGATGGTCGCAGTACAGAGGATATAAAATGCAGAATGGCAATGGGAAGAAAAGCATTTTTGAAAAAGAGAAATTTGCTAACGTCGAATATTAATTTAAGGGTAAGGAAGTCTTTTCTGAAGGCATTTGTGTGGAGTGTTGCCTTGTACGGGAGTGAAACATGGACGATAAGCAGTGTGGACAGGAAGAGAATAGAGGCTTTTGAAATGTGGTGCTACAGAAGAATGCTGAAGGTTAGTTTGGTAGATCGCATAACTAATGAAGTGGTATTGAACAGAATTGGTGAGAAAAGGATTTTTTGGCATACCCAGACTAAAAGAAGGGATCGCTTTGTAGGACACATTCTTAGACATCGGGGAATCGTAAATTTGGCATTGGAGGGAAGTGTGTGGGGTAAGAATCGCAGAGGGAGACCAAGGAACGCGTATAGTAAGCAGATTCAAGTGGATGTGGGGTGCCGTTCTTATGAGGAGATGAAAAGGCTTGCTCAGGATAGAGTAGGTTGGAGAGCTGCATCAAACCAGTCTCCGGACTGAAGACCATAACAACAAAAAATTTTTGTAAATCAATATTCTTTCTGTATCTGCACCCGTTCGTTTTATATAACCAAACGGGACTTACTTTCTGGACGTGCCTCGTATACGGACACTCTGCTTTATACAGTAGATTTACTTTTACGACTTAACAGAAAGTAATTTATTGTTGACTACTTTCGAGGCTTGTTGCGGCTGTTGCGACGCTCCATTCTGACTGATGTGGAGAAGAGATGCGCTTGGAGCGTGCCTGCAGAATGCAGCAGCAGTCCGTCACCGCTGTGCGCGATGCGAATTTTTCTGCCGTCAGCCTTCGGGCGCATTGCGGCTTTACAAAGCCGTAACAGAAATTCAGTACTCGCATGTCCGTTTCCCTTGCCTTTTCATTTTTTGTTCTTGTTTCCTTTTCTTTTATTCCAGTCCGGCTTCCTATTACAAAAAGAATGCAGTTATTTTATTCCAACATGCCTTGCTGAAGAGCACGTGTATAGAGAGGGTGGCCAAAATCACCTGCTTTATTGTACAGCAGTGTTTTTTTCCCAACCTTTATGAGTTTGCGACCCACTTCCAAGTAAAAATACTCTGCTGACCCCCTAAACCACCCAACCCTCATCGTACTGTAACACGACTAGGTGTGTGATTTCAAAGACAGCAAATTTTATATCGTCTTCTGTTGCTAAAACATTCTTTCAAAAAAAGTACAGTATTCTGCTTTATAGGGCGAATTTTTCAAAATGTTCAAATGTTTGTTAAGCTTATGGGACTTAACTACGGGGTCATCAGTCCCTAAACTTACAAATTACTTATGAACTACTTACGAACTAGGACGGCACAAATATCCATGCCAGAGGGGGGATTCGAACCCCCGACCGTAGTAGCCGTGCAGACCGTGACTGGAGCGCCTCAGTCCCCTCGGCCACCGCGGCCGGCGGCGAATTTTTAGTCTGGATTTTTCTTTTATTGTATAGGTTAGGTAACCGGCTTATGTAACTGTAAATTAGCCTAATTTAGACCAGCCTCGTTTCGCTTTATTCTAAAGCATCTTCAGTGGTCAAATTATTCACGTATTTTTATGTTGTCCTGTTCATATGTCTTTTGTAGCACATTACCACTTGCCGTCACTGTTAATAATTAAAATATTTACATTTTCACTTTCTCATACAAGTTTCTAAAAAATCTCATTTTCGACTGAAAGTCTTGGTAAAGGTATGCAACTTTCATTGTAAAACTTTTTTTAATAATGATTCCAAAATTTCTAGAGATTGCTTGAATAATCCAAAGATGTTCAAATGTTTGTTAAGCTTATGGGACGTAAATACGGGGTCATCAGTCCCTAAACTTACAAAGTACTTATTGTGGTGTCGCACAAGTACAAAGTGCGCGCCACTTACTTTCGCCGCGCGCCGCCAGGCACGCACGGCACGGCACGACGACAGCCACGAGCGCCCTCTGCGACAACTCCGCTCGTGGCCACCACTGAAGGACATCGGCCACTTCGGACTGAGATAGCAACGAGTTAGGACCTTCGTAATCAGATAGGCACCAGTGAAGACTTTGCTATCGTACAGGCACTAGGCAGGCCTCTAACAACTATGTATCAACATTCTGCAGTACTATGTAAAAGTTAAGTATTGTTACATTCTGTGCAATATATATATATATATATATATATATATATATATATATATATATATATATATATATATATATCTTTCTAATTTACTCGAGTGTTTATAGTTTCTGGCTGCTCCCCTCCGTACCTGCACCAGCGTGTCGGTCTCATTCCACTCGGCCACCGACACCTACGACGAGGCCGGGACACAAAAGCGACGTCGAAGTTGGGACACAAAACTTATGAACTAGCTATGACTAAGAACGGCACAAATATCCATGCCCGAGGGAGGATTCGAACCCCCGACCGTAGTGGCCGTGCAGACCGTGACTGGAGCGCCTCAGTCCCCTCGGCCACCGCGGCCGGCAATCAAAAGATGTCATCAGTAGCCATAGGAATGGCGATTTATCAGAAACATTTATGAGAAAGTGAAAATGTAAATATTGTAATTATTAACAGTGACAGCAAGTGGCAATGTGCTACAAAAGACACATGAACAGGACAACATAAAAATACGTGAATAATTTGACCACTGAAGATGCTTTAGAATAAAGCGAGTCTGGTCTAAATTAGGCTAATTTACAGTTACCTATAGAAATTGTATAACTGCAACTGCGAAAAAAGGCCAACAACAAAGAAGAATTATGTATTATTTTATTTTATTTTTTATATTTATTTATTTTATTTATTATTATTATTATTATTTTGAATGTAACACAATATCCTATTTTTCATTAATTTCGACAGAAAAATGTATGTTGCAAAACGAATGTTTGGCTTTGCAGATAAGATTCGGAAGCGAATTATGTACAAGCAATTTGTAAAGAAGTTGACGTTTTTTTACGAATTTCTCAAAATTACTTATTGCGTCTCATTAATTTACCTATCGATTGGTTTCTGAAAATAGTTGTTAGACTTTTCGTTTACTCATCGTTAATATGGCGCATTTATTGTAAAAAAAGTTTGTTCTATTCACACCACAATTCATGTTAACAGGGAATTACGTAATTTCGTATAAAATAAATTTCACTTTTCTTAGGCAATTTTGGTATTGCGAAACGCGAGTAGCCAGACGTGTTCTAGTCTGGTTGTTTTATGACGCAGCCTTTGCGCCCCCCCCCCCCCCCTGGGGTTATATATATGATTGTAAATCTATCGGACCAAACTGCATGGTCATCAGTCCGTAGCTTACAAACTACTTAAATTAAGGTAAACTAACCTAAGGACCAACACACACACACACACACACACACACACACACACACACACGCGCGCGCGCGCGCGCGCGCGCGCGCGCGCGCGCATGCACGCCCCAGGGAGGACTCGAACCTCCGACGGCGAGCAATCGCGCGCTCCGCAGCGAGGCGCCTTAGACCGCTCGGCTACTCCACCGCGGCGCCCTGGGGTTTAAAACACTGGTGTATAGTAATAAATACAAGCATGAAGTTACACATACCAGCAATAATTTTCCGAAATTACATGTTTCTATATAGGAGCTTTAGCCGTTGTATAATGTCACATTTTTATTGGAAATATGTGCACAATATAGCAACGTATTTTAGGTAAGTCGGTTACGTCTAATAGAATATTAAACCGTTGATAGCTTTCAATTTGCTACAAGACGACTTTCCATCACAATTTTAAACGACATGACAAAAAATTGCCTCAAAAAAGCCTGCATAAACTGTAAACTATAAAAACCATAAACTTCTTTTGTATCTTGCGCTCCATCATTAAAACAATCAAAACACACTTTCTTCATTTGTCATTCAATCATTTCGAGGCAGAAATTTCAGCGAAGGTGGCCTTCACTGTTATCTCATTACTGTTAACGTAGTTAATCGTCTCTCAAAAGGTGCATTTTGACATCTCTTTCTCAGAGGTATCTGAAACATTCTTTAAATGCTTATGGAATAGGACTACCGTAAATTTAACATAGTTACCTACAATCAGAGCAACATTATATATAAATAATAAAAATGTTCCACGGCTTTCACTTTGGCTGTTGTTCCAAGATCCCTGTTTGGGTGCGCTATGATCTCCGATGATTTTTCCGCCATGATAGCTGTAGTTCTTCTCTATCAATTCCACACGGGGGCTTCCATTCTTCTTTTCCCCATCCAGCACTCTTCACGTCTCCCCCTCTTGTGTACACGGCCCTGTTCACACATCTTTTATCTCAACACAACCTACCCAGTGGAACTCTTATTTTTCCACCAACCTGCTCAGCTCTACGGAACAAATTTTTCGCTCCTCAAATCCTTTTGTACCGTTTCATGTCCATCAAATTTTAAGTGGGCATATAATTTTATATTTAGATGAGTGTCATCATTCCTGCGATATGTTTCAAAATGTACATACTTTTATCGTAACATTAACACTTTTCTCAGTTTTTACTGTCAGTAAATCTTTTGTCTTTTAAAATTTGCTTTGTATTTGTTCATATTTTTATAATTCTGATAAGCTCTTGGATGAAGGGGTTGTACAGCTGAAAGCACAACCTCGAGCCATACGAGGCGAAGATTCGTTAAAAAAATATGGAAAAAACACTATTTAACATTTCAGTGCCAATCTTCCATCTCAGGGAAAAGTAGACAATCTTTTATACTTTAAAAACATCCTGAACCTCACATTTGTCATTTTAGTGAATAATCACCAGAATAACTTTAAATACTGCTGTTAACCCGTTATTGTCGAATCCTTCATTCTCCTGTGCAGGGTCATTTTTCTATTTAACTATAGTATTCCGAGTGGCCTTGTGAAATAATTTGAAAATCATAATAATATTTAAATTTTCATTCAGTTCGGAAAATCATAGTGTTTTTACAGCATTATTATACCGTGGTGATTAACGATAAGTGTAAGCTATGGTCAATGTTCGTCTCCACGAGATACAAAACCTTTTCAGTGCTGCATTATTAGAGTGTTTGCTTAATCTTAATCAAAGAAAAATTTGCTTGATGGGATTACAAAGTTTCTTTCTTGATATATTTTAGTTTATAGATGTTTATGATAGCTGAAATACTGAATTAAACAGATTCAGGTACCACATTTTACAGCGTGCGTGTCTTTTTTCCAAAACCAATTGATTACTGTAATATGTCATGTAAGCAAGTTTGCAAAAAGCAGTATTACTACTATAGTCAAAGTAGTTAAAATACCAGTAGTTGACATAAGTAAGAATATTTGATACTAGCTTTATTAGAAACTTTCTATTTGATTAGTATCGCAAAATAAGTGCCACGGTGGAGTGGCCGAGCGAATTGAGGCGCTACGCTTCGATGCGCGAGGCCGTTCCCCGTCGGAGGTTCGCATCCCCCACCCCTGCCTTTAGAATACGTTAGTTCATATGCAGATTGAAAGTTTAGGGATTGATGACCCCGCAGCCAAGTCCCAAAGGCTGAACAAACATTTTTTTTTCTCAAAATAAGTACAGAACAGTGATCTATTATTTTTACTAGACATGAATGAAATACTGTCATATTAGCTTTTGGAGCCACATTTTTTAATGAAAGAACTAATATTGTTATTCAGAGATTATTCAGAGATTATTGTCAGAGATTATTATTCAGACATTATTCATTGCTGCGTGATCAGTTTGCTATGTTTCAATCACCGACTTTTAGTTCTGAATGTGAAAATATTTTGCTAGCACCCACCTACTTAGGGAGGCATGACCATCCCAATAAAATAAGAGAAGTCAGATCGAAAACGGAACGATTTAGGTGTTCTTTCTTCCTGCGCACTATTGGAGAATGGGACGGTAGAGAAAAGTTATGAAAGTGGTTAATAAACCCTCTGCCAGGCACTTGAATGTGCTTTGCAGAGTATCTATGTAGGTGTAGATGACTACTTTGGTGTAGTCCACACTTAGACAAGAACCATTTTAATGGTATCTAATATTTAGATAATCACTAACTTTAAGTATAGATTACTGTGATTGCTGTCTGATATTTGGAAAAGTGACTGAGTTTCAAGGAGTTTTCGATGTAGTGTTTGTGCTTATGATACACCTTGATGGGTAGAGAAGAGAACCAGCCGGCCGCGGTGGCCGAGGTGACTGCGGCGCTTCAGTCACGGTCTTCACGGGCACTACGGTCGGGGGTTCGAATCCCTCCTCGGGCATGGATATTTGTGCCGTCCTTAGTGTTAGCTAGTCCATAAGTAGTTTGTAAGTTTAGGGACTGATGGCCCCGTAGTTAAGTCCCATAAGCTATACAAACATTTGAACATTTTTTTTTTTTTTAATTTTTTTTTTTATTTTTATTTATTTATTTATTTATTTTTTTTTTTGAAGAGAACCAGTGATCATACTTCATGATTACATTCTAGTTATAAAGAAATAGTTAATTCTTGTCCATAGGGATTGGCGACCATACTTATAACAATTTATGCTGTTTTTCTATTAATCTGGAATTTTACCTTAATCCTTGAGGTTTCTTGTGCTGTATATCTTTGTGAAGCAGGGATTATCTCTAATGCTTTCTTCCATTAGGAAAACACATAATCAGAATTAGATCCTTTCGGAGGCGCCCAATTTTGTAGGTTGGGGCATGTAGTACCAATTCGTTGCAGTTAGGAGTATTGCAGTAAACGCAACTAATCTGAGAGGATTTATTACTTATTATTAGTTGTGCTCTAAGCGGATGCTAAGCTAAGCCCACCGACAGAAATGTTGGAAATCCATACTATAGTTATAAAGCCTTCAGGATGTGTAATGAATATTTACTAATTAATATCACTAATGAATTTCTAAAAGTTTCTCTGGCACTTGCAACTCCCGCAGCGCAGAAAGAGTCAACTCTAGTGGCACCATCAACTAATAGCTTGTAAAGTTAATAGCGGAAACTGATCGCAGAAACGAGTGACAGCATTCCCGAGTACCTCCAGCAGCGTGAGCTGTAAACTAAAATTGGGGGTGAACGGCCGATTAACACTGTGAGACTCACAAGACTTAACATCATTCGTCGGCGTACTTTATAGAAGTAGCAAATAGTTGGAAGAGGGAGTGTATGTGCTACATACGGCTGTAATAGTTAACTACAAACAGCGATGCACTCCAAAATCTTTCTTCAGGTACCCGAGAAATAGAGAATTCTAAATATGATAGTTTAAGGAGGCTACTATTACGCCTTCAGAGATTGTTAACTTTTAGCAGAGTCTTTACCCTTTTTTATAAGTTACTATTTTGAGAAAGAAGGGCCCAGAACATTTGAATAAAAGCTATGTATTATGCCCAGACTGTGTAGAAAAATACTTGGTAAGCTGTCATGTTTGTAACTTAAGTATTTTTTTATATAGTGACTAAGTGGAATGTTGCGCTTCTTATTTTATATCCAATTTTTTAACAAGATGACCAGATTATAATATATATAAATATGCCCAGATGATGGTGACATAGTGCACCGAAACCGGTCGTCACTTAATAAATTGATAGTTTGCGATCTTGGCTTATCATTTGGAAACTATTTAATTCTTTAATAGCAAATTGCCTAAAAAGATAACAGTGGAAACTCTTTCCAAAAGAGCGCGACCACGATTGAAGCCTACCCTGGTGGTGTGAAATGCACACTAACTGTATCCCGTATGTAAACAGACAGGCAATAGCCTCTTTGTACGATAGTTTCAGTTCATTTACTTGGTGAAATGGCTGACAGAGGCGTTATTTGTGCAATATGGCGAAATAATTACGGAAAACAACCTGATCTAAAGTCTTTTACAGATTCCCGGGGAATCTAAATTAGAGGGCAGTGTCTGTCAGTGACTTAATTTTATTTCGTCAATGTGAGAATGGCGTTACCTGCAACTATGTTTTTGTAATTTTTAGATTAAACTGTAAGTCATTCGAAGAAGAAGAGCAGATCTGGATGAAATATTTTAAAAAAGTGGACCGGAGCAATTAAATAAAAATCATGTAATAAGCTCAGCTCATTTTGAAGAGCAGGGCATTAAAAACAAAAATTTACTAAGTCAGGGATAAGTACTGTTAGTAAAGCAGTAAGATTTCTCAATGTTAAAGCTTATTCAACGCTTTGTAACGTTATTTCTGTTGTATATAACGTTTTTCTCCTCATTTCAGTAGGCTATATGTTCATTCAGTGATTCTTAATGCAAAGGAATGTAGTTTCAGAGTAAGCTAAAAGAAAAGGAAGAGAGAAGAGGAAGAGGAGCCACAGGAATCCATCAACATTCTGGCGGAAGTGAACGATAAAAAAACTGTAAATAACGTTTACCATTAGTTGCTAGGTGTCGAGCACTACAGAAGACAGCGTTGAGTCAGAGAGGAGTCATTCGTACATTATGAGCTGAGCTGTGTAATTTAAAACGAAGTGCAAGAGTAATAAAAGTAGGCTTAATGATTTTAGTTAGAAATAAATTGGTCCATACGCTGATCAATTTGTGTGCTGCTGTAGAGGGTGTCTGCGAAAATTGTTACCTATTATTGACCAACAAATATTTTGCAGTGTTCATTAAAGCACATGCAAATAAAATAAACAACTTAGCTGCAACACGATCTTCAAAAAAGAATGTGAATGTGCAAAAAATTACGCATATGTAGTCAACAATTGTTATAATACGTACTATGTGTTACAGTTTGCTGACAATTTTTTTTCCACAGCTAAAATATTTCCTTTATGCCAAAATATCCAAGTTATGGTTCAATAAATGCCCTCCTATAACCTTTGACGTATGACAGCCCAATAGTCATATAAAGCTATATTTTTCGTAAGGTTTACATGATAACAGACGACTTGCAGACGATTAAATTGTAGTTAACATTGCGAACCGCAAGGTGGCAGCGCTGTGCGCTGTGCGCTGTGTCGTACGGAACTAATGGATTCCGCTATTATATTTATACGCTACTAGTTGTAAGCCCGGCGTTGCCCGAGTGTTTATTTATTATACACTTTCGTAGTCCACCTCCCCTTCCCTCCTCTATCTCTGTTCATCTCCTTCTTTCCCATGTCTCTGTTCGTTTGCACCTTTCCCTTTCTCGGCAATGTTTTTTGCAAGGCTTCCTCTGTCATGTACCATACGAACATATATGTATATTGAGACGTTCTTCTTGGTATACGTGACGTGTGTGCAAAAATTCATCAATATCTGACAAAACCTATTCATTTTGTCAATTTTCGTATGTTAAGTACCCTCCATCGTGCAACGAACAAAATTTTATACAGATAGTGACGTTTCTCTTGTTTTTATGGTGAAGTGTGCAAAATTTAATAAATATCGGAACAAAACTATAGATTTGTATGCAATAGAAACACAGAGTCACATTGAAAAACGCACTTTGTTGTTCTCAAATTTTCCAGTTTTATTTCATACAACCTGTGTTCTGAGAATAACGAAAACAACCAAAAAAGGTCCTGTGAAATCGGTCGAGCCGTTCTCAAGTTATGCGCGACCACCATACTTAGGGGTCCGTTTTTAAATAGCAAGATAGTCTCCCCCATGCACCGTATGAAACTTTAGGTAGACGGTGGCCTTTCTTTTGAAGATCAAGTGTGCAAAGTTTCGTGAAGGTCGTAATGAAACTGTAGATTTCGTCAGTCTGTAGGAAAAATATCCTCCGCCATGCACGTTCACTCCGTCCTATCGTAAATACTTTCTTAGCTAACATCTTCTAACTATAAACTACGCACCGGCAAAATTTCAGCTTCATAGGTGGAACAGTTTTAGAGATTTCGTGTTTTGTCAGTGAGTGAGTGACCTTTAACTTATATATCCTGAATTATGGGTCTTACAAAGATATTATTTACTAGGTTCGTAGAAAGGAATATTAGAAAACTGCCTACGAAATGTGTTGTAAATTGATTTAGTAGTAAAGACGTAGTAAGTTACAACCTCATGCTTTTTAGGACGAAGTTTCATGTATTTCAATGTATTTGACGTCTTAGCACCTCAACTATATGTCATAATACAATATTATTTCGAAGGTACATCCAGTGGTGCATATGTAAAATGTTTGCAAATACGTCGGGAATAGAGTTACTAGGAAAGACGTAACAAATCAAAAGTCATGAGTTATGTGGCGGTTTTTCATTAACGGAACTATTTATTACTACATATCTCATGAACTGTGTGTCGCACTATTATAAAATTTCGAGCGGACGTTCAAGTGGTATGTGTGTATACTGTCTGTAACATTTCTCTCGAATATAATTAATAGTTTACGAGTAATAAATTGTAACGTCATGCCAAATTCCGTAAGTTTACTTCATAACCGCCGAAAAAGTAGTAAGCGACAAACTTTTTTTCTATCATCATTTTACTGGGGTTGTCAGCGAGAAAAAGTTTCCTGAAGTTTTGAAATTATGTTTAAAGTTTGTTGCAAGTTGCTAAGTCCTGTCCTTCTCAAATAGTGGACTGATAAAGTTACACTGTCGTGTGCCGCAACACGAGGAAGTTTTCATTGTTTACGACGTCATATCCCCTCAACTATCTGCCCTGTCGCATAATCCTTCCTTAGTTGACGTATTCTACCGATGAACTACATTCCTCCCAAATTTCAGCTTCATAGGTGAAGTAGTTTTCGAGGTTTCGTGTTTAGTTAGTGAGTGAGTGAGTGAGTGAGAAAAAATGTTCAAATGTTTGTAGAGTCTATGGGACTTAACTACGGGGTCATCAGTTCCTAAACTTACAAACTACTTATGAACTACTTACAACTAAGGACGGCACAAATATCCATGCCCGAGGGGGGAATCTAACCCCCGACCGTAGTGGCCGTGCAGACCGTGACTGGAGCGCCTCAGTCCCCTCGGCCACCGCGGCCGGCGAGTGAGTGTATGTCTGAATGAGTGTCCTTTCGCATTTATATAGGCAGAGATTTAAGATTACCTGACATAGTCAGGTTTGGAGGCGATCTGATCGTTTTATAGTTTTCAAAATGAAATTCCAAGATCGCACATTAATAATTTATTCACTGACGACCGGTTTCGGTGAACTGTGTCAGCATCATCTGGTCAAATACATATTACAAGCTGGTCATCTTGTTAAAAAATTGGGTATTAAATAATAAGTGCAACATTGCACTTAGTCACTATATAAAAACTACACAAGTTAAAAACATGACAGCTTAAAAAATACAAATTTTGTAAGCTGTCATGTTTTAACTTGTAAATTTTTTATATAGTGACTAAGTACAATGTTGCACTTGTTATTTCATACCCAATAGTTTAACAAGATGACCAGCTTGAAATATGTATTTGACCAGATGATGCTGACACAGTTCACCGAAACCGGTCGTTAGTGAATAAATTATTAATGTGCGATCTTGGCATTTCATTTTGAAAACTATAGATAAAGATTTGCTAATAGTTATTTCATTCCTGGTTTCGCATCGTGGCTGGTACTGGATCGTGTAGGCACCCGGCCTGAGCTTCACCCTTGAAATCTCTCGCGGAACAATACTCCGGCAGAGTTCGCGGAATTCCGCGCCGCTTTGGTGTTGAACCGTGGAGTTGTGAGCCGCGCCGCCCGCCACTGGTAATCCAGTTAGCTGCCGCGTCGAGCACGCTGACCGCGCTATGCTAATACCGCCCGACTGCCGAACGTCTGCCTGCGCGTTAAATTCTCTCCGCACACAAAGTCAGTTTCAGACGAACGGGCTAATGCTCGCACAAGGGGCTGCTCGCGTTTCCATTGCCCATATTTTTAGTATGTTACTCTCGGTGTATTTAAGTAATTCTCTTGTGTGAGCTGAGGACGAAAAACATCAAGGCGGAGGGGAATTTTTATTCTTTGTAAACGTACAACTTTCTTTTGCATTTTCGTCAATACGTCGAGAAAACAGAAAATTCCGGTAAACCATTTACAAGAAATAATCTTGGAGGGTCATACTCGTCTTTTCTCGTATTTATTTCGCTAACATTACTAAGAGTCGAAAGTTTATGTAGCCAATTGCGAAATGGATAAGAAAATATACAATGACCACAAAGCAACATAAATACTTCTTCCAAAGCTCACCACCAAATTTTATTGTAGCGTCGTAATACTCCTGCTCCGTTCGGCTTCCTTCATATTGTACCAACTTTTATCCGCGGCTTCGCTCGCCTGCATGTCCTGGCACAAGTGTCTAAGACTACCGCAACAACAATACTTTCTCAAATCTTGCCGCGGCGAAACGGCCGAGCGCATTGAGGCGCTATGCTCCGATGCGCGAGGCCGTTCCCCGTCGGGGGTTCGAATCCCCCCCTCAAGCATGGATGATTGTGCTGGTTTTAGTATAAGTTAGTTCTTAAGTAAATTTCAGGGACTGATGACCCCGCATATAAGTTCCATAAGCTTTACAGACATCAGTTCTGTTCGTACGTTTTGAGCGAGATCATAAGTATAAAAGAAAAGTTTCCAATTATCCTGTTCAAATATAAACCGTGGTTAGAATGACAGTAAAGACCGCACTTCTTTACTGAGATAAAAATATAGATATTATTAAATAAGAGAAGAAACTCTTTTTGCCACTGCGAGACTAAACCGCTGACTCACGACGCTATAAGTTTCAAATGGTCAAATGTCTGTAGAGCTTATGGGACTTAACTACAGAGTCATCAGTCCCTAAACTTACAAACTACTTATGAACTAGCTAATACTAAGGACGGCACAAATATCCATGCCCGAGCGGGGTTTCGAACCCCCGACCGTAGTGGCCGTGCAGACCATGACTGGCGCGCCGCAGTCCACTCGGCCACCGCGGCCGGCGTTTGCCTACCATAACGTCACTGTCTATCCTAGCGGCCTGCGGACGCCACTGTGGCGTGACGTCAAAATTACACTGATATCGTAGCATACATTTTTCCCTTGCTATATATCGTATTGTTGGCCACGTAAGATTCAATTTACTTCAGAAAAGAAGTCACACGCAAGTGAAAATAAATCACCAGTCGATCGTCCCGAACGTGTTAATCCATCCTTCACCTCTCAACGATGTGATGAATTTCCAGAAACGACATGTTGGGTAACAGGGGAAGGTTAGGGACACGCAAGTCGCCGAAGTGGCGTCCAATTGAAAGAGTTGCACCAAGCTAATTAGCCACACGAAATTATTATTTATGAGGGTTATAATTATAGGTTTTCTGTAGATTTCACCTGGCTCACTATTATGCCTGAATCCACTTTCCTCAGATTTCACCTGGCTCACTATTATGCCTGAATCCACTTTCCTCCTTTAATCTCATTTCCCTCAAGACGTTCTGCTCAGAAACGAGAAGCTTGCTTATGTCTGTTTACGGGTACAAGTTGCACAGCAATATAGCCCACTTTGTTGGATAAGTGTCCAAAGCGCAAGGAACTTTGATTGTGTTACGAAAGATAATATACATTAAAATACTTGTAAACGTGTGGTAGTAGAATTGAATGAATAGTTTTTGGTGATTTACTTATTTATGTATTTATTCATTTATTTATTTATTTTTTGACTGACTACAGTTCCAATGACATTTAACATGCAAAGATAAAAACAACGACTTGACATTTTACTCTCTCCATAATTACGTGACTGGGACTACAACGGTGATAATTGTGTAGATTGAGAGAAAGTAGCAGCAGCTGCGTTTAGATTTTTTAATTAATAAAGCGAACGGTTTCGGTGCTACATTCGCACCATCTTCAGGCACCCGTTGCGTAACTGTCACAAGTAGTAGCGCATTTTAAAGGGGTGACCGTTGACACCGGTACCCGTAAATTTCTTCGTCCTTGTACGACAAGTATCAAACCTGTCGCTTAGTTAATAAAACACAGCAGTTAGCACTGGAGAAATGGCTCACCAGGAAAATGAGTGTGCGGCAGATGCAGAGATTAACTTTCAACAACACTTAAGTAATGGACAGCGTCGATATCCAAGAGATGTTAGAAACGGACCACTAAATTGCACCACGAACACCGATAAAGTGTCGGACCACAGAGATATTAAACATTCGCACCATCAAAATCTAAGGCAAACTGTCAACCGATTGTTCACTGCATGTCATCAGAATACATCGCATTTGATCAACACATGTGCTACATGCATCCTTTAAAAGTAGGCATGGTTTGCCACTCTCAACGATCTTGATTGATGCAGCAGGAAAAAAGAAGTATTAATTATGGAGACTGGTAGATTTGAAAGCTTCTCCCTTATTTTTTTCTGCTTTACATTACGTCCTCTATTTAACCAAAGATGACGAATAAAATAATTTGGTTGTACGAAAGTTCAGTGGTCCCAAGATGTCGTTTTGCTTTCATCGTCCTGAGCGAAATGAATAGTCTCTGAATAATATTTTTAATAGATTTATATCTACTCAATTTGTATTCCCAGCGTAAAAGGCGGCACATAGGTCGTTGATCCTTGATATTGGGGCTGTTACGTTAATTAGCGAGGAACTGGTTTGCTAAAGCAAATTATTGCGTAGAAACAGGGAAGTAGAATATTAATTTAAGGAACTGCCTTTTCAAATGTTCGTAACTGTATCGGACTAGACTGCTGGGCTATTAGTCCGTACCTTATAAACTACTTTAAGGCAAACTAACCTAAGGACAACACAAACACCCATGCCCCATGGGGACTCGTATCCCCGAACGGCGAACGGCAGCGCGCACCACATCACGGCGCCCCTATACGCACGGCTAATCCGCCGCGTCACTGTCTTTTTATTTCAACTGTATCAAACATGGGAAATTTATTTTCTTCAAATACGCGTTTATATGATCAATTCTTAGCCCGTGACCATCCACATTGGACAGCAGGTCTGTCCGTCATGACTGGCGCAACCTGACTGACTATACAGTGCCATCCACTTCGGTCTACAAGCGCGCAAACTAGCAGTAAAACATGGTGTAAGTGTTTCGTCTGCATTTTCCTGTTGTATTTGTCTATAAATTTACATCTGATCTAACACAGCAGACTGATAGCTTGCTATTGTGAGATAACTTCTAAGAAATTTCAAGTATATTTAATAAAAAATATATCTAATTTTGACTAAAGAAGAGATTAGTTTTGCCGTGAAGCCTCCCAAAGCGCTGGTCAATTAAAGCAGAGAAATGAAATTTTAAGTCGCATACTTAGGGGAAAAGTACCGGCCGCACCTCCTGTTACTGGCACCTCACGCCGCCCTGCATCGCACAGATTCGTTTTGACTTGCTCTGAGGAAAGTGAATATGATGGCTGCAAGCTACAAATACCACATGGTGCGTACCTTTCTGATCACTTTGATGTAATATTTTTGATTCGTTGTCCATGGTCCAAGTTAATGTTTAGTTTTATCCTTTACATCCGGATTGTCCATTTTGTTGTGTAACACATACATCCCGTAAAAGATTTATCTCTACGCCTCACGTAAACACCCTTTCTGTCGACGTCCTTATGCACACGATGACTTATTAGCATCTAATATTTTTCCTGTTACAATTGATATAGCAACATTTTGAAATAAACGTTACTAGAAACTTAACCCTAAAAAGGGGTTCCTTGTTGGGGTGAGCTCCTTTCAGAGTGAAAATTATACAGCAGCACTTAAAAGAACGTCCGCTTTCGTAGCTCAGTCGACTTGATAGCTTTCTTGTTAGGGTGAACTCCTTTCAAAATGAAAATTATACAGCAGCACTTAAAAGAATGTCTGCCTCTCAGTCGACAAGGGAAACACCGAGTATGGTACAAACGAATTTTGGTGTGTCGCAGGTATGTTGTGTGGGAGCTCCTCCAGATCACAAAGCATAAAGGATTTGTTCCAATGCGCCTTGGTTTCCTCGAAAATCGAGATCAAAGTCCAGCGCGTAACACCTATTCCTGTACTACGTCACTGTTAGTACATCAATCAGCGTGGTGTAATTAGCAAAGCGCTCGACTGTCACACAGACGACCCAAGTTCTTTTCCCCACACTAGTCCGAAGATCGATTGTGTATAATTATATCCCTTTTTTCCCACTTTCGCAATTCTTATTTCAAAGATAAAGTTATACCAGGTAATTACAGTTACATAATATTCTTGTACAGTTAAACAACAAAACACATTTCACTACTATGATAAAAGTGCACAAAACACATTACACTACTATGATAAAAGTGCACACATTCCTTCAGTGTTTATGGGGCATTGTATTCTTATTTCTTCAATCTCCATTGAATATCAAATTGTATGTTTTCATAGCCATTCTTATGTTAACACTTGATTAAATTATCAGAATAACATCATATTAACATACAGCAATTACTCTTTTTTTTTTCATTTGTTGTACAATTTTATTTATTCACTGTCGCAATCATTACTTGCTTCTAAGTCTGTACGAAATTCTGGGTGTAAGTATCACAGAAACACCGAAATCACAAAACATTGCAGCACCACGCACATCTAATAAACGCTACTGCTCTACAGGTGCACGGTGTTTTCATCAGCGACACTGGAAAACACTGGTCGTTTACATTCAAAAAAAATTTCTGTTGTGAAGTAATTGCGACGCAAACCGTGAATAGTTAATCATGAAGAGGAGGACTGATGCGTTAAACATAAAAAACTAACGAAAGTATTCCTGTCCAGTACTCTCACGATGTAATTTCGCGATTAGTTTTTAACAATTAAGAAGCATTTTGTAATCTTTTGATGAATAGTAGGTTATTATCATGACCAATTACTCAAGTGTTAACATAAGAGTGGCTATGAAAGCATAAAATTACGTAATTCAAATATTCAAATGTTTGTAAAGCTTAAGGGACTTAACTGCGGGGTCATCAATCCCTAAACTTAGAACATACTTATGAACTATCGTATGCTAAGGACGACACAAACATCCATGCCCGAGGGGGTATTCTAACCTCCGACCGTAGCGGCCGTGCAGACTGTGACTGGACAATTATGCACAATCCCTCGTCGGACAAGGGTAAAAAAAAATTAAATTCCGAACAGGATTTGAACTCAGGTCGACTGTATGGCAGTCAAGAGCCTTCCTATTATACCACGCTGATTCACTTACTGCGGGTGACTTAGTAAAGGTATAGCACTTACGCTCTGGATTTTGATTCGATTTTCGTGGAAACCAAGCCGCAGTGGAACAAATTCTTTTAGTTTGGTGGTCTGAAGGAATTCCCGCACAGCATACCTGTGACCCATCAAAATTCGTTTGTACCATACTTGGTGTTCCCCTTGTGAGTTCCAAGCAGAGGGTCCGGGCTCGATTCCCGGCATGTGACTGCGTATTTGTGCTACTAACGTAAGTGGAGCAGGTAAGTCGCCCATGTGGCGTCCAATTAAAAGACTCAGCTGCCGAACAAACCCAGATGGGTCTCGGCCTAATAGGAGTATTTCATTTCTCTGCAGAGAATTAGTTTTATTGGGCGGAAGAATAGCGTGGCTTCAGCACAGGTGATACAAGTAGCATCTCGTTCCATTATTTAGAACAGTCGGATATCGGAGCGGCGTTTCTTGCTGTGCGGCTTCCTGGCTTTCCGGCGCACTCTCGGTGTCCATCAATCACACAGAGCGCATTCTGGGAAGCGGGCAGTTCTCCATCTTGTAGCCATTACTGCCGCCTCCCCCCACCAATGCTCTCGCTGGCCTGCACTACTTCTCCATCCATTTGGCGTTACATTCGCTGCCTACCAAGAACCGACCTGTCAGGCACATCATTGTGGCCACCACCATTACTGGGAACCTAGTACCCTCAGATGCTCCTTCATAGTGGCCACCACAGAAATATATTTACTGTAAGAGTGCGGCATTTTTCTATCCCTGCTGAATTTATTTCACGACAAGTTTACATCATTCGTAAGTGGCCTTCCCCAGTAGAAAAATGTGCAGTATGTATCAAAAAGGCATCGGCTTTGCGATTTTTTTTTCAATAAAAATCTGTGCAGGACCGCATTGTGGAACATCAGCGTCATACTCGGCTACTCCAACCCACCAAATCCGCAATGGCCGAACATTGTATTTTCACAGGTCATTGAATGAACTACAATGAAACTAAAATTGTGGCCCACACATCAAACTTTTGGAGCTTAGTTATTAATGAAGCTGTGGAAATAAGATTGTCTGACAGTGAGACTCTTATCAATCGAGACAGCGGTTTCCAAATAAATGCTGCACGGAATCCTGTCATTGAAAAACTTCGTAGTCGGCGTTGTTTCCTGCAACTGAATGACGATCAGAATCAATCTGATATCGAAGCGGCAAGCCTCCACCAGGGAGGGCGCTCTGAGCAGCGTACGTAGTTGTAGTGAACGCCCACGCTAAGTACGCGCATGCGCAATGTCGACTGAATTGGGCCTAAATAACACAGCTCAGTGCGTCTTCGCCAGTACTTCGACGGTACTCACCTGAATATGACCAGAAGTCTCTGCGCCGAAATATCGTGGCAAGAAGTTACGGACATCCGGCAGTTCGCCCGAGATTTCATGGAAAAAAATCGTCTTGATTGCAGAGAGTTTTATTATTCTTCACCACGCGTTTCGCCCTTTAGCAGGGCATGCTCAAGATTCTCAGTGTGACAGAATTTATACAAGAATTACGAAACGGTAGAGTAGGGGAACATGGGCTTATTTTGTGATAAGTAGATTGTATAAATAGCAAACAAAATTTACAAGATACTCTGCGTGGTGTGACACTGGGATTTCTTCGTACGCCTATAAATGATCGAGTTAACATATACGGTAATTACGTAAAAAGAACAAAACTGATGAGGAATTATCTTAAAGGAACGGTGATACCTAAAGGCACAAGCTAAGTCCATTTTTACCGTTTCAATCACGGCCAATGAACGGGCGTGGTGTGCTGCTCTGACGACGTGTATAAACTAATTTAGGGGGTGTGAAAGGAAGTGATATAGGAAGACCGTGTAGAAGACTGGACAAATGGGCTATATTTATTTTAATAGACATGTAACAAGAAGAAGAAAATCAAGAAGACCAAAATTTAATACATTGTTTGTGCTGGTACATATTATAAAAAGAATTGCAGTATTATTTTATTTCAACAGTGTCATCATAATATCTAGAAAAGTTTGAGTTTTGCATGACAACTGATCGAGGTGTGGGTGTCCAAAGTAAGTGCACTTCGCTATCTCAAACTCCTCCAGTAAATTTACTTCAGCATTTTTCTGCGCAATACATAGAATTTTCATAATGTTAAATTTAGGCCGCTCATGTTCGGACGTCTTTTGTAAGAAGATGCTCGACAAAACTTAATTTAAAAGTCCGGCCTGTGTGTCCTATATATTCAGCTGAGCACTCGGAACATTGTAGTTTATCGACTGCCGAGATTATTGGCTTGTTCATTCTGCGGGAGAATGTGATGGATGCTCGAAGCACTGCTAAAGCCAATCTAGAGGGCGAAACGCGTCGTTGAACAATAATAAAACACTCTGCAACAATGCGGCTTGCATTAAATATATATATATAATTTCACTGGTTGCTGTACTCCATGATTTGGAAATCATCTTTACGTGTTGTATTTAGTAAACTCGATATGTGTCATATCGTTGCTTTGACAGAAAATGAGGAAAAATGCCAACGTCGATGAATATATCTAAGTCGTCATTAAGAAAGGCTAGATCCTTTACGTTTTTTGGTGGAGGGCAAGACTGTTCATAAAATATCGATATATCGATATTTTTGCATGAATATCGATAATTATCGATAATTATTTTTCGCTGAAACATCGCTATATAGATATCAAAATGCAAATACCGGTTGCCGATATTTTTATTTTACATTTTTTCGCAATTTTCAGTAAATATTTAAATTTTTCTTTTGAAATTGTAGTGTGAGAGAGACTTGCTACTTTATCCCATCTATTCTTTCTCATTGATTTTGTGGATTAAGTAATGGGGGCACTGATGACGTAATTGGCTCTCTGAGTTACCAACAGAAACTGCAACGTCGCTGGCGTTGGCAACAATTTGAAAACATGACAGTCAACGTGACGTGTTCTAGACAAATCACATAGGTGATGAAACCGAACGACATACTCATTGGTCATCTTCATTGTGACATTATGGGCAAAGTGAGAATCATGTATTCAGCAGTGCATTCGGCGGTTACACTGAAGTATTTCAAGAAGCTGTGGAAAGAATTATGTGGAAAGAATTACAATACAAGTGGAAACACAACAAACGTAGCGGCACATTCAAAGTCAAAACATAACTATGGGTACGTTTAGGTACAAATATCTATTAAAACTGATACAAAAGCTACCAGTAGTGGCACTGGTACAAATGCCCTGGTGAAGAACTCAAAAAGTTTTTTGAATCCAACACACCCAATCTGGCGACGAACAGGAAAGCTAAACTGATGAGATACTAATTACAAGTTTTCACTTTACATAGATTTACACTTTACCGTTAGCGAATATTAACGGATTAACATACTTCATACCGAAAATTTACGGATTAACTATCAAGAAGATACTGTAAGCAATGTTTCTATTAAAGCCTCACCGAATCTGAAGAAAAAGACTGTGCTGGAATTATCTGACAGGTCTACGAGTTATGAAGGTGTAGTTTGGGGCAAGCTCAGACACTTCCCCCCCCCCCTTCCACCCCTGCAGACCGAAATCTTGGCTTCGCCGCTGACTCTGCATGATGTACATAGTCGTTAATTAACAACAACATTCGATCAAAAACTACTGTAATACAAGAATATCATCTCCAAAAAGTGCAATTATTAACCTACAAATTTTCTCATTAAATGTTTTCCTCATTCATAATATTTAAATATACAGGTGTAAAACCAGTAGTACATTTACAAGCCGGCCGCGGTGTCCGAGGGGACTGAGGCGCGTCAGTCACGGTCTGCACGGCCACTACGGTCGGGGGTTCGAATCCCCCCTCGGGCATGGATATTTGTGCTGTCCTTAGTGTTAGCTAGATCGTAAGTAGTTTGTAAGTTTAGGGACTGATGACCCCGTAGTTAAGTCCCATAGGTTATACAAACACTTCTTTTTTTTACATTTACAACGTTCAGCTCATATTTTTGTTGGCCAATTTTTCAATATTTTACCTCAGATACATTGATATTTTTCTTCGATATATACCGCCTCTATATTAATATTTTTTAATTATCGATATGCAGGATTCCGGGTATTTTTAAAAATATCAACAGCCCTATTGGAGGCCTCTGCATACAATCGTATTGTTGTCTCTTCACTGCAAATATCAAGCTTTTCCACAGAAAAAATTATCCATCGCCTCCCTTTCATCCTTACATCCTCTCTGCAATCATTCCCTCTTTCTCTTTAGTCATCATTGTCACTAGCCTGTTCATTTGATAACTGAAGTAAATACGACAAGAAATTGAGAAGTACACATGCCTTGTACATAAATACGGGGTGATTCACCTAAAATTTGCACTGCAAATATTGCGGAAACAAAGTGCTACTGATGTGCGGTTTTCACAGGATAGAAATTAGGGGCTCGTATTGTTAGCCAATAAGCAGATTTTATAATCCAAAGACAGTCTATTTTATGCGAAAATATAGATTTTTAGAGGTATAATGTCTGTTGACACTAAGAAATTAAATGTAGTGTAAATGAGTGTGTCAGTGGTGTTAGTTGCATGACTAGCACAATTCATTTACGAGATATCGTATTGTGAAAAGTTTCAATTCGACACTTGTTTGCCTCTATGCAAGCGTGTAATTGGTAGGTATGATGTTATGTTTGTGTACATTGCGCTTTTTTGTTTCTAGACTGCATTGCAACTTGCTAGTCAGTGTGTACAATCGAAGCAGTAGACTGTATGTGGACGATGTGATTCATCAATGCTGAAGCGGTCGATATGCCCATTGTCTATGTAGAGTCGGAAGTAGTCAAGCTTGTAAATTACGGGGGATGCTAATTACCTAATTCCTTTTCTCGACTAAGTCGCGACACAAGAACTGCACAGCCTGTATATCGACTCTAGTTAATGAGCAAGGGATCTATTAACGCTTAACCTGAGGGTGATTGGTCATGGGTCGATATACAGTTATTCTACATGCATATTTTACTCGAAATTTATACGGTTATGCCCATATAATATTCCAAAAAATAAGGTCAGCAAAGGGAGCTCTACTTGAATGATAACAATCCTTATTGTTTAACCATATTACACAGCAGAAAATTAAAACCATTAAGCAGCAGGTGGTTAAAGCTTACAGTATTCTAGTATGGTAGAGGTAACTAAGGATAGGATGGGAAGATAAATTACGTAGCCTACTGCCCCTTCTCCATCCAGCACTGAAACTCAACCGTAACTGATACACACGGTTGTGACACTTCCGGAGTAACTACCTTTACCAAGTAAGATTGTGACACTCAAACAAAGCGGCTCTGCTTCTAGCGTGTTAACTATTAAACGCGCAAAATGAAGTAAGTTTGTCCCTAGTCGTAGTCGTTAGTAAGTCACGTATTTGATGATGATGTAGATCAGCGATAGGAACCAAAGTATGAAGTCGTACTAATGCACACTTGTTATCAACAAGTGCACAGATCATTAAGTTCAGAGCGGCGTCATAGTAGCGCTCGGGGTGGTGCGACACCCAAGAGAAGAATCATGCCCGCTACCTTTGGCTACAGCAGTGACTCATCCTGTATAATCTGAAAGGTATCGGCGAAATGCCGTGAGTAACGAGTGAAACCTGACTGGGGTACTACGTAAGTAATTTGCCGATACGTTAAAAAAGTACATCTGCGAGAATGTTCCATGGAGTCTTCGTGATCACTGAGTCTCACCAGGGAAAGGTCCAATAAGACATGTCGAAACCTCTCCTTAAATTTTTTACACAGAAATAATACAACGAAAGAAATGCATTGCCAATTGTCATTGTCAAGAGGCTCTGCAAGTGTTTAAAAAAATAGATCAAAATTGCTAAATTCGTAGTCCGCCAGGCAGCGGTAGAAATATACACCGCTACTGGCAGTGGGCTTTGCAGTAACTGCGCATGCGCAAAGCGCACACACACACACACACACACACACACACACACACACACACACGCGCGCGCGCACGCACACACACACACACACACACACAGCAGAGGTCGGCGATACATATTTTGTTTACATGAAACACTAAACTACCCGACTGTAATAACCCGATCGTAATTCGTAAAGGACTTTTCAGGTTATCGATCGTTGATGTGTCCCTCGCACTACAGTACACAGTTCTATTCTCTCGTTTAGGCATACAACTAGCATCTATTAAAAATTATCAGTTGGTTTTTGAAGTATTAGTAAGAACTAGCAATAGAGATAAAGCTGAATTAATATTTATTGTGCTATCGTAAGCCATGCCTGCTAATAGCATCTTTTTTTCTTCAACGTGGAATCCAACTGACGTTCTCAGTTTAGTAAAGATGAAATATGAAGGATGTGGTTTCCAGCCGAAATCACCTAGGGGAAAGTCGGGAAAGATGTCGACATTTACGTTTATTATGTTTTTTTCTGGCTCTTACTTTGAAATCAGATATTTTATTTGTGGAAAAACTATTGCTTAATGTACCTCCTGTGTAACAAAGCTCTGAAACGTTTTCTAAGAGAAGATTTTTTTTTAGCTAGACCTGTTATTTTTAGTGAAAGTAAAATTCGTCGTATTGCCCTACAGGTAAGATGACAAAATGAACATTTTATTTAGAAAACAAGACTTCAATTGATGCTTTACCACTTATTAAAAGAGACACAGGCATAACATTTTTCCTCTGCATCCCTGTAATTTATGCCTGTAAACTAAGCAGAGCCTACTTCATCAGCATGTTTTTCTTATGTAGTTACCTAAAGCAGCTTTAGGGAAGTTGAAGTTCCTAGCAAAGGCCTTCAACAAACTTACCATTTCTAACACTCTGCATTACCTCTTTCAATGATTCCTTGCTCCATTTTTGTCACCCTGTCTTCCTTATGAACTGCATAATTCGTCCTCTTAACCGAAGTCGACATTTACATGCACACAGTATTACATAATAAATTAATTAAACCGTTATTAAGCCATCAGTAAATCCACAAGGTTTAAAATGAATGAACTGATATTCATTAATAAAAAAGTATTACTTCCATTAAACTTATTTACACTGCAGGAAAAATTGTTACAAAACCAGGATCCACTTCCTAGGCTCTGTTTTCTTCAAACCAAAATGACTGCAGAGCGCGCTAAGGAAGCGGTACCATAGTGCACGTTAATCAAAACAAAAATAAAAAAATTGTACAGCAACAGATTTCAGCGGCAAAGAAAAGCCACTGAAATTTGGTTAAAGGATGACGGAAAAGAAAGCTTGAAGTTAAGCAGTGTGCAAAGGCGTTTTCCTTTCGTAAAATCTTAGCTGAGCTTTATAAATGGAAGAAAGAATTACACGAAGCAAGAAAAATACGCCAAACGGAAACTCAACAACATCTTAAAGAAAAGCTCTTCTAAAATTTAGAACTGCTCGTGAGAGACAATGCACTGTCACCGAAGGAGATCTACAAGACTGGGCCCTCCGTATTGCATGTAGCATGAAATCTGCTAATTTACAGGCTTCGTCGACCTGGCTACAAAGGTTCAAGAAAGTCAAATAGAATGGGAAGTCGCAAAATTTTCACTTCACGTAAACGTTTAGAGCAGCTGACAGTGATAAACAAAGTCGAAACTCGTTGTTTAACAGGGTGATCAGGCAGGTTTCGTGAGAGAACTACGTGCAAACCGCAATTTTATCATTTCGGTGTGAAAAAAAAAAAGACGGTGTGGCTTGTCCGATCAACGAATGCAATGACACATTCATATAGATAATGGCCGACAGGAATTGTTATAAAATGTGGTACTGCAAGAAATATGTCATTCAACGAAGTACTAGTACGCATTGACGGAGTCGTTGTTTGCTTCCATTCACACCTTTTTTAAACCAGGCCTTAGGTGCTTAAAATTGGTGTCTGTGAACAATGGATAATTCCGCTACGCGGTGCGCTAGGCGGGCAGGGCTTTACAAACCGCTGTTGTAAGCTATTATTCGCGCGGCAAAAATTCGTAAAAAGTAGCAGCGCCTCTTAGCAGCTAAACTTTCGGCTGTGCATTTCTTTCGTTTTCTTCTACCTGTGTATAAAATTTCAGGGTAGGTTTCGACATGTCTTGTTGGATCGTTCCCTTGCCATTGGCATAGTTGTCAAGAGAACTGCCTAGTAAACAGTGTGCCCGCATTCGAAACAGGGCCACGCCCTCCGCCTCGCTTACCGTAATCGAACCCCCCCCCCCACACCGTGGATCATTTACGACCTTATCCCCTTTCCTCACCTCCTGCAACACCTTGAACACCTCAGGATCCTGTACACTACCTGTAAAATACACTCCAACAACCCCCAGGTATCCCCTATCCTCACCAATCCTGGGCCTCCGTACCACTGAATCCCCCTCCCTGTAACTTTACACACTCTATATCCTCTCCCACGGAAACTTCCACACCCTTCCCCTATCGGATGACGCCCTTCGTCCGGACATTTACCCCTAATATCAACCCTGATCCCCTCCGTGTAGCATCAGGTCCCCCTCTCCCCCTCCCCTCCTGTTCCATTCCCCCGCTTGGTTATCCCCATCCCACACCCCACAGTCTCGACAATCTCTATCTTTCCTCCCCTCTCCAACCACCCCGACTCCCCCATGCTTCCTTCCCCTCCCATTCTGCCCACCCCCCTGCGGGGGCCTCAGTGAAATTTTTAAACAGCATTGTTTAGTTTACTGTGCAACAGTGACATCGTGTTTTTATCAATAATGGAAGGATCAGCATTAGCCGTAAAATCTTTTTCTATATTCAGGCAAATCGATTTCGGTTTTCAAAGAAACCATCTTCAGTGCTGTCAGCAAGTTCAAAACAGCATCGTGTTTTTAATCAGTGCATCGCCCAACAACGATGGTGCAACGACAATTTTCATCGGTGTCTTTGTCTGGCGTTCTTCGTCTTCCACAGTTTGTTCTAAATGTGATATTAAAACCGTCGCCGTGGCACAGACTAATTTTAACTGTATAGTGTATTTTTTATCGTCTTGTTTATGTCTGTGATGTCCGCAATATGTTCACCTTTGTTTTGTTTTAAAGCCACCTATCTCTTCCTCTGGTCACGTTTTTAATCTCCATGTTTCTAACTTCGTATCAGGTTTTCACAACGTCATATCATATTCATGTATTCTCATGGCTGAAGTGCAGCGTAAAATGTTGATGCCAGCCTGCCGACTCTGTCGTCGAGTCTGTATCTATAAATGTGAATGTCTGTTCGGTGTACTTTTATCACGTCTGAACCACAAGACATAAAGAGCTAAAAATTTGTATAGTTATTAATGTCTACCCGTTGATGGCTTTAGGCACGATTTTATGGCGATTGGATATATATTAATTTGAATGTCTGTTCAGTGTACGCTTATCTCGTCCAAACGACAAGACGCAGAGACTTAACCCTCCGTCGGGCGCACCTACCTATGGCACAAAATCAGGCGCACCCGGCCTGAGAGGCCACCCACATATTTTGTGGACTAGCTTCGCCATGTTAAATCAAATTCAAAATGCGTGTTGGCTAGTCTTGAAGAGGATCTAAAGGAAGGAATTACAGCAAACTTAAAGCATAATAATGGATTTATAGAACACTATACACCTTAAACTAAAGTGACCAAAATTACCAATTTCCCATAAAGAGCATTAAAAATTGGTCGAACAGACATGCATAAAAATAATGAAGTTATGTTTTAAAGGACATTAGGCAGTCTATTCTGACATGTAATCATTTTTTCTCGCCACATTTTCAGCCAAAAACCGATGCTATAGCTCCCAAATCAACAGCTGAAACACAGGCATGGCACAGAACGTATACGTCGCTCAAGCAGATTGGTTGATGACAAGCTGAACATTAGTGATTCTTCATCCTCCTAACTCTTTTTTCAGCCACGCATGGTCGACGTTTTAGCCATTTGGGAGGTAATGTGGGAGAACTTTCCCGTTCCTAATGGGATAAAATTTTTTTCAGTCGAGTTTGCAGCCGAATCGACATTCCACATATATTCATAGCATACACAGGCTAAATTGTCCAGTTAGAAATTGATGACACAAGGTTTTGCAATTGGTGGCGTCATTTGTAGCAATATCTTTTATACTGGATGTTGTGTAGTAATGATGTGACTCTTCACACTATGAATTGTAGAAGGTATCTACTTAGACTATTTCGTCGTCTTATCGTTTCCAAAATAAAAGCTCCTCACATATTTTCTTCTCTTCTTCATAATCCCAAGCTATTCCCTAAACTTCCTGTTCATTTTCTGAGTCCTCCTTGCCTTCTCCTCCCTCATCCTGAGAGTGGGTGTCTCTCTCATCGACTAAATCTTCGAGCGCGGCTGGATCTTCAGCAGTTTCGTCCTCGAGGAGGCGCATTATTTCCACAAGATCATTGGCTTAGAGGCATAATATACTTTTCTGGACATTTCAGCAGAAAATATGGATGTGATAACGTAGGAAAGAAAGGAAAACTGAAATTAGAACTCGATCAGGCGCACTCAGTCTGAATGGCCAGGGTCGTCAAAGTCTTCTTTTTTTCCGAAGGTAACGGTGAAAATCACAGAGGACAGACTTATTTTGATTGAAACGAAGTAATAAAATAAAAATATCTTGAAAAATCTGACCTTAAAAACTACAACGTAATCGGGCGCAGACGGCCTGTGAGGCCCAAGGAGTTCCCCGTGATCCGCGAGGAAATCGATGGCGGCCTGCGGATCGGCACTGTGTGAGGTTCCCAAAGTTACGCGAGTAAACGGAGAGGCGGGCTGCTGGGCCACCGCTGTTAAGCACGGGAATCAAAAACGTGTTTTGCTGGCCTATGAGGCCGACTGCGCCCGACGGAGGGTTAAATATTTGTACAATTACTAATTGATACCTGAGGAAGGTTTTAGGCACGGTTTTATAGCGATCTGATAGCTACTTAGTAATTTGAAGAATATAACGCGAAATGCGGAACAATAATTACTCTTTGAAAATTATATTTACTCTTTGAAAATGGTTTGTTCAACTGTTTGTAAATCTATCGGACCAAACTGCGTGGTCATCAGTCCGTAGTTTACAAACTACTTAAACCTAGGTAAACTAACCTAGGACAAGGGCTCGAACCTCCACGGCGAGCAACCGCGCGCTCCGCAGCGAGACGCTTTAGACAGCTCGGCTACTCCACCGCGGCTGAAAATGGTTTTATTGGTTGCATTGTTGTTTGAGAGTTGATAATGATAAAAAGGTGGATTATATTGGGATGGAAAGTTAGCGGTGTATATAAAATTCTACATGTGTGTGTGTTAATATTTCTCTCTGCAGCGAAAAACTACAGAACGAAAACGAATGGTGTGTGCGTAATTGTTGTCCAAAGTCTCCCGTTGTACATCAAAGCAGTTCCATGCTGATAGCTATAAGGAGGTGGAAGATATAGTGGTTGAAAGTGTCAAATTAAATAAAAAATTGTACTGAAGGCCAGCGATGACGTTTGTTACTCTATACAAAGGAGGTTACATACAGCGAAACCATATCTTTTGACTATGCGTGCTACAATGTCTTCAGATCTTTCTCTGTAAGGATAAGCATACGAATAAGGAAATATAGGAGTAAATAAATAAAGCAGTAAAAAAGAAATTCCTTTTAATACTTTTTTTTTTAAATTAGATTTGACGTTTCGCGCATTACATCAAGTGATCGATCTGTGACATTATTACAATCATTATTGTTGAATTTCGTGATTGCATTCTTCGAAAAGATAGCATTTTTACGTGTGCTTTGATCTACACTACTTACTTTCCTGATAATGTTGATTAAAAATGTTTGTTTCTAAATAAGATATTATATTTCATTTCATCCTTCAAAATCAGACTCATAGCACACTACTGAAAGATAGCTTATCTATCATAATCAACCAACACGCGAGCGGAGCCGCGGGTTTAAGCTAGTTAACAATAAAGGAAAAAAATCGAATCAATGGAAAAATATATTACTCTTACTCCAATTTGACGCAAAGGAGGTTTTTAATAGCAGCAAAATATAAACAAATAACAACTTACAAGTGACGCCTGCGACCAGACAATAGTATACCTGTGAGCTGTTGGAATCTCCTGCCATAGCGCACGTTTACAATTTGCCGACGGCCCATGACTTCAGGCTAAATCACAGCCATTCGAGGCGTGCAGTAAGCATGCCTTCCTCGTCGCCCATTGGATTACATTGCCGCGTTGGCGTTACAGTTAATGTGATCCAAAACGTGTGGCTCATTATTGCTGAACGACTGGCACCCGCTGCTGCGCCAAATCAAATTCGGCAGTATGGGTTGCTACTCCACTAACACTGCTATTGCTCTCTGATTTAATGACGAGACGTTTAGTGTCAGATACGGCCAGCACTGGCTGTAACACTCGATACTGATTTTCCTATCTTCCTCGATTCACGTGCGGCAGTATTTTCAATCATGTGATGTCTGTACGTCGTGTTATGTCCGAAATAAATTTAGCTGTTATTCAGTTTTGGATACACCGCATTGGTTTTCACTCACTCGAGTGATTACTGGCGGATTTAAAAATGCATAATGCTGTCACTTTCTCATTAGAAAGGGTAATCTCGTTTTAACACAACAAGACATGTGTTAATATATTAGAAACTGTATAGTGATCTTACATCGTGAACAAGGAACATGATATTTTCGTAATAGAACATATTCTTGGCAATGACAACTCGTTTAAGTGACTTTTTTAGGCTATATTAACACACAGGCGAGTCATTATCTTCTTTCGTTAACTGAAGACAAACTGAATATTAATTCCTGTCAGTGGCGTATCAAGGGGGGGTGGGGGGTTGTCGGGCTGCAGCATCCCCCTTTCCCAGACCCTCCTAGAACCCCGCCCTTCCCCCCGAACCACGGCCGAGCGCATTGAGCCGGTGTGCTACGATGCGCGAGGCCGTACCCAAACGGGGGGTTCGAATCCCCCCTTCGGGCATGGATATTTGTGTCGTCTTTAGTATAATGTAGTTCATAAGAAGTTCGTAAGTTTCAGGACTGATGACCCTCCTGTTAAGTCCCTTAAGCTTAACAAACACATTTGAACCTTCCCCCCCCCCCCATGACCTTGCTGCAGCCCCCTCTCCTCCTAGAGAGAGAGAGAGGCGAGGGGGGGGGGGGAAGAAAAAAAGGAAACAACCATCCCAATATAAGTAAAGACGCAGACCCCACTATTAATTTATTTATTTATGGTTTTATAAATCACGTCAGCTCGCTGATTGACTTCAGTCCCCGCCCCTTACCACCCAGACCACGATTATGGATACGCCACTGATTCCTGCAAGTTAGTGGCTAAAATAATTGCAGAAGAAAAAACTTGAAGTTTTGTCATGGTATGTTTTTCATTAATAAGTAACGTTAATTTCAGTTGTCGGGGAGCGTCAGCTAGTACTGATTGTTACATATACGTGTGTGTTAGTTTGTTAACCTTATGTGACTTAACTGCTGGGTCATCAGTCCCTAAAGTTACACATAATTACAAACTACTTATAAACTAACTTATACTAAAGGCAGCACGAACATCCAAGCCCGAGGGGGATTCGAACCCCGACGGGAAACGGCTTCGCGCATCGCAACATAACGCCTCGATGCCCTCGGCAACTCCGCCACGTCTATACTGGTGTGGCATTATTTCAGTTGAATAACTGCTAGTTTGTCGAGCTATAATTGAGGTATTGTTCTTTGTTCGATGCTATTGGATTATTTTCTTTCAACACTAATTAAAATGTGCATAACTGTAGTTTTCATTGTTTCTGAAGCTAGGGAACAAGACTGGCAATGGGCAAAAATATTCTCTCTGTAGTTACGCACTGCAGCAGAACGAAACAAAATTACACATAATAAAAGTTATATCTGCACGCTTTATGCATTATTCCGATTTCTGCCCTAATTAAGTCATTTTTATTTTACTTTCTCACTGGGCGTTGGCCAAGTTAATAAAATATTCTGCAGATAGACACTGGATAAGCTACTCATCCTCTTAGGTAGGAAAGCGGTCAGCCGATATTTCCAGAGATTGTTATATAAATAGAACAGGACGATTCTACTCTCTGTTATTGGCCGTGCAGCTGTTACCCAAGAGTTTGAAGCCTTTGAGATGGTCTGGTCCTACTCCTCCAAATAGGCCTACGTTAATCGTTGCGACGCCACTGTGTCTAAGTTGAGGAATTGGACACGTGTAAGGGCCCGGATGATATGATGAAAAGCTGATATGGGAGGTACCGATTGGCGAGGAGGAGACGTATGATTCTGTTTCATCACCGAAGCTATGGACCAATCCTAGGAGGGATGTGATGAGTGGACCTGTATTGAGAGACTAGGTCGGTGAAGAGCAGCATTTACTACCTGTAGGTATGGAAAATATAGTAGCGAAGAGTACTTCGATCGAAATTCTAAAAGTCTCACACCGTTTTGTGAGCACATCAGGGGCCAAGATACTTCGTATCTTCTCTATGATGATCTGCCTTGAGTAACAAACCTTTTCTATTATCGTACCCATACATGTTTCGCTACAGTTTGTGCCAAGTCTGATTTTTATATCTTTATTAGTTTAATAATAGATTTAGAGTTTTCATATCTTAGTTTGGACTTGTAAATTTTATAGAAGCCAAGTAGCTGACTGTCAGTAGGCAAAGTAGCATGATGTAATCGATAGAAGGGTTGAGAAAAGCATAACAGATGGCACAGATCATGTAGCCCCTCCCTGTGCTACCATTCCCACATTTCAATTATTAATATTTAAGAAATAAGCAGTAGATAATAGCATAATTTCAATGTAAAACATTTATGTTAATTATCTTTCATTTGAGCCCATTTGGTACTTTGTTCATTTAACTTATATAAAAAAAAATACTAGCGACAAATCTAGAAGGTTCGTTTGGCGCCAAAAAGTTAGAGGCAGCAACTAGTAGCCACGCCTGGCCGAGCATAGTCCAGTGCCAACCTTCGAAATGTTGACATGTCGCACCATGTCTCATTACGGAGCATTACAAAACTTGTACATTTATTATCATGGCACTATTACTTATTGTGAAGTGACTACTGTTTAACGTACCGCTGAGCGTGTTTAAACGTTGGAAGAATAAATTTAAAATCCACTGGCATCCCATGTTTTATGAAGAAAATCGTAGTTAGAGCCCTTAAATAATTTACACAGCATTTTAGCCTCGGACATCAAGAATCTCCGACCTGTGTGCTGGAACTGCGTGGGATATTATCTACTTCGAGATCTAAGCCGCGGCGGAGTAGCCGAGCGGTCTAAAGTGTCTCGCTGCGGAGCGCTTGGTTCCTCGCCGTGGAGGTTCGAGTCCTCCCTGGGGCATGGGCTTGTGTATGTGTTGTCCTTAGGTTAGTTTACCTAGGTTTAAGTAGTTTGTAAGCTACGGACTGATGACCACGCAGTTTGGTCCGATAGATTTACAAACATTTGAACATATTCGAGATCTAAGGTCAGTAACAAACAAAAGAACTTTGCTTCACCAGTCTGAAGAATTGATTAAACCTACGGCGCCTCATGCAATATGCGTTACCTAGTGCAAATAGGACCATAAGTGCATGCATTCCTAGTAATAGGAGCGAGGGTAAAGCAGGGGAAATTTATAAGAGGGTGGAGGATTGTGCTGAGAGACTGTTAGGAACTTTCCAACTAGACAGTGTCAACATCGTATATAAAGACTTGCGCTCGGCAAGTGAATATTTTCTCCCCTCTTGATGAAGTCCTTTATTTCATTAGAAGAATCATTTATATAAATTTCCACCAGGCAAGTTGTAAGTTGTAGCATCTGGAATGGCTATTATTATTGCTTTAAATTGAACAATAGAAACATTTCAATTTGTAAGTTAGTACTGTTAATTAGTAGTTTACACAAGAAATTTTTATATGAACAGATACCTCCTTTTTACATATTGAAGTGATTACACTATTATCTTTGTAGGACTTCCTTGGTATTTTATCATGTGCCACAATATGATACTTGTGTACAAAGATGTATTATATCCAAAATTTTGATTTCTTTTTTATATTATTTTTATGATTCGGTCTAGTATTATTTAATTTTCCGTGATTGGGATCTCTGTGTGTTTATTCGTTTGCTTATGATCTATGTTCAACTTATTTGTGTTTGTGCCTAAATTGGCGGAATGGCAAAGGAAAGTAGCATTATTTCAATATTCGATGTCACTGTTTCAGAAATGTGAAAATAAGATAGCAGGCGGAATTGACAGTTGTTTATGTTAGGTATGGGAGGTTTACATTTTGACATTCTGTCACACCATTCCGCCAAATCGAGATTCTAGCAGTGATTAAGTACTTCAAAAGGAAAGGTATGAAAGCCGATTTCCAGAACACAATGGAGACACTGCTACTTCATATTCAACTGTTGCCAAGTGGCGAAATAAATCAAAATTTGATCGGGAGAGCTTAGATGATGATCTGTGTATTGGTCGACCAAGATGTCTCACTAACCCAGAAATCATTGCAGAAGTGCAGAAAATGGTCGGGGAAAATCGCCGATTGAAAATGCCTGAAATTGCTCACCCTGAAAGGATATATCACAGTTTAACTGAAGAATTAGAAATGAAAAAAATTAATTAGAAGATGGGTGCCTCGACTCTGGACGCTGGATCAAAAACACATGTGAATGGACATATCGGAACAATGTTTGGCCCGTTTTAGGAGAAAGAAATATGACGTTTCGCACCGGTTTGTGACCACAGATCAAATTTGAGGACAGTAATATGCCCCAGAGACAAAAAAGTAGTCAACGTAGTGGAAACATGCTGATTCTCCGTCACCGAAAAAGCAAAGACAAGTCTTTCGGCTTCAAAGGCCATGCCAAATCTCCGTGACAAATTTCAAAAAAAGATACGTGAAAAAGGGGCAGGATAAACAAGGAAAAAAGTCATCTTCCATCAACACAATGCGCACCCGCACACGTGTCGTCGCCATGGCAAAATTACACGACGTAAGGTATGAATTGTTGCCAGACCCGCCTTATTCGCGTGATATAACTCCTCAGACTTCCACCTCTTCCAGAAACAGAAAACTTTTCTTGGTGGATGAACATTCGCTTCAGAAGAAGAACTGATAGCCGTAGTTGACAACTACGTGTTGGGAAAGCCTCGTTAAAGTGGGGTTCGCACGTTGTGACGCCAGAAACTCGACACGCTGGCCAGGAGCCACACTTGTGGCCACTCCGTGTGCCAATGGCTTTAGACTGTGGGAGTAGAGATGAGATCGTTAGAAATGGAGCACGACGCGGATGGGACAGGGAAAGGTTGAAGAAAAAAACTCTACCGAGGGATTGCTGATGTAGCCATCGGGATAGGCGTAGGGTTTGGCAGAGAGTGTTTGGCAACGGTCGTATTCGTCCAGCCTAGTAGGAGCAGCCGTCGATCTCTCTCCCGCTGCCTGAGGCGGGCGCACTGTGGCATGAAATATTTAGGAGGCGGGCCTGCAGAACTTCCCCCTGCCCCCACCACCTCACCCTTCCCCGTCTCCCAGTCCTGTTCCACCGCAGCCGGGCTATCAATCATTCTGTCCGCCCAAGACGTGGCGGGACGAGATGTGCGAGGACCGAGGAAAGGCAGAATGGCGAGGGAGAGAGAGAGAGAGAGAGAGAGAGAGAGAGAAGACGTAGGAGGAGGAAGGGGAGCTGGAAGAGACGCAAAGACTGCGGACCGCCACAGATCCGCGCCTAATGCAGATGCCCGACCGCGCCTCTCCGCCGCTGGTTCGTCCGTCAATTGTCCCGCGCAGATTAATGGATCGACATTGGATTGGGCAGGCCGTTCAGCGGTGCGAGATACGCCTCCGGACTCGTGTTTGTGTCAGCGGCGGGTTACGCTGTCGCCTCGCTTCAACACGACGTCACATGGACGCCTGTCTGCTGTCTGTCTGTCACGGTTTCTGTCACGTCACGTCAACCGAGGCCCAGACAGACATGCTAGACACCGCGGCTCAGCTGTTCGAGTAGCTCAATATCGCTACGCGATCGCCCAGTCTGTGACGCGGGTGTCTCATATTCACTCCTTGGAAATTGTTTTACTAAGCGCTGAAATGTTAGGTGCCAATTGTAAGTTGTACAATTAACACACCGATTTCATTGCAGTCGTCAAATCTACAAGTACCAAAACAAGCAGCCCACGACGTGTTACGCTATCGACTTGCCTCAACACGACGTCGCCTGGACGCCTGTCTGCTGTCTGTCATAGTGAGCCGTGACACCGCGGCTCAGCTGTTCAAGTAGCTCTCTTTCGCTACGGGCTTGGACAGTCGGTGACGCGGGTGTCTCATATTCACGCAACGGAAATTGTTTTACTACGTGCTGAAATGTTAGGCGCCAATTGTAAGTTGTACAATGAACACAGCGATTTCCTTGCAGTCGTCAACCAAGTACGAAACCAAGCAGCCCACCACGGAATTGCTTATATGTGTTCCTTGAACTCGGTGGATCACAAACCTGTCAGCAGTTAATTCAATAAATTATCTGGCACTAGGCATTAGAAGTGATTTAAAATGGAACGACCAGATAAAATCATTCGTCGATAAAGCGGATGCCAGACTTAGATTCATTGGAAGAATCCTAAGGAAACGCAATCCGAAAACGAAGGAAGTAGGTTACAGTATACTTGTTCGCCCACTGCTTGAATACTGCTCACCGATGTGGGACCCGTACCAGGTGGGGTTGATAGAGGAAGTAGAAAAGATCCAACGGAGGGCAGCGCGCTTCGTTACAGGATCATTTGGTAATCGAGACAGCGTTACGAAGATGATTGATAAACTACAGTGTAAGACTCTGCAGACGAGACGCTCTGTCACTCGGTGCGGGATTTTGTCGAAGTTTCGAGAACATACCGTTACCGAGGAGTTTAGTTGTATATTGCTCCATCCTACGTATTATCTCGCGAAGAGATGAGAAAGATAAAATCGAAGAGATTAGAGCCCACACAGAGGCATACCGACAATCTATCTTTCCTCGAACAATACGTGACTGGAATAGAAGAGAGAACCGATAGTGGTAGTAAAGCTACCCTTCGCCACGTACCATCGAGTTGCTTGCGGAATTCGGATGTAGATATAGATATTCAAGAAGGGGGTGCACAAGCGGTATACAGGGTTAATCTAAATTCGCGCACTCTTACTTCGCAGCGCGATTCCTCACATGCTAGCAATAAAAAAATGTCTCTCACAAAATTTTGTAGTAAATAGACGTGGAAGATTGAAATGGGTGTGTGTCCCATACGTGAGTGCGTTTCAGAATTACACTACTACACCAACTACTACACCAACAAACATCTAGGGGATGTAGGAGGTGTCTTGAGAAACAAAGTGAGCACAGAAACCCATGCCCGCAAACGTCATCCAAGGACGCTACAGAGCGTCGAAGTTGCTGGAGGGGATGTCTAGCGGCAGGAGCTGGAGCCTGTGACTTGGACGCTCCGTAGCGTCGTTGAATGGCGTTTCCGGCCTTGGGTTTCTATGCTCACTTCCTCAAGACACCTCCCACATCCCCTAGAAGTTTGTTGGTGTAATACTGTAATTCTGAAACACACTAACGTATGGGACACACCCATCACAATCTTCGACGTCCACTTACTGCCGGAAATATGCGTGGTACGTAATTTTGTGACAGACATTTTTTTATGGCTAGCATGTGAGGAATCGCGCTGCGAAACCCAAGTGCGCCAATTTAGATTCACCTTGTATACGAGGTTTCCTTTACAGACGAACCGCACACCCCAAAAAATTCTTCCAATAAACCGTCTTCTCCACGACTGTCTTAAATAGTATCATACACAGGTTGCAGGCCACGTACACCAATTATGCAGTGTATCTCTATGTGGACTTTCTATGCAACTGGATTCTCGAGGTCTTATACTGCCATATAGGCAAACAAAATGCCATGCGCCTAGTGGTGCTAGTGTTGAAATGGTGAAAACAAGAAAACGCCAAGGGAATATAATTTGAAAGAAAACAATCTGAAGTCATCAAGTGACTCTAAATGTAAACCACCATTCAACAAATATTACCACTGATGATGTCTTTCAAATTAAGGCGAAACGCATATGGCAATATAAGACCTTCATAATGCAGTTGCATAGACAGTCCGGTCTACATAAACACACACTTTATAATTTAAGACAGCTGTGGAAAGAAAGAACAAAAGAAACTAAAAATGTCACGTACACCAGTTCATGGCGATCATGTTTCCTAACTGCAGTTGCGAAATAATCAACGAAATAACGCGCCTTGCCACAACGCCAGGGTTGTGATAGAGTCGTTTAAGTTACACAGCGGTGAGTTTTAGTTGATGTGCACAGTCCCATCTCACCATACGACAAACTGATGGAATGTGGCGTCATACCTCGTTGACTCCATCTCTGGAATTCAGGGCAGTGAGGTGACTTGACTTCAAATGTGGTAACAACCTACTGCTAACATGCCGTGTCGCCAGTTATTTGTGCCAAAATTAAACATACCCACTATGACGTAGGTGATCAAATGTTCGTAAATATGGACCAAACAGCTATGGTCATCAGTCCCGCCAGCCACAGTGGCCGAGCGGTCTGCGGCGCGTAAGTCACAGTCTGCTCGGCCGCTACGGTCGGGGGTTCGAATCCCCCCTCGGGCATGGATGTTTGTGTCCTCTTTAGTATAAGATAGTTCATAAGTAGTTTGTAAGTTTAGTGACTGATGAACCCGCAGTTAAGTCCCTTAAGCTTAACAAACATTTGAACATTTGATTTTCATCAGTCCCTTGACTTAAACTAACACTGAGTAAAACACACACACACCCCATGTCCGAGGCAGGACTCGAACGTCCTGCGGGTAAGGCCTTCCAGTCCGCATGACGCTTTACACCACGCGGCAATTGCGCTCGGCGGTAGGTGATGTGCTGGTTGACAATTTTATTTCTGCGGACTTGAGGTAATTGCTCCAACGAAGTGAAAAAATTTATAGTAAATTTCATGGTGGTCAGTCTAGCGATGACGAACCTGATATCCTTTTTATGTATAGCCCATGACCGTCTAAACGTTTATTAGAGCATTGCGAAAATAAATATAGTGAGGTGGAACGAAATTTCGCCACTTTGGTAGCAAGTTTAAACAATATCTTGTCTTCATCTTATTGTATATAATAGGGTTACAAGGGGTAAAGCGAAATTCGGAGTCGGGCTTCGCAGCGTGATCCCTCCCATATCAGCAATAAAACAACGTGTCCCACAAAATTTCGTTCTGCGCATATTTCCGGCAGTAAAAGGACATTGAAGACTGAGATGGATGTTTGCTCCACAAGGCAATGTTTATCAGAATAAAACTATTACACCAACAAACTTCCAGGGGCTGTTCGTCCAAATGTTTGGATTGAGTAATCCGAGCAAGAACTTTTCGAGATTTTAGGTAATAACGTTGAAAAATGACTTTGTATAGTATACCTTTCATAATATCTCGTTCTTCGTGATTTCATGCATTGATCTGTAAACAAATTTAAAATTTTTGTTATGGGTTGTAACTTTTCTTTCATTCCAAAGGAATAGCTGCAACTACCAAGGACTGAAGAAGAACAAAAACTTCCTACTTTTGAGACGTTCCTTGCGCCCGGCAGGTACTAGGCTAGATAACAATAAGGGCTACGTCGGAAGGAGACGGAAGAGAAGAATGGTCCGAAACAATGCAGCGCGGAACAACGGCTCCGTCTAGCTGGCCACCTGGTCGCTGGACGCTGTGGAGGCCTGGGGCGAGGCGTACAGGCCGGGGAGTGGGCATCACGAGTCTGCAGTTCCACACGTTGTCTCTTGTAGAACGCTTAGCGGCTGGCGTTCTCGTGGAGCTGTACAAAATATCGGGAATTTTATTATTATTATTATTAGGCCTACAGGATTAATCGATACAAACATTAATTAATAACAACATCTTGTCGTACTCCTGTTATCCTTCGCCAAGCCTCTTTATCCATCGCTTTTTTTCCTGTCGATGCCGCGATGTTCCGCTACTCCATTTATCTGGTCTGTCGAAGAGCTCGTGGTCTTCCGTACTTAAGTTTGCCGGGTGGTTTCCATTCATAAACTTTCTTCGGCCACCGATGATGTGGCATTCTCATCATATGTCCGTACCATTTCAGTGATTTTCTTTCAATTCTATCACTGTATCATTTGCCTTCATTGTAGCTCTTACTTCATCATTAGTTTTTCTTTCGATTCTTGATATTCTGGCACTCCTACGCAAATAGTCCATTTCCACAGCTACTATTCTTCTTTAGAGATCCACATTTAATATCCATAGCATACCACTGATTGAACTATTATCTGACCTACTCGTTTCTTATTATTGTTGGAAATATTCTTATCCCACCGAAAAGAATTCATACACCTTAACACCTTTCTGCTTTGCTTTATTCTGTATTTTACTTCTGTGTGGCCCAATCTATTTTATCAATATGTGCTCCGAAATATTTAAATTTCTCTACCTGTCTCATAACTGTTTCGTCATTGATGTTTACTTCAAATTTAGCATCACAATTCAACACCAGATACACTGTTTTTTGTTAGACTCATTTGTAGCCCCCATTCGTGATGTAATCGTCGTATCATGAAGTCAAGGTCAGAATCATATTGTGCTATAAAGGCTTGATCGTCAGCAAAGCTTAATGAAAATATCTGTACATTGTTCACTGTGATTCCCATTCATCTGCAGCTGTTCTTCCAATTTCGGAGAGTCACTTCTACATATAATTTGAATAAGGCGGGTGACATACTGCAACCTTGTCTCAAAACTTTAGTGATATTGATAGGTTCTGATAATTTTGAACCTGGTTTAATCTGTTCCACATTATTTCTGTACATTTCAATAATAATTTTATCTCCTCCTAATACTTCTGCTCTAATTCATTCATTTTTTGACTCAGTAGCAAATAATTACTGATTATTCACAAACGGTAAAAAATAAGTATATCTGCAAATTCGACGTAGATATTGATTTAATAACGGCTTATGTCATTCGGAGAGGGGGGGGGTAGTAGATGTATTAATAATGATTTTAACTTCACTCGCCAACTGATAGCGTAGTTACATAGCTGCCGGATCACCATATGTCACCATATGTGTACATCCTTTTAACAGGGAGAGATTACAGCTATATGAATTAATGTGACATCAACGTGTGAAGCGAAAAGGCGTCATTCCACAAACACGCACCCATGCTTCCTACAGGCAACTGACGAGATGGGTCAAATTAAGTATATGAAACATGGATGAATTTAGAGTCTAAAAAAATTCAGACACATAGCAACTATAGTCAATTTTGAAAAATAAAAGAGAGAAAAAGCGACGTAAATGAATAAAAGGGATGCAATGCCGGATGTAACAGTCAAAGATGAGACATCAGGCTCGAAATATCACCATGTAAAACAGCAAAAAGTTACCTCAAAATACCTCATTGGCTCACGGGATGTTTTATTTGCTGGAAAACAGCTGTAACTTTAATAGATTATTCTATTTATGGTAACTTCTTACCGTAGACAAAGACTTGCTTCTGCTAAGCTTCACGTAACAATATATGTCAGACCGAGAAAAATTTTTGTCGTGATATGAAAAATAAGTGAATTGTCGGACATCCAAAAAAAATCTTTAAAAGACAGCAGCTTCTTTTACTAGAGAAATGAAATGAAATAAGCTGTAAAATTAAACAACTATGATTAATTAATACTTGAAAAATAAAGCGTAATGGCGCCCAAACCGCGCGCTATAAAAATATTTGTTAATCTATGGCACTTCAATTACTGAGGTTATCAGTCTCTAGGATAAAAAACTAATTAAGGCGAACACACCGTGGTTTAGGTCGAAAAAATCGATTTTCGATTATCATCATATTTCGATAAATTAAGGTTTTGTTTAAGAGCTCTGAAATGGATTTTGCTGAAAATCTTTTTTCTAGCATTTAAAGAGCATTTTCCTACCACGTGTGTTCATGTGTCACACCCACTTTTCTGTCACTCAATTTTCTACATATATTTTATACCCCCTACATTGCACGTTATGCATTTCTTTTACTCCCAAGTGTGTTGGTTATCCTTCAAATGCAACGGTCGGTATTCTTTTGTTTCTCCTGTTTGTAAACAACAGAGTTTCAAACAAGTGGATAGGTTTGTTCAAGTGTGATTGCAAGTAGTTGTTATACTTATGTTTGCAGTGCTTGTTTACGTGTGTTTTGTTGTGTTTATTGAAGATGACAAAGCGTTAAGGCGTTTCAGGAAACGACAATTTAGAGGATACAAGTTTAGAAAGCTTTCTGTACAAGAGATGCCTGGCAACTGTGATTTTTTGTTGTTGTTGTTTTTTTTATTCTTTTATTATTATTTTATGGCATTAGTGGATCTGGGATATGAAGTTTCGTCTTCAAGCATCTTGATTAATATTTAATGAACAAAAACTTCAAGTAAGGTCATATGGTTGGTATAGTATATTTCTAGACCCGTATGTAAGCAATGTCACTGCCACGGTGAAATTTTACATACAGCTTATTTCCAGTAGCTGGTTGCAGTTTAGGTTGGCGACACTACCGATGCGACATTTTCCTATTTAACATAATATTCCACCACATGAACACTTTTAGTAGACCTAACGTAATGCACGTAAGTTCTCAGGGTTGTTCTTTTGAAAACGAGAGAAATTCGTTGCTAGCTCAATTGCACTGACATAACGATTAAGATTTTTCTCTTTATGCACTACGTTGTAAACTGTTGATGGCTTACCAGTATTTAAACAGTTTCTGATGGCTGATGTAAGTTTTCCTTTACGTACAAAACACGCGTAAATATTAGTCCTAATTGAGGTTAGTATCACAACGACATTATCAATCTACCGTTACAATTGAAGTTGACATTGCACTGCATTTGACTTTAATCGTCTCTGATACAAACTTTTATGGAAGCAAATTGTTCGTATTGATATTTTACAACAGTTCTGACTTTAAGTAAATGCCGGGAAAAGTAAGTATCTTTTCCTACCCCAATACTTCACTTAGTTCGTAAAACACAAATGATTAGAATCGTAATTGATCTCCAAAGATATGTAAGTCACATTGGTAAAATATAACTTCTCAACTAATGGGATGATAAATGAGCACGTTTAAATAACTCATCGCTATATTTTCAAACTTAAAATTCGTCACAAACCAAAATACATATTCAAATCAGGGATCATTATACAACAGAAGTTTTCACTGCAAATGCCAAAACAGAAGTTCCTTACAATTTTTATCGGTCGCTGCTATTTTAATCACAGAGTAACTACTCCTTGTTAACTTATATATGCACACTTAGATTATTCCATTAACACAATTTTGGCATTATATAAATTTTCAAAAACCATTGTAAATAAATAAAATTTTACTAGAATTATTCCGCTAAATATTTCGTATAGTATTTATTAGTCAATGTGATCGTCAAGTGCGACGGAAACATGTTACACAACGATGTTTCTAATAGAAATTCTTCAGCAATTGCATAATCAAAGAAGCTCTAACCATCTCAAGAGGGTTACAACGATTTTACTGTAAGTGACAAGGGTGCAGTAACATTGTTATAAATTTGGGAATATTATCAGATGTAATTTCTAAATTTGTACAATGTAGATAGTGTGGAGAGTCACAGAGTGTGAAAATTTGTGAGAGAGCCAGTGCGAGAAAAGGCCGAGCAATTGCTTTGGATTTAATTTGCACTAAATGTTCAGCTGTGATTTCATTTATGAGTTCAAAACCAGATGCAAGTGTTCCTTAAGAAATTAATATTCGATTAGTTTATGCCTTACGAACCATTGAGAAGGGTATGGCTGCAGCGAGAACATGTTGTTCGGTGATGAGAATCTTAGCCTTACCAGCATTCTCTTCCTGCTGCTGTTATTACAGCAATCAAACCTATTATCAGGTACTTGGGTCATCCTGACCTTCTAAGGAAATGTCTGCATGGGCAGACAGAACGAAAATAAATGTTTGAACAGCATAAATTGGAACCGCCTTCCTAAAAATGTAATTGAAGGCATGCGTACAATGAAACTAGCCGTTCATTATGCTCTTATTACTGTCAATTGTGGTAATATTGCAAAGTGTTAGGTAAAAATAATACGGAGGTGCTTCTAAAGAAACATTTATCATTATAAATCGGTCTAGCTGCTTTAACCTCGTGTGCATAGGCTTGTCGCTAGTTTTAGGAAGGATTTTGCACTTTAATGGTGAAGAGTCATGTTTACGATGCGATTCCACTCGTATGGAAACGTACTTCTATTGTCCTGAGAATTACGAACAGAAGAAAGAAAATATCAGCCAAATCGGTGAAGCAATTCTCAAGTGATGCGCTTTCATACATACTACAATTCATTTTTATTATATAGATTTTGCACCTCTATGTTTCATGACACAGTTTGAGATGTTGAGGTTAGCTGAACACTGGCAGCAACTTTAGGGAGCAAGGTCGCATCGACGTGCAGTAGGGGAGGACAGGGTCGTAAGCTGACACTGGTGTGTGCTCGCCGTCAATTTCACTGGCAGACCTTCCTGTCGCGTCGCGTGGCGTGGCCTACCTGGGAAGGGCGAGGGAGTTTGCGGGGCCGGACATGTCTGTCAAGGGGACAGGGGGTGAGGCACCCCGTGATAGCCCGCAGGCTGGAGGCAGGCCAGCGGCAGGGGTGGCAGGGGAGGGTAGGGGGCGCGCACCCCTAATTAATTGGCAGGAAATTGTAGCGCCGGCCAGACCGGAAAATCGCGTTACGCAAGCGACGCTTGCGGCTCCGGGGTCGGGGCGGTCATGGCACTCCACAACGCGACCGCCAGGGGCCGTGGCGACCTCCCACCGCCGTGAAAAGTCTAAAAATAGCACGGGCGACATTATAATTGCGAGCAATACCGCGCTCTGGAAATACCGAGCCTTTGCGAGAGGTGCAGAAGCTAATGACGAGAAGTATTAATAGAAGCATCAGGGACAGGCACTAGCCGCTGCTGCAGGATCATTTAACCTTATAATTAAAGCCTGCAGCATTGGTGGACAACTGCAGCCACCGGCTCGCAAATCTTTAATTCCGGCCCGGCCTGCCAAAAAATTTCGTAAGAGAATTTCGCAATGTGCTCCGCATTTTTGTTAGTTTGTTTCGCTTAAATATAAAACAGGCAGAATACTCCAAACTCAGTGGAATTAGAATCTATACGTATTATACAAATGTCAATCTGAATGTTCTTTGCTGTCTGACAGCAATCCCTGGGAGGTGTAAGATTACCGTTCAATAGAAATATTGGTAATTAATAGCATTTGATAATTAAACAGTATGAAGTTTACTGCAAACATTGACCATGCCAATGCACTAAATGTTACACAATTTTAATCTTATTAATTATGTTAGCAATGTATGTATGCAGTTGGGTGACAACATTTATAGTTAGGCCGTAGGTAGAAATTCTCCACGTTGAGATTTGCTGTGTGCTTGTAGCTGACGGGAGGCCAGCGAGCAGGCCGACGTTGGTGGCTTGTTCCAGCTTAGGATTTTCCAGTTCGTTTCCGGTGAGGGGAGAGAGGGACAATGGCGAGTGCCAGGCACAGTGCAGTGCACAGCGTGAAATAAAATATTCTAATACTACTGGCAATTGAAGTAATATGATGCAGTTAGGAACCTTTAAGGCCTCATTACAAAATAGCCTGTTGATAAATAAACAATACATTAGCTGATATAGTCACATCTGGCATAATATGTTTAATTGACAATGAAAAGTAATAAATTACCAATGAATACAAGACAGTAACACAACTAGCATGGCAATGTTTGTTTATAAAATAATATATTAACTATTTATCATTTTATTTTCAATTAATCTTGTGTATTTTACCTTGAAATATTCAGTTAAATCACTTATCTGTGACATAAGAAATTGCACGATTATGATAAATAGTACAAAGTATGTTTATACCAATATAAAAACCTAAGAAGACAATTTATTTAATGTGTAGTGTAATTATTTTGATTTTAAGTAGAGTTTTAGAAATGTATTGGCTGAGCGCTGTACGTTGGCAAATCGGTTAGAACAGCTCACATGGAGAAGTTGATGATGTAGGGGAAAAACCCCGGCAGTTGGGCTTTTGGCGCGCGCGCACGTGAGGGCAGGAAGTGACGACTCCGGAGCACGTGGGGAATTGGCTGGGTGGCGTCGCTCTGGATCAGTCGGCATGTGGATCTCCAGGTGGAGACTATAGTTTTTTTGTGTGGCAATTGCCAAGTGTGGTTGCTCGTCGTAGACTGCACCAAGTTGAATCGAGTGCTACTGTGTGTTTGTGAATATTTAGCCAGTGGAACAAGGTGTGCATCGCATTGAATTAAAGTTACTGTGATTTGTTAATGTAATACGTGTCGTCGCATAGGCATGAACATAAACGGTGTTTGAGACTGCCACATGGTGTGAAAACAATTTGCGACATTCATTTTGTCTGGGGGCTCACGAGCTATAACTTTATTTGATAAATGTGTCGATGTACAGACGTATCAGTCACAGGGATCTAATATTGTGAAATAAACAACATAATGTGAACTTTCACGTGTTTTAAAAATAGTAGTTAGTACACCCCTTTCTCTCATGAACTTGATTTTATTATGAATTTGTTTTGTTAATCATATGCAGGGAAGGAAAGCTGTGAACGTGTGATATCATCCCCTAGAAAACGACTCAAACAATAGAAATCACAGTTCCAGTGTTTTTGAATGTTTAGGAATTTGGTTCGCAGCTGGTGGTTGTGAGTTTTAAAAATTAAACTTTCTCTATTTTAAACTCTCACCCCGCCCTTCACGCTCGCACAGGATAACAAGCTATGTAACATATTTATCTTCATGTTGAAGCCTTTTTGATCAATGTGTGATTTATAAATATTTAACATAAGGAGAGGCATTGAATTACAATTTGTGCTGTGCCCAGGATTCGAACCCGGGACTTCCTACATACTAGATAGGCGCTTTAGACCACTCAGCTAATACAGCGTTGCAGCCAAAGCGACTACACGGACTTAGGCAGAGTTAAATTATGTGGTGTGTAGGGAGACGTGGTGTAAGACAGTCCGTGTAGTCACTTTGGCTGCAACGCTGTATTAGCTGAGTAATCTAAAGTGCTTACCTGGTAAGTAGGAGGTCCCAGGTTCGAATCCCGGCGACAGTACAAATTTTAATTCAATGCCTCTCCTTATGTTTAATACCTTTGGTATAACGAGACTGTTGTCTCAAGGAATTGTACTATTTGTTGATATTTATAAATATTTAGTTTCTTTTCTTTACATATACATGTTGCGACACAGTTGTGGCATCTTCAGTGCGGCTTTTTATTGCTGTAAATTGAAGAACAGAAATATTTTACTTTGTACTGGTTATATTAAATTCTTATAATTCATTAGAAATTTATACGAATATTTAATATATGTATATACACCTTGTTTTACATGTTGAAGTTGTTACCGTTTTCCACCATCTGTGTAGGTCCTTGTCAATTGAAACTATATGGCACTTCAGTAAAAAAACTGTTGTATATCGAAATATTTGATCTGTTTTTTTTTTTTTTTTTTTTTTTTTTTTTTTTGTACTACCTAATTTTACGTGAACCTCATCTGAATGTGTGTGTTTATTCGTTTGCTTACGAACATTGTTCAACTTACATACTGTTCGTGTGTCCATTGGTGGAATGATGAAAAAACATTACTTCTCAATTCACTATCACAAAATGGTGGGTGGACAGCCGACTGTGTTCTGAGTGGTATGTTTGAATCTGGGCAAGATGGCAGGTGGCGTTGACCGATAACTAGGTTGGGGCTGGGAAGTTCGAATATTGTCACTGTATGTTTGTGTGTTGTGTGTGTGTGTGTGTGTGTGTGTGTGTGTGTGTAAATATGTGGTCAAGGCAGATTCTCGTCGAGAAGAAACATAGTTAGGGAAATATACCTTCTTCTATATCTATAAAAATCGGTGTGTATATGTAAGTATGTATGTTCCCTAGGAGCTCCAAGATGATTGGAGCAATTTTTGATGAAATTTTCAGATTTGCCCAGCGGGCAAACCTGTGAAGTTTGTTAGCGATCGAATGAAGATATTTCTTGATTAGAAGAATGTAACGCGAAACATGGAGCTATAATTACTTTGAAAAAGCTATTTGCTCTTTGACGTTACAACATTACCGTATCTGAGAAACCAAACTGCTAGCATTAGTTGCTATGTTAGACGTAATATGATTCAACACAATGAATATCATGCTCACACAATCTTCAGCGTGTTTAATCAGAGTCCTACTTATAAGTAAAAGCTTACGTCTGTCATTTGGACGAGAGTAGTGCCTCTATCTGTAGCGGCACTATCGATGCACGTTGCTGGATGAAGTCACGAGGGCAACAGCAGCTCCCCTAACGGCAGCACTGCTGTAACAGAAGAAAGGCAGGATACACACAGACAGATTGCTATTTCTGTGTTGTTATTTCCATATTTCCGAGTCACTAAATGCAGTGATTAATTATCCAATATGAACAGAGAAAAGTAATTAAAGTAATATCCCATATGCTGTTAATATCAGCCTGTTGTTGTTGTGGTCTTCAGTCCGGAGACTGGTTTGATGCAGCTCTCCACAATACCCTATCCTGAGCAAGCCTCTTCATCTCCACATAAGAACGACAACCTACATCTGTCTGAATCTGCTTACTGTATCCATCTCTTGGTCTTCCCCTGCGATTTTTTCCCCACACACTTCCCTCCAACGCTAAATTAACAATTCCTTGATGTCTAAGAATGTGTCCTACTAATCTATCCCTTCTTTTAGTCAAGGTATGCCAGAAGTTCCTTTTCTCCCCAATTCTGTTCAGTACCTCCTCATTAGTTACGCGATCCACCCACCTAATCTTCAGCATTCTTCTGTAGCACCATATTTCAAAAGCCTCAATCCTCTTCCTGTCCGCACTGTTTATCGTCCATGTCTCACTCCCATACAAGGCAACACTCCATACAAATGCCCTCAGAAAGGACTTCCTTAGGCCTAAATCAATATTTGATGTTAACAAATTTCTCTTTTTCAAAAACGCTTTTCTACCCATTGCCATTCTGCATTTTATATCCTCTGTACTGCGCCCATCATTTGTTATTTTACTGCCCAAGTAACAAATCTCATCTACCTCATTTATTGCTTCGTTTTCCAATCTAATTCCTTCAGCATCACCTGATTTTCTTACACTGCACTCCATTACCCTATTTTTGCTCTTGTTAATGTTCATCTTATATGCACCTTTCAGCACACTGTCCATTCCATTCAATTGCTCTTCCAGGTCCTTTGCTGTATCTGACAGAATTACTATGTCATCTGCAAAACGCAATGTTTTTAATTCTTCCCCCTGAACTTTTATTCCTTCACCAAATTTCTCCTTGCTTTCCTTTATAGCTTGTTCAATGTACAAATTGAATAACATTGGAGAAAGGCTACAACCCTGTCTCACTCCCTTCCCAACCACTGCATCCCTTTCATGCCCTTCAACTCTGACAACCGCTGTCTGGTTTTTGTACAAGTTGTAAATAACCTTATGCTCCCTATACTTTACTCCTGCTTTTTTCAGAACTTTAAAGAGTTTATTCCAATCAACATTGTCAAAAGCCTTTTCCAAATCTACAAAAGCTAGAAATGTAGATTTGCCTTTTCTTAATCTATCTTCTAGGATAAGCCGTAAAGTGAGTATTGCCTCCCGTGTTCCTACATTTCTCCTGAACCCAAACTGATCTTCCCCGAGATCGGCTTCTACCAGCTTTTCCATCCTTCTGTATATAATTCGCGTTAATATTTTGCAGCCATGACTTATTAAACTGATGGTTCTGTAGTTTTCACACCTGTCTGCACCTGCTTTCTTAGGGATGGGGATTATAACATTTTTCTTAAAGTCTGAGGGTACTTCACCTGTCTCATACATCTTACACACCAGGTGAAACAATTTTGTCATGGCTGGTTCTCCCAGAGACTTCAGTAGCTCTGAGGGAATATCATCTATTCCAGGGGCCTTGTTTCGACTTAGGTCTTTCAGGGCTCTGTCAAATTCTTCTCTCAGTACAGTATCTCCTATTTCATCTTCATCTACATCCTCTTCCTTTCCTACAATATTGTCTCGAAGTTCATTTCCTTTGTAGAGCCCCTCTATATACTCTTTCCACCTTTCAGCTTTCCCTTCTTTGCTGAGAACTGGTTTTCCATCAGTGTCCTTGATATTCATAGAGCTGTTTTTCTTATCTCCAAATGTTTCTTTTATTTTCCTGTAGGCTGTATCTATTTTTCCCCTATTTATACATTCTTCTACATCCTTGCATTTGCCTTCTAGCCACTCCTGCTTAGCCATTTTGCACTTCCTGACAATCTCATTTCTTAGTCGTCTGTACTCCATTTTGCCTGTTTCATTTACTGCAATTTTATATTTTCTCCTTTCATCGATTAAATTTAGTATCTCCTGTGATATCCAAGGATTTTTTGTAGGTCTTTCCTTCCTACCTATTTTGTCCTCTGCTACCTTCACTATTTCATCTCTCAATTTTACCCATTCCTCCTCTACTGTTTTATTTCCCCCCGTTTCTGTCAATTGTTGCCTAAAACTCCCTCTGAAATTTTTAAGAACCTCAGGTTCCTTCAATTTATCCAGGTCCCATCTCCTTATTTTCCTACCTTTTTGTAGTTTCTTTAGTTTCAACCTACAGTTCATAACCAACAAGTTATGGTCAGAGTCTATATCTGCCCCTGGGTATGTCTTACACTGTAGTAATATAAAGACATTGCAGTGCAATAGATATGCACAGAAATTGTACAACGGAAACAGATTGGTCAAAATAATTGAGACTAAATTTAATCGAGGCAACAATAATTGATGGCAGATTTAAATGTAAAGATGTATTGATTCCAAGCACACTGGGAATTACAATTACTTATAAATCTAATTCAGGCGGCTCCATTTCTCTCTGCATCTTTTCTTTACTACTACCATAATTAAAAGCACAATGTCGGTTGTTGACTATTTCTTCCATAAATTTGGAACACTAATGCTTTTCATACTGCCAATGTATGTAGCTTGCCTTCAGTTGGCAGACAAAAATGTTCAAATGTTTGTAAAGCTTATGGGACTTAACTACGGGGTCATCAGTCCCTAAACTTACAAACTACTTATGAACTACTTACGAACTAGGACGGCACAAATATCCATGCCCGAGGGGGGATTCGAACCCCCGACCGTAGTGGCCGTGCAGACCGTGACTGAAGCGCCTCAGTCTCCTCGGCCACCGCGGCCGGCGTTGGCAGACAAAAAAATGTTTCCGTTTTTACTTTAAAATAGAAAAAACACTAAACGTTCTCTTTCCTCTGTCCTTACGATGAATTAATAACATAAATATAGTCTCCAAATTCTCTTAAGTACAACTGTGTTTCCCTTAGGTATAGCAAAGCACAGTACCAACAGAAATGCACTCCTGGCCATTAAAATTGCTACTCCACGAAGATGACGTGCCACAGACGCGAAATTTAACCGACAGGAAGAAGATGCGGTGATGTGCGAATGATTAGTTTTTCAAAGCATTCACACAAGGTTGGCACCGGTGGCGAAACCTACAACGTGCTGACATGAGGAAGGATTCCAACCGATTTCTCATACACAAACAGCAGTTGATCGGCGTTGCCTGCTGAAACGTTGTTGTGATGCCTCGTGTGAGGAGGAGAATGCTTACCATCAGGTTTACGACTTTGATAAAGGTCGCATTGTAGCCTATCGCGATTCGGTTTATCGTATCGCAATATCGCTGCCAGCGTTGGTCGCAATCCAATGACTGTTAGCAGAATATGGAATCGGTGGGTTCAAAAGGACAATACGGAACGCCGTGCTGGATCCCAAAGGCCTCGTCGTACAAACAGGCAAAATTGCGTACAGACGACTAAGAAATGAGATTGACAGGAGGTGCAAAGTAGTTAAGCGAGAGTGGCTAGAAGGCAAATGCAAGGATGTTGGTTGGTTGGTTGGTTTGACGTTTTAGGGGGACAAAACTGCGGAGGTCATCAGTCCCCCAATGCAAGGATGTAGAAGACTGTGTAAATAGTGGAAAAACAGGTACAGCCTACAGGAAAATAAGAGAAACATTTGGAGATAAGAAAAACAGCTCTATGAATATGAAGGGCACTGATGGAAAACCAGTTCTCAGCAAAGAAGGGAAAGCTGAAAGAGAGTATATAGAGAGGCTCTACGAAGAAAATGAACTTAGAGGCAATATTGTAGGAAGGGGAGAAGAAGCATATGAGGATGAAGTAGGAGATGCTATACTGAGAGATGAATTTGACAGAGCACTGAAAGACCTAAGTCGAAACAAGTGCCCTGGAGTAGATCACATTCCCTCAGAGCAACTGAAGTCTTTGGGAGAACCAGCCATTACAAAACTGTTTCACTAGGTGTGTAAGTTGTATGAGACAGGCGAAGTACCCTCAGACTTTAAGAAAAATGATATAATCCCCATTCCAAAGTTAGCAGGCGCAAACAGGTGTGAAAACTACAGAACCATCAGTTTTATAAGTCATGGTTGCAAAATATTAACACGAATTATTTACAGAAGGATGGAAATGCTGGTAGAAGCCGACCTCGGGGAAGATCAGCTTGGGTTCAGGAGAAATGTAGGAACACGGAAAGCAACACTCACTTTACGGCTTATCCTAGAAGATAGATTAAGAAAAAACAAATCTACATATCTAGCTTTTGTAGATTTCGAGAAGGCTTTTGATAATGTTGATTGGAATAAACTCTTTCAAGTTCTGAAGCAAGCAGGAGTAAAATATAGGGAACGTAAGGTTATTTACAACTTGTACAAAAACCAGACAGCGGTTGACAGAGTTGAAGTGTATGAAAGGGATGCAGTGGTTGGAAAGGGAGTAAGACAGGGTTGTAGCCTTTCTCCAATGTTATTCAATTTGTACATTGAGCAAGCTATAAAGGAAACCAAGGAGAAATTTGGAGAAGGAATTAAAGTTCAGGGTGAAGAATTAAAAACATTTCGTTTTGCCGGCGACATAGTAATTCTGTCAGAGACACCAAAGGGCCTGGAAGAGCAGTTGAACGGAATGGAGAGTGTGCTGAAAGGTGCATATCAGATGAACATTAACAAGAGCAAAATTAGGGTAATGGAGTGCAATCTAAGAAAATCAGGTGATGCTGAAGGAATTTAGATTAGGTAACGGTACAATAAAGGAGGTAGATGAGTTTTGTTACTTAGGCAGTAAAATAACAAATGATGATCGTAGTACAAAAGATATAAAATGCAGAATGGCAAAGGGTAGAAAAGCGTTCTTGAAAAAGAGAAATTTGTTACCATCGAATATTGATTTAAGCTTAAGGAAGTCCTTTCTGAAGGCATTAGTGTGGAGTGTTGCCTTGTATGGGAGTGAAACGTGGACGATAAACAGTGCGGACAGGAAGAGGATTGAGGCTTTGAAATGTGTTGAAGATTAGGTGGGTGGATCGCGTAACTAATGAGGAGGTACTGAACAGAATTGGGAGAAAAGGAATTTCTCGCATACCTTGACTAAAACAAGGGATCGATTCGTAGGACACATTCTTAGACATCAAGGAATTGTGAATTTAGCGTTGGAGGGAAGTGTGTGGGGTAAAAATCGCAGAGGGAGACCAAGAGACGCATATAGTAAGCAGATTCAAATGAATGTGGGTTGCCGTTCTTATGAGGAGATGAAAAGGCTTGCTCAAAATAGAACAGGGTGGAGAGCTGCATCAAACTAGTCTCCGAAGACTATAAAAACAACAATAACAACTAAATTTCTGTACTGACAGAGCAGTATGGTGTGGCGCATATCGTGCTGCAGAATCCAGTTATCAGCAATGTTGGCACGGACAAGAAGAACTCTTTTACGAAGTCTGTCGAAAAATTCATTGTGGTAATATTGGTTAACTGTTTGTCCAGAAGGCGCCCAATCTTTATAAACAATTCTTTTGGAATCAAACGAGCACACAAGCATGCATCTCACTTTTGACTTTGACTTGAGAGCTTTTTTTGGTCTGGGTGATCGCTTTAAGCACCAATGCGAACTTCTGCGTTTTGTCTCTGGGTCGTACTGAAACAAAAAACAACATTCATCACCAGTGATAAAACGGCTCAACAATTCTAGATTGATTTGTGTTTAACAGATTGGCTGCCGCATTTCCGTGACGGGAGACACAAACATGTTTTAAATTATTACAGCACAATTGACGACTGAGTAGCTGCATCGATGTGCCGTTTGAACTAGAAGCAGCTTATACACCAACGTCAAAGATATTGTGCCTACGCAAGCCTCCAGGTGGCCACATCTTGCATTACTTTATTGTCGTACCTCGTATAGTCTTAATATTTTGTTTGTTACTCTTTGGATTCTTGGATCCTGTTTCACAGTGATGCAACTTGGCGTTGTTTTATTTGTCATCAAGACAAAAGTCAATTGACAAACGTAATTGGTCTGTTTAAGTATTTGCTCGATGAAAGTACTGGATAACTTCATTTTTTTTTCAATTTTTTTTTATTTTTGTAAAATTCATGTTTGTCATTTATACTTAACCGTTAAGATGTAAATAAAATAAATAGCTTATGTTTCATAATACGCATTTTTAAAGGAATTTCAAGTATGTGACAATGTAATAAAACTTGGAGCCGTATAATAGTATTTACGTATCAAATAAACATTGTTTACGTTAGAGCATCGTTATGATGTTCGTCATTGCAGCCTTTATTTTATGTGATTCTGTATGTATATTGTTTATCAATTACTGTTAATTTGTTTATAATATACAGCTCTGACACCTTACGATTCATTTTCTAAGCCCACTCATGTTTTGTAGCATGACACAATATTTGGCATTTATTCATTTTTGTTACCCCATAAGACATGTTTTAAAAAGCATTTGGAAAAAGGAACATTTTTGTTTTTGTATTGCTATATTGTAATTTTACCTAGCGTAATTTCCCTTGTCACGGCGCCACTAGGCTTTATGATCAAGAACGGCACGCCATCTGGTGACCAAAATCTGTAAACCTATATTACCTTTACCGTGTCCTTAGTCTGCTCCTTAATGTTACAAGAACATCATATATATCCATATGTACTGACATTCTTGAAATCTATGTATTTAGCATACGTGTGGTGAATTTCTTTATAAAAAATTTGTAAAGTGTTTTTGCAATATTTCTGTTCTCATATTGTACAATTATTATCTCCCTCTCACAGATTCTGATGATGGCCCAGGCCGAAACGCGTCAAAAGTCATATTTTAACCACTTTATGACTTTAGTCAATACAGCGACCTACACAGCCTATTGCAGACTTTATTTACTATTTATTATTGTCCAAAAATTCTGCTCACGGTTATTGCAGCTTGCGCTATCGCAACTACTTCCTAGTTGCTTTTGCAATATTTTAATTTCATGTGTTTTTCACATTGATCATACAATTATATCGTTGGTGGTCTTAAATCGTATCTGGCCACTCTGTGCTGTACGCAACATGACGTGTTTCATTTCGCCCAAAGCCTATATTTTAATAGACTATGACGATAGGTTTCCATATATCGTTTAAATCATCTGATGATGCCTCATAATGACGAAACGCGTCATTGAAATAAAGGAAAATTTTGTTTCTGAGACTGACTTTGGGGATAAGCAATATATTTAATATATTTCTTTTCTTTCCTCTCTCTCTCTCTCTCTCTGTTCCGACAGTAGAGTTTTTTTCAGCCAGCTACTTCCCCTCTTTTTCTTGGAGCAGCTCGTGTGCTGATTATTTAAAACAAACACTGTGCATCAGCAAAGATATGACAAATTCTATATACACAAAGGACAACACACACACACACACACACACACACACACACACAGACGCGAGCGCGCGCCAACACACACACACACACACACACACACAAATCCGTGCGCGCCGAGGGAGGACAAGAACCTCCAGCGTAAACAGCCGTCCAGTCCGTAGCATGACGCCTTAGACCACGCGCCCATTCCCCGTGTTGTTTCACTTACTGCTGCTTGTCTGTTAGCAGTTTCAACTGGATGCAAACACTTCTGATTTTCTTGGATATTCTCTGTCTCGCCTATTCTGTCGTATACATATGCCCCACTAACGAACAATATTCAAGTATTGCATGAACGTGTGTTTTCTAAGCTACTTCCTTTGCTACTGGATCACACTTCATGCGAAATCATCCAATTTATCTCAGTGTGGCCTCTGTGGTACCCACGATAAATTTTGTGTAGCCGATCCACTTCAAATTGTTTTTTTTTTATCCCTCTGCGAGAAAATATAGATGCAACTACCTCCAATCACTTTTCTGTAATTGTGTAGTCGTAAAGGAGCTTCGGTTCTGTATACTCACAATACGCCGCATATGTTTATGATGTCAGGTAAATCGTTACTTCCTTGTCAAAGGTTCGATCCTTCTCTATTTCGCTACAATTTTCCATATGTGCGACTTTGTAGTGTACTACTGTGGAACTATTAGAGTGTTGGAGTTCGCATTGGTTCATAAATGCAGGAAGACTACTATGTTTAGGGACACACACACACACACACACACACACACACACACACACAGAGAGAGAGAGAGAGAGAGAGAGAGAGAGAGAGAGAGAGAGAGAGAGAGAGAGAGGCGTTGCAGTACTGACGACGAGAAACTGTCGTTGCATTGTTCTGTAGATGCACTTCCGCAAGTTCTCAGTGCGAATTAATGCGTACATGAGCTCAAAGTGTTAAATGGATAGGCGAATATTCTGGAACTTTGACCAAAGTTCCTGTCTCCATCCTCTAGTGGGCTAATAACCATAAGCATTCCACGAGAATCCCACGTAGAGACTTAAATTTAATGCATTGTGGGTTGCTGTGATTTTTTAAAAGAAATTTAACGACACAACGCCGCCTCTAACCTACGTTTAGATGATATAAAATGCAGATTTTGGATGAAAAATCAATTACTATCGGTTGAACATTAGAGAGAAATTAACAGTTTTACAGTCTGCTAAGTGTCACGCATAAAAAACAAAATTCTATTCCACTGAAGGTGCATAAATATAAAAGGCAAAACGTATCTGTAACAAATGAAATACAATGCAACGAGGGAAATGCGACTAGACTAAATGTAGGAAAAGACCATTTCCTGCAGGTGGTGGCCTAGCAAACAGGCTCGCTAAGTATTTGAGGAAGAAGTCATGAAAGACAACGGAAACGACTGGAAGTAAAGACCAACAAAACGGTATGTGGCCGGCCGCGGTGGCCGAGGGGACTGCGGCGCGCCAGTCACAGTCTGCACGGCCACTACAGTCGGGGGTTCGAATCCCCCCTCGGGCATGAATATTTGTGCCGTCTATAATGTTAGCTAGTTCGTAACTAGTTTGTAAGTTTAGGGACTGATGATCCCGTAGTTAAGTCCCTTAAGTTCAAAAATGTTCAAATGTTTGTTAAGCTTATGGGACTTAACTACGGGGTCATCAGTCCCTAAGCTTACAAACTACTTATGAACTTACGAACTAGGGCGGCACAAATATCCATGTCCGAGGGAGGATTCGAACCCCTGACCGTAGTGGCCGTGCAGAACGTGACTGAAGCGCCGCAGTCCCCTCGGCCACCGCGGCCGGCTAAGACCCTCAAGTTATACAAACATTTGAACGTTTTTTGAAAACGGTATGTGTATGAAAAACTCTTTGCGCACCAAAACAACAGATATCTGCCTTAAAGAGTATTTCAGAATTTACAGTTAAATATTTAAAGCGTTAATAACATTTCATAGTTTACAGTGCGTCATAAAATACTGATTCGCTGTTCATCAGCAGAAGTCGTAACGGACACTTCAATCTGCGAATAGCCGCTATTTACTTGCTACAAACACATAAAAAAAAATCATGTGTAACTGAGATCAAATACGTTATTTTACTCCATTTACGCACTCCAACTAAATCGCCCGCGTATATGTTCCAGAGCGTGGTAGAAACATTGTGTGGTTATTGAAGATTATATACTGTGCACTCTCTTTATTGTCGATCTGAAACGTATACGATAAAATGGAAATTCCTTGCCCTTCTCAATAAAAGCGAGGAAATATAACGCTGCTTGCCTCTTACAGGACTTTTTTTTTCTCTGCTGCGGCGACCGATCCTTGAGGCCACCGAGCAAAATACCCTCTATACATAATGTTGAAAACGGATAAAAAACAAAATGGATCAAAATCTCTGAAGCTACAAAGGTTAAAAGTCAAGTACTATACAGAAGCTGAACCTATAGGTCTGACAAGAACTTTTAGAAGGTCAGCATGATATTACGATCACTTTTCTTCGTCCTTTATGAACATGAAACGTTACTTGGTTTACCGGCGTTAGCCATTAGTACATAAAATTTTCAAGTAGAATCGGTCTTTATTACTTTTGTGTCCCAACTTCGCCGCCGCTTTTGTGTCCCAGCCTCGTCGTAGGTGTCGGTGGCCGAGTGGAACGAGACCGACACAGTAACAAAGACAGCACGCCGGTGCAGGTACGGAGGGGAGCAGCCAGAAACTACAAACACTAGAGTAAATTAGAAAGAGATATATATTGCACAGAATGTAACAATACTTAACTTTTACATAGTACTGCAGAATGTTGATACATAGTTGTTAGAGGCCTGCCTAGTGCCTGTACGATAGCAAAGTCTTCAATGGTGCCTATCTGATTACGAAGGTCCTAACTCGTTGCTATCTCAGTCCGAAGTGCCGATGTCCTTCAGTGGTGGCCACGAGCGGCGTTGTCGCAGAGGGCGCTCGTGGCTGTCGTCGTGAGAACGCCGCGCCGTGCGTGCATGGCGGCGCGCGGCGAAAGTAAGTGGCGCGCCCTTTGTACTTGTGCGACACCACACCCCTCCCCCCCAAACCGCCGCGCCGTCGTGGCGTAGGGCTGAGGGCCACGGCGACGGCACTGGGAGGAGGGCCTGGGTGGGGGCGTTACTGGTGGGACGGGCGTCGTAGCTGAGGCCGGGATCGAGACGCCGTCCGCGCCCCGGCATCCGCCTTGCGATCCTCCAGGGAACCCGCCGAAACCTGGGGAAGGGCGCCCGCCCCCGCCCAGAGGGAGCAGGTCATCTTCTTCTGAGGTGCGTGGCCCAAGCTGGGGGGGCCCGCACGGTCCCGGAGTCCCTCTCGGTGACGCTGTCATCTGCGGCGGCGACAGCGGCGGCGACGACTGCGTCGGATGTACGTCGACGTCCATAGGGATCTCGTAGTCCGGGGACGAACGATGTGGCTGTGCTCCCTGGCGGTGAACTGGGTCTGGAATCAAGAAACCGGAGACAGGATCGCGCGGCCTGTGCAGGCGCAATTGGTTTGCGTGGCGCCGCAGATCCGACCCTGTGGAAGAACGTACAACAAACATGTTGCGACCAAGCACGCGTTGAATGGTGCCCGGCAACCATGTCTTCTTGTTTCCAGCAAACACCCTGTACAGCACCGGCGTGGAAACCTGAAAACGCGTAGCGCCATACGAACCGACTCGGTGCGTGGGAGGCTGCAGCAGGTGAAGGAGAGTGCGGTGACGGCGGCCGTGTAGCAGCTCGGCAGGAGACGGGCCGTCACGTGGCATGCATCGATACGTAGACAGGAAAATTTGAAGAGCTTGCTGCCTGGAGTGCCTGTGAGACTTGAATGTTCGAACGAAACGTTCTGCTTCACCATTGGACTGAGGGTGAAAAGGTGCAGTGGTAATATGCTGAATGCCATTCACACGACAAAACTGTTGAAATTCCGCACTAACAAACTGGGGTCCATTGTCACTGACGATAGTTTCAGGCAAGCCTTCGATGCAAAACACTGATGTTAAGGCACTGATTGTACTAGACGCCGTCGTTGAGTTCATGGCAATCACAAAAGGAAACTTGCTGAAAGCGTCTACAACAATTAACCAGCGCGTATTCCAGAAAGGTCCGGCAAAGTCAATATGTAAACGTTGCCATGGTCCCTTGGGGCGTGGCCAGTCTGAGAAACGTTGCGGTGGAGCCGCCTGATGCTCCGCACAAACAGTACACTGTGACGTCATGTCCTCTATCTGAGCGTCCATACCAACCCAGGTACAATGACGTCTGGCCAGTTGCTTTGTCCTAACAATGCCCCAATGTCCTTGATGCAGGAGGCGTAACACTTCTCGTTGCAGGGAACGAGGAACAATCACTCTTGCTTGGCCGTTGTCGGTATGCAACAACAGTACACCCTGACTTAAAGATAATGCATGACGTTGTGCAAAATAACGTCGAACCAGAGGCCGATCAATGTCTTTGGCTCTGGCAGGCCCACCAAAGCGAACAAAACGTGCTACCACACTTAAGTCTGCATCCGCAGCTGTTTCCTGTGCAACCCGACGAGAGTATAAAGGAAAGTCTGCGACAGCGGAAGCATCTCTTGAGTCTATCTGACAACATGCCATTTCTGAAGAATCAAATGATACATCCTGGCCAACCGGAAGTCGGGAAAGTGTGTCCGCGTTGGCATGTTTAGTGGTAGGTCGGTACAAAATCTCATACTGATAATTAGACAATATCAAGGACCATCTCTGAAGCTTTTGTGCCGTTCGTGGCGGAATTGGCTTTGTGGGTGAGAACAACGACGTGAGAGGCTTGTGGTCTGTCAACAAATAGAATTTTCTGCCATAGAGATAATGATGAAACTTTGTGACGCCGTAAATGATTGCTAAGACCTCCTTTTCTATCTGACTGTAATTCTGTTGCGTCGGCGTCAGTAGCTTGGATGCAAAGGCAATAGGACGATCGTGACATCCAATACGATGTGAGAGTACAGCGCCCAGACCGTACGACGAGGCGTCAACTGCTAAGACTACAGGCTTCTGTGGGTCAAAGGGAATCAAACATGCATCACTGAGTAGTGCCGACTTTAATTTGTCAAAGGCAACCTGGCAATCTTTGGACCACACAAAAGGAACATTTTTCCTACGTAAGCGATGCAGTGGAGCTGCAATCTGAGAGGCATTGGGAATAAATCTGAATTAATAGTTAAGCTTCCCCATTACTGCTTGCAATTCGTGCACATTCTTAGGAGGAGGCAAGTCTTTGATTGCTCGAAGATGTGACTGTAAGGGATGAATTCCTTGGGCATTAATCACATGGCCCAGGTACTCTATTTCAGTTTGAAAAAACGAACACTTTGCTTTATTACAACGTAGACCTGCTGCAGTCAAAACTTTGAAAAGGCACTTCAGGTTTGCTAAATGATCTTCAACTGTACGTCCGGATACCACAATATCATCTAAATAGTTCGAACAACACGGTACAGAAACTGTCAGCTGTTCCAAAAAACGCTGAAAAATAGCGGGAGCGGAAGAACTGCCAAAGGGTAGGCGTTGAAATTGAAAAAGGCCCATGTGAGTATTAATGACGAAAAACTTTTTTGACTCGTCATCAAGTGGAATCTGTAAGTATTCCTCTGCTAAATCAATCTTAGAAAAGAAGCGGGACTGTCCGAATTTGTCCATCAGTTCCTCAGGTCTGGGCAGGGGATAAGTGTCGACAATTGTTTGACTGTTCACTGTTGATTTGAAGTCCGCACAGAGACGAAGTTTTCCTGACGGCTTGGGTATAATTACTATAGGCGAGGCCCACTGACTCGCAGAAACAGGAGAAATCACCCCACTATCTTGCCAACGTTTAAGTTCTTCGGCAACTGTATCACGCAAGGCGATAGGCACTGGTCTAGCTTTACGAAATTTTGGAACTGCAGATTCTTTTAAAGTTACATGTGTCACGAAGTCTTTTGCACAACCTAGTTCCGGCGAAAACAAGTCACTATATTTGTCACACAATGCATTGATTTTATCCTGGGGCACTATTGACGAAATTTGAAGCACATCTCTTTGAATTGATAAACCAAACAAGTCAAAAGCATCTAGTCCAAAAATATTCTGCGTAGATTTGGCCTGAAGAACTACAAAAGCAACTGTTTTCGTGACACCTTGAAAGGAGGCAGGCAGGCTACACGTTCCTAGCACGGGAATATTTTGACCTGTATAAGCTGTTAACACTTCCTGTGACGGCGACAATTTTGGCGAACCCAGAAGTTCATAAGTATCTTTATTAATTAATGTAACAGCGGAACCAGTATCAAGCTGAAATTGCACAGTCTTATTTTCTATGGAGAGATTTACAAAAAGTTTGTGCTTCGGGCGCACGACAGGTGCGCGAATGTGGGCAACGTCTGCTACGGTTTGTTTACTGCGCTTGCGCGGGCCGCGTAGTGAAGTGAGCGTCGCAGACTCGGCACGCAGCGGATTAACAACACTGTCACTAGATGGCACTACCGCCGGATTGGCGTCCGCGCAATGCGAGGCTACTACAGAGTCACTAACTACTGCACTAAACTTTTGAGTAGCTACTCCAAGTCTTTTGTCACCATCTACACAGTACTGGGAACTAGTACAATGAGCAGTTGCAGAAGGCACTATTTTCACTACAGGAATGCACTGTTCGTAGTCATTTTGCTTGTCCCGAACCCTTTTTCGTTGCACTGTTTTACGCGCTCGTCGGCGCTTGCTACGTGGTGCACTATATAGTTTTGCCATAGGCGCAGAACTTCTGTCATGCAATTGAGATCCAAGGAAAGCACTGTTCAAGTCCACAGCGTCTATAACATTTACTGCATGTACTGTTCTCGCACTTTGCGAAGCAATGTTCCGAAAGGCACCGTTCTTTGAGTTTTTAATTTGCATACACACAGACTGCACATGTCCCGATTTGCCACATTGATAACAGGTTGCGTTGCGACTAGGGCAATGAGCACGCTTGTGGCGAGACACACACTGGGGGCAAGACTTACGAACATTTTTCTGAAATGAGCGTTGGCGCCCGTTATGCAAATTACTGTGTCTAACACTACGGGGCGACCTCTGCGTCGCACTTTTACACTGGCTACTGTTCACTGTCTGTTCAGCACGGCCGGTAGAAAAATAAGAATCACTAGTGCTATACTGAGAACTACGGCTAGGAAAGCGTCCGTTACGGCGCACTGAATTTACACTGTGGCTTTGCATTTCTACATCTGCTAAGTCAAAAGTATCATGCGTTTCTATAAGCTGCAGTACACTGTCTAATGAGGGGTCAGACTGTTTCAGAATTGCTGCTCTAATTCTGGGGTCCTGAATATTCTGCGTAATCGCATCCCTCAACATAACGTCACTATAAGAAAGTCCACAAGAGCAAGTAAATTTACATTGGCGGGTTAAGCCCTTCAATTCCGTAATCCACTCTTGGTGTGATTGCTGCGGTATTTTTTTAAGTCTGAAAAATAGGTATCGTGCAGCGGCTACAAGAACTTTTCTCTCATAATGAGCATTCAGTGCATCTACAATTTGTTCAAAGTCTACATCACGAGGAGATGCGTGCGGGAATAGTTTTTGCAGTAACACGAAAGTTTTGGGGCCCACCAGAGACAATAAAAGATGCTTAACAGTCTGACCTGTAAGTTGATGAGCCGCGACGAGTTCTTGAAACTGCGCCAGATAATCACTCCATTCTTCCTCACGTTCGTTGTATTGCGAAACGTAGGAAGTGTTGCGGCGGCAGGTGTGGGCTGCTGATGCGACGGCTGTTGTTGTTGGTTAGCCGCCTGCGCTGTGAGCTGGGACACAACCTGGAGGAGCTGGGTTATTTGCGCCGTCTGTAACTGAATAATTTCCATTAAGTTTGGGTTCGGGGTAGTGGCCATGCTGACCGATTAGGCGCCGCGTATACAAGTAACTTATAACCAAAACACAAATGCAATATGAAAGAGGACGCTCTGCATCAAAATAGTCCACAAACACGTAACTGAATATGTTCCCCCAAAAATCTTATAATAAGGGTGGGTGGGCGGGAGCAATTTTTGCGTGCTCCGACTGCTGCTGTCTGGCTGCTGTAAGCGGGCTGGTCCCAGGTTCTATCACTCCTCGTCGCCACTTTTGTGTCCCAACTTCGCCGCCGCTTTTGTGTCCCAGCCTCGTCGTAGGTGTCGGTGGCCGAGTGGAACGAGACCGACACAGTAACAAAGACAGCACGCCGGTGCAGGTACGGAGGGGAGCAGCCAGAAACTACAAACACTAGAGTAAATTAGAAAGAGATATATATTGCACAGAATGTAACAATACTTAACTTTTACATAGTACTGCAGAATGTTGATACATAGTTGTTAGAGGCCTGCCTAGTGCCTGTACGATAGCAAAGTCTTCAATGGTGCCTATCTGATTACGAAGGTCCTAACTCGTTGCTATCTCAGTCCGAAGTGCCGATGTCCTTCAGTGGTGGCCACGAGCGGCGTTGTCGCAGAGAGCGCTCGTGGCTGTCGTCGTGAGAACGCCGCGCCGTGCGTGCATGGCGGCGCGCGGCGAAAGTAAGTGGCGCGCACTTTGTACTTGTGCGACACCACAATTACTTTGAAGGATGGCTATTTATGGTGTGCACTTAAATCCGCTTGTCATTCGCAAGATACGGTTCAGTAATTACTGTTTTACCGTTTGTTTCTACACTTGATTATCATTATTAAGTTAACATCAATAGTTATTAATTGTTACTTCTAATTTATAAAATTATTTACATAGAGAAATCCTACGCAAGTTGTTTTGTGTGTTACTGGGTCCTCTCCTGAGTTTGAACACCTCAGCCGGCCATGAAATCCCCAAGACAGGAACATTATTGAGCATATCCGGTACCCCATGCAGCGTGCTGTCCAGAAGAGATCTCCACCCACTCATAATCCTACATCTACATAGATACTATGCAAATCACATTTAAGTGCCTGGCAGAGGGTTCATTAACCACTTTCATAACTTTTCTCTACCGTTCCATTCTCTAATAGCGCGCGGGAAGAAAGAACACCTAAATCGTTCCGTTTTCGATCTGATTTCTCTTATTTTATTGGGATGGTCATGTCTCCCTAAGTAGGTGGGTGCTAGCAAATATTTACACATTTAGAACTAAAAGTCGGTGATTGAAACTACGCAAACAGATCACGCCGCAATGAATACCGTCTTTCTTTTAATGATTTCCACCCCAATTCGAGCAACATTTCCGTGACGCTTCCCCCCCCCCCCGTAACGTGATAGAACAAAACGAGCTGCCCTTCTCTGAATCTTCTCAATATCTTCCGTCAGTCCCACCTGGTGAGGGTCCCACAAGGGGCAACAGTACTCCAGGAGAGGACGCACAAGTGTGATGTAGGCAGTCTCTTTGGTGGAGCTGGTGCATCTTCGAAGCGTTCTAGCGTTCTGCCGATGAAACGTAACCTTTGATTCGCCTTCCCCACAATATTTTCTGTGTGTTCTCTCCAGTCTAAGTTGTTCGTAATTGTAAGTCCTAGGTATTTGGTAGAATTTACGACCTTAAGGTTTGACTGATTTATCGCGTAATTGAAGTTCAGCGGATATCTTTTAGTGGTTATGTGTATTACTTCACACTTTTATTTAGTGCCAATTACCAATTTTCGCACCAAGTAGAAATTTTGTCTAAATCGCTTTGCAGTTGCTTTTGATCCTCCGTCGACTTCACTAACCGATAAACGACAGCATCATCCGCGAACAGTCTAAGGGAGCTATTCAGATTGTATCCTAAATCATTTATAAATACGAGGAAGAGTAGGGGACCTATAACGCTTCCCTGTGGAACGCCAGATATCACTTCTGTTTTACTCGATGACTTACCGTCAATTACAAGGAACTGTGTCCTTTCTGATAGGAAATCGTGAATCCAATCGCACAATTGGGAAGATATTCCATAAGCACGCAATTTCATTAGAAGCTGCTTGTGGGGTACAGTATCAAAAGCCTTCCGGAAATCCAGAAATATGGAATCGATTTGAGATCCCTTGTCGATGGCACTTAACACTTCATGTGAATAAGGGGCAAGCTGTGTTTCGCAAGAGCGATACTTTCTGAATCCTTGTTGACTATTGGTTAATAGGTCGTTCCCTTCAAGGTAGCCGGCCGCGGTGGCCGAGGAGACTACGGCGCTCCATTCACGGTCTGCACGGCCACTACGGTCGAGGGTTCGAATCCCCCTCGGGCACGGACATTTGTACCGTCCTATTTCGTAAGTAGTTCATAAGTAGTTTGTAAGTTTAGGGACTGATGACCCTGTAGTTAAGTCCCATAGACTATATAAACAAACATCTTCGAGGTAGTTCATAATATTCGAACACAGTATATGTTCCAAAATCCTACTGCAAATCGACGTCAATGAGATAGGCCTGTAATTTTGGGGATCACTCCTATTGCCTTTCTTGAATATTGGAGTAACTTGGGCAACTTTCCAGTCTTTGGGTACAGATCTTTCGCTGAGAGATCGGTTGTAAATTATAGCTAAGTATGGAGCTACTGCATCAGCATACTCTGAGAGGAATGTAGTTGGTATACAATCTGGCTCGGAAGATTTGTTTTTGTTTAGTGACTTAAGTTGTTTTACTACTCCAGGTACATCTACTTCTAAGTTTCACATGCTGGCAGCTGTTCTTGGATTGAATACTGGAGTGTTCACTTCGTCTTCGTTGGTGAACGAATTTCGGAAAGCTGTGTTTAGTAATTCTGCCTTAGCAGTACTGTCGTCGGTAGTATTACCATTGCTATCGCGTAGTGAAGGTATTGTTTGTGTTTTGCCACTAGTGTACTTCACATATGACCAGAATTTCTTTGGATTTTCTGCTATATTACGACACAGGATTTCGTTGTGGTAACTACTATAGGCTTCTTGCATTGAAGTCCGCGCTAGGTTGCGAGTTTCAGTAAAAGATTGCCAGTCTTGTGGATTCTGTGTCTTTTTTAATTTTGCATACGTTTTTCATTGTTTCTGCAACAGTGATCTGACCTGTTTTGTGTACCACGGAGGATCAGCCCCCTACGGATTTATGGGTAGTTCTGCAGGTGCAGGGTGTCAGTTTCTTCCAGCACTGCTCCAGGCATTAGTAGAGTCCATGACACGTCGTGTTGCAGCACTTCTGCGTGCTCGTTGGGGAGCTACACGATATTAGACAGGAATACTAGTTGTCTTGAACCTTCAGTGTAAACGCATGCCTAGATAGTCATTACGTTTCTCCGATGATGCTAGCTTCAGTAGACGCACGAGAAGCCATAATTAAGCAACACAACCAGAGAGGTCAAAGAGCACCATAATAGATATAGACTGCAGAAGAGAAGATGTTGCCTGTGGACATTCTGCAGTACGTGTCTGCAACTAATCTCGCACGTTCTCGGTGGACGTAAATAGAGCGGAAAGCCAAGACCAGTGTATTCGGCCAATACCTCCTTGATCACAGAGCTCCGGTATCTGCATTTTTAAAATTCGTGCGTTTAGTTTTCTGAGCATTTCATAGTACATAGTGTTTGGCTTGTTATCTTCAGGTATGAATTTCAAACAGTTGTAATCTGTACGACGGGCGTTTGAGAAGTCCGTGCAAAATAAAAACTACTAACGTATTTGGGGAAAACCATTTTTATTTTTTATTTCTTTTAGACTTAAACACTTCGTCGAACTCTGTTCCAATTTGTTCATATCTTCCGAATGATTCGAATTGTCCAAACCTGCAAAATAGCTATTAGTTTCCGCAATCACCTCCTCTTTTGAATTAAATCTTCTCCCCTCTAGCCATTTCTTCAAATTGGAGAACAAACAGCAGTCTGAGGGAGCCAAGTCTGATTAATAGGGGTTAATAATTTTGCGACCAAAACTGCTGAGGTGTGTGCTGGTGCACTGTCGTGATGGAAAAGGACTTTTTTTGTGAACCAATCTCCGGTGTTTTTCTTGCAGATCGGTTTCCAACCAGTCCAATAACGATGTTATAGTTTAACCCATTTCCAGATACTAGATGAGGATTATCCCTTACGAATCCCGAAAGACCGTCGCCGTAACCTTTCCGACCGAAGCACCGGTCTTCGCCATTTTCGGTGCATATTCTCCCTTTAGATTGTTCTTTGGTCTCAGTAGTAATGTATCCGTGTTTCGTCCACAGTGATGAAACTAGCTCTAAGTCCTGCGGATTCTTCAAGAACAGCTGCAAACCTTCCTTGCCACACTTCACACGATTCCGTTCATGGTCAAGCGTGAGCAATCGCGGCACCCATCCTGCAGATAGCTTTCTCATATCCAAATGTTATATACCAACTTATTCGAGATGCCCGCAGCACTAACAATATCACGCACCTTAACTCTTCTGTCACCCAACACCATATCAAGGATTTTTATCAATGATTTCTGGAGTCGTAACCTCCACAGCGTGTCCAGAACGTTCAGCGTCACTTGTGCTCATATGGCCACTCAGAAATTTTTAAACCACTTATAAACTGTTCTAATCGAAGGTGCAGAGTCACCATGATGTTTATAAAGCTTGACCGTAGTCTGCTGAGACCTTTTGCCTTTCATAATGTTTAATCACCACAGGAAGTTCTTCTTCGTCCATTCTTTGCCAATCACTCGATTACCTTGATTCATGCGAATGCCAAACACAAAGAAGCCGACCAATATAGCTGAAACTTGGTGTGCGTTCTTTCCATAGATGCTACTAACTAAGCCGAGCGGTCTAGAGCGTCACGTTACGGATCGCGCGGTCTCCCGCGTTGGAGGTTCGAACCCTCCCTTGGGCATGGATGTGTGTGTTGCCCTGAGGTTAATTAAACTTAGTTTAAGTAATTTGTAAGACTACGGACTGATGACCAATGTAGATTGGTCCCATAGAATTACAAACATTTGAACTTTTTTTATGAGCTACTAACTAAACATGAGTTTGATACGCGCCGGTGGTGCTATCTCTCGGACTTAGCACGGACTTTTCAAACGCCCCTCGTATTACACACACACACTCCAGAACGTTTTCAGAATAACTGATAGCACGAACTTTTCCCGCATTCGTTACCCTTTATGGTGGAACTCCACTATTGATATCATGCTTTGCGAGTCAAATTGATCGGTCCTGGTTTCACTACTAATACAAGTATTGGTACGCAACCCGTCAGTTACAAACTAATAAAGTGTAAGAAATTGTTGAGATATGTACAATTTCTCTTTTGTTTCGTGTCAGAACTGATAATTCGAAGCTTCCCCCCTCCGTCCTTCTCACCCTCCCACACACATACGTCTATAGATCTCAGTTCAGCGACGATGTCCTGCCTACGCACTCGTGATTCGTCACACTTACCTGAGAGCTGTGACTGTTATCCTATGCTTTACTGTGATCTATTCATCAAACCAATTCAGTTTCGCAAATTTTTGTTCGAGTTCGTCCACTCCGAGCTCTGTAGCACGCATTGAAGTTATCACCCAACGTTGGGCTTTACTGATGGTGATAAAATCATAACACTTCCCAGCTTTCATTCGTCTATAGCTTCCATTCTTCTGTGGATTTTCTGCTTTATAAAGTCCATTACAGCGTCGGTACAGAAACGTTAGTTACGTCACTTACCGGATTCATTTTGGTACAACAATTACCTAGAAGCAAGTTTTTAAGCTGAAAATGAGATAATATTAAAAATTGTGTAATACCATACTACTCTTTACGAAGAAACTAACCCAACAACCGTGACCATAAATAATCTCCTGAAAAGATCAAGCCAATTTTCGAAAAGGCCAATTTTTCTAAAAAAACTGTATATCTCGAAAAATAATTAATATAGTTTAATTTTTCAAACAACTAATTTGATTTATCCTGGGCTACAATTTCAGTAAATAACAGATTGGGAAACTGGGCGTTAACCAGTTATAAATGGGTATTTAAGTTTTTTTAATCGAGTTTCCGATGTATCTTGAAAACTAGCAATGCAAACGATACTTATTAGAAAATAAATAAAAACGATAGTCATAAACCCTACCATATCAACTTTTCACACTCTTTGGTCGTACCTGTAGTTTTCCTTCTTAACGAAGATTTTTTTTTTCAAAATTTGCAAATATTTTGGACGTGAACTGCAGAATGCTTTGCCTCTCTACCGGCTGAGAGTTGCTACTTCAGTCAGAGAAGGGATAAAGTTGACGCAGTAATATGGATGGCACGTGATATTTCAACCGATATCGCAGTTGAAGATAAATTAAAAGGCATCACTTTCTAACATGCCCCATTTTATAGTTTTGTTTATTAACATTTTGTGTCTTGCAAACACAAAAGTTGTCATATGGTTTTGCCTGCGTCTTATATATATATATATATATATATATATATATATATATATATTACGTTTTAAGTGTGTTCTCACTGTGAAAACAGTTTTAAATTAGTTAATGGATACTTACATTACGGTTCGTTTCTTTTTTCAGTGAAGTTCTTTCTTGGTATCACACGCTGATCTTTTCTATAATGCATCATTAGAAAGTGTATGGTTTAACAACACATGCAGCTATATGTTAACAGTGAGAGTACTTATAATCAGATACCGAATGCTGGTTCTAAGGATTCATCCTGATACGTAATTTGTGTTTTGATGCAGATGGAATTCGACACCAACAAAACATCTGTCAGGCCAAACAATTACTCAAAAAGGTAGTCTAATTCTGCCCCCCCCCCCCAAGCAGAATTAAATGAATGTCACTCTTGCTCGTGGTTTGTGGTAAAAGCCTTATCGCCCTCGGCCTACTCTTTCCGGAACAAAGAAGAGGAACTCGTGGCTGGCCTTGTCTTTGCGGTTCTCTTCCTGATACCTTTTGAGTTTATGTGGCAGAAAACTTTGATATTTACGTCAGCCCGAAGAGCGCCATTAAAGGGAAGTGCCGCCATCTGGCGAGAATGTCGTAAAATGGCTGCTGGTCTTTTTAACAGCTGTGGTTGCTGCCGCCCCTTGATCTGGATGCCCACAGCTTGCCCTGTAAGGGTTTTCAACATCAGCGGATGAATCCAAAGAAAAGATGATAAAAGTTTTTATACTGGTGGATAGCAGCAAGAAGCGGTTCCTTTTATAATTAATGGCTGCCATTCGTTCACTTGTTTGCCGGAGTTTTCAACAGGACGAGAGGAAACTTTATAATTTTTTTTTATATTTTATCACTGGTGAAAGTGTAGAACGGAATGGGTCAAACACGTACGTAAAAAGATTTGATGTGGAAATTGAATGGTGATCACAGTGCATATGATTGATACAGGTGTTTCGCTTAATAAAGCCGGGAGCGAATGGCCGCGTGTTCTAAGGCATCATGCTAGGAACTGGACGGCCGTTCCCGACGGAGCTTACAGTCTTCCCTCGGACACGTGTGTGTGTGTGTGTGTGTGTGTGTGTGTGTGTGTGTGAAGTCCTTAGTATAAGTTAAAGTAGTTTGTAAGTCTAGGGACTGACGACTACAGCAGTTTTGTCCAATACGTTTAGGAGCATTCTAATATTGACTTAATAAAGTCTCCCTACTGACCTTGGAGTCATTTGTGAATCCAAATGTTCGAATACCTACACGACCAAACTGCTATCTTCATCAGTCCCTAGACGTACAAACTACTTGCTACTTGAACTAACTGACACTAAGACACCCACCCACCCACCCACACATACACACACACACACACACACACACACACACACACAGAGAGAGAGAGAGAGAGAGAGAGAGAGAGAGAGAGAGAGAGAGAGAGAGAGAGAGACGCCCCAGGGAGGACTCAAAATTCGGGCGGGAACGGCCACCCAGTTTGTAGCATGACTCCTTAGACCACGCTACTATTCATCGTGGCCTTTTTGAATTTATTATCTATCTATCTTTTGTCCTCAACTTTCATCTCCATGCACACACCTAGTGAAAGCGATTTGATTTAGTAAAGCAGTCCAATGTAAGATTTCAGCATGTAAATGTGAAAAACCTTAAAACATAATTTGAAAAACGTGTTGTGCTAATAAACACAACTGCCAATGATTAATAATTTTTAATTTTTAACATTTTAAAAGGTTTAAATTACTGCCAACTGGTTAGCAAATACATTATTTCCATACACTTCTTAAGTCGACTTGACGTAGGTCACTGCAAAAAATGGGCACGAATAAAAGAATTATTTTATAATGCTGCTACATACAACTTCACATGTCCCATTTTACGATATGGAGCACTTGGTAGTCACACAAAAATCGGAAATAACTAAAACTTACACAACTTTCGTCTTTCTGTAGTGTAGTAAGAATCGTGATAGTATGTATGTATATTTTACACGAAAATTCATTTACGATCTTGTTGTAACAAAGGCTATACAAATTTACTGAAAAATGTCGTTTTCATTTTATAAAATGAATGAGCGTTAAAAATCGACCTTCTGCAGAAATACGTTTTATATCTACAACAACAACACGAAACTTTGTTCCCTAAGCTTCCACACAAATCAGAGAATGTGGAACGAAGTTCCTAAATTTTTTGACGTGTCCAAGAAGTCATAGCTTCAGCTGTAGGGAAAACCACACAGACGTTCTAATAAAAAGACAAAAGCAATAAAACATTCCCGCCACCTTTCCCAGTTCTGTAGTTTTGTGCTACCTATGAGCCACAAACGCAAGTAGCTGAAATGTTTCTTACGGTGGCAGCAGCGTAGTATGCTGATTTTGGCAACGACCTTTGAGTCATCTTAGAAAACTCAGTTACGTAGATTGAGTGGAATAATCGCCCGTGTTGACCATGAAATAAATAATTAATGCTCTTGCAGCTCTGTGGTTGTATTTTGTTTACAAAAATTTTGGTGTATTAAAAAGTCGACAAAAGTATAGCAATATGTGAATTATTACATTCCATTCAAAACTGTTATGTCTCAATAAAAACAGAATCAAAATGAGAAGATATAGCAATAAAAATGTCATCACAAGGAGAAGAGACAGCAGCAGAAATATATGCTCTTTGTGTTTGAAATACCGTGCTTACATGGTATCGTTTCCAGCGAAATAACCTGCATTTATACACAAGTTAGAATGTATAGACTCACGGATTATTGCTGTAGCGATCGTTTCTAAATTAGTGATGTTCGGTTATGTTCCCATTTACTTTAAAATCATTCATAACTCCTGATAATTTACTAATACTTGTAAGACCAAAAATATAATAATTGTCTCTTTGATTAAAGAGAAATATAATTACAAACAACAATTATTATTACGGCTCACTTTCTCTCCGCTGTAGGGCTAATGAAGCTCTAAATGCCAAACGTTAAGAATTGTCACAGCCGTGAATGTCACGACAGTCTTTCTTAGACTTTATGTGGACACAGGGAATGAACACGTTGAGATATTGGATAAGCACTGTCTTCATTGTGTTAAATAGTATTACATATATTAACCATTACAAGCAAATTTGATAAATTACAGAAGTCAGAGTGTAAATAGCTATCCAAACGTGTAAATATTTTCCCATATTTCACATAATATTCATGAGATATATAAATACAGGGGTGTATATAAATTCCGGGAGCACATTCATTTATTTATTGCACAAGCAACAAACATTATACCTTTATACATGTCATTTGAAGAGAAATCCTAAAGGTTTTTCTCCATGCATACCGCAACTGCATAGTTTGGTAATTTGCCGATAGTCAGTGCTTGTCGGAAACTTGGCGAATGCAGATGCTGATCTTTCTGTGTGTTGTAGTTCGACACAAACAAGTGTGCTACGGCTGTTCAACGGATGTTTAGAACCAAGTACGGTAAGAAGCCGCCAACAAGGAAGGCCATTTACCACTGTCATAACAAATTCGTTATGACGGGTTGTTTGTGTCCGGAAATAGAGAAGCGGACGTCCCAAATGAGTGAAATGGATGTGGAGCGCGTACGAGAGACATTCACAAGGAGTCCAAAGAAATGAGTGCGTCATGCATTCCGTGATCTCTGATAGTTCCACTGACAATGTAGAAATTCCTGCGACAGAAACAATCTATGAAACCATTCAAATTGGAGCTAGTGCAGAAGCTCAATGACGACGACAAAGACAAGAGTTATGGGTTTTGTTCGCAATTGCAGCAATTGAATAAGGATTGGGGATGGTATTGTTGGTAACATAATTTTTAGCGACGATGCTACTTTTCACCCTAATGGAAATGTGAACATGCATAATTGTCAAATATGGTACAAAGCATCTACACGAATGCAATGAATTACAGTGTGATTTCCCAAAGGTAAATGTTTTTGGTGCCTTGTCATGTCGAAAACTGTGCGGGCCATTCTTCTTCGCCGAGAGCACTCACTGGATATTCCTAGTTGGACATGTTGCAGCCTCTTGAGTGTGTTTCCCGTTACACAGCTGTGCCATCAGTGTTGCAATTCGACAGGGGCCGTTCTAGTGCCGGTATAGTCCCTGATCTCGCCTGTTTGCGACCAGCGCTGACTGTCGGCAATTTACCAAACTACGCTGTGGCGGCGTACATGAAAAGAAACTTTCAGAATTTCTCTTCAAAATGACGTATGTATGATATCTGTACAATAAATAACTGAAAGTGTTCCCGGATTTTATGTACACCATGTATATAGCATTACTATCTTTTTCGTGTAGCCTTTGATTTCGTACGTATTTAACTCATCTCCGTAGCAACTTTCATGGAACACGGTTCAGTGTTTTAGTAGCAAAAACGTAACAAACTCACATCCTCATTTGTGTATTAGTTATTACTTTGCTTGTCTTCCACAAGGTTTCATTGTCTCTATCTGGCCTTTTCAACACAGTGATGCGGTGATTGTATGTTCTTTCTCTATATAACCTGTGCCCATTTCACACCCTGGTCGTGCGTCCCTAATATTTCATAATCTTGTAATTAATAGCCTCCTGGAATATCAATTATTCTCTGAAATGTTTGTCTTCGTATTTACTATTTGAGCTACTAATTTCTTCAAAGCTTCACCTAAGTTCAAGTATCAAAAAAGTACCAAAAATCAGCGGACTGTTGGAAATCTCTTCTTGTTATAGTATTTATGCCATAGTCATTACGTTGGAAGTTAGTGTAGGTACCTACTTCTTGCATATTGTAAAAGCAGTTTGTACTTCACCTTCTATTGTGGAATTTTGATGGTACATTTAATCTCTTTATTTCTATATGGAAAACAAACTTTTCGCCAATTAACTGACGGCTTCCGATGTTTCAGCTAATTTCATACTGTATTCCTTTTTGGACATGCACTTTTAACAGTCCTTATTATTTACTTAAATAATCAGTGTTTCCACTGTCTGTGCACTCATGGCTGCATTTCTCCTCCGACGTACTGTTTATTATGAAAGTAAATAATTACGTAATCTCTAAAGCTGAGAAGTGAAAGACAAAAAAATTGTTACAACATATGATTTTCTTCAGAAATTGTTACCGCTACTCGCCCACAATTTATCACCAATTTCTTCAATATATTTATTTACTAATTTTTGTTATTGTTGATCCATTCCCTGTTGCTTCTTCTGGATTCCTGTCTTCCCTTTTCTACTTAAAATCAGTCGTGTTGTACAATGACTGGCAGCTGTAATTATAATTTCATCACCATGATTTCCCTGTTGTTTAATACGAGTTTGTTCATTACTTTTTTAATGTTCTAGGCGGAATTGTTTGGCGTAATTAAATATCTTTCAGTCTGACAATTGATTGTTGCCACACAGATTTTATTTGAACAATTAACTACTACTACCACTAACCTGACCTTTTTAGAGTAATGTACTGGTACAAAAGTTTTAAGTTACAAAGAAAATAAACGCCGGCCGCGGTGGCCGAGGGGGCTGAGGCGCTCCAGTCACGGTCTACAGGGCCACTACGGTCGGGGGCTCGAATCCTCCCTCGGGCATGGATATTTGTGACGTCCTTAGGATTAGCTAGTTTATAAGTAGTTTGTAAGTTTAGGGACTGATAACCCCGTAGTTAATTCCCATAGATTCTACAAACATTTATAAAAATAAACATTTGTATTTACTAGGTTATTATTAAGAGAAAATCATCAATTGCCTTCACAATTGTCTATAATGTTCTGCATATATCCACGAATTAACTGGAGGTTTTATCTCATTACACTTACCAGCTCTATACCATTACTTCATAAATCAGGCAGTACCAGTTCGTTCCGATTATATTGCATGCACCCACAACTGCAAACTACTTAAATGATTATATAGCATACTAGCTTAAACCCGCGGCTCCGCTCGCTTGTTGGTTGATTATGATAGATAAGCTTTCTTTCAGTAGTGTGCTATGACACTGGTTTTGAACGATGAAATGAAATACAATACCTTCTTTAGAAACAAACGTTTTTAATCAACATTCAAGTAAAAAATAAAATTATTCGTATGCTTATCCTTACAGAGAAAGAGCTGAAGACATTATAGCACGCATAGACCAAAGATTGGTCTGTGGCATCACGTTTCGCTGTATGTAACCTATTTGCTATAGAGTCGCAAACGTCATCGCTGGCCTTCAGTCCGAAATTTTTTATAATTTGACAACTTTCAACCTCCATATCTTCCACCCCCTGACAGGTATCGGCATGAAACTGCTATGGTGTACAACGGGAGACTTCGGACAACAATTACACGCAGCCCATTCGTTTACGTACTGTACTTTTCGCTGCAGAGCGAAATATTAACACACACACACACGTAGAATTTTATATACACCGAAAACTTTCCATCCCAATACACTGCACACTTTTATCATTATAAACCCTCAAGCCACAATCCAACCAATAAAACCATTTTCAAACAGTAAATATAATTTTCGAAGAGTAATTACTGTGCCGCATTTCGCGTTATATTTTTCAAATTACTAAATATCTATCAGGTCGCTATAACACCGTGTCTAAAACCTTCCTCAGGTAGAAATTTGTACAAATATTTAAGTCTCTGCATCTTGTCGTTCGGACGTGATAAGCGTACACCGAACTGACATGCACATTAATATATATAGATAATTAGCTATCCGATCGCCATAAAACCGTGCCTAAAGCCTTTCCCGGGCAGACATTGGTAACTGTACAAATTTTTAGCTCTTTATGTGTTGTGATTCAGACATGATAAACGTACACCGAAGAGACATTCACATTTATATATATAGATTACACAAAAGAAAATTCTAGCATGCAGTGAAAGGTTAAACGATACTTTCAGGTATATGGCCTATAATCTGAAGAAGTATCATAAATTTTTCTGATACCGTCATCAGATATCGTATTCCGGTAATACTCACAGGTTCAATAGAGCATAAACAGCTTCTGGTCTCTGACAGCGATTGTTGTCCATCACATCTTCATCTTATTAAGTTGACATCATAATAATCACAATTTTCTTGAAGTAGTGGCCATGGCTTTATTTCCTTGTGTACCTTTTACATGGATGATAATAGGCTTATCCCTGCATAAATCGCTTTGCGCGAATTCCGTGTTGATGCTCATGGGATGCCTTCCTATACCGAAAGCCATTACGCTGCGTAGTTGGTACTTAATGAACATTTGTCTCCAGCAAACGTGGCCCTGGGGCATTAACCTGAGATTAAATTGGAATGTCTACTGCACATCAGACTATTGGATTAACGGGCGCGATGCAAATGCATCGCGATTTCGGCCTATTGCTATCCATGTAATTAACTCTAATATAATTGGTAGTAAGAGAAGCTAATTAGAGGATTTGGAGTGCCTGAAATTAAGCTGGCACTACCGCTGTCACAGCAACCGAGGTTTTATTACGTTTATACAGGCAGCGAGTAGTTCGATTTCGTGCTTGATTTCTTTCTCCATGTGGAGTGACAAGATCAACCTGATTACACATGTCTTACAGTAAATTAGATATTAAAAAAATATTTTCTAGACAAAATCCCGATTTTAAATCGTAATACCTTTTACAATTTATTTACATTGAACATTAATCTTGATCAAATAGTCCGTTAGAAACCGGGTAAGTATTAATTGATTCAGCCTGAGGATTGACCACAAAAATATATCAATTGGGACCCTTCAATCTTCCTGCACAAGAGTTCAGTACTGAAATCAAACCGAAACTACCTTCTAATGATTGAAGTTCATTTTTATTCAGTAAGAATCCTCTGAGAAATACACATTACAGTCTCCAGAAACTAAGTTTTTGCTCTTGTTTGACAGGTAGCACAACATTGATTGAAAGATAAAAGTTCCTAATTGTGGGCAATAAAATATTTGGAATGAAAAGTTATATAAAGTTTGTACAGAGAGCATATGGCAGGTATGGGTCTAATGGCATTGAAAGGAACACAATGCCTGGGAAGCGAGTGAGACAGGTTTGTAGCTTTTCCCTGCTAGCTACCTAAATGTAGATAAAGCAACCTGTGAAGGAAAGCAAGGAGACATTTAGTGATGCAATTAAAATTCACAGAAATTATATATGGAGCTGTTACTGCTGTTATAGAATGTATAATTATAGATCCCAGACAGAAATAATGAAGACTAGTGTGAGTGAAGTCGGATGACTTCCCCAACATGTAGAGTAAGCCGAACGGGATAGAGTCTGAGATGGCACACCTATGAGCTACTTGTTGTCATGGAGCCATGGATTACGTGCGTGAGAAAAGTTTTTCATCTGATATGTACACTGACAGTTCGGCGTTAACGTGTTGTGGGAGGCTGTGATCAAGTTTATGATTGTCTTCAGCGAATCACTCCTTTTCTTTTAGATTTATTTCCCAACAAATTTCAAATATTTAAAATTTGTAAATAAGAATCAAATAAAATGAAAAAATTCCCATTGGATAAAAAAGAAAAACATCAAGAACTGAAAACAATCCAAGCTAATAGCACACAACATTGGCTATAGCTTTAACACCATTAATAATCTCCACAACAGCATTAAAAAGAAATACAGTACCAAAGGAAGATGTATGTCCACATCATCACATTAGCACGAACATCTCAAACGTCTCTAAGGTATGTCTGTATACCACTCATTCGTAAAGAATCATATCAGATCTCAAACCTGTTACATACCAAAAATATCAAAATTAGTTATTTCTTCTTATAATAAAGTGAAAGATAAAATAATTCATAACATAAATTAAAAGGAACAGGTCCACATAGGTCTGGCATTTAGAAAGTAAAGTGTTCCATGTGTGCCATATTTTAAGTAGACCAACCTGGAAGGAGTTTTAATACACGACTACCCCATGAACACACAGATTCTCTCAGACTCAAAGACTTAAAACAACTTTTACTGCTGATTTGACCCGACACAAAACACAAACATAAGCATTGATGAAAACCTAGATATATTACATTTTGCGGAAAAAGGAACACAAATGAATTTACTGGAAGAAAGTGAAATATATACTCACATTAACAATAAACCTGATTGTATCCTGAATGGTCAGCTAGAATAAAGCAACCAATTGTACCTCCAAATTTTCATATAGCTCTCTTATAATTTCAACCAACAAACATGACATTTAGATGATAGGAAAGTTTCTCCATTGTCCATTAGAAGCTGATTTTAAATGTAAAATTAAATGTATTTCTTAACAATGAGCGTAGGAATCTATGCACTTGGACTGCAGTATGCCGCATCTGTAAATATGTTATTTTCTTTGGTGCATCAAATCAGTTGATGAAACAAACACCGCCATCTTGAATTTAGTGTACCTCACAGATCAAAACGGATTGATACAAATCCACATACATATCTCCTACAATTATGTATAAAGAAGACTTTCTCTGAAGTAAGTTCACTGTATAAGCAATAGATGTAATCTTAATACAAGTGTAAAGAATACAAAGAAGAAAAGTTTGTTATATTTAGGATAAAAACATTTAACCTTGTAACGTATAGATTCACATAACTGATATCAACACTACCGTCTGATGATGGGCTCAGGCCCGAATCTAATAACGGTGGAATAAAATGATTTATAAAAATCTTGTGGCTGGTATTGTGATATTTAATTACTACAGGATTATTACCTAAAAATACATCGCACATATGACGGAAATGAAAAGTTCGACTGATGTACGGTTTTCACAAGATTTTTGGTCGTAAGGGGCTCATATTGTTATCCAATAAAATAGATTTGAATATAACACAGAAATTGTATTTTTTGTGAGAACATACACTATTCAAAATGGAACAATGCCTAGTGAAACAACTGAAAGTCGAGTAAATTAGAATGTCAATGGTGTTCGTTGCACGTCTCTTGTGCCATTCGTATACGGTGTATGGTATATTGAGAAGTTTCCAATCCCACATTTGTTTGCCCCAAGAAACCTGTGTCATTGTTTGGTAAAATATTGGTCACACAGTGCTCGCGTGTTCCTTGGCTGCACTTCGACTTGTTAGTGTGTGACAGAGCAATCAGTAGGTTGTGATTGGACGATGGGACTTACCAATGGAGAAAAGGCCGACATGCTCCTTGTCAAAGGATGATCTAGGGAGAAAGCGGTTCGTGCTTGTTCGCTGTATGCGGATACATATCCAAATAGACTCACCCATCTCGTCAGTTATTTATCCTCTTCAATCAGTTAAGAGAATGTGGTAGTGTAACACCTAGACAGAGTAAGAGAAGTTATGTTTTTGTTACTCTTGCATTTGATCCACGCGTTAGTTCCGCTCCATCGCAAAGTAAGTTGCTCTAGCCAGGCGTTCAACATAGTAATCGGTTCCATCCGAATCGAATGTCTCTCCATCAAGAGCTAATGGAAACGATTGAGAATCTTCTGTACATAGACATTACGGCAGAATACTCCAGTTGCATCATAGTTCTTATTTAGTAATGAAGCTGCATGTACCTCTCACAGCCAGGTAAACCGCCGAAACATGCACAATTGATCTGTAGTCATTCCTAGTTGGCTTCGTCAGGTGAAAAGTAGCGTTCATGGAGTATATTTGTGGGGTGTGGGGTAGTTAACCACCACCTCATAGCCCATTTTCCATGTATGGTTCATTGAATGTGCACAAGTGTCGCACCTTCATAACATACCGTCTGCCACGGTTACTAGATGATGTCCTCTGCAGACTATGTGGACTTGTGGTACTGACATAATGGCTGTCCATCCCATTGTGTTCCGATTACTACAGCAAGTCTTCACAATCTGTTTCAAAATCTTTCGATTGGTCGGCCTTTTCCCCGGATTTGATAACTATGTATCGGGTGTACTCAGTTCATATTTGCTGTAATGAACTATTGTTTTTTTAAGATAGTTACGTAAATATGTTTTGTACCTTCAATAAAATCCCATCAAAATTCCTTCCATCATAAAAAGTCGTGACATCTTATGGGAAACAAATTTAGTATTTATGGGACCACCTATTCAACACCTTGTCATAATCTTTTATCTAATTAGTTATCTAACAACATCTGTAGTGACTATATCAAAATTATACAGCTTTATTTCTATAATAAATATAATGATTTAGCAATTGCACCATAATATAACGACATAAAAATAAATATAATGATCTGGCGGTTACACATAATCATAATTACATAACAATAATTTATATTTTATTATGTAACAGAACGTAATCACATGTGAATGAAGTACACTCACAGGTGCATAAAGTGTTCTTTCTTTTTTTTTTTTTAAGAATTAGTGTATGTTGCCATGGGAAACCAAGTTGGTTAGTGTCGCGGCGGAGCGGACAAGCGCATTGAGGCGCAATGGTACGATGCAAGAGGCCGTTCCCCCTCGGGGGTTCGAATCCCTCCTCGGGCATGGATGTTTGTGCCGTCTTTGGTATAAACAAGCTCATAAGTAGTTTGTAAGTTTAGAGACTGATGACCGCGCAGTTAAGTCCCATAACCTTTACAAACATTTTAATTTGAAATTTTAGTTAGTGCTCAAAGAACCACATATTTGTTATCAACCACTTATTTGTTATCTACCAACATAGTGACTATATTAGTATCACACATTTTTAGTTCTATAATACATATAACTTCCCAATATCACCATAATATGACATCAGAATTCATATGATGACTTTGCAATTACTCAACGACATATAAAATAATTTATATACCACTATGTATCCAAACGTAATTACGTAGGAATGAAATAGCTCACATCTGCGTAAAGTATTTTAAATATTAGTTTACGTTGCCATTCGATTCCCAAGTCATTATATTTATTATAGAAATAAAGATGTATAATTTTGATATAGTCATTACAGATGTTGGTAGATAACTAATTAGATAAAAAATTATGAGAAGATATTGAATAGGTGGTTCCATGAATGCTAACTAAAATAACCGATACTGTTTCCCATAAGATCTCACGACTTTTTGTGGTGGAAGGAGACTTGCATTTTTGTACATTTTATGTAATGGGATATCATTTCTTTTTGTAGGTAGTCCTTTTCTGTAAACTTTTGTACGTCAGCCACGGACTTTCTTAAAATCCAATCCCTGTGTTTTTGATTTGGTTTGGTTTCGTTTGGTTTAATGTAACTGTATTTGGAAAGGACGGAAAGTTGAATACATTGTTATCGTTGTATCCTTTTATCATTTATAGTACTGCCACCTTTGGTGGATCAATATACAAATATCAACCAGTTAACGTTGTATTACACATCACTTTGTAAACTTCATAATACACGGAAGTTGCGGATTACTGAATTAGTATTACACAAATATCAAGTTTGTGTAGTAAACGATAGAATTTTACTTGCGGCAGTGGTGACGCAATGAGCTGAAGTTAGCAGCGACTGACGAATGAGGCACTTCGGATACCAGCCACGTAGAATTAGAGACATAATCTTGCGTGTTGGCGATGAAGTAAATAATTAATTCTGTTCTTGCTCTGTAGTTGACAGGATTTTGAACGTATATGAAGCTAACATTTCGTTGCCAACATCTACACACTACGCCATCGCCGTAAGTAAAATTTACGCCTTTACGTCAAAACTCTCTGTCGAAATTTTATTAGTTTATCCCTATTTCTTACGACTGCTATTTTTGCACACATATAATTGTTGATATGTTGATTAAAGTGACAGGAAGAGCAATAATACTGCATTCGGTAGTGCCAGTCTAGTAATGTGTGTCTGTGGTTCTGCCGATGAGTGTTTGTTTCGGCACCCATAACACTGATATTCCTGGACGTTTTCCTTTCGATGCTCATCGTACATCGATTTATTAGAATTGAATGTTGATGTTACCATCGATGTTTTTGTAATATCAATCATCCCTAGGGCAGTTGTTGATAGCACTGCAATTTTTGACGTTCACTTTGTATTATAGTTGGAGATTTTAAATCGTTATCCCAGTTATAGATTTGAAAATATATCCTCCTTTTCACCACTCTCAGCGGTTATGCACATTAATGATTATTGTATTGTGCACGTTTACAGCAAACCATCTTTCGAATTATATAGCTTTCATTGGCCTCGTTATAAAATTATCGCAGAAAATCGGCACTTCAATTTTCAAGTTCGCGTATTTATATAATGATACCACGTGACAATCCTAGCTTAATGTTGATGGCATGAGCAGAACCAGTATCTCTTAGAGAAGACATAACGCAAAACTCACTCCAGAGAGTTTACACTCTATGGCACAGGCCATAGATAACATAGATGGCTCGTCTCCCAGATCACTACCGCGATGTGGTTTGAAACCATAATATAACGTTTTTCCTACCGGTCTGAAGTTTTTGCTCCGCGTCATGTGACGGAATTTTCGACATTACGAACAAGAGTTTTCTCATTTATAACTTAAATCAAGCTAGATTTTAGGTGTCATTAGTACTGTTTCCATTTGCAGCAATTCAAGTTATGTCTTAATCAGTTACTCTTGATTCTTTAATCAGGTATTTGATGTCATTTCTGAATACTCTTCACTTAGTAGAAAGGTGACGGCTACTTTAACATGAAAAGAAAAAAAAGTTACAGCACCAGGAATCGAACATGTGGCCTTATGCATGTGAAAATAACGTGCTGCCACAAGACCACCAGCAACACAATGCTCGAGAAGTTTGCCGATACTATTCTATCAAGCAAAAATGTTTTCTAGAACAGAATTAAGTTTCACGGATTTTTGAATTTTTCATTTCATTACTGGCTAAACACTATCTAAATACAAAATCTGACGTTTGTGTGTCTCCTAGAAGTACCTTAGAATTTTGATAATCGGTGAGTCAGTGAGTGACAGAATTAGCGATTTTCGACTGCCAATATTTCGAAAACTATAAGATGTAGGAGTACAAGCAAAATTTCAACTCTGTATAAAATTTCACTAAGTATCCCTTGGTTCCTATTCACTCGCCTTAGAAGACGTGTCTCGACAAGATGACTTAGTGATAGGAAGGTTTGGGGGCTGAGACTAGGCGATGGCGTGCACGCCAGCTAATGGACGGTGTCCGCGCATAGCGGCGACATAATGTCTCCCACGGTACAACACGGTCGCCCGCGGCATTGTGTGCCGCCATTGTGCGCTGCAGAGCTGATTACCGAGGTGTGAAGCGGCCACACAGCGACGGCTAAGTGACTTAGCGCATCACAACACGCCCAAGTGGTTTCGGTATCAGTCCCAGACACCGTTCAGTAACTGTTTGGCAATCGCACATTCAAATAACGATAATGTCTCCCAACTGAGAAACCGCCGTGGGCTCATAAATAAATAGGCCGCCATTCTGTAGCGGTGTAATATGAAAAATACTTGAAAACTGTTCCGATCTTCTTAATTATAGGGTTAAATTTTCAACTTTATATATATATATATATATATATATATATATGCTTAAGCCAACAACTTAATTTTATTGGACCACTTCACTTGGATTGATCCTAGACTGTCTTGCTGTTAGATAACTATCATATTAGGAGTGTAATCCAGATACCACCGGAAAAGTTAGGTGCAGAATACTATATCACGACCAGCGCTGAACTTAATTCAAATGTTCAAATGTTTGTAGAACTTATGGGACTACTTATGAACTAGCTAAGACTAAGGACGGCACAAATATCCATGCCCGAGGGGTGATTCGAACCCCCGACCGTAGTGGCCGTGCAGACCGTGACTGGAGCGCCTCAGTCCCCTCGGCCACCGCGGCCGGCGAACTTAATTCCAAGTTCAGCTGAGTGACATAGGGCATAGGAACTAACTGCAGAGCTTAGATGAAAGACACATTTATAGTACTGTCTAGTTATCAATCAAGAAAATAGTACTAGCACTAGTAATGCCACTCATGAAACTCCGTCCGACAGGCCTCGGGCCCACTGGGTACTGACCAGCCGCCGTATCATCCTCTGCCCGAAGGCATCAACGGATGCGGTATGCGAGTTGTTGTGACCGGAGCCGCTACTTCTCAATCAAGTAGCTATTCAATTGGGCTCACAAGGGCTGAATGCAACCCGCTTGCCAACAGCACTCGGCAGACCCGGACGGGCCGCGACGGATTAGCCGTGCGTACTGGGGCGCCGTGCTGTAGTGCAGGGCCGTTCGCCGTCAGGGGTTTGCGTCCCACCCCCCCCCCCCCCCCCCCTGGAGCAGAGACTAGCCTGCTTAGCCATAACAGGCGGAATTAGCAGCACACCAACTGCTGGGATGGAAACCATGCTGGATATGCCTCCATTACAGCTTTGGGTCAAGATGGAGGTAGCGGCTGGTGCATACAGACTCAAAACTGGTAACAACTGGAACTCTTTGGGATATCCAGAATCGCACACTAAAATAGTGAGTGAGGTAAATAAAGGAAAGGTTGGGGAAATGCCAGCCGACTATATTATAACCCCATACTGCTTCAACAAGCCTTTCAGTATAACAATTGGAATTAGGGAGCAGTGGGAGAAAATAGTTCGACACCGTACGGGAGATATTGTCTGGTTCACTGACGGGTCGAAATCAGACCAAGACTGGAGGGCGTCATCTCTCTAGGGAAACTGGCCTCAGTATTCCAGGCCGAAATCACTGCCACCAGGGCATGTGTGGAGGAGAATTTGCGTAGGTGCTACAAAGATCGTAGCATCTATATCTATACAGACAGCCAGGCAGTCCTGAGATCACTGGTAGCTCCTGCAACAAGGTCGAAAATTGTTGCAGAATGGTCAAAGTATGGTAAATCCAAGAGACTACAGAAACAGACCAGAAACCTTAATGACCAGACGGGAGTTTCTACAATACAGAAAAAAAACGAGCACCAGAGAGATCTTAATCACATACAGTGAAACATGAAAGTGCCCCAACTGGGAACTCCATATGGCCAAGTGTTTACGAAATAAAATGATTATTGATAACGATCTATCACCATATGAATGTTATCAGTTATTCCTGTGACAATGTGTTTAGAAAACAGTGTTTTCATCAGCGGTAACATATCAGATTCGTATTGAAAGGTCGCCGATTCAAGTTCGCCCTGCGGCAAATATTTTTGTGCTCCTTGGCCATGCGTACAGTACTAACGTCACAATTAACTGCAACATCACATAGATTATTTTGTATTAATATGTGAATAATGTCAGCATGGGACCTCATTTTCTAAAACAAGCGCATTATCTTGCATATTTGTGGCTGTAAACGGAGCATACGGTGCAAGAAAGGATATTGCATACAGATAGTAGAAGAAATCACTGCCAGAGAAGCTACCATCATAGTACATTCCACTATACATTCCTAGCTATCCTGATAAGTATTCAGTGACGTGCTGCATTATGCTTGGTTCGCTGCTGGACTATGCGATGAAAGCTGTTTCCAGAATGTGAATCAAGTTTGTTTTTCCATGGAGACATTAAAAACCTACATCACTGCAAAAAAAAAAAAAAAAAAAAAAAAAACGCGGCGCTTATGACGTGCGCAGGATCCGGTCAGAACTTTTGCTTCCCCTAATTCTTCGATTAACTTCACCCCGGTACATGTAACGGATATATTGCAAAAGAATGGAAACTATTGATTTACATACACATGTTAACTACAATCCCTTTTTAAGTGTTTGCAGTCCCGAAATTCAACCAATGCTAATATTTTTTGTGCTTTATAAATTAATCAAGTAGCCTACATTATGTTGCAGTTACTTGTGACGTTAGTAGTGTACGCATTGCCAAGGAGCACAAAAATATTTGCTGCCGGGCGCAATCGAACCCGTGACCCTTTAAATACAAGTCCACTTTCTTACCGTTGAGCCGAACATCGCTTCCTAAATTTGCTTTCAAATGGACAATTTATACTGTGCATACTTATGCACCATTCACAACACCGCTTGTTTCAAAAGATGAAGTCCCATGCTGATTTTGTCACATACAAATACAAAATAACTTATATGATTTTGCTGTTAATTGCGACGTCAGTCGCGTACACATTGCCAAGGATGAAAAATTTGCCGCCAGATGGACTCAAACCCTCGACCATTTCAACATGAATCTGAACGGTCACCGCATTTTTTTCTCTTCTTCTTCGTCTCATAATCTGGTCTGTTACGGTCCTGGGCGCGTCTTTGTTCGTTGATCATCGTTCAGTTGCTTGCGCAGTTGTGTATATAATCCTGTCCATTAAAATTGCTGCACCCCCAAGATGACGTGCTACAGACGCGAAATTTTACCGACAGATGGAAGATGCAGTGATATGCAAATTATTAACTTTTCAGAGCATTCACACAATGCTGGCGCCGGTGGCGATACATAGAACGTGCTGATATGAGGAAAGTTTCCAACCAATTTCTCATTCACAAACAGCACTTGACGGGCGTTGCCTGGTGGAACGTTGTTGTGATGCCTCATGTAAGGAGGAGAAAAGCGTACCATCACGTTTACGAGTTTGATAGAGGTCGGATTGTTGCCCATCGCGATTGCGGCTTATCGTATCGGGACATTGTTGCTCGCGGTCGCGATCCAATGACTGTTAGCAGAGTATAGATCGGTGGGTTCAGGAGGGCAACTCGGAACGGCCTTGTATCACAAGCAGTCGAGATGACAGGCATCTTATCTGCATGGGTTGTAACGGATCGTGCAGCCACGTCTCAACCGCTGAGTCAGCAAATGGGGACGTTTGCGAGACAACAACAATCTGCACGAACAGTTCGACGATGTTTGCAACAGAGTGGACTATCAGCTCGGAGACCATGGCTGCGGTTACCCTTGACGCTGCATCACAGACGGGAGCGCCTGCGATGGTGTACGCAACGACGAACCTGCGTGCACGAATGGCAAAACTTCATTTTTTTTATGAATCCAGGTTCTGTTTATAGCATCATGGTGGTCGCACGCGTGTTTGGCGACATCACGGTGAACGGAAATTGGAAGCGTGTATTTGTCATCGCGATACTGGCGTATCACCCGGCGTGATTGCATGGGGTGCCATTGGTTACACGTCTCTGTCACCTGTTGTACGCATCGACGGAACATTGAACAGTGGCCGTTACATTCCAGATGTGTTACGACCTTAGCTCTACCCTTCATTCGATCCCTGCGAAACCCTACATTTCATCAGGATAATGCACGTTCGCATGTTGCAGGTCCTGTACGGGCCTCTCTGGTGTACCACAGCCATGACAGTACGTTTAACAAGACGGTAGAGTACGTCAGTTCCAGTCAGTACAACGAAGTTCAACGAGCCAGCAGTCTTAATACAAGCTACCACATTTGCTACTGAAAGGACTCGAAGTGAAGCGTAGCAGAACTGTATATTAGTTAGGACTTCACACCATCACATCAAAGTTGTGTACTTATCTCTTGTATCAATAAACTCTTTTAGGACTAATCACTTCTTTTTGTTGCAAATATTGTCCACATCCTTGCTAGTCACAGCCAACCTCCCGAAACTACTGCTGACAGTACAGCATCCCGAGGTCACAAAAGTTTTTCTCGTATTATACCACTGAAGATGGCCACTCAGTCACCGAAATCGATAAGCAATAGTTCAAAACAATAAAGAATTCCTGCGACCAATGCTGTGTCCTGCATTATTTAAAATTCCTTTTATTTCCTAAACGCTTGGCCATCTGGAGTTCCCACCTGGGTACTATCAAGTCTCACCACGCCTTATGTGTACCCATTAACTTGGACGAATTCGTCGATTCCTTGTTCGTCTGATAACCACGACTAAGCGGCTCTGCTACATCGCCACATATTATACGGCTATGGGGTTGGGTTGATTGTTTGGTTGGGACAGGAGAACTAAGCTGCTAAGGTAATCAGCCACCCGGTAGGGAGGGGAAGGAGTGAGGATAGGAAAGGAGGGGAGGGGGATTGTTTTTTTGATTGAAGCATTGATTGATTTTGTCAGGGAAGTCAAAACAGTTTTGGTCCAACCCGCCACTGCCCGCACCGAAGCTAAGTTTATTGTGCGGTATCGCTCCCTAAGCCAACCAACGCCCTTGAACAGCGCAAGGAGTCCATTTACCAGTTCTTTGTTAGACACAATTTCTACGGGTCTAATTGTTCCGAATATTCTGTGCCTTTTGCTCTCCAATGCAATGCATTTGAAAATTAGATGTGGTGCAGTTTCATCACGGTCATCACAGATCCTACATTTAGATCGTCTTCTGTTATTGCGATTGTATGTACGTGTTTTTTGAAATTCCAATGGCCTGTCAGCAATCCAACCGTAAGTCTAATCTCTCTCCTGTTAAAGACCACGATTACAGAGCTTCTTTTAAAACATGGCTTTGGCATCATTACCTTGCCATGTTTTTGTTTATAGACCTTGGTCCAATATTCTACGTGCTGTTTTCTGAGCCAGTTACGTAGCTCCAATTTGATCATTGCCTTGGTGATTGTCAGGATAGGTTCCGGTACAATAAATGGATTCTGGCTAATCTGTTGTCATGTTCATTGCCACTGATCCTCGAGTGGCCAGGGACCCACAATAGTTTTACCCTATTGCTTTCCCCTAGCTCCACCAAAACCCTGTGACATTCTGCGCCAATTTTAGGTCTTGTTGCAGGAGCTGCCAGTGATCTCAGGGCTGCCTGGCTGTCTGAATAGATCTAGATGCTACGGTCTTTGTAGCACCTACGCAAATTCTCCTCCACACACGTCCTGATGGCGGTGATTTTGGCCTAGACTACTGAGACTAGTTTTCCGAAAGAGATGAAAACCTCCAGTCTTGACTGCACCCCGTATAGCCCGGTCCCAACGCCTTGGTCTGATTTCGACCAGTCAGTGAACCAGACAATATCCTCCGTAGGGTGTAGAACTACTTTCTCTCACTGATCCCTACTTCCAATTGTTATAATGAAAGGGTTGATGAAGCAGTAGGGTGTTATAATATAGTCGGACGGCATTTCCTCAACCTTTCCTATATTTACCTCACTATTTTAGTGTGTGATTCTAGATATACCACAGAGTTCTAGTTTTTGCCATATTGGCGCCTGTATGCACCAGCCGCTGCTTCCATCTTGACCCAATGGTGTAATAGGGGGCTTATCGAGCATGGTTTCCATCCCAGCAGTTGGTGTGCTGCTAATTCCGCCTGTTATGGCTAAGCAGGCTAATCTCTGCACCTTACCAAGCTCCTTAGCAGCAACCTGCTGTTCTGCCTTCTTCCACCACACGACCGCCCCATAGAGGGGCGGTGGAAAGGAAAAGCAGTCCGGGAAGTAAAGAAGGAAGGGGCCACAAGCTCGCCACGCACGTATTCACGAAATAGCTGTGAGCCCCATGGGGTCATATTACATGTTTGGAGACTGTGCTGTTTACTGCTTCTGTTTTCCTTTGTTTTTTCAATTTCGTGCACCTACTTCGTGTTTCCACGTTTGATCCTTGTTCAGTTTTGGACAATATATGCATTGGACATTCTAAGCACTGCGGGGGTGCGATGGGAGCTGCCCTCGTCAGTCGTGATTTCCGACCAGCAGTGAAGCTAGGTACGTTTTATAGGTATAGGCAGGACTTTAGTGCCGGTAAAGACGCCCTACCTGCCGCCGCAGAGGGCGGCTGTGGCGACCAGGGCTTGGTGGCGGTCTGCGGCCGTAACGGCGGGGCGTGACCCGCCTGGAGATCTGCTGCTACACGGCCACTGCGACAACCATACAGGCGGTCACACACCTAGCCTTCCTCTGCCGTGTGGTCCGCAGCTGCTTACGACGCAACCGCAGATTTCACACAAATTTCGCACACTATTGGCACATTCCTAGATGTAGCAAATGCTGCTCTAGTACGAAGCGATTCTCAAAGAGCTGCAAAGAAATAAACGTTTAATTTTCAAACAACTTACGGGTATGCTGCCGGATGACGTCGTCGACAACCGCCGATATTTCGGCAGGAGGACACCCTGCTATTCTCAAGGCACAACTGCACTTAAGGAAGCAATGTGCAAGCGTATTTAATACCTCGGTGCTGCCTCACCTGTTGATTAAGTCACTATCGATATTTTTGATGTTGGTCATCTTTGGTTGTGTTTAACTCTGCTGTGACTTGTACTGTGTGTGTTATCTTCCTTGTTTACCCTTTGCAAAGCGAGGTATTAAATACGCTTGCACATTGCTTCCTTAAGTGCAGTTGTGCCTTGAGAATGGCAGGGTGTCCTCCTGCCGAAATATCGGCGGTTGTCGACGACGTCACCCGGCAGCATACCCGTAAGTTGTTTGAACATTCATTACGCCGGGAAAAGTTAAAGTCTCAAACGTTTAATTGTTTACCGTCTTGCTTAGGTGTTTTCATTGACGAGGGACTGAATTGGAAGAAACATATTGAAGATCTCCTGAAACGTTTGAGTTCAACTACTTATGCTATCAGAGTCATTGCAAAATTTGGTGATATACATCTCAGTAAATTGGCTTACTAAGACTATTTTCATTCACTGCTTTCATATGGGATGATATTCTGGGGCAATTATACATTGAGTAAAAAAGTATTCATTACACAAAAGCGTGTAATCAAAATAATTGCTGAAGCCCACCCAACAGCATCCTGCAAACATTTATTTAGGGATCCAGCGATCTTCACTGTAATTTCACAATATATATATTCACTCAAGAATTTTTTTATTAACAATCCAACCCAATTCAAAAGTAATAGCAGTGTGCTTAGCTACAACACTAAGAGAAATGATGATATTCACTATTCAAGGTTAAATCTAACTTTGGCTCAGAAAGTGGTGAATTATGCTGCCACAAAAGTCTTTGGTCACTTACCAATTTGTATCAATAGTCTGACAGATAGCCAATTAGTATTTAAAGAGAAAGGAATTTCTACAATGTAGATGAATTTTTAAATAAAACTTAAAATAAAAAAAATAAAAATACAACAAAAATGTAATAAAAATCCTTAAGATATTGGTTGTCATATGTAGACAACATTTACTAAACTGACACGTTCCACATTATTACGAAGCGTCGTATATGTGACCTATGGAACAAGTATTAATCTAATCTAATCTAATCTGTAAGAACAGTGTCGACAGACAATACGTCCGGCTCCATTCTACGTACAGCACTCGTCATTTTTATGTTGTTTTTATCTAATAACAAAACCAAATCGCTGCAACGTAATAGTATTTATTTTCACACGACCATCTCGTTTTGGTTTAAGCTACCATGAAGTCACCTGCGGTACAAAGTGGGAGACCTTGACGTTGAACAAATTATTATGCTCCAATATAATATTAGAATACAGACCTTAACATTCACTTCAGTATATTTCTACATGTCTGATTTACATAGGTCATCTAAGGCCTAAGGCGGCTGTAGACTGATTGTGCAATTCTTTTGGTAATCTTAACCTTGATTTCGAATTTCTCGTATGTTTACAAATCACGTAAAAGCAATATTTATGATATTAGCAGTTGTGCGTATTAAATGTACTAATAATTTATATATTCTAAAAGTATGGTTTTTTTTTTATTTTATACATATATTGTAATTATTATTTCAGTAACTATTTCCATATGCAATATATGTATAAAATAACAAAAACGCTGCCATATTTTTTTGGCATATATAAATTCTAAGCATATAACTCTTAACAACATAAATAAGTCATTTACATGCTTTGTAAACATACGACATCGTGACTTTCCAATTCAAGAGTAAAATTCAAATCAAATGTTCAAATGTTTGTAAATCTATCCAATTCAACTGCTAGGTTATTAGTCCGTAACTTACAAACTACTTAAACTAAGTTAAACTTACCTACAGACAACACACACATCCACGCCTGAGGAAGGATTCGAAACTCCGACGCGGGAGGCCTCGCGATCCACAACGTGTCGCTCCAAACTGCCCGGCCACTCCCGCGCGGTAGAGTAGAATTACCAGAAAATATATGTGTGTCAGACCATCTAGAAATATACGTAAGTGAAAGTTAAGCTCTGCATTGTAATATTTTATTGGAGGATAACAATTTGTTCATCCTAAATGTCACCCCCTATGTACCGCAAATCACTTGATAATGGCAGTTTAATCCGAAACGGGACAGTTGCATGAAAATAAATTAATTTGCGTAGCAACGATTTTCTTAATTATTGTTAGTATGTCACTTTCTGACATTTACTACGTTGGGGGACCATATGGAATATAAAATGTTCTTTGATCTCTCAGCGAACACCCGACTTCTATGAAGAACCTCCTCCATCTGAAAAGCACTGTAACCTCGGCACAACAGTTCCAGGACGAATTAAAAACGTAGAAAACGGCACTTAGCAATTAATGATCTTAGCTGTTGTCGAAGAAGTATATATATATATGGTTTTTTTTTTTTTTTTTTTTTTTACGGCCACCATGACTGTAAGTTCATTTGTCACAGCATTCTGGAGGTCTGTGATGTCTTGAAACTTTTCTTTGTCACCTTTCAGTTGCGGAAACTAGGAAGAATTACAACTCGAGAGGTCGAGCGTAAACGGCAAATTTGTGATGGCAATAACGGAATTTCTAATTCGATACAGGTAAATCAGTATCAGGTCTTAGACTGTCATGAAATGTCATTAAGTAAGAACTGACAATGCCGCAAAACAGAGCGACGACGTCTAACTACTTGGAGCGAAACCTTGGACACGCTGTTTGTTTGTAAATATATGGGACCTAACTATTACGGTTATCAATCCGTAGGGTTTCAGACTACTTAAACGAATCTAAGGACAACACTTACACCAATGCCCAAGGGAGGACTCGAATCTCCGACGGGGAGCAACTGCGCGATCCGCCAAAGAGTGCACGGCCATTCCACCACGGCACTCACTGTTTGAGATGGAGGAACATTATCTACATGTATATACTTACCATGCAAATCAAAGAATTTGGAAGAGGGTTCATAGAACTGCTTTCATTATATTTCTGAACTATTACATTCTACGTGGTAGAGACAATAAGTTCTGATACTGACCTCATGACGGCTGTTCTTTTTAATCAAATAGAATCAATCGTTCACATGGAATTCCTCCCAGACGGTGCAACAGTAAACAAAACCCGGTTCAAGGAAATCCGAGGCCTTTTACGCGATGCAGTTCGCCGTAAGCAACCACGACAAAGAATTGGCTGCTGCTAAACGACAACGTCCCCGCACTTTGTCAGGACTGTCATCTGTTGCCTTGCAAGTTCCTCTTGGACAAGATCGGAGCAGACCCTTCTTGCTCACCTGATCTCGCACAAGCGATTTGTTTCACCTTCCTCACCTGAAAGCATTTCTCCGTGGGCGCAGAATTCGGGCGGAGGTTATGACGGCCACTAGAGAAGCCATACGGGACACTGCTGCTAAGTGCTTTCAGCCGTACTTCCATCAGCCATACCAACGTTGGCAAAGGTGGACTATTTTTAGGATGAATGTGAGACTCTGTAGGTGTACGGCGTATAAGCGGCAGCGTGTGCAACTCACATAGTGGTGTGGTTGCCTGTCCATAAGGCCTGTAGTCTCAGAACTACTTGACTGTACCACGTGTAGTAGCGTGAGGAAAGAGGAACATCTTTCCGTTTTCGATTTGATTCCATTATATTCTCATGATGATCATGTGTCCTCATTTCGGTGGATGCTAACAAAATAAGTTCCCATTAGGAGGACAAATTTGTTGCAAGAGATATAGCCTTTCATTCAAATGATTGTCACCCCAGTTAGTGCTTCATTTCCGTGACACACATTTCTATGTGTGAGTATCGCAAAAGGCTGTATTTAACCCTAAACACTGCTATGAGAGTGAGGGGTTCCGTTATACAATTGGCACGTCGATCGAATAGAGGGAAGCATACTGCTCCTCTGACGTCACGTCCCGAGAACCAATTGCAACGCTTTTGAAATACGGTTCCCTGACACTAACATTTGTGGCAAGGAGAATGGTTCTGGGCAGAATGCCCTTCTCTCCAGCCACCACTCTTCTAAAGATCTAATCTGGCGTAACGACTGCCTCCAAACAAAGACTGCTTCTCACCACCTGTTAAAATGTAAATTAGATGAATGTGTCTTGCTTTTCGCTGTGCCAGTTGACACTCACGGCATCCTGCTATCAGCAGATGACAATGCACCACGGGATGGGGGGGAGGGGGTTTCTGGGCCCCGAGACGATGAACTTCGCGCCCCTGCTCTCGATACGGAACCACCCTGTAGTAAATGCCTCTACCAGATCTGGCAAACATCATTACCTGTATGACACTCGCGAAAGGCAAAGGCTCCAGGTTCGAGTCCCGGTTCCGACACGCAATTTTAATCTGCCAGGAAGTTTGATATCAGCGCACACTCCGCTGCAGAGTTGAAGTTTCATTCTTAGGCTGTGGCTGAGCCATGTCTCCACCATATCCTTTCTTCCAGGAGTGCTAGTCTTGCAATGTTCGCAGGAGAGCTTCTGTAAAGTTAGAAAAGTAGGGGGCGAGGTATTGGCGGAAGTTGTGAGGCGGGATCGTGGGATAGCTCAGTCGGTAGAGCTCTTGTCGGCGAAAGGCAAAGGTCCCAGGTTCGAGTCCCAGTTCCGGTACACAATTTTAAACTGACAGGAAGTTTCATCATTACCTGTGTCCCACAAGCTCAGTAACTGATGAGAAACTTCTTTGCAGTAAGATTATCACAGATGTTTTGAGTTCAAGTTTATTATGTATGTAAATATAACACAGTCATAAAAATATCACTTCAAGAAGAAATATGTGGAAATAGTGAATTTATCCCGGAAATAAATTATCAGCCCTACATGGAACAAATTAACTGTTTCTACATTAGGAATGTACATCGTTATTGCGAGATGGCCTTTGTAGCAAATATTCCCGTTATGGGCCTCATTTGTGGTACAAAGAAATCAAGAGAATGTTACTCCACGAAAAGGTCACAAGATTGCGACTCGTGATGCAACTATTTCTATACCTGTTTCAGTCTTCCAAAGTATTCCAAACCTGATGAGTGATCCATGGTATCAATGTAAGAAGTCTGACCAACTACGGACTTATTTTAACGCGGTGAGACTCAAAATATCACTGTACCGCGCCTGAGGTAGCCGGCAAAAAGTGGCACATCCGGCGAGGGAATTGCGGTGTCAGGTGACACCAGAAGCAACAAGTGAAAAACCTGTCCGCGCTCGCTCCCCTGCTCGCTGAATGGCGGGTAATTGCGAGGGGGGCCGCCCTTTGATGTTGCGGGCCGAGTTAATTAAATTTTAATTGGCAAGATAGCAACAATAAACGCTAGAAAGGCACAGCCCTGAAAATGAGCGCCGCTGGTCATACGGGGATCCCCGTCGTGGAGTGACGCTGGTTTGAAAATATTGTTGCGAGTCGACTGTAAGTGGATAATTTTGATCTTTGCACGAGGGATGAACCTCTATTCTTCATCTGTTAATGCAATTTCTACTTGCGCCGTAATCATTTACCACATTCTGATTTCAACATCATTATTATTTGTCAGAAGCTGTTGACTGATGTAAGAAATAATGAATAAATCTATGGGTCAAAGTAACTCGACGTAATCATATTATTAGGAAAGGAAAAAAAAAAAACTAATACTATGACCATATAGGATGCGAGGCTATTACTTGAAATTGAGCCTTGTTTTAAGAGTTACTTTCGAATCATTCCTGATTGTTATGGATAAGAAATAAGTTTAAACAGATAATAATAGGTAAAACATTCAGCGTCTGACTCCCCGATGAAGCTGCTGTGGATTCTTATTTGAAACTTTCCTTAGAGACATTTTTTCTACAGAAATTCTTAAACGTGCTTAATTGGCTGTTTATTGTAGGAAATTGATTTATCTTTCTGTGTTTGCTAGGTTTTAAGAAATATTCGGAAAATCATGTGCAAATGTTACAAACTGTATATCAGTACCTTTGTTCTTACTCACAAGTCTTTTCGGTGACAGCTTATTTTCTTTTAGTTTTTCTCTCCATACTCTATTTTCTTTAGCGGACAGTTGAAGAGGAGAGGAAACAGGCCATCACCTTGCCTTTTGTCGCATGACTTACATATTTCACCCAGAAAATTAACTTTTGATTTCGTGTCCGTGAGCGTTTCACGAGCTAGGTTTTCAGTTTAGTTCTAATGCCAAATTTTCGAATCACTTTATTTATTGTTTCTCTATCGATCGAATCTAATGCCTTAATAAACTCACTAATAGCTCCAACTTTGGAGTTTGTACGTCTGTGACGAAATATGGATTTTTTTGTTGTTGAAAATTTGTTGCCAGTAAGATGTGCCTCTCTAAATCCACTCACATATTCTCACAAATGTCTGTCAAGTGTTGCTTATACTTTATTTAGGAAAAATGCTAAAAATATTGTATAACCCACTGGCAATAATGGGAACTTTCTAGTTATTTTCGTCTTGTTACCACCTTACTTGTGCAAAGAATGGATAAAAACCAGTTTCAATCTTTTGGAATCTTTTCAAATTCGCATATTTCTTCAAACATGATGTAAATGTTAGCTATAATTTTGGGTGGAGATATATATTATTTGTTGCTGTGTAGTCGTCGTAGTGATTTAACCCCTTCAGTCCTGAAGTATTCTAAAAATAGAATAAAACATATTCTTGCTCTTTTTAATTTATTGTATATTTCAGAAATATTAAAACTTTTCATACTCGGTTTCCAAAATAAAAAAGTCAAATTGGATACTGTGTCTGGAAGGCAGTTAAGGATGTGAAATAAGAAGTCAACAATGTTGTCACCCAATAGTTATCGTGGTACTTAAATCGTAAAGTCGAATTTGAGCAAAATTCATAAATTAATACACAAAATAATTTCAACTACTGATATCATGTCTGACACACTCCTCAATGGGTCCACCGTGTTCACTGTTTATTGTATTCCATTGTAGCACGCCATTCTGGTGACAGATGGCAGCAAGAAGCACGAAACTAAAAGCGACAGATGTCCAGTAAACAAACCACTTGATACCAAAGTAAATTGAAATCGAACAGTGTTCTGAAAACCCTTAATTTACGAGATGGGGTTTTACAGACCGCACGTGAATTTTCGGACTCGCTCTACAAATGTTAGTTTTCACGGGATGCTGCTGCTGTGCCCCTACTACCTTCATTAAATGACGAGTAAAACGATATTTTATTGTCGACTGTATTGTTGCCTTTGTCTGTTGTTACGCGTACTGCGGTCTCCCAGATCACGCCTCGTGCACTATGTACCTCTTTCTGCAGGGAAGTACAAAATGTTTTCATAGGGACGAGTCAATTTTAACGCTCCTAATTTTGATAACATTGTTATCAGGGAGATGCAAGTGATATAGACGGAGATATAGACTTTGATTTTGCAGTATTCAGTGATCACAGTTCTGTTAGTGAATGAGATATTGGTTCAGAGGAAGAACTTCACGATAATGATGATAGGAATATTTCACTTTCTTCTGAGTCAGGATCGTCTACACGGAAGGAATATTACTATGACAAGAAAGGTTCCTGTTGGTTAACCCTTACAGACCTGGCGTCCAATATATTGGAAATCGACTTTTTCTTAACCCTTAACCCAAGAGGTGACTTTATTACCGTATCATACGAGTTGCGGACTGTGGGACCCCTTTTCTTGAAATCATAGTTCAAGGTGTAGAACATTTGAAAGTTTCATTGTAACTGACATAACATTATTTCTGTTTTTAAGTGTTGTTTAAAAAACTCGTCATTGATCTTATTGCACTGCATAAAGCCTGTAGTAGTATACCTTTCATGAGACACAATCACGTAATATTGTGCGTTTGGATTTGGCAGTCATAAAGGAAGTTTTCGAAAAATGAATGGTGGTCTTTGAAATATTATGATGTCTATGTAACTCGTAAATTTTCATATTATCAGAGTTTAAAGACGTGTAGTCGATAGGTATAGAAAGAAAATCTGCAGAATTGTCACTTAGTTTCGGAATATATTATTTTCTTTATTACCTAGTACAGGGTGATCAATCCTCAGCGCAAACGCCTTTGCAGCGTGCGACTTGCCGGCGATGGCAGCTGCGGTGCCCGCTTAGCGGTCCGCCCGACGTCCGCACTAAATTTAATACGGGTTGGCGCGAAAGTTATTTCTGACACATAACACAAACACTTAGTAAGAAAAGTTTATTACACACCTGTATTACGCAAGGAGGTTCTGGAACAGCCTCTCTTTGTTGTTCGAGTATTTCTGACACCTGCTAAGGAAGTTGCTCATTACACTCATTGATTCTGAAAAAGGTGCTTGATGAAGAAATTGACCCGAACTTAACTTTCTTTATTGGGTATGTTAATTCGCAAAGTAATCGTTACTGGAGTTAGGAAAAGCGTAACTAAATTCACGAACGCCCCTGCACGATCAAAAAATGGGCGTGTCGTGCTCTGTTAGCGGCGAGAGAACAATTAATAGTGACCGGAATATTGAAAACATGTTTCGGCCTTTATTTCACCAAATAACTAAAAGAACATGCCTTCGTGACATTTCGTCAAGACTCTGCGACGCACATACAGTCAACTTATCATTACGGAAAATTGGTAACGTGTTTGGTGAAAGAATTATCACTAAGAACATTTGGCCCCTCGTTCTCCCGATTTAACCCCATGCGATTTTTATCATTAAAAGAAAACGTTCAAATGCTTGTAAATCTATCGGACCAAACTGCGTGATCATCAGTCCATAGCTGACAAACTACTTAAAGCACGGTAAACTAATCTAAGGACAACAAACACAATCACACACACGCCCCAGGGACGACTCGAACCTCCGACGGCGAGCAACCGCGCACTCTGTAGTGAGGCGCCTTAGGCCGCTCGGCTCATTAAAAGAGAAAGTGTGCAAATAAAATCCCCACAATTTAGATGAAATAAAAACAAACATTCGTCATGAAATGACTGCAATTTCTATGGGCGAACTTGCAACTTCCTCAGCAGGTATGCTCCAACAACGAAAGGAAGCAGTTGCAGCACCTCCTTGCGTAATACAGGTGTGTAATAAACTTTTCTTTCTAAGTGTTTGTGTGATGTATGTCAGAAATAACTTGCACGCCAACCCGTATTAAATTTAGTGCGGAGGTCGGGCGTCACGCTAAGCGGGCACCGCAGCTGCCGTCGCCGGCAAGTCGCACGCCGCATACGCGGTTGCGCTGAGGACTGATCACCCTGTAGAATACATTACTATTAAATAAACTTGGACGCGAATATTTTGCGACAAACTTTGTTAGTGTCATTACGAAAAATTTTGGGAACCTGATTCCTTAACTTCTCCTGGCGAATAACAACTTCGAAAAACTTACGGGTATAAAGCCAGGTTTGAAATTCGACGTCTGCCATTTTCAAGGCAAAATTTCAGTGAGGAAGGAATGTTCAAATATCTCTAAAACCCCGGTTTTCAATGAGTAAACAGAAAAGACAACACACATCAAGCAAGCAAGCACACAGCACCATCACGATCAAAGATGAAACCGGTCTGAATATTGATGACAAACACCAGTTCTTGATCTATGAGGTCGGATTAGTTTTGTACCTCTGTTTTTTGACAAGTGAGAGAGCAGGATCCCAAGCGGAATCTAAGCAGAAGCCTCCATCCCTATTCATAAGGTTGTCACCTAGTTTATTTCTATCGCTTCCTTGATAACACAGTTCCAGTAGTTGGAAGTGCATACCAGAATTTCTGTTTTGTTGTATTCCATAGGGTGACGTGTGTCAAGACAGTGTTCGGCCACAGCAGATTTGTTTGGCTGTTGTGTGTGACGATTATGCTTAATACAATAGTCCTAATAGTTTGACCGACATATGACATGCCGCAGCTACATAGAATGTCTACCGTAAATTTATCGAACAATATTGGGAATTATTGATAAATCTGAAGCATTGAATTAAAATTTGTGGTGTGGCCGGGAGTCGAACCCGAACCTCCATGCTTACTAGGCAGACATCTTAACCGTTAGACTGCCACACCAATAACGATTAAGGCGCCATTGAATAGTCTATGTACGATTTTCCTCCACATCACAAACTTTAATTCAGCTTCTGTGTTCCAAAGATAATTGCCACTACTGCCAAGGCTCTCCATGCAGCGGAATAGCACCTCGGCAATGGACATGTTGGAACAATCCTGTTAAGTTGAAATAAATATCAATTAATACAAATAAACAATCCCAGGGACGGATTTACGTCTCAAATATGTCAAAGACATTATTGATAAATTTGAAGCATTCCCGGCCGCACCCCAAATTTTAATTCAATGCTTCAGATTTATCAATAATGTCTTTGACATATTTGAGACGTAAATCCGTCTCTGGGATTGCTTATTTGTATTAATTAATATTGGGTACCACTGTGCTACATAGATGTTGTTGTGTGATGCACGGGCCCTCTACGGCCTGGTACATCGTGCCCCGCCCTCCACCTGCTGTGAGCGGGCAGCTGTGCCTCCGCCGCCGCCGCCGCCGCCGCTGCTCCTGTATGCGGACCGCAGAGGCGGCCTGCTCCAGCCGTCACCTGTTGAGTGCCGGGTGTGGGAGGGGTCAGCGACCCCGCGCCCCTGTTGTCCCTGATTTACGGCGCATCGATCTCCATTTAGCGGCCCACCGCGGCACCTGCCGCTGCTGGTGTCCCCCATATTTCAGGTCTCACGACGCCACACACTGTCGTCACCGCTGGCATACCTCAGCATCATAATTGCCTCCTTACCTAACGACAACGACATTGTCAGTATCTGTAAAGGGCGAAATAAACTGTGACGAATAACAAAAATAAAATAAACCCTACATACATTTCTGGCCCCTAAAATTGCTACACCAGGAAGAAATGAAGGGTATACAATGGACAAATAATATTATATTAGAACTAACATGTGATTACATTTTTACGCAATTTTGGTGCATAGATCCTGAGAAATCAGTACCTAGAACAACCATCTCTGGTCGTAATAATGGCCTTGATACGCCTCGGCATTGAGTGAAACAGAGCTGGATGGCGCGTACAGGTATAGGTGCCCACGCAGCTTCAAGACGATAACATAGTTCATCAAGAGTAGTGATTGGTGTATTGTGACGAACCAGTTGCTCGGCTACCATTGACCAGACGTTTTCACTTGTTGAGAGATCTGGAGAATGTGCTGGCCAGGGCAGCAGTCGAACATTTTCCGTATTCAGAAAGGCCCGTACAGGACCTGCAACATGCGGTTGTGCATTATCTTGCTGAAACGTAGGGTTTCGCTGGGATGGAATGAAGGGTAGAGCGACGGGTCGTAACAGATCTGAAATGTAACGGCCTCTGTTCAAAATGCCGCCGGGCGTCGTTGCGAACAAGAGGTGAGCGACATGTGTAACCAATGGCACCCCATGCAATCTCGCCGGGTGATACGCCAGTATGGTGATGACGAATACATGCTTCCAATGTGCGTTCACCGCGATGTCCTCAAACACGGATGCGACCATCATGATGCTGTGGCCGAGCCATCTGCTGCACGCCAGACACAGTCTGCACAGGCACTACGGTCGGGGGTTCGAATCCCCCTTCGGGCATGGATATTCCAGCCGTTCTTAGTATTATCTAGTCCATAATTAGTTTGTAAGTTTGGGGACTGGTGACCCCGTAGGTAATTCGCACAAGTTCTACAAACATTTGGACATGATGCTGTAAAAAGAACATGGATTCATCCGAAAAAATGACGTTTTGCTAATCGTGCACCTAGGTTCATTGTTGCGTACACCATCGCAGGCGCTCCTGTCTGTGATACAGCGTCAAGGGTAACCGCAGCCATGGTCTCAGAGCGTATAGTCCATGCTGCTGCAAACGTCCTCAAACTGTTCGTGCAGATGGTTGTTGTCTTGCAAACGTCCCCATCTGTTGACTTAGGGATCGAGGCGTGACTGCACTATCCGTTACAGCCATGTGGATAAGATGCCTGTCATCTCGATTGCTAGTGATACGACGCCGTTGGGATCCAGCATGGCGTTCCGTATTGCCCTCCTGAACCCACCGATTCCATATTCAGGTAACAGTGATGGATCGCGAGCAGCAATATCGTGATACGATAAACCGCCATTGCGATATGCCACAATCCGAACTACATCAAAGTCGCAAACGTGATGGTACGCATTTCTCATGCTTACACGAGGCATCAAAACAACGTTTCACCAGGCGACGCAGGTCAACTGCTGATTGTGTATGAGAAATCGATTGGAATCTTTCCTCATGGCAGCACGTTGTAGGTATCGCCACCGGCGCCAAGCTTGTGTTAATGCTCTGAAAAGCTAATCATTTTCATATCACTGCCTCTTCTTCCTGTCGGTTAAATTTCGCGTCTGTAGCACGTCTTCTTCGTGGTCTAGCAATTTTGATGGCCAGGAGAGTAGATTTGCGGTTATATACTCCTTATGCAGCACACCTTGCTTTGTTTTAATACCCAAATATGTTTCGTCACATATTGTGCCATATTCCGTGGGTTTTGGATTTTATTTTGAAGAATAAAATACAACATATTTTGTTTATTCACAGATTTGGGCGAGTTGTTTGACTTGACAACTTTGTTGGAGATATTAGGTGTAATTTATTTACGATACTTACATTATGTTACTCGTAGGATTTTCATCTCCTTTAACTAACGAATGATAAGTTTTCACAGCTTGTCAGCTGCAAACAACAAGGCATTTATATTTAAGAAAACTGTTGCGCATTCGCCTGGAAGTTACGTGGAAAAATAGATCAGTGCGCAGAAAAATGTGAAAATAACAGAAATGTCAGTTTAGTAAGCCATGGTTGCAAAATTAAATGTGTGTCATTTAAGGGGACCTGAACGTGAAAATAACCGAAAAAGCTAATAAATAAATAAATAAGTAAATAAAAAATGAAGATGTGCCTCTATCTGAAAGACAAATTTTCTCGTTTCCAAAAATGTGTAAATTATATACTGTAAATAATTACACTCCAGGCCATAAAATTGCTACAACACGAAGATGACGTGCTACAGACGCGAAATTAACCAACAGGAAGAAGATGCTGTAATATGCAAACGATTAGCTTTTCAGAGGATTCACACAATCTCAGCGCCGGTGGCGACACTTAGAACGTGCTGAAATGAGAAAAGTTTTCAACCGATTTCTCATACACAAACAGCAGCTGACCGGCGTTGCCTGGTGAATCGTTGTTGTTATGCTTCGTGTAAGGAGGAGAAATGAGTACCATCACGTTTCCGAGTTTGATAAGGGTCGGATTGTAGCATATCGCGATTGCGGTTTATCGTATCGCGACATTGCTGCTCGCGTTGGTCGCGATCCAATGAGTGTTAGCAGAAAATGGAATCGGTGGGTTCAGGAGGGCAATACGGAACGCCGTGCTGGATCCCAACAGCCTCGTATCACTAGCAGTCGAGATGACAGGCATCTTATCCGCATGGCTATAACGGATCGTGCAACCACGTCTCGATCCCTGAGACAACATGTTGGGGACGTATACAAGACAACAACCACCTGCACGAACAGTTGGACGACGTTTGCAGCAGCATGGACTATCAGCTCGGAGACCATGTCTGCAGTTATCCTTGACGCTGCATCACAGACATGAGCGCCTGCAATAATGTACGCAACGACGAACCTGGGTGCACGAATGACATGTCTCGGTCACCTCTTGTTCGCAACGACGCCCGATGGCACTTTCAACAGTGGCCGTTTACATTTCAGATGTGTTACGAATCGTGTCTGTACCCTTCATTCGATCCCTGCTAAACCTATATTTCAGCAGGATAATTCACGACCGCATGTTGCAGGTCCTGTACGAGCCTTTCTGGATACGGAAAATGTTCGACTGCTGCCCTGGCCAGCACATTCTTCAGATCTCTCACCAATGAAAACGTCTGATCAGTGATGGGCGAGCAACTGGCTCGTCACAATACGCCAGTTACTCCTCGTTATGAACTGTGGTCTCGTGTTGAAGCTGCATGGGCATCTGTACCTGTACACGCCATTCAAGCTCTGTTTGACTCAATGCCCAGGCGTATCGACGCCGTTATTCCGATCAGAGGTGGTTGTTCTGGGTACTGATTTCTCACTATCTATGCACCCAAATTGCGTGAAAATGTAATGACTTGTTAGTTCTAGTATGATATATTTGTCCAATGAATACACTTTTATCATTTGCATTTCTCCTTGGTGTAGCAATTTTAATGGCTTGTAGTGTATTATAGTCTGAAACGTTTTTTGAACAAATGTCTGCACACTGGCGACGCTGATGCTACAGGCAAGGAATATTACTATTAACTTTGCACGCTGCCACAGTCATGGAAACAATAATGGCAATATACAGGGACCTTGCAGATAAAAAATTACTTAGCATTTGTCTACATGGGCTCAAAAATTTGTTAATATGTAACTAAATTAAATTGAAACTTTTACCTACTTTTAAGGACCTTTACAGCGTTATAAATTAGCCTGTTCACTTGTTCTCGCTCTTACGTATGCGCCTCTACTGGTTCTTTCCTTTATTAAATAGGAGACGGTCAGAACGGCCGGCGCCGTTTGATAACCACTTTCCATATCAATTTGCATATCGGAGCAAATTTTCCGAGGCGACAACCGCGCAGTCCCGGGCAGCAGCGCGGCGCACACCCCGCGAACAGAACGCATTAATTCGCAGTGGCGGCGCCTTTGATGTGCGTCACGCCGTCGCTCATTGGTTTCCAATGCGTCGACCGCCGCCGCCGCCGCCGCGCCGCTGAATGCCGATCGGATTACCGCGGAGGCCGGAGAAATCTGCAGACCGCTTCTACTACTTGCTGAAACGCTAATTTTGGCCTCAAAGGAGTTGTTAGTTCCAGTTCTTCCTTTTATTTTTGCACATTGTAATTACACAACTGTACATAATTTTTTTTTTATTGTAGGTCTCTACTTCGGCCAAAATCAGTACATCTTCCGATCGCTTTTACTCGAGATTGAGAAATACATAGTGCGTGGACAATGCAAGAAGTTGCTTTAACGCGAGTGGATGACATACTGCATACATTTATCATATTTATTTACGAACACGTACTCACAGAATGGCTATTGTAAATTTCACCGGTGGCAATAATAATACTTAACGAGCTGTTACATGAGTTTTATTTCAAAACTGCACCGTCAAAAGAAAAACGGTAAGATCGAAATACAATTAATCAATTTACTGACGATCGCTTTCGATGAACTATGCCATCATCATCTGGTATTATAAATCCTACAATATTACAAGCTATTTTATATTTTGACTAAGTTCAATGTTGCATTTTATGTTTAACCTCCATTTTTAAACATGACCACCTTCTATGATTTGTATTACCAGATGAAGATTGCATAGGCCATCGAAACCGGTCGTCAGTAAATTAATTAATCATACTGCCAGTTTGGCGTTTTGATATTGAAGATGATTATATTAATACGGTATTTTCTATGGTTTCATTTTAATATTAATGACTAGGTGTCCTAGAGACGTAACTACAAAATATCAAATGTTTGTAGAGTTTATGGGCGTCAATGCGCACGGCCGCTCCGCCGCGACTACACATACCATCCTAGTTCGTTGTGTGTATGCACTATGTGCCTTCCTTGAATTAGCGAAGTAAGAATTTTCGTTCTGGGGGAGGGGGGAGGATAAGTGTCTGTGAGCCTCAATCTGAAAAGAAGAAAAAAGAAAAGAGAAAAATCTTGGGTGGGGGAAGGGTAGAATTTCGCACCGCAGATGAAGTAGGTGGAGGACGTCTCTTCTATCTCTCTCTGTCTCTTTTTAGAGATAGTTAATAAGAAAGAAACCACGATTAGGAGGAGGGGGAAGGGAGCAAGCGGCGTAGAATGGCCCGTGGTCTAAGGCGTCATTGTACACACTTGGCGTCCGTTCCCTCCAGAGGTTCGAGCCCTCACTCCAGCGCGCACCTGTGTGTGTGTGTGTGTGTGTGTGTGTGTGTTGTCCATAGTGTTAGTTTCAGTAGCTTGTAAGTCTAGGACTGATGATCACAGCAGTTCAGAACGTAGTATATCGATGTGATGAAAGACCTATAGGATCGTACGCCAAGAGCATACCTCTCAAAAGGAAACCATGGGGAGAAAGTGTAAAGTGTCGGGTGTGTGGGGATTTGGATAAAAGAAAACAGCCACATTCCGTGTCGTCTTCCGTTTTTAGCAGACTTCTCGCCGATTGTCTCATCGGAGAGGCCGGCTATCTTTTTCTAAAATCGGGAGGAGCGCTTCTAAAACCACAGACAATACTCCTCCTCCTCCTCAGTTTGGGCACAGACAAATATATACAGACGGGAAACCTCCGTAAGGGCCCGGTCCCACGCTCAGGGGATGCTGAAGCAGTTCCGTAAGATGTCCCATGATGGCGCTGCGGCCAGAAGCAGCCCTTTAAACTGGCCAGAGCAGGTGGCAGGTAGCGGCTGTACCCACCACCACCTCCCCTCAAACGCCAGCAAGCCAGACACAGCCGTGGCCTCGTGACAGGCGGCACGAGCTCTCCCCTCAGCCTCCCCTCCACGCTACCCTCTGACATGCGAGAGACACCCTCAGTAGTGCCTCTAGTGTGGTCTACTGGTACTAAGCCAGGGAACCTCCTGACACCTGCTAGTATCTTACGGAACTATGAGGGGGAGCGGAGGACAGTGGTTTAGGGGTGTCTGCTTCTCTGTAAATGTTACTCAGTCGTTTGGGACACTATGCTTACACATTCACAACCTGCCGCTCGACCAGAGCACCGAGCCACCTTGCTATCGGGACCCATACGGCGCGGACCCAACGGCACGCCGCGGCCGCAGGTAGAGAGATCTGTAACGGCCGCCTCCACTGGAATTCCACTCTTCCTGCACTGCATTCCCGACAGCAATAGAAAAATGCATGTACTGGTCACTTTACATCATTACACAAACGATAAACACAGTTAATCAGGATGAGATATGGGCTGCCATATCTCGAAAGAGGGTGACATTGTTTTGGAAACAGGCATTCATCTTTGCTTACAAGCAGACACTGGTACATCATCATCCGAGCGTCTGCACCTCGGCTCAGACGCAGAGCAGCGTTAATGAGCGGCCTGTGAGTCGGCTGGGTGCCGCTGGGCTGCTGCGGTGGCGTTGCGTTGCCGCTGGCTGCCGTCGGCTGCCGCTGGCTCGTTACGCGGGTGCAGTAGCGGCCGTGGCAGCCACTCCCCGCGCAGGCTCGCGCTTTTTGCACAAGTAATTTGCGTAAAAGCCGTCCTCTGAAGCTGAAACAACCGCGCGGTTAATGAAATACTTTTTGCGCTCGCGTTTCGTATTTCGCCTCGGTTAATGGGTCTCGTGCTTCGCAGTGCTGAAACGCAAAATGTTCTCGCCGACAGCAGAGAAAGGGACGAGAGAGAGTCTTTCAGTGGCAGCGCGTAACCAAGAAAATGTCAGTTATCTCAACAGACTGCTACTCTAGCCAGTTGTGGGGAGTGTTCGTGGATAATCTGCGTTAAAAATTTCCAGTGGAAGGGGAAACCCCAGCAGGGGAGGGGGCAGGAAGGGTAGGAGCAAAGAATGTCCTAGTGACTCACCGAAGCCTAAAGCGTGGAAAATAATTAACCTACAATGGAGCATTTCGCTCGTTTATTCAACTTCATTTAGATTACACAGATTTTCAGAGATGAGGAAGCAATGCAGGTATTAGAAGTAACGTACGTAGCCATCTTGAATAACATTATATTGCGGAAAGAATATACACAAATGAGTGCTGCGTCTACGGTGCTAGTTTAATAAAAATAACACATATGTATTCGACCAGATCGTTTTAAGCACGTAACTAAGCATTGAATATGCGACTAACATCATCATTATAGACTGATACGCCTTTCAGCGTTCAGTCTGAAGCGTAACCTCCTTAATAAAATTCTTCCATGATCCGCTATTCAAAGATAACATTAATTCCTTGTCTCATGTTAAGCCTTCTACTTCAAAATCGTTCTTGACAGAATCAAAGTACTTTCGACTCCTCTTACTTTTTACTGCCGAATCCACGAGTCTCATAGGTAACCTTCCTTTCCCCAAGCGTATAACTTGTCCCCACCATCTCAGTCTGTTTGCTGTTAACTTCTTCGTCTATGATATTTATCCCCAGTATTTCTTTGATTTCTTCCATATGGACACCCTCATGCACCACACATTTGAAAATCAGAGGAGGCCAAATCTCGACTATAGGAAGGAAAACGAAGATCACTCAGTGGTACTATGGGTCAGCGGTTCTGGTAGCGATACCATGCCTTTTCTTGAGATATGCTTTATTTTCTATTTGTTTCCTGACTTTATTCAACAGCATATCTACGTAGTATGCAACGTTTAATGTACAATGACATTCCAAATTATCACAAACGACGAGTCTCCTTAGTTTCACCCATTCCATGCTTTCTCTTCTTTATTCTGGTTAAAAAAAAAGAACCCAAGTGACATCACACATTAAATTTCAGTCTAGAAGAAGTCACATTCACTGCTATAGTGATCATGCAAGTTGGTACACAAGTCTTCTTTCGTTGTGTCGCTGTATCAACTCTTTTGGGACCAATGTTGTCCTTTTTTGCTGTACTTGTAGTCGTCAGCGAAAATGTTTTGAAACGCGTTAACACTACTATCGAATGTAGACATGCGTATCATTAGGGAATTTCCACTATTATGTTTGAATTAAATACATCAGTGTCAGTCTTTAGATCGCTTTTGTTTCGTACATGACCAGTTTCGAGTCAGTTGCCCATCTTCAGATCAATTTTTTACATTTACTGAGTAGCTTGTCACTTTCTGAACAACAACGAGCACCTTTTACAGAACACACCAAATTTCCCTGTAACTGAAAAAAATTGACCTGAAGCTGCGTTTCTGACTCCAAAACCAACGATTATTTTAGCTTAATGCTACTGTTTATGATACATGACATCTATAATAGATCGTTCTTCCTGAATAGTATCGACAATGCGGGTTCGAAGTTGAGGAGTGAAAACTCCAAGGTCATTACCCGCCAGTCACCATTGTAAACTATTGCAGCAACTAACATTTAAGTGTTTGGCAGAGGGTTTATGGAAACGCTTTCTAATATTTCTATCGTTTCATTGTCTAATAGCGCGTGGGAAAAAGAATTTTTTTCAGTTTTCGATCTGGTTTCTCTTATTTATTATGTCAATTATCCTCGTTATGTAGGTGGATGCTAAGGAGAGAGTTGTTGAAAGAAACTTCGCAAATAGATCGCGCCGCAATTAATAACGCCTTTTTTATAGTGACATCAAACTCTCTCCCAAAAATCGTGACTATACAAAACGCGCTGCCTTTCTCCGAACCGTCTCTATAGTCTTCGTCAGTGAAACTTTGCGGGGATGCAACAATATGGAGCATTAGTGCAAACTAGGACGAGCAAGTGAAGTGTAGGCAGTTTCTTTAGTAGAACTGTTGCATCTTCTAAGTGTTCTGCAAATGACACGTAGTCTTTGGTTCGCCTTCCTTACAATATTGTCTACGGTGCCATTCATTAAACCACCTGCACAAAAGCAACTCATTGACAACGTACAATGTAAGTTCACTTTTCCACATAGTCTCCAATACACTCTAAACATTTCTCGGAACGGTCAACCAACTTTTCGATTCCGAATGCATATAAATCACATCCGGCGTTTCGTAACCACACGAAGGCAGCCGATTTCACGTCCTCGTCATTTCGAAATCGTTGTCCACCAAGATCCGTTTTGAGGTTACCGAAAAAATTAAAATCGCACCTCACCCGCCAAACGAGCGAACTGTTGCAACGATTCAAATGGGAGGTATGGCAACACCCTCCACACATTTCCGACTTAACGCCATTCTCCGTGTGGTTACATAACAATGAAGGAGATTTCTAGGCATCCGGAATCGAAAACTTGGTTGACCGTTCCGAGAAATGTTTGCATTGTCTTGGAGACTATGTGGAAAAGTGAGCTTAGATTGTATGTTAGTACAGCCGTCTTGTATTTGTGTAGGTGGTTTAATGACCGGCCATAACGTGGAAGTGCCACTTACGTTTAGATCTGCCCTCGTATTTGTGAATTCCAATAAAAAATTTTCGTAATTGTAATTCCTAGGCATTTTTGTTTTCATTTATGGGCTGTAGATTTGACTGATTTACCGTGTAAGTGAAATTTAACGAATTTCTTAATGTACTTATATAAATGAAATCACACTATTCACTATTTCACTATTCAACTGTCATGTTTCGCGCCGTCTAAATAGTTTTTAAGCTGCTTTTGATCTTCTGGTGAAACTCAAATCAATGATGCCAGACACATTAACATCAGGACTGCCATGTATGCCAGAGAGTACTACGAAAACACCGGATGTACTTCAAAGTATGCGTCATTCCTCATCCGAAGAGCAAAGAGGTGCATTGCCATGAATGGATGCCACGTAGAACATTTCCAATAAACACGTGTTTATGTCGTAAATTATACATTTGTGCACCTATGTTTAATGGACTTACAATTTGTTTCTACGACAAGTACCATCTCTCAAAGTGTTAGACACTTGTTTTAACACACTGTAAAAGAATATGCAGTTTCTGCAGGCGGACGAAAGTCAAGCGTAATCAGATCACGTACATTGCGTCTAGCTCTGCAAACAGAAATAACCACATGCACCCTTCTATGATGCTTGTTATATGCATCGTGCAAAAATATTACAATCAGGTAGAGGTTGGAACTCCAGGGGATATGAACAACGTTTTCACGTTAGCGTAACTAGAATAACCTATCATGGGTCTCCTATGGGAATAGAGAACGAGGAACCATTAATGTAATTTCCTAAAGTAGGGCTAGATAACAGTCTCGGTGGAACAGCTATCTCTCTTTTCCCTTTCAGATATTTTGCGTGCGTGCAACTGTGATAGCCAGAATGTTTTACAACACTTTACTAAATGGAATTGGGATCAGTTCCAATGACAAGAGAAAGTATTAATTTCTGTAATACAGTTGAAAATATTCTACTCGGCGAAATACAATCATTAACTTTAGAACTGACAATTTTTAGAAAGAAAACGAACGAAATCTAATTAAAGTTGTTGAATAATTCTGTTAAAGTGTACTCATGTCGCCTTACTAATAACATTCCCTCAACAACGCACTTGCCAATAACTTTATTTACAACCACCATACTAGATGCAACCTAATTTCGTAAACAAATTAAACGTGATATACGATATATTCTATCGGAACATACGAGGGTTGGTACTAAAATAGTGGCAACTATTTATTCACAACCGATACTAAATCTTTACACGTTTGCACCTGTTACTGTCCTTAAAAGTAGTCACCAGCGTTCTGTAGAGCCTGTTGCCAGCGATGTGCAAGGCGTAGCCTGTCCCGTTGATGATGCGAATAGAGCGGTCTACTGCCTGTCGAATTTCTGAAACAGTTCTGAAGCTAATGCCACGAAAGTGGTTTCTTTATCCTCGGAATCAAATGAAAGTCCCAAGTGCCCAAGTCCTGGGAGTATGGTAGATGGTACTCTACTTCCCATTCCCATCGACCGAACAGAACTGCCACAGCTTGCGCTGTATGCGTCCGCGCATCGCAATTGATGGATGGGTTGCGCAAAAAGTGTTGCCGCATTTTTCGCAAAGCTAGTAGCAGGTGATGCTCCGAAAGAAAACAGAAATACTGTGCCGTGACGGTGTTCGATGTTCTTGTTTCGAAATCATCGTGACACCGTTATGTTAGACCGCTCGCTCCCAAGTGACTGTGTTGCCCTCGATTTTGCGCACGCCGGTGACGTGAGACGGTCGAGTCCTTTAGCTCTGAGGCAAGGTATTACGTCAACAACGTGTGCTAACAGCAACAATAGTAGATTCAATTACATAGCTTTGCCGCAGCAGTTTTTCCACTATTTAAGTTCCAAAGCTCGTAATTACAGGGTAGAGAAACCGATTATACTCTTTGATAAGATAGCGAAGCCAAATATATATACCATGTGATCAAAAGTATCCAGACATCTGGCTAAAAATGACTTGGAAGTTCAGGGCGCCTTACATCGGTAATGGTGGAATTCAGTATCGTATTGACCCAGCATAAGCCTTGATGACAGCTTCGACTCTATCACAGGTGGTGGAACTTTTCTTGGGGTATGCAGTGAAGAGAGATATCGATGAAGTTTAGTGAGGCCTGGCACTAACTCAGTGTTCCAAAACATCCCAAACCTATTCTATATGATTCAGGTCAGGAATGTGCAGGTCAGTCTATTACAGGAATGTTATTGTCGTGTAACCACTCCTCCATAGGCCGTGCATTATAAACAGGTGATCGATCGTGTTGAAAGATGCATTCGGCATCATAGAATTGCTCTTCAACAGTGGGAAGCACGAAGGTATTTAAAACATCAATGTAGGCCTGTGCTGTGGTAGTGCCACGCAAAACAACAAAGACGTTAAGCTTCCTCCGTGAAAACACGACCACATCATAACACCACAACCGTCGAATTTTCTGTTGGCACTTTGAACGCTGGCAGAAGACGTTCGCAGGGCATTCGCCATACCTACACCCTCACATGGATCGCCACATTGCGTACCGTGATACGTCACTCCACACAAAGTTGTTCCACTGTTCAGTCGACCAAATTTTACACTACCTGCGCCAGGCAAGAAGTCGTTTGGCATTGATCTGCGTGATGTGTGGCTTATGGGCAACCAGACGACCAAGAAATCCAGGTTTTCTCACCTCCTGCCTGTCATAGTACTTGGAATCTCTGAATGATTGTCTGGATACATACCTGTGCGACCTTCTGCAACTGTCAGCGGTCTCTGTCAGTCAACAGACGAGGTCGGCCTGTATGCTTTCGTGCTGAACGTGTATCTTAAAGCTACCACTTCACTATCATATCATAAACAGTGGACCTAGGGATGTTTAAATCAAATGTTCAAATGTTTGTAAAGCTTATGGGACTTAACTGCGGGGTTATCAGTCCTTAAACTAACAAACTACTTATGAACTAGTTTATACTGTAGACGGCACAAACAACCATGCCCGATGTAGGATTCGAACCAACGACGGGGTACGGCCTCGCGCATCGTAGCATAGCACCTCAATGCGCTCGGCCGCTCCGCCGCGGCAGCGATGTTTAGGAGCTTGGAAATCTCGCGTACAATCTTATGACTAATGACAGCCAATCAGCTGACCATGTTCAAATTTCGTGAGTTCCGCGGAGCAGGCCATTCTGCTCCCTCACGATGTCTGCTGACTACTTGGGTCGCTGATATAGAGTACCTGGTAGTAGGTGGCAGCACAGTGCACCTAATACGGAAAGGGATACTTTTGATCACTTAGTAGGCTATATATCGATGAGAAACCATGTGTGAAAAGCGAGGGGTAGAGTGTGGCCGGGGCGGTGGGTGAGGGAGTGGCGTGTGGGAAGGGGCAGTAAAATTTTTAAGTCCAGAAAGTTCATTCAGGTCAGTATTTACGTATTCTCAACTGAGACCTCAAGGCGTTTTAGCGTTTAAAGTTAGAACAAGAAGATAGGTTACTTTGAGATTCATGGATGTGGCTCTGGCAGCATGGGCTGGAGGGGAGTGGGGGGAGGGAGGGGAAGGGGATGTAGATTGTTTGAAGCCTGCCCTCCACCCATAAAGTTATTCACGCCACTGACTAAACTCGTGAGTAACCAAAAAAATTCCAGAGCAGTGTTTTCCTTTTACTCATTTTATTGCTACAGCAACTGTTTAAGTACTCCACTGGCACCATCCTCAGACCTCATTATGTACCTGTTGTAAGACACGGTACGTTCAAATTTCCGTTTATTGCCGTTTGATACCTTCAATGAAAGGACACAAGAGTTTACGCATACCGCCAATAACAGCCACCACATTTGAACGTAAGATGTCTTACGACATGTATGTAATGTGGGCGTGAGGATTAGCTGCTGGAAATTTTGCCACGGCAGAATAGTCGTGTGCACTGAGGCGCCCTGTGGCGGTGCCAGTGTCTGTTCGCCGTCGGGGGTTCCAGTTTTCCTTCGGGCATAAGTTACTTTACCTTAGTGTAAATAGTTTGTAAGCCTAGGCCTGATGACCAACGTAGTTTAAGTCTCTTAGATTTACATTTTTTTCCATTTAGTAATTTTTGAAAAGTTTCGCTTTGAGCAAGGAAAACAGCTGTATATATTATCAAACAATATGGAGCGAATTAAATTAAAACCTGTAAGGTTTCAGTTCTTTCTTTCCTCACAAACAATTGTGAAACTGGTTCACTTAAGAAGGACACGCCTCCGCAGCCGTTCATTCTTTTCACAGAATACATGATTCCATGATTCCTGGAAAAGCTACTTTGGTCTGACGTGGAAAACATCCGATACAGTAGCGGTACGGCTAGTGAATGTGCGACAGAGGAAAATGTCTTCCGTCTTTGGAAGCCACCAGAAATCTTTCGGAGACAGGGGGCGTGAGAAATCACTTCACAGCCGTTTTCATGAAAAAGCAACAGCTACGCTTCCGCCTCATCAGCTGCTGGGTTGTTTTCTGGAAACAGCACACTTGAAGCCCGTTGTGGACGGTTTTTGCGCAATTGCTCTGCCGAACAGCTTCCTGAGTTGCACCTTTTACTGAAGTGTTGTTAGCTACGCAATGAGCTACGGATGGGCCTTCACACTATCATAACACGGGTCGTATAATGTTTTCAGCGCTATTAATTACCAGAGAATATTTTGGTATTGGTGAGCGTTAAGGTGCTTCAATTGAGAAGATAGTAAAAACGGCATCCCATGTCTTATCCATTGTCACAATGGAAGTCAAGAGAGTCACATTCATGCCTTCGTCACACGTATATTCTTACTAACTTTAATTTAAATTAATTTGAAGCTGGTTAACTAACAAGGCGCTATTTAACCCACCCTAGAAATTTGATGTATGGTGTGAAATGTTTTGATTCATCCTAACTGTGACATCTGCATTTAAGCGACACCGTTCCATCAAGATAAGCCCTACATTAAGCACATTTATAGATACATGTGATCAAGGGATAGCTCTCTCAGCCCTATGAAAACACTGCGTGCTATTAATACGTTTATTACAAAATTAACAGGATGAAAAAGACAACAAAAAATAAAAAAGTGGCAATTTACCAATTACTTTAAGCAATTGTGACTGGTGACCAAAAAAAGGGGGGGATGAGTCCTATCGTGGAATCAGTGCACGAAAAGGAGAACTTTACAATAAAGCGAAATTGCGCGTTACGCCGTGAATGTGCATCCAATAAAATACAAAAGAGGGAAAGAAAAAAACTAATTAGTATGCATTACGTTACGAGAGGCTGAAGAGAGTGCAAAACAGACATTTAGTTGTCCTAATTGCCAGTAAGATCGTTACCATCCTTGCATCTGTGGCGATTGTCGTGGTAATGTGGCTGCAGCTTGTTGATCTGTGGTTACAGATCCCCGTACTCTCCATCGTCGTTTCGACTTATTCCACCCCTTTGCTGTAAAACAGCAACCGAAAAGCCCTAGGTAAGGTAATTAATTTAATAGAGAACTGCAGTCTGCGTCCACAGTAAAGAAAAGCTACTATGAAACTGTTAGACAACTGTATGAAAGGCTAGATTGAAATTCTAACGGTTAATACAAGCCGTGATTCAGAGTGAGGCCCCTCAGGGGCTCAGCATTAATTTGCTGAGTACGGGCTTGGCGAACCCGGGGTCCTGAGCTGTGGGCTGTGTCGCGCCAACAGTCCGCTACACCGTAAGCTCTGTGCGTGCTTCAACGACCATCGTTCGGCGCGACGGCGGAACGTTGGATGTTTCAGAGCCCGGGGATCTTGGCTTAATCGCCCGGGTCGCGAGGACGGTACAAACCTCTATAAAAAATACCTCAATCTCATGGTGTGCTACGAGCCGAGGAGATGCATGGGTGTTGAGGTAGAACAGCCGCTAGCGAGCAACCTCTGAGGAACCTGCCGCACCTCAGTTGTATAAGGCTTACCCAGGCAAGCGGGACGTTTAGATCCCCAGCTGCTCGTGGGACCACAATGAAACGAGCAACAAATAATGTTGGTGGACGTATAACCACCGTCTCAAAGCGTGGGAAGTTTCATGCCACTTATTATGACCCCAAGTCGTTCCCTTCCTTGGCCACGCTCTGGGAGAAACGCAGGACTGCTAACAACAATGAACCGTATTCACCTAGATATTTGGTATGTACGAGGGCTGATGGGGAATCATTTACAACAGTGAAGTCTCAGTTCTTCGTAGAACATCTGGAGGAGAAGTTTGGAGAAGTGGAGTCCCTCTCCAAGATGCGTAATGGCTCTGTCTTGATTCTCACTGCATCCCCAGCCCAGTCGCGGGCGTTGCTTGCTTGCGATAAGCTGGGAGATATCGCGGTCAACATTGCGCCACATAATTCCCTCAATCTGGTCCAGGGCATTATTTTCCACCAGGATCTCCTCTTACAATCTGATGAGGAGCTGCGCGCCAACCTCGAGCGGCGAGGTGTTCACTTCGTCCGGCGCATCCATCGTGGGTCTAAGGACAATAAGGTTGCCACCGGTACCTTCATTGTAGCCTTCGAAGGCGATACACTGCCGGAGAAGGTGAAGGTGATGTGCTACCGGTGTGATGTAAAACCCTACATCCCTCCTCCCATGAGATGCTTCTAGTGCTGGAAGTTTGAGCATATGTCGTCCCGTTGCCCTTCCAGCGCCACTTGCCGGGATTCTGGACGTCCAGCCCACCTGGACGCCCCATGCACTCCGCCGCCCATCTGCGTGAACTGTGGCCAGGAGCATCCTCCCTGCTCATCACAATGCCCTATGCTCCGGAAAGAGAGAAAAATTATTGAATATAAGACCTTGGACCGGTTGACCTATACTGAGGCGAAAAAGAAATACGAGCGCTTGCAGCCAGTAGCCATGACGACTTCTTTTGCGGCAATTACATCGTCAGCACCATCTGTGGCGACACCCATCTCTTCTCATTCTTTTTCTGTGGGCCCCCAGGGCCACAAACCTACATCTGCGCCCAAGGTGGTTGGAGGCTCCCTTCCTTCCTCTGCTCCCAAGGTAATTGCCTCGGGAGCAACCTCCTCCCTTCTGCCGGAGACACAACAACCTTCTCCGGCACCCCTCGTTCGGAAGGGGTCCCTTGGGACACTCCCTTCCGAGGGTTCCGCCCGTGTCGCTTCTGACACAAGCCAGCAGCAGGCAAAACCGAAGGCTGCTGGACGCAGGGCCTCATGCTCCTCCTCAGTCCCTGAGGCTGAGTCTGAGAAGCCAGCCCTGCCGGCGAAGTCCCCGAGAGGCAAGAAGGACCGGAGGAAAAAGGTTGAAAACAACGACGTGAAGGATACCACGGTGGCTCCCGAGCCACTTCACCACTCCACCTCGACCTCTGGGGACGAGGTGGAAATTCTAGCGTCCCCAGACGACCTCGCCGTCGGGGACATCACAGAAATAATGGATACTGAGCCAGAACAAAGGCAGACAGCGGATTTGAGTGACGCTGATTTGTAATCTCCATGTCTTCCCAGTTATCAGACAGCATTATCCTCCAGTGGAACTGCGGCGGTTTCTTCCCCCACCTGGCTGAGCTACGACACATTTTAAGCACAACACCTGCCTTCTGCATTGCCTTACAGGAAACGTGGTTTCCAGCAATGTGGACCCCAGCCCTTCGTGGCTACAGGGGATATTACTGTAACCGTAGCTCATATAACAGGGCCTCAGGTGGTGTATGTGTGTATGTCCTTACCTCTGTTCATAGTGAACCTGTGCCCCTTCGTACACCACTAGAAGCAGTGGCTGTCAGGGTAAGGACAACATAAGAGTTTACCGTCTGCAGCCTTTATCTCCCTCCAGATGGTGATATTTCTTTGAATGTTTTGGCTGCACTTATATCGCAACTACCCCCGCCTTTCTTCTTATTGGGCGACTTCAACGCCCATAACCCATTGTGGGGTGGTACTTCGCTTTCTGGCCGAGGCAGAGTAGTTGAGTCTTTACTTTCTCAACTCGACCTCTGCCTATTAAATACTGGTGCCCCCACACACTTTAGTGTGGCACATGGCACGTTCTCGGCCATTGATTTATCGATCTGCAGCCACAGCCTTCCACCATCTGTCCACTGGAGAGCCCACGACGACCTGTGTGGCAGTAACCATTTTCCGCTTTTTCTGTCACTCCCACAACGTCAGTCCCCAGAACGCCCCCCAGGTGGGCTTTAGGCAGGGCTAACTGGAAAGATTACACGTCCACTGCTATTGTTCAACCTCCCCCACTCGATTCCATCGATGTGGTGGTCGAGAGCGTCACTCACACCATTGTTTTTGCTGCAAAAGCTGCAATTCCATGCTCCACAGGGTGCCCACGGCGTAAGGCAGTGCCGTGGTGGTCGCCGGAAATAGCTGAGGCTATTAGAGATCGTAGGTGGGCCTTACAGCGCTATAAGCGTCAACCCTCTCAGGAGCATCTCATTGATTTTAAACGGCTTCGCGCTCGTGCTCGCCAGTTAATAATAAGACGGAAACAGGAATGCTGGGAGAGGTACGTTTCCACTATTGGGACAGGCACCTCAGCCTCACAGGTCTGGAGTAAGATCATGCGGCTACAGGGATTACAGACACCAGTGGGAATCCCTGCGATCTCCTCAAATGAAGTCGTTTGTACGGACCCGGCCACTCTTGCAGAGATGTTTGCCGAGCATTATGCTTTGCCTCTGCAAACTATCCACCGGCCTTCCGTACATTGAAGGAGTGGGTAGAACGCCAGCACCTCCCCTTTCGTACCCACCGCTCTGAATCCTACAACAGTCCTTTCACTGAGTGGGAGCTCCTCAGTGCTCTTCGACAATGTCCAGACACGGTGCCAGGGCCTGATAGCATCCATAGCCAGTTGCTCAAACATCTCTCAGCAGATAGTCTTCGTAATCTACTTGCAGTCTATAATCGCATTTGGTGTGATGGTGTTTTCCCGTCACAGTGGCGGGAGAGTATCATCATCCCCGTACTTAAACCCGACAAACATCCTCTGAACTTGGATAGCTATCGGCCCATTAACCTGACTAACGTTCCATGCAAACTGTTGGAGCGGATGGTCAGTCGGCGGTTGTGTTGGATTCTTGAGACTCGTGGATTATTGGCTCCATGCCAGGGCGGTTTTCGCCAGGGTCGATCTACCACCGATAATCTGGTGTACCTCGAGTCTGCAGTCCGCACAGCATTTTCCCGGCGCCAACACCTTGTTGCCGTCTTCTTCGATATGCACAAAGCATACTATTCAACCTGGCGACGACACATCCTCAACACTTTATATGACTGGGGCCTCCGGGGCTCCCTACCGATTTTTATTCAGAACTTTTTAGCCGTCCGTACCTTTCGTGTTCAAATTGGTGCTTCCCTGAGCTCCTCTCATATCCAGGAAAATGGGGTTCCTCAGGGTTCCGTTTTAAGCGTTCCGTTATTTTTAATCGCCATCAACGGTTTAGCCACAGCGGTTGGATCGTCGGTGTCCCCCTCTCTTTATGCTGACGACTTTTGTCTCTCTTTTAGTTCCTGCAGCACCCAGGTTGCTGAACGTAGGTTGCAAGGTGCTATTCGGAAGGCACAGACCTGGGCCCTAAGTCATGGCTTTCAGTTTTCTGCCACCAAGACCAGAATGATGCACTTCTGTCGGCGTCGGACCGTCTACCCTCACCCTGAACTTTACCTTAACGACGAACTCCTGACAGTGGTAGACACGCATCGGTTTTTAGGTCTGGTCTTTGACGCTCGGCTGACATGGCTCCCCCACATTCGTCAGCTGAAACGGAAGTGCTGGCGCCATCTCAACCTTCTCTGCCACCTGGGTCATACGACCTGGGGTGCTGATCGCTCGACACTGTTGCGGCTTTACACGGCGCTGGTGCAGTACCGTCTCGATTTTGGGTGCATTGCCTATGGGTCTGCGGCACCTTCGGCACTGCATCTCCTGGACCCCATTCACAACTGTGGGGTTCGCATCACGACGGGTGCCTTCCGCACCAGCCCGATGAACAGCTTACTAGTGGAGGCTGGGGTTCCACCCTTGGGGATCCGCCGCCAACACCTACTTTCGGCTTACGCAGCCCATGTGTCTTGCTCCCCAGGTCACCCGAACCATCGTCTCCTCTTTCCTGATGTGGTAGTCCGTCCCCATCAGCGACGCCCCAGATCAGGTCGTACGATTGCCTATCGGGTTCAGTCCCTCCTGCAGGAGCTTGAGTCTTCTCCCCTTCCATCTTCCTATCGGGTCCGTGCCCGTACACCTCCGTGGTGTTTGCCAAGGCCGTCTACTCGGCTGGACTTGGCCCAGGGGCCCAAAGACTCAGTTCCACTGGAGGCGCTCCGCCGTCAGTTCTCGGCTATTATAGCGGAATTCCGTGGATATGACCTGATCTACACCGATGGCTCAATGGTGGATGACCGTGTCGGATTTGCCTATACACACGGTGCCCATGTGGAACAGCACTCTCTGCCGAATGGCTGCAGTGTTTACACTGCAGAACTGGTGGCCATTCACAGAGCTCTCATGCATATCCGGTCTTGCTCAGGCGAGTCTTTTGTTGTTTACAGCGACTCCCTGAGCAGCCTCCGAGCTCTGGAGCAGTGTTACCCGCGGTCTCCTCTGGTGTTGGCCATACATGAGACGCTTCGTTCCGTTGAACTGTCTGGGCGATCAGTAACGTTCATCTGGTCTCCAGGTCACGTTGGTATCCCGGGCAATGAACGTGTTGACAGGCTTGCCAAGCAGGCTGTCGGTATGTCCTGTCTAGAGATCGGCCTCCCGGTTTCTGATCTCCGTTCATTGTTGCGCCAACGGGTACATCGGCTTTGGGATGCTGAGTGGCGTAGCCTGAACACGCCCAACAAGCTCCGGATGGTCAAGGAAACGACGGCCGCATGGCGCTCCTCCATGCGGGGTTCACGACGGGACTCGGTGGTTTTATGTCGCCTCCGCATTGGGCATACGTGGCTCACCCATGGACATCTCCTTCGTGGGGAGGATGCGCCACAATGTCAGTGTGGCTCGCGCCTGACATCCTGTTGGACTGCCCCGATTTAGCCGCTTTGCGGCGGAATTTTAACCTCCCTGTCATTTTATCAGATGTTTTAGGTGACGATGCTGCAATGGCAGATTCCGTTTTACGTTTTATGCGAGCAGAGGGTTTTTATCGTTCCATCTAGCTGGAGATTTATTTATGTTCCTGAGTGGTTGACTTTTCCTTTTTTATTCTTCTGGTTGGTCAACCACAGACATCAGCTTTTTTCTTGACAGATGTCTTTGTGTGCTCATCTTTTCGTTTCGTGTCTTGTTATTCTTGCTGTTTTTCTTTATAGACTCAGTGGGACTCCTCTCCCACTTCGCAACTTTAAACTCTGGGCGTGTTATCTTTCACGTGTATGGCTTTCCTTTTGACGCCTAGAGGAGGAATGGGGGACTGATGACCATTGTAGTTTTGTCCCCCCTAAACAACCTAACAACAACAACAACAACCAGAGTGAGGCTCTCAAGAAACACGCACTTGGAGTGAATCTCCCTGCAAGTGGATCATATTAAATTACGCCTCTCACTGTGCCTGTCAGGTACACAGATCTGATTGTGTAACAATCAAGTGTGTTTCATGGCATAAGTGAACTTCGGCATACTATGTGCATCTGAACGAAGCACACGACTAGACGGGAGCAGAATCGACCGTCTTCGAAGCTAGCGGTTGAGAGAGTGACGTGTTCCCGGCTAACAGAGCCGAATGACCATTTCTCGCCGAAAATGCAGTCTTCTCTCTCTGAACGTCTCGCAGGGGATTGAATTTTACAACCATGCCCTCTGTTTAATAGGATGCCACTATTTTTACACACACACACACACACACACACACACACACACACACACTCGCACACGCACGAAACATCCCGCAAATCGCGAGTTTTGATATGTGTAGGGAAGTTCGGCAGTGCACCCCCACACAGGGCTGCATTGCCAATAGAAGAAGACCGATTCGCGCGAAAAACATGTGAGGCTCAATATACTGTTCGCGCCCTCTCTCTGTCCGACTCTAAGTCCTCGCTCTCTTTCTGGTGCCGGTCGGGCACGTGAACGTTATAGTGAGGCACTGCGTTTGCGCCTACGTTGGCCGCAGGTAACGGTAAAAGGCGGAGGGGAGGAGTTGGGTGGTGTTCCTTGTCCATTGCCTGGCGGGCTGTGGCTGCGAAGACCGACTTTTAACTCATACCAATTGCGTGTGCAGATGAAATGCTTCCACAGCTCAAAGCTAGAAAACAAGTAAAACAAAATGAACGCGCCTTCAGTCACAAAATTATGTTTTATTGTACACAATGCATTTCGATCTCTGAGGACTCGCCATCAGGTGCCTCCAAAACTAATCATCCTGCCACACAAACTACAAATAAATAATTACTTATTATATGCAAATTACATTAAAAATATTAATTTTATATACTGTTTGGTAAGAGCTACGTCTTAATACGTTTGCATACACATTTTCATGACTTCTTTTTAATTACTTACTCCTGAATTAAAGCAATTAAACATGGTATGTAGCACAGTCAGGCTGCTCTGAAGTGATAGGCTGTTGGGATTTAACATGAAAGGGTCGAGCAATTGACTGACGCCTTTCAACACCACTGTCGAAAAGTTAAGCATTGTCAGGAAAACCGGAAACCAAAAGGATAAAATGTGAGCGATCGCCCTCAATATTTACCTACGAGTACGTTTTCTCTCTGTATATGAAAGTTGTATTTCGTGATATGACTATTGCAGTTGCTGCAGTATGAATAAGACACCACTAATTTCTCACTCGTGTTTGTCCTGTTACAATGATCGGAGTCTCGTGGGGACAACTTAACGCAGTATTTTTCAACCTTTTGGAATATGCGATCCCCTTTCAAGTGAAAATTAGTTCGCGACTCCCCTTCTCAGTATCCTTGAATATCCCTCAAAGTATCATTTCTAGGCTTTGAAGACGATTCCGAGACATAGGGGATGTTCATTGTATGGCAGTACCAGGTTGACCACGAGTAATCACACAAGAGAACGACCAATATTTGGCCTTAACTACCTGACGAAACTGAAATGCACCAGCACGACTGCTAGTATTAATCCAGTTAGAGTTAAGTCAATACTATTTATTTACATCCTTTTACATGTATTGAATCTGTATAAATTATATTATTAATTGTTTATCTATTAAAATCATTGTTATATTATAGGTAACTCACATGTAAAGAAGTACTGTATGTGGAAAACCGTGGTACGATGTAAGTGAAGGCCTGATGGCCCTAATCTGAACAGGCTAAGTAAACAAATAAATAAAATTATGTGGAAATGTTGCAGCTGCTTCAGGGGTTGCAGTTTTCTGCCAAACTGTATACCATAGTACTCAGAACGGCAGGTTAGTTAGTGGGACGCATACCGCTGGTCGTCTGGCAAACTCCAGCGCAGAACCGGGCCCATGTACTGTGGAGTAGGCAGCATAGAAGTCCCACCATGAATAGATGGGAGGATGTGCTCTTCTCAGATGAATCCCGCCTTAGTTTACAGAATGAGTCCCCTCGTACTTTAATCCGGAGAGAACCTGGTATGCGGTACGACCACAGGAATATGATGGTAAGGGGCCAGTATGGTGGTAGAGGCGTCATGATGTGGCGAGGCATCATGTGAAATGATGGTACGGACCTGCACATCTTCATTGCTGGCTCGAGGATCACTGTAACTGCTCAGAGTTACAGGTATGAGGTACTGCGACCACGTGTTCCACTCTTCAGGAGTACGATAGGTCCAGACTTCCTCTTTATGGATGATAACGCCCGCCCACATCGCCCTTCTCTGGTGGATATAATTATTGAAGAGGAAGATATTCATCGCATGGATTGGCCAGCGACGTCTACGGATATGTTCCTGTAGAACATGCCTGGACTGCATTAGAGAGACGAATTGCTTCTACACCAAATTGTCAAAATGTTCAAATGTTTGTATAGTCTATGGGACTTAACTACGGGGTCATCAGTCCATAAACTTACAAACTACTTATGAACTACTTACGAACTAGGACGGCACAAATATCCATGCCCGAGGGGGATTCGAACCCCCGACCCAACAGCTTAATTAACAGCTTATTTGGCTGTGGATGATAATTCCACGGTTTTTAGTATTCGCATGAGTCCTATTCCAGCTATCAGGACCTTCGTAACACAGTTTTCATGGACTAGTTATGGCAATTTATGTGTGATTAAGCTTTACTTGGTACAGCAATCCTCCTGAGGGATGTCCTCGTTTAGTGATTATGCTTAATTTTTGAACGCTGGTGTAGGATTTTGTGCTCGGATCCCACGGAAGTAACTAACTATTTGTGTTATACACCTTTTCATCGAAAACTACTTCCTCCACTAGCTTAATAACGTCGCCATACTAGCTGGTACGAAGCCGAGTGTGTCTTGCTTTGCAGTTGGAGTGTCGCAAAGTACATCAGGCGCCGACGCCACTATGCAACACATCTCAGTAGGGATGGTTACGTTCTCTGCGGCCCACCGGTACACGACGGTCCAATGCAGCGTGCCGAAAAACCAGCAGTCTAGCCCAAAGACGACAAGATATTCAGCGCATCCAATCACAATAACGGTTGCTCCTCCTGAGTATAAGTTCGCTACATACGTGCCACCAGTCTGACGTCTGTATGCTCTGCCTCGCCGGTATTTAATACCACGCCGGCGCCACTCCAGACATTTCGGTATTCGCTACCGACGCATTCCATCGGCTTCGGACACAGCATGGCCTCCGACAGCTCACCTGTCCCTTCAGCGGCCAACGCTACGTTCGGCGACTGGTACGCTAGGACTCTGGGACCATTACTATCTGTAACCCTTATTCAGCGAAACTGCGAACTGTTAAAAATGTTCAAATGTTTGTAGAACTTATGGTACTTAACTAAGCTTACAAACTACTTATGACCTAGCTAAGACTAAGGACGGCACAAATATCCATGTCCGAGGGGGGATTCGAACCCCCGACCGTAGTGACCGTGTAGACCGTGATTAGAGCACTTCAGTCCCCTCTGCCACCGCGGCCGGCTGCGAACTGTTAAATAGCTGTACAGACCTATGATTTCCTGGAGAAACGTAAACTTAGGATTTTTAAGGAATCATTTCAAGAGGGGTGGTAATATCAGGAGTAAACTTTGGTTAAATTTTACTTACCGGCTCTGTGGTCCCAGGATATGACGTTGGCAACAGATGATGAATGCTTGGAATCGTGTGACGCTCGCATTAGCCAATCGCTTGATCTAATTCGGTATCCAATGGGATTCGTTGCGTATTTTCGTGGAATATACTAATGGATTTAGTTGTTTGACATTTTACGTTTTTTTTTTTCCCGCAAACTTGCATACTTCCATGACTGTATTTTACTAAAGCAAATTTTTGGTCATGGAATCTTCCCTGTACGACGACAACTTCTTTCAATGAACGGACTAGGGTATAAACAAGACCCTGTCTACCGTAGAGCAGCAACAGAATTATCTGTATTCCTCAACGTCTGCTGGAAACAGTACTGATGCCATTCTACGTAGTTCGGCTCTCTAACGACATTCACATGTTTGACTATTTTCTAGAGTCTTGTTTATTATAATGTTGCCTCTCAAAGACGTGTCTGCCTTTCTTTGTCATTGTCATCGCAGTCACGAGGAAATAATTATTATAGTTGCATTACGAAAAAGGTAGATCATTCTCGTAATACTGTGTGGTTACAAAGACTTTTCCCTCTCGGACAGTCTGATTGACCTTTGTTCTAATACCAATATTTATAATAATTCCCAGTTAATTTAAAGTGTCGGACACGACAACAAAGTGCTCCTTTTCTTATGAACATTCTGCGAATGCTTGTGATTTGTGGTTTCACTTACACGTCACTAAGCAAAATTTCAACAAAAGTGTTTAGGATAGAGTCTTCAGTTTGTATAATTATTTTATAAGCTTTTACTTATTTTGACTAGAGCAAACACATATCAGTTTACGCATATAGCATGTAATGAATTATAACCAGTAGCCAGTTACCTACTTCATCGTGGCCATGGCGGAATAGCCGTGCGGACTAAGGCGCCTTCGTACGGTGCGCGCGGCCGTTCTACATTTGAGTTTCGAGTCCTCCCTCGGGCGTGGGTGTCTGTATTGTTCTTACGATAAAGTAGTTTAAGTAGTTGGTAAATTTAGGGACCGATGACCATTACAGTTAGGTCTCATAACTATGTAAACATTTGAACATTTGAATTTCTTCGTGGAATTGGCATTACGTGCGAGGATAATCAATAGAATATGAACATTCTGCGAATGCTTGTGATTTGTGGTTTCACTTACACGTCACTAAGCAAAATTTCAACAAAAGTGTTTAGGAGAGAGTCTTCAGTTTGTATAATTATTTTATAAGCTTTTACTTATTTTGACTAGAGCAAACACATATCAGTTTACGCATATAGCATGTAATGAATTATAACCAGTAGCCAGTTACCTACTTCATCGTGGCCATGGCGGAATAGCCGTGCGGACTAAGGCGCCTTCGTACGGTGCGCGCGGCCGTTCTACATTTGAGTTTCGAGTCCTCCCTCGGGCGTGGGTGTCTGTATTGTTCTTACGATAAAGTAGTTTAAGTAGTTGGTAAATTTAGGGACCGATGACCATTACAGTTAGGTCTCATAACTATGTAAACATTTGAACATTTGAATTTCTTCGTGGAATTGGCATTACGTGCGAGGATAATCAATAGAATTGTCTTTATTCTCAAGACAAAATATTTATTACCGGGTGAATGTGATTGGCTGCCTTCATTTCGAAACTGGTCAGTTGGCTTTCCGGCATTCAGCATCCGTTGCGAACGTTATCTCCGGCCACCACCGATCCAGTATTTAAATTTCAGTATCTTTTTTTTTTTTTTTTTTTTTTTTTTTTTTTTTTTTTTTTTATAGAACAGTGGAAACATGACGCTCTTTTAACTTCTGTTTACTGTAAACTATCTTCAGGTTACCGCTAAGGTTATGCTGATTTTGAGATTCGGCCAGTGTAGAGGTGTTGCTTAAAATCGAATTCTTACTTAGAGAAATATATTTTAAGTTCCTCTTGTCCAGAGCACAAGTCACTTCATATGTCACACAGATATGTCTTGTTTGAACTGTCACGCTCAATGACGCACACTAGACACGACCGTTATCATCATACACTACTGGCCATTAAAATTGCTACACCAAGAACAAATGCAGATGCTAAACGGGTAATCATTGGACAAATATCTTATACCAGAACTGACAAGTGATTTTCACGCAATTTTCATGCATACATCCTGAGAAATCAGTACCCAGAAAAACTACCTCTGGCCGTAATAACGGCCTTGATACGTATGGGCATTGAGTCAAATAGAGCTTGGATGGCGTGTACAGGTACACAGGCCCACGCAGCTTCAAAACGATACCACAGTTCATCAAGAGTAGTGACTGGCGTATTGTGACGAGCCAGTTGCTCGGCCACCATTGACCAGACGTTTTCAATTTGTGAGAGATATTGAGAATGTGCTGGCCAGGGCAGCAGTCGAACATTTTCCGTATCCAGAAAGGCCCGCACAGGACCTGCAACATGCGATCGTGCATTATCCTTCTGAAATGTAGGGTTTCGCAGGGATCGAATAAAGGATAGAGCCACGGGTTGTAACACATCTGAAATGTAACGGCCACTGTTCAAAGTACCGTCGATGCGAACAAGAGGTGACAGAGACGTGTAACCAACGGCACCCATACCATCACGCCGGGTGATACGCCAATATGGCGATCACGAATACATGCCTCCAGTGTGCGTTCTCCGCGATGTCGCCAAACACGGATGCGACCATCATGATGCTGTAAACAGAACCTGGATTCATCCGAAAAAATGACGTTTTGCCGTTCGTGCATCCAGATTCGTCGTTGCGACATCATCGCAGGTGCTCCTGTCTGTGGTGCAGCGTCAAGTTTAACCGCAGCCATGGTCTCCGAGCTGACAGTCCATGCTGCTTCAAACGTCGTCGAACTGTTCGTGCAGATGGTTGTTGACTTCCAAACGTCCCCATCTATTGACTCAGGGATCGAGACGTGGCTGCAAGATCCGTTACGGCCACGCGGATAAGATGCCTGTCATCTCGACTGCTAGTGATATGAGGCCGTTGGGATCCAGCACGGCGTTCCGTATTGCCCTCCTGAATCCACCGATTCCATATTCTGCTAACAGTCATTGTATCGCGACTACGCGAGCAGCAGTGTCGCGATACGATAAACCGCAATCGTGATAGGCTACAATCGTACCTTTATCAAAGTTGGAAATGTGATGGTGCGCATTTCTCCTCCTTACACGAGGCATCACAACAACGTTTCACCAGGAAACGCCGGTCAACTGCTGCTTGTGTATGGGAAATCGGTTGGAAACTTTTCTCATGTCAGCACGTTGTAGGTGTCACCATTGGCGCCAACCTTGTGTGAATGCTCTGAAAAGCTAATCATTTGCATATCACAGCATCTTCTTCCTGTCGGTTAAATTTCGCGTCTGTAGCACGTCATATTCATGGCGTAGCAATTTTAATGGCAGGAGTGTATATCTCACTCAACTGGTGATGATTTTCACGAGGTGTGGGACACGAAAACGGAGAAAATGATTTCAAGCAGATCTTGTAATAGAATCGTAGCCATTATAACTATCAAAAACAACCATTACTCTTACCCCCGGTTCTTAGGACTACTCTGTGGCATAATCTGTTGCCAACTCAGAACGACAGGGTTATTAAAAAGAATACTACAACTTTCAAAAATCGATAATGCTGCCAAGAAGAAAGTAGAGCTAAGATGTTTCTCTTGTCCATTGAAGAAAGATCTGAAGTTTTATTTGGTTGCTAATTTGGTCACCAGGGGCGTCGTGGTCTCATTACTGTTTCTAATGTAAAGATGCCTAGTGCTCAACAAAAAGCTTTTGGTTTTACTGACACGGCGGAAGTAAATCGACGACAGCGTGCATTTCAAGCCAAGTATGGGGTTCAACCTCTAGAAAGGTTGTGTATCAAACAACCGTATAAGTAATTCACAAGCATTTGGACATTTTTTGAGAAGTTCATGGTGGCCGTATAGGAGTGAACAACGTGTTGACCGCATTCGGGAAACATTTGTTCACTGTCCAAAAAACTCGATCGGCCGAGCTGGCAGACAGCTACAAATACCTCAACTGACTACTTGGAGAGTCCTAAAGAAAAGATTGTCGTCTTAAATTGGTCCAAGCGGTGTTCAAAGCTGATACGTTGGAAAGACTTGATTTGTCCAAGTTTCTCCTTGAACATTAAAAACAGTTGACCTGTTCATTTCGAAGGTAGTATGTAGCTATGAAGCTACATTTCAAAAAAAAAAAAAACGTTAACGCCAATGAGTCACTGTATGGGCCACTGGAGATACCGCGGGAAATAACTGAGCATGAACGTGATTCACCTAAGATTTTAGTCCCTTTCTCTTGGAAGATGCAGTTTTAAATAGGCAAAACGAATACATTTGTTGCTGGATTTACTGTTTCTTCGACTCGAATAAGCAACACGCCAATTCGTATTCCAGTAAGATGGAACACCACCCCATTGGCACTTATTATCTGTGACTATTTGAACGAAGGAGCAGCTTATATTAAAATATGTATGAATTTGTTTTCCATTGAAAAAAAAAATTTATACGTATTTTTTCTTATTGCTTCGATACGCAATGATTCATTAAGTTTCTTTGATTAAATACAAATTTTCACAGTTATGGTACTCTTTTCGAATCACCCCATAGTTTCCTATTTTATGACCACCACATTCTTCCACGTTTTTCCAGTTTTGAGGAAAAACAATCGGAAATGCTAAAACTGGAGCTACCTTCGTAGAATGATATACTTATGGCTACCTTATGTGAAACTGTATGTTCTGACAGGTAACTAATATTGCCATATTGTTTTCTTGTCATAACCAATTTTCCTACCGGATTAATGCAAATTTTCGTACAACCATCCCGTTGCTTTGTGTCTTATTGTGAAGAACATCAGAAATAATTCAGATTTTTGAGACGACCATTGTCTCGTTATACCAAGGAGTGGCTTTGAATACAAATAAAAAATTGTAGAAATCTCCCCATTCCATTTTTACGTGGTGTGGTACAGCAACCGTGTTCAGTTGAATTCTTGAATAAAATAATGTCTGGATTGCAAATATTTTTTATTTCAATAACTCGTTTCGCTCGGTTAGGGCACCTTCAGATATCTTGTATGATGTCCCTGTACCTTAGGTCGTCAACATAATAATACGACTTGCATCAGTATAGGTTCTAGTACTAACGTTCAATAACTGTTATCCGACCGACGCAACACCTACAGTGTTGTGGACACTAATCTTTATTGGAGGTTACTCGCAGTACAAATTTGAACGCTGCCTCTGGCAGTGCTAGTACCTATAATGACGCAAGTGATAAAAATATGTTGACGACCTAAGGTACAGGAACATCATACAAGATATCTGAAGATGCCCCAACGGGGCGAAACGCGTCATTGAAATAAAAAATATTTGCATTCAAGACCATAGCGACCATAGCACAAAATTTACTTCAATGCCTCTCCTTATATTGCTGTCAAAACTTTGAAACTTATATTTTTTGCGCAGAACAAGGCATCGGCCTGTTGCCAGGAAAGTCCGATGTCATGGTTGTCACTTATATAGTTACCTGGCATGTCATATCTGTGGAGAGCGATCTGAATAGGTATAAAACACACCTTATCTGAGGTTATTGAGCCAAGACGCACATATTTTATTTGTCATGACCGGTTTCGATGATACATATCCATTATATTATCGTTAACTGGAGGTTTGTCCCTTCTGCCATGATACTGACCATGTCATCAGAGGTTGAGGTCTCAAAAATGTTCAAATGTTTGTATAGCTTATGGGACTTAACTACGGGGTCATCAGTCCCAAAACTTACAAATTACTTATGAACTAACTAATACTAAGCACGGCACAAAAATTCATGCCCGAGGGGGGATTCGAACCCCCGACCGTAGTGTCCGTGCAGACCGTGACTGGAGCGCCTCAGTCCCATCGGCCACCGCGGCCGGCAGGTTGAGGTCTACGCGCTGTCACCTGGAGTTGTTATTTCAGTACTTACAAACTAACTCTCCCGAATATTGTATCACAAAAGTGTTATAGTAATATTCGTTCGTATCTTCCAGGATTTCCAAAAGACTCTCTTCATGATGTGAGTTTTCATGTTGAAGGTGCCGTCGGAGGTTCGAGTCCCCCCCTGGGGCATGGATGTGTGTGATGTCCTTAGGTCAGTTTACCTTAGTTTAAGTAGTTTGTAAGCTAAGAACGGATGACCACGCAGTTTGGTCCGATAGATTTACAAACAAACATGTTGAAGGAAATGAGATAATGTTGACAAAATGATGACTATGTGAGACTGTGAACGCCGCACGCGGGTGTGTTTGCGTGTGTATGTGTGTGTGTGTGTGTGTGTGTGTGTGTGTGTGTGTGTGTGTGTGTGACGTTTGTGTGTGTTCGCGTTCCCAATTAACGTTAGGGCGCGTCGTTGAGAACGAGGCGGTAGCGGTTTCCAATTACTGCAACTAATGAATATACATGGCTGTTGATTTATTGGTCAATTAATTATCCAAACAGCAATCCGCCTGTTGATCCGTGAGGATGCGTCGGCACAGGGACGTGACGTAACTCCCGTAGGTCACGGTTGCGACAAATGAACTCGCGGCATGCACTCTGTTTGTTCATTGTGTCCCAGCGCTAAGCACTGCACAGTCCCCCAAAACAATTCTGTGTGACAGTCGTAAAGGCACATGAACAGCTGCTGGGGTGCGGTGGTACAAAAGGAAAAGGTGGTGAAGAACTTTAAATTGTCAAAATAATCTCTTATCATACCAAACCCCTCCTAAATTTGGTTCAGTCTTATTAATAAAACCTGTTTATAGCTCTTATAGTCAGTTCCTGAGTGAATATAAGTTTTCTAACGTCACCTTATATATATATATATATTAAAACCCAAACAGGTCCTTATATCCGCGGGAGAAAGACAAAAGGCCAGTACGTAGCTTCACATTTAAGTTTAAACTCTTTACCCCCAATTCAGTCATGAAACTGACGTTCGAGCGAAAATCCACACCTTACTATATTTTAGTTTCACATTTAAAATACCAGTGTTTCATTTGAATTCGTCTTGAAATTCAGTAGCCAGTTATAAACTTTTCAAGCCGGCCGCGGTGGCCGCGGGGACTGAGGCGCTCCAGTCACGGTCTGCACGGCCACTACGGTCGGGGGTTCGAATCCCCCCTCGGGCATGGATATTTGTGCCGTCCTAGTTCGTAAGTAGTTCATAAGTAGTTTGTAAGTTTAGGGACTGATGACCCCGTAGTTAAGTCCCATAAGCTTAACAGACATTTGAACATTTTTGAAACTTTTCAAACCGATTGTGTTTTCTTCCTAGATGTAGAAGATCAAATAAACTCTTGAAAATTTCCAATTCAAATCAAATAATAAATCATTCCATATAGATGATGAAATATTTAAAACTCTTCTTCATTCAAACATCACATGTTTATTGGTCCACTTGCAATACAACAATATACTATTTGCTTCTGTTCGAATCATACATTCACGAGGACATAATCTGAACTGACGAACATCCATAGCAATGATAATGGTAAATAATCTTCTTAGAGGACGATCGATGTCCCGCAATAAAGAATGCGCAGACACGTCCGCTGCACCGTGACCGTCGGCTACCTCCATATAACGCAAGGCCAGCTCTGTGATGCCGGTCGGTGCTGCGGCGACGCTGCTCCTGTTTATTGCAGTACCTCGATCGACCATGAAACGAACAGAAACAAACACAAAACATTTTCTTAAGTATTACATCATAAAAATCAGTACTCAACATTCAATAAATCGTTTTCATTAATATGCAATCTTTAATTTTCATCTCCTGCAAAACAAAGCTGATATGGGAGAGTAGGGACTCACAAATCTGTCCCAGTACAATGGCCACAGTTTCATCTTCTCGCTATCCTATAATATTTTACCCTTGAGTCAGATTTTAAATTTAATATTTTTCACCTGAATATGGTTATGTCTTCAATTAATAGTGGAAGCAAGCGCGGTCACATCAAGTCACTACACATACAAATACAAATGAACTTCAGTAACAGCTGAAAATGAAATATTATCTCTAGCCTAATTCCTCATTCTACACCAAAAAGTAATTTTGGTGTTGTAATATTAATTTTAGTGCATACCACGTTTCACTAACTGGAAACTCATCTACTCAGTTGTTAGAAGTTACACAACGTTATTGTCACATATCCGCCCACGGTATTTATTAGTATAGTTGGTTAAATTTATTAGTATAGTTGGTTAACGTTATGAGCTTATTTACAGGAAATCTATGAATGTATGCTAACTAAAGTGGTATCAGGGCAGTAGTAGAAATTAGGTACTTAAAGAGCAAATAGTGAATTGAAAACAGCAAGACATAACGGTGTTAAAGACCTACAAGCATGGAACTAGATAATTTCAAAATATACCAACAATGTTGAAAAGCGCGGATAAAATGAAGAAGTAATCATGTTACGCAAAGTATTCCGACACATTTCAAATTCGTTGTAAATCGCTTCTTTTTTTATGAATAAATTTGAACGGATAATATCAAATAATCAATGAGCTGTGTCCAAATGAGATGCCTAACTAAAAACACTTAAAAGGTCAAATGAGATGTCGTCAAACGACATATTGGGATTCTCCAGTAAATACGAGTAGTATGTACGAGTAACACACAAGTGACGGAATACAACATTCGGTAGTTTTATGAAATTATTAACGGGTCAGTAGGTGGCTTGAATCAAGTAGTAACGATACAAACTGAAGTTCCTCATTTGTTTTATAGCGTAATCTGTATAAAAACTGTAATATGTCGCATATTGTGAGGCACCAAAGATTAGGCAAAACAACTTCACACATTCTCGCAAGAGGCCGCGCACTACAATCTCTTGTCACGTGCGTGAAATCTGATTGGACGAGGCATAATTCAATAGACCGCACATACGCCCTGAATTACAGAACTCGTCATCAAATAGGACTGTACCTCGCCTTCTTAGAGACAGTGTCTCTTATTTAGCCTGACGGCAACGCGTTCTTCGTGTGTGTTCTTCGTCGCCGCGGTGGAGTAGCCGAGCGGTCTAAAGCGTCTCGCTGCGGAGCGCGCGGTTGGTTGCCGTGGAGGTTCGAGTCCTCCCTGGAGCATGGGTGTGTGTGTTTGTCCTTACGTTAGTTTACCTAGGTATAAGTAGTTTGTAAGCTACGGACTGATGACCACGCAGTTTGGTCCGATAGATTTACAAACATTTGAATTTGTGCTTAGTCAATAGTGCTACGATCCAGCAGATAGACTTCTAATGGAAAGTGAGGACTTAGAAGTATAACCAAGAATATCTGCACTTTATCGGCCATCACTGTACATCAGCAACACCAAGTTGAGTGTAAAATTAAGTATAATAAATTTTTCACATGTTTTTAAAATTGTGGAATCCTTTTGATAAAGAGTACCGACGCACACCTACCAAGTAACACCTTCCACAACAGAAACCAACACGTCGTAGATATGTTATGATCTGCCAATGAAGATAGGCATAAATTTCGTCCCTGAGATAACACTGCCACTGGCAATCCTAAAAAGCTGTCGAAATATATTAACGATCCAACACACGGTTATATTTTGTCTCATGATGATGATGATGATGATGATGATGATGACCACCATTATTATTAAAGACTGATTATTACTCTCAGCATTCAGTCTGCAGCATATTCCCCCTTCTAAAATTCCTCAATGATCCGCTATTCAATAGTAACTTTGATTCTAGACCGATGTTAAACCTGCTACTTCAATATCGTTCTTGACAGAATCCAAGTACTTTCTCCTTGGTCTACATCAACTCCCCCTACTGCCGAACCCTTGAGTTTCTTAGGTAACCTTGCTTCTCCCGTGTGTTTAACATGACCCTACCACCATTTAAGCTTGTTCGCTCTAACTGCTTCATCTATGGTGTATGTTTTCCTTTGTTTTCCTCAATATGAACACGCTCCTGCCATTGTTCCCATCTATCAGTACCTGTAATCATCCTTACATCTTTCATATTTGTAACCTAAATCCTATTAATAAGGTAACCCGTACCCACCCAGTTTTACTCCCATACAACAAAGTTGGTGGAAAAATAGAACGGTGCACTACTGATTTAATCTTGGTACTGACCTCCATCTTGAAAAATAGAGTAGATCGTAGTTCAGCAGTCATTGTATTAGTTTCACTACACTTGATTGCAGTTGTTTCACTATGTTGCCACCCTGTGAGAAAGTCAACTTAAGTACTTAAAATTGTGCACCTGCTCGTTTTTCTTCATACTTCGCAGTCAATCTGTTTAAATACCTATCCCACGTAAGTAACTTTCTTTTCGGAGATGCTGATGTTAATACCATAACCCTTTGATCTAGCTCTAAAGCATTAGATTGCAACCTTTTTATCGAATCTGCCATCACAACTAAGTCGTCGAAATAAGCAAGACTGCTTATTTTGTCTTCACTTATTTTAATCTCACCCTGCCAGTCCATTTTTTTCAACACATGATCCATAAGTATTATCAACAACAGTGGTGACATGCTACAGCCTTCACTCACCACTGAAACTACCGCGTACGATGAACCCAATTTACAGTCAACTATAACTGCTACCTGACTATCTACGTAAAGACCTTTAATTATCTGCAGAAGTTTCCTCCCATTTCGTAATCTTGTAGAACTGACAATGGCTTCCACCTAGTAACACGATCATAATCCGCCTCTAGATCCGTAAAACGTTGTTACAATTCCCTGTTCTACTCGTACCAATTCTCCATTATTTGCCGTGAGCTAAAGATCTGGTCTTGACAGCGTCTGAGTGGCGTAAACCCACATTCGTTTTCATCCAACTTGGCTTTCACTAATACTTGCATCTAAATATTTCGGTATACAATTTTAAATGTTTAGCCCTTTCTGTGACGGCAGACAAACTGAACACAGCCTATGATTTACATAAGTTTCATCTGCACAAAAAACACTAAATACTCGCAAAACGAATGGTAAAGGAGAAACAAAATTCGTTCTTCATGAATGAGGTTGGTAATGATAAATCACTACCAACCCCCTATTTTGCTGAAGATCATCAGTCTCTTTAAGTGAAAAGGGGCGGCAGTAAAATCAGCTATCGAATGGGAAACGGGAGAACAAATAATTATCGGGTAGTCGCATTGAGAGCAGAAGTGATGCGTGCAATTCCACTGTTAGAAATTTACTTTTAATACAATAAGCTAGAAAATTCACTGCACTCCGCAGTGACAAGAATGAAGAAACAAAAACATATTTTTCATCCCCCGTCATGCGGAAATAAATACCAGTCAGCTGCAATAAAGTAAAAGCAGCTTCGCTCGAATTAAAAGCGGGAAAAAATATCGGATAACGGCTCAAATGGTGAGTACTCTTGACAAGCAGAGTGTAACTAACATGCCGCCAATATCTGGCGTTTTATTTTTATACAGAGCTGAAACAGCTACTGTGTTCGCAAATGTGATGATACAGCTAATAGGGAACAACGCTTTCCCGGGGAAATACTGCTTTTTATAGATAGTACTGAATTCCTTAATCATCTTCACATGAAGTGAAATGATGATTAGTATTCTTAAATGTTTATCTGTCACGTTAAGTGCAATGTTGATTCGCCATGAATTAAATCGGACTGAATTGTTTTCGCAACTATACGTCACTCACCTGCATCCGCTTCTGAATCTTTACTTCGGAAGCCTCCTCTCCGTGCCTAACGGAGAGTACATGGTGTACCAATGTCAGCTGCTTCTATTTCCGTTTCATCCACGTACGGTTCACGGCGAAAACACGTGTGTACGCTCTAACCCCTATACGTGGGACATACGTAGCCAAATAGGAATAAATTGGTTGACTATTACAGTAACTTACGATCTAATACCTTTGAAAGAAGACCATATAGAAGCACAGAACGTCTCTCCTCCAACGTCAGCCACTGCAGTTGGCTAATATCAAAGTCACTTTTCCGTACTTACTAAATGAACCTTTAGCAAAGAGTGCTGCTCCTCTATTGATGATCTTTGTCTGCTACGGATCCCACAATGACGAGCAATATTCAAGTATTGGTCTAACGAGTGATTTGTAATCTGTTTACTTTGTTAATGGAAAACACTTTCTTTAATATTCTTTCACTCAATCTGTCTAGTTCCTACCATAACCATGATTCATTTTGTGCTTCCAGCGATTGTTCAGCAATCATTTAATCATACAATAAAGAATCTATGTCTCTATGTATTGTACATTCATGTTGAAGGTCGATTACTATTCTCTGCACTAACAAAGGACATCTTTGACCTCGAACGCTCAACCTGAAACTATGCTTAGGGCCGGTTCGTCCATCTCCCGTTAATCTTCCCGTTAGTGAACGAGCAGATGCCTTTAACGTCCAGTTAAATGTGCTCGTTAAGTGTATTGCGTTTGTCATTGCCAGATATACCTCTTTTTTGCTAACCTGGAGAAAAGGAGAAGGTGCGATATATTTCGACTTTTTTGGCAATAAAAACAAATGAAAGTGCCGTATAAATAAACTGCTAATCGCCATATTTGACTATCGGGAAGGATGTTAGCAGACAGTTATTATTTGGCGCTATGGCAAACAAACATGAAAGAATCTCGAATTTTACAAGACGTTAGTGCGGGAATCTTGTGTCCTGTCCACAATGGAATGTAAAAAAACAGACGGAAGGAAAAGGAAGCGACATTGTGGCAAATGAATTCAATGCTGTCCAAGGAACATGTAGGAAAGCACACGTGCGTAGGGCCTAGTACGATAACATACTGTCAAGTGCGTAGTACCTTAGTGCAAGCAAGAACTTGCACATAGGCGAAAGTGCATTGTTAAGAAATCACATTTTAGGCCTTACACTAGGCACAACAAGCATAAGTAAATACTGAATTAATAAGCTTGCAGACATAAATAATGTATTCTGTTTTCTATTACAACTGATAACTTACGTATTTTGTAACTATCTGTTGGACTGTACAGATGGTCGAGGAGTTTTTCATGCAGCGTTTCCAAAGTGGCTTTCGAAGACGAAATCGAGCAACAAATTCTGCATCATCCCAGCATTCAAAATGATTTGCACGAACATAAATAGGTCTAGGACGCCTTATAGGGGCAATGACCTCTAGATCGTCCAAAATATTGACATCGTAATTTTCAACCAAATGTCTTATTCCAGCCATTTTCATCACTTAACTAGTCGTTACCCGTAAGTTTGTATTTAGATATCGCAACAATAATTTTAAGGTTATGTTGCATAGCTGCAATATATCATACTCATCTAATCACTACTGACATGGACGGGGGCGAGAAATATGACGATACAATTTTCCAATAAAGCTGCTTTCCACACTAGTTTTTCATAAATGTAGTGCTTCTGTTATTTTGTTCGATAAATCGGCCTTTATGACGTGAATAGGCTATATTGCGGTATTTTAGCGCTTTGGAATCCTGCCATTTTCATACAGATTCTAACTTAACCGGTCGTTAGCCGTGTAACGATCAGAATTTTACTCGTTAACTTAACAGCCAGTTTCAGGTCTTTTAACGTCGGGTTAACTAATAACAAAACATTGTCAAACGCAAGTCTCTGATAACGACAAGTTAAAATCTTAACTGGAATTTAACGAGACATTGACAACCCGGTCCTTAGAATGACGAGCAATCATAAACAAAATAATGGTGTGCGTCAGTTCCATGCAAATCGCCGCAGTTGTCTGCTAGTGCCACTAGATGGTGGCGTAGTGTAGCTGCACTAACCAGTGCTTCAGTTGTGTAACCAGTATAGCTGCAATAAGTATTTGTCTCTTGGAGAGTTCGCAAACAGGCTGCAATGCAGTGATATAATGAAGATACACAACTCGCTTTCGGTCCAAATGTTTTAAACAAACTTGAAAGAACCAATCCATCCCTCTGGATGGAGCTTACAAACTACTTAAACCTAGATAAACTAACCTAAGGACAAACACACACACACCCATGCCCCAGGGAGGACTCGAACCTCCACGGCGAGCAATGCGCGCTCCGCAGCTAGGCGCTTTAGACCGCTCGGCTGCTCCACCGCGGCTACTAGTTTTCTCTTTTGGATAAACATATAGATCTGTTGGTTACCGGCTCTGTAGAATGCGTCCATTAAATTGCTCTTGAGGAAATCATTCGGTTCCTATATTCTATGGAGCTACTCCCCACCTCGTCTCTTTGTCCATATTCTCATCTATTTCACCCGCCCCCCTACTACTCCCACAACTCTATACACGTCCCTACCCAGCTCTTCTTCCATACTGTCTCTGATAAACTCCTCATAACTCTTCTTTCTGACTATATCCTCCTCCTCGTCCTCCTCCCCCCTCTTTCGGCACAATTACTTCTTCCCTCGTCATAGCTACTCAGAATTAAGAACTCAAAATTTATCGTACTTTTTCGTAATGCCTTGTAACATCGCCAAGTGAACCGATTGTTAGTCTTTTTTTTTTATGGGACTTAACTACGGGGCCATCAACCCTAAACTTACAAACTGCTTATGAACTACTTACGAACTAAGACGGCACAAATATCCATGCCCGAGGGGGGATTCGAACCCCCGACCGTAGTGGCCGTGCTGACCATGACTGGAGCGCCTCAATCACCTCGGCCACCGCGGCCGGCATTGTTAGTCTTACAAAGAAGTGAAGGAAATAACAGCTCTTGTAAGGAGCGATATTTAAAGACTTACTTCCAACGCCAATAACGTTCCTGCTGCTGACATCATCGACCTAGGCATTGTGGCATTGTAAGTTTCCGGTATGCGTTAGTTTCTTCAAATGCAGCATTTAAACATGAACGATCCGAGATTGTAATTTCACGAAATTCTGTTACTTTTATGTGTCATTTTTACCATAGTATCTGATTGCAAACAGGTCAGAAGTTGGTAGCACTTCAAGTTTCGATGCTTACATATTACTTTTGGTAATTGCCTTATCACGAATGCGAAAATATATTGTTGACTGTCACCTACTTAGGTAGAAATGATCATCAGAATAAAATACGAGAAATCAGTCCTCGAACGGAGACATTCCGACATTCTTCCCGCACGCTATTCGAGAATGGACTGGTAGGTGAATAGTATAAAGTCTGGTTCGATGTACCCTCTGCCAGGCACTTAAATGTGATTTACAGAGTATCTCATGTAAATGTAGATGTACATTCAACGCATTTCGACAGACCACAAAACCTGATCACATTTATTCATCATAACAAATTAGTGTGGATTTAATGAACGAGACCTCCGTTTTCTAATCCAACGATACGTCGCTTTCCTCTGTATGAGGATCTAAAAGTTACACGAATGAAGGGGAAGAACTTTGGCCTTCTGGAAGAGATGGATGATCAGTTACACTTTCGAATAATTAGAATGCACCTTCCATTTGATGTATGATCAACTAGTGCCATATACTTAAAATGTTCAAATGTTTGTAAATCTATCGGACCAAACTTCGTGGTTATTAGTCCGTAGCTTACAAACTACTTAAATTAAGGTAAACTAACCTAAGGACAACATACACACACACGCGACGGCGAGCAACCGCGCGATCCGCAGCGAGGCCATATACTTAATCACGTATATATAAAAGATTGAGCCGCCCATAATGGTCGCGTGATCTAAAGCGTCATGCTACGTACTGGGCAGCCGTTACCGCCGGACGTTCCTGCCATCCCTCGGGAATGTGTGGATTTGGTCATGTGTGTGTATGTGTGTGTGTGTGTGTATGTGTGTGTTTGTGCGTTTTGTCATTAGTGTAAACTAGTATTGCCTGTGGTCGAAAATCGACCAATTGTGTTTACAATGGTCACAGGGGGTGAAATTTTACGTATCATGTCGCCGGCCTCGCGTGGTTATGTTGGCAACATCAACAACACGATAGAAAATCTTTTCCCATTTGTTCGAACCATATAGAATGACTCGATTAGTGTATCGTACAGGCCATGAAGTAAACAAATAATGCTGTTCCTGCTTTATGGTTGACAGGTTCTTGTATGTGCCCTCGTCCGCTCAGTAAAAATAATTGCCCTCTTAAAGCGAAGATTCCATGTGAAAACATCAGCGTTGTCAAGCGATTGGCTAAAATGAAGACTCACAGGATTCTCACTATTCAGCATCTGTTGCCAACATGATCATAGGAGGCCGCTGGGATATTTGGTCAAATTTAACCGGCACTGGGAGGTATGAAAGATATCTTTTACGTATTAAGGAAAATGCCTGACACAATAAAAACAAATAAAAACGGAAGTACATACTTCTCATGCCATTTGCGAATTATATAACTTTCATTAGCCTAATAACTTTCATTAGCCTAATATTTGAAATGGAACTACAATTTCGGTGTTCGTATATTTATACAACGCCAAGAAATGATGTTATTCCGATACTGCGATAATCAGAATTTCAGAGCTGACAACATGTCGACTTCGTAGTTCCACCCGAGCACCGCTAGATGCCTCTCCCGGCGCATCAGCCTTTATACCGGCATTCATATGAAAACATCCCTATCCTTTAACCACTCTTAATCACTGCGGAAATAAAGCATTTGAACGGCACAAGAAAGTGAGTTGGGAGCACTCCATGTTTCGATATTCACTTATATTAATACATCATTTTAATACTGCAGATGCGCTGCATTACAACGTCTTTGGTCGAGGCGAATAGCCAATCAGTGAGCTGATTGTTGGAGAATGTAGAACTTAATACATGTTGTAGATAGGAAAATTTCTACTTCCTTTTACCACTTTTAATGGTTAAATGCGCGCATAAATTTATATTCGTGAAATCAACGACAAACAATCTTTCGAATTAAGTAACTTTCATTGGCCTTCTTGTACGAATAAATTAGTAATCTGTACCACAATTTTCCTGTTAGCGTATTTATATAATGATTAAGTGGTTTGTAAGTCTGATGACCAAAGCAGTTTGGTCCATTGGTCCTGTAGGTTTGACTTGAACACAAATGACCATTGTGATCCAAATTGGTCACAAGTGGCGAATGATGTATTCAACTCCAGAACAAATGCGATAACCGTGATACTGTGACAACGTTCTGAGAAAGTGTCATTTTGGCCGGTAGGACAGTCACCGGCGGCTGCAAGCAGACTATTTGTCTCCAGCACCGAACGTCCAGGGAGAGTGATGGTTACCCGAGTGACAAATGACGCAGCACGCGCGAACACCAAATACGTAAACGCGCGTCCACCTTGCTGAGCGATGAGTTACAGCTGCAGCCCAAAGGGTGCCTCCAAAGCACATCGGGGTATCCGTCATGTTCACGTGTCCACAAGCTTTGTGTACTTGACACACAACGTATCTATTTCTCAATGTGACGTCACGCTCTCCACCTACTGATTCTGTGCTCATGACGGTGAGGCTACCGCCAGTGCCACATTCAGGTGTACTCGTATTTATTCACAAGATCCGACTTGACTAAGCTGACAACGCTTCAAGTGATTACTATGACAGCTTATTCAATGTCACTAACATTTTTGCCTGTCCTTGTACCGCAAGATTTCTTAGTGGTGTGTTTAACGGTTTTTCCTTCAGAGAGTAACAACTATTTTCTTCACATCTCTAAATACATGTGTTTAGATTTCATTTATATTTCAGTAGTACCATCAAACTACTGACCGATTTCATTTTTCCCAGCATTCTCGAAAGTTTTATCAAGGGTAATTTACGGCCAGCTTCTCAACTACCTGACCACAAATAACATATTGTCCAGAACACAGTTTGGATTTCTGAAGGGTTCGAATACCGAGAAGGCTGTTTACACCTGCAGTGAGTATATACTTAATTCATTAGATAATAAACTGCCAGCAGCAGGTATTTTCTGTGATTTGTCAAAGACCTTTGATTGTGTGAACCACAACATCCTTTTAAGTAAATTAAAATTCTGTGGTGTCACAGGCAATGCTGCAAAGTCTTTAAAGTCATACCTCAATAACATACAAGAAAAGGGTGTCAATGCAAGGGATTAGTCAATTAAGCCATCAGTCAGTACGTGATTGGGAAGAAATTCCATGCGGTGTCCCACAAGGATCAATCTTAATGCCATTGATTTTTCTTGTGTACATTAATGACCTCTCATCAGGCACACTTCCAGAAGTAGAGTTCGTTTTGTTTGCAGATGAAACAAGTATTGCAATAAATAGCAAGTCGAGTATAGTTCAAGAAATGTCTCCAAACGATATTTTCAAGAACATTAATAACTGGTTTAATGCCAACCCTTTGACATTAACCTTTGATATCTCAGTACATGCAGTTTAGAAAATAGAAGAGGTTTACATTCCAGCATACGCATAAAGTATGCCGAAAAGCAGAGAAAAGAGGTCGACGGTATTAAATTCCTGGGATTACAACTTGATAATAAATTCAATTGGGAGGGGCACACCGCACAACTACCGGAAATAACAAATCTGTGCTTGCAATTCAAGTCTTATCAATTGTAGGCGACATAAAAACAATAAATCATGCATAATTTGCTTATTTTCATTCTATAATGTCATCTGATATAATATTTTAGGGTAACTCTTTTATTAAAGCAAATTCTTTCAGTATCCAAAAGCGTGTAATACCTATTATTTGTGGAGTAAATTTATGGACATCTTGTAGAAGCCTTTCTAAGAACTGGGTACACTAACTACTGCCTCTCAGTATGTTTATTTCTTAATGCAATTTGTCATAAATAATATATCCCTTTTTCCAAGAAACATCTCAGGTCATGCATAAAATACTAGGAACGAAAACGATCGTCGTAAGGACTTAAAAGCACTTCCTTCAATTAATAAACAGGTCCACTCCTCAGAAACACATTTTCAATAAATTAGCAGCAAATTTGCAATAAATAAAGATCAGTTTAAGATGAGCCTGAAAGACTTACTAGTGGCAAACTCCTCCCACTTCATTGACTAATTTTTGAATAAAATCAACTGATGTATTTACACTGTTAGTATTAAAAAAAGGAACTTTTATTGACATGTTCCACATCCACGACGATGTATTGAATACAGATCTATGGAACGAACAGTTAATCTAAGTAAACTGATGTTTGGCAGCGATTTATTAGATACCCCCAGAACAGAAACTTTCAAAGAGAAACTTTTGATATTTTATACGGTACATTACCTAATGAGACAGATATCTTCTACTTTTGTATAAGGGTGCTCTGTTATTGCTATGTGTGTGTTTAAATGAAGTCACTGTTGAAAAATATGAATTAAACAGAAGTGTGTTGACTTATTTGAAATTAAATTGAAACACTGTAACGTAGAATAACATAAAGAAAAGCCAGAAGTCTTGGTAGGAGAATTTGAAATATATGCGACATTTTCAAATAGTATTCTAGTCGAAATGTATATGTCTGTCTGTACACAAAGTGGAAAGTCTCATTCTGTATTCCATGTATCTCGTGGAGAGTAATAGCTGAATGGTATTTCATACACGTAGGTCACTGTGTGATCAACACAAAAACTAAGAACAATAAATATTACAACCTCTCAATTATGATGATGCATTTGATTTATCAACACGATGATAAAGTAATACCACAGAAATTTTAATTCTCCTCCCAGCCTTACCGTCAGTATGTTGGAGCCTGAGACATTTAATTGACTCCATTATATTAATCTAGGCATGTGTAATTATGAATAACATTATTTTTAAGCTAACGTTAAAACCTGTAACAAATTAAAGAAATCGGTTATTATCATGTTACTGAAATCATGCTGCTTATTGATAACGATGAATGATAAACATATGAATAGATCAAAGTCATCTAAAGAAGTGTCTATAAAATTGTAGGACTAACGCCAACCATAGTATTATAAACATGTGTTCTCTGAAGTATCCAGAACCTGAGATTCCTAACAGAATTCTTGTGAAGAGTTAGTGAAAGTAAAAATGTCATAAATCTATATTGAGTAATTCCCCGAGCACTTGAGGTTTAATACAAGATTAGCTTAACTACACACTTCAGTACATTAATAGAATGTGTTTTTCAGTTCAAGTTGTGATTGAGTTATATGCAACCGCAAAAATAGGCAGGTCTTGTATTTAACTGCTTAAATACATTCTTTGGAGTTTTATGGGTAGGTTTTATGTACCTAATTTTCTTCACATTTTACAAACTAATCTTATAGAGTCATTTTCTGAGTTTAAATGATCATTTTCCAACCTATCTACTGAAAGTGTGTCAGTGCTTTCAAGTACTTCTATTTTTTTGCAGAAATATATGGTTTGTGAAGAAATAAATACTTATATCTCAACTGCATAATGGATAATGTGCCACACCACCAAAATATTATAACAACAATGACAAATTTCCAGCTTGGTGGTATAATTTTTTTTTTTTATAGAATTGTATTTCCGGTGGCTAGGGTTGTTTGGTAATACTTATGCTAATCAACTGTACTCAATTCTGATGTTACCTGGAGCATGTAATCGCTTATGATAACAAAATTATGAAATCACAAATTCACCTACAACGGGATACGGAAATCACCTAATATTCGAAATACTCTTTGCATGATTTTATATTGTTAATAACCGCAGAAGGTTTCTGTTATTGTGCATTATCTTTATATAGTTTGAATAAAATTAATGGATTACTATGTCGCACTATGATAGCTTATGAATATTTTGTTATTAACATTAACATTGTGTGGAAGAGCTTTGTATTTAATAGCACTCAAAATTACATTTCTGCACTTTCATCGATGATCATCTTCAATCATTTCCTTAAAGGGTTTACATAGTCACGGAAACGTAAGCTGTACATTAAGATTGCCACATACTAATCAGGTTTAATAAAAAGTGCTTTGGTGAATCAGAAGTGGTATCAAAGTTATCATTTGTTCCACATGACATTCTACGCAATTAAATGTACACACCAAAGTTGGTTAGTTGACAGAAACCAGTCGTCTCTGAGATTTCAAACTGTTTAAAAAAAAATCCATATTTCGGCTAATGACTGAGTTGTAAATGTGCGTATTGATGTTGTTGTTGTTGTTGTTGTTGGTTTTAAGGGGACTAAACAGCTAGGTCATCAGTCCCTTGCGTATTGACATCTCCATGATGCCTATTGGACGTACTGCTTTCAAATTTAAGTAGTGAAAGAAATCTGAATTTAAAACGGTCTGAAATCTCAATGACGACTGATCTGTGCCGTTTACCCTTTCTGTACGGAAGCTAATGTGATGAAATCTACGCACATTTTCCTACAGAGTAGCACTTTTTTAATTCCCTGTAGTTGCCGAAATCGACAATTAGCAAGACTGGTATTGTCACTGAGAATGTGGAATAATTTAAAATAAGGTGGGATATTGGGTCTTTGTCTATCATCCACAAGATTTAAGTATTTGTTAAGCTTAAGGGACTTAACTGCGGGGTCATCAGTCCCTAAACTTACAAACTACTTATGAACTGACTTACACTAAAGAAAACACAAACATCCATGCCCGAGGGGAGATTCGATCCCCTCGACGGGGAACGCCTTCGCGCATCGCAGCATAGCGCCTCAATGCGCTTGGACACTCCGCCGCGGCTCAATAACCATAATCTCAAACCTTTGGGGAACACTTTGTGATAAACTATGACAGAAAAGAGACGCGTAAATAGCTCACATTATGCATTCCAAAAGGAAGAGGTCCGGTAACGCTTTCTCGGAATACTTTCAAATTATTTTATTTTAAATTGCTTGAGAATCAATGAATATCTGCCATCTGTCGTAACCATAGCATGAGAGAGTTTGTATTAGAACTTTTTTGGTCCACTAAAAGTGGGCATTAAAAAAAAATAATAATAAAAAAAAAAAAAAAAAAAAAAAAAAAAAAAAAAAAAAAAAAAAACAGCTTAACCATGCATCTGACACGGAAATTGAATAACCGAATTTGTAGAGGAGAAAATTCTCTACAACTTTGCTCTCTTATGATTTTCTCATATCACGTATCGTTTCAGAGATATTTGCAAAATAACGGAGATTTTGGGATGTATGTCTGTCTGTCTGTCCGTAACGTATAACTATTTTTAAGACGAACTGTTCATCCGATCACCACCAAATTTTGCACACATAATTGTAGGCTGCCAGGGACCAGAACTTCCCTTTTTCAAATTTTTCGAAAAAAAAATACAGTAGTAATCCAAAAAAGAAAGCCGTTTGTAACATAATTGTAATTGCGAACGAACCGTTCAACTGACACGAAAACTGAATAACCTAATTGGTGTAGAACCTAACTGGTAGAGGGGAAAATTCTCTACAACTTCGCTCTATTAAGTTTTTTCTATATCTTGCATCGTTGCAGAGATATTTGCAAAAATAACGGCGATTGGACGATGTCTGTCTGGCTGTAACATATTCCCACTTTTTAGGTCGAACCGTTCAACCGATCGACACCAAATTTTAGACATAATTGTTGGCAACCAGAGACCAGAATCTCGCTTTTGGAAATATTTCTAACAAGAAATACTTCAGTAACACCAAAAAAGCCGTTTACAATATAATTTTAATTGCAAATAAACCGTTCATCTGACGCGAAAATTAATAACAGAATTTGTAGAGGAGAAAATTATCTACAACTTTGTTCCCTTATGTTTTTTTTTTTTTTTTTTTTTTTTTTCATATCTCGTATCGTTTGAGAGATATTTGCAAAAATAACGGAGTTTTGACACCCTCCATTAAATTAACGAAAACCAGCAGTTCGCAGATGTCACGTGACATTCCTCGCCCAGAACTCTCTCCGGCAAACGCCATTTTGCGTTGCGTGTTAGATGATTTTCTTATTGTAACTTACACGTTGTCATTTCAAAACAATGGCCCACTGAAGAATTAACAAAAAGACGTCGTTCTTCGTACGATAAATGATAATCAAGTGTCTACAAATCCCATATTAGCGTCAGTTAACAACGGCCATCAATAGTATGAGATTAAAAAACGCAATTCCCAACTGTTAGCTGTAGCGTAGTGGACAATGTGTTGGTCTGTGAGGCTGAAAGTCAGCGGTTCGAAACTCGCCACTACCAATTTTTTTTCCTACGAGGGTTTCAGACACAGTCACAGTCATTAATTAATTTTTTATTATTTCGATTATTATTTTGGTCCAAAATGTTTGAAAAAACTTACAAAACTACAAATCTAAAGTGGGCCGTAAAACACGTCAGTGCGATTTTTTTTCTTCGTGGTTACAAACACATTCAAATATTACATGTAAATTTAGTAAATTTGCTTGACGCCATAAGTACTAAACATCTCTCTTGTGCATGAACTACTGTGGACGCATCTGTGATTAATTAATTTTCTGTGTTCTTTTGCAGGTGAGTACTGTTGCCAAGTTCACCCCTTACCTGCTCTCTACTTAAACAGCATCGTCTTCTTGGTGAGTGAAAACAGAAATAAAAATGTTCTTTATGTGAGTTATCCAATGGAGACCTTTCACGGCATTCTACGTAATCTAGCGAAGATGAAACTTTTGAGGCTTTGTTAATGAACGTCATAAACATACACCGACTTTGTTTGCCGCAAGATTGCACTGCATAAATTTCTCGATATTTTCGCTGTTCACTTCTACAGTACTTTCAGCTGGGTACTTACACCGTTTAGGTATTACAAAGGTACCTGCGAAAACGTAATCCAGTGAAAAATCCTAATTCAGTTTTATAAACGGCGCAATTATTTTACACAGGCTAGACTCATTTGAACTCTTCTCTCTACCGCAGTCTTAAGAGAGAAAGTTCTAGTAGCCATTGGTTATATAAGTTACACTCCTTGGTAAATGTAAGAAAACCAAATTTTCTGTCTGTAAGATTCAGCGATGTTATAGCTGAGTTTACTATGTTTCAGTGGTAAACTGAATGTTAAATTGAAACGGATCTGTTTTCTTACAAGAAAAGTTTTATTTAATCACGAAAGACATTTCACCACAGTTGTGTTATCTTCAGTACTTGATGAGCATACTATGACTTTATGAAAGTAATGTCCGTAGATTCGTGCAATTAAAATAAGTAATGGTATTTTTTTGAAAGATGAATAAAAAAATAAATAATCTATAACATTGTTTACCATCAACACTTAAGGCAACAACGATATCGGAATAATTACGCAGATCTCATGATTCTAAAAATAATTTAAATATCTCAAAAATTGCATATGTTTATTACTACTACATCAAAAATATACAAAAATCAAGCAGAAAATAACCATCTTATGAATGCGTCATGCAATTTCAACAAACCTGTTTTCGATTATAGCTTATTGTTTCTAGCTGTCATCTGTAAAGCGTCGTACTTGTATATATTTATTTAATGACTGATTTCAATGGATAAATTTCTAATGGAATTATTAACAGATCATCATATTTTCCACGGTAAGAATGAAAATGCAAGCACCGTGAATTACCTCTCGTATATTTAGTGTTTCTACTAATTTTACAGTTTGCCAGTAATTTAAGTAAATATTGTGTAGCATGAGCGGTCAAGTTCATAAAAACTGGTTCGTCATTTTATTTATTTCAGGATTTATGATACTAATTAATAATATTTTTTTTTTTTTTTTTGTATTTACATACCGGTAATGTTACATTAGTTATGACAAGGTTTCAGATAGTTTTTACTTAAATAAATATTTCGTGTTGGAAGGGATAGTAATCGGCCATTGAGGAAGCGGACAAAGGAGAGAACTGGTGGGAAGTGTGTGTTTGAGAGAGGAAGGTGAGCGAAGGGTGTGCGCGCAAAAGGAAACTCCACGTCTAGTCGTTGCAGAAGAAGGACACTCCTGGATGATAAGTGATCTGTTTGGGCGAGAGTAACACAGAGAACGGTCGCTTCTCTGCGCACTACATTTGGCGATAACAATCGGACTCCAGTGCAGCTGATATGTGTTTATATTATCACACAAGAACTTACGAGTGTGCAAATGATAATGGGAAAACTTTAACAGGTTTGAACTGTTGATAATTTCATGTTTATTTCTCGCGAAATATAGAGAGTTTCTGTGTTTCTTAAAGTTATGATTACTTATTTGTGGGAAAGTGCTACCAATTTCTTGTCGCAAGCAGTGCAACGGTTTAGCCATTTTATTCTATTTATGATTAATTTATCGTATGACCACTTCCGGTAAGGTACCAATTTGATTGAATAAGCCATATTCTACTAAATCTGACTTAGCGTACATCATTTGCAAACGTTAGAATAAAACCCTTTTTGTAAATGAACCAATTATTTTATGTAATATTTATTATTTGTTTCGCAAGCTACAGCCTATTCAGAGAATGCTTTTAATTATAGGATCAAAGGTAAAGGATAATATCTGCAACTAAGGCAGTGCTGGGGCATGAAAATAGACATGTACGGTTCTACCCTAAGATAACATCGAACCAAAGTTCTAAATCAGATTCGTACATAGCTCAAAATACAGGTTATTACAGTGTGTAGTCACATGCTACAATAATAGCTGTGAGAAACTGTGCTGTAGGATGAAGCGTAAAGACGTAATAAACAAGCGAATTTTATGTACTTTAGGAACATGTTGACATTACACTTTCATTCTTCTTTAGATTAAATATGGCTTTATCTTTTTTACATTAATTGTACACTGTGGCTACCGTACAGGATTCGCAAACAGAAAGTGCTCGCACACGTCCATGTGGCTCACATGTAACACAAGACGCAAACATATGAGGTTCACAAATTCAACCTGGTGGGAGAGGAATAGACCAGAAGAGAGGGGTAGGGGGTCGGTAGCACCAGGAATGGAGCCTACCTAATCTACGCCACTAAGACACCAAACAAGTAATTGCCAATCCCGCAAAGGTCCTGGACAAGGATCAAGAGAAATAAGAAAAACGAAAACTGTTTAAATCTATTCGGGAATATACCACCAAATTTAAAATCTGATTAGTTTTCATAGTAATAAAATCAAGTTTTTAATTATAGCCTTCTGTAAATAAAATCGACGCCATTTAAAATTGAATTTGAGTCACACTATAAGTGGAGGTTGAGGTGGCAGAAAAAAATTCGCCTCGTGAGGCATCCTTCTGGAGTGAGATGGAGCCGTCGCTTTTCAATTTAAATGCGCTTCAGTGCCTCGAAGGGGGATGTATTGTGTTTCGCAGGAAAAGAAAGGAAATAAAATAAGAGAGACAGGCGTGCCGAGGGTCGACGAAGAATTTCTGCGGATTCTTTGTTCCGAATTGCGCCTTTATCCAACAGAATCTTTAACTTAAACATCAAAAGTCGGCAGTCTGGAGTTTTTTGTTGTTTTATCACAAGGAGTAGTGTTTATGTTTCAATCTGACTGTTTCATCTTAACTAACGTCATTCGTTAAATACTGACAGGCTCTTTATCAGATCATTTGTAAATGCATAAAATAATCCTCCATTTGCATGGCAGTCAGTAGCTGCTTACCAAATATGAAGGGTATTACTTGTCGCTGACACTACAATTTAGGTGCGATTTTTTCTCACCATTCCATCTGTAGACAAACAATAATATTCTTTTTAAACATAAAATAATGTTGGTGTCAGGCCACAGCCTTTTTAAGTGCCTTTATGTTTTATTAAAACGTACTTCTAATATTATTTTTTATGTCAATGTATAATTTATTATAGCTGCAATAACACAAGATGAGAAGCAGCAAATCCGATTTTACAGATAAATAAAAGGAAGTAAGGCAGTATACATATGTATGCAGAAGATGTTACAGACTTGGAAGAAATAATTTCTTAAATAAATATCTGCAGGATGATTTTGGGTGGGCCACAGCAATTATTCTGATTACACGGTTTTGCGTCGGGAATACTTTTCTACTCAGTTATGAATTACCCGAAAATATTATACCATATTAAAGAAATGTCTGAAAATAGGCATAGTATCCTAATTTACTGAGGTGTATACAACAAAATTTAGCAATAGAGCCAACAGCAGGAAATAGATGAACTCAAACGTTTCATCAGATCATCAATGTATTTCTTACAATTCAATCTCTCATCAAGAACACGCCTAAATATTAGGAATATTCTGCCTTATCTACAGACGTATATATATATATATATATATATATATATATATATATATATATATATATATATATATATATATGTGTGTGTGTGTGTGTGTGTGTGTGTGTGTGTGTGTGTGGCTTCTGCTTATAGATGATGACATGTTATTTATTGTACATAGCTGTATGTACTGTGTTTTATCAGGCTTGATTGCATGGTGGAACTTCAGCTCAACGACTGTAATTTGACAGACTATTTGTAGAAAACCACTTAATGTTTTTCTGATAGACATTATTTACAATTTCAATGGTTAATTCCTGTTTGTGCAGCTATTTTGTAATCACTTATGTTTACCTTTTCCATATCTCTCATAATGTGATGCTCAGACAGGCATAGTATATCTATTAAATTCTCGAATTCAGTGACATCTAAACAAACCAGAAGCTCATCTTGTAATGATACTTTTTTCTTGGTTTTATCGCTGGTGTTGTCACAAGATCAAAGTTGAAAACCGGAATTGAAATTTAACTAACCGTAAGATCAGCAATGAATATTAATTTTTGAAATGGTTAATACACTGAAAAGACCACATAAGATTCCGCCGTCAGTTCTCAGTAGCAATGTAAGTTAAATATTACGACAACACCAGAAAGCACCATTACATAAGAAAATAGCGCAATCAGTTATCTGGTATGCATTCATTGGTGGAAGCCGTGACACTGCAGTTGAACCTGTATGAACTGATTAATATCTTCGTTCTCGTAAACTGATGCCTGGTTTCATGACTATTAATTATTAAAGTTTTAAGACCACGTGCAATTTTGATCACTATGGTTATCGAAAGTTAAAGAAATTATCGGACTTCGCTTTTAACAGAATGACGATTTCCTGCAGGCATTGAATACAATTTTTAATATAAAATGAGAGTAAATAAATTTTGCATCGAGAATGTTCTTTTGTCATCATGAGACAATAGGCAACAATGACCAAGCATCATTTTACTAATATTGCTGAAAATCAAGTCATAAATTAAATGAAAGATGGGAAGAAATAGTCCTTATTTAAAGAAAATGGGAATTTCAAATGAAATTTAAAATTTATTACGTTAAAGGATGCTAACCAAGGCTCACACTTACAAATTTCGGGAGGTCGAGTAAAATAAGTCCCCTCAGTATAAAGGTAGAAAAACGAAAGACAACAAGCGATTCCGTTCTCTTTCCAGATCATTTGAAATAATTGAAGGATAATCAGAGATTTATTGGCAGAGAGAACGGATGCTTGCGACAAGCGTCGCAGATATAATTTTCAATAAAAATATTAATGTATCGCTACAATCTACTTCGTAATCTAATCCCGCAATATTTTACTTGTTACTCTACTTTATTCTCCCAATATTTTGGTGAAAATGGTAACACTATTTTTTACCTTTCTTTTGTCAGATCCTTGTAAGTTTTTTGCATCTTTAGCAATCCCCTGCCTGAGCTTCTCATTGGACAATGAGCCTAAAAAAGAGATCCCCCCTTAAGGCCCTCTCTTAACGATTTTGCTATCAAGCTAGCCAGTTAACCCTTCCATTTCCTATTGATATGTAGAGCATGCCTTGTCAAATCCCGCCTATCAATAGCGTGTACAAGAACCAAACAAATGTCTGACAGGGTGACCGCCCTACACAACTGATCTAACTGCATATTGACAGAGCGGTTCAACCGGAGCTGATTATGCCACACGAAAGCAGGCACCAGCCCAACCTTCGAGTCGGTCGATGCAGAGACTTCTTTCACCAGGTCACACTCAGTACTGTAGCCCTGATCCGTATCAATACTGTTACCCACTCCACAACATGATCCTGCTTCGTGAAATCTTTGCACAGGGAATCTCTATCCTCTACCACCTGGCTAAGACATGCTCTAGGCTTGGAAAAGTTTGTGACCAGGTACCTGTCCCTAGTTTTTCCTGCAAAATGTGTCCCACATCTCTTCCATGCCTACAGAAACAGAAATTTCATCCTACTTTGTAATTTTTTTTTGAAACTGTTGGTTTCATAGTGAAATTCTGTCGCACCTTAGCTACTCTTTCTTCTATTGGAGGCTCTTTCTGACTTAACTGTGATAACAGGACAAACCTATTAGTTGTGACAGTTGCAAAACTGTTAAACACTGATCTCTTTCTCTGGAACCTGTTCCCAGTTATCACTTCCCATCTCTGTTCACCCTCCTCCCCACTTAACCTCATCAGTTCCTTCCTCGCTGTATCCAAATCAGCCTGGAGGGCTCTAATCTTCCCCTTCTGTTCCGTTATTTTCCCATCTCTTTTGCAAACCCTGCAATGAAATGGAAGAGTCTCTCTTGTTTCCAAAACTCCAACACCGCTACATTCTCCCCAATGGAACTACCTGTCACAACAGGTAGCCCCTGAACCAACTTTCCTACGGTAGCTCACATACTTAGAATTCATGATTGTTTAGAAATGTTACGAGAAATACTTAATTGATAACGATAATATATATCAATCACAGATATAAAGGTACACTAGGTATGTTTTGGAAACTAATATGTATGAGAACTATTAGAAAATGCACTTTAAATCGCGGTGTTATGTTAAATATGCATCCTCGGAAATTAGGACTAACAGCAGAAAGTGACAAAACGGACTTTTCGCTATTACTAGAACAATACGAAAATAAAAGAGAAACCTTTAATGGTGGGCTTAAATAGCACGCCAATGAATGTATTTAATCAGTTAAAAATGTTGAACTACAATTCACTCAATTAATTATCTTTTACGAGCAATCAAATCGTTCAAGAGAAGTACATTAATCTGTTTTCGGATTTTATGATTCCATGACACTGGTATCATATGTACCAAAACGATCATCAGCATTTATATTTGTCTCCTCTTTCCACTCGTCAAAAACTGTGTTTGCTGACGAAAAGACATAACTAATAGAGCATTATAATAAACACGATGGAGGTGTTGACACCATGGGTCAGCTTGTTAGCACACATACTGTGAAACGCAAAACCAAGCGTTGGTCTCTTGTGCTCTTCTACAATATAATTGATATTGCTGGAATAGCAGCGATGGTTATTATATAGTTGTATCATCATCCACAGAGCTTATCTTCAAATCAGAAGAGGCATCAGTTCCTGTTTCAGCTAGGATGACAACTTGTGCATCCTTAAATAAACCGGAGATTGCTTGATAGGAGGTGCCTTCAGAAGGGAACAAGAATTGGTTTTCTTGATCTTGGATATGACTATGAGCCGAGAGGAGACAGTGCACCAGTGAATTACCAACCCATCAACAAAAGACAAATATTTTAAATACCAAATTATTTTTCTGTTTTATTTAAAAGCACAAAGAAAATTATATGTTCTAAAATGTTTAATACGTAAGACTATAAATATATGTTAATTCTGAAAATAAATAAGTTGCTGAATTATAAAGTAATGTAATGGAATTTTTTCGTAATGCATATTTTAATTATATATTATTTAAAAACGAAACACAGAGTGTAATTTAACTTATTGATTGTAAGCGTAGAATTCCGCGGCCATTATCACTGTCAGACGAATACCTTGAAGAAGGCGACTTCCAACAGTGGCCGAAACGTCGGTTAGTATTACACGATGACGATGCGGTGTAATACCCTGAAGAACTTTATTGAAAGTAACAAACTGATATTACAACTAAGAAACGGTAACAAAACCCAAAAATAAACTGCTTCAGTACAACGAAATGTTAAGTTACGTAACTTTTCTAACATCCCCAGCAGAGTGTCAATGATAACTTAAGAAAATATGATATTAACTTCATATACAAAGAACGAGTGCAGAAGGAATCCCACTTTAGGCTGTGGTACCAACCAAGACAAAGAAGGAACGGTTAAATACCCAGAATGAGATGACAGTTAAAAGTGAAGGCGGAACATAGATGCCAAAGGTATGATGGGTAGAAGAGAGAAACCTCACACATGATTGTAGCTTATGAACTAAGCAACCAGTAACTAAGGAGACATGGCTAAGGGTGGAAGTTACATTACTCTAATGAATGCTTTCTGCAACGAGCAATGTGCACAAAGATGAACAGGTATGAATCAAAGTACATTCACAATGTTATTTATTAGGAATGCTGAACAACCACCATTTGCTTGACTGCATGACGCAGTAGATCCAAAAGCCAGAATCGCAAACACACACACACACACACACACACACACACACACACACACACACACACACAGAGAGAGAGAGAGAGAGAGAGAGAGAGAGAGAGAGAGAGAGAGAGAGAGAGAGAGAGAGAGAGAGAGAGAGTCCCAGTGAACTACAAAAGTTCAAATACAAAGCAAATCCACAAACATCGTAAAAATCTAACTTGGTTACAGAAACTGAATTGAGTATATTTTCTCAGAAGTTAATTACGTCTTACGTATAAGGTTATTTGTCAAAAGTCAATCCGTAATTGTCTAGTCTCATTCATCTGTTCTACATAATAATAAAAATTCAAGATATGTCTCGAATGCATTATCATATTTTACAACTATAACCACTAGTGAAGCAGTTCTCATAAAATTTAAATACTGAAAATTGCCATGAACGTTTCACAGAGACTGCTGAACCACCAGTAATGTGTCCTTGAAAGTGGCTATATAAAGAATAAGGATGTGGAATGGAATGAAATTGCTGATTCCTGGAGGCATTGAAGGAAATAAAGCGTCCAGGTTTCAACAGATACAAGATTAATATCGATTGTACTAACATTAAATGCAAACTCACGACTGTTCAAAAATGAAATTATTACTGTTACGCACAACTAACATCTTCCGCAACCTCTACAACATTCCAATGAAATTCAGTGATGCAGGAAATTGTGTCGAACAGAAGGATACAAGCTTGGGTAAATGTCTGCGAATCGGAGAAAAGTGGGTATATTTAGCTTTATGGGATGACGTAAGGAGGAAGGAGGAGGGTAGGTGGCAGGTTGGGGGGGGGGGGGTTAGGGGGCACGTGTGTACTTTGGCGCGAGTGACATGGTGTGTGGCGAGGCATCGAGATACGGGCAATTTCCAGGAAAACAATCTAGTGTAGAGCTTGTTAGTACAGCGCTGAGTGATGATACACTACCTTCGAAAACATGTCGTTACTGCGAAAAACAAAACGATGGGACACCACGAATCGATGGTTATGCAATAATGCCACCAACAAACAGAACAATACCTTTGTGAGTAAATATGCAGTTACAGAACTTAGGTAAAGTTGAAAATAAGCAGTTGGGGTGAAAAAGTAGGTCACTATTTCGGTATTTCATTAACGATATTTGAGATGCCAGTAATCGGGAATGTATCTTTCTCCTTCGTAAATGCTGATAATCATCAATACCGTCTACTTTTCCAAATATCTCTTATGTAACAATACATTTACATACCAACAGCAATTATGCCATACATAGTGTACCAAACTATGTTCTGTATGTAGAAAGTTTCACTCAAAGCATTCAACAATTTTAATTTGTTGTCCGATATATTGTAATACATAATTTTCACTATTTACACAGAATCACTACTATATACGTTCACTTTAAATGTATGAGTCATGAAATTGTTGCTTTTACACATTGTGAAAATTGACCATACAAAAATATGAAGTGAAGTCTGCAGCTGCTTTTATTCAACAATAAAAATTGTTTTGCAAAATTTGGCATCTACTCTGAGCAGTATTTTTAAAGGATAATTATAATATGCTATGCATCACGACACACACACACACACACACACACACACACACACACACACACAAACTCACTAATTTTTGAGGCCGGTGTTTATTAATGTTTCGTCCCCTGTCGTAACTATTGACAACTGTGTGGAATTTCGATTGCAGTGCATAATGAGCTGAAGCCACCACTATTCGTCGTTAGTCATTATAAATACATGTGATTATCTAAAACAGTTAAATAATTACAGGTTATAAGTAATAGGTGTATCGAAAGCTTTAAAATTTGTGGCAGAAACTCTACTTGCAGTTAACAGGATAGGTTATGTGCCTATATGAAGGACATAGTTGCAACAAGTAAACATACACAAGTCCATATAGTACATTTACAAAGAATCTATTTTCAGTCAACGGGTGCGAATATCTTTTTTTCCTTAATTGACAATTTTTAATCCTTTCGGATAATCAGAATCTTGTAGTTGCGCCCGCAACCCCTTTTAAGTACTTGTCACAACACACATGATACGGGTTGCAGCCGGAACTAAACGATTCTGAAGATGATGAAAAATGACTGAATCATATAAATGGCAAAAACGCGTTCGCAACTGTTGGCTGATAATGAAAGATAAATTGTTTTAAATATGCGATTTTCCTCCGGGAAACCCCAAGTCCCTTTTTCTGAGCTACAGAAATCACGTTGCAAATTTTTCACGTTAGTAGGCCGAGTCTAAAAGCTATTTTTCCACTTCTCGGTAATGGTCCTTTTATCTGGATAAAAGGCACAATTGAGCTTTTCTGCACTTCTAACGACCTGTACGTTTCATGATTTTCCAAATCAATTGTTTGTAGAGCTGATGGGACTTAACTACGGAGTCATCAGTCCCTAAACTTACAAACTACTTATGAACTAGCTAATTCTAAGGACGGCACAAATATCCATTCCCGAGGGGGGGATTCGAACCCCTGACCGTAGTGGCCGTGCAGAATGTGACTGGTGCGCCGCAGACCGCTTGGCCACCGCTGCCGGCCATGATTTTCCCTTCAGTAGTTAAAGCGTGCAAGAATTACAAACAAGAAAACAAACAAGCCCACATTCGCACTTACAATATTAGTTACAAATAGCGCCGTTACCCAAAATAAACGCTACACAGGAACTACCAGCATGTATTAAAATTGCTACGCAATACGTATGTCTGTACAATTACCGAATCTCAAAGGAATATCTGCCTCGCAACCTTAGTTTCCTAACATTCCTCCTAAAACGCCGCAGTATCGTTACAAGCAGAGGCGTCCATGTAGGTCTCATTGACTAACTGAAGCCGGCCGCGGTGGCCGAGGTGACTGAGGCGTTCCAGTCACGGTCAGCACGGCCACTACGGTCGGGGGTTCGAATCTCCCCTCGGGAATGGATATTTGTGCCGTCCTAGTTCGTAAGTAGTTCATAAGTAGTTTGTAAGTTTAGGGACTGATGACCCCGTAGTTAAGTCCCATAACCTTAACAAACAGTGACCGATTCGTTACGGAGTCTGTGGGGAAAGTATCAGATCTGTTTTAGCCGATATACAAACTAGACGAGTTATGAGCGGCTTTAAAAAGAAGCCTGATAAAATAATTGCATCTTCTGACATTAAGACTAACGTGTTAGAATCAACTAACAGAGCTCCGTTCGAAAAATTCCAAGAGAGTTTTAATTTCACATCAGTGGAGTGTTGGAGCAAAATACGATTGGCATTCCTGCACAAGTCTGTGTTGATTGCTTAAGTGGCACATTATCGTATGTCTGTTACTTATTGTTCAGTATTATAGTGAGTAGAACATTCTGTCGAAGAGTATGTGAACTTCGATAGAGTTAGAGGAGTAATACGTCTGCACTAAATTTTCAATAAACCTGAAGAGAAACCAGTAGACTCACCAAATGATCCACGGGGAGGAGTACTTAAGCCGTAGTCGATGTTAAGAACAGTTCTAGCGGTTTAAAAATGACCGGACGAAAGTTAAAAATGACCCACGTTTAGGACGCCTTTGAACGTCTATTTTTGACGCTCTTGTCAGGAGCGTCAACGAAACTGTGTACCAATCAAAGAGTGACTCTCCGAGAGAGTGCGGAAGAATATAACATTTAATTTATTTCACGTCATGAAACCCTGACGCAACGTCTTGGAACGCATCACGTTGACAAGTTCGCCCCACGGCTCATCACTGGAGACCAAAACGTCTATGGCCACACAATCTTTAAAGACCGCACCGCACTGTACCCATCTTCCTTGCTCTTCAGCCCTGTCTCTGTGGACTTCTTTTTGTGTCCCAACTTCGTCGCCGCTTTTGTGTCCCAGCCTCGTCGTAGGTGTCGGTGGCCGAGTGGAATGAGACCGACACGCTGGTGCAGGTACGGAGGGGAGCAGCCAGAAACTATAAACACTCGAGTATATTAGAAAGAGATATATATTGCACAGAATGTAACAATACTTATCTTTTACATAATACTGCAGAATGTTGATACATAGTTGTTAGAGGCCTGCCTAGTGCCTGTACGATAGCAAAGTCTTCACTGGTGCCTATCTGATTACGAAGGTCCTAACTCGTTGCTATCTCAGTCCGAAGTGCCCGATGTCCTTCAGTGGTGGCCACGAGCGGCGTTGTCGCAGAGGGCGCTCGTGGCTGTCGTCGTGAGAACGCTGCGCCGTGCGTGCATGGCGGCGCGCGGCGAAAGTAAGTGGCGCGCACTTTGTACTTGTGCGACACCACACTTCTTACTTTATTTTTTATTTTATTTTTTTAATCTCCAGGGATGAAAACCTCGTTCAAAGGCCGAAGTTTTCCAACATAGACGAGATGAAAGAAAATTCGCATATGGCTCCTCGCACGTTCCAGCAACAGGCTTACCAAGACTGTCACCGGAAGTGGAAACTAAAAAAGCGTTACATGTTTGCACGTATTACTGATCTTCGAAGTATTCACCAGCGCTGTGTAGAACCCGTTGCTAAAAAATAAAATGTTCAAATGTTTGTTAACCTAAAGAGTCTAAACTGCGCGGTCATCAGTCCCTAAACTTACAAACAACTTATGAACTACCTTATACTAAAGACGACGCCGACGCAAACATCCATGTCCGAGGGGGGGGGGGGGGATACGAAACCCCGACGGGAAACGAACCCGTTGCCAGCGATGTGGAAGGCGCAGAATATCTTAGCAGACTTGTTCTATTGATGGTGCGAATCTCTGCCTGGCGAAACTCTGGTACAGTTCTGAGATGCCACATCTCACCATCGCGTCAATCACTGATCACTAATGCGGCAACAGTGTGAACTTCTTCTTCAGAGAAATTAGGACGACCTGCCCGATGCATGTCTGTCACAGTTTTCCGACGTTCGTTGAAGGCTTTCACCCAATGTGTCACTGTCCTGTACGGCAATGCCAATTCCCCGCACGCCTCTTGAAGACCTTGAAGACACAGTCGTACTGTTCGACCTGTGGCACATTCAGTCTTGATCAAACTTCGTTGTTCCTGTTTCGTAGTGCCACCGTTAAGATAGACCGATTGTACCAACTGACTGTGTTTCCCTCGACTGTGCGCTCGCGGGTGACGTGGACGAGCTAGTCCATTTGCTCGAAAGTAGCGTATAGATGTATAGTAGATTCAGCTGCATAGTGTCTCCACAGCAGTGTTGACACTATTTAAATTCCAACCCTCGTATTTGTGGAGTAGGTAAAGGAATTTTATCAACATTCCTCATGCACATAGATCTGTAGAGCACCGGTCGTAACATATTCCGTATCTTCTTGGTATGAGAATACCGAAAGTAACAACTGTACAGTTTCGAAATAACTGAAATAATTATACAACCTCTGACAATAAAATTCGGTGAATAGTCCTGTAACATTAACGTAGGTACCAATGAACTTTGGCTAACTCGGTTACAAGTTTTATTCGTGCAGCTGGTATTTACAATTCCATATAGTGGTGGGTGCAAAAGCCTGATATCTCAGGCTGTCACCTATCCATCGCTTTTAAAGACCTTTTAAGACTCTTATGTAAAATGCCTAGGGGGTTTAGTGTGTGCATTATGGCTGGCTCATCCTGTTTTACCTTCGTGATCAGCCAGCCATGATTTTCTGCTGTCCAGATTTTAATTTAGTTTCTGACATAGTTTTTTTCTACGTGTCTGTCTTATGTTGTCAACAAAATATTCGTTGTCAGTTGGTCCCTTTTGTGAGTCACTGTTATCGTTGTCTATTTTTAGCCTCTGACAGTGAGCTCTTATCTAGGAACAGGGGACTGATGTTCAAATGTTCAAATGTTTGTTAAGCTTATGGGACTTAACTACGGGGTCATCAGTCCCTAAACTTACAAACTACTTATGAACTACTTACGAACTAGGACGGCACAAATATCCATGCCCGAGGGGGGATTCGAACCCCCGACCGTAGTGGCCGTGCTGACCATGACTGGAGCACCTCAGTCACCTCGGCCACCGCCGCCGGCGACTGATGACCTAGATGTTTAGCCCCAAAACAACAACAACAAAAACAACAAAACAACAACTATGAACTACAGTTACTTTGTTTTCCTTGGAAATAGTCGCCTCCTATAGCTATGAACCGTTGATTTACGCGATGCATGTCTTGATAACTTTGCACGAAGTCTTCCTTGGTGATGGTGTTCAAAAGTCTCGTCACGTTTCGTTCGATGTCAGAAATATCGTCAAATCTCTTTCCATTCATAGCGATTTCGAGTCGAGGAAATAGGAAAAAGGTTGGAGGATTTAGATCCGGTGAGTACGGTGGATTTTAAAATTGCACTACAGTGCTCGCCTACGGCCAATGTCGTCAATCAAATCCTGGAAAAAAGGGGGGGGGGGTGAAACTTGAATATCCACCATAGTCACCGGACCTCAATCCCCAAAACTTCTTCCTATTCCGTCGACTTAAACTCGCTTTGACAGGAAAGGTGTTTGACAATATTCCCGATATCCAACGAAACGTGACGAGTATTTCTAACACCTTATCAAAGAACACTTCGTGAAACGTTTCCAGGACATATATCGCAGAGGGTTCAGCAGAACTTATTTACGGGAGGTGAGTATTTCAAAAGGCAGTAAGGTACGGTAAATGTAGTTGGAAGTTCATCTACGATAATGTTAAAGGACTATTCACCGAACTTTATTGTTAGAGGTCAGACATCCATATCTATAATATGAAACCCTCCTCTCGGTATAAGGCGTTAGGTACTTTGTGTACCAGTAACATTCCTCCTTTTCCAGTTCCAGATGTCAATGTATCGCGGAAAACGGTACCTTCAATGTAGGCTCTAATCTCTTTCAACTTGACAGTCGTTTCGAGAGATGTTTGTATGAGGTAGCACTATACTGAATGAGTCTTCCAGATACCTATGATCTCGGGATATTGTCAATAGTCCATTCAGCCTTTTGGTGGTATCAGCCTCTGGATTTAGCCGGTTATCTCGTTTGTGCGTTTACGCTTTCTAATCTAACTTTAGCACAAAATTATGCTGCCAGTGTTTGCTCACCAACTACCACCAAATGTCTGACAGATAGCCAAGCAGCATTTATATACAAATTGAAAGAATTTCTGAATGACAACTCGTTCTACTCAGAAGATGAATTTTCATATACAAGGTAGGCATTTTACAAATAAATAAATGAAAAGAACTATAGTTAAGTAACATACCATTTTACTGAAATGACACGTTTCACATCATTACGAAACCTCGTATTCATCATGAATCGAGCAAGTACTAATCTAATATCAACTAATCTAAGTGAAACTATAACGAAGGTGGATGTTCTCCCACTTCTTTCTCATTTCTATCTGGCACGGAACCCACACTGACGAGCAATACTCAAGTAATCGTCGAACGATTGTTTCCTAATCTCGTTATTGATGGACTACACTTCCTGAGCATTATTCCAATGAATCTCAGTGTGGCACCTGACATACTCACAGTTCATTTTATGTCGTAGTTTCACATCCTAGGCCTACCACTCCGTAGGTTTACTCCCAGATACTTTATGCGAATAACTGTGTCCAGTATCGTATGCAGTTAAGTAATCTCATTATAAAAGCTTTTTCCTTCCCTTTATTCATAATGCGTAACATATTTTATATTAAGGGTCAGTTGCATGTGTGTTTGTAGAGCTTAAGGGGTCATCAGTCCATAAACTTGGAAACTACTTACGAACTACCTTATACTAAATACGACGCAAATATCCATGCCCGAGGGGGGGATTCGAACCCCCGACGGCGGACAGTGACGCGCACCGCATCACGAAGCTCCAGCACGCGCGGCTAATCCGCCGCGGCCAGCCTGTTGCATTTTCCTTGCAATAAGCGTCGGTAAGTTGGAGATCGTCCAACGTTTTTCTCATATTTTCCAGCGTTGCAACTATGCTTCAGCATCATCCACAACAAGCATCACGGAAATTCCACCGTTATCTACTAGGTCAAATGTATAAACTATGCAAAGTAACGGTCCTATAGCACTCTCCCTGTGGTATGCCAGAAGCTACTTTCATATCTCAGATATTTTATCCATTGAAAATGACCTGCTGCGTTCTATTCGCTAGAAACTCTTAATATATACATATATTACGCGGATATTTTTCCATTAGGTGACTGTGCGAAACTACATCTCATTGATTCTGGTCGTAGCTGCGCTTTTCTTAGTACAAGGCATATTTCGCTCTGACTGGATCATCTGCATAACAGCAAACTGTCATGTCTGTCACAGCCTCACAGCAGAGCCCTCAGGTGTGGAATTCTGAAAGTCATCAAAATAGATCAAAACGTGATTGTAAAAACGAAAACATGTTCAACTGAAACTCAGGAAGAAATGAGAATTTTTTTTTTAATGTCAATTGTGGTGTTCTATCGCGACGAACATGTAGCATACAGGGAGTTTAGTAATTAATAATAGATAATTCCAGAACGAACACAGAAATCATTTTAGCACAGTTACTGATGAAACTGTTCTTGCTGAAGCGCTATCGAGAACTAATCCGAAGTACATGCATTACAGTTCCTTCTTTGCAGGGATGACGCTGAGGACGTAGCAACGACGGCAGTTCTTTCCCTCATCGACCGAGTTCTCTGCCTTAAATTCAACACTAATGAAGTACCTGGGAACGTCGTCCCTTTTCCGTCCCCCTTCCATACCCTTTCTAATCTGTTTTCGTCACAATATCTCATTAAGCAGAGGAGTGTTACAGAAAATAAACATTTATCAGCAGCTTTCCGGCGTTTTTTAACAAACGCAGGAGGAGAATAATAATTAAAGTTTCGAAGGAGACGAAATTAAAATTTAGGTAGTATGAAAAAATTCTTCTTATCCTTGTCTACTTATAATATGTGAAATGCTTAAAGTGGAATTGTAAAGCCTAGTACACGCTAGTAGAACACGTCACGCGATTTGTTAACAGCCCGTCTAGAAACGGTCGCGAAATATGGTCTCTAGATCGCCTTGAAACACCGTTCTGCGTCTCATATAGCGTCCACACTACGGTTTGAATTTCTCTGTCCCGTCATCGCATTCCATCATGTTGGAAATTGTTCTGTGTGGAACGATTTCCTCTTTAGTGATAATTAGAAGTTGAAAGTATGTTATAATTAATTGTTCAAATAAATATGGTTCTTGTATGTGAAATATCTGAATGAAAGTGTGCATTAATCAATATTTTAATAACGATGAAAGTGTATGTGATGATAAATATTTTGAATAAAGATTTGTCATTTATATAAAATATGTGATTGTATATTTGAGGAATGGTATGTTTATCAGACATTGAATAGTGAACATTTTCACAGTTAATTAGAACAGCCAGATGCAAAGTCGAAGTATAAATGTTTCCACATGTTTCGACATGTTACGGCAAATCGTACGCAAAACTTCCCTACAACAGAATAATGACGTAGAAGAAGTGTTATTTAAAAATAAAGAAATACTAGGAATTGCAAATATACACAAGCACACTGTGTGAAACCTTTGGAAGAGAGACCCTCGTCGGAGTATTGGTTTTTCGCTTCAGTAAATTATGGATTTCCTCATCTACCTACGCCATTGTTTCATTGTGCTTTGCAAACAGAGATTCCAGGGCCACTTTGTGGTTTCATTCGGTTCTGTAGTCTGGGTCTGTAACATTATACAGACAATACGAGGCGCAGTAATCTTCAATTAGTTTTAAAACTTTTTCTTTAGACTACATGTTTTGATAACAATTCTAAAACCTTGTAAAATAACTTTAAACAGTTGAACTACACCACTCGGTGGCTGGAGACAGATTGACACGCGACGATAGACGCCGAGTAAAGTCGACACTGTCAGAATGTTGCGCAATTTGCGACTTCCCATTCAGATCGGGAGACTTTATGCCTGCAACTTTTGGTCTCGTAACAGGCCCGTAGACGGGGATTGGTCTAGACACAGGTCTACGTAGAAAACCTGAAACACGACTCAGAGACCAAAATCGCGCACCGAATCCACTAGTATGGCCTCAACGATAAGGTGGTTGTTGTTGTTGCTGTTTAGAGGGGTCTAAACTACCTGGTCATCAGTCCTCAGCGATAGGAAAAGGGGTGAAACTAGCGGGAGGCAAGAAATATATGGATATTAAGAATCCGACTTGGTTGTTCCGCCGTATCAACAATTTAATTAACCTAAAATGTTTTACTTCCGATCATTCAAAATAGAGATGAATGCAGACATTCCCAGTAATTTTTTCTGCTGTAACACTGACTATTCGCAACGCAGCATCTTCAATTTCATACCTAATATGAGAAAAATTTGGCAGGCCTTTTGCCGCCAACTGCGTAAATATTACTCATTGTGTTACTGCTGCCGCGTTGGAGTAGCCGAGCAGTCTAAAGCGTCTCGCTGCGGAGCGCGCGGTTCCTCGCCGTGGAGGTTCGAATCCTCCATGGGCATGGGTGTGTGTGTTTGTCCGCAGGTTAGTTTACCTTAGTTTAAGTAGTTTGTAAACTACGGACTGATGACCACGCAGTTGGTTCCGATAGATTTACAAACATTTGAACATTTTGTATTACTGGTCTTAGCCACTGTAATGCTGTGTCTTTAAGCTAGAGCATTGAGGAACGATGCTCCGATGCGCGATCCCGTTCCCCGTCGGGGATTCGAATCCCCCCTCGGGCATGGATGTTTGTGTCGTCTTTATTATAAGGTAGTTCATATGTAGTTTGTAAGTTTAGAGACTGATGACGCCGCAGTTAAGTCCCTGAAGCTGAACAAACAATTGAACATTTTTAAAGCTATAGGTGATGTTCCAAATACTCAGTGGTGGAAATGTACTTCAAAATCAGACTGCATGGTTCACAATTTCGGGCAGTAATGAGCGAAGTAATAAATAATTGCGGTTTGCTGTTGACAATGTAATTATCTATGAGACAGCAAAGGATATGGAAGAACAATTGAATGGAATGGACAGTGTCTTGAAAGAAGCGTATAAGATTAACCTAAGAACAAATCAAGGGTAATGTTATGTAGTCTAAGAAAATCAGGCGATGTTGAAATAATTATAGTAGATAACGAAGTAATAAAGATGATATATGAGTTTACTTACTTGGGCAGTAAAATAACATAAGATGGTCGCAGTAAAGAGGATATAAAATGCAGAATGGCGATGGGAAGGATATCATTTCTGAAAAAGAGAAATTTGTTATCTTCGAATATTAATTTAAGTATTTGGAAGTGTTTTCTGATTACAATTTTTGTCGGACGATAAGGAGTTCAGACAAACAGATTACAGAAGCCGTTGAAACGTTCTGCTAGAGAGGAATGCTGAAGATTAGGTCGGTAGATCAGGTAACTAATGATGAGGTACTGGAAAGAATAGAGGAGTCAAGGAATTTGTGCTACATCTTATCTAAAAGAATGAATCGATAGGAAGGACACATTCGTAGACATCAAGGATTCGTCAATTTAGAATTGTATTTCAACAACGCCAATTTTTTTTAGACTAGATGCCATTACCCTTGATTTGTTCTTAAGTTCATCTTATACGCTTCTTTCAAGAGACTGTCCATTCCGTTCAACTGTTCTTGTATGGGGTAAGAATCACAGACGGAGAGGAAGAGACAAATACAGTAAGCAGATTCAAATGGATGTTGGTTGCAGTTCTTATAAGTCTTGCTCGGGATAGAGTAGGGTGAAGAGCTGTATCAGACTAGTCTCTAGAATGAGAGCACAACAAAAGCAACAACAGCAAAAAACAACAATAACAATGAGCTGCACCAATAGGATTCAAACGTTGCTTATCCTGTTGTCTACGTCAAAACGTCTAAATATTTATTCCCCACTGCTCGGCAAGCGTGACCTGATCTTCCAATGTCTCTGACGTCAATTTTTCCAATTAAAATGAATAAACGCCTTTACGCCGTTCACTTCCTCTGCATGACGCAAACTTATTTCGTATTAATCTATAATTGCTGCTGTCGATACTATTATATGAATTTAAATCTCATCTGGTGTACATTAGGAAGCAGTGGAGACTGTAATGAAAGCATTAAGCGGGGCTTTCCCTGATTTCTGAAAGGAAATATTTTTATTTTTGCTGAATTTGCGACTTATCGCATTCAGTCTCGTTATGTCAACCTCGTGTACACTATAATCCCTGTTCCGGTTTCATACTCATTTCTAGATCAGGATAATTTCTTGCTCGGAGCTCAGACTTGTTTTGACAAAGCTTAATCATTTGATTGGAAAATGTAATAATTGCTCGAAAGAAATTTCAGAGAATACGTTTATCACAATTTCCAACGATTCCTTCAGATTAACACTGGATTTAATCAATCATATATATATATATATATATATATATATATATATATATATATATATATATATATATATAATTTTTTTTTTTGCCAAAAGAACGAGTATAATAATAAATAATTGCCTACTATAACTTTATGATGCGGGTAATTGTTTGAAAGTTTGAAATTAGACTCAAGTTAACTTTGAACTTTCCTGCTATTGCCTCGGGAGATTGGTTAAAGGAACACGGTTATCAATCACGAACTCTATCGATACTAGCTCACAGGGCTTCAATTACACTACATGATAGGCTACTTTTACAGCGATAGACTCGCAACCACCTTTTTAAATTATGCTATCCTTTCTCAACACAATTAGGTATTTTGGATGAAATGCAAATCATAGCCTCTACCTAAATGGCTCAGAGATTCCTGGCGACGTGATTGACAGCTGGCATGAAACCCTGCCCGCCAGAAATGTTGTTACCCGCCTAAACACAAAACGGATAGCCGCGCGGGCTGAGGCGCCATATCACGGATTGCGCAGCCGTTCCAATCGGAGGTTCAAGAAGACTAATTGTTCTTTTTATTATAAAAAACGTATTAACTTCAGTACAAAAAAGGCAAACAGGAGCTATCTTTCACTATGCCAATTAAGAAAAATTTTCTTTCCTACAACATGCGGTTTATATAGGAGGAAAAAAGTGCCTGCATCCGTTTGGCTTGAATAACTTCTGTGTTTTCCTATTTCTAACGTGGCATAAATTTTCTGCTATGATTGTAACTAATATTGCATGACTTGATTTTGCAGCCATTAAGTGGAAGCTTTGTATTAGATAAATTATATCCCATGCTTTCAGAGTCACTAATTAATTTAAAGAATACTTCCAACCAATTTTTTAAATGGCTGATAAAGTATATTACTGGTATTCATGAAATGCCTAGAACAATCGAAAGTAACAAGCTAGTTTCGGGTTTGAGTGGTGGTTCGACGTAAATGTAGACTTGTCACAATAATGGGAAAATATTAAGTAAGTTATGTAACGTGTGCAGAAAATTGGACAAAAACCTAACAACTGCGGGTTCAAAACTTCCACTAGAATGTAGCTGACAGCCATCTAATTCAATCGTAATTAAAACCGCATTAATGTTCCAACAAAATTATATGCAGAGCCCGATCAAATCTTTTCATTGAATAATTACTTTCAAAAACACAACAAATTCGCTTGCGACTATTATTCAAGATATAATTCACTTACACAGAAGTCGACAATAAGTGAAAAAGTAGCAAACCTGAAGTGAACAAGAAGTGATTGTAATTCACAAACTGTGACAACAATTAATATGTACTAAATAAGATCTTTGCATTTCATTCCTTGGTATTGTATGAATAACTAAGTTGATACAAATATTAACTTTCGCACTGTGTCGTGTATTCATTCATTTTACTCGAAAATTAATATATATTTTTCAAACTCTTATATTCTCTAAAGTCTGAAAAACGTGTACCACAGTTGGTACAGTTAACGTTAAAAGAAGAGATTGGTTTAGGATGCAACTGATGATAAATCTGTCTCTAGAAACGTGATTAATTAATAGACGATGAATTTTGAATCCTGATGGCTCATCTTCTGGTTCCCCTTTAGTAATTTGCATTCGTTTAAGCAATTCTTGACCTGTGAAGATGAAATGTGGATAGTAACAACATGGAAAAGGCAAAAAAACTTGATATACTTGTACAGTTAGAAATAATGTTACGTTAAATTATTGAAAACATGATAAATGAACAAACAGAATGTTTTCAGCAATTTCACAGTCTATTTTTCGTCATGACACAAATACTTAGTATATCAACCAGTTACCAACCTACGGTAATAATTAATGTTTCTACGAATTTCTTATAAAGTGATACCAATGTATAAGTGTATTATGTGTAAACAATGAAATAAACATCTGTATGTATATCAAATGCCACATTTTCATAGCTATAGGTCTTTGAGTTGATACGATTACACAATGTTCTACAAATCGAGAAGTATCTGTAGGCTATTGATGTTAATTTATACTTGGAGATGAACTACAAGGTAGACAATGTGTATAACTCCTGATGCACCAGACATGTTCATAATGTTCAAATGTTATGGGACTTAACTACGGGGTCATCAGTCCCTAAACTTACAAACTACTTATGAACTAGCTAATACTAAGGACGGCACAAATATCCATGCCCGAGAGGGGATTCGAACCCCCGACCGTAGTGGCCGTGCAGACCGTGACTGGAGCGCCTCAGTCCACTCGGCCACCGCGGCCGGCACATGTTTATACACCACTGTTAATAAGGAAGTTAATTGTTCATTCTGTTAACTTATATTTAAAATGTGCTATGTTGTTTCCATCCATATTTGGTCTTAACAGGTCCGGAATTCTATAGAGGAAAGTAAATTACTCAAGAAGCACCTGAAGACGAGCCCTCAGGCCTCGAAATGAATCATGCATTAATAAATCACGATTTTACTGACTGAAGGCGAGTTCAAAGTTTGTCATCTACAACTATATGGTAATTAAGAACAAAACCAAAGAGGTATATTATCAACATAGGCTGCACGATACACAGATGCAATAGATTATAGAAAATAGCGTGTATTGCGATAGGAATATAGCTTAAGTATGTTTCGGTTGATAATACATTATGCCCAGTGTTTTTGCAGTATTCGGTTGTACCATTTATTGTAATGGCACAGTTTCTATTTCTAACGGTCCTTTTAGATACCTGCCACATTTCTACAGCGTATTTTCTTGTATTTTGGCGTCTTTTGGGACGTTCAGAGGTCGATTTTCTTTAAGTACGGGTTTGAACTGCAATTAGTGTGTGCCGGCCGCGGAGGCCGAGGGGACTAAGGCGCTCCAGTCATGGTCTGCACGGCTATTACGGTCGAGGGTTCGAATCCCCCCTGGGGCATGGATATTTGTGCCGTCCTAAGTTCGTAAGTAGTTTGTATGTTTGGGGACTGATGACCCCGTAGTTAAGCCCCATAGACTATACAAACATTTGAATTTTTATTTTATTTTATTTATTTTTTTATTTTTTTTCAATTAGTGTGTCTCATTAGGTGTGTCCAGATGAATATTAACTGTCAAAAAGAAAAACAACAGCAAGTGGCATATGGACCATGCATCTACATAAACTGTAATTAGCCTATTCATTATTTTTTATACAGAACTTCCTTGAAAAATACAAACTTGACTATGGTTAACCAATGTGAGACAAACAAGTGGTCCTCTACTCGCAATGGTTATGTACGCTCTTCTCGTCTTAGAGGTTCTGATAAATGCTCTTTATCTAGAAAACATAAACCCTAATGCGAAATGAGATGAAATATGACATTACTATTTAGCATTAGAACTGCTGAAAGTCGTGCAAAAACCGTGACATGTGTAGACCAAGTATCATGAATTTTCCTCAACGACGAAGATATTAATTAATTATTAAGCCCACGAAACTAAAGTGGCTATCTACGACTATTATCGTCTGTTTTCTCTATAGATACCAACTAATTACATAAATACGGAATATTTCTTTGAGAGATAGAAATTAATTAGTAGTGCGGAACGTCTTAAACGTCATGTAAGTGAAATGTGAAGTAGACGTTATAAAGAAATTCGTCACTGTTTATAGGGTAAGATACATAGGTTATTACAGAAATTGGCGTTTTTAAAGTTACTAGACTAACACAACGTTCTAACATCGAAACCAATCTTGCACTGAGTTGCCTTGGTACATGAAAAATGAAATTCATTTTTGGACATTACCTCTCGATACGCTTCTTGCGAGAAATACGAAAAAATATCTACAGTCAGTAGCACATGCTATTGTGAGAGAAACGAAACCAAATGATTTCATGATAACAGACGATTTTATCAATTAATGATGATCCAAAACATGATCAGTAAGTTTTCAATTGGCCTCAAATACGGCGCCTCTTTGGCCAGTCTATATTGTATATATGATGTAGGTATCTGTCCAATAATCATTTACATCTAAATATTTGATGGATGGATTTTTATGTTAAGCCTAGTATTATTTAATTCTGTCTGAATAATAACTTAAAACTAACCTGCACATGCACAAACCAGAATATATTCAGTTGTTTAAATTAAAGGAATAAGAGGCCCAATAATGCTGCTGCAACTACAACGAAAAATGTTTGGGCAAAAAGAAAAAACTGTGTTTTGAGCAAACAGACTCTTATACAAACGACATATATATATAAGGAAACTCGTGTCTTAAGATGTCAACCAGTTGCACGAATGCTGAATCTTCGTAAATCTTACGGGACTTAACTGTGGGGTCATCAGTCGTTAAACTAAAGACGGCACAAACATCCATAACCGAGGGGGCATTCGAGCCTCCGACGGGGAACGGCCTCGCGCATCGTAGCACAGCGCCTCAATGCGCTCCGCTGCGGCCACCAGTGGCGTAGCCAGGATTTGGTTCTGTTGGGGGGAGGGATAATTAAAAAAAAAGTAAAGCTTATTTAATTTTTTAATCTATAGCTCATTTTTACACTTTCTTAGAATTTAACCAATTATACAACAAAAACAATTGTACAAGAAATAAAATGAGTAGGCTCGCATTAATTTGAAATGGAGGAGGAGCAACGTGGTGGAAATGAAGGGTATATAATCAGCACGTAAAATAATTAAGCAGCTTCTATGTTACTAGCCAAAGCGAAAGGTTTTTACAGTGTAATTAACATGATACATTATGTGTTAAAATTTAACAAAAATTGTCGTTCGTAGTTTTTGGCGGCTTTCATAAGATTGCACTCGGTGGCGCCGCTGACTTGCTAAGATATGAACAATAGGCTCGTAACTTCGGCACAGCAGTAACAATAGCGGCAGCATCCAAGCTGCGGACGAGCCTTCATTAGTAGAACTGTTTTGGAGTGGTACTGCGCAGTGGCGTAACTCTGGGGGGGGGGGATGAGGGGGATAGAACCCCCCCCCACCCCAGAACCGGAAGAGAAGAAGAAGAAGAAGAAGAAGAAGAAATCGTATAACAGCAATTTGATAAAGGTAAAGATTGGAAACTTGGGGTGTTTTACCATAAGATTTCATTGGATGGGAGTGAATTAGTTTCTTCAACAGGAATGGTAGATGTCTGTCTGGGAACTGACTAAAATTTTGCTCGCCCCCCCCCCCCCCCCCAAGGCCAAGTCATAGTTACGCCACTGGTACTGCGGTTCTCGCTTTAGGTGTATCGTGTAATGCGGCATAATATCACATATTCGTAGAGCGGCAAAGTACTTTCAACAAGCTGCACTGTAGATGTCTATTCTGATTGACGAAAGTACTTTAGTATTTCTTACGAATATGTCTTTATGTTAAAGGATATGGTTAGGTATGAACGTAAGAGAACAGCTTAAATTATTGCGAGTGAACAAGCAGCGATGACATTTACAGTCTAGTTTGTCAAAAGTACTTCGCCCTTTTCTACAAATATCTGATATTAGGCCTTATTATACAATACGCCTGAGGCCAGAGTCGCGGTACCAGACGGAAACGGTTCTACGAATAAAGGCACCAATGTATTAAATCCGTTCGCTCTAACAGCGCCACACGTCCTAAGTAGCAGCATCACGTTAGCGACCAATTTTTCATGTTCACTTGTGCTTGGGAAATTATAGTTACGTTATGATTTATTACATGTGTACTATTTCAAGTATCCGGTGCCGACCTGTTTAAATAAAAATAAATAAAATAAAATAAAATAAAATAAAATAAAATAAAATAAAATAAAATAAAATAAAATAAAATAAAATAAAATAAAATAAAATAAAATAAAATAAAATAAAATAAAATAAAAACAAAAAATGATGAAATAAAAAATTTTGGGGAGGTGCTGGGGCGAGGGCTTGAGCCCCATCAGCCCCCCCCCCCCCCTGGCGTCGGCGTCAACATGAAGCCTCTTTTACAGGATCGACTTTCTTGTCTCGGTTGAATACTCGAACCGAGTGCGTCGACTGCAGCGCCCCTTGTGGTTCTGTGTTTCATTTGTTTTGCGTGATCATTTGCGTTCACACTATAGCATCGAAATCTGTGTGTGTGCTGTCTGCCGTGCGGTCTTCGCGCTGTGGTTGTTGTGTGCTGATTTGCATTTTAATTATAACCTTTTACCCAAAACAGCTACATTGATGAGAATCTTGTGGTACTGGCTGCAGCAACGGTAGGAATCGACGCCGCTTTTCAGGAAGGCAAAAAGAGACAGGAAGAGAAGTGTTTCGATGCGACGGTAAATATCTGGTGCAGAACACCCACTCTTCTCGTTCTGGCGAATTTTTTTTAACTTTGCGCCGTAATGTGACATCAGAGTGCCAAATTTAACTTTATAATCTTCAGTTGTATCTTTCGGGAAAAACTGCTGATACTTCATTTGCCACTAGTTTGAGCATTTCTTTTCGTGCATTCTAGAAAATACCTGTTTTCAATGAGTATCTGCAGTCACCGTAACACACAAAGATCACAAATAATACTACAGTTAAAATGATCTCATAGGACCTTATATTTTGACCTAATTTCGACGTATATTACGAGTATCTTTATCATTGCTTCTTACGTGTCAGCGTAGAAACTAATCTCTCGTGCATTCCGCGAATCGCATGAAGGATAATCGGCTGTCCATAACGTGTTACACAAATGCAATGTCGTCACACGGATCCATTCTGGCCGGCCGTGGTGGCCGAGGGGACTGAGGCGCTTCAGTCACGGTCTGCACGGCCGGCCACTACGGTCGGGGTTCGAATCCCCCCTCGGGCATGAATATTTGTGCCGTCCTTAGTATAAGGTAGATCATAAGTAGTTTTCAAGTTTAGGGACTGATGATCCCGTAGTTAAGTCCCATAGACTATACAAACATCTTATTGTGATATAAATGATGTTCTGTATCTACGAGGGCTCTCTCCTCTTCATAAGCCTAAATATGAACCTTAACGCTTTCTTTCGTCCACTCCATATCGACGAAAATAAAAAGTAGACCACTATGAACATTCTTTGTATTATTTAGATGGAAAACGTGACGTAAAAATGCCAGTGATGGATCATTAGAGTTTTATTCTATACTATACTACTTACCACGTGCCTCGCGTCTTCTGCTGGGAAATGCGGCCGCTGCTTCTGCGCATGCGCAGTGTTCACCGCACTCGAAAATTCAGAACTCCACAATCGAAAGATTATTGACATCACAGTCGCACTCGCGCCGTGGTTGGCTCCTAATTTAAACGAAGGCAGAAATGCCGTCCACGCTTCGAGTAGTCGATTTTTGCAAGAAAGTGCATCGTGTAAAAGGGGCTTAAAGATGACTGTGCTGAAGGTTTCAACTAATTTTTGTGTCCCATCCTCGTCGCCACTTATGTGTCTCGTTTCCACCTGTTGTCGTAGGTGCCGGTGGTCGAGTAGAAAGAGACCGACACAGGAATAAAGGATGCACGCTTGTGCAGGTAGGAGGTGACCAGCCAGTGGGACAGCAGAAACTAGAAACACTAGAGTAAATTAGAACGAGTTATATATTTCATAGAAAGATTACAATACTTATCTTCCATAAGTTTCATGACTGCAGAACGCTGATACATAGATTAGTTAGAGGCCTGCCTACTGATGATTCCTAGTGCCTATCTGATAGCCAAGTCTTAACTGGTGCCTATCTGATTCCCAAGTAGACGATACGGCAGTCGTGGCCACGAGCGGAGTTGCAGCAGAGGGCGCTCGTGGCTGTCGTCGTAAGAACGCCGCGCCGTGCGTGCATGGCGGCGCGCGGCGAAAGTACGTTGCGCGCACTTCATACATGTGCGACACCACACTAATCACAAAACCACTGCCGCAGTTGGAGCCCATTCATCGAGTGGGCCAGTGCTCTGGGTGGGTGGCGGTAATGGCAGGTGTTTATGACGTGTAGCGGCAGGCGCGCTGTTCGGCGGTCGTTACGGTGTTGGTGTTGGCGTTTCTCATTAGCGACAGACGGGGCGCGCCCTCACTGCCGCTCCAGACGGCTGCTCATTAAGCGGCCAGCGAGTCGCCGCTGCATGTCGCGCTGCTGCAGACGGCGCCGGGTTAAGCTGCCGAAACGATGCGCTTTGCCGCCGCCGCTGCCGCTGCCACCGCTGCGTGTATCGCGGGACAAATATTTGCCCCGCGGCGGACGGCCGGCAGACGTACCTGGTCATGCTCACCGCACATGAAACGGAAACTATTTCTGTCCACCGTGAAACACGGCAGCGCGGCGAGCGCTGTGACAACCAGACGCCCGTGTCGTCGCAGCCAGCTACGTTTGCGTGCTTGCATGTGTAAGAGAGATAGAGAGACCGAGATACACAGAGAGAGAGAAAGAGAGAGAAAGGGACGGAGGGAAGGAGACAGAGAAACTCAGTGTGTACGCGCTACACGACTGCACTTTGGCCCCAAATTTAAGGCGGACAAGCACACCGGATTCTGCGGGACAGTTGTCCCGCATTGGGAACATTCCTGAAAATGTCCTGCAAAATAACAAAAGCATCCTGAAGTCCTGCATTCAAGTAATTTTAAAACTGTCGTTCTAAGAGCATAAGCCGAAACTATTTGTGTACGGCACGGTATTTCAATCACAGGAATTCATTCTAATTATATGGTAAAGAAAAATTAAAAAAACGAACTGTATTATTTAGAATAAAGAGAAGAAGATCAACAGTCAAACTGCTATCAAATCAACTTCTCAATGCATCATCTCTATATACAAAAGGCAATGTCCCGACTGACTGACTGACTCATCATCGCCCAGCCCAAACCACTGAAGATAGAAACTGGAAATTTGTACAGGGTGTTGATCTTACTCTGTAAGCATCGTTTAAGTAGCGAATTTTCAATATTCCGTCCGTAAGGGGGTGAGATAGGGGATGAAACTTTTTTTTTGAAAATACGATGCTATTTGGGAATTTTTGAAGCTATAACTACAAAATTTCGGATTTTAATTGAGGGTTCGAATTCAAAAACAGACGTGTTTCGGCATGTTTTGAAATTCAACCTATAAGCCGGCCGCGGTGGCCGAGGTGACTGAGGCGCTCCAGTCTCGGTCAGCACGGCCACTACGGTCGGGGGTTCGAATCCCCCCTCGGGCATGGATATTTGTGCTGTCCTAGTTTGTAAGTAGTTCATAAGTAGTTTGTAAGTTTAGGGACTGATGACCCCGTAGTTAAGTCCCATAAGCTTAACAAACATTTTTGATTCAACCTATAAGAGGGTAAAATAGGGAACTCAAAAAATTGAATTGCAAAAATATGTTCCTGTTAACTCAAATTTTAAGCTACAACTTCGAAACTTCGGATATCGAATCCTGGTCAGGAATAAAAAAGCACGATTTCAGTATTTTTGGAAATTCTGCAAGTAAGACGGTAAAATAGGGGATGAAAAATTCTTTTTGAAAACACGTTGCTATTAAGACAATTTTGAAGCTATAGCTGCAAAAATTGATATTTGTATTGTTTGTTAGAATTTAAAAAATGTGTGTATCGGTATTTATGGAAATTCAACCATCAAGGGGGTTAAATTGGAGAGGGGTTGTTTTTCGAAAATCTTTTGCTATTAAGGCAATTTTCAACTTACAACCACATAAATTAGTATATGTTTTCTTGGTCAGAATTAAAAAGATTCGTCTTTCGTTATTTTCAGAAAATTAATCATTTATGGGGTGAAATAGGGAATGAAACACTTTTTGAAAGTACGTTGATACTAAGGCAATTTTGAACCCAGAATTACAAAAAATGATATTTGCAAACTTGGTTGGAATTTAAAAGACACATGTTGGGGTATTTTTCGAAACTGAACTATTAAGGGGCGCCATAGGGGTTTATAAGTAGTAAAATCAAATGTTTGTAAATCTTAAGAGTCTTTACTACGGGGTCATCAGTCCCTAAGGCTTACAAACTAACTAAACTAAGTTAGACTATCTCATGTTAAGGACAACACAAACACGCATGCTGAAGGGGCGAATCGAACCTCCGACGGCGAACAGTAGCGCGCACCGCAGCATGGCACCTTAATACCACGGATATTCTGCCGCGGCTACAAGTAGTATCACAACATTTCATTATGATAGTACTTAAGCTGTATCTATTAAAAATTATATTAAGAGGAAGAAACAACTGGTGGAGACCAACAAGCCTACGCATGCGAAGCAGCGGGCGTTAAGCTAGTTTGTTAATAAATGAGTCTTCGTACATTAATACAAATGAAAGAAACGATACACATCATTTGACTATTTCAAAATGAAAAATTCGCTAGCAGTGGAAGCTGTTTTTGTTTTAGGTTGGTACTGCATTTGGTGACAGGATGACGTACTAAAAATTATGATTTTAGGCATAATTTTGGTAGCTTCTTGAGTACCTTTCAATTCGTGTATTGGAATATTTTCGGTGCTCAAGGTGGCAAACATGATGTGATATTATAACAGTCTGTATAAACGTATTTAAATTATGACTTACAAATACGTCATCAGGTTTCATCTTACTTCCTTCAGGAACAAAAGGTGGTGAAATTCTGAAAATGCAACAACGTGAGTGAGTGACCACTGCATGTAATAAGGTACAATTAAACTCGGAATTTCATCGAAAGAACTTCTACTAGAGCAGTTGAAATGGTTTTAAAAAGTAGTTATTATCAAATTTAATTCGAGTTTATTGCAAAACATAATTCTTTGGGCGGTGTAAGTTACTTATCAAAATGTGTGGAGCACGATGCTCCAAGAGTTGGACCAAATAAAATTAGTACCGACAACGAAGGTGATGAGAAAAAAATAATTTTGAAAGAATATATAAAACTCATCTGACTCTAAAATTCAGCCGGCCGCGGTGGCCGAGGAGACTAAGGCGCTCCAGTCACGGTCTGCACGGCCACTACGGTCGGGGGTTCGAATCCCCCCTCGGGCATGGATGTTTGGACTGATGACCGCGTAGTTAAGTCCCATAGACTATACAAACATTTGAAATTTTTTTTCTAAAATTCAAAATATGAGAATGAGAAAACTTTTGTGAACTGTAAATAAAGATTGAAAATTAAGAATAAAAAGTCACTCAAGTTAGATATGTTACTTAAAAAGTAAATGAGTAGACCCACTCTGCTCCCCTAATTTTCTTTGCTAGTTTCAAAATAATTGGAACGATGAGCCACGTGACCTTAGTCCTCATCCACATACCCATAATGTCCCGCATTGAGTTTCGAAAAAGTTGACCGCCTTACCCAAATTCATCATGCCAAACGGAATCTCTTGATATGCACTATTGGTCATCCGAAATGCAGCACCAGAGATGTCAGAGCTACATATGAACGGGTTCAAATGCTCAAATGTTTGTAAATCTATCGGACCAAACTGCGTGGTCATCAGTCCGTAGCTTACAAACTACTTAAACTAAGTTAAACTAACCTCACACATCCATGCACAAGGGGGACTCGAACGTCCGACGGCAAGCTATGAACGGGTGAAACCCTTATGGCATAAGTGATATTCTTTGCAAAATTGGATTTAGTCCACTTTAGCCGTATTGGATCCCTGGTATAGTAATTTGTTAATAATAATTTGGCGCCCAGACAGTGTCTCGCAATTTCGATATTATTTGCCGCTGTAGCAATCGGTAGTGTTGCGCTGTATCAATAGTCAGCGCGCTGGAATCTTTTAACGGTGCTGGTGCGCACCTGCAGAGATTCCCATCTGGAGGATAAGTCACTAAATCTGTGGGACTCAAAGATCCTCTTAGCGACAAAAGAATATTTTCGGGATTATTTTTATGGTCATTTCTAGGCTGTAAATATTAAGACGCAAAATCCGAATTAACAAAGCCGACCCTGCAAGTGCGGGAACAGGGCCAAAGAGAAAGAAAGTGAAAAGAGACCTTCCAGCGAAAGGAACGCATGCCTAATTACAACAAAGTGTTTCAACCATATAGTGTCTGGCTTGTTATGTACTTTTCTTTTACATCATCTCCAGCGATTTCTTTCCGGGAAAGTGCAACGCACAATTTTTCATTATGTCATGAATTTGCAGTATGTAACTCATAAACAACTTTCTTTCTTTGCCGATTTAAAAAGCATAAAACGAAATGCCGCTTCTAATTGGTTGCCTGAACGCCACTATTATTGGCTGCCTTCGCCTCCCGTCATTCAATGCGCCACTACCAACAGAACGCGTCAAGCAGATGTCCCGCTCATGTAAACTAAAATTTAACCATAAAATCTATTGTGTGAAAAATATAAATAAAATCAAAACGAATCATGAATGTATAGTTTCGTGTTTTCATTTCTCATCATCAGCATCAAGCTTTTCAAGTCCACGCTTTTGCCGGTAGAGGCGACACTATAGTCGGCGTGACGTACTAAGGCGGCCCAGTTTTCAGCCGTTCTGCGCATCCCCCTCCATTACCGCACTGGCAGCCAGTAATGTTCATTCTGTAGGCGCGCGGCTGGTTGCGAGTTACTCAATGTTTCTCCCACAGGCGCAACCGATGGCGCTCGGCCGTAGCTCCTCCCCTCCACGCTTTCCCTATCGCTCTGCCTCTATGCGCGGAAGCGCCTTCTTATATGAGGCCAGCTATAACCACCTTGGGCGACACAGATGTTTGTTTCTTTGAAGGTTTACCACTCCTTCCACCAGTTTGCAGCCTTCCACCAGAGGCGCTGCAAACGACCTGTTGTTTCACAGCTACTTTTCCTCTTTATTGTGATTTCATCATCTACTCTCAACCAATAGGGCTACTACACTACTAGCCATTAAAATAGCTACACCAAGAAGAAATGCAGATGATAAACGGGTATTCATTGGACAAATATATTTTACTAGAACTGGCAAGTGATTACATTTTCACGCGATTTGGGTGCATATATCCTGGGAAATCAGTACTCAGAACAACCATCTCTGATCGTAATAACGGTCTTGATACGCCTGGGCATTGAGTCAAAAAGAGCTTGGATGGCAGTTGCCCATGCAGCTTCAACACGATACCACAATTCATCAAGAGTAGGGACTGGCGTATGGTGACGAGCCAGTTGCTCGGCCACCATTGACCAGACGTTTCCAATTGGTGAGAGATCTGGCGAATGTGCTGGCCAGGGCAGAAGTCGAACATTATCCATATCCGGAAAGGCCCGAACAGATCCTGGAACATGCGGTCGTGCAAAAATCTCCAAATGTTTGTTACGCTTAAGGGACTTAACTGCAGAGTCATCAGTCCCTAAACTTACAAACTACTTATGAACTACCTTATACTAAAGACGACCCAAACATCCTTGGCGAGGGGGATTTGAACCGACCGTAGCGGCCGTGCAGACTGTGACTGGTGGTCGTGCATTATCCTGCTGAAATGTAGGCTTTCGCAGGGATCGCATGGAGGTTAGAGCCACGGGTCGTAACACAAGTGAAATGTAACGGCCACTGTTCAAAGTGCCGTCAATGCGAACAAGAGGTGACCGAGACGTGTAACCACTGGTACCCCATACCATCAAGCCGCGTGAAACGTCAGTATGGCGATGACGAATACACGCTTCCAATGTGAGTTCACCGCGATGTCGCCAAACACGGATGTGACCATCATGATGCTGTTAACAGAACCTGGATTTTGTCAACAAATTACTTTTTGCCATTTGTGATCAAGGTTCGTCATTGCATACACCATCACAGGCGCTCCTGTCGGTGATGCAGCGTCAAGGGTAACCGCAGCCATGGTCTACGAGCTGATAGTCCATGCTGCTCCGAACGTCGTCAAATTGTTCGTGCAAATGGTTGTTGTCTTGCAAAAGTCCTCATCTATTGACTCAGGGATCGAGACGTGGCTGCACGATCCGTTACAGCCATGCGGATAAGATGCCTATCATCAAGACTGCTATTGATATGAGGCCGTTGGGTTCCAGCATGGCTTTGCGTATTACTCTCCCGAACCCACTGACTACATATTCTGTTAACAGTCATTGTATCCCGACCAATGCGAGCAGCAGTGTCGCGATACGATAAACAGCAATCGGAATAGGCTAGAATCGGACATTTATCAAAGTCGGAAACGTGATGGTACACATTTTCCTCCTTACACGAAGCATCACAACAACGTTTCACCAGGCATCGCCAGTCAACTGCTGCTTGTGTATAAGAAACCGGTTGGAAACTTTCCTCGTGTCAGGACGTTGTAGGGGCCAACTTTGAGTGAATGCTCTGAAAAGCTAATCATTTGCATATCACAGCATCTTATACCTGTCAGTTAAATTTCGCGTCTGTAGCAAATTATCTTCGTGGAAATTTAAATGGCCAGGAGTGTACATGTTCTTAATCGTGTTACCAACATATGATCCATATTTTAGAGAATATCGTCGGTAATTATTCAATCATGGTATATAAAGGAATGGGAATTGTATGTGTGACTCTTGAAAACGTCAAGGTATATACGACAACCGATTTCTTAACGTAATGTTACATTCGAAATGGGGTCTAGTATGTAACCTTAACCCAATTACACGTGCAAAGAACGGGATTTTAAAAAATGTTATTAAATTATGGTACAAAAAACATTACGCATATTTGAAAAATCTAGGGTATATTTATTTCAAAATGGAGCCTTTTTGAATAACATTTAGCGAATTTTGACAGGAACGAGTTGGGAACTCTGTGCGCAAGGTTAGTACGATCTGTCCTATCCGAGAGCATGGAGGGAGGTTGTCGGATGTAACGCACGAGATGGTTTACTCCGACGCTTTTAATGTCTGGAGGGGGCTGGCGTGATTTGCGACCTGTGAGGGTTCTAAAAGGAGCGCCGAGATTGACATTGGGTCTTGTGAATAAAATGGAGACTTTATATTATTCTCGGAATTGCGGAGAACATTCTCAGATTCGCATGAATGACGCCAGATGGATAATATGCTTCACCTGTGAATGTACTCCGCTTGATCAAAAGGGAGGGGGATGTTGCTCAACGCAAAGAACATTAGTGGAGTTTTCCATAAGCAGAGAACATTCTCCGTTTTCTAAAGTGAGCTCTGTAGCAGTATTCGGGCTGATTAACTTCGACTAAGATTACGTTTTCAGTGTCGTTTATAATAAAAATGACAGAATCTGTGTTGCTCAGAAGGCAAAAAATGTTTCTTTGTACGTAGTCCGAAGAAATAAGACGTACTAAAACTTTATGCAAATAAAGACACAATTTTGTTGACGATTCGCCTCCTTCAGAAAATTCGTAAGTGTGACACTTCAAGCATTTTAAATTGTGACGACAGTAATATCAGAGGTGTTTCTTCATTACCGACGTAGAAATGAAACACCAGTGGACCCAGTTGTATTTTGCCCATTAGCTTGGAGTGCATATTTATAGTTGTAAACAGCTATATAACGAAATAATATTGTATGTTTTGAAATAGGATCTGTTAATAAGGCCTTATTACGTCAATTCCAAAACAAAGTACATTTCTTGACTTCACAAAAAAAAAAAAAAAAAAATGTTCAAATGTTTGTTAAGCTTATGGGACTTAACTACGGGGTCACCAGTCCCTAAACTTACGAACTACTTACGAACTAGGACGGCACAAATATCCATGCCCGAGGGGGGATTCGAACCCCCGACCGTAGTGGCCGTGCTGACCGTGACTGGAGCGCCTCAGTCACCTCGGCCACCGCGGCCGGCTTGACTTCACAGTCTGAACCACAAAATAAATATTGCTGCAATACTGAAGAATATTGTATAGTGAGTCATAAATGGGGAAAAATAGTTCGTGCAAATTTTCATACACTGAGCTACAATCATAAATTCGTTTTCCGCGTGTTCTTATGTCAATAAATGATATGAAATTGAATGGTAAAAATCTAGAAAAATATAATGTGAACTTTTGGGTATTACTGTGCGCTGACATTGGCCAAGGGGATAGATTGGCTACAGGGCAGCAGGGCACGAGTTCCTTTCCCTATGCCAACTAGCCACGATAAGTAATACAGGCCACCGAAAACGGTACGAGATAGATGTGAGCGCTGCCATTGCTCGCAGTGTCACCCAGACCGTCGCTCGACGCCGCATGCCTCGCCTTCTCGTGAGCGGCTAGACTATCTACAACACTCGCCATGTTGTGCCCTGTTGCCGATCTGTCCCCTTGGCCAATGTTGGCGCTCAATGACACCCATTCAGTTGCATTGTCATGTGTCGACAGAGGAACATGTGGAAACCGAATTTATTTTTGTAGCGCCGTGTGTGGCAATTTGCACGAAATACTTTTCCTTATTTATGACTCACCCTGACACTACGAACAAAACTCCTACCCACGCTCTCGTGAGCGGCTAGACTTCCTACAACACTCGCATACTGTGCCCTGTTGCCAATCTGACCCCCTTGATTAACTTCAGTGCACTATAACCCCCAAAAGTCCAATTCATATTTCCATATTTTACCATTCAATTGTATTGTCATTTATTGACATAGGAACATGTGGAAAACTAATTTATGTTTGTTGCTCTGTGTGTGACAAGTTCATGAAATATTTATCCTTATTTATGACTCCCCCTGTGTATAACATCATCTTCAGAAGAAGACGATATATATCATCAAATGACAAACAAATAAAATGATATTTGTGATCTTGGCTCAAAAACCTTAGAGAAGGTGCATTTTCATACATATTTAAATTTTCCGGCTAACGTTCCCAAATTTTTAGTTCATAAGAACGTTTATCTTTAGTTGAACGTCAAATGATCAAAATTTTATCGCAATCGGATGAACGGTTCTCAACTTATAGTGTTCAGTACATGTAGAAACACAATGAAAAGGGAAACTGGATCGAATTTTGTGACTTTCCTTTTTAACTGTCCCTAATTTTGTACTGAAAACTGTTCCGAGACAATAAAGAACAAACCAAAAAAAGAATTACCCCTCTCCGTTGTGCGAATAGTCAGTTATAATGCTGAAGTCAATCAAAAACATATTGAAAAACGCACTTTTTTAGTTTTTCTCAAATTTTCCAAAAACAATTTTCATACAAACCTTGTCCTGTCAAGCCGTACTCAAGTGATGTTCTTACAACGATGTGGCAATTGGTTTCTATTCATAGAAAAACATCACTTTCAGTTTTTCCTAAATTTTCCTAATTTGCGGGTGACTTTTTCAAATTTTTATTTGATGCGAACCTTCCTCTTGCTTTTAACATGAAATGTACAAAATTTTATCGCAATTGGACGAACAGTATTGATAGCGCACTGGAAAAAGCTGTTTCAGTTTTTCCCTAATTTCCTCTGTGCCGGACTACTTTTCCATACTTTATCATCTTTTACACCTTCCCTGGACTTACACGAATATTTCGAGACTAGAATGAGCCAAATCGGTTCAAACGTTCTCGAGTTTTTGCGAGACTAACGAACAGTAATTCATTTTTAAACTGTTTTGAAGTGTGCTTGTATACTAAATAAATAGTTTATGAAATTTGTTTCTAAAGAGTGGCTCTCGATCCACTTGAGGGGCGCAGAATTTATTCAGGCGGTCGAAAGACGTCTTTTGAAAAAGCCAAGTAAAATATCTTACCGACCGTAAAAATATTTAAGTTTATTTCAAGAGGAAAGTTTTTTTAATCTGGAAAGTTATATGCAAAATCCGTTCTGAAAAAAGAAACAAATGTGGTTAATGTGCTAAAGACCCGACCAGACATAACGCCGACTACCGATGTCGCGGAAGCCATCGCGTGTGTCCGAGGAACTCGGCGGGAAAGTCCGCCATACATCCAGAGCGTCTGGCTGCTGGCAGTGGCCACAGCTGTTGGATTGTAAGCTTTCACCCCGTGCGTTCCGACGAAATCTCATTAACGGGGCTGTGCGACAGATCCGCCTCCTCCCACATCTGCCGTTCTGTGAGAACCGACTAATTAAATGCACCTGCAGGTACGGTTCATCCGTACTGACAAGTGTCAGATGAGTAACCTGAGTTGATTTAGTTTTTCTCTGACTGTCTAACAGCGCGTTCGTTGCTTTCAAATTAGTGTGTGTGCATCATTGTTTATAGGGGCGGGTTCGTTTTATGTTATGTTTCTTTTTTCTCTTTATATAACTATGGTCGCTTGGATTCAGACTGGATCGTGCCGTAAAAGACCGACTTCACAGTGGCGTACCTAGAATTTTTGCCACCTGGTGCAAACCCTCAGTTTGCTGCCCCTCTCCCCTGTCCGCGAACTTTCGGAGTATAAAAGATATTTCACAACGCGTACAAATATTTGGTCAGTGCTTATCCGACGAAGATAGGGACAATACAATTTATTTTCCCTGCATGCTTTTTTTTGCTCTGGTGTACTTTTCGTTGCGCTATTTTTCGAAATTTATTGATATGAATGTTTGTTAGAGTTCTCTATAACAGCAAAGAAAACTTCATGAATTTATGAGACAAATAAAATAAAAATAATTGCCGCGGTGGTGTAGCCGAGCGGTCTAAAGCGTCTCGCTGCAAAGCGCGTGGTTGCTCGCCCTGCTGATGACCACGCAGTTTGGTCCGATAGATTTACAAATATTTGAATGTTTTTGAAGTAAATAGTTTGTTTGTAAGAGGGCTTTCATTAATTACGTGAGATTTTTAGGGCGGGGGGCGGGCAGTGGGTCGACCCGAATCTCACCAAATCTCGCATAGGGGAGGGAGGTCTCGGCAAATCTCACGTAATTTTTTTCCCGCGAGAAACAGTGTAAAACTGCAAGATAACTGGGTTAAATTCAATAAAACATCTTTCACGACTAAAATATGGCTAAATCCTACACAATAATATTTATCGCAGTAATGCAAACATCACATAGAAACATAGTAGGCAAATGCAGATACTTTTATGGAAAATTATCTGGACACTTTGGTTGCAATTTTGACTCTGAAGACCACACATGCATCCCCGTGGACTGAACTTAAATGCATATTGTTGTAAGAGTTGCTGTTGTTCCTTTCATTCAAGCATTTCATTGTTCGAATTTTTCTCTATTAACCCATAAAGTCCCAATTTTTTGTTATTCCGTATTTATAATGTACATAAGATTTCTTGCCTTTAGTTCCTGTAAGCATATATTTGTTATAAAAAGCATCAATAAATATCATAACAGTAGCCGTTGTTAATTACTAATTTATTACGTATTTATAAAGAATTCCTCAAAATAGAATACTCGGAGTTAATGAGTTATGTAGAAGTTTAAACTACTCTAAGATACTAAAAATTAAATATTGTTTTTTTTTAATAAATCCAACATAATCAAGCACAGATTAACGTACTTACACTAAAATACGCATTTTGAAAAACCTCACGTGAGATTTGGGGAAGGGAAGGGGTCGAACAAAATCTCACAATATCTCACCAGGGGGCAGGGGGTATCGAAAACCGCCGAAATCATCTCACGTAATTAATGAACGCCCCCTGACACAAATTATGAGGCAGCAGGCCTTTTATGGCAGTAAATTATCCAAAAGGCAACACAGTTTCATCCGACCAGTTGCATAAAAATGGTTTACATGCATAAACCTTGACGTAGGTTTCGGCAAAAGTGATTTTGTGAACGTGTGGCCGTGCTCCACAATTTTATGTTGTAGACATTGTTTTAAACTTTACTTTTTATTCTATTGACATGGAGTCAGCCACATTTTATTTAACAACTATTTTAAGGTGAGCTTTATTTAATTCTTCTGAAGAAGGCAAAATTACTTTTGCCGAAACATAGGTCAAGGTTTATGCATGTAAACCATTTTTATGTAACTGGTCGGCTGAGACTGTGTTGACTTTTGGATCGTGTTCCATCGTTGATGAACTGCAGCCATGTTTAAAATTTTGCAGTAAATTATGCTATTCTTGATTATAAGAGGTAATCTGTCTTATGCTGACTGCAATTAAGAGGTTTATTTTTACACCAGACGCGTTTCGCTTTTTTATTTTAAAAACATCTTCTGTGGTCTGTAAATGATACAAAGGTTTGTACAATTTGTTTTTGATAAGTAGATTAAAAACAGTTTTTAAAAAACATTTTGCACGTTAGGCCTAAGGTTTTTAATTTAATATTCGGTCTACACACGGTGTTGATGTCTCTTCTTTACATGTTACTACTGCTTCTCCGTCTTGCTGGCTGGAGTTCGTTTTTTCCTGGCGTGTGTTTCATGGCTGTGTACAGCACTTTTCGTGTGTTTTTGTTTCGTTTTTTCCTTTTCATCTCAGCACATCACAGCACTTCACTTTTTGGAATGTATACTGATTACATATCGTCTGTTATATGTGGAATGCCTGTCTGTTCATTTGTCATTTCACTACAGTGTGGCTATGTTTTCGTGTGTTCATTTGTTTTTCGTTTGGTTTGTGAGTGTTGCCAACGTTACATATTTATAATATAAATACGACTTCATTCTACATGAATGTGTGTGTGTATGTGTGTGTGTGAGAAGAGAGAGAGAGAGAGAGAGAGAGAGAGAGAGAGAGAGAGAGAGAGAGAGAGAGAGAGACATTATGAGAGTCAACTCCCTTTCATAAAAACACAAATCACGATACCCTCACCTCCCCCCCTCCAATTAAACCTGCATTTACTCATCTGAAAAAAACATCTTAACACCCTGCTCCCGAGGAAAAAAAAAATAAATCTCTCTCTCTCTGTCTATCTGTCTCTCTCTCTCTCCTCCTCTCTCTCTCTTTCTCACACACACACATACACACACACATTCATGTAGAATGAAGTCGTATTTATATTATAAATATGTAACGTTGGCAACACTCACAGGCCAAACGAAAAACAAATGAACATACGAAAACTTAGCCACACTGTAGTGAAATGACAAATGAACAGACAGGCATTCCACATATAACAGACGATATGTAATCAGTATACATTCCAAAAAGTGAAGTTCTGTGATGTGCTGAGATGAAAAGGAAAAAACGAAACAAAAACACACGAAAAGTGCTGTACACAGCCCTGAAACACACGCTAGGAAAAAACGAACTCCAGCCAACAAGACGGAGAAGCAATAGTAACATGTAATGAAGAGACATCAACACCGTGACTAGACCGAATATTAAATTAAAAACACTTAGGCCTAACGTGCCAAATGTTATTTAAAAACTATTTTAATCTATTTATCAAAAACAAATTGTACAAACCTTTGTATCATTTACAGACAACAGAAGATGCTTTTAAAATAAAAAAGCGAAACGCGTCTGGTGTAAAAATAAACCTCTTAATTGCAGTCAGCATAAGACAGATTACGTCTTATAATCAATTTTAACAGCTGTTGCGGAATATTGCCACACAACCAAACATTGTATGCTATTCTGGTTTAAGCCGGACTAGTAGATCTGTGTGAAGTGTAAAACGACCGCGTGAGAATGGCCGCGGAGTCTAAGGCGCCTAACTATGAATTGCCTGGCCGCTCCACGTCGGAGGTTCCTGTCCTCTCTAGGGCATGATTGCTTTTGTGTGTGTGTTACTCTTAGAATAATATAGTTTAAGTACTTTGTAAGTCTTCAAGAAAGGATGAGGCCACTCCACGTTCACACCACAGTGGTGACCATTTATGACTCACCCTGTATAACTGAAACCGGTAATGACAAATAAAATTATATTTGCGATCTTCGCTCAATAACCTCAAAAAAGATGTATTTTTATATATTGCAATTTACTTGAAACAATTAAATTCGCCAAAACAACAAGAATACTTAGGGAATGTTATGTACGAACATGGTATTATATCGACGCTTAAGTGTTATATGTCCTATTCTATCCAGATGCATTATCTCAAAATGAATACGAAGATCATAGCACGCCAGAACAGAACCTAAGAATGACGAAATCTGAAACACGGCTGCAAAGTTGTGCTTTTAATTACCTATTGAAGAAGGGCAGGTAAACATTGTTACAAGAAAAAAGTGAATGTTGTTCATGGAAAGTCAATAAAAAGAAGACTAAGCAACCTGAGACAAAAATACATATCTGTAACGGGAACAATTATGGCGTGGAACAGTGATGCAGCCATTTTAAGATATCTAGCGATATGAAGACAAAAGAAAGAAAAATTATGCGTGAAGAATAATGGAACAAAAACGTCTGATAGTAAAACTTATTTCTACTACAAACTAAAATTTCCAAAACTAAATTGTAAGAAGTAAAATAACACAAAGTACTGTAATTAACAGAAATTTCATATCAATGAAATGCAAAAGGATTTCGTATATCATCGATTGCAAAAAGTCTCATCAATATAAAAACAGATACCCAAAAGCAAAAGGCTATTTGGATGAGCTTGAAATGAATATAGTACAGAAAATCTGAACCAAGAGCTGTCTTCTTCAGGGAGAAGTTGAATGGAGACGTACAATTTCTAAAAGTAAATCGTGCTCGTTCATGTAGGCCTATGTCAATTCCTGCACACTTGCCACTTCTTCGATATGGGCAAGTAGATTTGGTAGAAGCAAAACTTAATTACTAGATGTCGATATTACATTACAATTTAAGGAAAATGCAACCAATCATTCTATTTTGAAATGATACTTGTGGTATTTCATTAGCCGGTTTCCGAACCTTCTCGAGTTCATTATCAGACGGTGCATGTGTTACAAGTCCATTTCAAGCTTGATGTCGGGTGCTGATTCTTTGTGGGGAGATAGAAACTTGCTTTAATAAATCGAGTTAAGCTGTGTTTGAGTCGCGTTTTGTATCTAGAAATTATGTGGAATTTGTTCTTTTACTCGTTGCGACTGCATGGCCGGCTATTTATAAATAATTTCTGGAGTTTTTTTTTTTTTTTTTTTTTTTCAAAGTGGAAGATCGTAGCACATCACTCCACTTTCACAGTTTGTCAGCACCCCTTTGCCAGCGTCTTACATGTGCTTTTACAACTAATGTTATTTAGAAAGGTCTTCATTCGGAGACAGAACACTCTTTGTAAGAGAGTTTTTTTTTTTTCTGTGGGACAATCGATACTTGACAGAATATCATTAATATTAAAGTACAAAAATGAATAATAAATTATATCTATATTCCAGATTGAATCTTTAAATCTGCAGAAGAGTTTGCGCTGATATGAAACTTCCTGGCAGATTAAAATTGTGTGACGGAACAGGGACTCGAACCTGGGACCTTTGCCTTTCGTGGACAAGCGCTCTACTACTGAGCTATCCCAACACGACTCACAGCCCATCCTCACAACTTTACTTCTGCCAGAACCTCGCCTCCTACTCTCCAAACTTCACAGAAGTTCTCCTACGATACTTGCAGAGCTAGCACTCCTGGAAGAAAGGATATGGTTTCTAATCTATATTGTTTGCGTAGGATTTCAGCCATTAAATATGTACGTAAATTATTAGTTAATAGGATGGAACAAAAATTTGTACTAATTCTTACTTTTATTCATAGGCTAATGTGTCCTAGAAAATTTGTGAAACTAGGTTCCGCTTATTTTGTTTCACTGACAGTATGTATATATGATTAAATTTTTTGTATAATAGAAGCATTAGGTATTTAGATGCAGGTAAGGTAATTACACATTTGTTATTTGGTACTGTTTTGACCTGATCAAAAGTACATAAAAACGCTGGCAAGAGTGGCGAGAGTGGGAGGGGTTAGGGGAGGGGATTGAGGTAGGAGAAGAGAAAGGGACTTTTGCTAAGGTAGCTGCTCTCCACTAGTAAATTCTCGAAATTTTGGAGGAAAAGTTTGCTTTTTTGTTCAGTATAGTCATTAAGTAAGTTGCTAGATGCAACATAAAGTGATATGGTACCGTCATTTAATCACGAGGAAACCTGAGAGATGAAACTCATTTACAAGTGGCCGGCCATACAGTCACAGTAATTAAAAGAACAAATTCCACATACTTTCCGGGTACAAAATGCGACTTAATAAACGCGTAAGTTGACTCATTAAAGCATGTTTCCAACTTCTTATATTGCAATTGACAGTCACTGGTTGTAAATGACCCATAATGGATAATCTATACATGTGGATATTACAGTTTATTCCACCAGTGTACCACATCAGCTGTTTTTGGACGAGACGATCCGCCAACTAATTTTAGAGGTCTACGCCGAATCGCCATTGAGCAGTGGAACTATGTGAACCAATAGTCGCTTGATGATATAGTGTACTGCGTGTCACGACGAATAGAGGCAAGCATCAGCGCAACAGGACATGTACCAGCGTATGTTGCAGTCTGAAACACTAATTCAGAATGTCTAGTTTTGATGTGGGTAATTTTTGTGAACCGTCTATACAACTGAATTATGGAGGTTTTATATTGTCATATGCATTTCGCCTTTATTTGGAAGGCATCATCAGCGGCCTGTAACATATACATGATTATGTTTTACAATATTTAGATTTTAGTGTATTTTAGGTTGTAAACAGTTCTGGTGCGCTTTCGAAATATAATTAAAGATATTTGGAAGTTATTACTTACAACGTTTGGTGGATTATGGTAAGTAATAACAACCAAATATAATTAATACTTAGAGAACGCATCAGAATTGTTTATAACCTAAAATACTAAAATGTAATGAACGAAATATTGTAAAAAGTAATCATATACTTATTACAGGCCACTAATGATGCCTTCCAAATAAAGGAAAATGCATATGGCAATATAAAACTTTCGTAATTGAGTTGCATACACGGTTCACATTTAATATCCACATTAAAAAGTAAAATGGACTTAAACCGCTGAAAGAACGTTCAAATCACATCATAGTACAGGAGATATGACGCGATGATGTGCTTGAACTTCCACTCCCCAGCTATCACCCAGCAGGGTTAAATTTATTACGCCATGTTACTACTAATTCTACCCGCAACACATTCCTTAGACAGTTTTCCTAATGTTACACAGTAAATACCTGGAAAACTATATTATTTTAGGAGACATGTTGAAGAGATATGACGCTGTAACGATTGATTTATGTAGAAACTCAACAATTGCAGGTGAAATGACAATGAATGGGACAGAAGGCCGAGGACACTGGCAGATGAAGGAGTAGGATTTTCATAATATTGTAATAAATGCAGTACACACCTGGATAACGCTGGGAACTAAAGCTAAATCTAATTTATAATGTTAGCACGATGTATGACACGGGTTAATGTAGAGGTAAGTAATTTCAAGTTGACACCCCTTCATGTTTCGTATCAGTTTTGCTGCTCATGTTAACAGGATAATTTGCGTTGATACCCCTTCTACTTTACTGAGATCGAGCTTTTTTATTGTTGATATTAAATAATAACAAATATACCTGTTTAAAAATGGCACAAATTCCACACCACGAACACCCCACTCCCGTCACCTACACAGCAAAGTATGACTGCCTACCATGGCGATGCCTTCACGCATCATTCATTAAAACCAGATGCCGTACTTTTGTTCTTTGTATTACGTACACCACTGGTTCAATATGTTACCAAGATCGTACGTATTACCGGGCGACATTCCACGTTGCCTGCTGGTTTTCCATATTGGCGTGTTCCGTGATTTATCTACATCGACGCCTTTGCGACGTAGAAGGTGTTAGCTAGTTCATAAGTAGTTCGTAAGTTTAGGGACTGATGAAACCGTAGTTAAGTCCCATAAGCTATACAAAGATTTCAACTACCTTATACCAAAGACAACACAGACATCTATGTCCGAGGGAGGATTAGAACCTCCGACGCAGGATACACTTTTTGGCTCGTGTTTGCAGGTTAATCCTCGATGATCCGACGTCCGGTTTAACGCAAACATACGTTTTATTGTATTTTTATGATTGTAAAGGTTTCAGTTTAATGGTTAATTACTTGTTTTTGATCTTGTCTATTATAAAAAAGTGTTGTAGAAAATACTCAAAAATTATCATCACAGATCATCATGACAGTATTATCTTAATTGTTAATGTCACATAATACGCTACAACAGTCCCGCTGCTCGCAAATGTTGTGCTACTACTGTGATCGGTGACACTGTCATTCGTCACGAAATAGTCAGATTGATTCTGACATTCCAAACCTCTTAAGTAAAGTGCAAGAACAGTACTGAAAATGGAGGTCGGCGGTAGGTATAGCTAATTTTAATAAGTTTATATGACAATTGTATTTGATTATCACTTGGTTCATAAAACCTTCCATTTTGTGGACAAGCGACCATACGTTGGCATGCATGAAAATTTTTTAAGTCTTTGTCGCAATTAGCTTTATTTCATATGACGCGTTTCGAGAACATCATCACCAGACTGTGGTACAAAAGAAGATAATTACATTTTAGATGTTTATAGCACGTAATTATGATATCAATAAGAAGTATAAACCATATTAATACATGTATACTTACAAAAGATTAAAAAAACGATTGGAAATACAACCATCTTGGTATAGATGGCTGATTACAACTTAAAATATCATCATGGACGTCTAGTGACAGTGTTGAACCAGGGGCCTAGGTTACCTGTTACGGTGTCCCCCCCCCCTCTCACCACAGTTGGGCATGTGAGTCTGGTTCAGCACTGTCACTAGACGTCCATGATGATATTTTAAGTTGTAATCAAGCATCTATACCAAGATGGTTGTATTTCCCATCGTTTTTTAAATCTTTTGTAACTATATATGTATTAATATAGTTTATACTCCTTATTGATATCATAATTACGTGCTATAAACATCTAAAATGTAATTTTCTTCTTTTGTACCACAGTCTGATGATGTTCTCGAAACGCGTCATATGAAATAAAGCTAATTGCGACCAAGACTTTTCAAAAAAAATTTTTTTTCATGCAATTGTATTTGAATGACGAGGGAAATGGACTGTACTGATTATTTCCTCAGTAGTATAACTGCCTCGAATAGCAGGCATACAGTATGTACGTGACCAATTTAAATATGCAACTAATATTAACAGTAACAGTTAAAAAAATTTCACGGTTTCAAAGACAGCGTAGCGACCGTATTTCTGGGTGGCACTGGTAACGAGAGTAATGAGTAACGATACGTTTGTAACGCGTACTGTTTCTTTTAGTAACGGCTACCTACGGATACGCATCTTTTCGTCGATACTCTCGCAGCTCTGCTGAGAGGACCGCTTCTGTAAAGATTTATACGAATCTCCCGTTTTAATCTGCCTGTAGCTGCTGGACGAAGAAATTACTGCATAGCTACTTCAAAGTTTCCTCGCCGCACCTACGTTCTTCACGCTGACTTTCTCTCACGTTACGAGACACCCGTCGCAGGCGCAACGCCCGATTAAGCGTGGATGAGCAGCGGCGGTTCATTTTCAATTGACGCCCAACACGAAATCCGTTGTTCCGCGGACAAAAGTGCATGGCGGAGGGGCCCGGCTGGAAATCTCGGATAATGGAAACGCCTGGCTAGGCTGCAGCGTCAGGTGCAGCGACTGCCGCTGTAATTGGTTCTGGCTAATTAGTCCTGGGGGCACAACAGCTCTGCCAGGCAGCCAGTCCCACTGACAAGGCAGCCGCTGCGAAACTGAATACCGCCGACAACTGCGCAGCGTCCACAGCTTCAGCGGATCTGGGTCAGCCCTGACAGGGAGCGTCTCCTTTCGATCGCCCCTTCGTTTCTCCAGAATCTCAGTAGAGCTCTTATGTTGTTTACTTTACATTAAAGGACGGTATTATGATTCCGATGTCATCAAACCTGCTCTACTTCTCTCACTTTAACGACATTTATCCCTTCGCAGGAAACCGCTGTTTCCGTGTTTTTCATCAGTATGATGATATTCCCTCAGAGCTACTGAAGTCTCTGGAAGAACCAGCCATGACAAAATTGTTTCACCTGGTGTGTAAGAAGTGCGAGACAGGTGAAGTACCCTCAGACTTTAAGAAAAATGTTATAATCCCCATTCCAAAGAAAGCAGGTGCAGACAGGTGTGAAAACTACAGAACCATCAGTTTAATAAATCATGGTTGCAAAATATTAACAGGAATTATATACAGAATGATGGAACAGCTGGTAGAAGCCGACCTTGGGGAAGATCAGTTTGGGTTCAGGAGAAATGTAGGAACCCGGGAGGCAATACTCACTTTACGGCTTGTCCTAGAAGATAGATTAAGAAAAGGCAAACATACATTTCTAGCTTTGGAGAAAGCTTTTGACAATGTTGATTGGAATAAAGTCTTTCAAATTCTGAAGCAAGCAGGAGTAAAATATAGGGAGCGTAAGGTTATTTACAACTTGTACAAAAACCAGACAGCGGTTGTCAGAGTTGAAGGGCATGAAAGGGATGCAGTGGTTGGAAAGGGAGTAAGACAGGGTTGTTGTCTTTCTCCATTGTTATTCAATTTATACACTGAGCAAGCTATAAAGGAAAGCAAGGAGAAGAATTAAAAACATTGCGTTTTGCCGACGACATAATAATTCTGTCAGATACAGCAAAGGACCTGGAAGAGCAATTGAACGGAATGGACAGTATACTGAAAGGTGCATATAAGATGAACATTAACAAGAGCAAAACTAGGGTCATGGATTGCAGTGTAAGAAAATCAGGCGATGCTGAAGGAATTAGATCGGGTAACGAAGCAATAAAGGAGGTAGATGAGTTTTGTTACTTGGGCAGTAAAATAACAAATGATGGTCGCAGTACAGAGGATATAAAATGTAGAATGGCAATGGGTAGAAAAGCGTTCTTGAAAAAGAGAAATTTGTTAACATTGAATATTGATTTAAGACTAAGGAAGTCCTTTCTAAAGGCATTTTTATGGAGTGTTGCCTTGTATGGGAGTGAGACATGGACGATAAACAGTGCGGACAGGAAGAGGATTGAAGCTCTTGAAATATGGTGCTACAGAAGAATGTTGAAGATTAGGTGGGTGGATCGCGTAACTAATGAGGAGGTACTGAACAGAATTGGGGAGAAAAGAAATTTCTGGCATACCTTGACTAAAAGAAGGGATATATTGGTAGGACACATTCTTAGACATCAGCGAATTGTGAATTTAGCGTTGGAGGGAAGTGTGTGGGGTTAAAACCGCAAAGGAAGACCCAGAGATGGATACAGTAAGCAGATTCAGACAGATGTAGGTTGCCGTTCTTATGTGGAGATGAAGAGGCTTGCTCAGGATAAGGTATTGTGGAGAGCTACATCAAACCAGTCTCCGGACTGAAGACCACAACAACTATAAGGTAGAATAAAGGGAAAACTATCCTGGTGTAGACGTTGACAAGGTTCGAGGAATTTGTAGAGAATCATGGGATATATACAGGTTGTTACAAAAAGGTACGGCTAAACTTTCAGGAAACATTCCTCACACACAAAGAAAGAAAATATGTTATGTGGACATGTGTCGGGAGACGCTTAATTTCCATGCTAGAGCTGATTTCACCTCTAGATTCAGGGGCCGGGCGATGAGAAATTTCCCTTGCAAGCAGAGATTGGCAGTAGCCCATAATTGTCCTAATTGTTCTTCGAAAACCTCTTCACAAGCGTATTCTCTGGCTAACCATTATGCCTCAAATGGCCGCTAATGTGTCACAAATAGTTTCGATGCAGGACGCCTCACCTTCCGTCTCGCAAATCACTACGCCATGCGTTAAGCAACTTACATATATAAACACATTTTACAGTCAATGTTACTAAAAATTTCCGGGCTATTATGCCTTGATCTTAAGGATTTATTATTGAAACCCAAAGTTTCGTCCCCAACTTCGAAAGATATTTTCAAGGGTAATCGTGGCACTTTTAAATGTCCGATGCACACCCTGGCTCGCTACATGCTGATGCCAAACCGTCTACAAGGGCTCGCGCGCAGAGGTGTGACGTCAGATGTATTTTATATGCGCTCGCAATCGTCGTTGCCGATTGCCGTCGTCCGTTAATATCGTCCCATGGTGGAAGACTGTTACATTTATTCTTCAGCACAGATCTGCAGTGTCGGGTGGAAAGAAGTGATTCAGCTGTTCCAGCACCTCAGTGTTTACTACGTAGTTGCAGCCAATGAGATCTGTTCAAATATTGCCTCACGACTACTTATTTCAAATGGAACGATGATTTCTATGAAGAAACAGATGGTGTAGCTATGGGGAGACCTTTAAGCCCGGTTATATCAAATTTCTATATGGAAATATTCGAGGAAAAGGCATTGTAAACAGCAAACAAAACAACTGCTATTTCGTTCAGCTATGTAGACGATACGTTTGTTATGTAGAGGCATGGAAGAGAGAATCTAGATCGTTTTCTTCAACACCTCAACGGGAGAAATTCCATGGAGAAGGAGGCAGACAAAACTGAATTTTCTTGACGTGTCAGTTTTCAAAAAGGGGAATGGTACATTGGTCCATAAAGTTTATCGGAAGCTCACACGCACAGATCGTTATCTGCACCGGGATTTAAACCACAACCCACAGCAAAAGCGGGACATTATAAAGACGTTGGCGGGCAGAGCAAGGAACATCTGAACATCTGCGAACCGGGATTACTCAACGTGGAATTGAAACACCTGAGTAATGCTTTATTTAAGAATCGCTATTCATCCACAGAGATAAGGAGAGCGTTGAGACCGACACGTAGAATTGAAATCGATGAAAATGTTCCTGTAAAATCTAAAGTCTTCCTGTCTTTTGTTATGGAGTCACCGACCGCATCGGAAAAATTTTGACGAAACGGAATGTTGCCATTACTTACAAACCTACTAGAAAGATACCGGATCACCTGAAATCGTCGAAAGATTATCGCAAACCGCTGGAAAAAGCAGGAATTTATAAGATTCCATGTAGCTGTGGAGACGTATAGGTGTGTATCATAGAAAGATCAATCAAAAACAACTAGATGAGCACAAGGGAACTGTAGAAGTGGAGAGATTGACAGATCAGCTGTTGCTGAACAAGTTTTTCAACCAGGGGACCACCTTATTCAATTTGATAAGACTCAGGCTTCAGCAGCCACAAATGGATATCGCGAAAGACTGTACAGAGAGGTTATATAAATTGTAAAACTCCCCAATAATTTCAATAGGATGTAGGAGAGCGTGAAACTAAATAAAATCTGGATTCCGGTGTTGAAGAAGAAATGTAACAGTCTTCCATCATGGGACTATATTAACGAACGACGGCAATCGGCAACGACGAATTGCGCGAGCATATCAAAAACATCTGACGTCACACCTCTGCGCGCGAGCCCTCGTAAACGGAGTTTGGCTTCAGTCAGTAACAAGCCATAATGTGCATCGGACATTCAAAAGTGCCACGATCCCCCTTGAAAATGTCTTTCGCAGTTGGTGACGAAATGTTGGGTTTCAATAATAAATCCATAAGATCACGGCATAATAGCCAGGAAATTTATAGTAACATTACTCTTTCCGGCCGTGAAAGTTGACATTTTACAATACCACATTTTTAGTGTGAATAATATGTCGAAGAACTGAATTTTTAACTAACCTGATCACTAAATAAATACATAAAAAGTATCATTATGCAAGAGACATCAATTATATCTTAATACTAGCTGAAGACCCAGCGACGCCGGATACTTATTTATTCCTCGCCCCCTCTCCTCCACTCTCCCTGTTCATCTCCCCCCTACTCCTCTCTCTGCCCATCTTCACCTTCCCGTTTCTCCTCGACTCTCTCTGTCCAACTGTAACTCCACCTCAGCCAGATACTCCTCCAGCCGTAAAAATAATACAACTCTATTTACTGTCATGGTATTCACTGAAGTGATGTCTAAGTTTACTGTAAGGTATCCTCCGTCTTGCACCTAGTGAAATGTTAGATAGTGAAGTGTCGCGGCGAATTAGCCGTGCGGACTGGAACACCGTGTCGCAGTGCGCGCGGCTGTTCGCCGTCGGGGGTTCGAGTACCCTCTCGGGCATGAGTGTTTGTATTAGGTTAGTTTACCTTAGTTTAAGTAGTTTGTAACCTACTGACTAATAACCCAGCAGTTGAGTCCGATAGATTTACAAAAAAAAAATGAATTTTTGACAGTGATGTACAAGGTTAAGTGTGCAGTATTTCATCAAGATCGAGATGGAAGTGTAGATTTAGTAGAAGTTAGTAAGTAAAGTACCCGCTCCCATGAGCCATAAAAATTAAGTAGACAGTGACTCGTTTTGAAGATGAAGTGCACAAAGTTTCGTCAAAATCGGATGAACAGTACGGAACGACAGTGCATTGGAATATGAACAAAAATGATGCGACAGTTTACGGCAGGTAAAAGAAAATGAAACGATATTTGGGGTGGGTTTGACTTGAAATGATGATAGGATGCGAGAGCTAGCTGTTGGTTCTGTCTCTAGTTTCAGCAGGTGTTAACATCCCAACGCATTGTTTTCTTAATTTTCTTTTAATTGAACCTCCTCCATATTACTATGGACACCGTGAATCCGTCCTCGGTTGTAACAAGACTACGGATCACGTGACGCGCCTAGTTGCTGCTATAGCTCTGAGTAGCATGCGTGAGTTTTAAGAGTTACTTCACGAACCTGTAGTCTTCTTCAGTAATTGTGCCAGCGCAGAAGAAAGCACGCAGGTTGTTGATCCTTGCTCTAGAGGTTGATGATGGGATGCCACCTAATTTATTAATCATAACCGAAAAAATTAGCAAACTGCAGATAATGGAATATATTGCTCCTTATCTCTGCATTTTGTCAACAACTATTAAATAAGACATTACTCTGCTGTGACCGACCTAATCCTAAAATATTTCCAAACATAAATGCTTTGTGATAACAGTATGAACACCCGATTTTGAGTGGAACGTGTTCACCGTCACTACACCGAATCGGAACTGAACTTCAGCAGTGCGACCCGCGTAGGCCTCTCCTCACTCCGAATGGCGCCAAAACATGGCCGACGGGCGTCGTCAGAATTTTTGTTAGAATTTTGTTCTCATTTACAATGGATTCTTATACATAGCTTAACATTGAGGGGTTCCCTACTTAGAATTTTACCTGTTTTCTAAAATTACTTTATTAAATATTAGCCGGCCGCGGTGGCCGAGGTGACTGAGGCGCTCCAGTCACGGTCAGCACGGCCACTACGGTCGGGGGTTCGAATCCCCCCTCGGGCATGGATATTTGTGCCGTCCTAGTTCGTAAGTAGTTCATAAGTAGTTTGTAAGTTTAGGGACTGATGACCCCGTAGTTAAGTCCCATAAGCTTTACAAACATTTGAACATTTGAACATTAAATATTAATTAAAAATGTTCAAATGTTTGTTAAGATTATGGGACTTAACTACGGGGTCATCAGTCCCTAAACTTACAAAGTACTTATCAACTACCTTATACTAAAGACGGACAAATATCCATGCCCGAGGGGGGATTCGAACCCCCGAACGTAGTGGCCGTGCAGGCCGAGACTGGAGCGCCTCAGTCTCCTCGGCCACCGCGGCCGGCTATTAATTAAAACATGATCGCACATTGGCCAGCGACCGGCATATACAACAGTCAATGAGCGTGAGGTACAAGCAACGATCTTTACTACATTACTTCGCACGATAACCGAAACTACTGGTAGAACCTATTATGCTTCGCACACTGCCTTGCCATCTGTCTGCTGCTGGTTCTAACTTGCTGTACGGAAACGATTTTCAAATCTGAATATAATGGCTGCAAACCATAAATGTTAGAAGTTTCCCACGCATTTCGCTGTGCATTACGTCGTATCTCCAAAAATGTACAAGTGTTTGTAGAGTTTATGGGACTTAACTACGGGGTTATCAGTCCCTAAACTTGCAAACTACTTATGAACTAGCTACTAATAAGGACGGCACAAATATCCATGCCCGAGGGGGGATTCGAACCCCCGACCGTAGTGGCCGTGCAGACTGTGACTGACGCGCCGCAGTACGCTCCGCCACCGCGGCCTGCGTCGTATCTCCTGTCGTTCAGCAATACAACAATGTCTGTAACTTTCGTGGAAGTACATGAAATATGTTGACAAAGTTTCAAGGCAACTGGATGAACGAAAAGGATAAACATTATAATATTAGAGGTAAAAATATGGACAACATATTTTAGTTATTTTCTGTAGTATTACTCTATAAACAAGGTTTTTCTGTTTATTATCGGGAGTATATACAATGGTTGGAACTTAAATAGTGACAACTATTTATTCACAACCGACACAAATGCGTTAGATGTTTGCACCTGTTATTGTCCTTCAACCAGCATTCTGTAGAACCCATTGCCATGTAGTATACCGTTATCAGAGCCTGTTTGTTGGTGATGCGACTCGAGCGGTCTACTGTCTGTCGAATTTCTGTAACAGTTCTGAATGGAATGACATTAAGTGGTGCGTTCATCTTCGGAATCTAATTAAAGTCACAATGACTTACGTTCGGGGAGTGTGGTGGATGGTACAATACTTCAGGAGACCCATCGACTGAACAGAGCAGCCACAGCTTGCGCTGTATGCGCCCGCGCATTGTCGTGCGAAATGGTGGGTGGGTCACGCAGAAAGTGTTACCGCAAAACTGGTCGCAGGTGATGCTCCGAATACAAACAGTAATACTGTGCACTGACGGTCTGCGTGTCTGCCACAGTTTGCCAACCTTCGTTGAAGGCTTTTACCTAACGTGCCACTGTTCTGTACGGTAATGACGATTGAAGACCTTGATGACACTGTCGTGCTGTACGACCTCTGGCACATTCAGTCTTCATCCAACTCCATTGTTCCTGTTTTGAAAACATAGTGACACGGTTACGTTAGACCTCTGGCTCACAAGTGTCTGTGTTTCCCTCGATGGTGCACACGCCGGTGACGTGGGACGGGTGAGTCCATTTGCTCGGGGATAAGGTATGTATGCCAACAACGTTTTCTATTAGCGACTATAACAGATTCCATTGCATAGTGTCTCCACTGCAATGTTGCCAGTATTTAAGTTCAAAAATGTTCAAATGTTTGTAAATCTATTGGAACAAACTGCGTGGTCATCAGTCCGTAGCTTAAAAACTACTTAAGCTAAGGTAAACTAGCCTAAGGACAACACACACACACACCCATGCCACAGGGAGGACTCGAACCTCCGACGGCGAACAACCGCGAGCTCCGCAGCGAGGCGCCTTAGACCGCTCGGCTACTCCACCGCGGCACTATTTAAGTTCCAGCCCTCGTATATAAATATGACATTATCCTGCAATATTGTTAAGTTCGTTCTTGCACTTTAGTAATAGTAAGCTACAGACTAAGCTAATTTTATTGGAAATGATACTGATAATAATGATTGTCTCCTAATGTATAGTTTAACTCGCACTAACGTCGGTTATTAATTATTTTGAAAACATTTTTTAATCCAGGGCTCTGTGATATTAAACAGGAAGACCCAGACCAGTATAGATTGAGTTCTTGATATGTAAGGAGTAGATATCTAACATTCATCAGCAAACAGTAGAGAGATGTCACAACTTCAAGATATTGGAAATACAGTTGTTACATTGGAATTTGAAACATGTTGTTTGTCTTTTTTTTTCAGATGCTTTGTTTTCTTTTTTCTTAAAGGATATGTAGCTCTCTACCGACTGCTTGTGTAACTTGCTAGTTGTATGCTATTTCAAGGCAGGGAAGTGACTCAGTTCTGAGAGCAATCCATACGCCACACTGACGGCTGTTATTCTCGTTCCACAAGTGACATTCCAATTGTTTTCCCACCCTTATTTCGGAAAACTGACGGACTGTTCCCATATCCCCACTCCAGAAGACAAAGCACAATATCAAACACAACACGGATTTCCTGACGTAGATTAATACTACACATCTTCGACACCAGGAAAAAATTACAAATTTAAGGTGCCAAATCGTGGAACGGATCACCATCGAGGGAAACACAGCACCTAAATGAAATGAATAGGGAACAGATAAATATAAACGCTTAAAGTAAATATTGCGAATGAGAAATTTTCCTCCACCTTCATGTGATATACGAGGTATGTCCATAAAGTAAGTTCCATTTGGTTTATAAAACAAACGTGGACAGATACAGAAAAACTATTTATTGTACAAAAATATACAACTATTAAACTACTTTTCTACAGATCTTCCGAAATTTTGTAGGCATTTGTCACAGCGTGGCAGAAGTCTTTGTATGCCTTCTTCGTAGAAGGTTGCCGCCTGTGTATACAACCTTGTGGTAACATGTTCTTTCAGCTCGTCATTGTCACTGAAGTGTTGACTACCACGTACATGTTTTAGGTGTAAGAAGAAAGTCGCTAGGAGCGAGACTGTACGGAGGATGATCAAACACGTCCAAGTGAAAATGTTCAAATGTTTGTTAAGCTTATGGGACTTAACTACGGGGTTATTAGTCCCTAAACCTACAAACTACTTATCAACTAGCTTATCCTAAGGACGGCACAAATATCCATGCCCGAGGGGGGATTCGAACTCCCGACCGTAGTGGCAGTGCAGTCCATGACTGAAGCGCCTCAGTCTCCTCGGCCACCGCGGCCGGCACGTCCAAGTGAAATTCCCGTAAGAGTTGTTTGGTCACATTCGCCTTGTGAGGTCGGGCGGCAACGTGAAGGGAAGAAGAAGACTCCTTTCATCTCTTCCTACACCTAAAATCTGTCCTTGGTGGTCAACACTTCAACAATGATGAGCTGAAAGAACATGTTTGCCACATGGTTGAATACACAGGTGGCAACCTTCTATGACGAAGGCACAGAAAAACTTGTTCCACGCTATGACAAGTGACTACAAAACTTCGGAAGTTATGTAGAAAAGTAGTTGAACAGTTGCAGATTTTTATACAATAAATATTTGTTCTGTATCTGTTCACGTTTGGATAATATATAACCAAACGGAACTTACTTTGTGGACATACCTCGTATATAGTAATAAGCACTCCTGAAACTGTTAAAAGCAGTCAAAATGCACAAGATAACATATTCCATTCTATTCTGTTTAAGCACTAGATTCATTGAGGATGTAGCATTGCATACGGTATAGAATTAGCCTATTTCGGAGTTTCCTTAAGGGATTTTCGGACTGATTGTTATCTTGATATTTGAGAAAGGTTAATTGGCTCGTTATACAAAGTGTTATTTGACCGTTTCTATAGTCAATTACAGGCGAAGCGGCAGAAATTGCCGTGTTAAAAATAATCATGCACTAGGATGATGTGTAGATTCACAGAGCCGCGGCGGAGGGGCCGAGCGCATTGAGGCACTAAGCTGCGATGCGCGAGGCTGTTCTTCGAAGTTTATAAGTGGTTTGTATTTTTACGGACTGATGACTCCGCAGTTAAGTCCCATACGCTTTACAATATTTTAATATTTATATTCATAGACCTTCAGTCATAAAGTTACGCGTCTACGAATATGCTCGGAAATTATTCTTAATTTATTCTTGATAGCCACAGGTAACATCGCACTGTGGTTTAAAGACTGTTACCCAGGTGGGTCACGTCTCCTATTAGGAGTTTTTGTTGGAGAAGCACACGTTGCGTCTTTTATACTTTTATGTAACACATGTATTTCGCGTGCTCACAGAAATCCTGTTTCTATTCGCCGGAGAAACGGAAATGTCAGATGACTGCTGGAGAGTATTACACTTAAATACCCACAAGATGGCTTAGTCTCTTAACAAATAAAACTATTTCTTAACCCTCGAGAGGCAGTGCTAGTGCAAATATGCTACCACTTTTCTTTAAATGCTCACTGTTGTCGCAATAATGGAGATACCGTATTTTCGGTTTAGCTATTCTTCAATTAAGCCTTAACAATGATGTCAGTGATTGTTTTGTGTTACGTCTAGTTTTCCTTGCCAATGGATTTGTGACAGTGTTTAGTAAATATTTATTGTATAAATTTTACTCTACATATTAGAATGATCAAAAATTTAATTTCATTTCGTAAGTAGAAGTTTAATGTTATTCTACTACATACTTTACTCTTCAGGTCTCGTAGACGTGGTATGGCTCTAACGGATGAAATAGACTCCTTTCGACAAGTAACGAAGATCTTAGTGAGTTTTGTCTAGATTCCTCATCAGACCATGAACAGATACTATTATTCAAATGTACATACTAGCTCTGATCCCGAACAAGATTTCAGACGCAATGAATCTGATACTGAAGACGCTACCACTCTGTGGAATAAAACGCCATAAAAGCAGCAGTCCAAATCACTGAAAAATAATATCATAAAAATCTTCCCTGATTGGAAAGGGAACGCCAGGGGCGTGAGGTCTGAGACGCAAACTTCACGATAGATGATAATATGATTGATATCTCATTAATGATTACTTCAATCATGTGTACTAACTTCCATATAACACAGAAAAAATTGACACTAATTAGTCAAGTGACAGGAACTACAGGGAAGAAATGAAAGAGGGAATGATAACACTGCTGAGTCTATTATACATGACTATTGTCCACTTTTGGATTAATGTATTTGATATACTAATTCAGATATCAACAAATATGATATTTCTACCTGTTCATTACACTATTTTTATCATTTCGATCACTTAGTAGCTATATACTAGGTTTGTATCTCGCAATACACAGTGGTAGCAAATCTGCACCGTGCTGCTACTGAAGTTATAATACGAGGCGCGTCCAGAAAGTAAGTTCCGTTTGGTAATAAAATGAAATTGTACACAGACACAGAAGAAATTTTTATTGCACAAAATTCTACAACTCTTAAACTACTTTTCCACATAACTGCCGGAATTTTTGCAGGCATTTGTCGTAGGTTTTGTATACCTTCTTCAAAGAAATCAGCCGCCTGTGTCTTCAACCAGCCGAGCGGTCTAAAGCGTTTCGCTGCGGAGCGCGCGGTTGCTCGCCGTGGAGGTTCGAGTCCTCCCTGGGGCATGAGTGTGTGTGTTTCTCCTTAGGTTAGTTAATCTAGGTTTAAGTAGTTTGTAAGCTACGGACTGATGACCACGCAGTTTGGTCCGATAGATTTACAGACATTTGAACATTTTATTTGTCTTCAACCAGTTGGAAACAGTGAAATTTGGGGGAAGTCCATAGCGAGAGCACTAATTGTAAACCTACAGTTTCCCTGGATCTTGTCATCAATCGCGTGAACTAGTTCTTCTGTAACCAAAGGTGGACGCCCACTTCGTTGTTCATCGTGCACATCACTACGCCCGCCATTGAACTGTCGGACCCATCTTCTCACCATCGAATCACTCATCGCATTTGGTCCGTAAACATCGGAAATTTGCCGATAAGTTTCACTTGGTTTCACTTTCCTCGCATTCAGAAACCGAGTCACCGATATGTTACACAGGCGGCGTGATTTTCAATCAACGCCGATATTTCAAACAAGCACAACAAAGCGTACGTAACTGACAGCGATCTCCAAATGGCGCACGTTTTTCTCCTTAATACACATCGTCTACAGCGCATGTGCGGAACTGCAATCGCAGCGCTTCAGTGGAGATATATTGAAATGGAACTTACTTTCTGGACGCGCCTCGTAACTGGCGCCACCGCACGAGGGTCAATACGTGTATAGCTATGAAATACCGTAAGGCAAAAACTAGATCTATATTGCAAAATCCGGCCGCGGTGGCCGAGGGGACTGAGGCGCTCCAGTCACGGTCTGCACGACCACTACGGTCGGAGGTTCGAATCCCCCCCCCCTCGGGCATGGATATTTGTGCCGTCCTAGTTCGTAAGTAGTTCATAAGTAGTTTGTAAGTTTAGGGACTGATCACCCTGTAGTTAAGTCCCATAGACTATACAAACATATGAACAATATATATATATTGCAAAATAATAGGGAAACGTGAGCAAGAATAAGCATTCTAGTCACGAGGTCAAATTGTTTTCTCCTAATAAAAAGAGATTTTACGTCAGGTATGAATCCAATGTGGTAGTACGTATAAAAAGGTTTACGTTCTGTGTTGCCAGTGCGTCACGATCAGGGAATATTTCTTTTATGAGAGAACTGAAGAGATAGTTTGTTTCCGAAAGAGCTCATCTGCTCTAGAAACACGCTGCCCTCCTGCACTCTGCATGCTCCACGGCATATGTTCTGAGGAGCCACGTGGTCGCCGTTTTACGAATAACCGGCACTAAAACGTCGCTCAGGTCGTCATCGCGTTTACTGCGCTCGTAACTGCACATACGTGCCGCCCCACCTGCTGTCTCATCAAGCATTTACACGGCGAGGTGTGGAGCCCCTACCCTCGTGTCATTCGCCGTCTCGCCTTGTTATCTCTATATAAACGCTTCACAGGTACAAGATGCAGCAGCGAAGAAACAGTAACATCGGGAAATTTAAAAAACATACCGCCGAAGATGATCATACCAGATATTTCCTGAACCGTTAATATCTCGTGAGTAATGTTAGTTCATTAGGAACGGGGTCAATTATATAACAAAAGAATAAGAATTTTTTTAAAGTAATGTTAGTTCCCTGCTTTGCCTCACTTTGTCCAACTTATTCCTTTCTTATGTTACTCTGTCTCCTCCTTCCCTCTGTGTCTATTGCCTTGTACCCTCCTCCGCACACACGTCATTCTCGTTATCACGCACTTTAATCGTTATGGCGTCATATCTCCTGAACTACACTACTGGCCATTAATATTGAAACACCAAGAGGAAATGCAGATGGTACACGGGTATTCATTGGACAAATATATTATACTAGAACTGACATGTAATTACATTTTCAGCAATTAGGTTGCATAGATCCCGAAAAATCAGTACCCACAACAATCACCTCTGGCCTTAATATCCTTGATACGCCTGGTCATTGAGTCAAACAGAGCTTGGATGGCGTGTACAGTACAGATACCCATGCAGCATCAATACGATACCACAGTTCAGCAATAGTAGTGACTGGCGTATTGTGACGAGCCAGTTGCTGTCGGCCGCGGTGCCCGAGGGGACTGAGGCGCTCCATTCACGGTCTACACGGCCACTACGGTCGGGGGTTCGAATCCCCCCTCGGGCATATATATTTGTGCCCTCCTTGTAAGGTAGTAGATAAGTAGGTTGTAACTTTAGGGACTTATGACCCCGTAGTTAATTCCCATAAACTTAACAAACATTTGAGCCTAGTTGCTCGCCCACCACTGACCAGATGTTTTCAGTTGGTGAGAGATCTGGAGAATGTGCTGGCCAGGGCAGCATACCTGAAATGTAACGGTCACTGTTCAAAGTGCGGTCGATGCGAACAAGAGGTGACAGAGACGTGTAACTAATGGCACCCCATACCATCACGCCGTGTGATACGCCAGTATGGCGAAGACGAATGAAGGCCTCCAATGTGCGTCACCGCAATAAACACGGATGCGACCATCATGATGCAGTAAAACAGAACCTGGATTCATCCGAAAAAATGACGTTTTGTCATTCGTGCACCCAGGTTCGTCGTTGAGTACATCATCGCAGGCGCTCCTGTCTGTGATGGAGCGTCAAGGGTAACCGCAGCCATGGTCTCCGATCTGATAGTCCATGCTGCTGCAAACGTCGTCGAACTGTTCGTGCAGATGGTTGTTGTCTAACAAGCATCCCCATCTGTTGACTCAGGGATTGAGACGTGGCTGCACGATCCGTTAAAGCCATGCGGATAAGATGCCTGTCATCTCGACTGCTAGTGAGACGAGGCCGTTGGGATCCAGCACGGCGTTCCGTATTGCCCTCCTGAACCTACCGATTCCATATTCTTATAAGTCATTGGATCGCGACCAACACGAGCAGCAATGTCGCGATACGATAAATCGCAATCGCTGTAGGATACAATCCGACCTTTATCAAAGTGGAAACATGATGGTATGCATTTCTCCTCCTTACACGAGGCATCACAACGTTCCACCAGGCAACGCCGGTCAACTGCTGTTTGTGTATGAGATATCAGTTGGAAACTTTCCTCATGTCAGCACGTTGTAGGTGTCGCCACCGGCGCCAACCTTGTGTGAATGTTCTTGAAAGGTAATCATTTGCATATCACAGCATCTTCCTCCTGTCGGTTATGTTTCGCATCTGTAGCAGGCCATCTTTGTGTGTATGTGTCTTACAATGAAATAACGTTCCGGGCTGCTAGAGTGCCATATTACGAAACTGTCTGCTGAATACGTTGCGATTGGAGTTGGTAGTAAAGACATAACAAACTATGAACTAATGACAGATGTGTGAGGTACGGATTTGGGAATCATTACAACAACGGCGTTTTTCGTTACGGCTAGATCTACTGAGAAATTTCGACCACCAGCTTACTCCTACGAATGGGTCTTGCCCCTGACTTCCGCTATGACCCAACGACGACGCACAATTCCACCATATGAATCCTGGTTGACACGGTGTATGCTGTTCTCAAACTGGGCGACCATAGTACCATCCCGTATCTGGCCTAACTTTGGAACATCCAAACCAAAATGCATAAACTGTATATTGAAAGGTTTGGCAATTTTCTTGCTGCTGCTCTCATACATGACTAGCAGAAGACCCTCGGTATTTGATAGACATACTTGTACGACACTTCTAAATTATGTAGTTCTCCTACTTTGTTGACCACTTTAGTGGGGAGTGACGTTCCTTTGCTCAATGGGAGACTTAATTTTATTATTCAATTTGTTTTCAACTTGGTACTTCCTTTTCGTCTTTCCTTATTTTGTGGAGAAGTGTTCGAGTCCTCAGGCGATAAACCTATGTGATTGCCCTTTTGACTGAAGGAAGATTTGTATTTCCCGCTTAGGACATATTCTCTGTTTTACTAGTTGGATGGAAGGATATCTCCAACTATCTTTATTTTATATGTGACCAGTATCTCTATGATTAACACTGAAGTTTGTATTATTGGTATCTCTGCATACCTAATACTACTAGAATTAGCGTACTCTTACAATATCGGAAATTGCTGCACTTACTTCTCTCTGTTGACTAGTCGGCAACTCTTTCGTTCTATGTTTACCTTTTCCCCTTCTAAGCCCGAACTCATTCTCTACCGTTATGACAATGAGTGCCCGTATACTTGAAGAAGTTTCCCCTTTGTTAAAAAAAATTGTACTTGTCAGTTTAAAGTTTCTTTGCAGGGAGAAAACATCTTCCTTTATATCTTGACCCTCAAGGCATTTGTTTCCTTTCGTTCTAGCTGGTAGATACGTTCACTATCAGATGGTTATTGCTTATTTTTGTTTTCACTTTTAATGCACAGGAAAGTGCACTTCATTTTCGTTGTTTTGACACTGGAGTCATTTATGTTACAGAGGTTTATGTCTTTTTCATTCATTTTCTAATGCTGTGTGTTAGTCTGGGTTAAAGGGAGGTTGGAGACAAAAAAATGCTATGATATATTGTAGAGTCCCGTGTACATGGGAGAAATTATCATCAGAATAAAAAATGAGGAATCACAGCTGAATCGGATAGATTTAGGTGTTTTCTTCCCACGAGCAACTTGGGAATGTAATGGTAAACAAACGATGTGAAAGTGGTTCGATGAAACCTCTACCAAGCTCCAGACTAACGTCCACTTTCTGTTCTAGAAAGGCACCGGTGGTTTGTTTCAAAGACTTCGTATTCTGAAAACTGTTCGCTCAGAACATGTTTCAAGACTTTGTTTATACAATGAGCCATCCATGGAAGACGTTTATGTGTCTCCAGAGCTTTAACAATTTACTGCCCTGGTCTGTGACAAACGTAATATTGACTATGTCTTCACGAGAAACACCTATAGCTTCTAATAGTTCTTCCAACTCGTTTCAGATGTTTGTACCAGTTTTTGGGCAGTCAGAAAATGCAGAGAACACCAGCACATATTTATTCAAACGCCAGTCGGGATTTATGCAATTCATTGTGATGGAAATGTACCAGAACTATTCGCACGTATGAGAGCATTTTGCTACGTACTTCATCAGCTAAGTGCTGTAAATGCGACATAAAGTCACGATAGAGGCAGGCGACCATACTTAGAATAATTAGTAGTTCTGCGGGTATGCTGAATAGGTCGCAAAATATTTTCATGAAAATCATTCTTTAATGAAGCGTTTCGGAGATTCCATTATCAGATTCATATCTGTTGCTGTGAGAGTGCCTGAAGTGACCAACAGATACAAATGTGATGATGGAATCCCCGAAATGCGTCCTTAAAGAATGATTTTACGAAAATGTTTTGCTACCTATTCAGCGTACCCGCTGACTATCAATTATCAGGTAAGGTTTGAACTTTGCTGGCTATTGTCACTCTAGAATGCTTAAGATTTTTAATAACAACTGCCCCATATTTTTCCCCGTGTCGAGCAGTGTGTGCCCCAAATTTGGAAAGCCTTAACCCTCTATAGTGCTAAATGGCCTCAGGTCCTTAGCACACATTTTCAAACACTTGTCAGTCACTTACTCTTTGTCCTCTTTCAAAATATTTATCAAATGAGGCAGCTGAAGGTAAGGTAAAATTTGCAAACTTGTCATAACACATTAGGGGTTTCCGCATGCTTACTTAATAGCATTTTACACTGTATGCATTGCGATACACCTACCGATTTATTCGAAGCTGCCTCATAAACACACTAAAACTTTTTCATGCGATCCTTGAGCTGTGTTTCGATTTTGGAATGCATTCAACAGTTGTTAATTTTTTTCTCAATCTCGCTAAAGTTAGACTTATTCATCTTGTTTCTCCCACTGTTGCGACAAATGTTTTACAGTCACGCTAACTTGACAGCACAACCTGTTGTCAGGTGCAGCAAGCTGGATGGGTCCCGAGAAGCTTGCCAGCCTTACGGAAACCCAAGTCGGCTGGGTTTGCGGGAACCCAATCAGCCGAATTATCCAGTGCGCTTCGATACACCTGCACTCTTGGGTTTACGTCATTCCATGCTATCTAGCCTGCTTGAATGGTTAGAGAGGACCTAAGGGCAAGCACGCTAGAAGGGAAATTTTACACCTCAGGCAAAGAGCGAACTGTGTTTCACAAGAACGATTCTTTCTGAATCCCTGTTGAGTATGGGTTAATAGGTTGTTCTCTTCCAGGTAGATCCTAATATTTGAATTAAGCATATGTTCTAAAATCCTGCTGCAAACCGACGTCAATCTAATATATGAAGCAGAGTGTCCATATATTTGTACGTGTTGCATACAAATCTACAGTTTTGTTCCAATCTTTATGAAATTTTGTACACGTAAGCTTCAATCCATGAGAACGGTCGCCGTAAGTGTAAGAAGCACATACTATATATAGTTCACGAGATATGACGTCATAAACAATGAGATGCGCGAAAAACTGCTGCATTTTGAGACAATGCTCCTCATTTTCTCCTAAACCATTGGACCGATTTCAACCAAATTTGGTACACACATTCCTTACCGTGAGGTAACAATTGCTGCATGGTTAAGAATCACATACGGCACATGGTTCAAAAGATATTGCGTCATAACCAATAGAAATCGCAAAAAATGCCATATAATGCGGCGAGACTTTCGAAATACAATGTCAGTACTTAGCGACTTGCAACAAACTTTAAACACAATTTCAAACCCTTATTAAACTTTTTCTCGCTGGAAACCATAGTAAAATGATGAAAGGAAAAAAGTTTCTCTCTTACTACTTTTCCGCTGTTTATGGAGTAAAACTACGGCTCTCGGTATGACGTTACAATTTATAATTTCAACATTAAAGATTGTAGCGACATGACATTTTGCAGACAGTATTCGCACATATAGTTGAGTGTATCTTCTAAATTGTATCACATTCCGACACGTAGTTCATGAGATATGAGCACATAAACAGTAACGTACCGCTGTTCATGGACTACGGCTCTCGGTATGACGTTACAATTTATAATTTCTACACTACAAATTGAAGCCGCGGTAAATTTTACAGTCAGTATACATGCATATAGTTGAATGTACCTTCTAAATTGTATCAGAGTGTGACACGTAGTTCATGAGATATGAGTACATAAACAGTAACGTTCATGGAAAAGCGCCCCTTCCGGCACCAAGTTTTAATCTATTACTTCTTTACTACTAACTGTATTCCCAAGACATTATACAGACATACAGACCTTATGGCGGGAATAAATAAATAAATAACCGGGCAACGCCGGGTTTTCAGCTAGTGACATATATATATAGCCGATCACTCTTAATGCCTTTCTTGACTGTGCAACTTTCCAGTCTTTGGCTACGGATATTTCGCTGAGCGAGAGGTTCTTTATGATAGCTGAAAGCAACCTTATCGGTATACAATAGAACCGGCAGACTTACTTTTGTTAGGTGATTTAAATTGCTTTAATATTCCACGGATTTTTACTTCTAAATTAACTATACTGGTAGCTGTTCTTGATTCAAATTCTTGAATATTTGTTTCGTCCTCTTTAGTGTAGGTATTTAGGAAAGTTGTGTTTAGCAATTCTGCACAACGGAACATTTTTGGAATGAGAACATGTCTCACTGCACCGGCGTCCAACATAGCTGCCTCCTCTGGTTTGAAATAAATCATTGTGAGTCTGCAGCTTCATGTTTTTCCACTTTATTTCTCAATAAGTTTCGTTTAATCTAAACATAATAATAGAAGTACTAATAACTAATAATACAAAAGCCGACAAAATTATGTAGTATACGTAAAAGTATGTTATTTACGTAGAGAGATTATCCTGCAGTACTCATGAAACTACAAGTCATAAGGAACACTGTAAATAATGATCAACAATTTCTTTAATTCCTTGAGACTTATATTGTCTCATTATTCCAAAGGTATTGACTATAAGCAGACGCGTTGAATTAAAATTTATGCTTAGATATGTATTTCGTAATGGAACATTGAGGCACAATGAAAATGTTCATTGTTGAGGGAGACGTGCATTAAATAAGTCTTTGTAGCCGCCTTATCCGTAAGGCTGTGTAAGCCAAGCGGATAAAGTGTTTGCATGGAGCAACTTCGTTTCATAAAAGTGAGATCACGGAAAATATTTAGATATAGGTTATGCTTGAAGTATGGATGGCATCGTACAGCAAAGAAGCGATAGAGGCGCTGTAGTGCTCCAAAGAACTAATAGACGCCGCTACTGTGGTATAAATATGGTGTAGTAAAGCAAGGAAGCGAAGGTCTGTGATAGAATTAAGCATTCTCATCTGTGTGAATACCAACAAACATTGAACATAGTGTTACTGATTTAGCTTTGTGTATTAAATACTTAACAACATTTCTTTGCTTCTTTTGGCGTGTTTCATTGTATCAAAATGTTTATGAAGATACATCGTTTTGGAGGATGATTTTTACTTACATTTGACATGTATGTGAAGATACATCGTTTCGGAAAATGACTTTTACATACATTTGACATCTTGGCTAGGGCAAATGAACTTATTGACAGCGATCCAACAAGGATTTTTACTGACTGAGGTCTAGAACCCTAAAAAGCCATGATACTTTTTAACAACCGTCGCAAAACAAGGGAATGTAAGCTAGTATTTTATAATGGAATATGACGTTTATATCATCTACTTGTAATTTGTCCAGACAATCCTTAACATAAAAATAGTGGCATTTAATGGCAAGTTCTTATTAACACGTACAATAGTAATTTGTGATTGAACAGAAAGGTGAATAATCAATGTCTATTTCATACTTTTGAACATCAAATAAGTAATGTCTGGTCTCCTAGATAAAACATTACACTTAAGTTATTACTTTAATAATACGATCAGTTGATATCTGTGATGTGCTGTCAGTAATATAAAATCGCTCTTAAAATATTTATTACAAAGTGAACTTCACAAAACTTAAAAATATCCTTTTCGTTTCAACTGTTCTCACGATATATATCTGACTATATGAAGAAGGTTCACTCTGCAGTGGAGTGTACGCTGATATTGAACTTCCTGTCAGTTTACAACTGTGGTCCAGAAGCGAGAATCATAGCCTGGGACATTTGCAATTGGCGGGAAAGCGCACTATCTTCCGAGCTATCCCGGCACATTTCACGGCCTGTTGTCACAACTTTACTTCTACGAGTTCCTCGCCTCATACTGTCCAAATTTCATAGAAATTCTTCTGTGAATGTTGTAGAACTAGCATTTCTGGAAGAAAGGATATGGTGGCGACCTCGTTCAGCCACAGCCTAAGGAATGTTTTCAGAATGATTTTTTTAAATATCAGTCAATTTACGGTTTTTTTTCTGGATAGATCAATTGGTATACTGGCTCTGTAGAATGCGGCCTTTGAGTTGCTCTTGAGCAAATCATTCGTTTTCTGTATTGTGTTGAGCTACTCCCTGCCTCGTCTCTTTGTCCATATTCTCCTCTACTTCACCCGCCCCCTACTAGTCCCGCCACTCTATACACCCCACGTCCTTATCCAGCTCTTCTTCCATGCTGTTTTGACCACCTCCTCTTAACTCTTCTTTCTTACTATATCCTCCTCCTCCCTCTTTCTGCACAATTACTTCTTCCCTCGCCATAGCTACTAAGAATTAAGAACTTAATATCTATCATCTTTTTTCGTATATTCTTGTAACATCAGTAAGTGTACCGATTGTTACCCTTACAGAAAATTAAAGGAAACGACAGCGCTTTTAAGCAACGTTATTTACAGACTTAGTTCCAACGCTAATTACATTCCTACTGCTGACATCACAATCGGCCTATGCATTGCGGCATTTTAGCTCCCCGCTAGGCGTGCGTTTCTTCAAATGTAGCATTTAAACATGAACGTTCAAATAATGTAATTTCACGAAATGCTATTACTTTTCTGTGTCATTTCTACCACAGTATCTGATCTTAAACAGGTCAGAAGTTGGTAGCACTTCAGCTTTCGAAACTTACCTATTAGCACTGGTAATTTGAATGCGTTATAGGGAAAGTAACGTCGTTATTACAGATAAGAAAGTATCTATTGTTTATTTATTTATTTATTACCTTTCTTAACAGCTAAGTACAGATGTGCTTTTATTTTGTACACATCTGCGAGACAGTACCTACCGAATCGTAAATGTTAAATGGTCTCTGTGCGTAATAAATATGCAGAACCCGTACAGCAACAATTGTTTTCACTTATTTATATTTGGATTTTAATAACACTCTCTTGGGGCACACCAAATATTACATTTACGGTGGAAGACTTCCCATCGTTGAGAGCGTGAAGCGTGCCGGGATACCTCAGACAGTAGAGCGCTTGCCCGCGAAAGGCAAAGGTCCCAGGTTTGAATCCACGTTCCGGCACACAGTTTTAATCTTCCAAGAAGTTTCATGTCAGCGCACACTCCAGTGCAAAGTGAAAATATAATCATGGAAACATCCCATAGGCTGTGGCAAACTCCATATCCTTCTTTTCCAGCAGAGCTAGTCCTGCGAGGTTCGCTAGAGAACTTATGAGAAGTTTGTAAAGTAGGAGGCGAGGTACTGGCGGAAGTAAAGCTGTGAGGACGAACCATAAAGTGTGCCAGGATAGTTCAGTCGTTAGAATGCTTGCCTGAAAAAGGCAAAGGTCTCAAGTACGAATCTCGATACACAGTTTTTTTTTTCTTTAGTCTATGGGACTTAACTACGGGTTCATCAGTCCCTAAACTTACAAACTACATAAGAACTACTTACGAACTAGGACGGCACAAATCTCCATGCCCGAGGGGGGATTCGAACCCCCGATCGTAGTGCCCGTGCAGACCGTGACTGGAGCGCCTTTGTCCCCTCAAAAAAATCAAATGTTTGTAAAGCTTATGGGACTTAACTACGGGGTCATTAGTCCCAAAACTTACAAACTACTTATGAACTACTTACGAACTAGGACGGCACAAATATCCATGCCCGAGGGGGGATTCGAACCCCCGACCGTAGTGGCCGTGCAGACCGTGACTGAAGCGCCTCAGTCCCCTCGGCCACCGCGGCCGGCCCTTTGTCCCCTCGGCCACCGCGGTCGGCTACACAGTTTTACGAGGGTAAGTCAATTATTATCCGTAAAGTAGTTATAAAATTTTATTGTATTAAAATATGAAACTTACAATATCATTTTTCGACATAGTCTCCTTGCTTTTCAATGCACTTGTCCATCGCTCTACAAGCTTCCTTATGCCCCCATAACAGAAGGTTTTCGGTTGAGCTGCGAGCCAGGAATTCACCGCTTCCTTCACTGCTTCGTAGGAGTCAAATCGACGGCCCCTTAATGCCTGTTTGAGTGGACCAAACAAGTGATAGTCAGAAGAGGGCAAGATCGGGAATATTTGGAGGATGATCCAGTACTTCGAATTTGAGTTTCTGGAGCGTCTCAGCAATGTGGACAGCAGTATGCTGACGGGCATTGTCGTGAAACAACACAACACATTCTGACAGCAATCCTCGGCGTTTGCTTCGAATTGCCGGCTTTAGCCTGTCAGAAAGCATCTCACTGTAACGTACACTGTTTATTGTTGTGCCCCTTTCACCATAATGTTCCAGTACAGGACCTCGTGAATCCCAAAAAACCGTAAGCATCGGTTTTCCTGCGGATGGTTGGGTCTTGAACTTTTTCTTGCACGGCGAATTTGGATGTTTCCATTCCATACTCTGCCGTTTACTCTCCGGCTCGTAATGATGGATCCATGTTTCGTCACCAATAATGATTCTGTCTAAGAAGTTGTCCCATTCGTTACCATAGCGATCCAAATGGATTTGCAGATGTCGAGTCGCGTTTGCTTATGCAACTGTGTGAGTTGGTTTTCACAAACTTTACGAAACCCAAGTCTGTTGTGAATAATTTCGTACGCAGAACCATGACTAATTTGAAGACGATGAGCCACTTCATCAATAGTTAATGGTCTGTCTAAGAGAATCATTTCACGTGTTCGCTCAATGGTTTCTTCATTTGTGGCGGTAAACGGTCGTCCGGCTCCTTCATCGTGCTTAACACTCGTGCGACCATTTCGGAATTGTTCAGTCCATTCGTACACACTTCGTTGTGGCAAAACAATGCTCCCGTACTGTACTGAAAGTCTTCTATGAATTTCAGCCCCTGATACACCTTGCGCCCACAAAAGACGTATCACTGAACGTTGCTCTTTTTTGGTGCAAATAGATAGCGGAGCAGTCATGATTAACAGCACGGCAGCGCCAACGAAACTAACGTAGCAGCTTGAAAATTGCAAAGATATAACAACAAATAAACAAAGCAATAGTCACCAACGTAAAACGACAGTGTAGTATTACATTAAAAATTTTCATTCGATAAATAATTTGTTTACAATGCTTATCGCTGACCACAGCTTTCTCTGGCAGCTAATTACGTTATTCATGTATTTCCGTTTTTCATGTGTCTTTTACGAGCTGCCCAGAACGCATTTGTGCACTTCGTCTTTTGAGTTTTACCCTTCGCTAAGATTAGACGTACGCCAAGGACTTCCTTATTACCAAATGTAAGTGTGTGAGTCCGTTTTCTTCTATAAATATGAAAATATAGTTGATACAATTAAAATCTTTTACTTATTTAAAATGACACCCCTTTTAATGATTCATGAAGTGTTTCTATTTTTCCAGCAGTAATCTTGATTATGTAACATGATGCTTGGAGCCATTGTTGGACTTGTATCTATAATTTACTAGATTTCCTTCGAGATCTCATTATTTGTAATTTTCATGAATGTGACTTTCTAGTAATGCCTGCAAAGAAATCTTCGGAATTAAACGAAATCCGATCGATTTAAAGAGCCTTTTGTCACGAAAGTTAACATTTTTTTAAACGGTCATTCAGTTAGTACAATCTGCTCCAAGCCAACCAAGCATTATTTTACACAATGCAGCAAGAGTTTTTACAGCTTCATCTGTTACATCCAGTCAACATAATCATCTTATTGGTAAGAAAGGTCATCGTGGAATGTGCTAGTTTCTTTGTGTAATATTGTGCTCTGGTATTGCTTTCATTCGAAATTACTACTGCCGCTAAACTTTAAAGTCAGGTTCCGCTTCCTTTATTGAGTCTTCTAATTGTAAAGTTACCTAAATGTGTCAGATCCACCAAATTATTTTCTTTCGTTATTGTACCGTTAGTGAACTTTAATAGCGGCTACGAACAGTAACTACTACTCCAACACGGGAAGAAAGAAAACGCAATATTACAACAGTAAGGTAAAAGGTAAAGCAGTCAACAATCCGAAGATTGGTTTGAACACCACAGTGCTCTACTAGGCATGGTCCTGTTTGGAGGTTTGTATGCCGTTGCCTTCCTCCGACATTCGAACTGACTTACCCTGCCAGTTATAGGGGAACCTACAGTTTAACGTGGGTTCCGAACCACGATGCTACTCGGTATTTTTCACATGAGCAATACTGCCAGAGGTGAAAGAAGTGGAAAGTGAGAGATAAAAATCCTAGGAGCTGGCGGGGATCGAACCCGGGACCTTTGGACTTGTAGTCTAGCACTCTACCACTGTGCAACCGAGGCGCATTACAACAGTACTACTAACATAAACAAAAATATAACTTAATTTCGGATAATAATTGACTCACCCTCGTAATATGCCAATAAGTTTATAAGTGTCATTGTTGTGTTATTCATTAAATTCCACTTATATTCACTTTGTTGTTGATGATGAAAGCCTTCAGACACGTTTATTTCCAGTACACTACTTTTAGTAAAATCGGTTTAATAATGGAGAACGTTTAAGACGATAAGCGGCGGCCTTCTCACCGTCTCGCTTTTAACCCCAGTAAAGGTCGACCTGTTAGAGAGTAGCAAAAAAGGCCGTGGAGAAAGTTGGCAGCAGCGGGCCAATTAAGGTGCAGCTGCGTCGCTTTGTGTCGCAGGTGGCTCGTTACCGTGGCTGAGAAGACTCCCAGCAGGGCGGGATTAATAATTACTGCTCCCGGGCTGACCCCACTGCTAATGGTGATGGCCACGCCTCCATCTCCTGGTATCTGCAGGAGGCATATCGACAGCAGAGGAGACGCTTTGACGTACCAGACAGACAGTTGCCAAGTGTTTTGTCGTCCTGGGCAGCCTCTGTTTTGTCGTTCCCGGCCTTGTCTATCAGAAAAGGTTAAAAGTCGTGTGTGTGTGTTTTTGAATGAATACTAAAGGTAGTATGTGTGTGTGGCAAGCGTGTCACTGTTTGTGTTAAGAGACCTCCCCGCTAAAATACACAAATAAATGATCTGGTTTTTTTTTTTTTTTTTTTTTTTTTTTTTTTTTTTTTGCAAAATAATTTGACTAAGCAATGAGACTTAGTGCCTTCCTTTGCACTGTTAGAATAAATTGCAACTGACATGGAATGCAATGATCTTACGTAAATGTGGTTTTATTTGATGCGCAACGGATAACATTTTAAATTGTACAGTGGTTAATAAATTAAAAGTAATTAAACTCGTAATTCGTCTACACATTAAATTCGTGTGTAAGAAACAATGTGTGCAAATGAAATGTTTAGATTTATTAGCGTTAACCATATACCAATAGCCAGATTATCCACGCACAATTCGACTGCGAACCAACCAAACAGCGTGTTACTACTATGATAATTTTGTCACTTGAATAAACAGGATGTCAAACAAACATATTTGATATTAATTAGATACCAAAAATCACTGCACTTGATAATGTGTCTATCTGAACAACAATTACCATGCTGATTCGACGTAATAAAAAATGTCCTTCAAATCTGGTAATGGATTCAAGTATCACTCACTGCAAATTTTTCTTATCTCTTTACGTGATCTACTTCTCTTCTGATCAGACAAATCACATTAACTGTTACTAACATTAATTGACTTAATAATTTGAACTTTATTTAAGACTGAAAAAATATATATAAGAACTTTACTGGATTTATGAACAAACTACTTCCTTTTCTCATTAATAGACCAACTGATCATGACAAAATGCCTACACTGCACTGTTCTAATTAACACGTAAATTTACAAACACAATAATTATGCAACATTATCAAAGAAACAATGATCAGTACGGATAGCAATTCAAATTGGTGGAAGGAATTGTTTAACTAATAGCTAAACTAACTTTCACTTTAAAAAAGTGATCTGTAGCTTAGCCTTAATAAGTTTAGGTATAGGTTAAAGAAGAAATTTTTCTTTTAGTTGTGAAGGCGCATAGCGCCAGAATCTCCGGTTACGAAACACGCAGCATCTCATTGGCTGACAGCTAGCGAGTTCTCAATGGCCGAATACAATTTCTGCTCGTCGAAACAAGGACTCGTATTGCATATCAGTAATGTTTTGCCGTTTGTGATCCGTTCGCTAGGTATCGACCGCAGCGGCGCCGCGACTTCGATGTAGACGGATTCTTCCAAATTACCGTTATTTATATCACAGACCTGAATAGCATTGGTCTATGCTGTTTTCAGTGATAAATTTTGTCACTAAACTTCACATACAACTATGGTACGATGATGAAGCTATCACGATTAACAAGAGGTACACGGATTCTTACAAATTACCAACTTCTATAAAGTACTAGCTTAAACCCACGGCTACGCTCGCGTGTTGGTTGATTATGATAGATAAGCTATCTTTCAGTAGTGTGCTATGAGACTGGTTTTGAAGGGTGAAATGAAATACAATACCTTTTTCTTTAAGAGATGTATTAAAATAAATTTATTTTTACTGCTTTATTTATATATTCTTATATTTCCTTATTCGTATGCTTATCCTTACAGAGAAAGAGCTGAAGACATTGCAGCACGCAAGGAGATTAGAATACTAACCTCCTTGGTAGAACGCATAGACCAAAGATTTGGTCTGTGGCATCACGTTTCGCTGTATGTGACCTGCTTGCTAGATAGTCGCAAACGTCATCGCTGGCCGTCAGTCCGATTTTTTTAATAAGTTGACGACTTTCAACCAACATAATCCTCCACCCCCTTATTACTATCGGCATGGAACTGCTATGGTGTGCCGGCGGCGGTGGCCGCGGGGATGGTGTGCCGGCCGCGGTGGCCGAGGGGACTGAGGCGCTCCAGTCACGGTTTGCACGTCCACTACGGTCGGGGGTTCGGATCCCCCCTCGGGCATGAATATTTCTGCCGTCCTTAGTATAAGGTAGTTCGTAAGTAGTTTTTAAGTTTAGGGACTGATGACCCCGTAGTTAAGTCCCATAATCTCTACAAACATTTGAACATTCTTTGATTCAGAAAGTATCGTTCTTGTGAAACACAGTTGGCTCTTTGCCAGAGGTGTAAAATTGCCCTTCTAGCTTGCTTGCCCCTAGATCCTCTGCGACGATTCAAGCAGGCTAGCATGGAGAGTGCAGGTGTTAAGTCCCATAAGCTTAACAAACATTTGAACAATTGCTATGGTGCACAACGAGAGAATTCGGACAACAATTACACACAGACCATTCGTTTGCGTTCTGTAGTTTTTTCTGCAGAGCGAAATATTAACACACACACGTAGAATTTTATATACACCGATAACTTTCCATCCCTATATACTCCACCATTTTATCATTATCAACTCTCAAGCAACAATGCAACAATGCAACCAATACAACCATTTTCAAAGAGTAAATACAATTTTCAAAGAGTAATAATTGTTCCTCATTTCGCGTTATATCCTTAAATTACTAAATATCTATCGGAGCGCTATAAAACCATGCCTAAAACATTCTTCAGGTATAAATTAGTAACTGTACAAATATTTAAGTCTCTGCGTCTTGTCGTTCGGACGTGATAAGCGTACACCGAACAGACATTCACATTAATATATATAGATAAATAGCTATCCGATCGCAATAAAACCGTGCCTAAAACCTTCCCCGGGTAGACATTAGTAACTGTACAAATTTTTAGCTCTTTAGGTCTTGTGGTTCAGACGTGATAAACGTACACCGAACAGACATTTACATTTATAGACATAGATGTCTCTTCTGGCGTCGTCTGAGTCCTAGTGACTACCTAGTTCGATCACTGATGCGTCAGATGGACTGTAACTTGGGCACGATCTATCAGAATGCATTCGGCAGTTCTTTCAAAATGCTGTTTGCTGATGACTGTTATGGAATCGTTAGTGCGAAATTCCGTGTGATTCGAGAACATGTCGGCAGGAAGTCATTTTAGTGCTGTAATACGGGGAACTAGCAAATAGACAGCTTGAGGCCGATAACTATCATGACTGTGACTGCATAAATGGGTGTGCCCGAAACTGTAATCTCGCGATTAAGGAAGACTGAAGGTGGATCGCTATCCAATAGGATACTAGTGGTCGTAGACGGACCATTAAACTGCACAGGATAGAGATAGACGAAAAGAAATAGAAACGTCACTCTTAGGTAGTTCGCTATAGACCTCGCAAAAACTAGTCTTCTCATTCTTCGGCAGCGCTACAGCCCTTGGTGAGCCTTGTCTTCAACGATTTTCCTCCACATTTCTAGGTTGTTTGTTGCTCTTTCCCAACGCCAGACTCCCATACTGGTGAAATCCTCTAATACGTCATCAGTCCATCTTCTTATCGCTCTCCCTCTTCGCCTAGCCGAATGGATTTCACACGTCATCATTTTCTTTGGAATTCTATCGTCTGCATTCTCCCCACGTGTCCTAGCCATGGTATTCGCTGTGATTTCACAAATTTTACTATGTTCCTAGCCTGTATTAATGCTTATAATTCAGTGTTGTATTCTCCAGCCTTCTTTCTCCCTTATTTGACCATAGATTTTGTGTAGTTTTTTCCGCACAAAGGTTCTTGGAGCATTTTTGTCAACTTCCATTAATCTCCACGCTTCTGACCCATGCGTAATAACTGGGCGCACTAGTGTGTTGTATATTAACAATTTTGTTTTTCTTCAAATAAGGCTATTTCTGAAAAGTTGTACATTTGCAAAGTAAGCCCTGTTTCCTGCTTGTATTCTTTCTCTGCAAAAACTAGTATCTCACGTAAAATTCTCTGAATTAAAAGTAATGAATAAGAGTCTAGTATGAAGTCTTGACTCTTTCATTAATTTATGTTTTACATCAGATACGTGTGCTTACCGTTGCATTAGAGCATCTAATAATCGAATCACCACATTGTCAACAAGTTTTAAAAAAGACAAAATTGGTGAAAAATAAACTGAATTACTTGTAGAGTATAAAACGCATAAATCAGTCCGTGAAATAACCCAAAACTTCAACTGCAACACACGGCAAGAATGGGAAATAGCTGACTTTAGGTTGAGATTTATTTTCACTGCGATACATTATTTAAATTAATTTGCAAAAGTCGTTACATTGAAAATGCATTATATTCATCAGATAATTGAACAAAATATTTATCCTACCCGTGCGCAATGGAAACTTCGCTTGCGTTACTGCTCTTTAAACTGCTTCGCTGCCAAGTTAAAGCTACTGAGTCCCTCAAGGGCAATGCGAGTACAACTACTAAAAGAATTTCTTCCATCTTACTTCGTCCTCGATCAACATAATTGAAATTTAACAGAGAGTTATTTAACTAGTAATATGATATAGGTGATAAATAACTGTATTGCAATAACATGACTTGTTTAATAGAAAATTGTCGCGGATTGCGCGGCTGCTCCTGTCTGAGGTTCGACTCCTCCATCGTGCACTAGTGTGTTTGTTGTTATTAGCATAAGTTATTTTAAATTACTGCCAGTAGTATGTAAGTCTATGGGACGCTAACCTTAGCAATTTGGTCCCTTAGCATTACAAAACTTTGAATCTTTTTTGATAAAAAATTATACCGAAAACCCTGAAGGTCTTTATTTAACTCAGAATCTGGTTGTTTTATTTTATTTCCTTTTTTTCAACAGTTTCCAACATAGTTTTCATCTCAGAATACTGTACCGTTGATGCTTTCTGTAAAAACATTATTCTAATAACAGTGCAAATAAAATTACATAATTATTTTAATCTTGAGCTTTTCATCGAAACGCGATGTGAAGAAAGAGATATGAAGAATGATCTCTCTGTTTGAAAGTCTGTGTCAACCAAAGCCGAAAACAACTACGCGCAATAGCGAACAATGCCAAAATAAAGTTATCGTGGTCAAACTCTTTCAAATTATTTTAGGGTTAGTATTTTTTTAATGCAAAGAAGTATAGGTTTTCCAAGGTAACATATATGTTAGTGGACATTAGAACAAATGTTATTTTCTGTTTGATACTCCAATGATTGACATGAGTCATATAAAAATAAATGTTTGTAAAGCCTATGGGACTTAACTTCGGGGTCATCAGTCCCTAAACTTACAAACTACTTATGAACTACTTACGAACTAGGACGGCACAAATATCCATGCCCGAGGGGGGATTCTAACCCCCGACCGTAGTGGCCGTGCAGACCGTGACTGGAGCGCCTTAGTCTCCTCGGCCACCGCGGCCGGCGACATGAGTCATAATCTGTTAATAATATGCAAGATCTGATGTAGCAACTTACAACTGCCAAAACCGGCAAAGAATAAAGATATTTTAAAGCAATTTCGGGCAATCTCTTCTTCTTTCATTAAAAATTATTATTATTATTTAAATTTTCCGGCACTTGACTTAACGTTATTCGCCTACTTACTTTCCAATACAGTTTTGTTAAGTTTAAATTACAATTGTAATGTAGACCCCTCCATCTGGTTTAGCCAGCAAGTGCACCCTGGATAGTCGACAGAATAGATGAAACGTATAAGCAGTTTCAAAATAAAATAAAGTTGCTAGAATGGCTGAACAACCGCGCATATGTGTGGATTTTGGGTTTGAAAGGTAGTGAAACATGGACGATCAATCGTTCAGATAGCAATAGGATAATAGCGTTTGAAATATGGTGCTACAGACGAATACTAAATTTAGGTGGGTAGATCGCCTATCTAATGAGGAGGTAAGGTAAAGCAGGCATGCTTTACTAGGCATGGTCCTGTTTGAAGGTGGTATGCCGTTGCCTTCCTCCGACCTCCGAACTGACTTACCCAGCCAGTTATAGGGGGAACTACAGTTTAACGTGGGTTCCGAACCACGGTGCTGCTCGGTATTTTTCACGTGAGCAACACTGCTGGAGGTGAAACAAGTGGACAGTGACAGATAAAAAACCTAGGGCCTGGCGGGGATCGAACCCGCGACTTTGGGATTTGTAGTCTGGCACGCTAACACTGTGCAACCGAGGGGCACTATTCAAGATAATTTGGGTGAAGAAGAATTTTTGTCGTATGTTGACTAAACCATGCGATTTATTAGTAGAACTTGTTCGTAGATGTCAAGAAATCACGAATTTAGTGTTGGAGGGAGGTGTATGGGCTAAAAATCGCAAGAGAGAGACCATGAGACGAATATAGTACGCAGGTTCGAATAGATGTGGGTTGCCGTTCTTATGAGGAGATGAAGAGGCTTGCGCAGGATAGAGTAGGGTGGAGGGCTCATAGACGTAGATGACATCTCCTGTACGAAAAAATCTTAAAATTAACAAAGTGTAACTAGTTAGGATCAGCTCATGTACTAAAGTGATGTCGCTAGTTACTGAAATGAAAAACTTATTGTGAATATTTCTTTTGTTATTTAAACTTTTTTAGAAAACTCAAATTTATAAAAACAATAAATTAGATATTTTAATTTCCAAGTTCCACATAGGTCGACGTACGTCAAGGACTTCCTTACTACCAAATGTAAGTTTGGAAAGTAGGAGGCGAGGTAGTGGCGGAAGTAAAGTTGTGAGGCGGCATCGTGAATCGTGTAGGGATAGTTCAGTCGGTAGAGCGTTTGCCCACGAAAGGCAAAGGTCCCAGATTCGAGTCCCGGTTCCGGCACACAATTTTAATCTGCCAGGAAGTTTCACTCAGAAATGTAGTTGATAAATCGTTAATATCGGAAGTTAACGCAAAGCATTGAAGGAAATAGTGCCACGATAACAAAACCTGGTCACTTGATGACTGAAAGTATGTGGAATGGTCCGAGGAAGCACGCTATACATAGCTTCCTTCAAACAACTGGGCTTGCTCATAGAAAACTACAAAAGAAGCCTATCATACGACTTGTCGCTTCTTATAGTCAAGCGGGAGTGAGGTTCCGTTATTATTTGGCCATATATATATATATATAGTGGAATTCAACTGTTTCATTATCCTTCCTGGTCTGATAACTAGGAATGAATAGCTCACAACATTCCAAAGCAAACTGCTAACTATTACTGACATGTTGCTAACAAACATAGCCATATGTCGCCATTGGATTGAACACCCAGACGCAAATTAAAATTTCTATTTGAAGCAGTGGAATGTTTTGTTTGGTTACTTAAGATACCGATTTCATTTTTTTAAATGTGAATCAATGTTATGTATATTTTTCTGTAGATTCAAGAATCTCCGTTTACTGGAAGGAAAAAAAACTTTCTTCCCAAAAACTTTAATTCTGCGCCAAATAAAGACCTAAAGTAACAAATATTAGTTTAACCATTTTTTGTATCCCTTAATCACCAAAAGTTTCATCTGCATAACATTTCTCCTTAAGTTTTCAACTATCTGAAATCACACAGTTCATTCTCCCCTTGATGCTGACGTAGGACAATTACTGGTAATCAGCCAAGATACTGACTGGTCTCCAGAATAGCAAAGATTAGATACGACTGGAGCGAAGCGAAATGTCTTCGCCTGCTGCTGCAGAAATAAACTTTCAGTGCTGAATACTGGACTTAGAAAACAAACCTCGTCTGGGGAGTTTACCTGTTAATCCAACAATCGCTCAACCTGTTATCTCGTTAGCGGAGCTGATTCATTGATAGCTTATACTGATACGTCCCAAACTCTGCGCTCCTGAACCCTGACGAACGGGACAATCATATGCGCTTTCGTAACTACTTATATCAGTCTAAATCGTCACTCACAAACTCCCAACCACAGATCTTTATCAAAACTGTAGGTCTAACTACATATGAGGACGTTAGACAAACATCATCATGTTTACATTTTTAGAACACCGCTACATAACAGGCAGACTAGAGCCAACAAAAGATATACCTTCTGATTCTGCGTGCACTTGAATCTAACGAACCTATTACAGTGGATGTCTCAGGTTGCCAGCGAAAGACAAAATTGATTCTTAAATAGCGCAGAAATGACGGACATTTGTGCTGTGTGTGTTGTTCAAACGTACAGAACCTATTTGTAAACTTCATTTTGCTTCATTTTGATGAAGATTTCACTGAAGCCATTACTGAGCAGAGAATATCAATAATCACAGAAAAAAAGAGATTAAGCATATAACTTATTAGCCCAACATCTAACTAACTGTAGAGGCATGGACGCGTCCAGTGAGTCGCAAAATTTCACCATGATCAAATATCATTAAAGAATTGCTATCTTAGATATGCAACCTGTTTATGATTCGAAGGGGATGAGGGTGTGTCGCATGAATGATATACAAATGTATATCTAAGGTTAGGTAGTAACAGGTGTGGGAAGTGTTTGTTCATTGTCAGTATACATTTTCACACTCATCTACAAATATTACTTGAGGTAGTTTTTAGTTTTCACAATAGTATCAACATCATTCACAAGAAATTGGTATATAACATTTTCTTTACATATCTCATTACTACATTGACTGGCATTACATCTCTGTAATTGAAATGCAAAGAAATACTCGTTCCAAGCTTTGAGATGTGTTTCTTGTAATTATTACCAATGTAACAAACCTCTTCAGAAGAGCACGTTGCAAGGCACCCCAAATACGAGGATTGATTGGAACTTATATATTAGCAACACTGCTTTGGAGACACTAAGCAATGGAATCTACTATTGTCGCTGATAGCACAAGTTCTTGACATGTGCACCTTATCTCCGTTGTTTCTACTTTTATGTTGTCTGGCCACAGTCGTTCTTAATGCTCGTCGGTCGTTGGCACTTATCTTTGGATTTCTTCCACTATTTCACTTCGCCAATGATACTTTACCATGCCGAGGGCACTGTCGGTAGTGAAACGTTAAAAAGTGCTTCAGTTTTCGTCACAGACTGCGCACCATCGAACTGGACTACTTGGAAGTCAGATATATCACGCATTTTCCCATCCGCACACACGAGAGAAACACTTGTGAGCGAGCGGTCTAACGTAACGGTGTCATTATGTTTTAGGAACAGGAACAACGGAGACCGTCAGTGCACAGTATCACTGTTCGTTTTTAGAGCATCACCTGCGACCATCTTTGCGAAAAAAGTGGCAACACTTTTCCTCACTGTCATTTCCTGCATATTCCGACATCACAAGCACATTCTATTCGCCAAGACGAATCTTATCTATATAAACTCGATGGGGTACAGGCATTTTCAATGATAATTATTACAGTTTGATACGTAAATTACTAGACATGTCTCGGTGACAAGGCGGCGCCGCGGTGGAGTTGCCGTATGGTCTAAGGCGACTCGCTGCGGAACGCGCAGTTGCTCGCTGTTGGAGGTCCAGTCGTCCCTGGGGCATGGGTGTTTGTGTTTGTCTTTAAGGTAGTTTAGTTTACCCTAATTTAAGTAGTTTGTAAGCTACGGACTTATGACCGCTCAGTTTGGTTCGATAGATTTAAAATATTTGAACATTTGAACAAGGCGGCCGCGCGGCTATGGCTGGACAAAGAGCGCAGGTGGGCAGAGGCAGCGCCGCCTAGAGAGAAGGCCGCGGCGCTCTCGTGTGACGTCAGGCAGAGTAGGTTGCGCGCGCATAGCTGACTGGCGCGCTGCTTCAGCATAGTGGGCCGTGCCCCAGCGGCTACCCAGTCAGTTATGCGCGCGCAACCTATTCTACCTGACGTCACACGACAGCGCCACGGCCTTGTCTCTAGGTGGTGGTAGCAGAGATCATCACAGTAGGCCACCCAGGCGGTCTTGCGTACAAAAGCAAGTTAAAAATCCTTCTTCCATTCTGGGGAAACATGACGCTTTTGAAAACCCTTTGAAAGCCATTTCAAAAGAACCAACAATAGCTTTTTTTTTTCCTCACAAAGCATGTTTAGTTGCACGCACGAGGAAAGTGAATTCCAGAAGGCACTGTTTATTTTGTGAGGAATACCTAAGCGAGACGTTAGCTGACTTACTATTGGCTAGCGACTCATGCGGTGTTTTAAAACGCACTGTCCTATTGGTAGCGCAGGGTAGCGCCAGCGTCCCTGAAAGATAGAGACGCGCCCTGGCGCCGAGCTGTTTGTGTTTGCGCACTAGCGGTGCGACACTCTCGCAGTGATTTTTGTCTAATGGGTGCGGTTCCTCTGGGGAAAGCTTCTCCACTGTTGGTCGAGCTGATCTCTACGAGTTTACGATAGTAACTCGGGCGTCCGATCCTTGTTTGTCGTGAGTGCACTCTGCTCTCCCGATAATCCATTAGTAGTCTGGGGAAACGTCCCAGAGATATATCAAGTTGGTCCTAATCCCCCGGTTCCGACCAAGGTTTTCGGGAGGTTTTCCTTGGTAGTAAGGCGTATCCCAATTGGGATCCCCCCTTTGCCCCATTATCAGCTTGTCTGATAATTGGCTGAATAGAACCGCGACTTTTTATGGGCAGTATCTCAAACAGCCAGCTCCACTCCTCGGAGTGGAGAATGAAAAGAATTAGGTTTTATATCAAATGAAAAGAAATAATCTATGATCCACTATAGAAACCGGAAACATTGAAGCCGCAACCAAAACATGTTAAAACATTGATAAGATATTCCAAAAACGAAGTTAAATGGCTTGGCAATATTAGGTACGACTAAAGGTAACTCATTTATTAGTGACCAAAACAGGGCTATGGAACTCTTCGATTCAAACATTGCTGAACAAATAGCACTGTATTAGTTGAGGAATGACAGTTTTTTTTTTTTTTTTATTGCACTGTATGTAGTATCGAAGAATGTCTCTCGGAGACTGAATTTTTATGACCGTCCAATGGAGAGTTTTAAAGATTGCGCGTTGTTCATTGTTTAAAGTGTTAGCAGAGATACTTCGTATCAGATCAGGTGTGAACACAGATAGAGTGCATTAGTCAACGTTTATGAGTCGCAACGCAGTGGGTTAGCCTGAGACTAACGAACCACGCCAATTTATAGGTCGTTCTTGACTTCATCAGGACGCAACAAAGGTGAGGTCGACAGTAGTCCATCAAGACAGATAATATTTAGTTTCGGTTTCCGCGAAGACGCAGCTGGAAGACGTCGACGCAGTTACCGTCATTGTGTGTAAATGCTTCAGGCGCCGCCTTGTCACCAAGACATGTCTAGTAATTTACGGATCAAACTGTAATTATTATCATTGAAAATGTCTATACCCCATCGAGGTTATATAGATAACATTCCTCTTGGCGAGTAGAATGTGATTATGAGGTCGGAATATGCAGGAAATGACAGTGAGGAAAACTTGACTCCTTACAGTGTTTCCATTTCTTTCGCAAAGCAGGTCTCAGGTGACGCTCTAAACAACAATAACAAATACATTTTTTTACCATTGCGTAACATTTCGGACTTTGCGACAGCCTTAAACGTAAACTGACGAAATTCAATTAATTTTAAAGTCAAGTTAGCGCGGTTGTTCAGCCATCCTACAAACTTTATTTTATTTTGAAACTGCTTATACGTTTCATCTATTATGTCGACCTATATGGAACTTGGAAATTAAAGTATCTAATTTATTGTTTTATAAATTTGAGTTTTCTTACAAAGGTTAAATAATAAAAGAAGTATTCACAATAAGTTTTTTCATTTCAGTGACTAGCGACATCACTTTAGTACATGAGCTGGTCCTCACTAGTTACACTTTGTTAATCTTAAGATTTTTTCGTACAGGAGATGTCATCTACGTCTATCAGCCCTCCACCCTACTCTATCCTGCGCAAGCCTCTTCATCTCCTCATAAGAACGGCAATCCACATCTATTCCAACCTGCCCACTATATTCGTCTCATGGTCTATCTCTGCGATTTTTAGCCCATGCACCTCCCTCCAACACTAAATTCATGATTTCTTAACATCTAAGAACAAGTCCTACTAATAAATCGCCTGTTTTAGTAAACATACGACAAAAATTCTTCTTCATCCCTCGGTTGCACAGTGTTAGCGTGCCAGACTACTAATCCCAAAGTCGCAGGTTCGATCCCCGCCAGGTCCTAGGTTTTTTATCTGTCACTGTCCACTTCTTTCACCTCCGGCAGTGTTGCTCACGTGAAAAATACCGAGTAGCACCGTGGTTCGGAACCCACGTTAAACTGTAGTTCCCCCTATAACTGGCTGGGTAAGTCAGTTCGGAGGTCGGAGGAAGGCAACGGCATACCACCTTCAAACAGGACCATGCCTAGTAAAGCATGCCTGCTTTACCTTACCTCCTCATTAGATACGCGATCTACCCACCTAATTTTCAGTATTCGTCTGTAGCACCATATTTCAAACGCTATTATCCTATTGCTATATGAACGATTGATAGTCCATGTCTCACTACCTTTCAAACCAAAAATCCACACAAAAGACTTGCTAAAACTTAATATTCGATTTTAACAAATTAATCTCTTTCGTATATATATATATATATATATATATATGGAGTACTACACAATACTACCGAGTAGAGTAGACTCTTAAAAACGTTAAATACGATTCTTTCCGTCTCTCGTCATATTTTCGTGAAGTTCAGCTTATACTGTATGTTGCCTCTATCTACGCTAATGGCGATTGTGAAAACAAAATGAAAAATTTTGTATTAATTTTCGGAGGCAAGCTCTTGCAAACAACATAAAACATATACGACGGCTAAGGACAACAACTGATTGGTATAGTGCCTTCCTTTTTTTAAGTTCTGGTTCGGAATATACGAAGCTAATTATTATATACCCTACGATATGTTGTGTAATCCCTATGAAAATTCTTGCAATGGTTGTAAAGATTAATGTGTTGTAACGGACCAGAATCACGCAAGAGGGTTAACTATAAAACTTTACATTGCTGTACCTTATCTTCCGGTGAGCCGATTTTAACGAGTAATGTCCATTAGGTGCCCCAAAATGATCTAAAAGTTACCTATAAAAACACAATGATAACTCGAACCGATATGGATATTTGTGTTTGAGACTAACGACAGACAGGATATATTTACAGTTTTATTAGTAGTACCTATTTGATACTTCCTAAACTCTCATAACTGTAGCAATTACACCCCGGAATGTTTGCTGTGATATATAAACACATGTACAATAATGAATTTCATTTACATGTAATCAGACCCCTCTGACCTACTCTGCCTCCCCCTCCCCAAACCCCAGTACCACCAAGTGTATAACGACGGACAGAATAAACTACATTTCTTTTATTTTCATACTTATCACTTACAGCCACAGTACACAAGTTACACTCCTGGCAATTAAAACTGGTACACTACGAAGATGACGTGCTACAGACGCGAAATTTAACCGACAGGAAGAAGATGCTGTGATATGCAAATGATTAGCTTTTCAGAGCATTCATACAAGATTGGCAACAGTGCCGAGACCTGCAACGTGCTGACATGAGGAAAGTTTCCAACCGATTTCTCATACACAAACAGCAGTTGACCGGCGTTGTCTGGTGCAACGTTGTTGTGATGCCTCGTGTAAGGAGGAGAAATGCGTACCATCACGTTTCCGACTTTTATAAAGGTCGGATTGTAGCCTATCGCGATTGCGGTTTATCGTATCGCAACATTGCTGCTCGCGTAGGTCGCGATCCAGTGACTGTTAGCAGAATATGGAATCGGTGGGTTCAGGAGGGCAAGACGGAAGGCCTTGCCTGGATCCCAACGGCCTCGTATCACCAGCAGTCGTATGACAGGCATCTTATCCGCATGGATGTAACGGATCGTGCAGCCACGTCTCGATCCCTGACACAACAGACGGGGACGTTTGCAAGACAAAAACCATCTGCACGAACAATTCGACGACGTTTGCAGCAGCATGGATTATCAGCTGCTCTGTGGTGTCGCACAAGTACAAAGTGCGCGCCACCTACTTTCGCCGCGCGCCGCCAGGCACGCACGGGGCGGCGTTCTCACGACGACAGCCACGAGCGCCCTCTGCGACAACTCCGCTCGTGGCCACCACTGAAGGATCGGGCACTTCGGACTGAGATAGCAACGAGTTAGGACCTTCGTAATCAGATAGGCACCAGTGACGACTTTGCTATTGTACAGGCACTAGGCAGGCCTCTAACAACTATGTATCAACATTCTTCAGTACTATGTAAAAGTTAAGTATAGTTACATTCTGTGCAATATATATCTCTTTCTAATTTACTCGAGTGTTTATAGTTTCTGGCTGCTCCCCTCCGTACCTGCACCAGCGTGCTATTTTTGATCCTGTGTCGGTCTCGTTCCACTCGGCCACCGACACCTACGACGAGGCTGGGACACAAAAGCGGCGACGAAGTTGGGACACAATAAGCTCCTAGACCATGGCTGCGGTTACCATTGACGCTGCATCACAGACAGGAGCACCTGCGATGGTGTACGCAACGACGAACATGGGTGCACGAATGGCATTTTTTCGGATGAATCCAGGTTCTGTTTATAGCATCAGGATGGTCGCATCCGTGTTTGGCGATATCGTGATGAACGCGACGTTGGAAGCGTGTATTCGTCATCGTCATACTGCCGTACCACCCGGCGTGATGGTATGGGGTGCCATTGGTTACACGTCTCAGTCACTTCTTGTTCGCATCGACGGCACTTTCAACAGTGGCCGTTACATTTCAGCCGTTACATTTCAGCCCATGGCTCTACCCTTCATTCGATCACTGTGAACCCCTACATTTCAGCAGGATAATGCACGACCGCATATTGCAGGTCCTGTAAGGGCCTTTCTGGATACGGAAAATGTTCGACTGATGCCCAGGCTAGCACAATATCCAGATTTCTCACCAACTGTAAACGTTGGTCAATGGTGGCCGAGCAACAGGCTCGTCACAATACGGCAGTAACTACTCTTAATGAACTGTGGTATCGTGTTGAAGCTGTATGGGCATCTGAACCTGTCACATCATCCAAGCTCCGTTTGGCTCAATGCCCAGGCGTATCAAGGCCGTTATTACGGCCAGAGGTGGTTGGTCTGGGTACTGATTTGTCAGGGTCTATGAACTCAAATTGCGTGAAAAAGTAATCACATGTCAGTTCTAGTATAGTATCTCTGTCCAGTTAATATTCGTTCATCGTTTGCATTTCTTCTTGGTGTAGCAATTTCAATGGCCAGTAGTGTATATCTAGCGAAATATTTTCGCAGGACTGACTTCCTGTGTGCTGCGAATCGGACCTCTCACTACAGAATGACTCATTAGCTCGTGTCCATGTAGACTTTGTCACTCGTGGCGACAGGACGCCTGGCGTCGCTAAGCTCTCAGATGAGCGCAGCGTAGACGGCGGCAGGGAGGGCGTCGTGAATGTGGTGGTTGGGAAGCAGCCAAAGAAACCGAGCGCCGGCCCGGTAACAAACAGCAGCGAGTAATCTCTCAGCGCTGTGGAGGGGGTGGGTGCGGCCAGCCAGGCGCTGGCGTCGGCGGCGGCGTCGGCGCGGTCTCTTTTCTGCTGGCTGCTGGCTGCAGCCTCAGACTCCCACACCGGCCTTTGAGGCCGCGGCTAGTTACAGGCGGCGGAAGGTCCGCCACAGCCGGCCAAAGGAGGCGGCCGGGGCTCCAGATTACGCATCGCCCTGCGCTTCCGTGCCCCTCCATCTCGCACCAGAATATATATACAGGGTGTCCCAGCTATCTTATCCACCCAAAATATCTCTGGAACAATAACAGCTATTGGAAAACGACTTTCAGAGGTATTAATGTACGGGTGGGGCCCACGAATGTTATTGTTCCAGAGATATTTTGGGTGGACGAGATAGCTGGGACAATATATATATATATATATATATATATATATATATATAGAGAGAGAGAGAGAGAGAGAGAGAGAGAGAGAGAGAGAGAGAGAGAGAGGGAGAGAGGGAGAGGGAGAAGGGGGGGTGTTTGTGCCTATATTTCACTCTGCAGCCAAAACTACTCATCGCAAACGAACAGTATTTCTATGTGATAGTAGGTGTCAGTCTCCGAATGTGCACTATCGTGGTAGATGGTTGATAATGAGAAGGAGGTGGAAGATATGGGAGTTGAAAGTTACCCAATTACATAAATTTGTACATGTGGATGTTGTAAGATACCTCTTAGTACTATGCGTCACGTAGGTACAGTTGTTAATCACGAAATTATCAAAAATATTTTGTTATGTTGTGAATTAAATTCAAGACTAATTAGGAAGTTTGCAGTATTCAGTATCTATCAAAAATATGATCATTAATCACAAATGTATTTAAAGTATTTTTCAGAACACATAAATTCTCCATGTAATTGCTAGGAAGAGAGAGTATGTGTTCTTTGCTGGCGGAATTTGGAGTATTCTATTTATGGAATAGGATTGTCATATATTTTATACGGAATTATTGGATGTATTACGAACGCTCAATATACGTATGTTTCAACTCAAAAAGTAAATTCTGCATTCGTGTACAGTTATTTAATCAAAGCCGCGGTGGAGTAGCCGAGCAGTCTAAGGCGCCTCGCTGCGATGCGTGTGGTTGCTCGCCGTCGGAGGATTGAGTCCTCCATAGGGCATGGGATGTGTGTTGTCCTTAGGTTAGTTTACATTGTTTGGTTCTGCACTTAAATATAACTGGAGGTCATCGGCATACATGCGGTATTTCCAAAAGAACAAAAGAAATGACAAGTCATTCAAGTAACTGTGAGAAGAGTATTGGACCTAATACCGAGCCCTGGGTTACGCCTGATAGTACCGTTCATCATTGTGACTTTGTGGTGCCGAACATGACGCACTGAAGATGTTATCAAGGAAACAACAGGCATTGTGGATCACTGTATTAGCCGGCCACGGTGGGCGAGGGGACTGCGGCGCGCCAGTCACGGTCTGCACGGTCACTACGGTGGGGGGTTCGAATCCCCCCTCGGGCATAGATATTTGTGCCGTCCTTAGTACTAGCTAGTTCATACGTAGTTTGTAAGTTTAGGGACTGATGACCCCTTAGTTGAGTCCCATCAGCTCTACAAACATTTGAACATTTGAATCACTGTATTAAGGTAAGGACACTCAGCTGCAAAGCGATGCACTCTCTGCTAACGTGATGCACACTAGAGAACACAATGAACTCCAATTGTTGTAAATCTAAGGGACTTAACTGCTATGGTTATCTGTTCCGAGGTGTAAAAACTGCTCTAAAAGACATACACTCCCATGGCCGAGGGAGAACTCGAGCCTCCAACAGCGAGCAGCGGCGCACTCTGCAGCAAGGTGTCTTATAGTCCGCGTCACCTATGAAGGCGGCCCAGTTTTCAGCCGTTCTGGGCATCCCCCTCCATTACCGCACTGGCAGCCAATAATATTCAGTCTGTAGGCTGGTCGCGAGTTACGCAATGCTTCTGTCGCAGGCGCATCTGTTGGCGCTCGGCCGTAGCTCCTCCCCTCCACGCTTGCCCTATCGCTCCGCCTCTATGCGCGGAAGCGCCTTCTTGTATCACGCCACGTATAGGCCTCGTTTATAGCCCGCGGTTGCTCCGCGGCAGAGCAACCGCAGTGCTTTTGCGGAAGCACCGCTCGTCACACACACAGCAAGTGTTTCAGCCGCAGTCGGCTATAAACATGCCCTTAGAACTCTCTGCCGCTTCACCGCGGGACGTGATGAATTCTGGAGAACACGAGGCACTCCGCGCCGAATTTGTCCGCTATGTAACTGTAGTCCAGTCAATGTAACTGCACAAAAGTGATCGTCTTATAAAGTGTCCGGCCTTTTTCGCGAATGAAGGACCTCATTTCATCTGCTTTGTAATGTTTCGTCGTCCATGAGTGTCAATGTCGACAATGGTGTAATTAGTTGTCTCTGGTGGCATGACCTACCTGAGAAGCTACAGAGAGAGAGAGAGAGAGAGAGAGAGAGAGAGAGAGAGACAGAGGAGGGTGGGAAGTTTCTGACGCCATATATATACGTGTACTGGACTAACAGAAAAGCTACATCGGCAAATCCCAAATGAAAATTTACGTCATTTTTAAAGCTTCGAAAAGTCCTCTGTATTATGACTCATCTGGTCACTTTCAGGACATACAATCGACTCTCTAAGCTGTTCAAAAGATTCCCAGAGTGAAGCGCCGCTATCATTTCAAAAAATCATAACTGGCCAGTCGTAGAAGCATTTTCATTCACAATAAAACCAGGCAAAGAACAGAAATACGAAAGGTGGGATAATGTATAGAGCCGGATCAAAATGATAATTGACTTGGAAGCAGTATTCTAGATAGGGAAAAGAAGATCAGATAAGAAAGACGATTCTGCTAGAGAAATTTGACAGGACACTGAAAGACAAATGTCGAAACAAGATCCCGGGTGTAGAGGACATTTTCTCAGATCTACTCATATATATTGAAGAGTCAGCCAGGACAAAACTACTAGAATTGTTGGGCAAGATATATACCTCCGACTTAAATAAGAATTCTAAGTAAAGCAGAGGAAGATAGGTGTGAACATTACAGAACTGTCAATTTAATCAACCTTGTTTGCAAAGTACAAACACTAATTATTTACAGAAGAACGGAATAACTTGTTGAGACACACCTCAGAGAAGATCAGATTAGCTTTATGAGAAACTAATGAGCAGGCAAAGCAATATTGCCAATCAGACTATAAGTTACCAGAAAGCTGAAGTGGAGGCAAACTGTCGGTTGTAGGTTTTGTCTGATAGAGAAAAGCTATTAACAATGATGACTGGATTACACTTCTTCGTATTATGAAGATAGTAGGGCAAAATATAGAGATCTATTTTTTTTTTTTTTTTTTTTTTTGTACAATTGTACAGCTGTTATAAGAGCCATAGTGTATGAAAGTTAAATAGCAGTTCGGAAGGGAATAAGACAAGGGCCGGCCGCGATGGCCGAGGGGATTGAGGAGCTTCAGTCACGATCTGCACGGCCACTACGGTCAGGGGTTCGAATCCCCCCTCGGGCATGGATATTTGTGCCGTCCTAGTTCGTAAGTAGTTCATAAGTAGTTTGTAAGTTTAGGGACTGATGACCCCGTAGTTAAGTCCCATAAGCTTTACAAACATTTGAACATTTGAATAAGACAAGGTTGTAGCGTTTCTTCAAATGTCGTTAATCTGTACAATGAGAAAACTGTGACAGAAAGCTAAGAGAAATTAGGAAAGGGATTAACGTTCAGAGAGAATAAATATAAAGTTGCCGTTCGCCAATGACGTTGTCACTGTTAGAGACAGCAAAGGACCTGGAAGAGCAATTGAACGGAAAGGACAGTGTGTTGAAAGGTGCTTTTAAAATGTTCATTAACAATAGAAAAAGAAGGGAACTGTTGTTCTATTAAATCCGACGATGCCGACGAAATTAATTTAGAAAATTAGAGAATAAACGCAGTACATGAGATTCCTTATTTCGGCAGTAAAGTAATTTATGATTGATTTGATTTGATTTTTCCAGGGAAGCCAAAACAGTCTTGGTCTAACCCGCCACTGCCCGCACCGAAACTAAGTTTATTGTGCGGTATCGCTCCCTGTATATCTAGTAAAGCCAACCAATGCCCTTGAACAATGCAAGGATTCCCTTTACCAGTTCTTTATTAGACACAATTTCTTCGGGTCTAGTTGTCCCAAATGTTCTGTGCCTTTTACTCTCCAATGCAATGCATTCGAAGATTAGATGTGATGCAGTTTCATCACCGTCATCACAGACCCTACATTTAGGGTCCTCTTCTGTAATTCCCATTGTATGTAGGTGTTTTTTGAAATTCCCATGGCCTGTCAGCAATCCAACCATGACTCTAATCTCTCTCTTGTTCAGACCCAGGATTGCAGAGCTTCTTTTAAAACAAAGCTTTGGCATCATTACCTCGCCATGTTTTTGTTGATAGACTATGGTCCAATATTCTATGTGCTGTCTTCTGAGCCAGTTACGTAGCTCCAATTTGATCATTGCCTTGGTGATTGTCATGACAGGTTCCGGTCCAATAAATGGAGTCTCTGCCCCCATCCTGGCTAATCTGTCGGCATGTTCGTTGCCACTGATCCCCGAGTGGCCAGGGACCCACAATAGGTTTACTCTATTCCTTTCCCCTAGCTCCACCAGAACCCTGTGACATTCTGCAACAATTTTAGACCTTGTTGCAGGAACTGCCAGTGATCTCAGGGCTGCCTGGCAGTCTGAATAGATATAGATTCTACGATCTTTGTAGCACCTACGCAAAGTCCCCTACACACACGCCCTGATGGTAGTGATTTCGGCCTGGAATACTGAGGCCAGTTTTCCTAGAGAGATGACGCCCTCCTGTCTTGGCTGCACCCCGTATACCCCGGCCCCAACACCTTGGTCGGATTTTGACCCGTCAGTGAACCAGACAATATCCCCCGTACGGTGTCGAACTATTTCCTCCCATTGCTCCCTACTTCCAATTGTTATATTGAAAGGCTTGTTGAAGCAGTATGGGGTTATAATATAGTCGGCTGGCATTTCCCCAAACTTTCCTATATTTACCTCGCTCACTATTTTAGTGTGTGATTCTGGATATCCCAAAGAGTTCCAGTTGTTGCCAGATTTGAGTCTGTATGCACCAGCCGCTGCCTCCATCTTGACCCAGAGGTGTAATGGGGGCATATCCAGCATGGTTTACATCCCAGCAGTTGGTGTGCTGCTAATTCCGCCTGTTATGGCTAAGCAGGCTAATCTCTGCACCTTACCAAGCTCCTTAGCAGCAACCTGCTGTTCTACCTTCTTCCACCACACGACCACCCCATAGGTGATCCTGGGTCTAATCACTGTGGTGTACATCCAGTGCATACCCTTGGGGCTCAGGCCCCAATTTTTGCCACAAGCTCTCCTGGTACTCACAAGAGTACCTTTTGCCTTGGAGCAAATATTCCTGACGTGAGGGGTCCATGTCAGTTTCTCATCTAAGGTAACCCCTAGATATTTCACTGTCCTTTCACAGTTAGCGCTTCATTGAAAAGCTTTAGATTCCAACTTGAATGTTGTATATGCTTCTTTGTGAATGGTACAACAATAGTCTTCTTAGGACTAACCCCCAGATCCTATTTTCTGCACCATTCTTGCACAATGTCCAAAGCACCTTGTGCCATATTCTTTACTGTTTCAGCAAATTTGCCAAGTATTACTATGACAAGATCATCTGCGTATCCTTGGCAAAAGTACTGCCTAGAGTTTCATTCTCCAATGAGATCATTCACCACTAGATTCCACAATAAATGGGAAAGAACTCCTTCTTGTGGGCAACCTCTAGTGGTGTTGATTACAATTTTTTCATTCATCGTGGTAGCTTCTACCTTTCTTCCACTGAGCATGGCCCTAGTCCACCTACATATAGTGGTCCCTAGCTCATACACCTCTGCTGCCCTAACCATGGAATCGAAGGTCGTGTTGCTAAAAGCCCCCTCGATGTCCAGGAAGATACAGAGGGCTATTTCCTGAAAGTGTAGTGCTTTCTCCACCTTCCCAACAAGTTGGTGGAGAGCTGTCTCACATGATTTACCTGGCTGATATGCATGTTGGTTTGAATGTAGAGGAGCCCTACTTAACCTCCTTTCTCCAACATGCACATTAACCAGCTTTTCCAATGTCTTAAGAATGAAGGAGGACAGGCTGATTGGTCTCATATCCTTGGCCTTGGTATGAACAATTCTCCCTGGTTTAGGAATGAAGACAACCTTCACTGCCCTCCAGGCATTGGGAATGATTCCTGCTGCTAGGCTAACCCTGAATAACCTGCATAGGAATCTAAAAAGATTTTCTCCCGCTTGTTGCAGGAGAGCTGGGAAGATTCCAGGGGAATTGAACGGTTGAAATGTTCCCACCGCCCATCGGACCTTACTGAGATCGACACACTCCTTGGCCAAATCCCAGTCCTCTTTGCGAATACCTGAGAACCTTTGCCTCTCAGGAATCACATTCTGGTCTGAGTTATCCCACACAGTATATTGAGGAAAGTGAGTCTTGAGGAGCAGTTCCAGCATTTCATGTGCTGTCTTTGTATACTCCCCATCCTCCTTCCTCAATGTTCCTCCTGGATTAGTTAGTACCCTAGCGAGGATTTTATGAAGTCTCGCTTGAGCAGCCGTGGCCCTCCACTTCCTCACAGAATACCTTCCAGGATGCCTACTTTGCCTGTCTGATGGCAAGGTTTTAATTGACAAGGGCCTCACGATACTTTGCCCATTGTCCCTTGCACCTCGCAAGGTTCAACATTCTTCGTACCTGTTTCCTTTGCATTTCCAAGTTTTTATTCCACCAAGGCACACTCGTATTTGTGCACTTCTTGGTGATTGAGCAGTTGTCCTGGTATGAGGTCACTATAGCAGAGGTTACAGCCTCTGCTACTTCTTCAAACTCTGCTGGATTCCTTATCGAAGTTTTAATTTCCGATAGGCTGAAGTCCAGGTCTTTCCTATATGTCTCCCAGTCCGTTTTCCTGGGGTTCCTATAGGCCATGATCTGTCTGGTTCCCATTTCAACCTTGAATTTAATATACATGTGATCTGATGAGGATGGCTCCAGGACCACATGCCACTGTTTGACGTAACTTCCCATCATCATGGAACCAAAAGTTATTCAATTACTTCTTCCCTTCTACTATTCCTGAATGTGGGTTCATCACCCCTATTCAGGATCTCCAAGTTGTTAGATAGGAGAAATTCAAGAAGGTGCTCACCTCTACTGTTAGTGTCCCTGCTGCCCCACGATAGATTGTGGGCATTGGCATCACATCCCACCAACAGTTTGTCACCTTGCCGATGGCAGGCTTCCGCCAGTCTCCTCACTTCCAAATAAGGAGGAGAGCTGTCTTCGTAAGGAAGGTATGCTGAGGCCAAAACAATTTCCCTCGTGATACCTTACTCACGTTGCTGCATCCTGATGGTCACCAGGTCCCTGGAACAAAACTCCATCCGATACACCCCCTTTTTATAAATAATGTTCTTGTATCAGGGCCACGTCCACATCCTGTCTCCCCAGGCGACGGCTCAGGGCAGCAGTGGCCCCTTTACTGTGCTGCAGGTTTATCTGCAGCACTTCCAGTCCCCATCTTGCTGCCATTATTGCCTTTAAGGTCTTTGATTACCCTGACGGCGACCTGCGAGAACCTTAAAAACAGTTTCAGGGACTTCTCTCCGACCTCCACCACCAGGGTTCGTCCTTCCGGAACGACCTTTTGGTTAATTACCCTCCAATCCTCTGTCGAGACTTTTGGGTTCTGGACCCTTATTTTATCGACCAGAGTCTTTGGAGTGACATCCTTAAGGAACTTGGGTACCCATATTGACACCTTTGCGGTCTTCAGAAGTTCGGCTGCTGTCTTGACCAGCAGCTTCGCATCCTCCCAAGGGGATATCATGGGCACCTTGTACTTAAGCCATTCTGCTGAGTGCTCCGCCTCACAGACAAAAATGAGGGCACCGCGATCTAGATAGACCCTCCAGAATTTGGGTCCTGAACCATCGTCCCCCCCAATCTCTTCAAAGAGGGCCATCTGCACGAGCTCCTCCTGCTGTGAGGGTATCCTTCATGGGCAACCACCATTCTGAAGACCAAGACTGCAGTACTATAGGTCTGTTTCCCTATTTCCTGCCTCAGCCTTTTAGGATCACGCTTGTCCAGAGAGGAGGGAGTCTTAGATTCCTCCCTAACCCTCTTGCCACCTGTCTTTGACGTCTAGGGGGTCTGTGTATCCCCTTCGACCTGAGGCAGTTTCTTTTGGGGGTCTTGGGCTCAAGCCCTTTCTATTCCCTCCACTTATGTTAAGGAAGCCATTCTTTTCCTTCCTTTTGCTTCTGTTCCTTGAGAAGTTTCCTCCTCTGAGCCCCAGACAAGGCCTTAATCCTAATCTGGTCCAACTTCTCTGTTACAGTTCCCACTTCTTGCTCAGGTCTAGACCATGACTGAGAAGTAGGAGTGCACTCCGTCGGTCCTGATCCCAATGTCTGAGTATCTGAGGTCTCAGATTGCCTCTCGGATTATTTTAAAATAATTTTTTTCTCCGTGTTCATCTTAGTCCCACGATATTTGGGGCTTTATATGGTCCACACCACGATAACCCTGGGCCGTGCACGGCTACTTACTCAGGGACGTCGCCCGGGATCCCTGAGGCTCCGTTCGAGACACATCCACCCATGTGCCACGCACCCCTCGGCACGGATCGCATCACACCTTCGGTTGGGAAAGGAATTGGGAAAGGACTGGGAGAGGATAAGGAAGACGGGACGTTGTGGGACACGCTTGGCCTGATCCATCAGCTGAGGCCTTTCCGGTAGTAGGTGTCTCTACCTTCGGTATAGCCCTCTGCTTCACGCGGATACGCAAGCCTCTCCACCCGCATGGACAGTGCTTCGTCAAGGTGGTGTCCCCCGGAGAGGAATTTATGATTACCGATGAAGAGAAAAAATACAGAGTCGCAGTAGAAAGAAAAGAATTTCCAAAGAACACAATTATGTATTTGATTGAATGGTTGAATTCCTATGGGTGGTCATTTTATTCCTAATTCAATTATTAGTGCTAATCTTCTATTACAGAATGCTCAGAAGAATGATGTGAAAATAGTACTTCTGATGTAATAAATAAAATAATTCCTCATCGCAATCCTTTTGATACTGATTTTGTTGGACATATAATACACAAGTGTTAAAAAGTCTTTTCAGAAGGCAATTATCTGATGGAGTGTAGCGCTGCATGGACAGTAAACATTTCTGACAAAAAGAGGATAGAAGCGTTTAAAATATTGTGCAACAGAATAATACAGAAAATTAGATGCTGGATTACGTAATTAATGAGGAGCTACTGAACAGAATTGGGAAGAAAAAAATTGTGTTATATTTTGACTAAAAGAAGCGATCGATTGGTGGGACACATTCTGAGACATCAAGGAAATAGTGGTGTAACTTGACTAAAAAAACGACATTGATAGGACACATTATGAGACATTAAAGAATGGTGAATTCAGTAAGAGAGGAACGTTTGAGGGTCGGTAGAGGGGTAAATGTCGTAGAGGGCGGAGACGATCAGGAGGTCAGAATAGTAACCAGTTTAAAATTAATGTGGGTTACTGTTGTTATTCGGAGATGAAAAGACTAGCGTAAGATAGAGTGCCTTGGAGAGCTACATCAAATCAGTCTCCAGATTGAAGACCACAACAAACATAAAGGTGTAACACCACTCAAACTCTTATTCCGTAATGCCAGAATTTGAGTTCGCAGTCGTCCCTTCTAGAACATGAAGGTGGTCTTAGGTTTCCGCAGCAATATACATAATTTTATCATTCATTCCTATATAAACATAGCAACGTCAGTGACGTGTTGTGTGATCCTCTATTTAATCGCACAGTCGACAATGGTTCGTGTGAAGGATTTCTCTGTGAATGAAATTGGGCGTAACAGTCTGTCGTGTATTAGGCCACATCAACCTTTAAGCATCCTGATATCACGTATGTGTTTAAGTGTTCCTGGGGTTTTCAGGACCAAGATATCGTAATGAGGTGATTTCCCCGTTGACAAATAGTCACTGCATCACAAAACAGGCGCTTTTCATGTAGTCATTGCTGCAATCTGACAAGGCGAGCAAGGAAAACGAGTATCCAGAGTGCAGGAGACGACAATTTGGCTGCAGTGCTTCGAGCACGTGGACTTCTTCCCCAGAAGGCCCGGTCGCCTCGAAGACGAAACTCAGTAGGAGGCTAAATTGGATTGTGCGACGGTAGAATGGATCCCAAAAATGTTCAAATGTTTGTGTAGCTTATGGGACTTAACTACGGGGTCATCAGTCCCTAAACTTACAAACTACTTATGAACTAACTAACACTAAGGACGGCACAAATATCCATGCCCGAGGGGGAATTCGAGCCCCCGACCGTAGTGGCCGTGCAGACCGTGACTGGAGCGCCTCAGTCCCCTCGGCCACCGCGGCCGGCCAGAATGGATCCGTGTGACGACATTGCATTTGTGTAACACGTTATGGACAACCGATTATCCTTCATGCGATTCGCGGAATGCACGAGAGATTAGTTTCTACGATGACACGTAAGAAGCAATGATAAAGATACTCGTAATATACGTCGAAATTAGGTCCTATTCACACGGGGATACTCAAGTCTCAGCGACTGTGACACTTTGCTACAAATAGACGCAGCAGATGTTGTTAAATGGGGCCGTTTACACGGATATACTTGACTAGCGGCTTCGCAGAGTCGCCGCGACTCGGATACTACGAGACTGGACATGCTCGCATAGTCTCCCAGTTTCTTAGTTGAAATCGCAATGTATGAAAATATGTTGAATTTGAAATTCGAGGTAGAAAATGCTCCTACCTTCCCGATGAGTTATCGACTTTAAACATTCAATAGCTCAGAACATGATGAATCTGTTTTTATGAGTTGTGTAGCGGAGTTCACTTTCTGTATCACTGCTAATTCTTTCTTTACCTTTCCCTGTCACTAACCTTTCCCGGTGAGAACAATTGATGGTAAACTCCATGTGAGCTCGAATATCTCTAGTTTTTACCTTCATGGTCTTTACCCAAGATACCCATATGAGAAGGCTACATATTGATTGACTCACAAACGAAAACTGAAATTAACATGAGAGTTACCACACGTCTCCTGTAATCTCAACAAAATGTCTGAAATCGAATAAAAAACAATGACGTGCACTACACTAAAAAACAGAATATACTTCTTAAAATATTAAAAAATTTACATGTTTTTAAAACCGAGTAAAACAAAAATGTTCAAATGTTTGTTAAGCTTATGGAACTGAACTACGGGGTCATCAGTCCCTAAACTTACAAACTACTTACGAACTACCTTATACTAAGGACGGCACAAATATCCACGCCCGAGGGGGGATTCGAACCCCCGACCGTAGTGGGCGTCCAGACCGTGACTGGAGCACCTTAGTCCCCACGGCCACCGCGGCCGGCCGTAAAAAGTATAATATAATTTCCCTTAAGTGCATACAAATTCATAATCCCATGCAGATTAAACCTAAAAATTTGTGCATGTGAATTTTAAATAGCTACGACAATCCTTCTTCAATTGAACACGAAAAACGTGGGGTACATGGAACAGATATAGTAGGAAGTAGAAGTTGCTTAGAGATATCACACAACAGTTCATAGCAAATGTAGGGCTCATAAGTGACTTTGGTGAAGTTCCCGTATCTCAGTTACATAATAAAAGTGCCTCACGTTTCTCGTTTTACATATTACAAATATTGAGCTAGCTATTAAAAATTAACAGGAATAAATTTCAGGCCTGTCTGCATGTACTGGTGGCAATAATAGAACTATTATAATATCGTCGTCAGTGTTGGAGTTACTGGGTATTGTACTATAGGCAGCAGGGTAAACAAAAAGTGCACTTATCACGCTCAGGCAATGAAACTGATTTAATTTTCTTTCACACCGCAAGCGGCTCTGCAGTACGGGAGACTCGAGTCGTACAGTTTCCTAGTGTCCTAGTCGTCAGGTAGCTGGAGACGCAATTTGCGTATCTCCGTGTGAATAGGGCCTTACGGTTATTTGAGACAACCTCTGGGCATGTAGTCTATCGATTATAATTTCCAGTTCGGTCGCTGCCTTTACACCCATGTTTAAATCTGTATGAATGATACTTAGGCAACGCAGACGCTGTCGCTATGGAATGTATGACTTCTTATTTGAAGCTATAAAAACTATCACGATTAATGTGTAGTGTATATATACAGAGAAAAATATTGAAAAAACAATCCATAAAATTATTATGCACTAGGTAAAGCAGTCAATAATTCGAATATTGGTTTGAACACCACAGTGCTTTACTAGACATGGTCCTGTTTTGAGCTGGTATGCCGTTGCCTTCCTCCGACCTTCTAACTGACTTACCCAGCCAGTTACCTAAAGTTTAATGTGGGTTCTGAACACGGTTATTATGCACTGATTCATCCTGTATAGCTTACCAGCTATGACCTTTTTGTTATTATGCAATACTAGAAACAAAAAGTTCATAGCTGACAAGGTATACAGAGTGAATCACCTAACACTTGCACCGCAAATATTGCGGAAACTGAAAGTGCGATTGATGTGCGGTTTTCACAGAATGGATTGATAGTCAGGGGCTCGTATTTTTAGCCATCAAACACGTTGTAATATTACTTAGAAACTGTATTTTTATGCAAACAGTTTTTTAAACGCAACAATGGTTGTTTCTATCATACACTGGAATTTTTGACACCAGCTGTGTACAAAGAATTTTGAATGACATTTTATCACGTATAGTTTGGCAGCTACAACCGTTCAAAGTTTTTGGGGGCAGAGGCTGCGATAGCGTAGCTGACTGGCCGAGTAGCTAGCCCCTGGGGCACGGCCCACTGTCTCATGACCACCAGCCAGTCACCTACGCTGTCGTAGCCTCTGCTCGCAAAACTTTGAATGGTTGTTGCTGCCAAACTAAATGTAATTAAAAAGTCATTCAAAATTCTGTGTACACAGCTGGTGTCACAAATTCCAGTACATCATAGAAACAGCTATTGTTCCATTTGAAAAATTGTATGATGGCAAAAAAAAAATCTACGTATTTTTGCAATCTGTTTATTGGCTACCAATCCATTCTGTGAAAACCGCACATCAATCACACTTTCCGTTTTCGCAATATTTCAAATCAAATGTTTGTATAGCTTATGGGACTTAATTACGGGGTCCTCAGTCCCTAAACTTACAAATTACTTATGAACTACCTTATACTAATGACGGCACAAATATCCATGCCCGAGGGGGATTCGAACCCCCGAGCGTAGCGGCCGTGCAGACCATGACTGGAGCGCCTCAGTCCCCTCGGCCACCGCGGCCGGCCCGCAATATTTGCGGTGCAAGTGTTAGGTATTCACTCTGTACATCTTTTATTCCAAAAATTGCAAATTTCATTATGAGATAAAAATCCGAAAATGTGAAAAGAAAAATTTCCGTTCTAACACCCCTTAAGCGGCCCTGTATAGTGAAGTACCCAATGCAGTAAATGTCACTTTCCAGAAAGTAATTCATAATACAACAGAAGTATGTGACTGACTAGTTTTACATGGCGAAAGAGGAATACTGAAGTAAAGAAACGCACATATTTGGAGTAACTCAATGCAGCTAACTGTCGAACTGATTCGGTACCACTCTGCAATTTATAATTTCTCGAACGAGTTACTAGCATATGTAACACTGTGTATAAAAGAAGCTATAAATGAATTTGTGGTAATGTTGATCAGTTTGAGAGATAATGGAAAAAAATAAGGTATGTAGCTGATCACCTACACCAGGGTTAATATGAACGCTGGCCGGCCGCGGTGGCCGAGGGCACTGAGGCGCTCCAGTCACGGTCTGCACGGCCACTACGGTCGGGGGATCGAATCCCCACTCGGGCATGGATATTTGTGCCGTCCTTAGTTGTAGCTAGTTCATAAGTAGTTTGTAAGTTTAGGGACTTATGACCCCGTAGTTAAGTCCCATAAGCTATACTAACATTTAAACACTTGACTGCTGCGGTCGGGGGTTCGAATCCCCCCTCGGGCATGGATATTTGTGCCGTCCTTAATTGTAGGTAGTTCATAAGTAGTTTGTAAGTTTAGGGACTGATGACCACGTAGTTAAGTCCCTTAAGCTTAACAAACCTTTGAACATTTTTATGAGCGCTGACGTCGTAATGGTCAGCTTGGTATCGGTATTTGCAGGTGAGCAACAAGTAGGAATGCTGGACGTGAAGGGCTGGGGTTTGCGGCCGACGCCGCGCGCTGCCACGTCATTATGTCGTCACACGGATCCATTCTGCCGTCGCGCAATCCAATTCCGCCTCCAATTGCGTTTCGGCTGCGGGCCGACCGAGCCGTCTGCGTCAGCACTGCCTCGGGGTCGGCGCGGATGGATGCCTGGAGGCGGGGGTGGGGGCGGGGGTGAAGCCGAAGGTGGAGGGGGCGGCCGATATGGGGTGGTTACAGCCCTGCCAAGACAGGTCATCGACACGCTGCTGACGAGCCCATATCGCTGCTAACACCACATACTTCCTCCACATCTAATGGCGTTCCAACGAAGTGTCTGGACATTCGTCATTTTTTTCGATTTGCAGCTCTTGTTATTGCTGTGTTTGTAGTGAAAATTCTGGGAATGAGGTCCGCCTGAAATGCAAAACACTAACTAGTTTCGGCACCTGTGCCATCATCAGTGGGTTTTCCATTTATTGCTGTGAAAACAAAATACATTGATTTTACTACTATACTATGTGTAAATTTAGGCGTAAAAGGTAGTGAGCCTTATTTAGGTTTTTAATTGTTTTTACTTTCTGTGGTCATGTGGGACCCTTTGCACATATTTATGTACCGCATCGTTGTCATCTGCAATCAAATGATCTGTTTGAATCTTGTGAGGATTTTAAGAATGCTATTTCTAGTGTGAAAACGTAAATTTGGTAAGGGGGAGGGTATTTAGATCGTCCGCCTACTGGCTATTACAGTATCTTTTGGCGTACACTTCCTCTTCTGCGCAAAATGCTAGTAAGCTCAGGTTACGGATTGATGCGGAGAAAACAGAGGTAATGGAGTTATCCACAGAAACCCCAAGGAAGTCTCATTACAGGTAAGCATTTGGAACTTTGCTGGGAATATGGTTCAACAGACAAAATGATTTAAAACGGGAAGTAAACTACCGCATTGTGAATGGGCCTACAACATATTTCAAGATGAGGCAGATAATGTCATCTGAGAATCTGTTAATACAGACCACACTGAAAGCATACAATGCAGTAATAGAAGCCCTAAGCACAATAAGGCATCAACTCAAACAGAGGTGATATCGGACGTTCCACAGGGTAGTGTTATTGGACCTCTGCTGTTCCTTATTTACATAAATGATTTCGGAGAAAATCTAAGCAACTCTTTTCGGTTGTTTGCAGATGACGCCGTCATTTACCGTGTAGAAAAATCATCTGGTGATCAAAACCAACTGCAGAAAGATCTAAATAAGATATCACTATGGGGTAAAAATTGGCAATTGACTCTAAACAATGAGAAATGTGAAGTCGTCCACATGAGTACGAAAGACACTCCGTTAAACTTTGTTTAGAAGATAAATCAATCAAACGTGAAGGCCGTAAACTCCACTAAATACCTAGGCATTACTATTACTTCAAATTTAAACTGGAAAGAACACGTAGATAATTTCGTGGGAAAGGTGAACCAGAGACTGCTTTGTATTGGCAGAACCCTTCAAACATGCAACAGAACTACTAAAGAGACTGCATAAAATACGCCTGTCGGTCCTTTATTGGAGTGCTGCTGCCCACTGTGGCATCCTCATCAGGTGGGTTTGACGGAGGACATCGAAGAGTCCAAAGAAGGGCAGCTCGTTTTGTACTGTCACGAAACCAGTGCCGGCGCAAGGCACGTGCGAAACGTGCGGTCGCACAGGGCGGCACTTTCAGAGGGGTGGCAAATCTGCCCCCCCCCTCCTTAAAAAAAATTTTTTTTTTAGGACAAATTGAACATTCTTGCTCAAGAGGGGATTCGAAACCAAACCTTGAAGGGAGCGGCTTCGTAAGCTGTCGCTTCCCTGTTGAACAAGGGGAGGGAGTGGGACTAATTTCTTGCTCGCCACTGTGGCAGCACAGTCGTGTTTACGCCGGAGGAACAGAGAGGGGGAAGCAGTCAGGCGTACACGCCAGGATTCTCATGAGTGGAGCGCTGCCAGCCTGTTGCGCGCCGTGCCTTTACTCACAACTAATATTTCAGAAGACGAAATCTGATTTGGAAATTCGAATGCAATGTTCGATACTGCGATTATGTGTTAATCCTGAAGCAATTTTGCTATGCCCTTCAATGGCAATTTCCGAGTGTTTTATTCTTCCCGCATTATGGAAAAAAATCGTTAAACATTGCCACAGTCAAACATGTCCAACACCTACAATGACTAGAAGTATTTCTAATGGGTAAATACACTGTGAGTAATTACAACGGATAAAGACATTGGTAGTAAGCCTGGCATAAGTTTGGTTTCGACGTTTTTTTTTTTTTTTTTTTTTTTTTTCAAAATGTTTGCTATCCGTTTCTGAGTGATAGTCGGACGTGTTGATTTTGAGCCATGAAACACCTGTCTCCAACTGCATGAACAATAGTTTAACTCTGACCGGCACTTTTGTTTGACAATACTACTCGCACATTATCACTTTGCCATTATTTATTTACTGTATACTGTTTTCCGTCGAATACATTATCTGTTCACAACGATCGAAAAATGTTTATTTACGTTAACTGTAAGTTCATGCTGCGCCGGATTAGCCGAGCGGTCTAAGGCACTGCAGCCGTGGACTTGATGCTCATTGATGTTTTATTTTTAAAGCGTTTTTGCTATTTTTGTGCCGTAGTCTATGATGTCCTACACTGCACGGTATTACCTCCACCGCTGGTAATATCGTGCAACGTAATATATTTGCCAAACACCCATCGACATGTAATAGATTTAATATACCAAATGTGAACCCAATATACGTTTAGAGAGTTGATTGCTTAACAAAATATGATGTTCACCTCTTCAGTTGGGTTCGAAAAATAACAACTATTTCAAAAATGTCTTAACTGCGTGGTATTACCCCGCTCTTCCCTACATGAGCCGACGTTCAAGGTAACTGGTGAAACGCTGCCAAAGTACGTTGCAAGGTATCCTCTGCCATGCACCGTATTAAGCATTGTGTAGACATTGATCCTCCTCAGTTTATATGGTTTAAGTGTGCAAATTTCTTAAGGATCGTAATAAAACTTATGGTAGTTTTCAAAGTCTGTACCCTCCACCATGCACCATATGAAATTAGCTACAGACAGTGACGTTCCCTTGTTTTCATTTTCAAGCATACAAAATTTAATCAAGACTGGAATACAACTGTAGATTTATGAAACGAAGACTCCATTAAGAACGGTGTGCATCACGATCATAAAATGACCAATATCAAAAGAATTTTCAGTATTGGTCGTAAATTAGCATTAATTTATTGCAAATCGATTTCGACTATGGAATAGTCATCATAGTGCAACATGCACAATCAAATTTATAAATATCTGTTGTTACATGTTAAGCCCCTTGGCATAGCTACAAAATATAAAAGATATTCCAGAGTGCCAAATCATCACTCTGGAATATCTTATACATTTTGTAGCCTTGGGGCTTGACATATAACACCAGATATGTATCAAGTCGATTGTGCATGTTGCACTGAAGATGACTATTCCATAATCGAAATCGATTTGCAATAAATAAATGGTAATTTACGGCCAATGCTGAAAATTCTTTTAATAACTTTAGATTTTTATGCACAACATTCACAGGCCATCTTAAGACTAAGTCTGAAGATAAGCCTGTGAGCCGAAAACCACAGTGGTATCCGCATCCGCGCGGACCTCTAACTATAGGATTCAGATCTTGACAACATGCTAAGCACGGGGTTACGTCAACATAAAGCACAGGCAAGGGTCATATAAGGATGATTATTGTCGAACAGTGGTATCATGGTAATGTCACGTAACAGGTTACATTTGACGGTGCTGTATATCAACGGCGTACGGCTCCTCCATTTGTAGCACTGCGAGCCAGAAGACATTCATCATGGTGTCTCACACTATAGTACCATAAGTATCACCGCTGTGATTCACCAATACTGGGAAAAATGTAACCGCTACCCAAATGATTTTAAAGCATACCATTGCATTTTGTAAGTTATTTATTTTCCTCATTTGTTGACATTGGTCATTATAAATATATAAAACCTGAGCCCCTACCACTTCTAGATTAAAGGTTCTAGTTTGGAAGTAAGATAAGATGAGTAAATTCCCATAACACTCTTAATGATGTGAACTTTAAAATTGTCCCGGCGGATCGAATATTCATAGAAGTTTCGGGTATGCAGCCGGTCGTCGCCTAAAACATCACACGATATTTCGGCCAGACACCTGCTAGCCATCTTCAGGTGAGTCGATGAAGACTTCATCTTCATCGACTCAACTGAAGATGGCTAGGAGGTGTCTGGCCGAAATATCGTGTGGTGTTTTAGACTACGATCGGCTGCATACCCGAAACTTCTATGAATACTCTTAATGATCTCAAATGATTAGAAATTTTTCGGTTAAACCGTCTGAGTGATGTCAAATTCTGCGTTAATCCTGTCTCATAAATCATTACTGATTACAAAGTGTAAATTACTTTACGTTAATCATAAAAAGAAATTGTTCCCCAACCTGTTACACGAAGCTGTTAGTATTATTCACTGACGTTAAACCCTAAGGTTTTTTTCCCCTTTTCTTATAATTCGCCATTTCTCTCGCATTCTTCTACGTGTTGGAATGTCGGCTTTCCTCAGAGGTAAGTTACGAGCCACGTCTAGTACTGGCCAGGAACAAGTCGTTCTGTCTGTTTCCAGGAAAGCGTTGCCCTCTTTGTTTTCCAGAAACAAGTGATGTTTGGACAAGCGTTATCTAAAAAGAAACCTCGCATCAGGTCCTTCACTCCATAAAATATTCGTTTCGATCCGCAGTATCCAAGCTCCAACAAAACTAAACTTTCTCACTTGTTTCATACTGAAGCTTTGTGAACGCCGAAGTTTGTCGTTTTAGCACTGTTAGATTTCGCGGCCACGTATACGAGGTAGCCAATACGAATCTCCATTCTGTATTGGTCCTTCTCATGAATTCAAAGTAAGTAGCTCCTCATTGTTATTCTGAGTGCAATAGGTTTCGCAGCAGATTATTTATTCTCTACCCTACCCTTGCTGGTGTCTGAACAGCCGAGGCTTCGGCAGAAACGCCGTTAAAGGTAATTTTCTAGATCGTGCCTCGCAGTCGAGCGAACAAAAACAAATCTCGGCCCATTCATAAGCTTACAAAGAGACGCCGCCAACAACTACACCTGATGAGCTATGTGGGTGACCAATCATCTGACTACGACCTCTTGCTTTTAGTATATACAGGGTTCCCTACTATGATTCTCAAACAACTTTAATGAAAACATCTAGTACTTAAAATGCTCTCTGTCTTTGTTATTCTTAGTACTTTTTTATGAATGCAGACATCGATATTTCATCTGAAATCTATTCCCTTCCACACACCTACCAAAAACCCTTGCGTGAACTCCGTCTCTAATGACCACTCTGTCGATGGGACGTAAAACCTTGAGCTTCCTTCCTTCTTAAATAATTACTGTTCTTCGTTAAATAGCCAGTATAATGAAGAAGGAGAAAGTTGAGTTAATTCATAAAACATCTTGCCAGTGTTCTTACAAAGAAACCATCCCGTCATTTACCTCCAGTGATTTAGGGAAATCACAGAAATTCTAAATTTGGTTCGCCGGGGGTGCATTTGAACCACCGTCCTTCCAAATGCGAGTCCAGTGTGTTACCACTGCGTCACCAGCTCGGTAACTATTTTGTGTCTCACATTTTTAGTACTAAGTAAATTTTTCCAAATAAACTGACGCCACCAGAAAAACCGAAGAAAACCTGGGTAACGCAGAACTACAGTGTCTAATATACGGTACACTAAAATACGTCACGTTACATATTTGCATGCACACCTTCCTTACTCTGTAAAGTTAGATACGTCTTCTATTTAAGTTACAATGGTCCTGATTTTACTTCAATAAACCTGCAGGTACAATATAGGAAGCGAAGAGTTATATTCAACTTGCAGAAAAACCAGACAGCAATTATTAGAGTCGAAGGTCATGAAACGTTCGCAGTGGTTGGGAAGGGAGTAAGACAGGTTTGTAGCCTTTCCCCAATGTTATTCAATCTGTGCATTGAGCAATCTGTGAAGGAACGCAAGAAGAAATTTGGAAGGGGAATTAAAGTCCACGGAGAGGGAATAAAAACCTTGCGGTTTGCTGACGACAAAGTAATTCTATCAAACACAGCAAAAGAGCTGGAAGCGCAATTAAACGGAATGGACAGTGTCTTGAAAGGAAGGTATAAGATGAACATCAACAAGAGTAAAACGAGGGCAATGGAATGTAATGTCAGAAAATCAGGCGATGCTGAAGGAATTAGATTAGGTAAGAGACTATAAAAGTAGATGAGTTTTGTTATTTGGATAACAAGAAAACTTCTGATGGCCGAAATAAATAAGATATAAAATGCAAAATGACTATGGCAAAAAAAGGGTTTGTGAAGAAGCAAAATTTGTTGACGTCCAATATTAGTTCAAATGCTAGGAAGTCATTTCTGAAAGGTTTAGTCTGGAGTGTAGTATCGTATGAGAGTGAACGTCGACAATAAGGAGTTCAGACAAAAAGATGTTAGAAGCTTTCGAAATGTGGTGCTACAGACGAACTATGCAGATTTTTTTTTTTTTTTTGTTTTGTTTTAGGGCGCACAACTTCTATGGTCATTAGCGCCCAACTAGAACATTGATTCGCTATGATCTCAAAAAAATGGTGACTGTCAGAACATCAACAAGAGGCTAAAAACGAAAGATAAAAGACAAAAAGGGTTAAATATCCTTGGATAGGTTGGCCAAGTTCATAAAACGCAAAACCCGAGCAGCTGCTCGTGTGTCATCAGCTAAAATTTCCTCCAGAGTAGACGGAAAGTGAAGGGCTACACGGAGATGATTAAAATTAACACAAGTCAGTAAAACATGTCGCACTGTCAGCAGTTCACCGCAGGAGCATAGCGGTGCAGGTTCGGCGGATAGCAAGTGACGGTGGCTGAAACGGCAATGACCGATCCGCAACCGAGCCAGGATGACCTCCTCCCGCCGAGAGGGGCGTGAGGATGTCCTCCAAGCGGTCGGGATCGGTTTGACAGTTCGCAATTTATTGTTGTACAGTGAAAGCCACATACTGTGCCATTGCGACACGATACTCCGGCGAAGAGCCCGTTGAACATCGTCCGATGGGACGCAAGAGGTAGCCATGCGAGGCAAAAGAGCTGCTGCCTTGGCTGCTGTGTCGGCGGCCTCATTCCCGGGCACACCCACATGGCCAGGGACCCACAGGAAAGAAACGTGACAGCTGTCATCCGCCAGCAACTGGAGGGAGCGTTGGATCCGATACACGAGAGGATGGTTCGAGAAAGGGTCCTTAAGACTCTGCAGGGCACTAAGGGAGTCAGAACATATGGCATAGAAAGGTTGGCGGTGCCGGCAGGTATACAAAACGGCCTGGTGGAGGGCGAAAAGCTCAGCCGTGAAGGTCGAGCACCGGTCAGGGAGCTTGTATTGGAACCGGTTGTCCCCGACGACGAAGGCAGATCCGACACCGGCAGTGCTCTTGGAAACATCAGTGTAAATAAATACGGCATTATCGAACCGCGAACGGAGTTCGACAAGCCTCGAGCGGAATACCAAATCCGGAGTGCTCTCCTTGGGGAGCGAACTAAGTTCGAGGTGTGTGTGAACCTGGGCCTGATGCCACGGTGGCAATGAGCTTTCGCTCAACCGAAAGGTGGAAGGAAGGGTAAAATCGAGCCGTTGTAGCAGGCGGCGAAACCGAACTCCCGGTGGAAGCAAGGCAATCGCAGACAACTGATATTGGCGATCGAGTGAGTCGTCAAAAAATAATCTGTAAGAGGGATGGTTGGGCATCGACCGTAGGCGGCATGCATACCGACACAAGAGTATGTTACGTCGAGTGGTCAAGGGTAATACAGCAGCCTCGGCATACAGACTTTCAACAGGGCTGGTATAAAATGCACCGGTCGCCAGACGTAATCCACGATGGTGGATAGAGTTGAGACGGCGGAGAATCGACGGCCGTGCTGAAGAGTACACAAGGCTTCCATAGTCGAGCTTCGACTGAACAATGGCCTGGTAAAGGTGAAGCAGGACGGTACGATCCGCTCCCCATGACGTGCCACTGAGGACACGAAGAACGTTAAGGGATCGGGCACAACGGGCAGCCAAGTAGGACACGTGTGTGGACCAGCAAAGTTTCCGATCCAACATGAGTCCCAAGAATTTCGTAGTCTCCACGAAAGGGAGAGCAACAGGGCCGAGACGTAGAGAAGGTGGAAGAAATTCCTTGTATCTCCAAAAATTGATACACACAGTTTTCTCAGTGGAGAATCGGAAGCCGTTTGCGATGCTCCAGGAATATAGACGGTCAAGACAGCGTTGGAGAGAACGCTCCAAGAGACACGTCCGCTGGGCGCTACAATAAATTGCGAAATCGTCAACAAAAAGAGATCCGGAGACGTCGGCTGAAAGGCAGTCCACGATCGGATTGATTGCAATGACAAAGAGCGCCACACTCAAGACGGAGCCCTGTGGTACCCCATTCTCCTGGCAAAAGGTATCTGACAAAACAGAGCCCACCCGTACCCGGAACTTGCGATCCGCCAAAAACGCTTGAATGAAAAGAGGAAGGCGGCCCCGAAGGCCCCATTTGTGCAATGTGCGGAGAATGCCCGCTCTCCAACAGGTATCGTATGCCTTCTCCAAGTCGAAGAACACGGCTACTGTTTGACGCTTCTTTAGAAAGTTGTTCATAATGAAGGTTGACAACGTAACGAGGTGGTCAGCAGCAGAGCGGTGTCGACGAAAACCGCATTGGATATTAGTCAGGAGGCGGCGAGATTCGAGGAGCCAGACCAACCGAGCGTTAACCATGCGTTCCATCACCTTACAGACGCAGCTCGTCAGAGAAATGGGACGATAACTGGAAGGAAGGTGTTTGTCCTTCCCTGGTTTGGGGATGGGGACAACAATGGCTTCACGCCAACTTGTGGGAACATGACCTTCAGTCCATATGCGATTGTAGGTACTAAGAAGAAAGCACTTGCCCGCAGGAGAGAGGTTCTTCAGCATCTCAATATGAATGGAATCGGGCCCGGGAGCAGAAGACCGGGACAGGGCGAGAGCACGATCTAGCTCCTGCATGGTAAAGGCGACGTTATAATTTTCACGATTAAAAGAGCGGAAAGAAGGCGGCCGTGCCTCCTCTACCTGTTTGCGAGGGAGAAAGGCAGGGTGGTAATGGGCAGAGCTCGAAACCTCCGCAAAGAAACGACCCAATGCGTTTGAAACATCAGCTGGGTCCACGAGGACCGCGTTCTCCACGGTCAGGCCAGGAATCGGGGAGTGGACCTTGATGCCGGACAAACGGCGTAGGCCACCCCAGACAACCGTGGAGGGAGTAAAACGGTTAAAAGAACTAGTAAAAGCTGTCCAGCAAGCTTTCTTGCTGTCGTTTATGATACGACGGCACTGCGCTCTCATACGTTTGTAATTGATGCAATTCTCCAAAGTTGGGTGGCGGCGGAAGGTGCGTAAGGCACGGCGTCGGGCTCGAAGCGCGTCGCGGCAGGCTGCAGTCCACCAAGGGACCTGGACACGACGTGGAGAAGAGGATGTACGAGGTATGGAACGTTCAGCAGCAGTGAGAACAACCTCTGTGAGGTAGTCGACCTGACTGTCACAGGTGGGAAAGTTCTGATCGTGAAAAACAGCCATGGAAGAATAAAGCCCCCAGTCGGCTTTAGAAATGTTCCAACTGGTGGGACAAGGAGATGGGGAATGATGCAGGAAGTGGATGATACAAGGGAAATGGTCACTCGAGTACGTGTCAGAAAGTGCATACCACTCAAACCGACCGGCAAGCTGAGGAGTGCATATTGCGAGGTCTATATGGGAGTAAGTGTGTGTTGTGTCAGAAAGGAAGGTCGGTGCACCGGTGTTGAGGCAGACAAGATCGAGGTGGTGGAGAAGGTCCACCAAAAGGGAGCCTCTCGGACAAGGTGCCGGAGAGCCCCATAGGGGGTGGTGGGCATTAAAGTCGCCTACCAACACGAAAGGTGAAGGGAGCTGGTCAACAAGGTTTAGCACATCTGCCCTTGTAAGGGCAGATGACGATGGCGAATATATATTACAGAGGGAGAAGGTAAATGTGGATAAGGTGATGCGGACGGCAACTGCCTGTAGGTGAGTGTGCAAGGAAATGGGATGGAAATAGACGTCGTCTCGAAAGAGCATCAGAACCCCTCCATGGGCTGGGACACCTTCCACGGGTGGCAGGTTGAACCGCACAGAGGTGTAGTGTGGAAAGTCTGCACGATCACGTGGACGCAACTTAGTTTCCTGGAGGCAGACTAGAAGCGGGCAGTGCAATCGAAGGAGTAGTTTTAACTCCTCCCGATTAGAACGAATGCCGCGAATGTTCCATTGAAGGAGCGCCATGATAAAAATGAGAGAAGAAATAAGGATAAAAACCAAGTAGCGAGCGGGGTCACCTCGACGGCCGCTGAGGACCGGATTTCGAGGGAGCACTGCTATCGCTGTCTGGGGGCAAAGGGTCATGTTCCATTGGTTCGACCGACGCGCCTGCCACCTCCCTGAGTTGATCGGGAGGGGCAGTTTCCACCGCCGGTAAAGGGCCGGGCGCCCGGCAAACGGAGCGTCCCGGTGAAACAGAAGACGGCCGAGGCCGGCAACTGTTGGACGGCGCGACAGATGGGTCACGCCTCGGCGGGGAAGGAGAGGAACTCTTTTTCTTGTCAGCTCTTCTGGAAGAGTGACGGCGGGAAGAGGCAGTTGACGGTTGGGAAGCCTGAGAACGCAGAAAATCCTCACGGACGGGTTCCTTTTTCAAGGTGCCCGCGGTTTACTAGAGGTTGACGAAGACTGTACCTTAGAAGCAGCAGGAGGAAGCGGGGACGTGGAACGGGCAATCTTCGGGCTGGCGGATCGCACAACTGTGTCAGCGAAAGTGAAATCACAAGTCTGGGTACTGGAATCCTTAGTAGGTCGAGTTGAGGTGAGGACCTTACTGTATGTACCCGCTGGGAGGACAGTGGGCTTTCGACTCGCCAACAACTTTCGAGCGGCAGATGTTGATACCTTCTCCGTGACCCGAATTTGCTGAATGATTTTTTCATCCTTATATACAGGGCAGTCGCGAGAGGAAGCCGCATGGTCGCCGTTGCAGTTAAGGCAGTGAGGGGACGGAGGTGGGCAATCCCCCTCATGGGCGTCCCTACCACAAGTGACACACTTTGCTGCATTTGGGCAATGTTCACGGGTATGGTTGTACCTGTGGCATTGAAAACAGCGCGTTGGGTTAGGCACATAAGGTCGGACGGAGATGACTTCATACCCTGCTTTGACCTTCGACGGGAGGTCAACTCTGTCGAACGTCAAAAACACAGTACGAGTCGGTGTCAATTGGGTATCGACCTTTTTCATCACCCTGTGGACGGCTGTCACACCCTGATCGGACATATACGATTGGATGTCTTCATCAGACAACCCGTCAAGGGATCTCGTAAAAACTACCCCCGTGAAGAGTTGAGTGTGCGGTGCGCTTCTACCTTAACTGGAAACGTGTGCAACAACGTAGTACGTATCAGTTTTTGGGCTTGGAAGGCACTTTCCACTTCCAGCAACAATGTGCCATTGCGCTGACGTGAACAGGTTTTAACAGGGCCAGCAATTGCATCTACACCTTTCTGTATAACGAAAGGATTGACAGAATTGAAATCCTTTCCGTCGGTGCGAGAGACAACCAGAAATTTAGGTACATTAGGCAGAGTCTTTTTAGGCTGAGGCGAGTCTAACTTACGTTTATGGGTCAACGTCACGAAAGAAGATAAGGAAGTCATCGCGGAAGTGTCCCCCATGATTACCGGCGTCTCCGATGGCGCGCTCCTTCCTAGTGGGGGCCCTCTCCGAGGGCTTACCCGCCTTAGGTGATTGTTCACACCTCAGGTCACACCTCCCGAGAACTGACGGAGGGACCAATCGGCATGTTCGGAAGGTACCAGCTCGGGTAATCACCCCTCCCTGGGCCTGGCCTTTACCAGGGGGTACGTACGTGCCCTACTTGTCTACCCGGGGCGGGGAATTACGCGTTACCCCGTCACCTGCTACGCACGATAATGCGTGGGTCGGCCTTCAGACACGCACATGGAGGAAAGAAGAAGAGGATAGGAAATGAAGAGAAAGAAGGAAGAAGTGTCTCAAACGCCGAAGCGGAGACTAATGAGGAGAAGAAGGCTAGGAGAGTACAAGGAGAGAAAGACAGAAAACAAAGGGTAAGAAAGGAAGGAACGAAGGAAGAAAAACCACAACAAGAACCACCGTAGCTCACGAAATATGCCCGTCTCCGGGCGAAGGCATAAACCGGGAGGGACAGTGAAGCAGCCTGGGGCAGAAGAAAGGCTGCTCCGGCTCGGGGCCCCGTGCGCGCCACACACGTACCCACAAAAGAGCTGTGGGCCCCCTGGGGGGCTATATGCAGATTATATCGGTAGATTATCAAACAAATGAGTTGCTCAACAGAATTGGGGAGGAAAGGAGTTTCTGACGTATCCTGACTAAGAGAAGGGATAGGTTGGTCGGACACATTCTGAGACATCAAGGAATTGTCAACGTAGCATTAGAAGGAAGTGAGTGGGGCCACCGAGGGACGAATACAGTAAGCAGATTCAAATCTTACGTCATAAAGAAAAACTCCTCAACAGTCTGACTTATTTAACTTTCAACAATCCAGCTTCTCTGAGCTAATTGTCAGAAATTTACCGACTTAGAATTAAACAAAGATACTTTAGAGAAGTTTATAGAATACCGAATAAAACTATTAACCTCAATTTCTACTTAATGATTTTATTTCATTAAAAAGTATGGAAAGACACCTTGTTTCCATCGGAATTTCTGGAACTTTTAAATACACCATTAATTGTGAATGATCTGACTTCAGTTTCACTATTTACTTCATTCTTTGCTTTTACAAGTGAATTTAACTGCCTCTGTTGTCCAAAATAATCTATTTTTGCTGTAATGTATTAACCGAACTTCAATTTGGGGAGCTGTTAATAGTTTCCACAACCTAACACAGGCAAGCAATTTGGTAAAAATCCTAAGAAATTCTGGTCGTATATAAAGCATACTAGCGGAAAACACAATACCTTCACTACGCGATAGCAAGGGTGGTACCTACTACTGATTTGCTAAACTAAGCCTTCCGAAATTCGCTTACCAAGGAAGGCGAAGCAAGTCCTCCAGAATTTGAATCAAGAACAGCTGCCAGCATTCGTAATTTAGAAGTAGATATCGCCGGAGTATTAAAGAAACTAAAATAACTTAAAAAATTAAGTCCCTCTTCAGATTGTATACGAATTAAGTTCATTTCAGAGTATGCTGTCGTAATAGCTCTATACACAGCTATCAAATACAACCGTCCACTCAGCGAATGATCCGTACCCAGTAACTGAAAAGTTGCATAAGTCTCTATTGTACTAAGAAAAGCAATGAGAGTGATCTATGAAATAAAAGGCCAATATCTTTGACATCATTTTGCCGCAGAACTTTAAACTTCATGAACTGTCGAAAGAAAACTACCTATTGACACACAGTCAGCACGGATTGTGAAAAAAATCGTTAATGTAAAACACAAGTGATATCAGGTGTTCTCTAGGTAAGTGTTACAGGGCTCCTATTGTCCCTTATGTTTATGAACGATTTATGTAAAAAAATTTAGTTATCTGCATGGCGCGAAAATAATAAGTGTGAAGTGCGAGCATAAAATAAATCCGTTAATGGCAGCAACTGTGGTTCATAGGTTAATAAGGAAAAAGCCACCAGTTGCATGGTTGCAGATTTATTCACAAACCGGTTTCAGGCAGCTATTGCCCTTCTCCGGTTGTCTGTACAGGAAACAGTTACAGAATAATATACAAGTACAGGTATTACAGAAAAATTCGAAGTAGAATCACAGCGGCAAGGGGTATAGTGTATATAATGCTTTCTGTTAAAATGATAAAGTGTGAAATATTGCCGGCCGCGGTGGCCGAGGTAGCAGTCGCGGCTCGGCCGTCGCAGCGGTCGGACGCATGTGCGGAGCTCTCTCGCCAGTGTCGCTCACTGGTGTTTACATTCGCGCTTGCTTGCATTGATAAGTTATTAATTTGAAATGGAGTCACAATTGAGAAAGTATACTTTGAAGTTTGGTTTTAGTTTCGATATAGAACGTCCAAAAATATTCGAATTCGACGATTGGTTCTTCGGAAAGTTTAACGTACCTGAAGAAGATCTGTTTGGTATGTCTTACGACTTCCTGAGCAACGTATATGTGGTGAAACTGAGGAACGACGAAATCTGTCAGAAGATAATGACCATGACCAACGGGAGTGCCGAGTACAAGACCAGCTCTGGTGAGGTGAGTCGAGTTACCATTACTTATGCCGGGTTAGGCCTTCGCACCGTTAAAGTTCACCTGTTACCGTTTGAGCTCGATTTGCGATATATCGCGGAGGCCCTTTCGAAGTACGGCACCGTGTATGGCGTAACTATTGATAAATGGGGAGGTAACATGCACTACAAGGTTGACAACGGTGTACGAACTGTGAAGATCGATTTGAAATGTCATATACTGTCCTTTGTGAACGTATTTGGATTCCGGGCCCTTGTTGTGTACGAGGGACAACCGCGTACCTGTTCTGCTTGTAATTTGCCAGGCCACCTTAGGGCGGAATGTCCGCGCAAGAAACCTGTACAGTTGCCTGCCGAGGTAGACGCGGACGGCAGACCGCGGGCCCAGTACGCCTCAGTCGCCAGCCGTTTGCTTACGCGCGAGCGGAGCGCGGCCAACCTGCCCGGTGACGTCACTGCGGCGGCAGCCTCGCAGCCAAGCGCACCCGCCGTACAAGACGACGTGCACATGTCCGGCGCTCACGCAGCCTCCGCGGAGCACGGGCACTCCTTTTGTTTCCGAAACGCGTTCCGCACAAGATTACATCGCTGACGATACCAATGTAGCAGAGTCTGTCACGAGAGACGAGAATGAGGCCCGTGAATCAGCGAAAGCCATCCGTGATGCCACAAACGTCCCTCCACCTCAGCCGTTGAACAGTATGAAACAATTACAAACTGAAAAACGAGGAGACCCTCCTTCACCTACACCTACACCTGCCACTGGTGATATTCCCGAGACAAGTGATTCAAATTCGACTGCCCCTGCACCTGCAAATCCTGCTTGCAAAAAAACGAAGAAGCCATCTTCTAACTTACCGGACGATGCGACAGGCCGCTCGTCGCCTGAGAAAAAGAAAGTTCGTGTTGCTCGCGTAGGTGTTACGGAGGCCACTAAGGAATTGCGTATGGTAGCGCAGAGGGTAGCTGTCAAACTCAAAAACGACCAGTCGGAAGCGTCGAAAGTGGCCGCAGTTACTAGTAGCGAGCCTATGGAGTCCGACGACACGAGTAAAAAACCGCCGGACCCTGTGTGGTTTGCGGACGATGACATGGAGGGTAATAAGGAACACTGATAAAGTGTATTACTGCAAGTGTTCAAGTATGTGTACGTGGGAAAGTAGTATTCTATTGTTAGTGTGTCTGCTTCTAACCCTACTTGTGCGTGCTTATGGTTACACACATAAAAGATAATCTAATGTCTGATAATTTTACGTACAACATTACTTCGATCAATATCAATAGAATTGAGAACCACGTCAAACTTCGAGCCCTCACGGCCTTCCTGTATAATACTAACGTAGATATTGGGCTACTACAAGAAGTCTGTGTAGAACCACAGGTGGCGGGATTTCTCACAATCGCGAACATCAGCAAAGAGGATCATACTGGAACTGCAATTCTTTTACGTGACGGAATCCCTCATTCGAACATTATACGGCTTACGAATGGACGCGGCATCTCCTGTAACATCAATGGCATTCAGATTATCAACTTATACGCACCATCCGGCAGTAATCGCAGACAAGAACGCTCCTCGTTTTACAGAACTGATGTGCCATTTCTAATTAACACCTACGCCAATAACTGTATTATTGGAGGAGATTTTAATTGCGTAATTTCACCAAAAGACCAAACTCCGAATTTTAATAAATGTATCGAACTCGACCACCTCATCCAAGGACTGAAATTCCTTGACACCTGGGAAATAATCCACGGCGACCGCATAGCGTACACGCACATCTCCAACAACTCCGCCAGTCGAATAGATCGGATCTACGTTTCTGACGCCCTTCGCAGAAATGTCGCCAATAGTGATATTGCACCCGTCAGCTTTTCCGACCATAGTGCTCACCAGTGCTATGTCAATCTCCGACGACCGCAAGTCTTTCGCGGTAGAGGCTATTGGCGGATGGATAGCGGTCTGTTGCGCGACCAACAGCTGCACACAGAAGTGCAACAGGCGTGGGAGCAGGCCAAGCGCTCTCAGACCAGGTACCGGACGACCATAGAATGGTGGCTATCTTGCGGCAAACCGAAGCTTCGAGCAACGGTTAAAAGATATGCTTACCAGAAATCATATTGGTACAAACAAAGAATAGAGTTCTACTTCACATGTCTCCGCGAGCTGTACCATTCTACTGACGTTTCGATAACAGACACCTACCGCCGAATACAGAAATATAAAGCGAAAATAACGAATTTGTATCGCCAACAAATGGAAAGCACGATCACAAGGTCGCAACCGAAGGACATTGCGTCGCAAGAAACAGCTTCCCTCTATCATACGTTACGGATAATGAAGCGTCAGAAAGCAAAGTTAATCGAGGTGGTCGAAGATAGTGGCGGGAACGCAGTCACACAACAACGGGACATTATATCACACGTATGCAGGTACTACAGAGAACTATATGACACCCACGAAATCGATGAAGCACTATGCAATGAAGTCCTCAGTGAAATACATTGCCTCCTGTCACGTGAAGACGTTGCCACACTTGAGAGCCCATTTGTTGAAGACGACATAAAACAGGCCGTGTTCAACGCCGCGAAGCGAAAGTCTCCCGGACCTGACGGACTCTGCGCTGAATTTTACCAACAATTTTGGGATCTGCTGGCCCAAACACTGATTCAACTGGCCAATGAAATGTGGCAACTCGACTCTGTTCCGGACGAAATTAAGGAAGGTTTTATTGTGCCTATACCCAAAAAAGGCAATAGTAAAAGGATCACCGAACTGAGACCTATCACATTGTTAAACTCAGATTTTAAAATCATAACGAGGGCTGCTAAACAGAGACTGCAACCATTGCTCCAAAAAATACTGGGACCACATCAATATGCTGCAGTGCCTGGGCGCAGCGCGATAACAGCTGCCTGCGAGTTACGGGACGTCATATGCACCCTGAAGCACAATCAAGATCCTGGCGCGCTTCTTTTCCTAGACTTCGAAAAGGCATATGACCGCATCAACCATGATTACCTTCTTAAAGTACTGACGAAGATGGGTTTTGGCCAGCGTTTCGCCAAATTAATCCAGCACTTCCTTTCTGATGCTCCCTCGCGTGTTTTGCTCAATGGACACCTGACAGACAAAATGACTATTAAAAGGTCTATCCGGCAAGGCTGTCCCTTATCCATGGCGTTGTATGCCATTGCAGTCGAACCTCTGCTTGTCAACATTAACTGTCGATCACAAGGAATCAACATAGGAGCCAAAAAGGTGACCTGTATTGCCTATGCTGACGACATCTGCTTAGCTGTTGAATCCACTGCAAACCTCATGGCGGTGCGGACCATTGTAAACGATTTTACCGAGGTTACTGGTGCACAGCTCAACACCAGGAAGACGATACTGCTGAATATCGGTGCAGGAATTGGTGATGCTACGCACCGTGATTGGTGCGAGACAGCGACTGAACATAAAAGTCTCGGCGTCTTCTGGAGAGCGGAGCCAGATGCTATGGCAACGAAGAACTGGACCGGCATGCTGCACAAGATCAGAGCTACAACGCGTATTTATTCCGACAGAGAATTAGATCTGTTGCAAAGAGTTCATACAGTTAAAATCTCCATAGCAAGCAGAATGTGCTACCTTGGCCAAATCCTGCCAGTATCCGACCCACTCGCAACAAGCATACAACAAGCGTTTTGTTGGTACGTAATGAGAGGCCATCTCTTCAAAGTATGTTTTGAAACACTAACATTACCAACTTCACGGGGAGGACTTGGTCTCATCAGTGCCAAACACAAGTGTCGGACTCTCCTAATAAACCGTATACATAAAACCGTCACCACAACCTCTCCGAGTTTAATAAAGGACCTCACATCTCTCTTGAGGCCATGCAGCTTCAGCCCTCCGCTAAACGAAGACTTGATACCGATAGCCCTCCGTCACATCCGGTATTACTACAGCGAATTCAGCTACATCCACCATGCCGACGACGTTTTCCCACCTTATACGAACGCCAAGATCTACGACTTTCTCACTAGAGGAATAAGTGATAACAGAGTAATACAGAAGTACCCAAATGTCAAATGGAACATCATCTGGAAGAATGTCCATAGCTCTGTACTGCCATCACGCATTAGATCTGCGTGGTACATGATCGTCAATGATAAAGTTCCCACGGCCGAAAAGCGCCACAACATCAAGATGTGTCCTTCGCCGGCTTGCGCCACATGTGGTCTCGTTGACACTTTACCTCACAGGCTCACCTGTGGAACTACGGGACAGATTATTACAGAAATGCGACAACGCCTGGCGATAATCGACCGTACGGTTCCACACACCGTCGACGTCAACGAATTACTCAGACCCGACAAGTTACGATATCCACGAAGAAAAAACAACGCTGCGAATTGGATGTTAGGCCACACGGCTGTATACGCTCTTGACAATCGTCACACCACCCTTGACGATTACCGAGCATACCTCGAATACGAACACAGCGCCATACAAGGACTCCGGGACTATAAAGATACATATGGTAACATGCTGCAAATTATGGTACAAATGTGACGATAGTTCAAGTCAGCCAAACTGAAAAAAAAGGAAAAAAAAAGAGAAAAAATAGCACAATAGAAACAGAGGGGAAAAAATTGTGAAATGTACTACTCATGACCTCGGAAATTTCGGAGCACGGACGCATCAAAGTTACGAGATGACAAACTGCACACACAACAATACAGGTGTGATGTTCTAAGAGTTACGTATAGAAGACACGGAATATTAACCAACCTTATCGAGAAGACGAGCTTTGAAGCACTGTGCAGACGAAACTACCGTGGGAGAAGTATTTTTATTTTATTCAATTTCACTTTTCTATTCGGTTTTTCTTACGTTTTATTTACTTATTTATGGAGGACCCCAACATTTGTTTTGATTTTCTTATCGGGCAGGAGCCCAATTATTTTCGTCAGAAGTATACGACCAACTCCTTTTGTCCGAATGGAAAACATTTATTTACTTAAAAAAAAAAAGGTAACTGAGGCGCTCCAGTCACGGTCAGCACGGCCACTACGGTCGGGGGTTCGAATCCCCCCTCGGGCATGAATATTTTTTGCCGTCCTAGTTCGTAAGTAATTCATAAGTAGTTTGTAAGTTTAGGGACTGCTGACCCCGTAGTTAAATCCCATAAGCTTAACAAACATTTGAAACATTTGTGAAATATTAATAAGTTATTCTGAAGAAGTGAGTAACTATACAAAGCATTAAGTCAATATAAACGAAAAAAATTAGTTACTTACATTAATTGTGCCCTATATATTCACTCGAAGCATTGTGTAATAACACTGAACAGCAAGTAGAGAAATTCTGCTAGAACTCATAAACTAAGTTTTGAATATGTGCATCATATTAACAATTTAAATTTGGTTCTAGCATAATGTTTGCACTTGATGTTCAGTGTTATTACACAATGTACTGAGTGAATATATACGGCACAATTAATGTAAGTAATTAAAAAAAGTCATTTACATGAACTTAAGGTAACCTGCGTACTCTTCCACTCACATCACGTATTGACATTCCAATGATGTAGTCTTTCAAATCAAATGTTTGTATAGTCTATGGGACTTAACTACGTAGTCATCAGTCCCTAAACTTACAAACTACTTATGAACTACTTACGAACTAGGACGGCACAAATATCGATGCCCGAGGGGGGATTCGAACCCCCGACCGTATTGCCCGTGCAGACCATGACTAGAGCGCCTTAGTCCCCTCGGCCAACGCGGCCGGCGATGAATTCTTTGTCTAACTGCGAGTTCGTATATTAATTGCTTGATGTTTTCAGTAGTTTTTGTATCCTTGTAGTGGCTGTTTCTATTTATTTCATTACGCACACGTTGTTAAGCCAGCATCTTTCGATGCTGAATGAGGAGGGATAGTATCGACGGTTTACAAATACAGCTTTGAAGAAATTAATGAAATCCTCAACTACTTAGTTATACGAGCTTGCAGTTTATAAAGTGTTTGTACATTATTAATTAAAACCTTTCTGTAGTAATCGATTTACGCCTAGAATTAAAAAGTTAAGTTTAAATCCAAATATAGAAAGTATCATTAACACGAAGAACAAACAGTACCACAAAACGCATTGAGTTTACCTTTTAAATAGTAAAAATTTTTATATTACTATTAACTGCCTTGCACTAATAATTATATTTATGGGTCGCGAAAATTATTCCTGAAAAAAATTGGGTCTCACAAACAAAAAGATTGGGAGCTTTTGCTGTAGTCTAGAGAAACAAGAAAACCGATAGTCAGTTTCATAGCTGCCATTTCAACAAACCAAAAATTTCCAAATAAGGCACGATGGACTTTCACTGAAAAAAAAAAGTTCGTCTCATTACTGAACAAGATAATTTTTGCCAAAGAAGGATCTTGTTGCAACCTTTCAACAATAACTGCTACGTCAAATTCCTTTAAGAGCAGACGGTGTCAAAAATAAAAATAAAAATAAAAATTAAAAAAAAAATCACAATTTTTTTATTTGCTTATTTGGTAGTAAATATAATTGAGATTATTATCTCAATTTTCCTCCTAGAAATTCGAACTACAAATGGTATAAAAAATTGAAACCTTAAGCAGTGTAATGCACCATGCGAAATTATGGAGTACGATTCAGGAGATGGAGATGAAGATTCTAGTTTTTTCAAGAATGTAGTTAGAAAGTTAACCCTATGTAAAAGACGGCACTATAGAAAAAATGGAATGCCTGCGCCAAATTCAGAAAAGGGTGGGTGGACCACTCAGAAGAATTGTTGCAGACAACAGAGGCAAGCTACTGAAGGATGGAAAGCCACTGGAAAGTAAAAACAAACTAAAAAGAAGCCTACAAATCTATTAGAGTGCTGCAGTTAGAAGTTTAAATGCCCTAATTCGGAATATATGTCCAAAGACTGTGTTTGTTTCCAATTTTGTAGTGAAGATTTTTTCTTTCGAAGCTGCATCAGTGTTTAATGATGGGAATGTAACAAGACTTCGCATTCTCAGGATGGTGGGCTTTACACTTGGAGTCTTCACTGAGCAGATACTGCAGATCATCAATGAGCAACGAAGGCACAGACTTAATACAGACTATAGAAAAAAAAACTGTAAGGCAAAGGAGCAGAGGTACTAAAAGAGCTGCAGAGGATGATGAGGAAGAACTGCAATATAGATGTGGGTAGTTTTAGCTAAGGTAAGGTAAAAAAGGTAAAGCAGTCAACCCTCCGAAGACTGGTTTGAACACCACAGTATTTTACTAGGCATTTACTATTATTATTATTACAACCAAACTTTGCTGAAAATGTTCAAATGTTTTTTAAGATTATGGGTCTAAACTGCGAGGTCATCAGTCTGTAAACTTACAAACTACTTATGTACTAACTTATACTAAAGACAGCAGCAACGTACATGACCGAGGAAGGATTCGAACCCCCGACGGGGAACGGCCTCGTGCCCGCATCGGAGAATAGCGCCTGAATGCGCTCGGACACTCCGTCGCGGCACCAAACTTTGAAGCGATTCTACTGTAAGTAAAGTTTTTCTCTTTTCAGGAACACATATATCAGAAAATGTTGGAAGGATTGCGATGAAATTTGGCACACCTATTCTTTTACAGGGAAGCAATATTTAAGTGGAACATAATTTTATTTTAGTCACTATAAACAATTTTGTGGTTGATTATATATTGAAAAAACTGCGCGTAATAATGTTCGAATCCAAAATATCACAGAAAATAATACCATTAATTGTCCGACTCCATAGCTCAGCGGTAGCGTCGCTGACTACCACGCAGGAGGCCCGGGTTCGATTCCCGGCAGGAGACTGGGTGTTGTGTGTTGTTCTAATCATCATCATCTCATCATCATTGACACGTAAGTCGCCCACGCGGCGTCAAATAAAAAGACTTACACACTAAGGCGGCCGAACAATCCCGCAAGGAATCTCCCGGCCAAGAAAGCCATACGCTCATACCATTAATTTCTCAAAAAGTTACTGCACTTAATCATACATTCATTAGTTCAGGTTCCTTTACCATAAAAGAAAATTGCCAATTTTGTCTGGAAATATCGAAAAAGGGTACCTTCAAATATTACTGTAACAAAAAATTGAAAATTGTCTCACAGCCTTAAAATGTTATTAAAATTCATAATTTTTAAAGTATATTGGATCCAGATACATAAGAGTGCAAAATTTCAGTGAGATTGGAAAAAAAAAGAAAAAAAAAAGACAGAGTTATTAATTTACGTAAATATCAGTGCAAGGCTGCCACCGTCTCCCCTTAAAGGACTGAACTTGTCAGAAAATGAAAGCTGGCCCATCTGACCCATACGACACTGGATTACTCAGGTCTGCCAATTCCTGCAGAGTTCTGCAGTGGAAGTGTGTACAGCGACTCTTGACGCAGCGTGGAGTAGGCTCCTCGGCCTAGGCAGGCTGCGGACGACAGGCGTGGACGCCTCAGCTCAGCAGGACGTATTGATCGGTGTGTCTGCAGATGCCGTTTATCCGAGCCGCGTCTTGCCCTGCGAGCAGCAAGTGCCGTGCTCCCCCCCCCCCCCCACCAAATCCCTTCAGCACGCCACCTCTTGATGCGCACGACGAGTCTCCCGCACGTAGCCCAGCGAGAACATCCCAGTGCTACCGCGTGTTGTGCGCATGCGCAAACAATGAATGCCTTACGCTGAGGTCACAAAAGTCAGGTAATCATTATCTAATCGGGTAAGGTGGTACAATTTCGATCATTTCGGACAAATGTTATTATAACTGGAGATAAATTGAGAAAAGGAATAATTTTAATTATGGCACTTGTTCTTGGATGTTTAATGAATATGTAACACAAATATTATACAGATACAAATGTTGGTATAAACACACAAAAAAAAAAGATTATGGAATTGAGAAAAATGGATCGAAAATGTACCACACTAGGTACAATTGTGATCACTTCCTCGTACAATTTTGATTACTGGCATCTTCCACATAAAAAGCACTTTTTCTGTCACGCGCCAACGCATACTTCGTGGTACCAAACACTGCATTTTTGGAAGCGAATCCAGTTACCCTTAACTAGATGATTTATAAGAGCGCGTTAGACTAAGTAGCTTCACTTACCTATTTAAAGGGAAAAAATTATATCTCCTTACCGCAAAGCGGTGTATTTTTGGAAAAGACAGGAGGAGCTGTAGAAACCTGCTACTCTACAACGCGACACAACGAGACAGAAAAATGGCGCGAAATCTTACGTTGATCGGAATTGTACCTATACCGAAATTGTACCATCTTACCTATATACAGCAGTGTCCGTATATTTGTACGTGTTGCATACAAATCTATAGTTTTATTCCAATCTTTATGAAATTTTGTACACGTAAGCTTCAATCCATGAGGACGGTCGCCGTAAGTGTAAGAATCACATACGATGTATAGTTCACGAGATATGACGTCATAAACAATGAGATGCGCGAAAAACTGCTGCATTTTGCGTCAATGCTGCTCATTTTCTCCTAAACCATTGGACCGATTTCAACCAAATTTGGTACATACATTCCTTACCGTGATGTAACAATTACTGCATGGTTAAGAATCACATACGGCACATTTTTTCAAAAGATATTACGTCATAACCAATAGAAATCGCAAAAAATACCATATAATGCGGCGAGACTTTCGAAATACACTGTATGAGAATGACGGTACTTAGCGACTTGCAACGAACTTTAAACATAATTTCAAACCTTTATAAAACTTTTCCTCGCTGACAACCATAGCAAAATGATGAAAGGAAAAAAGTTTGTCGCTCACTACTTTTCCGCTGTTTATGAAGTAAAACTACGGCATTCGGTACGACGTTACAATTATAATTGTAGCCGCACGAAATTTTACAATAGTTGAATGTACCTGCGAAATTGTATCACAGTACGACAAATAGTTCATGAGATATGAGCACATAAACACTAACGTTCATGGAAAACCGCCCCATCACGCACCAAGTTTTAATCTATTACTTCTTCACCCCAAATTGTATTCCCAACAAATTTTACAGACATACGGCCCTCATACAAATGAATATATACCTGACAAATGGCAGAAATAAATACCCGTGCAACGCCAGATTTGCAGCTAGTATATTATAAATATGCATGCCGCAAAAACTCAAGAACAAAGTAAGGTACGATCGTGGGACTTACATGGTGTGATAGCTCTTTTGATCAAGATTACAGTTTTTTTTTTCACCTAAAGGGCGTACAGGGCGTACGTTCGGGAATATAATTGTAACGTCAACAGCAGCAGACGAGAGCGATGCATGCTTAAAACCGATCATATCTCTGGCCACGCACACATCTTTGGCCTCGCAATATATCTTTGGCCATGCATACTAATACCACAGTCTAACATACACAGTTGCGACACTTACTGCTGTGAAAGTTGTTACCAACTATCAGTCACAAAGACACTAGCACTCTACAGGTGAGCAAGGTGCCGTAAAAGAAATGCTTGTTTGTAATTACTTTTCTACGTAATTAACCAAATAGTTTCTGTAATTTTTGCGTTCCAAACATTAGTAAAATGACACAAGCAATCGTGAAATAAATGTAAAAAGAGCAGAATTAACCTCATGGAGTCATATAAACAACTTATTCCTGAGGACATACTTACGAATATGTGTGTATTTTGCAGCCTACTCCGCTGAGAGTGAGAGAATATGAACAAATGAGAAACATTAATTCCTGAGCGATCTTAATGGCATACATGACAACAACAAATTTACCATGGAGGTGCAAGAGAATGGATGCCTTCCCTTCTTGGATATTTTTATAAAAAAGAAAGTAGACGGTACGTTGGGACACTCGGTGCATAGGAAGAAGACACATACAGACCTATATCTGAATGCTCGCAGTTGCCACGATCCAGCGCAACGCAACTCGGTGCTAAACACACTCGTGCTAAGAGCCAGGTCCATATGTGACAGCGAGAGCCTGCCGCGTGAGTTAGCATATCTGCAAGAAACCTTCCGAAAAAACGGCTACACCGAGACATAGGGATTGATGAACATAGTAGTTTGGTCCCTTTATACCCCCAACCAACCAACCAACCGAAACACAAATTAGACACGCCATTTGTACAGACAAGTGGCGGGAGGAGATACAAGACCAAGAAGAAGGAGAAGAAAAACGTGTGGCGTTTCTGCCGTATATTGGACCACCGACAGCGACAATCGCTAGCATTCTAAAGAAGCATGAAGTTACGACCTACTTCCGCGCACCGCGAAAGGTTAAAGACATCCTCTGCTCGACGAAGGACCAGCTACGGCTGCAGACGCCGGGCATCTATAGCATTGAATGCGAATGCGGTATGGAATATATCGGGCAGACGCAACGTTGTATCTCCCAACGCCTTACAGAATATATCAGAAACGTACGACTACGACAGGCAAACAAGTCCGCGGTAGCATAACACAGCATTTTCGAAGGGCACACCTTCGATTTCGTGAAAACAAGGAAGTTGTGCAGTGTCTGTAGTTCATGGGACTCAATTTTCAAAGAGGCAGTGGAGATACGTTTGCAGAACAATTTGGTAAACCGGGACAGCGGCTTTCAGCTCAGTGCAGCGTGGAATCCCACAATCGACAAAATTGGTCAGGAACGCCTCGACACGCGGTGCATTCTTGCGAAGGAGCCTGATTGGCTGGACGCTAGTGGTGACCAGCGGACACCGACTATATGAGGAGTGTGGCATACAACATCCCGTCACTATGGAAACATGCGGAAGTGGTAGCAATCCTGAAAACCGGCAAGGATCCGCGCCAGGTTGCCAGCTACCGGCCCATCAGCCTGCTGTCGTCCCTCTCGAAAGTTTTCGAGAGGCTGTTCGTGAAGAGACTGCTGGATCACGTCACGCGCGAGAACATCACACCGGACGAGCAGTTCGGTTTCCGCGGTGGGCATTCCACCACACACCAGCTACTCCGGCTGGTCGAGCCGGCAATGCGGGCACTGGAAACAAGGGAATTCCTTGGGGCAGTGTTCCTTGACATCTCTCGCGCGTTCGACTCCGTCTGGCACGACGGACTCGTGTACAAACTCTTTGTGCACGGAATTCCGACGTCTCATGGGAGACTGTTGCTGTCGTACCTGTCTGAACGAACCTTCCATGTGAGGGCAGAAGACGGTACATCGACGGAACGGCAAATACGTGCAGGAGTGCGTACTCATTGTACACTGCCGACGCACCTCGGGTAGCACGCGTAGAATTGGCGCTCTACGCCGACGATACAGCGCTGTTTACCCGCAGCATGAACGCGCACACGATCAGACGCCGCCTGCAAGCTGGATGCGACGCCCTGGGGGCATGGGCCACTAAGTGGCGGTTGAAATTCAACGCCGCAAAAAGCCAGCCAGTCGTCTTCACTAGAAGACGAGTGCCTATTGGGCTACCGCCGATCGAGATTCTGGGGGCTCCCATCCCCTGGACCACGACGAAAAGCTATCTAGGGGTTACTCTAGATCAAAGGCTAACCTGGAAACATCACGTCAGTGACGTAAGACAGAGGGCCATTGGGCGCTTGCACGTAATTTACCCGCTGCTCAACCCGCAGTCGTCGCTGCCGCCGCAACGTGGGATCACGCTGTACTTGTCACTGGTTCGCCCAGTGCTCGAGTACGCGTCCCCAGTGTTTGGAAACGCCGCAGACCTTCACATCGAGTCGCTGCAGAGGATCCAGAACAGCACCCTGAAGACTGCTCTGCATCTTCCGACGCGGTATTCCACCGCCCAGCTTTATGACGAAGTCGGCATTTTGCCACTCCGGGAGAGGTCCCGCACCACCGCCAGGAAGTTCTACGAGAAGACGCAGCAGTCCCAGAACCGGCTCGTCCGGGATCTTGAGACACAACAACACTTCAGGCCAACAACTCGTTGGCCTGATCTGACAAAAACTTTTGGATATGGAGTCTAATTATTCTAACGTTTTTATACGTCACTCATCTTTGTTATAAACCCATATAGTTTTGAGTATAATTACTTTTGATTATAAAACCCATCTCTTGAAGATTCTTACCGGTTTTGGTTCAGATGTAGTAACAATTGTAGAATTGGTTTCTGCTTTGTTGAGAAACTGTGGTTTTGCCTTCGATGTTTTATTGTCACGTTTTTAAGGACTTCTCATCAGCTACAGCTGTAGTGGCTGATCTAGCACATTTAATAATGTAGGTAATGCATTCCTTATAAGTTTTTTATGTTTAACACTTACTGATTCGGCTGGAATTGTACTAAAGAAATCAGGACATTTCTGAGTAGAAAACCTGCGTCTTTCTATAGATGGTTGGGTCTTCTGTTGTTTATTATCAATTTTTGCTCTTTATATAAACTGAAATTATTCATTAAAAAGTCGTAGATTTAAAGATAATCTTAAATAAACTGTCCTACAAACTACCGTTTCACACCCTACAATGGTTCTTAGAAAACCTCATAAAGACAAATGTGGAGTTATTTTCGGGTTATTACCCATTTTTAAGGCAGTACGTACCTTCCCCGTTGTAAAAAGTATGTTAAAATCAATTTAAACGTCATTATTCACACTCATCCGATATCTTATTTAGAAATGTACTTCGTCAGCCGCTTGGCGTATTACAGAAATCAGTGGAAGTGTCGTGACTGTATATGTTAGACTGTGCTTATACTCCAACTGACAAATAATATGAGAGCTGACATTTCTCTTACTGATCTATACTGAGCTGCCAATCAAATTTATATTATATACATTAGATTGGCAGCTTATGTATATACACACTCCTGGCTATAAATATTGCTACACCACAAACATGATATACAAATATCACGAAATATTAATTCCAAATTACTGACTGTAGGCGTAATTTATTACTTTTTATCAGATAATATCATTAATTTGAATTAAAGAAACAAGAATTCTCGGCTATTATAGTGTTTCTCACCATCCCACTTTATTCAAAATTATCGATGGTTACTTTCCGATTTTATTTCAGTGCTATTATATTTAAAAAATCACTGATAATTATGTTTGCGTAAGCTTACTGTTTCAATTTTTAGAAACCAATTTCCAATCGTAAACGCCGAAACCTCGGTTGCGCTGTCAACTGCTTTCGGCGTAGCGCTTCGCGCGGAAAACCGATAATGTAATTTAATCTCGTGTTGCCAACTTAACGCAGCGTAGCGCTGAGAGTGAGAGGTTGATAATAAAATTTCACTCGCTGTGTGTCACTCACAAATCACACAAATTAAACCGATATCGAGTGAGCAACTCGACTATGTTGCAGAGTGATAATATCTTTCTGGAAACAGACCACATTCTGTGGCCAAGCCAGTTCCCACAATATCGTTTCTGAAAAGTGTGCTAGTCCTACAAGGTTCACAAGAGAGCTTCTACGAAATTTCGATGGTAGGAGGCGAGGTACTGGCGGAAGTAAGGCTGTGAGGAAGGCCGTCAGGAAGGCCGTGAGTCGTGCCTAGATAGCTCAGTCGGTAGAGCGCTTGCCCACGAAAGGCAAAAGCCTCGGGTTCGAGTAGCGGTCAGGTAAAGAGTAATCCGTCAGGATGTTTCGACATCCATAATGAACTCCTTATAATACAGCTGTGCTGCAGCGGTACATCGTGCAAAGATATTCTGCGGAAATCGACTATCGTGATTCATGCTGCTTACACAGTACCACCTAGACCATACGATGAAGTTCATTAACATTCTGGAGACGCTCCAGTTACGGTCTGCACGGCCACTACGGTCGGGGGTTCGAATCCGCCCCCCCCCCTCGGGCATGGATATTTGTGCCGTCTTTAGTATTAGCTAGTCCATAAATAGTTTGTAAGTTTAGGGACTGATGACCCCGTAGTTAAGTCCCATAAGCCGTACAAACATTTTAACATTAACATTCTGTGTAAACATTGTCAGCCAACGTACAGGGTGATCAAAAAGTCAGTACAAATTTGAAAACTTAATAAATAACGGAATAATGTAGATACAGAGGTAAAAATTGACACACATACTTGAAATGACATGGGGTTTTATTAGAAGCAAAAAGAAAAAGAAAAGTTATAAAATCTCCGACAGATGACGCTTAATCTGAAAAGTTATGACTAATTAGCGTAACAAATGAAGACAAAGCAAAGATGATGTTGTTTACACGAAATGATCAATATGTTCACCACCATTCCTCAACAATAGCTGTAGTCGAGGAATAATGTTGTGAACAGCATTTTAACCCTTTCCTGCACATCAAATTAAATTTTCCTCAACAGCAGCAATTGTTCCACACAAGGTAACAAATGACACCACTTTAGTTTATACGTAAATTTATTTTCAGATATTTGTTTCATATAATTACAAAATTATGGGTGGTATTTTCACAATACCACTAAGACATTAAACGGTGGAGAAGCTAATAAAATAGTGGTATTGTGAGAATACCACTGTGGAGCAAAGGGTTAAACCATGTCCGAAGTTGGCGTCGGATGTTGTCTTTCAGCATCCCTAGAGATGTCGGTCGATCACGATATACTTGCGACTTCAGGTAACCCCAAAGCCAATAATCGCACGGACTGAGGTCTGGGGACCTGGGAGGCCAACCATGACGAAAGTGGCGGCTGAGCACACGATCATCACCAAACGACGCGCGCAAGAGATCTTTCACGCGTCTAGCAATACTTTCTTTTTGTTCTAATTTAACCCCTTGTCATTCCGAGGATGTGTGTCAATTTTCACGTCTCTAACTACATTATGCTGTGATTTATTAAGTTTTCAAATTTATACTGGCTCTTTGATCACCTGGTAGTTTACAGACGTATGTTCCAGTGTATAGCGATACTGTTTTTGGTCGCGGTGATTGTCAAAAGGCAATGTAAGCGCTGCTGACTGCAGACATCACTCATATTGTAAATATACCATGTCATGCTCCAGAATATTATTAACAGTCACAGCGCTATATTTCTCGGACACTATAACGTGGCAGTCGGCTGCGAGCTTAAAGCCACTCTGCAAAAAGTGGTAAGACCGCCTCCGCCAGAGTGCTTGCTATGCGAAGGTAATCAGTCTTGCGTTCTGTGAAATGTAATGTGTTCTTACAAAAATAAAAAATAAATAATAAAATAAAATAAAGATTACTTTCTTCGGTTGTTTACGACCGCGGCTGACTGCCACAATTTAGTGTCAGAGTAATACTTTTGATTTACACTCGATGTATGTTTAAGTTTACAATGCAGAGTGTGTCTATTAAGGTAACAAATAAAAATATTCACATTTACTATTGATGAAGATCAGAACTAAGCAAAGAAGATATGAAGCATTCAAGATGGCAGCGGCGGAATGGCCGAACTCATTGAGGCGCTATGCTCCGATGTGCGAGGCTGTTCCCCGTCGCGGTTTCGAATCCTTCCTTGGGCATGGATGTTTGTGTTGTCTTTAGTATAAGTTATATTATAAGTAGTTAGTAAGTTTACAGACTGATGACCTCGCAGGTAAGTCCCATAAGCTTAACAAATATTTGAACATGTAAGATGTTAATAGATATAGACATAACGCTTGTACCGTAAGTGTTGATTTGTTATTAAAGTTTATTATAAAGATTGTTGTCTCTTCTTCCTTCAATAACAGATAGCAGATTTTTAAGGAAATATTACCACGCAATCAGAATTCATTAGTTCGCACCAACACACAAACTCTCAGCCTTAGATGACAATACAGTTTATAAGTTAGTTAAAGGAAATAAAATATGGAAAACACACGTGCTTGACATTATTGTTCAGATTTACATTACTTTTCATTTCCATCAGACAAATAGAATCTATTGCAAGCAACATTGCAGGATATTTTAGGTAAACCTACTTAAACATTATGGCGTTATTGTATTAGCTGCTGAGTGACTGACTTTGTTCAGTCAGCTATTAATTTTTTTTTCAGTTTTATGTAAAAAATGGCACATCTTATTAAATTAGTGTACCAAAAACAAACGATTAACATGATAGAGAGTTCTGAGCTCTTAAAGGTTCATAGTGATAAAAAAAATTACATTGAAAAAACCCTGTGGTACGTCCACAAAAAATTTTTGGTTACGTTTACCAAATGGATACTGGCTAATTTAGGGGTCAAAGTAATCAATAAACTAAAGTTATTTTTACTTTTTCTTTCATTGATGTCTTATGAGATAATATTCTGGTCCATCTTGTCATTTAAACAGAAAATATAAATTTCACAAGAGAAAGCAGCAGGAAATATTTACCGCAGCATTTAATCAATAAGTTAACTGTTCTATAAAATAGCAGAAACACTCTCAAGTATACATTATAACGGAACACGATGTATTTAACTCGTTACAAATGTAATTTTGGCACAGACATGAGTGAAATATCGACAATAAAATTCTGACGGTGTAACCACAGAAAATATCTGACAGATAACTGAAGAGTTTTCAAATATAGATTAAAGATGTTTCTGCTTACCAACTTCCTTTATACTACAAGAAGTAGTTAGTGATTTCGGTAGAAATACTGGCCAGCGTGTCTTGCTATAAAAATTTTCTTACATTGTTTTAGACATCAGATGTTTGTTAAGCTTGTGGGATTTAACTGCGTGGTCATCAGTCCCTAAACTTACAAACTACGTATGGACTAGCTTATACTAAAGACGACATAAACATCCATGCCCGAGGGGGGATTCGAACCTCCGACGTGGGAGGCCGCGCGATGATTTAGACATCGAGAAGAATTAAAGGTATATTATCTTTCAGAATTCAATCCGAGTCAAAAGGTCAAAAGTAGTTATATTAATATTCGGGAAATATTTCTTTTCTTGTTTAGACCATGTTCGGATTGGAAAACGATTCGATTGATTTTAGTGAAATTCTAGGTAGTATGCACACTTTCATAGTACAGCTGAATTTAAGGGGCAGTTAACAGGTGTTAAAGACGTGTAATATTATGATCAAGTACATCTTCTCTTGCCGAGGAAATGCTAGCAAAGCAAATATAAACTCCAATTTGTTTCAAAAACAATGAATCATACAGTAAGAGAGCAAACTTTCAATGTATCCAAGACTGTAACACATGTCTTGAAGTTCTCTGCAGCTCAAACCTACCATGTATTAGTTGGGCTTTACGTACAAGGAATGACAAATTCTACTTAAAGAAGGCAGTTAATAATGTGATTAATTACCTGGAACTATTACGCTATTATTACAGATACTAATGACGTGAATAAAGGATCAGTAAGAATTGAACATGGCTAAGACGTGAAATTGAAAAATGGTTCCAAGAGGAAAATAAGTCAATAAGAACGAAAGATCACAACAGTGGATTTATACATCCTCGCACGGACCAAGCATAAATAGAATAATAAACGTGGTCCAATATGTATTGCAGACCATGTAATATTATAGTGCATAAGGAAGTAATATGGAAAGCGACTAATATACGCAGATGGCTCAAAGAAAAGTTGATACGAATCCTTAGGAAATGCAGTCCTTCAAGAAATGAAGTATAATACATTATACTCTTCACGGATTACCTTCCTAATAATGACGTCATCTTGACACACTATTTCAACGACTTATCTGGCCGCTATCTTCAGGTGAGGTTGCTGCTTGACCAACTCGCTAGAATTTGGTCAAGCAGCAAACTCACCCGAAGATGGCGGCCAGGTGGACTGCCGAAATATTTTGTCAAATAATGTTCAAATGTTTGTAAAGCTTATGGGACTTAACTACGGTGTCATCAGTCCCTAAACTGACAAACTACTTATGAACTACTTACGAACTAGGACGGCACAAATATCCATGCCCGAAGGGGGATTCGAACCCCCAACCGTAGTGGCCGTGCTGACCGTGACTGGAGCGCGTCAGTCACCTCGGCCACCGCGGCCGGCAATATTTTGTCAAGATAACGTCATTACCCGGCAGGATACCCGTGAAGAGTATCATCAATTATTACGCCGGGAAAGTCTACGCAGTCACAGCAACAAAGGAAGAACGTTACAAAACTGTCATTCGGCCAACGGTTCAGTACTACTCATCAGGGTGGATTCCGTACCAAGCAGGCGTAAAAGAAGACATAGAGAAGATCCAACGAACAGCAGAACGCTTCTTTACGGCCTTATTTAGTAAGCGCGAAAGCATCACGGAAATTATTAGGCGCCGGCCGCGGTGGCCGAAGGGACTGAGGCGCTCCAGTCACGGTCTGCACGGCCACTACGGTCGAGGGTTCGAATCCCCCCTCGGGCATTGATATTTGTGCCGTCCTTAGTATTAGTTAGTTCATAAGTAGTTTGTAAGTTTAGGGACAGATGACCCCGTAGTTACGTCCCATAAGTTATACAAACATTTGAAATTATTAAGAAACTTCTGCGGCAGACGCTGGAAGAGAGATGTTCCGTACCGTAGATCAGGCTTTTGTCAAAGTTCCAAGAGCGTACATTTCATGAAGAGTGAACCAATATACTACGTTTATCTGACGAAGTGACCACAAGGATAAAATTAGAGGAATTAGGATCTACAAGGATGCGTACAGGCAATCGTTTTTCCGCGAACCATATGTGACAGGAATAGGAGGAAGTGACAATGGTACTCATAGTACTCTCCACCACACACCGCGTGGTGGCTTTCGAATATGTATGTGAGATTTAGATGTATTGTGCCATGGCAGAAACACGCCGATGCTTACGTGTTACCTATTTATATAGCAACCTTCTGAAAGAGCTTTCCAATAATTTCCCGGTTCTCTGCCGCTGATTCAGACACTAGAAACTTATAATTGATAATTCTGAGAAACCACTCGCCCTCTCTGCTCCAAAGAACCCGCCACAGAACTTGCCTGGAATCAATGACCTGTAACTGCTAACTTCAGAACTTGTAATTGCCTGTTGCAACTGTTGTTAAATTTTTTGACGAACTCTGAAGAATCCAGATTAGTTAGAAGTGTATGCAAATCTGTATGCTTTAATAATGGTAACGGAGTATTAATTTCACAGTAAAGCCCGACCGATACAGTAGGGCTCAGGCTACCAAATATGTATACTGTTGATGAGAAAATATCAAGGGAAACGGCGAAAATTCTGTGATGGATTAAGATAAATATGAGTCAGGCCGACGTTTAACTGGTTGCGTAGTTTATCTATACATCTTATAAAATAGGCTGTATGTGTGTATGTGGATGTATGTTCCTCATTTCCTCCTAAACTACTGGACCAATTTCAAACAAACTCGGCACACATGTTCGTTACTATCTGGCAACAATCACTGTCGGCGTAAGAACCACCTACGACAGATATGTAAGGAGATATGACGTCAACGATGACAGTCGTAAAAAAGGCCGCATCATGCGATAACATTCTACATCTGATTCTAAACTAATGGTCCGTACTCAACCAAATTTGGAACGAATACTCTTTAATGTCAGGATTCATTTGCTTTGGTGGCAAAAACAATTCAAATGTTCAAATGTTTGTATAGCTCATGGGACTTAACTAACGGGGTCATCAGTCCCTAAACTTACAAACTACTTATGAACTAACTAATACTAAGGACGGCACAAATATCCATGTCCGAGGGGGGATTCGAATCCCCGACCGTAGTGGCCGTGCAAACCGTGACTGGAGGCCTCAGTCCCCTCGGCCACCGCGGCCAGCGTGGCAAAAACTACTAATAATACATAGTTTATACTATATCACGCTATTAACAATGAAAACTGACCCATCTTGCGGCTTGTGATAGCGTGATTTTATTCGTCAACTATTTGACAGTGAGAGCACTTAGCGACTTCCAATAAACTTTAAACGTTATTTCAAATCCTTACGAAACTTTTTCTCGCTCACAACGCCAACAAAATGATAAAAGGAAAAAAGTTTATCACTTACTACTTTTCCGATGTTCGGCATTTGGCATGACGTTACAAGTTATTACTTCTACACTGTAAATTGTATTCGCGAGACAATTCACAGACAGTACAGATAGATACCACTGACTGTTCCTTCGATAATATATTACTGTTCGACAAATAATTCAGGAGATATGAAGTCATAAACAATTCGGTTCACATCATCATGCACGAGGTTTCGTTGTATTACGTCGTTGCCGCGGTGGAGTAGCCGAGCGGTCTAAGGCACCTCGCTGCGGAGCGCGTGGTTGCTCGCCGTCGGAGGTTCGAGTCCTCCCTAGGGCATGGGTGTGTGTGTTGTCCTTAGGTTAGTTTACCTAGGTTTAAGTAGTTTGTAAGCTACGTACCGATGACCACGCAGTTTGGTCCGATAGATTTACAGACATTTGAACATTTATTACGTTTTTACTGTTGACACCATTCGCAACATATTTTGCAGACAGTAGACACAAAATGTTTGTAAATCTATCGGACTCAACTGCTGGGTTATTGGTCTGTAACTTACAAATTACTTAAACTAAGGTAGACTAACCTAAGGCCAACGCAAACACCCATGTCCGAGGGGGCACTCGAACCCCCGACGGTAGCATGGCGCCCCAATGCGCACGGTTAATCCGCCGCGGCATTAGGCACATATACGACTGAATGTACCTTTGAATTTACATCATAGTACGACACATATTACAGGAGACATGACGTCATAAACAGTGAAATTTCCGAGTAACTTCTACATCATACGCTATTTTTTCCACATCTCCTCCTAAATAATGGTCCGATTTCAACTAAACTTGATACACATATTGCTTCCTATCATACAACAATCACTGTGAGGTTAAAACCACGTACGTCACACAATTCAGGAGATATTGCCAATCGTAAAAGTTTGTCTATTTTTATTTAGTCATGTGATCCCTACTTTGTGAATCTACATTGCACGAAAAAAAGTATATCGATGACAGCAGATGCCATATCGGAGATAGTAGGTGTACTGATAATGGTTTCAATGTCGTTCGCACATAGATAGCTCAGTCAAATACCTGCCAGAGCGCCATCTGTGTATACCCATTAATAGGGAATGTATACAGACATAAGGCTCAGTGCAATATTAACGCATGCAGCAAACAGATGCGACATGTATAAAGATAAAATTACCCATTAATAGGGAATGTATACAGACATAAGGCTCAGTGCAATATTAACGCATGCAGCAAACAGATGCGACATGTATAAAGATAAAATTACCATTGAGGAAGGAGCAAGTCTACGAACACATCACGTCACACGATTTGGGTAGTAGTGTAAGAAAATTGCCGTTGGAGGTCGTCAAATAATCTCAAAATTTAGAATGCGTAATGATATGCTCTAGTAATAATAATTTTGTTATTGAATGTTGTAGCAAATCACAACTAATGGGTCGCAACAACACTTTCGCAGTGTAAGTTAGAATTTTGAATAAATAAAAAAATCACAGATATTAATTAACTTATAACAGTCACTGTAGTAATTAATTAAGCTTGGCCCTATCTGACTTAGCATTGACTACAGCCTCCAACTAGCACCTCTTACGATTCACGAACAGCACAACTTCACTAATAAATGTGTCAGAATTCATGTAGTGGTGATGGCGTGTTCGTGTTGTAATCAAAATCGTAATAGCAGATAGACTCTGATTACAGTGAATGAGCTTCACAAATACTACAGTCAAAGTTCTCAATAATTTTGATATTATTGTTTAAAGCATTCAAGTTCCTTATAAAACTTTACGTAAACTATTTTTTTTAATTGGTTCTAGGGCCTTGGTAGCGTACGCATGTAACTGGCTGAGCAGAGTTTGGCATTTAACGTATTTCATAAAAAATTACTTCAGTCAAGTCTGGTAAAACTACTAAATACTTTGGCTAGTGTTAGCCTGGTTACTTTCTACATAATTGAAACCAACTTTACTTTACTTGCAAACTCTCTTGCACTTTAATTACTAGTCTCTGTGGTTGTAACACGTTTAGCATTCTTTACTCGTCAATTACTTTGAAAATGATTGAACTTGTTAGTCAATTTACAGTCTTGCATAATCAACATAATCTAATAATGGTGATAATGGGGTGACTACAACTACTTACAAAATTAAGACGTTTCAAAATAAGTCATGTATAATTGAACCAAAGTTCTGATTGGGTTGACACTACATTTACATGCATACAAAATAAAATGTTACAAATGTACTCATCTGCTTTTGTCGTCTTCGTCGTGAAGTCCCTACAAGACAGATATGATTACAATAGGTACTCTTACTACAACAACGATCACACTCGGTGACAATAGACTTGATACCAAACAATTACTTTTCTTGAACACATGGAAAAAGATTACACTGATCGAGTATAAATAAACTTATTTCGCACTTCGTTCAATACATTAAACAGTACGCCTCTCAGGCTTATTGCAATTGCATAAAACTCGCGCCACACTGCGCCTACCGTGCCTCTGCACCATCAACAAAACATTTATGTGTTTACTATAGCGAGTCCGCTTCGCGACTGCATTTATGTGTTTACTTTGGCAAGTCCGCACCGCGACTGCTTCAGCAGCGCGACACTCACAGCAACTACTTCTGTACCAAAGACAGTCTTTACTACAGGTTCAACATTTTCTCTGGCGCATTGCTAACTTACAGCATAAGAATGTCCGTGCATTCATGTGGGTTTACACATATAGTACATGATTCAATATAGAAAATGACGTTACATAAGAAATATATCTAGCATACATGAAATGAAAAATACATGAAATAAACAAATTTAAGACAATATATACATTACGTTAAATCAAACTAAGATACAGCGACAGGTGTACTCTTACAGTAGAACATGCCCACTTCATACAACCATCAACTGATCAAAGTCCGGTTGCTTGGATTTTCGAAATATATTTTTCAATAAGATCCTCCGCATTTACGTAGTACCGGATATTACGAGGATGGGTCAGTAAATAAGTCGTAAACTGAGGTAGACTACCCAGTACTGCGTTTACAAGCCTGAAAATTGCTTTAATGTTCAGTTGACTCCACCTGTAAATTTAAACACTCGACCCGTCGTTCGAGAAGACTTTGAAAGCCTGGAGCTTGGAATTTGTGGTAGCGTTTGCATCCTATAAGTGACACTCTTGAGCTGCCGGTTTATTTGGTTTCTTAACTGCTGCAAGCTACAAGACATGTGTCGTACTGGTAGAGGAATACCACTAAACAGCTCGCAGTACTAGCGAGTCTACCTCAGTTTGCGACTGATTTACTAACATCCTCATACTAATGTACACTCCTGACCATTAAAATTCCAACACCACGAAGATGACGTGCAACAAACACGAAACTTAACCGACAGGAAGAAGATGCTGTGATATGCAAATGATTAGCTTTTCAGAGCATTCACACGAGATTGGCCCCAGTGGCGGAACCTACAACGTGCTAACATGAGGAAAGTTTACAAGCGAGTTGACTGGAGTTGCTTGGTGAAACGTTCATGTGATGCCTCGTGTAAGGAGGAGAAATGCGTACCATCACGTTTCCGACTTTGCTAAAGGTCGGATGGTAGGATGGTAGCCTATCGCTATTGCGGTTTATCGTATCACGACATTGCTGCTCGCTTTGGTCGCGATCCAATGACTGTTAACAGAATATGGAATCAGTGGGTTCAGGGCAATATGGAACGCCGTGCTGCATCCCAACGGCAGTCGAGATGACAGGCATCTTATCCGCATGGCTGTAACGAATTGTGCAGCCATGACTCGAACCCTCATTCAACAGATGGGGACGGTCTGAGTACTGATTTCTCCGGATCTATGCACTCAAATTGCGTGAAAATGTAATCACATGTAAGTTGTAGTATATTTGTCCAATGAATACCCGTTTATCATTTGCATTTCTTCTTGGTGTAGCAATTTTAATGGCCAGTAGTGTAGCATCTTGTAAAGAACGACATTACCCGCTAACCGACAAAAGTTTGGGGAAGTACATGGTTCTTCAGGATCAGATTCAGAACTGCAAGTCACAAATTGAACATATTTTCTACATCAATCTTCCGGCGGCGTGCCGGAAAAAAAAGCTTAAGGGACTTAACTGCGGGATCATCAGTTCCTAACTTACAAACTAATACTAAATACAACACAACCATCCATTCCCGAGGGAGGATTCGAACTCCCGACGGGAAACGGCCCCGCTCATCGGAGCATAGCGCCTTCAATGCGCTCGATCGTGTTAGAAAGTAATAGCTCCGAATTTTCAGTTGTGTTACCACTCTCGGATGATGTATTACATGGTCAAGTTTTCTGCAACGTTGACCCAAGTTTAAATCTTCTCCTGGTAAAGGTACACGTAGCGCCTAACATGGCGGTGCCTAACATAACGTAATTACTACAGTACGTGAGACACGATGTTCTGTAATAGTGTTTCTGACTTCAACTGAAATCCGTAAAGGAAAGAAAACATCTGTGATGTGCGACGTTGGGTTGTTAGCGTTCGAAATCAAGGCCCGCCTCCGAAGTCCAGTGGAGACTATTGTGGTTTGCCACCCACGGGGCCAGCGTTGAATTTCTGGTCGGACCGGGGATTTTCTCCGCTCGGCGACTGGGTTTTGTGCAGGAGTCATCAATCTTTACATCGTCATCGAAATGCAAGTGCCTCCTAAAAAGACTTGCACTTGGTGGGCTGAGCACGACTGCGACCTAACGGTCAAAAATGTCACACGATCATCGTCATCATCATCATCATCAGTATGTGATTAGGAGACCAACAAACGGCGTGCACTTGACACTATCATTCGCTAAATACGCGATATCCTCAGTTGGTCAGACTCATAACGGCAAGTAGTGCACCTGGAGTAGACAGACATGCACATCCGCCATTGTAGTTCCTTCGCGTCGACGCAGCACAGCGCAGGGCAGTATGTACGTTTTCAGCATGGGTGGCTGTGCACCTCCGAAAAGAATTGTTCTAATCGTTCAGGGAACAGTTTCCGCGTTTTTTTTCCGTTTCCAGTGGATACTTAAAAGCGTAAAACATTGGTAATAAACTGTCCACAAATGGTGACCGGAGTGGTCTCCACAACTGTGCAAAGTGGGTGAAATAATTTGTAGTTATCTACAATCTGAACACATTGTAAATGAAAGTTTTCTACAAGTGGTTTTTCTTTTTCTTTTTTTTTTTTTTTCCCGAAGGGTCCGAATTTATGATCTTTTTTTACAGACATTTCTATATCTATTGGCGATAACACAACACATCTACATATAGACAATAACAGTGATATTAACGATGTAGAGGCCTTCAGTTTTTTAATAATTATAATGGTTCATACGCATCGTTCTTCTAAACGATGATTGAAGCTATTGGGGTGTTAAAATGCACGATCGTCTATGAGCCTACGACATAGCAATCTTGCAGTTTACTGGCAAAGTGTCTTACCTCCCCATCAGACCTTCTTTATTCCTCTATTCAAGGGAATCGCTTTTTAATGCTCTATGTGCTTTTTATCATAAGTCGTGGTTTGTATGTTGATATTGTAACTGAAAACTTTTCTAAACGTCTATGTTGTTCGTTATTAAATTACTCATAAACCAATTTCTTCATTAAGAATTCGGAATAATTATAAATTTTCACCCTTTCAGGACACTGTGATAAGTTCAAAGGCAAAGTTGAAAATTTGTGCTGGAACGGGTTTCGAACCCGGTTGTCCCGCTTCGGGCCAGCGGTCGCTTTAACCGATTAGGCTATACAGGCATGCTTCCCTTCTAACCCAAATTCTTATATTGAAGGAGAGTTCGATAGTGGTTTTGCCCATTACTTCCTCTTGCTCGCAGCGAACACTGGTTCCCGCAAGCGATACATAGTCTGAATGCTTCCGCACTCAAATTATCAATTACAGGTGTGAGGCATATCTTACTGTTGATAAAGTGTCTGTTCTTTTAAGACATGTCCGAAAGAACAGAGACATTAACAGCCTGAGCTGTCGAATGCGAAGAAATGATCAGAATATACATCCAGTTGGGAAAATTCCAAAAAATATATTTAACGGTTTTTCTATGCATATAAAAATAATTTATTATGAGCATATTAACTTTTCTATCCCAATCTTTATTTGCCTTTTGAAACGTGTATTAGTAATGAAGAACGTGATATTTCAAAGCAATAACAGCAAAAATCCCCGCCTTTCAGAAGCTCACGCTATCGCCGCATAGAACTAAAATGACGATTGATGCACATGCCCGTCTATTCCCAGGTGCCCTACGGCAACGCGTGTGTCAGACACTCCATAGGAACCCCACGTTTTTTTGATGACACCCAAACCTTCAGATGTCAGACACTCAGATCGGTACCAAACGTTTTATGTCGATACAGTATCAGCCGAAACTTCTATATAATTCGTGCTATGTGCTGCCGTCCAGGAGAACGTGAGTAAACTATAATAATAATAACATCTAACCTACGTAGTAGAGGAAAAGCACAACTGTGAGAGCTCAAAAAAATGTTCAAATGTTTGTAGAACTTATGGGACTTAACTACGGGATCATCAGTCCCTAAGCTTACAAACTACTTATGGAATACCTAAGACTAAGGACGGCACAAATATCCATGCCCGAGGGGGGATTCGAACCCCCGACCGTAGTGGCCGTGCAGACCGTGACTGGAGCGCCTCAGTCCCCTAGACCACCGCGGCCGGCTGTAAGAGCTCAGAAAGTTGTGCTAGCGTGGGCTGGTTGGTGGACCGTCTGTTCATCGAACAGAGGGTCGTGGGTTCAAGCCCCGCCTAGAGCCTTTTTTTAAATGCAGTACATTGAAAATTGTTAAAAGAGAATGTCTATAACGTTCAACTGGTTCATTTCTGAAAACAGCACTGTCAGCTGCAGCAGTATCAGTAGCGTGCGGACAGGACAGCAACGTCAGCCCCACTTGATGGTGTGGGCAAACACACGGCACTCTAGCCACAGCACGCACAGCCGCTGAACGGCGGTGCTGCCTATCTAGCAGTCAATTATTTTTATTATTGTTATTATTACTGTTACTATTATTATTACTTTAATACTTCCGCAGGTATGGTGCAATTGTTTCTTTCTTCTACGAATATACTCTACAGTTTACAGGTATGCTACTTTCAAATAAAACGAAGTAGAGGCAAACTGCCTATAGCACAGTGCTATAAAATCCGAACAGTCATTTTACATTTCAGGAACATGTTGTCCCACGTAACACTCGGTGTACGTTTGTCGACGTAGAACAATTTGCAACGTCATACAAAAAAAGAAAAAAAAATCGAGCCTCCAAAGTTTGAACAGAGGACCCCCGTAACGTCAAACATACGCTCTGTCAACTACCCGACGGGAGTTCAGCGCGGCAGACCCCTACAGAAACGCTTTTCCTGTGCTCTGTAGGACAGGTGTGACATATTATTTCCCTTTTACTCACCTTCTCTTGGACGGCAGCACATAGCACGAATTACGAGGCGCTTCCAGAAAGTAAGTTCCGTTTGGTAATAAAATGAAACTGTACACAGATACAGAAGAAATTTTTATAGCACAAAATTCAACAACTCTTAAACTACTTTTCCGCATAACTGCCGAAATTTTATAGGCACTTGTCATAGCGTGCCACACGTTTTTGCATGCATCCTTCACAGAAGGTTGCCGCCTGTGTATTCAACCATGTGGTAACAGCTCTTTATCGTCGTTGAAGTATTGACCACCAAGATTTTAGGTGTAAGAAGAGATGAAAGTCGCTAGGAGAGAGGTCAGAGCTGCATGGAGCATGATCAAAAAGGTCCCATTGAAATTTCCGTAAGAATTGTTTGGTCACATTCGGTGTGTGAGGTCAGGCATTATCGTGAAAAGAAAAATCTTTTGACAGTAATCCTCTTCTTACACCTAAAATCTGTCCTTGGTGGACAACACTTCAACGATGACGACGAGCTGAAAGAACATGTTACCACATGGTTGAATACAAAGGCGGCAACAACCTATGAAAAAGGCACACAAAACCTTGCGCCATGCTATGACAATTGCCTACAAAATTTCGGAAGCTATGTAGAAAAGTAGTTTAACAGTTGTAGATTTTGTACAATCAATATTTTTTTCTGTATCTGTACCCGTTCGTTTTATATAACCAAACGGAACTTACTTTCTGGACGCGCCTCGTATATACAAGTTTCGGCTGATACTCTATCGATATACAATGTTTGGTACCGATCTGAGTGTCTGGCATCTGAAGGTTTGGGTGTGAGTCTACAGGCGGCAGACGAGGCATCGTGATAGCTCATCGGCGCTTGCATCGGTAGCTTGCAGTTACCTGTGTAGGAACGAGCAATTTCGTAGATATTGTTGTTTTCTAGTCTGCAAAGTAGTCACTGATTTCCCGGCCGTGGAGTCGACATGTGCACCGCAGCATTTCCATTTTAAATCGGCCCATTTCCTGACTGCAGTTCTTTCTTTCCGCGCCGTGCGCTTGTCGCGAATGAGGTAAACTGACGTAAAGTGATATTTTTTCGCCGGTAGCAGTTCGGCGTTCCTCAGACGTGCCGTTCCGCGGAAACCTCCCCAGGGCTGTCGGGTTGGCGGCCGGCCTTCAGGTAACATTCCGCACGCGAGGCGCCCCGCCTTACGTAAAGCGCGACCACTTTGCCGAATGGCGCGTGGCGCGGCTGCAGGCAGGTAGCGCCTGTTACGTGGCCACACTGTCTTCCCTGATTTGCGCCGCCCCCGCGTCTTCAAACTGCAACACAAGGCTGCACCGGGCACGACGGTTATATAAAAGGAAGGCAGCGGCCCGAGTATCTACATCTACATAGATACTCTGCAAATCACATTAAAGTGCCTGGCAGAGGGTTCATTAACCACTTTCATAACTTTTTTCTACCGTACCATTCTCAAATAGCGCGCAGGAAGAAAGAACACCTAAATCGTTCCGTTTTCGATCTGATTTCTCTTATTTTATTGGGATGGCCACGTCTTCCTAAGTAGATGGGCGCTAGCAACATATTTTCACATTCAGAAGTAAAAGTCGGTGATTGAAACTTCGCAAACAGATCACGCCGCAATGAATAACGTCTTTCTCTTAATGATTTCCACCACAATTCGTGCAACATTTCCGTGACGCTCCCCCCCCCCCCCCCGTAACGTGATAAAACAAAACGTGCTGCCCTTCTCTGAATCTTCTCAATATCTTCCGTCAGTCCCACCTGGTGAGGGTCCCACAAGGGGCAACAGTACTCCAGGAGAGGACGCACAAGTGTGATGTAGGCAGTCTCTTTGGTGGAGCTGTGCATCTTCGAAGCGTTCTGCCAATGAAACGTAACCTTTGGTTCGCCTTCCCCACAATATTTTCTATGTGTTCTCTCCAGTCAAAGTTGTTCGTAATCGCAACTCCTAGGTATTTGGTAGAATTTACGACCTTAAGGTTTGACTGATTTATCGCGTTATTGAAGTTCAGCGGATTTCTTTTAGTGATCATGTGTATTACTTCACACTTTTCTTTATTTAGTGTCAGTTACCAATTTTCGCACCATGTAGAAATTTTGTCTAAATCGCTTTGCAGTTGCTTTTGATCCTCTGTTGACTTCACTAACCGATAAACGACAGCATCATCCGCGAACAGTCTAAGGGTGCTATTCAGATTGTCTCCTAAATCGTTTATAAACAGAAGGAAGAGTAGGGAACCTATAACGCTTCCCTGTGGAACGCCAGATATCACTTCTGTTTTACTCGATGACTTACTGTCAATTACAACGAACTATGTTCTTTCTGATAGGAAATCGTGAATCCAACAGCACAATTGGGGAGATATTCCAGAAGCACGCAATTTCATTAGAAGCCGCTTGTGGGGTACAGTATCAAAAGCCTTCCGGAAATCCAGAAATATGGAATCGATTTGACGTCCCCTTGTCGATGGCACTTAACACTTCATGTGAATAAAGGGCAAGATGTGTTTCGCAAGAGTATCGGGGCATGTTATAGGAACCACGGTATCAAGCAAATGTATGTGAAACGGAATAATGTTATTAGATAGGGACGGATGATTATTACAAGGGCTACATAAAAATTACATAGAACTATTAACTTTTTCCGAAATGACTTCATTGGCACAGGTCGGATTGTAGTCTGTCGCGATTGCATTTTATCGTCTCGCGACATTGCTGCCCGCGTTGGTCGCGATCTAAAGACTGTTAGCAGAATATGGAATCATTGGGTTCAGGAGGGCAACATGGAACGCCGTGCTGGATCCCAATGGCCTCGTATCACTAGCAGTCGAGATGACAGGCATCTTATCTGCATGGCTGTAACGGATCGTGCAGCCAAGTTTCGCTCCCTGAGTCAACAGATGGGGACGTTTGCAAGACAACAACCAACTGCACGAGCAGTTCGACGACGTTTGCCGCAGCATGGACTATCAGTTCGGAGACCATGGCTGAGGTTACCCTTCACGCTGCATCACTGACAGTAGTGCCTGCGATGGTGTATGCAACGACGAACCTGTGTGCACGTATCGCAAAACGACATTTTTGGATGAATCCAGGTTTTGTTTATAGAATCATGATGGACGCATCTGTGTTTGGTGACATCGCGGTGAACGCACATTGGAAGCTTGTATTCGTCATTGCCTAACTGGCGTATCACCCGGCGTGATGGTATGAGGGGCCATTGGTTACACGTCTCGGTTACATTTCAGATGTGTTACGACTCGTGGCTTTACCCTTCATTCGATCCCTGCGAAACCCTACATTTCATCACGATAATGCACGACCTATATTGCAGGCCGTGTACGGCCTTTCTGGATACGGAAAATGTTCGACTGCTGCTCTGGCCAGTACATTCTCCAGATCTCTCACCAATTGAAAACTTCTGGTCAATAGTGGGCGAGCAACTGGCTCGTCACAATAAGCCAGTCACTACTCTTGATGAACTGTGGAATCGCGTTGAAGCTGCATGGGCATCTGTACCTGTACACGCCATCCAAGTTCTGTTTGACTCAATGGCCAGGCTTATCAAGGCCGTTATTATGGCCAGAGGTGGTTGTTCTGGGTACTGATTTATCAGGATATATGCATCCAAATTCCAAGGTGTCAGTTCTAGTATACAATATTTATCCAATGACTAACCGTTTATCTTCTGCATTTCTTCTTGGTGTAGCAATTCTAATAGCCACAAGTGTTTATATATATATATATATATATATATATATATATATATATATATATATATATATATATTCCTTACTCTGTCCATTCTTGATTTTCCCTGAACTGCTCTGAGAAATTTCATTTCCCCTGCTTGCAGTCCGCTCTAGTCCCTTTCTGTCATTGCCCATGTTTTCCTCCATAGGTGACAATAGGGAAGTAGTAACTACTGTACACAAGGAGATTTGCTTTTTTTTGGAACTTCCTTATTCCAAAGCAGATTTTATTGTTGGATAGAATTTGCCTCACTTCTGTAATCTTCTGTTAATTTCATTGGTTATTCTTCCATCGCTAGTGGCGGGCCGCGGATGCCGAGGGGACTGAGGCGCTCCAGTCACGGTCTGCACGGCCACTACGGTCGGGGGTTCGAATCCTCCCTCGGGCATGGATATTTGTGCCGTCTTTAGTATAAGCTAGTTCGTAAGTAGTTTGTAAGTTTAGGGACTGATGACCCCGTAGTTAAGTCCCATAAGCTATACAAACATTTCCATCGCTAGATATTTCACTCCCTAAATAAGTGAAACTATGTACTGAAACGTTTCTCATTCACAACATTGTCTTCGGTTGACAGAAAAAAATGTATATTACTCTCCGTGGAAACCACCTGTTTCTTTCCGTTCAGGTATAACACAGCTGTGAGGTACGCAGAAAATTGGGTCATAACTAGTACCTTTGTTTCATTTCCTCTAATGATGAAATATAATAAAAATTAATTCTTATTGCAGTGGTCTTTGAATACTGGATAAATAACTAGAGTGGAAGGACAGGCAGAAGTCAAACCGCGCCTGTTTGCAGCGGACGCCCACACGCCTGAGACGTCATTAGCATCGCGCGCTGTGTGCAGACAATACAGCCGCGACACAGCGTTATCAGCAGCGCGTCACTCGTCGCAATCCGCGCCAGTTCCAATGCGCTCTTTCATTAGCGAAATGATGGATCAGTTGGTGAAAGGGGTATTAATTTCCACGTCCGCAAGGCACAACACGACATGGGGTTTGTCACGTCCGCCGAAATAATAACAGCACGGCTGGACACAGTGGCCGTGCGCCGACCGTTCATACTTGCGGGCTAGTGACGTCACAGAACAGCTCCACAATTGCTGACGTCAGTGATGGCGTCATGTTGGCGCACCGGAGCTAGTGACGTTTTCATCTTTCATACGGTGAAATAATAATTGAAAGAAAATTATCGGTAAGATGGAGGTCAGTATGGCTTTACGAGAGACAAAAGCAAGAGAAATGCAGTTCTCTCGCTGCACTGCTTAATATTAGCAACAATCTTTATGTATTGAGTGCCCGTGTATTTGTATTGCATGCAAAATTTTAATTTTATTCCGCTCTTAACGAAATTTTACACACAGGACACTCAAACCTAGAGAAAGATTGCCGCAGTGTAAGGATTACGTACAACACATGGTTCATGAGGTACAACGTAATAACCGCGGCAAAATAGACGTGCGCACTGAGGCGCCTTGGTGCGGCCGCGCGGCACTGCAGGCTAACTTGAGCCCAAAACCGATAAACTTTGTTTGTGGGATTCGAACCCACGCCTCCGTAGAGACTGGTGCCTTAAACCAGCGCCTTAGACCGTCGGGGGTTAGAGTCCTACATCGGGCGTGGTGTTTGTGATGTCCTTATCATACGTTAATTTAAGTCAGTGTAAGTGAAAAAACTCCAGTTTCCACCTGGATAGTGTGTGTGTCTGATGTCTGCTGTGCCAGTAATACCAGTTTGAGATCAGGATGTGACAGTGACATCAGCCTCCACAATAATGATGAGGAACACATACGACACTTGTCTATGACTTATTGCCAAATCAGCAGCATTAGCGGCGCCTGTAAAGAAAGATGAGCTAGAAATAGTTAAGTTCCTTCTGGTAAAATGGAACGAGAAGGAATACCCGGAAGTCATCCTCGCTATAGAAGCAGAAGGTGTTACAGTGGACTGCATTAAGCCTACACGAAAAGCTTGGAGATGGCCCAAAAATAAGAATGTTTTGTTGCATAAATTTGAAGGTGTGGTACCGACAATAGAACCCCCAAAAATAATAAGAGGTTTGTTTTCTTTTTAACTGTACTGTAAACATTCTTATATATCTACATTCTCTTGTTTGTACAATATCTAAATAGTGTTGTTCAAAATTAACATTCAGAATTAATACTTGTTCTTGAATAAACGTTTGGAAGTTCACTGGATGTTCAGAAATTATGTAATTCAAATAAACAACAACCTACTTGGAGTCCAACTACCGTCAAATGGCTATGGGAATTACAGTCTGGGTTGAAGTAACTCAACCGTAATGTTAAATTGAGCCCAAACATATGAAAAAATATATAAATATTTACTACATCACAAACAATGCGTACTGCACGTTAAGGTATCCATAATGATCCATAGTTTAATAATATAAGGTGAGTATGTCGGTGACAACTACCTGTTGTGCTCATTTTTAAACATAATGTTGGAAGTGGTTATGGTATATCGCCCCAAATTAGCGATTGGATAGGTTATTTCCTGTCAGAGAGGACACAGTTCGTAGTAATCGATGATAAGGCATCGACTAAAACAGAGGTGATATCGGGCGTTCCACAGGGTAGTGTTATTGGTCCTCTGCTGTGCCTTATTTACTTAAACGATTTATGGGTAAATCTAAGTAGCTCCTTTGGGTTGTTTGCAGATGACGCCTTCATTTATCGTCTAGTGAAATCATCTGAAGATCAAAACCAACTGCAGAACGATCTGAATAAGATATCAGTATGGTTAGAAGTTGGCAATTGATTCTAAATAATAAGAAGTGTGAAGTCGTCCACATGAGTACGAAAATAAATGCGTTAAACTTTGTTGACAAGATAAATCAATCAAAAGTGAAGGCCGTAAACTCCACAAAATACCTGAGAATTACTATTACTTCAGACTTAAACTGGAAAGAACACATAGATAATGTCGTGGGAAAGGCGAACCAGAGACTGCGTTTTATTGCCAGAACCCTTAAAAGATGCAACAGAACTACAAAAGAAACTGCATACACTATGCTTGTCCGTCCAGTTTTGGAGTATTAATTGCCCAGTGTGGGATCCTTGTCCTCCTTGACGGAGGTCATCGAAAGTCAAAAGAAGGGCAGCTCGTTTCGTATTGTCACGATACAAGGGAGACAGCGTTACGGAAATGATACAGAATCTCGGATGGGAATCATTACAACAACTGCGCTTATCGCTGCGGCGTGGGCTACCTACGAAACTCCAATCGCCCACATTTTCCTCCGAATGCGAATATATTTTGTTGACTCCCACATAAATAGGTAGAAATGATGTTCAGAATCAAATACGAGAAATCAGAGCTCGAACGGAGAGATTCAGGTGTTCTTTCCTCCCGCGCGCTATTCGAGAATGGAATGGGAGGTAAATAGCAGGCGCGGTTAGTAATTAAAGGCTCTGAGGCGGAGCCGCCCCAAAAAATTATTTGAAATATATGTACCAACAACATATTACAGAATTATAATCATCAGAATTCATTTACATTTTTCCGTCACTCTGATGTAAAGAATGAAGATGAATGTTTTTGGAACTGTTGATATTGAATGATGTTTTTCAATCGGGTAGTAGCATTAAGGCTGCGCCTTGACGTGTCGTTTAGCTGAATGTAGTGGAGGGTTGGGAGTGGGGGTTCGTTGGTGTATTGCTTTTATGGGTGTCTCGATGGCTCCGAGCTTGTAGCCTAAGAGTGTCCTACCAACCTCCACACTACCTTCACGTTCTTCCGCTTACTTCAAAAGAGAATAAAGAGTGGCTGAAACTCCACTATCGAATCTCTTGTCTCTGTTTATGTGTATTATGTTTTGGTGTGCGGTTTACCACTCGTTAGTTTTACTGTTTTAATAGAGTTTTAGATAACTTTTTGTTTCTGATATTGGCTGTTGTATCGAGTGTTAGAATAAGTTCGCAAATTTCTCACTAGAGTGCACTACAATGCGGTACCGTAAAGTGTCACCACCTAGCGAGAGAGTTGCGAATGATTTAAGAAAAAAGCGCGCGAAATATGTCCCGTTACTTTCGATTCCGTTCTAGCTGATTTGAGTTTGCGGTTAATGTGTGTTAGTATTTTCGTCTTTTGTGCGTGTATTGTGGCTAACTTTTAGTGATTTTTACTTCAAACTGATCTGCTAGAATCGATTTATGAAGTAGGCCTATGCCTCAATCTCATAAGGAGTGAACTGTCGCAAACAAATTACCTCGCAATCGAAGTTGACGAAACGACTGACTGTCCAAATTTGTCCCATTTTTTCTTTATAATTACTGGGGAAAATAAATGAAAGATTTATTTCCTTTGTACGAGCGAAAAGCCACACTGCAGAGAATGTAACTGCAGCAATTCTCGGCGAGCTGGAGAAAATGAATATACATAAAAAACCGGAAAAACTGATAGCTCAGTGTTACGACGGTACTCCTGTTATGAGTGGCCGCAATAATGGAGTTCGGATAAGGATGAAAGAAGTGTATCAAAATGCGCACTTTATTCACTGTTACTCGTAATTATATATTACACCTCATGTTTACAATTGAAATTATCTTAACATTAAGCAAGCAGTGTAGTTTATCCACACCACTTTAAAGATTCCTTCAAACGGTGTCGTTTAGTACTGTTTATTGCGATAAAGTCTTGAGATGTAATATCACTAGATAAAAGCTATCAGAAGGCTTTATGTTGGTTTTAGCCTTTGATTTTTAGTTGCTTCTGAAACAGGAAGAAGGTGTAGTACGTAAAGTTTCAGGTAAAATATGACATTGTCCCCCCACCCCCTTTCTGGAAATCATCGTGGTTACAGACTGACACGTAGCTCGAGGTCTAGGTTTGTTCCGATCAGTAAATGTCAGAGCCTTTCCTAGTATGAAAACCACGAGCCGCGCCTGGTAAATAGTATAATGCTGGTTCGATGAACCCTCTGCCACGCACTTAAATGTGATTTGCAGAGTTTCCCATGTAAGATGTAAATATAGAAGTTTCGAAATCTGAGCACAAGTAGCCTGCATTTACGGTATTTCACGAGAGCTGTTCGATGTACCCTCTGTCGTGCACTTAAATTTGTCTAGCGGAGTATTGACGCAGATGTAGAAGTACACGACTGCCTCACTTGGCTCGGCGTTGAGGTGTCAATTCGTGAGTGTGTGGGCTGCACTGGCTGCGGGTCGCCCACGTTCGGTTCGTGGTCCGATCTGCGCGGCGGCAGATGGTGGGCTAATTCTCGGAACAGGCGGCTGCCGTTGCGAGAATTAGCGGCAGAGAGAGCAGGGCAGGGCAGGGCAGGGCAGGGCGGCTGACAAGCGCTGTGTGCGCTCCTCTAGACGCGTCACCGCCACAGACACCGCCACTGCCGCCAAGAACAACAGCGGGCGCGCCCACTGTGTGTGCGTCCCGCAGCCTGTCAGCTGTCTGCCGCGACTCGCCGCCTGCAGGCCCCTGCAGCCGGTGCCCGAGGGAGGCTGAGTGCTCAATGTGTGTGTGTGTGTGTGTGTGTGTGTGTGTGTGTGTGTGGAGTTCCTCCTAACGGACGCTTTACGCCCACCCGTATACCGCTGCACAGTGGGACGAAATCCCCAAAACGTGGCCGAAACCCCGAAGCCAGCCGCGTTGGCCGAGGGGACTGAGGCACTCCAGTCACGGTCTGCACGGCCACTACGGTCGGGGGTTCGAATCCCCCCTAGGGCATGGATATTTGTGCCGTCCTTAGGATTAAGTTGTTTGTAAGTTTAGGGACTGATGACCCCGTAGTTAAGTTCCATAAGTTCTACAAACATTTGAACTTTTTTTTTTTTTTTTTGTCATCGCTGGCCTTCAGTCCGAATTTTTTTTATAATTTGACAATTTTTAATCTCCATATCTTCCACCCCCTTATAGCTATCGGCACGGAACTGCTATGGTGTACAGCGGAAGACAACAACAAAATGTTCAAATGCCTGTTAATCTATCGGACGAAACTGCGTGGTCATCAGTCCGTAGCTTGCAAACTACTTAAACTAAGTAAACTACCCTAAGGGCAACAAACACACCTATGCCTCAGGGAGGACTCGAACCTCCATGACGAGCAACCGCGCTCTCTGTAGCGAGGCGCCTTAGACCGCTCGGCTACTACACCGCGGCACTTCGGACAACAATTACACACATACCATTCGTTTGCGTTCTGTAGTTTTCGCTGCAGAGCGAAATATTAACACACACACACACACACACACACACACACACACACACCCGCGCGCTAGCGCGCGCGCGCGCGTAGAATTTTATATACGCCCATAACTTTCCATCCCATTATTCTCCACCCTTTTATCTTTATCAACCCTCAAGCAACAATGCAATCAATAAAACCATTTTCAAAGAGTAAATATAATTTTCAAAGAGTAATTATTGTTGCGCATTTCGCCTTATATTCTTCAAATTACTAAATATCTATCAGATCGCTATAAAACCGTGCCTAAAACCTTCCTCAGGCATAAATTAGTAACTGTACAAACATTAAAGTATCTACGTTTTGTCGTTCGGACGTGATAAGCGTACACCGAACAGACATTCACAACCGTGCATAAGGCCTTCCCTGGGTAGACATTAGTAACTGTACAAATTTTTAGCTCTTTATGTCTTGTGATTCAGACATGATAAACGTACACTGAACAGACATTCACATTTATAAATATAGATATTCCTTTTTCATCGAGTTTACATTTTGCCTTTTAAAAAGATTTTGATTGCTAGTTTACAATAATTGATACAATTGTAAGCACAATTTCTTGCCTTGGCTTTTGCAAAATCTTAGACGATTCTTTAAATCAATTATGTCTGCTGTTTCTCGTTCAACTGACAAAGTTGCCAACCCCACCAGTCTTTCTTGAGTCATTGTGGATCGCAGATATTTTTTATGAGTTTTAATTTCAAGAAGCTGCGCTCACCACTGGCTACAGACACAGGAAGAGCAAGCAGCACTCTTAGTGCAGTAACTAATTTAGGTACAATGTCTACAAGTCCATTTTTACAAATATAACTCTATGTCCTGTGACCCGGAATTATTGGGTACTCTGCTAACAGTCGGTTGTAATTCATAACATAGATCAGTAGCATCAATATCTTTACAGTCTTTGTGAATTAGAGACTCTTCCAAATTAACACATTCTTCAAGAACAGCTTTGGGAGTTTTATTTTGTATATCATGTATGTTGTACAGGAAGCCAAATACACGATTTAGGTTGTTAATCTGATGAAATATCTCGTCCATTGAGTTTAGTGCAGTTTCGCCAGCACTGATAACGGGACGATTAGTTGCAAACTGCTACTCGTCTATTCATTAAACGCTTACTATCAAAATTCTGAAGAGTCAAAGAGAATGTATGCAACACTGACTTGCGTCTTGTCTATTGCCTGTTGTTCTTTCTATTTGTAGTAATCGGTAATTCATGGCACCAGGAACCGCAGCGCAACAGCAAAGTAAACCGCATCGCGAGCGCACGAGGGTTCGTCGCGCAACAGAAATTTGCTCCCCCCCCCCCCCACCCACCCTCAAATTCGAGCGCTCTAGGCAATTGCCTAGTTTGCCTAGAGGGACGGGCCGGCCCTGGATAGCTGTCGACTTACGTCAGTTCAGAAGTGGCCTTCGTCGAGAGCACACATGGTGCTGTGAAAGCAAGGCAAAAATTTACTCTCGTTTTGTGAGTGAATATTTTGGTAGTGAAGTGAAGATAGATCAGCTCTACACGATGGAAGCATTTGCTACAGCTATGTACAAAATGTTCGTTGACTAAATCGGTATAAATTTCATGATTATCCTATTCATATTATTTTTTTCCCGATGCCTGTGCAAAACGACCATGCTTTGCCGAAATTGCATTATCAACTAGAGTTAAAGTAGCATATACCGCAATATACCGCGGAATTTCAACTCACAGACTATGGACTGATAAATTATGTGGTGGAATTGACAAGAATCAGCTGCCAAAATCTGCCATTTCTCTTGTGTAATGAATATTTACAAGTGAGAGTGCGGCCGACTTTTCGTAGCACAACATGGTCGCTGCAGCGCGCGGTGCGGTAGGTTACGGAACTATATTACTTCTATCGTTATTTATACTATTACATTTTTTTTTTTTTTTTTTTTTTTTTTTTTTTTTTTTTTGTGTTCTGTCACCGACTCTGATGATTATAACGTGTAGGCTTTCACGGCCGGCGTCTTCAGTAGTTAAAACTTCCGGGCTGAGAGGCCGTGGTCGAACAGTAGAAATTTCTTCCCCTAACGTTTCGTCGCCGGCTGCGGGCAACATCTTCTGAGGTGAGTCGACTCACCTCAGAAGATGTTGCCCGCAGCCGGCGACGAAACGTTAGGGGAAGAAATTTCTACTGTTCGACCACGGCCTCTCAGCCCGGAAGTTTTAACTACTGACTGACTCTGATGATTGTTTCATTATATTATTGAATTACAATGTGTGTGGATTCGAAGAACTTTTTTATTTATATTTTCCACAAATATTCTGTTATTTTGTCATAATAAACAAATCACGTTGGCAGTGTATTAATTATTAGTGCCTAAATACTACGTATACACTGTTATTAATAAGTTATGGAATTTCATGTGTCAAGTTGCTATATTAGCTCCGCCATTTAGTTTAGACAATTTTTACCATCAAATTCGTAATCAGCGACCTCAAAAACCTCCATGTGATGAGTATTGCGTAAATTAAACGTCTTTCTGGGGTTTTGGCCAAGTTTCGGGCGCTGTGCCGAATCGCGCTGAATGAACAACTTTGCTGACCGTCTAACAAGTAGACCAGATGGGTGTCGGATTTTATAATTTATATATATATATATATATATTACGCGAACTTCAGAACTCAAACAACAACCAGCCAAAGGCACTGGAAGTAACTCTGAAGAATTCTCGAGAAAATCGACTTTAAAATTTTGCAAGTACACGTAAATAGCAATAAATGAGTCAGTTCCTGCATCGTTGTAGCTGAGGTGCTGCCGGTCGGCGTGGCTCAGCGCGGCCGGTTAAGGGGCTAAACGCCTTCTTTAATGAAAAAGCAGAGCCGAAAATTCAACGAACAACCAAGAACGAACTGAAATAACGACCGCGAAGCACAGGTCCACCTGAAGATATGGCGCTGGCATGTTAACATGCCGGCACTGCATACGAGGTTAGTGTAGGAGTGGAATCCAGTGCGACGCAAACCACAAACTACTGATAGTCGATCAGCGTAATGAGCTAAGGCTACAGTTCAACAGTATAAAGTTTGGTGAGGACTTTCAGTGGTCGAAATAATTGTACTGAAATTTATTCGCAATAGCGAATTTTTACTACTCCACTTGTATGAGGTGTAGAAGTTCTATCGATTGATAGCATACTCTGAAAGTCATCGTATGGTGCATGGCAGAGAGCACCTTGACCTGCATCTAAGCAGTACCTCTTCTGTTCCACTCGCAAACAGAGCAGGATAAAGACTGTCTACAGGCGTGCGTACGAAATATAGTTTACTTGATACTATCATCTTTATACGCGCAGCCAGCTTCCGATGTCGGTTCCCTAAATATTCTCAATAGTGGTCGCTATAAAAAGTCACCTTGCCTATTAGGATTATTGGTGGGGAGGCACTAAATAAATTATAGAACACGAGGAGGGTTAAACGAGAGATTTCCACGAGGAAAAGAAAGGATCCAAAACCACTCATGCTGCCCGTCGCCGTCCATATAATTGATTGGTTCTTAAAGCTCCTAATACGTGACAATTTAAGTCTAATTAAAATGTATTTTTTGATTACCGAGTGAAGGAAAGGTACATCAACTACTGTAGTAGCTATATAATTTATCCGGAAGATGTGATTCTTCAAATTCTCCTGGCGTACTTCATATCGAAATAATTCGCGGGTATGGAGACGACACTTTCGTGATATGGCCACATGGAAGAGACAAGCTCAATGACTACCTGATGCACCTCAATTCCAAACACCAGAACATCAGGTTTACTGTGGCAGTCGAGTTCGATGGAGTGCTACCCTTTCTGGACGTCCTGGTTAAAAGAAAGGTGAACGGAACTTTGGGCCACAGCGTCTACCGGAAAAAAAGACGCACACCAACTTTTATTTGCAGGCGGCCAGCTGCCACCAGCCAACTCAGAGGAACGGCGTGATCAAAGCATTGGTACATACGGCTCGCACTCTCTCTGGTGATGGTAGTATCAAGGAAGAAATTGAACATCGGAAAGCTGTTTTCCGAAGGAATGGCTGCAAGGAGTGACAAATTCGAAGAGTCTTACGTCCAAGACCCCCTGCACAACCGGCGGAACCAGAAGAGGACGCTCAGGAGGACGTATCCGTGACATTTATTCCTTTCTGTGGCGCGTTATCCGGGAAAGCAGGACGAATTCTCAGGAAGCGCCGAGTGAAGACTGTCTTCCACCCACCAGCTAAGACTCGAGCACTTTTTGGAACTGTGAAAGACGACCTGGAACTGCGGAGGCCCGGTGTCTATCAGATCCCCTGCCAATGTGGAGCAACATGTATAGGTCAGACAGTGCGTACTGTCGAGGATCGGTGCCGAGAAAACCAACGGCACATAAAATTACAGCAACCTAGCAAGTCGGCAGAACATTGTCTGACGGAAATACATGGAATGGATTACGATCGCACCAAGGTTCTGACAGAAGCGTCCAACTTCTGGGACTGTGTTATCAGGGAGTCTGTTGTGATACGTGTAAGGGAACTGGAAATATTTCGTGATAGCGGGTACATACTTAAGCCGCGGCACACGGAGCGTGTATCTGAACGAGTGTGGCCAACGTGGCGAGTTTCTGACACCACAACGAGCGAACCGCACGTTGGCGAGGCTTTCCCAACGTCTCAGGCAGTATCAAGCATGCCAGATATTCTCAAAGAGCGTCTGAATGATCACTAATAAGGTTGGAGAACGACACCGACGTCACACCACATGGCTATTTGGAGAGGGGGGCAGCTCTTTTCGATAGAGAGAGATGAAGACGCCATATTGGCCGTAGTATTTCATATATATATATATATATATATATATATATATATATATATATATAGGTATTATGAATGTATGACATTTCTGAGCAACTAAAAGTAACTGAGTAAACTGAGACTCCCTCGAAAACCGGTCATTAGGGGTACAATTTGTTGGAATAAATAACTGGAAACGTCTTATATGTGGTTAAAAAAAAATTCCTTATTACAGTAATCTGCCGTTTCAAAGGCAGGCAGGCTTAAGATCACCGGCCGCGGTGGCCGAGGGGACTAAGGCGCTCCAGTCACGGTCTTCACGGCCACTACGGTTGGGGGTTCGAATCCCCCCTCGGGCATGGATATTTGTGCCGTCCTAGTTCGTAAGTAGTTCATAAGTAGTTTGTAAGTTTAGGGACTGATGACCCCGTAGTTAAGTACCATAGACTATACAAACATTTGAACATTTTTTGCTTAAGATCGATCAACACGTTCTTCACATTATTTGCTGTAATTACAAGTCAGCAACCACCATATATATCAGTGGTGTATACAACACGTGTAATATCTTCATTGATGACGGCGCAATATGTTTGTGGCCGTAGCATAGTCAGCAAGTCATGGACTGTTAACTAGATGTTCTGCCACGGTGCTGGTTCAAGGCTGCTTAGGTGCAAATATTTTTCTTCTTATAATTTGGTTTTATGATAGACTCAAAGACTTTACTATAAATTTCGTATAAGTATACTTTATAATATTTGATGCTATGTACACAGAAGTGCACATCCTCTGAGTACTGAGTTTGTTGGATTTGTTATATGAACGGAACAATTTGCACCTTACTTAGAGTAAAACACGCACTTTATCCTTTCACGTTTTGAATTTAAACATTCTTAACATTCTTCTACAGCATAGTAACAATGACCGTGGAAGAATGACCTTTTAAGTTTTACCCAAAAGCGAGACTGTTGCAATAATGTTTGCCTCATATGAAGGCCTTTTTAAATTTTGTTTCGCACAGTTTGTCATGAAACTTTTATAATTCGCTGCACTTATTGACATAACATGCAACTTTTATAAGTCTTATGTTCATAGATATTTTGTTGTTACTTACGTAGGACTATGCCGCAAACCGTAACAAACATACGCACAAGCTCGGAAATAAGCGATTTAATAGAGGTAAAGTAGAGATTCCTCTCTCTTGATTTCGTAAACAGTGTGATTCCAGAACCTGATGCCGCCGACAACTGTCGCTGGAGCGCGCTGCGGTCGCGTGTAGCTCGTTGAAGCATGCGCCTCGTATGCACAAATCGCGCCGTCTCCGAGCGTTCAGCAACACGTTCGACTCGGCTCGTTGACCACACACGTTCAGACACATGCTCCGTCTGCCGACGGCTTTAGCAAGGCATGGTATCCCGCTGTTAGATTTCTGAAGACGGGGAACGAGATATTTGACAAAGAACTGACTGCGGTGATAGGTGGAGGAACAGCAGAAGAGCCGCCAGCACGCGCACCTGGGCGCGGACCTCGGGCTGAACACTCGGTCGGCGGGAGAAGCGAGAGCCGGGATGCTAGGCGCGGACCGCAGACAGAGCGGGTGGCGATAAAAGCGAAGCGAGGACCCCACTCAAGTCAGTTCATCAGCGCACCTGATGGACGAGTCCGAGTTGGACGGCCGTAGCGAACGCCACGCTGCACGAGTGCTCCGTAAAGCCCGGCGCAAGTAAGAAGATCGGTGGGACTAAGTCTCGCCTACTCTCTGCCATGGAGCTTCTGGCAGCAGAAGCACTTGCTGCGAGAGGCAAAGATCGCTCTCGCAAACGTCCCGTGCAGTGCTTTAAATGTCAGAAGCTCGGACATGTCGCCAAACCTTGCAAGGCTACCGCGGCATGTATGCGCTGCGCCCTTGCACACGACACACGGGATTGTCCAAAGACACCGGATAACCCGCCAAAATGCGTAAACTGCGGTGGCCCGCATACGGCTACAGGAAATGCAGTTATAAAGCAAACTGGAGCCGCCCCCGTACTTCAAAACGACGGAAGAAGATCCGCCAGGCTGATGCACCTATCCCATCGGCGGCACCGACCTGACCACCACCCCCCCCTCCCCACCGGATCGGCGGGTGGCTCGGAACGGAGTGGGACAGCATCTGCCGCAACAAACGACGCACTGGCAGCTCTCAACGCTGCAATTACAGCGGAAAGAGCAGGCTGGATGAAAGAACTGGAGACTGTCCGACGGGAAGTAGCCAGCCTTCGCGACGAACTACGAAGGAAGCATCACCCCCCGTGGTGACACGGGAAGGAATAGATGCGTCAACTCAGACAGAAGTCAACATCACTCCCGCTACGTCGCTGGAGACGATGGAGACATGCGACACCGCTGCAACGACAACTCGTGTTTCGACGCCATCGACTACGGGCTCTGACGTCACCTACACGAGAAACATCAGAGATGAAACGTATGCAAGAGCACCCGTTTCACATGGCGATGTCAACTGGCACCAAGACGACTGCCTACCACTACCGCGCGGCAAAAGTGTTGCGCCTGCACTAACGAAGATATATGAATCCATACGAAATTGCAGTTATCCGCACTGGGATAATCCCTTCCCATTCCTTCCCTCCCATCAGAAGCCATCCTTACCATACCCTCAAGTAATCATAGCCTATACTGTTGTTGTAGCCCTCAAAGATTGGCTCGAAAGAAGAGGCAGTCCGAACATCCGACACCTAGCAAAATTTACTGTCTTTACTCATGGGCAATGGGACGTCATGCACCGAGATCTTATCGAAGACATCACTGGTAAACCTTGGGAAGACACTGCAACGTGCGTGAATCCTCCTAATGCACTCACGGAGACGATGCTTACTGAGCCGCCAAACAAAAGAAATGCTACGAAACAGGACTCAAGACAACACAGAAAATCACAACAACGAAGATACTAAAAGCACAACATTGAAGAAAACACCCTCCTAGATGCCGACAAGAAGATAAGTCGACACTACTGAAGCAATAACACAACATCTGAAGATTGCGGGGCAATAGTAACGCCGGTCACACCAACAAAGACCTCGTTAACAATGAGACGACGAGGCAATTCAACAATTAAAGCGCCAACAAGACAACAAGAAGTAAGAAAAGAAAACAAATTATAGACGAAACAAACAATTACCCACAAACCCTGATGACAAATAAATAAAATAAAGAAGTCCTACCCCCTTACCAATAAAGAAATTCTGATATTGTAGGAAATGCCTTCCAGGTAAACCCTACTTAATAGAGCTACTGCAGTTAGTCTTAAGACCGTGGAGAGAGCGCACCTGATGATGGCAACGTGGTCGTTTGCCGAAATATTGTGCCTGTTGGACACTTAAACCCGGCAGTTTACCCGCGAATTATTTCGATACGGGAAGATGCTGGATCGGAAAAGCAGCGCCGAGTTTTCAGCTAGGTTATACATACAGAAGCCTAAGTGGACAAAGTGGAAGGAAATAAATTGGCACAGGGATAGGGGAAGTAATGGATCAGAGAGATTAATGGAAGGAGGGTAGCATGCATATCCAGGTCCCATGCATATTTATCAATTACGAAGCTTCACTGGGTTCAGTAGTTAGGGGATGTTTGGGAGTGGTTTTCAGGTCCACGTTGACCTACGTCCCGTGGGAAACATTCGACGATCTGGACTTTACGAAGTACCGGGTGATCAAAAAGTCAGTATAAATTTGAAAACTTAATAAATCACGGATAATGTAGATAAAGAGGTAAAAATTGACAAACAAACTTGGAATGACATGGGGATTTATTAGAACCAAAAAAAAAGAAAAAACTTCAAAAAATGTCCGACAGATGGCGCTTATCTGATCAGAAAAGCATTAATTAGCATAAAAAATTAAGACAAAGCAAAGTTGATGTTCTTTACTCTAAATGCTCAATATGTTGACCATCATTCCTCAACAATAGCTGTAGTCGAGGAATAATGTTGTGAACAACATTGTAAAGCACGTTCGGAGTTACGGTGAGGCATTGGCGTCGGATGTTGTCTTTCATCATCACTAGAGATGTCGGTCGATCACGATACACTTGCGACTTCAGGTAACCCAAAGCCAATAATCGTACGGATTGAGGTCCGGGGACCTGGGAGGCCAAGCATGACGAAAGTGGCGACTGAACACACGATCATCACCAAACGACGCGCGCAAGAGATCTTTCACGCGTCTAGCAATACTTATATTTTATTTTTATTTATTTATTTATTGTTCTAATAAAACCCTAAGTCATTCCAAGTTTGTGAGTAAATTTTTACCTCTATAACTACATTATTCCGTGATTTATTAAGTTTTCAAATTTATACTGACTTTTCAAACACCCGGTATATCGAGTCAAGTTGTCCATTCTACCATTAAAATAAGATGTCTGTGTGTACGTGTTTCTGTATGTGTTCGTCTCTGCTCCGATGATTTACTTTTCTCGGTGCCTCACTTGTTCGCAGTCGCATCGGGTCACCTGTAAACCACGTGGTGATATTTTACTTCATCGATGCATTATGAAACCTTTTGAATTCCACAGCGTAAGACATTAATCAGACGAAAATTTTGTAAATCTAATTTATGAGCTTACAGCAGCTGCAGGTAGTAAAGATGAAAATTTTGAGAATTAGGGCTCCTTATCTATTAGTTACAAATTTGTACTAAAGTAAATGATTTGTTTTTACACTATACGTATGAGAAACAGTGTATGCAATCTCAATTTGAGGGGTTTGTTTCACTGCAGGAGATAGAACGACTAAAGCATAATAGGTTGCTCGTGAACAATACCGAACAGACGAGGTTTGTTTGAACTGCTTTCAAGGCCGGCCAACCGTTAACTGCGGCAAATATTTGGCGCTTGCTCGCGGTAAATGTTTCCCTCGCAACACTAGTGCCGCCGTCGCCACTGGTGCTAATTGTTCAAACGGTTTGAACGTTCGGACGAAAGCTGGTAAACTTGTTTATTCTTCTTATGAGGCTGCGGAGTGTAATTCTATGCGTTGTCCACCTGCCTAACTTGTGACTCCCAACTCCACCCACTCACCCACCCACCCACCCACACCCACACACACACACACACACACACACACACACGTACACGTAAAAATAGGTAGCCATACTATATGAAAGAAACGGTACGTGGTATGTAATACCATAAACGTATTCGCAATGGCGAATATGAATCATAATCGGCTGTACAAATTAATGGTTTAAACTACATTGTTAATTGTGAAATGGATTAGTAATAATTTGGGAGATAGCATAGCTAGTCTGGTGAAATTGGATTTACGTCACAATGCGTGTCTGTAAAACTGTAATTCTTAATAAAATAACTGTTTTGTTAATACTGTAGTTTTGAAGCTCTGATAAAAGCACGATAATTTATTATCTGGTTGCAATGAGGGGAACATACTAGACGGTGTGAAATACCAACCGTCCTTCAGTTCAAGTAATTCAACTGCGTAAAAGTAAAAAATTTTCTTGAATTTTAGCCTTGATATCTGACCACGTATTGAAATTTTTTGTATAATGAAAAGTGTTATTCCTCAGTATCTTGTCTATTAATTGCACATCACTTTCTATATCGCGAATTACAGATACAGCAGCATGACAGAAATAACTTATAAATTTTGCATCTAACTTATTTAACAACTTACACAAGACACTTGTAATGACAACTGTTATTAACATTTGAACGTAGCAAATGCGACTGAATAGTACTGAGCTCTATATTGGATCTGAACTTCAATCAACACTAGTTTCATTTGGCTGACTGTGCACATGAAAACACTCGATTTGTCATGCAACTAATTCCATTCAGAATCTACCATTATTGCAACTTCCATTAACACACCTTAAATGAGTCGCCAATATCGTGATTACCACGTGGAATCTAACAGAATCATACACGTATCAAACTACACAAATTACTTTTACCAAAAATTCTGTGAAATTGTGAATAAAATTCCACTAGTTTCTAAAGGAAAAAAACTTACGATTTGTAAACTTACTATGATTACTGTTTAGATCCTCCCTTACACACAAGACCAACAATGCCTACAATGAAACTTCCTGGCAGACTAAAAATTGTGTGCCGGAACCGGGACCCGAACCTGGGACCTTTGCCTTTCGCGGGCAAGCGCTCTACCGACTGAGCTATCTCGAACCGACTCACGATGCTGCCTCACAACTTTACTTCCGCCAGTACCTCGCCTCCTATTTTCCAAACTTCACAGAAACTCTCCTGCGAATCATGCAAGACTAGCACTCCTGGAAGAAAGGATATGGTGGAGACATGGATTAGCCACAGCCTAAGGGATGTTTCCAGAATGAATCTTTCACTCTGCAGCGGAGTGTGCGCTGATATGAAACTTCCTGGCAGATTGAAATTGCGTGCCGCAACCGGGACCCGAACCTGGGACATTTGCCTTTCGGGTCCAGCTCCAACTGCAATGTTAAAAGCGGCTTTCCCCTCGCCCCATCCTGCCGCGTTGTGTGTGTGTTAACTTAAGTAGTTTGTAAGTCTAGGGACTGATGACCATAACAGTTTACAAACAATTGAACATTTACTGAATAAAATGGTGAAAGTTTTTAGTAAAATTTAAAGTTGTGAATGAAATAAAGATTGTTATAATTGCTTCGACTGTACCTCAGTCGCTTCTTAAGGAATCGTGTCGTATGTTGTTGTGTGTATTACGGGTGATTGTTAACATCGGTAATCTGACTGAAAACTTTATCAAAGTAATTCAGCGTATCTTAGAACAAAAACCAAATATATAACAAAAACACATTCTAACTTTGTGGCTTTATTCCGTGAGTATAACCAATTTAAAATCTTGTCGGAAACAGGCTGTCTCATTAATAACAGATGAATTTTCTGTGTAAGTTATTGATTGCAATTTATGTCTCAGTTCAACAACTATTCGTGTTGTAGCTCACTTGCCAGTTAACGCTAATTTATGGCCTACCTGTGCGTAATGAAATAGCATATGTGACACTGATCTCAAAATTACTGCCAAAGCAACAGCTGCTGCAAAGTCAAAGCTAAGTGCAGAATTCGTAGGTGAGCAATGCGAAACGACTAACTATATAAATACAAAATTACTCATTTCTGCAGTTTAAAAAAAAATAATAATTTGGGTTAGCAATAAGTGATAAACACGAAACAGTCTGAAGGTTTGATTTTAAAATAGATCACTTTATAGTTTCTTCATAAGAATGATGGACATGAAACATTAACAATAGTGATTCTTTTATTTCTTTACAGAAAATCGTTATTTCGTTGCTTTCGTTTTTTAAATCAGTCTTTCTTTTTAGTACGATCAAACACGAAGTAGTGCGTTAAACCATGTAACCACAATCAAAATCTTCATACTTTCTCCCTTCTTTCATACAGAAAAATCATACTAAATAGCTGCCCTAGAAATTGGATTGTTTAGAAAATGAATACTGTTTCGTCGTCCTTGTCAGCCTCTGTTTAGTCTTTCCCAAAATGTTCAAATGTTTGTAAATCTATCGTACCAAACTGCGTGGTCATCAGTCCGAAGCTTACAAACTACTTAAACTAAGGTAAACCTAAGGACAACACACACACGCACACACCCATGCCCCAGGGAGGACTCGAACCTTCCTACGGCGAGCAACCGCGCGCTACGCAGCGAGGCGCCTTAGATCGCTCGGCTACTCCACCGCGGCTAGTCGTTACCGTCCTGTATATCACGAAAGGTCCTATCAGGATGCGTGGAGAGCTAGTACAAGTATATAGATTAGTAAGACAAGTTTTATTTCCCGAAGAAAAATATTACTGAAGTTTTATAAAGAATGTCTCTTCTCACGGCGTCGTCTTTTGTACGGTGCTAGCTGTGCTGCGTCGTAGTGACTGCCTAGTTCGTAGCCGAGTTCAGACGGGCTCGTCCAGACGTATGTCGGCCTAGATACAGCAGCTTTTAGAGGGCGCGCTTCCCGGTTTCTCCCTGCAGGATGCGCGGCGCCGGCGTGTGATTGGCTGCCGGTCGTTCGCTGCCTTCTGCACGGTCATTCTCGAGCGTCTGGCATGTGGCCGGACTTTATTCCACAACAAATATAAAAAGACGAACTGAATGTCTGTCATAGACGGAAATCAAGTACGAGGAGAGCCTAATAATGAAAATTATGATTTTCTTTACCTTGATTTTTCATAATATCAGATAACTTTCAATCGTCTTTAAATTCTCCGCACTTTGTTTACCTCATCGTCCGTAGGGGAAAAAAAAGACATTACCGTTATTAATGCTTTTGTGTCTCGTTTCCGTCGTAGGTGTCGGTGGCCGAGTAGAAAGAGTCCGACACAGGAATAAAGGATGCACGCTTGTTCAGGCACGGAGGTGAGCAGCCAGCGGGACAGCAGAAACTAGAAACACTAGAGTAAATTAGAACGAGATATATATTGCACAGAATTTATACAATACTTAACTTTTACTTAGCTCAGTACTGCAGAAAGCTGATACATAGTGCGCTAGAGGCCTGCCTAGTGCCTGTCCGATAGCCAAGTCTTCACTGGTGCCTATCTGTTTCCGAAGTGTTAACTGGTTCCTATCTCAGTCCCAAGTGAACGGTGTCGTTCAGAGGTGGCCACGAGCGGAGTTGCAGCAGAGGGCGCTCGTGGCTGACGTCGTAAGAACGCCGCGCCGTGCGTGAATGGTGGCGCGCGGCGAAAATAGGTGGCGCGCACTTTGGACTTGTGCGACACCACACCCCTACCCCCCAAACCGCCGCGTCGTCGTGGCGTAGGGCTGAGGGCCACGGCGACGGCACTGGGAGGAGGGCCTGGGCGGGGGCGTTACTGGTGGGACGGGCGTCGTAGCTGAGGCTGGGATCGAGGCGCCGTCCGCGCCCCGTTATACACCTTGCGATCCGCCGGGAAACCCACCAAAACCAGTGGAAGGGCGCCCGCCTCCGCCCAGAGGGAGCAGGTCATCTTCTTCTGAGGTGCGTGGCCCAGGCTGCGGGGACACGCACGATCCCGGAGTTCCTCTCGGTGACGCTGTCATCTGCGGCGGCGACAGCGGCGGAGTCGCGTCGATGTCCATCGGGACGATCTCGTAGTCCGGGGACGCTGGACCCGGCGGCGAGCGATGTGGCTGTGCTTCCTGGCGGTGAACTGGGTCTGGAATCAAGAAACCCGAGACAGGTTCGCGCGGTCCGTGCAGGCGCAATTGATTTACGTGGCGCCGCAGCTCCGACCCTGTGGGAGAACGTACAACATACATATTGCGACCGGGCACGCGCTGAATGGTGCCCGGCAACCATCTTGTACGTCCAGAAAACACCTTGTACAGCACCGGCGTCGAAACATGAAAACGCGAAGCGCCATACGAACCCACTCGGTGCGTGGGAGGCTGCAGCAGGTGAAGGAGAGTGCGGTGACGGCGGCCGTGTAGCAGCTCGGCAGGAGTTGGGCCGACACATGGCATGCACCGATACGTAGACAGGAAAATTTGAAGAGCTTGCTGCCTGGAGTGCCGACCTTTCATCTTTTCCATGTGAGACTTGAATGTTCGAACGAAACGTTCTGCTTCACCATTGGACTGAGGGTGAAAAGGTGCAGTGGTGATGTGCTGAATGCCATTCACACGACAAAACTGTTGAAATTCCGCACTAACAAACTGAGGTCCATTGTCACTGACGATAGTTTCAGGCTAACCTTCGATGCAAAATACTGATGTAAGGGCACTAATTGTACTAGACGCCGTCGTTGAGTTCATGGCAATCACGAAGGGAAACTTGCTAAAAGCGTCTACAACAATTAACCAGCGCGTATTCCAGAAAGGTCCAGCAAAGTCATTGTGTAAACGTTGCCAAGGTCCCTTGGGGCGTGGCCAGTCTCAGAAACGTTGTGGAGGAGCCGCCTGATGCTCCGCACAAACTGTACACTGTGACATCATGTTCTCTATCTGAGCGTCCATACCAACCCAGGTACAATGACGTCTGGCCAGTTGCTTTGTCCTAACAATACCCCAATGTCCTTGATGCAGGAGGCGTAATACTTCTCGTTGCAGGGAACGAGGAACAATCACTCTTGTTTGGTCTTTGTCCGTATGTAACAACAGAACACCCTGACTTAAAGATAATGCATGACGTTGTGCAAAATAACGTCGAACCAGAGGCCGTTGAATGTCTTTGGCTCTGGCAGGCCACCCAGAGCGAACAAAACGTGCTACCACACTTAGGTCTGCATCCGCAGCTGTTTCCCGTGCAACCAGACGAGAGTTTAAAGGAAAGTCTGCGACAGCGGAAGCATTTCTGGAGTCTATCTGACAACATGCCAGTTCTGAAGAATCAAACGACACATCCTGGCCAACCGGAAGTCGGGAAAGTGGTCCGCGTTGGCATGTTTAGAGGTAGGTCGGTACAAAATCTCATACTGATAATTTGACAATATCAAGGACCATCTCTGAAGCTTTTGTGCCGTTGTGGCGGAATTGGCTTTGTGGGTGAGAACAACGACGTGAGAGGCCTGTGGTCTGTCAACAAATAGAATTTTCTGCCATAGAGATAATGATGAAACTTTGTGACGCCGTAAATTATTGCTAAGGCCTCCTTTTCTATCTGACTGTAATTCTGTTGCGTTGGCGTCAGTAGCTTGGACGCAAAGGCAATAGGACGATCGTGAGAACCAATACGATGTGACAATATTGCACCCAGAACGTACGACGAGGCATCGACTGCTAGCACTACAGGCTTCTGTGGGTCAAAGGGAATCAAACATGCATCACTGAGTACTGCAGACTTTAATTTGTCAAAGGCAACCTAGCAATCTTTCGACCATACAAAAGGAACATTCTTCCTACGTAAGCGATGCAGTGGAGCTGCATCTGAGAGGCATTGGGAATAAATCTGAAATAATAGTTAAGTTTTCCCATTACTGCTTGCAATTCGTGCATATTCTTAGGAGGAGGCAAGTCTTTGATTGCTTGAAGATGTGACTGTAAGGGATGGATTCCTTGGGCATTAATCACATGGCCTAGGTACTCTATTTCAGTTTGAAATAACGAACACTTTGCTTTATTACAACGTAGACCTGCTGCTGTCAACGCTTTGAAAAGGCACTCCAGGTTTGCTAAATGTTCTTCAACTGTGCGTCCCGAGACCACAATATCATCTAAATAGTTCTAACAGCACGGTACAGAAACTGTCAGCTGTTCCAAAAAGCGCTGAAAAATAGCGGGGGCGGAAGAACTGCCAAAGGGTAGGCGTTGAAATTGAAAAAGGCCCATGTGAGTATTAATGACGAAAACGTTTTTTGACTCTCATCAAGCGGAATCTGTAAGTATGCCTCTGCTAAATCAATCTTAGAAAAGAAGCGAGACTTTCCTAATTTGTCCATAAGTTCCTCAGGTCTGGGCAGGGGGTAAGTGTCTACAATTGTTTGACCGTTCACTGTTGATTTGAAGTCCGCACAGAGACGAAGTTTTCCCGACGGGTTGGGTATAATTAGTAAAGGCGAGGCCCACTGACTCGCAGAAACAGGAGAAATCACCCCACTATCCTGCCAACGTTTAAGTACGTCGGCAACCTTATCACGAATTGCGATAGGCACTGGTCTAGCTTAACGAAATTTTGGTACAGCAGATTCTTTCAAAGTTACATGTGCCACGAGGTCTTTTGCGCAACCTAGTTCCGGCGAAAACAAGTCACTATATTTTTCACACAATGCATTTATTTTGTCCTGAGGCACTACTGACGAAATTTGAAGCACATCTCTTTGAATTGATAAACCAAACAACTCAAATGCATCTGGTCCAGAAATGTTCTGTGTAGATTTGGCCTGAAGAACTACAAAAGAAACTGTTTTTGTTACACCTTGAAAAGAGGCGGGCAGGCTACACGTTCCTAGCACGGGAATATTATGACCTGTATATGCTGTTAGCATTTGTTGAGACGGCGACAATTTTGGCGAACCCAGAATTTCATAAGTTTCTTATTAATTTATGTAACAGCGGAACCAGTATCAAGCTGAAATTTCACAGTCTTATTTTCTATGCAAAGATTCACAAAAAGCTTTTGCTTGTGGCGCTCGACAGGTGCGCGAATGTGGGCAACATCTGACACCGGTTGTTTGCTGCACTTACACATGCGCGGGCTACGTAGTGAAGGAAGCGGAGCAGGATCGGCGCACAGTGGATTAACAACACTGTCACTAGATGGCCCTACCGCCGCATCGGCGTCCACGCAATGCGAGGCGACTACAGATACAGTAACTACTGCATTAAATTTTTGAGTAGCTACATCAAGTCTACTGTCACTAGCTACGCAGTACTGGGCACTATTACAATGAGATGTTGCAAGAGGCACTACGTTCACTACAGGATTGCACTGTACAGAGTCATTTTGCTTGTCCCGAACCCTTTTCTGTTGCGCAGTTTTACGCGCTCAACGGCGCTTGCGACGTGGCTCACTACATAGTTGTGCAGTAGGCGCAGAAGAACTTTCTTGCAATTGAGAACCAAATAAAGCACTGTTCAATTCCACAGCGTCTATGACGTTGACAGCATGAACTGTTCGTGCACTCGGCAAAGCACGGTACGGTACCGTTCTTTGAATTTTTGTTTTGCATACTCATTGAGTGTACATGTCCCGATTTGCCACATTCATAACAGGTTGCGTTGCGACTAGGGCAATGTGCACGCTTGTGGCGAGATACACACTGGGGGCAAGACTTACAACATTTTTCTGAAATGAGCGTTGGCGACCATTATTCAAATTACTGTTTCTAACAGACGGGTCGATCTTTGTGTCGCACTTTTACACTGGCAACTTTTCACTGTCTGTTCAGCACGGCTGGTAGTATTTAAAGAATCACTAGGGCTAAAATGAGAACTACGGCTAGGAAAGTGTCCATTACGGTGCACTGAATTTACACTGTGGCTTTGCATTTCTACATCTGCTAAGTCAAAAGTAGGGTCTGACTGTTTTAGAATTGCTGCCCGAATTCTGGGATCCTGAATGTTCTGCGTAATCGCATCCCTCAACATAACGTCACTATAAGAAAGTCCACAAGAGCAAATAAATTTACATTTGTGGGTTAAGCCCTTCAACTCAGTGATCCATTCCTGATGTGAATGCTGCGGTAATTTTTTAAGTCTGAAAAATCGGTACCGTGCAGCAGCTACGAGAACTTTTCTCTCATAATGAGCATTTAGTGCCTCTACTATTTGTTCAAAGTCTACATCACAAGGAGATGCGTGGGGGAAAAGTTTCTGCAGTAACACGAAAGTCTTGGTGCCAACTACGGCGAGAAAGAAATGTTTGACTGTCAGACCTGTTAGTTGATGAGCCGTGACGAGTTCTTGAAACTGTGCGAAGTAGTCGCTCCATTCTTCCTCACGTTCGTTGTACTGGCGGAAGGTAGGGAGCGGTGCCGCAGTAGGTGTAGGCTGCTGATGCGACGGCTGTTGTTGAGTAGCCGTCAAGTGCGCCACAGCTTGTAGTAGTTGCGTGATCTGCGCCGTCTGTAACTGAATAATTTCCATTAAGTCTGGGTTCGGGGTAGTGGCCATGCTGACCGATTAGGCACCGCGCATACAAGTATATGAGAACAGAACACAAACGCAATATGAAAGAGGACGCTCTGCAACAAAAAAGTCCACAAAACGCGGAACAAAATATCTTCCCACAAAATTCTTATAATAAGGGTGGGTGGGCAGGAGCAATTTCTGTGTGCTCCGACTGCTGCTGTCTGGCTGCTGCAAGCGGGCTGGTACAAGGTTCGTCTATCCCTCCTTGTCACCACTTTTGTGTCCCAGCTTCGTCGCCTCTTTTGTGTCTCGTTTCCGTCGTAGGTATCGGTGGCCGAGTAGAAAGAGTCCGACACAGGAATAAAGGATGCACGCTTGTGCAGGTACGGAGGTGAGCAGCCAGTGGGACAGCAGAAACTTGAAACACTAGAGTAAATTAGAACGAGATATATATTGCACAGAATTTATACAATACTTAACTTTTACATAGCTCAGTACTGCAGAATGCTGATACATAGTTGAGCTAGAGGCCTGCCTAGTGCCTGTCTGATAGCCAAGTCTTCACTGGTGCCTATCTGATTCCGAAGTGTTAACTGGTTCGTATCTCAGTCCCAAGTGAACGATGTCGTTCAGAGGTGGCCACGTGCGGAGTTTCAGCAGAGGGCGCTCGTGGCTGACGTAAGGACGCCGCGCCGTGCGTGCATGGCAGCGTGTGGCGAAAGTAGGTGGGAACGCGCCACCTGGCGCCGGCCTGCAGCCAACACCGCCCAGAAGACAACTGCCTGTTCCTACGTCACACCAAGAGGCGGCGGCTGCCAGTTGACTGGCTGCCCGCTAGGGCACACCCACCGCCGCGTAACGGCCGGCCAGTCAGACAGCGTTCGCCGCCTCTCGTTGTGACGTAGAAACTGGCAGTTGTAAGGCCTTGTCTTCTGGGCGGTGTTGGCTACAGCGCCCCCAGCCGAAGGAGCGCACGCACGGACGGGAACGTGGTATGCAGTCTGGTGCCCACTCGAGCCTTGGATCACCACCGATTCCTCTTTAGTTTGTGTTGCTCTGTAAGAATGGCGTTTGTGACTTGTCTACTTCGATAAAGTTATTTGTGTTGATGGAACAGTGTTGGTCGCGAAGAGTTCCACCTTCGGCTACCCGGAAACGACATAACATTTCAGGTGGCCCTTAATCAGACACCAAAAGTGTAAGATGTACCTGTTGCAGTTTTGATTTCTGAGGCAGTACCGACCGAAAAAAAAAAAAAAAAAAAAAAAAAAAAAAAAAAAAAAAAAAAAAAACAAAGAAACTATTTTTCCAAAATGTTCAAGTGTTTGTATAGTCTATGGGACTTAACTACGGAGTCATCAGTCCCTAAACTTACAAACTACTTCTGAACTACTTACGAACTAGGTCAGCACAAATATCCATGCCCGAGATGGGATTGGAACCCCCGACCGTAGTAGCTGTGCAGACCGTGACTGGAGCGCCTTAGTCTCCTCGGCCACCGCGCCATTTTTCCACCTCAGGATTACTTTTTAATTAAGCAAATTAACAGCATTTGTGCAGTACCTTTACAGTCGTTTACAATGGTCGCAATTCTCTTGCATGACTTTCACACAAGTTCAAATATTGTTATATCAGAAAAACTAATAATCACTAACTTAATACTACTTTTAATCAATATGTAACAATACCTTTTCAATACTGGATCATAGTACTTTGAAGCTGGTGACGAGTTATCAATGCAGTATTATTTTTAATAAACTAATAACAATACCATTTTATAACTGGATCATAGTAGTTTGCTACTGGTTAGTCATTTTCAGTATCCTTTAGAAGAACTCGAAATTTCATCAGTATCCTTGAATTATTAAGAAGCTAAGAATGAGGTTTGATGGTTTCCTACTCGTACATCACAACACGTCGCCACATATTACACATTGAATCTATTCTTTAAGACAGCAAATACTCGTAGTCATAAAGTCTTTTGGGCCCACTTAGGTCACAGTAGTAACACTAAAAGTGGGCCTTTGAGATCGTCTTCTGACAGCTCGAAATTTAAATAAAAATAACGTCTTAATCATCCATCTGACACGAAACGTGAATTCTCTACAACTTTTTTCTGTTATGCTTCTTTCATATCTTGCATCGTTTCAGAGATATATGCAAAAATAACGGCGATTTTACTATGTCTGTCTGTCTGTCTGTCTGTAACGTGTTCCCACTTTTTAGGTCGAACCGTTCAACCGATCGGCACCAAATTTTACAGACGTAATAGTTGGCCGCCAGACGCCAGACTTTCCCTTTTCAAATTTTTCGGACTAAAATATGTTGTAACACTAAAACCTCCGTTTGTAATATAATTGTAATTCCAAACAAACCGTTCATCTGACACACAAAAACTGAATAACCGAATTTGTAAAGGAGAAAATTCTCTACAACTTTCTTATGTTTTATTTTTCGTAACTCGCACCGCTACAGAGATATTTGCAAAAATAACGGCGATTTGACACCGCCTCTTGATTTTATGTAAGCCGGGCGTTAGCAAATGTTAAACTAACCCAAGGATAAACTGTGCTGGTTAAAATGCGGTCAGAAAGAATATTACGTGTTGGGTGGATAGACATTATCACAATAGTAGAGTCGTAATCATATCGTCCATTCATTTTTATTATTTATATTTTTATTGTCTGTGCCCGAATTGTTTGCAAAAAATTATAAAACTACAGGCAAATATAAAGTGGGACGTAAAACAAACCAGTGAGATTTTTCTTTTCACTTTCTATTCGTTTCCGCTACCGGAACTTCCAACAGATGTGAATGGTTGCGCATATATTAGGTACATCCAAGAAAGAAATTTAAATACTTTGCCTTCGGAATCAGACATAGCTTTATTGCGAGCGTGGGGTGTCGCCAAACATTTTTACTTAAAACGGGGTCGAGGGTTTAAGAAGGTTGAAAAACATCTAGAGGAAGGAGGAAAGCTGGCGATCGTTACACTCCACGTGTCGTGGTTCTCCTGGTGATTTCCGGTGAACCTCACAAGAGAAGGAAAGATGATACACTCAATTAACTTCCCACTCCCCCATCTATGTCGTATACCTCCGCCTCTGGGCTCCTATATCCTACACACACACACACACACACACACACACACACACACACGCGTCAGCGCTCGCGGACAATGTCTAACGTGTAATGTGCACGGTGGTAGGGGCTTTGTGCACCAAGATGAAAGCTGTTGCACGTCTTCGTCGTATTTCACGGCTTGCCACCGGCGAATCGTAAAAGATGGCCATTAAACTCGTCGCTTCCTCGCCAGTTTACACTCGAAGAAGTTTCCTACTTTGCTTTTCTCTCTCGGGATGACGGCGGTGGCGGAGGGACGGGGGCAGCGAAGCACCGTGGTGGGGAAAATCAAAATCGCGTAAAGACGACGCCGTCGAGCGCTGGCCGGGAAAGTGGCGGCTGCACATATCGCGGACGCTACCGCTCCCAGTACTGGCGAGATGGGCGCACCTCGGGAGGGCAGCGCTCGCTGCAGATGGCCGGCCGCCCCGGGCATTAACTCCGCTCGTAAAAGCGCCGCCGCCTAACAGCCGCGGGCAGCAGCCGCCATCTTGCCACCGAGGCGACGACGTAGGCTACCTCTTCTGTCTGCCGAGGATATTGTTCCATTTCCGTTCCCGAACACTGCACGGTGCGTTAGCGACCAGGTGTAAATCACGGCAGAGTAATATGCGTATCAAACAGGTGAGGAAAAGAAAGCCGTGGAATCTGCACATTTACGACGGTGGTCGTAAACTTTCGGTTATTCGGCAGCTTCTACCTGACGGTGAAAAACAAAACATTTCGACAGCAGTCCCCGAACATACAATAATTCTGCAACATCTGCCTGCTGACATTAATTGCAATGCCAGAATCAAACTTTCACTCTGCAGCGGAATGTGCGCTGATATGAAACTTCCTGGCAGATTAAAATTATGTGCCGGAACCGGGACTCGAACATGGGACCTTAGAAAGTAGGACGCGGTGGACGAAGGGACTGAGGCGCTCCAGTCACGGTCTGCACGGCCACTACGGTCGTGGGTTCGAATCCCCCCCTCGGGCATGGATATTTGTGCGATCCTTAGTCTTAGCTAGTTCATAAGTAGTTTGTAAGTTTAGGGACTGACGACCCCGTAGTAGTTAAGTCCCATAAGCTGTACAAACATTTGAACATTTTGAATTTTTGGTTCCAGTATTGATAATAGCTGTATAAACTGAAACAAATTGTACATTTCATTTAACACTAACTAAAAACGCAGCGTCGCCGGAGTACTTATTTATTCCAGTATAAAGTTAGTCTATCTATCCTTTCCTTTCCTCTGCCGCGGTGGAGTAACCGAGCGGTCTAAGGCGCCTCGCTGCGGAGCGCACGGTTGCTCGCCGTCAGAGGTTCCAGTCCTCCCTGAGCCATGGGTGTGTGTGTCGTCCTTAGGTTAGTTTACTTAGTTTAAGTAGTCTGTAACCTACGGATTAATGATACATTTACAAAGGAAAATGTAAAGGCAACTTAAAAACATCAACTATTTTAAGAAGAGGATAATAGAAGATAGGAAAGATTGGTTTGAGTGACAGTCTGAAGAATAAGAGAGGAAAGTCCCGGGTGGGAGGCCTCTGAATTTACTTCGAGCCCTGCCATCCTGGAGGTTTCTCATTTTGAGACTCTAATGATTGGCTATATCTGTAGGTTACATTTCGCATGTGTTTATATCGTCCTCTGTGTCGGGGCTGTCATCTGTGGTGTAATTTGTACTGTTTGTGCTTTCAGTGTCAGATTCATCATAGGTGTTTTGTCTTCTGTTGTGGGCGTTTCGTGTTGCATTACGTCTTACGTTCTGTGTGTACTCGTCTTTTTTTCGTAGTGAGACTTCGTCCGTCAGCCTGTTCATTATGTCCCATCCGTTCTTATCGCGTATTAGTTCGTTGAGGTCTTTAGTCGTGTCAAACATAGAGTGAGTGTGTGTTTTGTAGAGCTGACAGTGTATGACACTGTGTTCTGTGGTCCCAATTTCTCCACACATACAGCATGGATTGTCACTGAGACCCACACGTGTGAGGTGTGTGGGGTAGGGGCCGTGTCCCGTTAGGAAGTGGGTCATATCCCCGGCTGGGATTGATATGACCCATTCGAAGACGTTTCCTTATATTCGTGAAAAAGTCATAGACACGTCTTCCTTTCTCGCAGTTTTCCCATTCCCTTTGCCATGTGTCCATTCTGCATTTAATTAGTTGCCTCCGTTCTGTTATCTCTTGCCCAACACGTTCGTGGACCTTGTCGTATTTCCCCGCCTTCAGCCAGTACATAGCAGCTCTTACTCGTATGGTAAGGTCTATTGGTGGTATCCCCAGTACCACGCAGAGTGCTTCGTCTGAGGTAGTGTTGAAGGCTCCAGTTAGCCTTAATAGGACACTTCTTTGACCTTTCCAAACAGTGGCAATGTTGGTATGTAGTGCCAGACGCTGTGCCCATGAACTGGCCGCGAAGCAGATTACTGACTCGAAGAGAGCTATGTGGTATGTACGTAGTGTTTGTGTAGGTAGTCTGTACGTTGTGGTGTTTAGCCAGGCAAGTTTTTGAGTCATCTACGTGGCCCTGTCGGTCTTCAGTCGTATATGAACATTAAAGGTCAAGCGTTCGTCCAATTGGACACCAAGATAACATGTATTTTGTGTCTGCGTATTTTGATGCTGTTGTGTTTTATTATTGGGTCCCTGATTAGGGTTCCTTTTAGTAATATGTAGACTGTCTTATGTGCTGCCATCTGTAATTTGTTCTGTGTGCACCATTGTCCTATAGTTGGCACGACATGTGTTGCCTTGTGTTCTAATTGCATTCTCGAGTCAGCTGTAACCAAAACAAGTAGGTCATCTGCATACGTTACAGTGCCTTTGACCAGCTCCTGTTGCCCCAGTCGGTTCAGGAGTGGTTCAAAGGTTATGTCCCAGAAGACGGGTCCACAGATCGATCCGTGGGGGCACCCTTTACTACCTTTTGAGAGTCTTTACGCCTGTTATAAAGGGCCTTAGGTACCCTTAGCTCCCGTAGTCTTGTGAACAGTGCCGGCCACCAAAGATTATCAAAGGCGCCAGCAATATCCACAAGAATGGCCAAAGCGTATTTGAGTGTTGTTGAGTGGACCATATCAGTTGCCGCATGTAGGGCGTCATCAATTGACTTGCCTCGTCTGAAACAATACTGCGTAGGATTAAGTCCTAGTAGCTCCCTGTGCGACTGTATACGTTCGCACAAGAGACGTTCCTGGAGCTTAGCCAGGTTGTTAATTAGGCAAATTGGCCTATAGGATTTGGGGTTCAGTGGGTCCTTGTGAGGTGCTTTTTTTTTAATGATCACAGCATTTGCCAGTTTCTAGGGAGCAGGAACTCGTCCCAGCCGTAAGGCGTCATTTAATAAGTTTGTCATGAAGGTTATGATCTGTGGTGCGGCCATTTTGATGGCTTCCGAGTAAACTCCATCAGGGCCTGGTGCTTTCCTTTTAGTTTGGAGATTGCAATGGCAACCACTTGCTGTGCAAAAAGAATGGTGACGGCATCGTTGTCATATTCAGTGTTGGTGATGTGTCTGAATGTTGTGTGGAACGCATCATCATTTGTGTTGGTATCGTCAGGTAGGAGTTTGTTTAGCAGATATTCTGCTGAACTTCTCTATCCCTCGGTGTTTGTGCCGCCTTCTAGTTTCAGTGTCGATAGGACAAAAAGTGTTTTGATGCGCTCCGTGCAAATTTTGCAAGGTTCTCCACATGTGTTTGTTTGTATCTGTTGTTCTATGTGTGTGTTCCAGTGTTGTTGTCTTGTCTGCAACAGTGCGTCTTTGTAAGTCTTTTTGGCTGTCAAATAGAGACGATACATACATCCATGCCCGAGGGGGGGTTCGAACCCCCGACCGTAGCAACCGTGCAGGCAGTGACTAGCGTGCCGCAGACCGCTCGGCCACTGTGGGCGGCAGTCACTGAAGTCTCGCCGCCATATTTCTGTACTATAAACCTGTGATCAGTCATGTGTCTAATTACAGAAAACAGCAGTTAAAATACGAATGAACTGACGTAACTACGCCGTCTTTGCTGTTTTGACGTAATAGTGAATTAGCGTGTTGTATGTGGCTGCATTTTTCGTACAGTAAACGGAAGATACATACAGCAATGAGTAGCATTGATTTCCTGCTTTTATTCAGCTTTTTCCTGCTTAGAACCGCTCTACTGGACTGTAATAAAAGTAGGCGAAATGTTTCCCGTCACTGCACAGTTCACTATTGCTTCTCAAAAAAAAAAAAAAAAAAAAAAAAAAAAAAAAAAAAAAAAAAAACAAGAGTATATATATATATATCTCTCTGCCGGTTTCTGGAGATATTTTTCACATGCAAAATAGTAACCTAATTCGCGGGTGAGAAATTCAGTGACCACGATTGTGTTACTCGGTCTGTCGTCTCCGGTGTGAAGTTAAATGTCACGCAGGGCGCTGAAAGTTACCCCGTTTCTCGGTAGCGGCCTCCCCATTACCTGCCCCCCCCCCCCCCCCTGTTTGTGGCAGGATGCCACCACTTCCTGGCCCCGCTGCTGCTGCTGCGTCGCCGATGGCAACTCTCCGCCTGTTAATATCCGCCGGCAGGCGGGAGGACTTATCAATCTTCGCCAACTACTACTCCAGTTCTCCACGAAATGTTTCCAATCACAACTTTAGCAAACTGATTTGCCACGCGACAATTCACTTAAAACTGTAGCGAAATGTAGGAGCACTGGAAGAAAATCGACCCATGGTATACGAAGTGGCACTTGACACTAACGTTTAGTAGATGTAATGATTCGCATTACGATGTTCATATCAAAAATAATACCGCCTAATTTTATTGCACGTTATTTCTTTCTTTTGTCAACAATATCTATTTACAGTTCTTCAGTGTAGTTTTCAGCAGCGTCGCGTCCTACACCTACATCTCCATAGATACTTTGCAAATCACATTTAAGTGCCTGGCAAAGGGTTCATTAACCAGATTCATAGCCTTTCTCTACCGTTCCATTCTCTAATAGCGCGCGGGAAGAAAGAACAGCTAAATCGTTCCGTTTTCGATCTGATTTCTCTTATTGTATTTGGATGGTCATGTCTCCCTTTGTACGTGCGTGCTAGCAAAATATTTTCATATTCAGAAAGTAAAAGTCGGTGATTGAAGCCGGCCGCGGTGGCCGAGGGGACTGAGGCGCTCCAGTCACGGTCTGCACGGCCACTACGGTAGGGGGTTCGAATCCCCCCTCGGGCATGGATATTTGTGCCGTCCATAGTATTAGCTAGTTCATAAGTAGTTTGTAAGTTTAGGGACTGATGACCCCGTAGTTAAGTCCCATAAGCTATACTAGCATTTGAACATTTTTTTCGGTGACTGAAATTTCGCAGATAGATCTCGCAGCAACGAATAACGTCGTTCTTTCAATGAATTCCACCCCAATTCGTGCAACATTTCCGTGACGCTTTCCCCCCTGTAACATGATAAAACAAAACGAGCTGCCCTTCTCTGAACCTTCTCAATGTCTTCCGTTAGTCCCACCTGGTGAGGGTCCCACACTGGGCCACATGACTCCAGGAGAGGACGCACAAGTGTGATGTAGGCAGTTTGTTTGGTGGAGCTGGTGCATCTTCGAAGCGTTCTGCCAGTGAAACGTTACCTTTGGTTCGCCTTCCCCACAATATCTTCTGTGTGTTCTTTCCAGTCTAAGTTGCTCGTAATTGTAACTCCTAGATATTTGGTAGAATTTTCGACCTTAAGGGTTGATTGATTTATCGTGTAATTGAAGTTCATCGGATTTCTCTTAGTGGTTATATGTATTACTTCAGACTTATCATCATTTAGTGTTAATTTCTAATTGTTGCACAATGCAGAAATTTGGTTTAAATAGCTTTGCAATTGCTTTTGATCCTCTGTTGACTTAACTAACCAATAAACGACAGCATCATCCGCGAACAGTCTTAGTCAGCTATTCAGATTGTCTTACAAATCGTTTATAAACACAAGAGTAGGGGACCTATAACGCTTCCCAGAGGAACTCCAGATATCACTTCTCTTTTACTCGATGATTTTCCGTCAGTTACTACGAACTGTGTCCATTCTGATAGGAAATCGTGTATCCGATCGCACAATTGGGGCGATATTCCATAATCACGCAATTTCATTAGAAACCGCTTATAAGGTACAGTGTGAAAAGCTTTCCTATGTGTTCAGTGGTTCAGTGAACCCCGGAAAAAGCATGCTGTGAAAAAAAAAAATTGACAAAATAAGAAGTGTTTTCAAACTATAATTTTTCGTTTCGTTCTTGTATCAGATCATTTTACATGCACATTCAAAGTACTTTTATCGCATGAAAAACGTTTTACGTCGCGGAGACGGCACGTATACGAGTGTTAGCGCTGCGCACAGTGGCGGTAGCGTTGCGCTGCAATGCGCATGCGCGGCTCAGGTTCAAGTTCTCTTCTGAACCCCCTGGAGGCAACATACGGGTGCACCCGCGGCAGGGAGGTGTGAGGGGAAACACCGCTTTTAACATTCGCGTTGTAGCTGACTGAGACGACAGCTCCTCGCCACTCGAGCTTTGGCGGTTACGCACGAATTGTCCCGAAGCAAAGACAATGGAGCTACTTCGCACGTCCGCTTGTCCATCGGCAAATCCTCAATTAAGGCAATATTCACCCTTCATATTTGTTTATTGCGCATTGACATTCTTCAAAAACTTGTCAGTTGGTAAAATATCTTATAACTATAATTTAAAGACGCATCAACTGTGAAAGCCTTCAGAAGATCCGGTCATGAATAATAATGAAGTTACTACTCTCCACCTAGCAAGAATAGCTGTGTGCCTAGCAGCATAGTATTGCGCCGTCAAAGGTAGTGGGTTCGCGACCATCTTCTTTTTAATAAACACGGGAACAACAATGACTTTTATATTGTTACTTGTCATATACCTTTGGACGTTTTAGCAAATGTGTCGCGATTTTGAGGGAAAATGACATTTATACTCTTCGTTGTAACGAATATTTAACTGTTTGAAAAGATGTGGGGGAAGAGCTGCCTTTGCGCATGCGTAAGGGGGTGCTGCTTACACTGTCACGTGACCTGAGGGTAGCTTGTCTCAAAACGTTGAAATTTTTGTAAATCTATCGGACTCAACTACTCGGTTATTAGTCCGTTTTGACTGCTTTACTATTTTTATGAAGTGAAACAACATGTAAGGACAGTTGTGATTAAGATGGACAGCCGACGTCGGTTTATTAGAAGAATTTTGGGAAGATGTACTTCATCTGTAAAGGAGACCGCGTATAAAACGCTTGTACGACCACGTCTTGAGTTTTGTTCAAGTGTTTGGGACCCGCAGCAGATCAGTTTAAAGGAAGACATTGAAGCAGTCCAGAGGCGAGCAGCTAGGTTTGTTACTGGTAGGTTCGACCAATGTGCAAGTGTCACGGAAATGTTCCGGGAACTCAGTTGGGGGTCGCTGGAGAAAAGACGGCGTGCTTCTCAAGAAATTCTATTGAGGAAATTTAGAAGGCCGGAATTTGAAGCCGAGTGTAGTACGATTTTCCTGCCGCCTACTTACATTTCGCGTAATGATCACAAAGAGAAGAGAAATTGCGGCTCGTACGGAGGCATATAGGCATTCTTTTTTTTCCCTTGTTCTGTTTGGTAGTGGAATAGGAAAGGAAATGCCTAGCAGCGGTACAGTGTACCCTCCGTCACGCACCTTACGGTGGATTGCGGATTATGTATGTAGATGAAACGGCTCATGCTGAGACGTTTCAGCATTATTAACACATGTAGCATGTGCATTCGACAATTTATGGTGGTATGCTATATTCCGACTTGGAGAGCAGCGGCTCTCGCCAGCGCCGTACATTAGACTTCCTACCCATTGTACAAGCGCAATATCGCAGTGGTTATCTGGCAATCGATGCCAGTGAACCTCGTTGTGCGTGCCCATTTTTGAAAGGAAACCATTGAACCCTGCTACTGTTGACGACGAGGATGATCGCCCAGAATGAAGTGCTGACAACCTCATGCAGTTTTATGTGAAAACAAGTGTACTGCAAATTACGAGTGGTGTACTACTAATAGACTCACCACTGAGCAAGGAAAAAGTTTTGTAAATCATGTTGAAAAAAAAAAACTCACAAAAGAATCCTGCACTTAATTTAGAAAATTAAGAAGGAAACATGGTTAATTAGTACCTGGCCGTATACGTTGACCAAGTAAAATCCTTAATCAGAATATGAAAGGAGCTACAGAAATGGTATGCAGGTTACTTCACAACTTTCTATAAGCAATAAGATGGAATACAGACTACCTACGACCAAACAGGATTATTGTAAATTATTTCTTCCTTCCAGGGATCTATTTATTTTGGTGTATTACATTTTCAAATATCAGTGATGCATGAGGCTAAACATTAGTTTGATTCTTGCACTCTACAAATGTTCTATGAGTGCCGCTTTGGTCAAATCACAGGTCACAGACACACAAATTAGGTTCGTTATATATCTGATGTGGGAACGTCCTGTGAATGGTCATCACGACGTAAATAATTCATAGTTCAAATGTTTGTTAAGCTTAAGGGACTTAACTACGGGGTCATCAGTCCCTAAACTTACAAACTACTTATGAACTAGCTAACACTAAGGACGGCACAAATGTCCATGCCCGAGGGGGGATTCGAACCCCCGACCGTAGTGGCCGTGCAGACCGTGACTGAAGCGCCTCAGTCCCCTCGGCCACCGCGGCCGGCTAATTCTTAGTCTTACCTAATCTAGTGTAAACAGGAAAAGACAGTAATGAACCCGCATAGGAAAAGTGTCACATGTAGCAGCTTCTGACTGCCTGGTGGAAAGAGGGGCGGACGAGTGACGTGAAAGTTTGTACTTCAGGTAGTGATGAAGGCCGACGTTCCAGCCAGTGAGTGGGTGCCCCGTAATATACTGAAAGATGGATTTGCAGGCAGTTGTTTGAACAACCGCAACAGCAATACATATAGGTAGGACGTAGGCGGCTTCATTTTAACATGGGAAAACATTGTATCTAACATCCGCCAAATCTCGTTAATGCGCTAAATTTTGTGAGAATTTTCAGTACACTGTCCTATTCTGGTAGTTAACCTTTCCAGAACAAAAGCATTTTGCTCCAACGGTGAAAAGCAGTTACGAGGCGACAAGGTCAATCTCTTCCTTCGTCGACATTTTGTCAATCCACTACCCTGGCAACACCAGCAAGCAGCTACAATGCATACTCAGTGAGTTTTACGTTTCTTTCATAAATCAATTATTTTTGTACGGAAAACACAGAATTTTGGAAATGAATAAATGAACCATTAACGTCCTCTTTGGAGAACTTGATAATACTGTCTCTTCGAATCTACAATGTGTTTTACTGCCGTGTGTGGGAATATAGACTCTGTACTGCGACTAACGCCGTTGTGGTATTCGTGGACCAGGTACAGCGGAATATCTTCTTGCAACTAGCCGGCCTTCCGGCAGTACGTCAATGGCGCCACTGAGGGTGGATTCGTAGATTCGGAATATAACCGCATGACAGAGAACACAGAAATACGTGAACTCCAACAGGATGACGCTTGGGTCGACAACGTCAGTATAACACAACAGGTGTCTGGCGTAGGCGTTAGATTGGTTACTGCTGCTAAATGGTAGGTTATCACGATTTAAGTGACTTTGAACGTCGTGTTACAATCGCTGCACGAGAGATGGTGTGGTGTCGCACAAGTCTAAAGTGCGCGCCACCTACTTTTGCCGCGCGCCGCCATGCACGCACAGCGCGGCGTTCTTACGACGTCAGCCACGAGCGCCCACTGCTGCTATCCCGCTCGTGGCCACCACTGAACGACATCGTTCACTTGGAACTGAAATAGGAATCAGTTAACACTTCGGAATCAGATAGGCACCAGTGAAGACTTGGCTATCGGATAGGCATTAGGCAGGCCTCTAGCTCAACTATGTATCAGCATTCTGCAGTACTGAGTTATGGAAAAGTTAAGTCTCTGTGAAATATATATCTCGTTCTAATTTACTCTAGTGTTTCTAGTTTCTGCTGTCCCCCTGGCTTCTCACCTTCGTACCTGCACAAGCGTGCTTCCTTTATTCTTGTGTCGGTCTTTCTACTCGGCCACCGACACCTACGACGGAAACGAGACACAAAAGCGGCGACGAGGCTGGGACACAAAATATGGGACACAGCATCTCCCAGGCAGCGAAGAGGTGGGGATTTTTCCGTATGGCCACTTCACAAGTGAACCGTACATATCGAGAATTCGGTAAAACATTATATCTGTGGCCGGAGAAAGATCCTGCATCTAAAGAGAATCGTCCAACGTGACGCAAGTGCAACACTTCCACAAACTGCTGCAAATTTCAAGGCTGTACCATCAACAAAGAAAGCGATTGCAGACAAGTGTGAGAATTACAGAACTATCAGTTTAATAAGTCATGGTTGCAACATACTAACACGAATTATTTACAGACGAATGGAAAATCTTCTGGAATCGAACATTAAGGAAGGTCAGTTTGGATTTAGGAGAAATGTAGGAACATGGGAGGCAATACTCACATAACGACTTCTCTTAGAATATAGGCTAAGGAAAGGCAAACCTACGTTTTTAGTATTTGTAGATTTGGATAAAGCTTTTTATAATGTAGACTGGAAGAAACTTTTTAAATTCTGAAGGTAACAGGGTAAAATATAGAGAGCGAAGAGGTATATTCAACTTATACAAAAACCAGACAGCGGTTATTACAGTCGAAGGGCATGAAAGAGACGCAAAGATTGGGAAGCGAGTAAGACGGAGCTGTCGCCTTTCCCCAATGTTGTTCAAGTTGTTCAATCTGTACATTGAACAAGCAGTAAACGAATTCAAAAGAAATTTGGAGAGGGAATTAAAGTTCAGGGAGAAGAAATAAAAACTTTGCGATTTGCGGTAGACATAGTTCTTTTGTCAGTGATTGCAAAAGATCTGGAAGAGCAATTGAATGGGATGGACAGTGTCTTGAAAGGACGGTGAAACGAAGGTAATCGAATGTAATGTCAGAAAATCAGGTGATGCTGAAGGAATTAGATTAGGCAATGCGACAATAAATGTAGTAGATGAGTTTTGTTATTTGGGTCCCTAGATAACTTATGATGGCGAAGGAAAGAAGATATAAAATGCAGAATGGCTATGGGATGAAATGTTTCTAAAGAAGCGAAACTTGTTAACATCCAATATTTATTTAAATGTTAGCAAGTCCTTTCCGAAAGCATTTGTCTGGAGTGTAGCGTTGTATGAGAGTGAAAAGTGGACCATAAGGAGTTCAGGCAAAAAGGTGATAGAACTCTTGAAATGTGGTGCTACAGGTTAATGAGGAAAATTAGATGCGTAGATCATGTAACTAACGAGGAGGTGCTTAACCGAAATAGGGAGAAAAGGACTTTCTGGCATATCCTAAGTGAAGGGATAGATTGGTGGTACACATTCTGAGACATCAAGGAATTATCAACTTAACATTAGTGTCTGGGGTAAAAATCGATGAGGGAGACCGAGGGACGAATACAGTAAGCAGATTGAAAGGGATGTAGATTGCTGAACTTATTCACAGATGAAGAGAATAGCACAGGACAGGGTAGCGTGGAGAGATGCATCAAACCAGTCTGTGGACTGAAGACCACAACAGCAACAAAAACAACCATCAACAAGTGTCAGCGTGTCAACCATTCAACGAAACATCACTGATACAGGCTTTTGGAGCCCAAGGCCTAATTGGGTACCCTTGCTGGCTGCAGAACACACAACTTTATGCCTCGCCTGGGCCCATCAACACTTTCATTGGACTGTTGACAACTGGAAACATTTTGACCAGTGTTGTTTCCAATTGTATCGAACATATTGATGTACACAGGTATGGGGACAACCTCAGGAATCCGTGTAGAGTGCACGGAGGATAAATTGGCCAGTAGATGCGCAGACAGCTGGGTAAGCATGGAGAGAGCAGCAATGGTGGGGGGTAGCGTCCGGAGCAGTGAGGGAAAGTGACCAGCGCTGAAGGGGAAGTGCCGCTCTAATCTGAAGCCTATGCTCCACTAACTGACGGAGTTTTATAAATTTTCTCTTCCGTACCTAACCATACCATCAAAAATACCTTTTTCTAAATACTTAACTCAGTGTTATTAATATTTCATTACTTTTATTTTTCTATTAACGTTACGTATCTTACTTCAAAACTCATGTTACCTAAATCACTAGTTATGTAACATTTGCGATACAGGATTTGGACTGATTTGTTAGTATTACTGGTTGTGGATGTAGGAAGTATGGTATTTCTGTTTAATTAGCAAATAGAAAAATTTTTCATTTTTCTTCAATTTACTGCAGTCATCTCGATAGAGCTTAAACAATCAGTCAGAAACAATATTCAGTCAAACTCCCAAAATCCGAGACACTTTAATGAAACTGATGGCATTTCTGTCGCTGCATTATAGAACGTGTTTAAATTTAAAAGAAATGCTCACTTTCTCCTGTTCTACAGTATTGTAGACCAGAAAACGTAAAAGTTTTCTTTAGTCCTTACACACATTAATACTTTATAGACTGTAGAACTACATGTCCTTATCAGTTATCTGCGTGCACTATAATCAGACGTTTTCCTTTTGACAGTGGCGCCTTTAGTCCATAACCTGATCCATCTGTCCTCTCATTGGACGTATTATGTGAACTGCGAATGTATGTTTCATCGACATATATGAGAGGTCAACACTAATCAGGAACTATTTTATTTTACTTAAATAATCGATATATTTACTGCGTATTTCTAAACGTTCCAAAGCATTTTCCTGTAACCTGTTTTTTCCGCCATCTGGTAAATACGAAGCGTATTAATTGCACGAAATAAAGGATGTAAGTATTACATTCAAATAAAAAATAATGTACCTCAAGTTTTGAAGTAGGTACCCCAATGAAGAAATACTTCCCTTAAAGACGTATTGTCCCTTATTACGGGAAAAAGTTACTTTATTGTGCGGCGGTGTTTGTTTGTCATGTGGAAATTGTTTATCAAATGTTCAAATGTTTGTAGAGCTTATGAAACTTACCTACGTGGTCATCAGTGCCTAAACTTACAAACTACTTGTGAACTAGCTAATACTAAGGACGGCAAAAATTATCCATGCCCGACGGGGGATTCGAACTCCCGACCGTAGTGGCAGTGCAAAAAGTGACTGGGGCGCCGCACACCGCTCGGCCACCGCGGCCGGCAATTGTTAATCAATCTCAATAAAACTTATTCTTCTTTTTCCTGGAGTAGAGAAACCTTCAGAACTACCGGCAGCTATTTTGTTTCTCTTTTTTTAAATATATATATAGTCCGAAGTGAAACACCAGTAGCAGCCGGTACTCTTTAAAGGACACTTTTAATGGGATTTTTATCCCCTCTTTTGCTCTTCCGACAGAAATTCAATTACATTGAAAACAGTCTCTCATGTCTGGCTATGCATAACATTTCCTGCACTTATAGCACGGAATGGACAGTGTGCTGAAAGGGGCATATAAGATGAATATTAACAAGAGCAAAACTAGGGTAATGGAGTGCAGTGTAAGAAAATCAGGCGATGCTGAAGGAATTAGATTGGGTAACGAAGCAATAAAGGAGGTAGATGAGTTTTGTTACTTGGGCAGTAAAATAACAAATGATGGTCGCAGTACAGAGGATATAAAATGTAGAAAGGCAATGGGTAGGAAAACGTTCTTCAAAAAGAGAAATTTGTTAACATCGAATATTGATTTAAGCCTAAGGAAGTCCTTTCTGAAGGCATTTGTATGGAGTGTTGCCTTGTTTGCCTTGTATGGCAGTGAGACATGGACGATAAACAGTGCGGACAGAAAGAGGATTGAGGCTTTTGAAATATGGTGCTACAGAAGAACGGTGAAGATTAGATGGGTGGATCGCGTAACTAATGAGGAGGTACTGAACAGAATTGGGGAGAAAAGAAACTCCTGGCGTACCTTGAATAAAAGAAGAGATAGATTGGTAGGACACATTCTTAGACATCAAGGAATTGTGAATTAAGCGTTGGAGGGAAGTGTGTGGGGTAAAAACCGCAGAGGAAGACCAAGAGATGGATACGGTAGGCAGATTCAGGCAGATGTAGGTTGCCATTCTTACGCGGAGATGAAGAGGCTTGCTCAGGATAGGGTATTGTGAAGAGCTGCATCAAACCAGTCTCCGGACTGAAGACCACAACAACAACAACAACAACAACAACAATAGCGCTTGGACACTGTGCTGTCACGCCGTATATAACGGTGCGCTCACTCGACGTGCAGTGTCCGGCAAGCGGAAGTGGACACACGCAGCATCCCCTTCCTAACGGAAGAATGAAGTCGGCCGGCGCTTCGGACGAAACATCGTCCTCCTTATCCTGCGCGGACTCTACCCACCACGTCAATAAGGGACTGTTGAAGTTGGTGGAGGTTCTGAAACGGTGTGAGGCATGTGCAGTTGGAGTAAAACGTCTAGATTCGACTCTGACAGGTGGCACGTAAGAACTCATGGCTGATCACCTGCCTCCGTTTATGTTCACTGCCGCGGCGGATTAGCCGCGCGTACTGGAGCGCCGTGTTGCGGTACGCGCGGCTGTGCGTTGTCGGGGGTTCGAACCCCCCTCGGGCATGGATGTTGTCTGTTGTCCTTATATTACTTTAACTTAGGTTAAGTAGTTTGTAAGTCTAGGGACTGATGACCAACGTAGTTTGGTCCCATAAGAATTACAAACATTTGAACTTTTCTTTTATGTCCATTGTGCGTTCTGACACGTTAATGCGACTACACACACGCCCAGAATTATTACATAGTGCTTTCACAGACACTCTTATGCGTTTAAACATTTCCGCTAGCCACGAAACTCTCAAGTAATTAACATTATAGAGCACTAGTTGTAAACCCGGCGTTGCCCGGATGTTTATTTATTCTACAGTCTCGTAACCCACATCCCCTTCCCCCCTCTTTCTGCATCCATCTTTGTCTCTCACATCTCTCTGTTCGTTTCCACCTTTCCCTCTCTCGGCAAAGTTTTCTGCAAGGTACCCTCTGTCAAACATTTATGTAACTATTGACCTTCCTTTTGCATGCACCTAACGAAATTTTATACAGGTAGTGACATTCCTCTTGTTTTAAGGTAGTGTGTGCAAAATTTCATCAATGTCGGAACAAAACTATAGATTTGTATCCAATAGGAGCGCGAGATCACATTGAAAAATGCACTTTGTTGTTCTCATATATTCCAGTATTATTTCATATAGCCCTCTTTCTGAGAATAAAGAAAACAAAAAAAAAAAAAAAAAAAAAAAAACCAAAGTTCTGTGAAATCTGTCGAGCCGTCCTCAGGTTATGGCGCGACTAAGGTATTTAGGGATCCATTTTTATGTTGCAAAGTACTCTCCCCCATGCACCATATGAAATTTAAGGTTTGAAGGTCAAGCATGTGAAGTTTCGTGAAGATCGGAATGAAAGTGTAGGTTTCGTGAGTCTGTTGGAGAGTACGTTCCGCCATGCACCTATCACAAAATACTTTCTTAGCTGACGTTTTGTACCTATAAACTACATTCCTGCGAAATTTCAGCTTCATGGGTAAAGTAGTGTGTTTAGTTAGTAGTGAGTGAGTGTCCTTTCGCTTTTATATAGCCGGCTGAGGTGGCCGAGGGGACTGAGGCGCTTCAGTCACGGTCTTCACGGCCACTACGGTCGGGGGTTCGAATCCCCCCTCGGGCATGGATATTTGTGCCGTCCTTAGTTGTACGTAGTTCATAAGTAGTTTGTAAGTTTAGGGACTGATGACCCGTAGTTAAGTCCCTTAAGCTTAACAAATATTTGAACATTTTTTGCTTTTATATAGATAGAGATTAAGAAAACATGTTGCTTAATTTTGGATGAAAGAGACTTAAGGGAGACTTGCTGACAAAAATAAATAGTAACATGCCAATCTTTATTGCTAACTTTATTTGATTCAAGGTCATGAATGATGCATCAGTTTTCCGGCATCTACAGCGGAACTGTTGTGAGCGCTAGACTTCTTTTCGTTTCATCACTTTGTGGGGCGAGGAGGAGGGGGCAGTTACAAAACGCTTCATAAACGTCCGAAATTACATGCAAATTTTGTTACAGATCTCTAACTACTCCCATTTTCCAATAATTGACGCAGAAATCTGTGTATTCTCACGCAGTGGCCTCTCATTATTTATGACGTCATATCACCTGAGCTATTTGTCGTGCTGTTTTGTTTTTGGTTCAGAAACCTTTGTGGGTGTACGGTGAACAGTTCTCCAAAGTTTCATTGCAATCGATGAATGGTTTATGAACACGCAAGGGACATACAGACAAACATACATTTTTATATAAATAGATACAAAAGATATCTCCACCCAGTCATACTCTTATGGATTTATGGACAACCCTGTAAGTTGCTTGGTTCCCTCCAACACTACTTCAGACATCAGATGAGTCCGTGCCAAGTCGTGTTATGGCACTTCCAAAAAAAAAAAAGTTCAAATATTTGTTAAGCTTAAGGGACTTAACTACGGCGTCATCAGTCCCTAAACTTACAAACTACTTATGAACTACCTTATACTAAAGACGGCACAAATATCCACGCTCGAGGGGTATTCGAACCCCCGACCGTAGTGGCCGTGCAGACCGTGACTGAAGCGCCTCAGTCTCCTCGGCCACCGCGGCCGGCTATGGCACTTCCCCGTGCTTGCAGGGGTTCTATACGATATTACAAAGGTATATTAGTTTCTTTGTCTCTTCAGTGTATTAGATGAGAATACGCAGACCAGGCAGACTAATCTCACGTGGAAGGAAATAGGCTACTTACCCCGTGCGTGTTCAAAAGTCTGAGAGTGTAACCATAGCAGTGGATCTCGGACAATTGCGACAAGGCCCGCAGGTTGTATGCACTCTTATCAAACTTCAGGTAGCGACTTAGAATGAGACCTGTAAATCCCTGCCAGAATATCTTTGACTTCTTAACTGGCCACGACCTATACCAAACACAGCAGATGCGTCATTAGTGCCGGCCGCGGTGGCCGAGGGGACTGAGGCGCTCCAGTCACGGTCTGCACGGCCACTACGGTCGGGGGTTCGAATTCACCCTCGGGCGTGGATATTTGTGCCGTCCTTAGTCTTAGCTAGTTTATAAGTCGTTTGTAATTTTAGGGACTGATGACCCCGTAGTTAAGTCCAATAAGCTCTACAAACATTTGAACATTTTTTTGCGTCATTAGTTGGCTGATTGTGCCTGTCGGGAGAGAGGAGCCTGAAAACACACATTTCTGTACTATAATTTTTGGTCAGTGGAAGAAAAAAGGTAGGGGGTTGCGTTTAACGTCCCGTCGACACTGTGGTCATTGTGAAATGTTTTAAACCGAGGGTGTGATGTAAAATAAAGGCATAGAAGGGGAGAGAAAGGACGGTATGCAAATGGATTATGCAAATCATTTGTTCGCTTGATATTAAACGATAAGCGTGGATGACTTGCGTCGATCAGTTAATGAACTTATACTCTAATTTAAGTAATAAACCCCATCTAAAATTGTTTAAAGCGGACTAACTAAATTGAATGACTTGAGTAATGAAATATGTTTTGACTCGTTTTATTCTCTGAAGACAAATGAATGTCAGAGTTGAAAGCAAACTTCACATACAATTAAACACAGATAAAATTTAAGGAACATAATATACAAAACAGAAAATACTTCTACAACAAGCGACTGGTAAGTCGAGAATAATTGTATGTGATTCTAAACAGTTGTGACAACCCACATTTAACTGGAAACCGTGGTGTAATCGAGAGGAATATTCAGATACCAGATTTCTGTGAGTTTACCTAACGTTTTCAATAGCCCAAAAACGTGAACACCTTTGAAACACTAGCAAACTGTGCTGGCTGGCGATGTCAGCAACATGACGGCCGGGCGGCGGCTGTGTGTGTCGATAGCTGCAAGTCACGAACCAGGAGATAATTCAGCTTCGTATTCCAGAAGCGATATTTAACGAATATCAGCCAACGTCGACTCCGGCGGATCTCAGTGCCTACAATCTCGTTTATTTGGCTATGTCGTGCCACTACAGATGATTTACGTGTTTGCATTCTTAAGTCCTGCCAATGCTTTCACTGTAGCTCCATTACAACGCAGCACAGCCACAGTTAACCAACCGTTGCCGGGTTGCGGATTCGGACCTTTAGGAAATATGGAAAAGTTCACAACACATCCTCGAAACACAGATGGTCCTTTCAATATTTCTTGGGCACCAATATTAGTTTCAATGGTAAGATCCAAATTGTTGATAGCCTTAAACACAACTGCACGGGTTCGACGGTGTGTCTAATATCAGGCAGGTTTACATTGTTCTCAGCTTGCCAATACTCAGCGCTATTAGTACAAGTTTCAAAGCAATTTCAAACGTTGTACCACAATCTCTAAGTATAGCTGCTCGAAGACAAGTATAAACTGAGAGCAGAAGAGAAGCGTCTGCTCTCCTCGGCTGCTCAAACACCAATCTCTTTCTCTCCACTTATCTCCGTCTCCTCTCTGCAAAGCCTCCAGGTTCCGCCTATCTCTACTGAAACGCTAATCCAAAGCGAGGCGCCAAAGTACGGCCAATCACAGCTTGCGTTCGGGAGTCGGACAGCCGAACGGCCTTACTATAAAACAGCATCCAATGGCCAGTTTTCCCGCGTTTCCACCTGTTGGGCCTCGCCCTTACGTCCAGTGTTCTCACGGTAACGGCGGATGGCCTTCAGGCACCGCCTAAACAACGGCCAGCAAGTTGTTCCCAGCAAACAGCCAAACTCCCTCGCTATTATACAAGTGCGACGCCCGCCAATTTGGCGTCAAAGATGTACAATGTCCTAGCGGGTGCCAATCTGGCGCTATCCAACTCAGCGCTTGACGTGGTAGTCCGAGGGGTCTGTCTTTCATTCATTTGCCCATCTTCCGCCTCACAAAGCACCGTACACCACCCGTGGAGGCACATTGTATTCCTCCAGACGCTCTCGCCCAGACGACGCCAGCGGTGGTGGCGCCAGCCAGATGGCGGTGACGTGTGCGAAAATACTTGGCAGGCTCACGCCCCAGTTCTACCTGCACTGGCCTTCGGCTGTAAGCCGTCTTCCGGGAGCCGCAGTCCCTTCAAATAACAATGCGCTATCCTCATGCTCACCACCGGTTTGTCGTTAGCTCTAAAAGTGTGTCTTTCCCCCTTATACAGCCCTCACACAACCAAGTAACAGAATATTTCTCTTTCGCCACAAGTTATTGAAGAAAATCGATAACCTACGAAAAATCTAATAAAATTAACAAGTGTACGTTGTCGTTTTACCGTCAGAAAGCAACGTGGCAGTACAGAAATCTCTCAATTAAACACAGAGGTTGGACAAGGAAACTCGCCATGTCGTTTCAGAGGAACCACTCGGGAATTGGCTTGAAGCTGTTTAGGGAAATCAAGGAAAACCTAAATATGGAGTACCGGAGTTGAATTTGAATTGTTAACAACTGCGCCATTTCGTTCGTTTGATTGGAGGAAATGGACTAGCGTTCTGACACGACGACATGACACGACCACTTAGAGACCAAACGTTGTAGGCCAGTCACCACGGCTGTGTATACATAACGTCTTAGAACGCTGCGTAAAGGGTACTTTCAGCGCCGAAAATACTAGCGGCAGCGATCACAGGCGGTGGATGACCTAACACACAGTAATAGCGACGCAGACGAAAGTAGTGAAGTGCTAGTAGATCAAACAAGAGAAATCCTTAAGACTAACATAAGCAGTCAAGTGATAAATGTTTGCATGGGGAATCTGATACTCAAACTGTGTGGATAGCAGAGTGTTAAACATTGTGACGTCGGATGGAACAGCTCACAACAAATAAATTTACACTCCTCGTGTAGCTGTGCATAACAAACTCATATGCTTTCATTTACCATGGTGGAAACATTACTCCAGTTAAGAGTATTAAATTATTTTTGTATTTATTTTCATCACTAAGATGAAGCACACTGACGTTCAACCAGCTGAGCCTCGTTATTTGGATTAAGAGTACTTCCAGAATTTTGAAAGAAGGTTGAACGAAACTGTAGTTGAGATCATGTATAGTGTTGTAAAGTTGGAAGTCTTCAGGGTCAATGAGAAAAAAATTAATGCCAATGGACATGAAGTTTTCGAGCCGGTTTTGTGAAGTAACGAAGAAACAAAATGCTAGAACAAATGGGGTGACCAAGGATATTGTAGACAAAACTGAAAATAAAAGTCTGAAAGGAATACAAGAGGAAGGATGGCCTCCGTGGTACTGGAGACTTCCATTACACGGAAGAAGAGCAGTGGTAGAATGAGGCAGGCGATCCATAGAGAAAAGGATTGATAATACACAAGCAAGTGGAAACTCGGACAAGAGGGCGAGAGAGCCGTACGTTGTAGTAAATTCGCAGAAAGAAGACGATAAATACGTCATTCTCCTCTGATACGTATTCCGTAAGTCAAGTTGGCTACAATAGATTATCTAGCATACGGTACTTTCGCTCTGAAGACGCTATTTCCGCTTCGGAATTGTATTTTTCTTCTACTCTTAGTTTCTTGAGTTGCTGTACAAAGCGATCCATTGTGTTCTTGTTAATTTCCCCTAAGATATCTCCATCATCTCAACTATTTCGTAAAGGGAAAGTCACTTCTAGATGTTTTGAATATACCCCAGTAGGCTATTAATGGTGTACCAAGAGTACTTTTTTTATTTGCCGCTTGACCATTATGTTGATGGAATAACACGAGAGGTATGCAACAACCAAATCTCGTTCATTATTACCTTTATTTCATACCTTCTGGTAAGAGACTTTGTCTCTCAATCTTCTAGGCTAATATGACACGTTTCTATGGAGTTAATAACGTTTTCATAGTTTCACATGCTGGTACTATGAAAATACCGGCACACCATTTGGAGCGTACTTTTTCAGTTAACAACAAGTGGATAGAAAACAAATTTATATCAGTAAAACGAAATGACCATATGGCATTTTGTTCGGCCGCTTACTGCAGATCTTTTTTACTTGACGCCTAGTGGGCGATTTGCATGACGATGATGACGAAATGACGATGAGGACAACACACAAAACCCAGTCCTCTCGCAGAAATCGAACCCGTCGCCCCTGCGTGGAAGTCAGCTTCGCTATCGAACTACAGAGGCGGACTGTTTATCAGTGAAAATCTCAAGTTCATTCACAAAACATATATTAACTGATTTCATTCTAGATTGCGTCTATTCAGTTGTGATGTTTCGTATAGTAATGGTCTCCAAATTAGTATCTTTGTTCGCATTTTACACCTATGAGGAGGTACTTGCATCTCTTTCAGAAACATTCTACCATAACCCGGTAGACCAGAGCTTCGTATACATGTTCCCCAACACGCAAGATGTCGAGTAGTACCATTAAAGGTGTAGCGAAACTAATAAATTGGTAAAGACAAATACAAAAATTGTTAAAAATCAACAGAAACTGTCTTTCTCTTCTTTACATGTATGCTGCGCTCTTAAATCCATTTAAAATATTTGTTTTACTATAATATGCAATATGATATATCTTGATTTAAGTTACTGAAAGAGTATCCTGTCAAAATATATCCATTAGAAGGATGTCACCAGTAGGAAAATCCGAAAATCTCCAGTCTAAACATTGACATTTTTTAACACTACTGGCCATTAAAATTGCTACACTAAGAAGAAATGCAGATGATAAATGGGTATTCATTGGACTAATATTTTAAACTAGAAAACATGTGATTACATTTTCACGTAATTTGGGTGCATAGGTACTGAGAAATCAGTACCCAGAACAACCACCTCTGGCAGTAATAACGGCCTTGATACGCCTGGGCATTGAGGCAAACAGGTACAGATGCCCATGCAGTTTCAAACGATACCACAGTTCATCAAGAGTAGTGACTGGCGTATTGTGACGAGCCAGTTGCTCGGCCACCATGGACCAGACGTTTTCAATTGGTGAGAAATCTGGAGAATGTTCTGGCCAGGGCAGCAGTTGAACAATATCCGTATCCAGAAAGGCCCGTACAGGACCTGCAACATGCGGTCGTGCATTATCCTGCTGAAATGTAGGGTTTCGCAGGGATCGAATGAAGGGTAGAGCCATGGGTCATAACACATCTAAAATGTAACGGTTACTGTTCAAAGTGTCGTCGATGCGAACAAGAGGTGACGGATACGTGTAACCAATGGCACCCCATACCATCACACAGGGTGATACGCCAGTATGGCGAAGACTAATACACGCTTCTAATGCGGATTCATCGCGATGTCGCCAAACACGGAAGCGACCATCATGATATGATGATGCTGCAAATTACCCTTCATTCATCCGAAATGTTTCAAATGTTTGTAAAGCTTATGGGACTTAACTACGGGGTCATCAGTCAACTTACAAACTACTTATGAACTAGCTAATCCTAAGGATGGCACAAATATCCATGCCCGAGGGGGGATTCGAACCTCCGACCGTAGTGGCCGTGCAGACCGTGACTGGAGCGCCTCAGTCCCCTCGGCCACCGTGGCCGGCATATTCATCCGAAGAAATTGATGTTTTGCAATTCGTGAACCCAGGTTCGTCGTTGCGTACATCATCGCAGGCGTTCCTGTCGGTGATGCAGCGTCAAGGGTCTCCGAGCTGATAGTCCATGCTGCTGCGAACGTCGTCGAACTGTTTGTGCAGGTGGTTGTTGTCTCGCAAACGTCCCCATCTGCTGACTTAGTGATCGATACGTGGCTGTACGATCCGTTACAGCCATGCGGATATGATGCCTATCGTCTCGACTGATAGTGATAGGGTTCCGTTGGGACCCAGCACGCCGTTCCGTATTGCCCTCCTGAACCCACTGATTCCATTTTCTCCTAAGAGTCATTGCATCGCGACCAATGCGAGCAGCAATGTCGAGATACAATAAACCGCAATCGCGATAGGCTACAATCCGACCTTTATCAAAGTCGGAAACGTGATGGTACGCATTTATCCTCCTAACCCGAGGCATCACAACGACGTTTCACCAGGCAACACCGGTCAACTGTTGTTCGTGTATGAGAAATCGGTTGGAAACTTTCCTCATATCAGCACGTTGTAGGTGTCGCCATCGGCACCAACCTTGTGTGAATTTCCTGAAAAACGAATCGTCTTCCTGTTGGTTAAATTTCGCGTCTGTAGCACTTTATCTTTATGGTGTAGCAATTTTAATGTCCAGGAGTATAGTTAAATATTTTTTACTGATTTTATTAGCTTGATATCTTCCGAGTCATGCAAGGAATTTAGGATATTTGAGCAGTATACGAAATTGGCCCGATGTTTTTGGTTAAAACATGGAGTGTGGGCAATGAGTCCCATTCGAGAGGTAGAGATGAACTGGCGGATTCTTCCTTTCGTTTGCGCCTTCCCTATTTGGCTTCATAGCTGATAAATCAGTGATCCCAAAAAAGGTAAAAAGACTGAGTTCAGCTCCCGAAGTCACATAACTCTTTTGTTTAACAATTTAAAGTGCAAATTTCTCCACGTCTAAAATCGGGAAAGGAACTAAAGCAGGAGGAGAGTTACCGCTTAATGTCCTTCTCCACGATGCAGTCATTAGAGGCGAAGCTCAATATTGTACAATAGCGATAGCAACGGGCCGATTACTTCTTCCGCTCTGTAAGTGCTTCAGGAGCGTAAGCGTTGACCTGAAAACCGATAATCCGATTAACGGTTAATCCATTTGATGGATAACGTGTGAACAACCATAGCTCTGCCATTAGCAGAGTGATGTCAACACTACTCCACTACGCGTCCCAGTACACTAATGCACTTCACCTGACAGCACTACACACCGGCTTCCTATGACACCATATTTGAAGAAAATCTGATAACTTACTGCAGGTGCTTCCATCTCTTCAGATGAGTTATAATAAGAATTACAGCTGAAAGGGTATGTAAAGGTAGCCATCGCCGAAGCAGAGAAGAGTCTGGGCAGATTTGCTTTTGGTAATAAAGTGAAAATATTTAGTGCATGCCGACCAACATTATCATTTATACTGTCATATATAGAATCGAAAGGGATCGGGAGAACACCAAAGAAGAATCTACAGAGGGCTTTCACCTGCCATACACGACTTGGAAGGCGCTAAATAGACAGAGGAAAGGAGTGTGGCGGTGTAAGTCGAATTTGAGGAAGTGGCGCGTCACCACCGAAGAGGAATTCTTTGAGTATAGTAACCCACGGGACCCACAATATCTGCTGGTCTGCAGGAACCTGCCCGATCCTTGCACCCATAGAACATTTCTACGCAGGAACTGATAAGACCATTAAAACAGCGGAATAGTGGAGCTTGAGATCCATTTAACAGAATGCCAAATGTTTCTTGCATTACTATGTTATTACTTCAGTGACTTGTATTGCTGTACTGTACTTTTACTTACTGAGTTAAATTGTTAAATATATATATAGAATCCACCTAAATGCAGATTTATTTCAGAAAGCAAGTAGCAACCCAATACCGGATAAAAAAAAATAAAAAAATTAAAAATTAAAAAAATGTTGTTTTTTTCTCTCGCCGGCTGCGGTGGCCGAGGGGACTGAGGCGCTCCAGTCACGGTCTGCACGGCCACTACGGTCGGGGGTTCGAATCCCCCCTCGGGCATGGATATTTGTGCCGTCTTAGTTCGTAAGTAGTTCATAAGTAGTTTGTAAGTTTAGGGACTGATGACCCCGTAGTTAAGTCCCATAAGCTTAACAAACATTTGAACATTTGAACATTTTTCTCTCTCGAAGAGCTTACGACTAGTGTTTCCTCTAGTGTTTTTCTTTTCTTTCTGTTTTCTTTTTTTTTTTTTTATCATCTATGATAGTGTGAACAACGAATATTAATTGGTCTTCTTGTCGCAAAAAAATACCAAAGTGTGTAGCATAGAGATCAATTTCAAACGAAAACAATATATTTTTCTGTCTTTTGTGAGCAGAAACATACATTATAACGGTTAGCGCTGGTAACTTTTATTTTCAAGATTTTCACACATACAGTGAAATACGTAGATGGAAAAAAGTTTTGAGGACAATATGAATGTACCTTAAATGACCTAAAAGGGATTACATCAGAAAATTGGTGCAATATTATCTAAATTATACAGCCGTTCACTCAAGTATAGAGCAGTTTTCCTTGGCCCCGAATTATCTGATTACTTACAAGACAAAAAAAAGTATGTGTAAAATTAGATAGAAGTAATCTATTTTGTGTCAAAATTAGTGTTAACTTTATCGTTGTATTGAGATTAGTACAACCTATTAAGAATTTTCAAGTCATTCAAGACTTATTCTTGGAGTACACGAAATAGTTACAATCACAGATAAATCGCTCAAGAGGAACTGAGGTACCATTTGGCCATCAAAATTTTCAACTATTTGTAACTCTAATGAACTATTGCGGTTATCAGTGCCTAGGCTTACAAACTACATTAACTTACGCTAAGGGCAAATCACACACACACACACACACACACACACACACACACACACACACACCTCCGTCGGCAAGCAACAGGGCGCTCCACAGCAACGAGCCTTAGAGCGCTCGGCCATTCCACCGCGGCCATGTGTCAATCCATATTGGAACAGCCATATTGGGGCGTGGTGTAGACTCCAGACATTGAAGTAGTTGCAAAGGAACCTACAGTTAAACGTGGTGGTCAAACCAAAATTGTGAGTGATGAGTGCTTTGCTTCGCTTTGCCGATTGGTTGTTAACCTAAATCGGCTTACTCGATCCCAAACTCACGTCCTCTCTCAAGTAGTGACATGTTGTTATGTAGTTCATCATAGCTACTGTCCACCTCAGTACAAGGTATGAAATTAGTGTATAGTTTGTATCATTGTATCGCCATGTTACCCGTTTGATATGTTAACGAACTGCACAGTGAAGCCGGCCGCGGTGGCCGAGGGGACTGCGGCCACTACGGTCGGGTGTTCGAATCCCCCCTCGAGCATGGATATTTGTGCCGTCCTTAGTAGTAGCTAGTTCATAAGTAGTTTGTAAGTTTAGGGACTGATGACCGCGTAGTTAAGTCCCATAAGCTATACAAACATTTGTACATTTTTGCTCAGCGAAATTGCGCCACAGAGTCACACATTGATGGATCGACCGCCAAACTCCACAACTGCTAATTTACTGACACTATTTTATGAATATGAATTCAAACAATTCGCATTGTTCCGTCATGAACTTTTCTTCTTTTTCGATATTTTTTCTCAATGATTCTTATTCAATTACCCAGTTAAATTTGTATGATATCGTTAAAAAGTAGCAGATTTTTTCCGTGAAAGAATACAGTAGAGTGCCGAAAACTTGGTCTAAATGTAGACCGAACGTTGGCCGAGTTTGTGAAAGTACCAGGTTATCGGGAACGGTGTTCTGATACGAAATACTGTTATTGTTACTTTAGAATAAAATACAGTAACACAAAATAAATTTAATATAATATCTAAGAAATGATATTCGTTACTTACACTCACATGGACTTCACAAAACGCGGTTAAGAAATGGCTCCACTACGGTCGGGGTTCGAATCCCCCCTCGGGCATGGATATTTGTGCCGTCCTTAGTCTTAGCTAGTTCATAAGTAGTTAAGTCCCATAAGTTCTACAAACATTTGAATATTTTTTGAAAAGGCTGTAGGCATCATTCTCTTTGTTGTCTGCTGGGGCTAAGTTCATTATTAAACTTCCTGGCAGATTAAAACTGTATGTCGAAACCGTGACTCAAACCTGGGACCCTTTCATTTCGGGGGCAAGCGCTGTAGAGTGAATATTTCATTCTGGAAACATCCCTTAGGCATGGCTAAGCCATGTCTCCACCATATCCTTTCTTCCAGGAATTCTAGTCCTGCAAGGTTCGCAGGAGACCTTCTGTGAAGTTTGAAAAGTAGGAAGCGCGGTACAGGCAGAATTGAAGTTGTGAGGACGGACCGTGAGTCGTGTCGCGGTAGCTCCGTGGTAGAGCGCTTGCCCCCGAAAGGCATAGGTCCAAGGTTCGAGTCCCGGTTCCGACACAAAGTTTTAATCTTCCAGAAAGTTTCATATCAGCGCATACTCCGCTGCAGAGCGAAAGTTTCATTCAAGTTGATTGTTGTCCATCACGCCTAAGTGGATTTCAAACAACACCGTGGAAAAGTACACTCCCGTAGTTTTGATACGACTGTTTTCAGTAGAAAACGCATATGCATACCGCATTAATGAAACTCAAAGGATTCTTAAATGGAGTGTAGGAGGCACAGGAAAAGATGATGTTTTGACCGATACATAGCATAGCCTGTAACTCCTATACGCTACGATTTCAGTTGTATCCTGCATTATGCATGCACGGTATAATTCCACGGGGTGGTGCCGCGCTGTGGCCGAGTTATTCGGACTGCCAGCTTACTGAGAGCCGAGTTTTCGGGACTCTACTGTATTCCCATTCTGTAAATTGAAAAAAGGCTTCGTATTGCATGATGATAAATCTTAGTCTTCTCTGTTTCCATCTGACTTTTCCACGCCGTTTTCACTAGTGTGTGAATTGAGGGGCACGAAGATACATTTGTGGTTGCCGTAAAGTATAGCCACTTTACGTGAGAGATGTGGCCGTAGCAACGATCTCGCTCTTTTTCAAACAACCCAGAGATTCATCGCTACCGTCGACCTCGCCAAGCATGCCTCGTAGACTTTCGGAGGATTTTATTTTGTCGGATACCTGCTTCGAAAACTCGTGGAAGCCACTACTGAACGCCGACAGTTCGAAAATTGCGAGATCCCGTGGCTAGATCCCGTTAGTAATGATGTGAGGGTAAGTTACCCCTCCACCGTGCTCATCCATCTATCCACATTTCAGTCCACCTGAGCGTTGGTTCGATGCACACACAGCCCGCAATAATTTCCGCAGTACAGTGGTTAGTCCCGCTCCTTGCGATATTGTGCCTCCCTGCAGTAATGTCTGCTGAAGGGTTCTAACTGTACCAGGGCGTGTAAGCATCGCGCAGGCAGAAGAGTTTAATCAGAGCCGGTACAGCTTATAGCTTCACACGTGTCTGAATACTGCAGTGTCGTATCCGCAGTCGCGGTGGAATCCGGCGCTGAAATTTGTTCGCGCAAAGGGTACAAGCGCCGATCGGACTGAGGGCAGGTGTTGAGGTCCGGTGTGGAATCCCCTGTGATTGGCGCGGCCCGTCCTTTCAGTAGCACAGCACTCCGTCCTGTCCCCACCCTTCTGCGGCCCCGATTTAACTAGCGCTAAGCCAACGGCAGAGGCCGAACTACCCCTGAAATCTGCACGCCCAACCACACTGTGTCCCTCGACGGCTTTAGTATATCTCAGCGTGCGTTGTTGTGAATGTGTGTGTGTGTGTGTGTGTGTGTGTGTGTGTGTGTGTGTGTGTGTGCGTGTCTGTGTAAAACGGGCGTGTTCAAAATGGACTAAGTAGGTGACAACAGTAGCGACGACTGTCACAGTAAAGCGTAACATGATGAATAACGTTAAGAACTCTGCAGTACCGAACGGAGATCGGTGCGTCAGCCCGTATTACGATTTTAGGCATTGTAGCTACGTACTTCTATGGTATCAGTACTAGAGCCTCAATAGGCAAAAACCTCACAAGTCATACCTCACAAAGGATTCGTCTGAATTTATGTAGGGCGTGGTGAGAAACGAAAGTGCACCAAGTGGGAACTCCAGATGGCCAGCGTTTAGGAAATAAAAGGAAGTTTGATACGGATCTATCACCATACGCACCTCATCAACTGTCCCTGTGAGGGCGTGTTTAGGAAGCGGTGTTTGATTCAGCGATGCGACGGAGTGGCCGAGCGCATTGAGGCGCTATGCTCCTATGCGCGAGGCTATTCCCCGTCGGGGGTTCGAATCCTTCGTCGAGAATGGATGTTTGTGTTGTCTTTAGTATCAGGTAGTTTCTACGTAGTTTGTAAGTTTAGGGACTGATAACCCCACAGTTAAGTCCCATAAGCTTAAAAAAGATTTAAATGGTGGGTGCCGTGGCTTAGCGCGCACGGTCAGAGGGCTCAACGCTCTTTGTAAAAGAAGAAGCTGAGCTAAGAACTCATAGAACAAGAACGAACAAACACGATCAGCGTCCGCAATCAACAGAACTACCCATAGGACGAAAATTAAAAAGAAATAAATAAAAAAGCGGTAAAAGTTCGAATTCGTGTTGAGAAGGTCAAGGGTTCAACTCCACCCGGTGGAAAATTTCCTTCTCCTCTTTGGAAATGCGTATACCTACATATTGTTCCCGTAGGGATCGTGAGGACAAGATTAGATTAATTACAGCACGCACGGAGGCATTTAAACAATCAGTCTTCCCACGCTCAATACGTTAATGGAATGGGGATAAAACAATGGGACTTACCCTCTGCCATGAACTTCACAGTGGTTTGCAGACTATTAATGTAGATGTAGACTAACGTCACAATTAACAGCAACATCATATAGGTTACTTTATTAATTTATATAATCGAAAAAAGATAGGGCATTGGATGAAATTCAGGATTACAAACATTTAAAAACGAACTGTAGCTAACGAGTACTTTGGGCGTCGTCTATTTAAATCGATACTTCCCTTCTTTTGCAATTGATCAATTACATCTATTCATCGAAGAAACAGGGGAAGCAATAATTTGACCGCATCTTACGCACGTTATACACGCCGCCCTTTTGCCAGATAATTTGTTTAATTTAATACATGGCGTAGCATGCTGATGTGCACAGATAAATACAAAATAACGTGTATGATGTTGCGGTTAATTCTGAAGTCAGTAGTGTACGCATTGTAAATGAGCAAAATGACGGGCGGAATCGAATCCGAGAACCTTTCAATAAAAAGTCCGAGACAAACACCGCATTCTAAACAGACTCTCTCAGGGGCAGTTGATAAGGTGCATATAGTGATAGATCCGTATCAAAATTCATTTCATTCCTTAAATGCGTAGCCATCTGGAGTTACCACTTGGTGCACTTTAATATCTCACCACCCTACATGTGCCACAAATTTGGACGAATTCAGTGATGACGAGTAGGCGTCCTCTCCTTGTCAGACGCACAGCCGAAAGCCATCCTAGAGAATGGCCTCAAGGGTAGTGAGATCTCCCACTCAGGGTGTTAAATATAGGCTCGTTAAAGAGTTGAGAAAGAGAAAGAACATTGGCATTGTAAATGCTGTTATGAAATTTGTTTTCATTTGCGTTGGCAATTATTAAGAAGCCTGTATTATCTTTTGGGTAATGCAGGGTGGTGTATGAGTTCCGTTCTGCTTTGGGATTCAGAAGAGAAGACAATTAAAGGCTTAACAGTAGTAACTAACAAACCCAAACATCCCGACATTATATTGATGATAATGATGAGAGAAATGGACGAAGTGAAGACTCTTCACAAGTACCAGCCGACGACGGGTGGGAAATATCACTGTCGTCCATTCCGCTTGTGTGGTTTTTGCCTACTGAGGCTCTAGTACTGATAACACAGAAATCGGTATCTACCGTGCCTAAAATCGTAATACGGGTTGGTTCACCTAACTCAGTTCGGCATTAGAACGTAATTCCTTTAAGCTTGTATAAAGTCTCTAATTAACTCCTCCAGTCGGCCGCGGTGGCCGAGCGCTCTGCGGCGAGTCAGTCACGGTCTGCACGGCCGCTGCGGTCGGGGGTTCGAATCTCCCCTCGGGCATGGATATTTGTGCCGTCCTTAGTGTAAGGTAGTTCATAAGTAGTTTTTAAGTTTAGGGACTGATGACCCTGTACTTAAGTCCCATAAGCTCTACAAACATTTGAACATTTAACTCCTCCAGATTCGGTTTATAATAACACAACTCTTCGTAAACAATAACAGTAACTGAAAAATTAATTTTGTTTCCATAAAAGGTGATATCAAGTTCATCCGTTGAGTAGTTGGCACAAGGAAGGCAAGCCGCAGCTCGTCATGAGCGATACTTCGTGATATTGTCTGTACAGGTTTAAACTGAAACCCGCGGAAGAAAGAGAATTTATTGAAAGTTGATTAAATTTGGAATAAGCAATGGGAATTATATCTGAAAGGAGAGAAATCACAGCAAAATATGAATGAATCCGGCGTCAGATGGCGGCAGTTATTGTTAAGGTCAAGACAACACACGAAACTATCACCACAAAGCAAATTAGCGAAAAGTTAATTTTATCCATTTGGAAATGAGTTTAGAAAGTCTGCGACTATGAGATCAATAAATATAAATAACACTTACGCTACCAGTCACGACTTTTAATTGTGTTCAGCACGACGCGTTTCGAGAATAATTCACATTTTCCAGTGCGTTTTTTGTGTTATACAGTTTTAATTGTGCTTTTACTGGTGCATGAGGTCCTGCATTGTTTCGTTGTGTTTACTGCAATGATTAAATGCTCTAATTGTACTTACTGGTCGGACTTTATACGTAGTATATGGCGAAATCTGTAAGAAGTTTTTTAAAAGATTTCGCAATTTACTTTGTATAAAGACCGACCAACAACTAAAATTCGCGCATTTAATCATTCCGGTAAACAAAACGAAATAATGCAGAAACTCACATATCAGTAAAAGCTCAACTAAAATTGAGTACCACAAGAAACGCACTTGAAAATGGGAATGATTTCCCGAAACGCCGTGCTAAACAAAATAAAAAATCGTGACTGGTAGAAAAGTGTTATTTATATTTATTAAAAGTTTCATTTTTCTGCAACATTACCCGCGCGAGATTGCTATGAGTTGAAACTGATAACTTGGTGCGGATTACTTTCCGCTGTAACGAAATGCTCGGTAATCATTACGGTTCGCGGAATAATATTTCGCGACCGTGTTTAATCCCATCACAATAGGCGAATAAATCGAAAAACATTCGTCTTCGGAGGAAATAAACATTGATCTCAGGCTCTGAATAAAATGACCAGTATGAAAGGAATGTTAAAAAGAGACGAAATGAGTTAAATTTAAGTGCAATCGCGGAGCAAACAGTGATGGCGACAAGCATCTCTTTACATTCAAACGTGGCTTGCTGGAAACAAATTCGAGGACATGGATCATTTTGAAAGAAAAGTCAAAAGCATGAATTAACCTAAAAGGGGGTTTATTGCAATAAAAAGAAAACCGTGCTCACGCTTACTTAAATTTATTATAATTCTTGAAAAGAAGAGGCGTCCGATGAGTTTCACAGCGTAGAGATAAAAGGCGAAGTGCGCTTCAGTTCTCTCTCCAAGTCAGAGGAACAAATTTGACCATAAAAAACAAAAAATGGGCAAATGGAATGAAGCGAGGACGCATATACTGGTGACAAGCGTCGCTGATAATATACGCGAAAATATTTAATTTAATGCCAAGAATAAAATGTTTTCTTCAACAAAAATAATTATCTACAGCCATCTTTATGTAATTACTACGCAGCAAGTTTAAGTGTCTGCCAGACAGTGTGTAGAAACACTTTCGAAAATTTCTGAACAGCTCAAGAGCACTACATTCTAAAACAGTACGCGCAAATACAGTTATCAGTCATAACATCATAACTACATATCCAATAGCCGGTCGACCTTTGAGACGGACATCAGCGGATGACGCGATTTGGCTTCCAATCAGTGAGGTAACTCCCTGGAGAGAGTTGGCACCAGATCTACTCACACAACTCACCTGACTCCTCCGCTGTCGACGGGACGTTAAACTCTAAGATTCCTTCCATTTTTTCACGTGACTCCCGTAAATGCCTGGAATGGGCAACGACCGCTGACGCCACATTCCGTCACATCACAGATGTTTTCGGTCAGATTCGTAACTGGCGAGTTGGGAGGACTTGCACATCAATTGCAACTAGCCACCGTGTTCCTCGATTCACTTCATCTCACTCCTGGTCTGGGTACATGAAAGGAACCTTCACGAGGATTGCAATAATAGAAGAACAAGAAATGAAAAGCAATCGGGTGTACTCTGGGCAACGTCAGAAGTTGCTACGAAGCGCGCTGACGGCAGATTCTTTCACAACCGGCCTCAATTCAAATGGACAGCATTCCGACAGATCTTTATCAAGACCATTTGTTTTTATTTTCATTAACATCGAGGGATTTTCTCGAGAGAAAGAAGTTTTAGTAGCAAACATATGTCAAAAATATTCATTCGACATTCAGCTACTCCTGGAAACACACAGGGGAAGTACTAAAAACCGTCCAAGAACAGCTGGTATGGAGTTAGTATTGGTAAGGCATCACAATAAATACGGCAGCGCCATTTTTGCCAGACCTGATGTGAATACCACATCAGCCTCACTGACTGAAGACAACAATATCGTACTCCTCACAGTGCAAACTCCGTTTTTCTGTGTCATATCAGTCTACAAACCACCTGATGCCAATTTTAGCATCGAAACACCAGCCAACTTGAACGATCATGACGTTAACTTTGTCATAGGCGATTTCAACTGCAGAAGCACATCACGGAGATATCCAGATTCCGACACAAATGGAACGAGTCTAGAAACATGGGCTGAGGCTCACGACCTACATATGATCTATGGTCCTAAGCTCCCACCTTCATTTAACAGTGGCAGGTGGAAAAGAGGGTACAACCCAGACAACAACTTTGTTTCTGCAAAGGTAGCTGCACAATGTACGAAGACTATAGGAGAGCCCATCCCTCGTACACAACATAGACCTGTCATATGCACTGTGAATCCTGTAGTAGTGCCTGAAGAGGTACCATTCTGGAAAAGATTTAACTTCAAGAAGGCCAACCGGTAGAAGTTCAGTGAAGAGCTTGACTTAAAAGTAATAAACATTCCACCACAACCTGAAATGTACGAAACCTTCATCAAATGCGTCCAAAATGTTTCGAGGAAAACTATCCTGAGAGGATGCACAACTCAGTATGTCCCAGGCATGTCCAGCAACGACAAACTACTCTTAGAAAAATACTAAAGTCTTTATGAACAGGATCCATCTGCAAAAGAAACGATCCAAGCTGATGAAATATTGCTGGAAACCATTTCAGAAACTCGCAAGGCCAAGTGGAGTAGCAGACAAGCCTGGAAACTGCTTAAAAACCTGAGTGGTAACCCTGTAAAATCCCAAGACAATTTTACGAGTATGACTCCTGATATAGTGGCAACCTAGCTTCTGCAGCACAGTAAAATAAAAGGAAGGACGCCCAAAGAAGCTCTTCAGCGCGCCCCATAAACAGAACATCATTTTCTTAGGGGTCTCTTCTCCATGGCTGAACTCGAAGCTGCCATCTCGAGCCCGAAGATGCATAAGGCTCCAGGTGTCGATGACCTTAGAGTCGAACAGAATAAGAACTTCGGCTGTAAAACGATGGAGTGGCTACTAAGCCTAATGAAAAAATATGTCGTCAAGTTACACATCCCCTAAATGTGGCGGAAGTCTCGAGTCATTGCAGTACTTAAGCCTAGGAAGGAACCAACTGATCCGAAAAACTTTCGACCTATCTCCCTTTTATGCCACACCTTCGATATATTAGAACGGCTGGTACTTAACCGAATCAGTGCCACCCTCGAACGAAGAGAAGTTTATCCCGCAACAAGCAGACTTTCGTGCTGGCAGATCATGCTCTAGTCAGATCTTGAATCTAACCCAGCACATTGAGAACGGTTTCTAGCATGGTGATATTTCTGGAGTCGTCTTTGTTGATCTAACAGCTGCATACGACACCGTGAACCACAGAAAACTGTTGAGGAAAGTGTATGACCTTACTAAGGACTATCAACTAACTTCCGTTATTAGCACCTTCCTCCAGAACAGAAGAAACCAAGTTGCATAACAGGGTAAAAGAAGCAGATGGCTTACGCAGAAGAATGTCTCCCCCAAGGCAGTGTGCTTGCCCCAGCACTGTACAACATCTACACGAATGATCAGCCAATACCAGCAAATACTAGGCTCTTCATCTATGCCGATGACACAGCAGTAGCTGTTCAGGGACCAACTTTTAAAGAAGTAGAGAAAAAACTATCCCTAGCAATGGACGAACAATCCAACTATTATGATGCCAACCACTTGAAGCCCAATCCCAGTAAAACTCAAGTGAGGCCTTCCACTTACGAAACAGAGAAGCGGAGCACAAACTGGACATCAGATGGCGAGGAGAACAATTGAAACATTGCCCAATACCAGTCTACCTAGGTGTCACTCTGGACGGAGCCCTAACGTACAGGCAGCAATGTCTGAACGTGAGACAAAAAGTAAGTGCTCGTAATGGGATACTTAAGAAACTGGTTGGCAGCAGCTGGGGAGCCAACCCGCACCTCCTAAGGACTTCTGCATTTGCGCTTTGTATATCAGCCGCTGAATATGCTGCTCCTGTGTGGGACGCTTCATCACACGCTAAGCAAGTTGATATTACAGTCAATGATACAGCGAGGATCATTTCAGGATGCTTGAAACCAGCACCAGTGCAGAAATTGTATCCAATTGTTGGAATAGCCCCACCCAATACCCGGAGGGCCATTGCTGCAGACTATGAAAGAAAAAAGCAGGAGACGGACCACAGATATCCTCTGTATGGTCACCAGGCAACAAGACACCGCCTTAAATCCCGCAAGAGTTTCCTAGCTAGGGCTACGCCACTAGAGGGAGCACCAGAGGCAAATCGTCTCGCAACATGGAAGAGCTCATTGCCCGCAGACGTGTCGCCGAAAGAAGAAATTGCTCCTGGTGCAAACCTACAATACCCTGTGTGGAGGTCCTGGAGGTCCCTCAACCGCCTAAGAATGGGCACGGAAATGAATGAATGATGACTCCTGGTCTTTGACACGGCGCGTTATCTTCTTGAAAAATGCCACTGCCGTTGGAAACGCGATCGTTATGAAGGAATCGGTGTGGTCTGCAGCCAGCGTACGACAATTGTTGGTCTTCATGGTGTCTTCCAAGAGTTACTCCGCGTCCACTCATTGGTAGCAACGCTGGCGCCAACATTGGCCAATATTTTTGAGGCAGCGCCCACACACTGGAGCCAACATTCAGTTGAATTCGTCGAGAGCCAACGTAAACATATTGGACGCATAGTTGCGGTCAGTGCATTAACGGTTGTCAAGATTATGGAATGTGTTGCAACACTTCCTACCGAATATTAAGTACGAAATCAAATACTTTTAAAACATATTACAAATAATCGATATACATTATTAAAAATTTGACCTGCTACTTTAAATGACTGAACTCAAAATGAAAACGAAAGTTGCGTTTTAGAGAGGTGCTAGTCCAGCCAAACTTCTTTTGGTATTGACGCTTGGGTTTGTTGCTACAGGAGACAGTTTTAGAAGCCTATAATTCCTTTTTAAAATAACCATGCATTTGGAATCACTGGTAGTGCATGAAGTTTGCAAAGCAATACGTGAAACGTGACAGGAAAAGTTAGGTGACGTTAATTTTAACAATTGCATTCAGTTATTGTGTCGAAAGTCGAAAAAAATTAACGATCGCGCTTAAGTTTCGCCGGGGCATATCGATTTTTGTGGTTGTCTTCCCAAAGGAAACACTTTCAGATACAGCTCTAACATTTACAAAGAAACTTTGAAACTTTACAATAAACGGCGACGAAGAACGAACGAAAAAAGAAACTGTTTCAAGACGACCAGACGTCAAACATAGAACGAAACGTTGGCGCTTATGTGTGGACGACGAACCCATCTTGGCCCAAAGTCCTTTGATGTTTGGTCGAAATACTGACAAGCAACGGAGCCGTACGAACGTTGGCGCCATATTTGATCCAATTGTTATTTCACCGATCCATACATTCGACGAACACTGTTGGCGCGAATCTTGGTTCCAATGTGTGGACCCGCCCTTACATTGGACGGATGGATACCCACGTAGATGTTCCCAGAGCATATATAACCGCTTGCACAGCGAAAGACCCGTACTCAAAGACTGGAAAGTTCCGCAGGTCAATTCAGTATTCAGTAAAGGCAATAGGATTGATTCGCAAAGTTACAGTCCTATATCATCGGTTTGCAGGAGGAGTTTAGAACATACACTTTCCTCAAACGTTATGAATTACCACGAAGAGGACGACCTATTCACCCACAGTGAACACGGATTCAGAAAGTGTAGTTCTTGTGAAACACAACTGGCTCTTTACTTAAATGAAGTGGTGAGTGTTATCGACAAGGGACCGCATATCCATTTCATCTTTTTAGATTGCCAGAAGGCTTTTGACACTGTAACACACAAGCTTCCTATGGGATATCAGGAAAGTTGTGGCGTTGGATACGTTATTTCTCGTCAGAAAGGACACAGTACGTTGTAATTGACGGAAAGTCATCCAGTAGAACTGAATTGATATCTGTCGTTCCTCAGGGAAGTGTCATAGGGCCACTACTGTTCCTTATTGTCATAAATGATTTACGAAAAAAAAAATCAAATGTTGTAAATCTATGGCCGCGCGGGAGTAGCCGAGCGGTCTGGAGCGCCACGTTAAGGATCACGCGCCTTCCACGCTGGAGGTTCGAATCCTCCCTCGGGCATGGACATTTATGTGTTGTCCTTAGGTTAGTTTAACTTAGTTTAAGTAGTAGGGACTGATGACAATTTTAGTTTGGTCCCATAGGCTTACAAACATTGAACATTTTTTGTAAATCTGTAGGACATATCTTCATTGGTCATCAGTCCCTAGGATTACAAACTAGTTAAACTAACCTAAGGACAACACACCAATGTCCGAGGGAGGTCTCGAACCTCCGATAGCGGGGAACAGCGCGCTCCGCGCCAAGGTGCCTTAGAGCGCACGGTTGATGCTATCATTTATCGATCACGAGAAGTTCGAAAGTGACTGCTAAATGATTCATATAATTGCTTGGTGCAAAAATTGGAATTGACCCTAAATAATAATGGAAAATGTGAAGTCATTCGTAAGAGCACTAAAAGAACTCATTTAAACCTCATTTACATGATAAACAATTCGAATCAACAGGTCCTAAATTCAATGAATTACCTAGGAATTACAATTAATATCCATTTAAATTGGCAAGAACACATAGAAAATATTGCAGGGAAGTGAATCAAAGGTTATTTTTATAGGCAGAACAGTTAAAAGATGCAACGGTTGTACTGAAGAAACAACCTACACCTTTGCGTCCTATTTTGGAGTGTTGCTGCGCATTGTAAGGTCCCTACCAAATGGAACTGACGGACGATTAAGAGAAATTTTAGAGAATGGCGGCTGTTTTGTATTATCGCGGTGTAAGAGAGACAGCGTCAAAGACATGATGCACGATTTATGGTTGAAATCAATAAAAGAAAGAGGTTGTTGTTCGTTGCGGCGAGATTTATTTGCGAAATTTCTTTCACCAACTTTCCATTCCGAATGCAAACATATTTTATTAGCACCCACCTACATACGGAGACATAATCGCAGTAATAAGAAAAATCAGATGGAAAGTTTCAGGTGTTCCCTTTTGCTGCACACTCTTAGAGAATGCAACGGTAGAGTAATAAGTAAAAGCGGTTCGATGTACCCTCTGCCATGCACTTGAATGTGATTTGCGGAATATTAAAGTATACGTAGAGTATAAGTGAATCACTGCCACCTGATCTCCGTGTCAAGGAGCAGTGCTCCTGCAAGACGATGGATTCGCTATTAACATGTATCGGGATTCATCAGAACATTCGCCACTTCGACCCTGCGCCAACTTCCGGTGTCGTCGGTCACGTCCCCATTTCAGTAGTAGTTGCTAATGTCGTGACGTTATCATTCGCACATGCATAGGTTCTCGGTTGAGGAGGCGAGTCGGAAGGAGTGAACGGTGCACGGTGTGTTCGGAGATACTTGCACTCTGCTGAGCATTAAAGTCTGATGGAATTTCCGTCACAGTTCGCTTCATGTCATGTTTTAGATGTTTTCACAGGATACGACGTTCTAATTTATCAGGGGTAGTCGCCAAATGCCTCGATGTTTGAACCTGGTTTCACCTTTGTTTCGCCTCAGTGATCTTCGAACACTCGAAAAGTCGTGCGGTTTCGCAAATTCTTCTTTCCCTCTGACAAATTCAGATATATCGCGCATTTTCGCTACTGTACACAGGAAAGCACGCTCACTGATACTACAAGCACTATCCGTGTGTCTGGCCAGCATCCATTGGTCATCAAGTGACGCTACTATCACGTGGACGGTTTTACATCCTTAGTCGTAGCTGCTCAAAATCGGCGAAAAGAATTTTTGTCGCTAGTCTTATGTCTCGTTTAATGCAGCCCGTCACACATTTCTCACCTGCGCTAATCCCTTCACCGCAAAGTACCGCTTGTACCTCACGTTCTCAGTTAATTACCGTATGCATTGCAATCATTATCTTGTAGTACGATTTTAATCCTCTTAACATCCTCTGTCTATATATGCCGTTTGCTATTCCAAGCACATTATTTCCATGGTGCGCCCGTAATGAATCAAGACACATTCGAGTTAAGGACAGCAGTTGGTAGTGAGCACTAAATCGTGTCGGTTGGGTAAGCTGAAAATTTGTGTTGTAATGGGAGTCGAACCCAAGTCACCTCTCACCAGACAGTTGCGCTGTCGACTATGCCATCCGAATATAAAGGTCACGACAACTACACAGCTTACCCTTGTAAGCCTGCGTCAGACTCTAATTTTTAAGTTAAGCACACTCTGCTGTTGAAGTACCCCTGCACATTCTCCTCAGTACTCACGGCGGTTACGCCGACTGTCATTATACTTTGACCTTAGTGCACATCTGCACTGAATGGATCACTGGAATTTCATTGACTCAGTTATATATAATGTGATATCGTGTCCGTCCTTTAGGACATTTTGGAAAGGTCTTTCATTATATATATATAATTAACGCGATGACACGCTAACTAGGTCGTCTATTGTTGTTGTTGTTATTGGAGCTTTAGGGCGCTCAACATCGTGGTCATCAGCACCCATACTAGGAAGATATGAGTCCAATACTGCTAAATGGCACAGGAGACAGGCAAGGGAAGACTCAAGAGGTCGTCTAGGTTTGTGTTCTAGTTTTTTTGTTTTTAAATCTGATTTTTTTAAATATTTTTTGTGGTTTTATGGAATGGTGGTTTCTTATTTTAATTTGTTTTCACCGCATGGACGATCTGAATAGGGTTCCTGCATTGTCTAAATTGTTTTCGTTTCTCCTGTGTATCCACATGAATATTTTGAGCGAAGGAAACAACAGTAAGAATAAACTGAACCACGCCAGCCGAGGTGTCCGAGGGGACTAAGGCGCTCCTGCCGGGCGCCGTGGCTCAGCGCGCCCGGTCAGAGGGCTCAACGCCCTCTGTAATAAAAAAGCTGAGCCAAGAACAAATCGAACAAGAACGAAAGAACGTGATCAACGTCCGCAATGAACAGAACTTCCCATAGAACAAAAAAAAAAAAAAAGGGACTAAGGCGCTCCAGTCACGGTCTGCAGGGCCACTACGGTCGGGGGATTCGAATCCCCCCTCGGGCATGGATATTTGTGCCGTCCTAGTTCGTAAGTAGTTCATAAGTAGTTTGTAAGTTTAGGGACTGATGACCCCGTAGTTAAGTCCCATAGACTGTTCAAACATTTGAACATTTTTTTGAAACTGAACCACTAGTGCACAGACACATGACTATTTTTATATGGGTTTCTCCATTTGAAATCGGAGGAAAAATGAGAAACTTAACCTATTTTTAAAAATAATTTTGAAGATGTGTTACATAGCCCGTCGGCGGAGCCTAAACGATATATACCAAAGGGGTTCATATCGAACCAATCTGCAGCGAACTAGTGAATTACGAATATGCCTTGAGTTTAAAGTATGTGGTAAGGCAGGAACCTAAGAGTACAGCTGCAATAGTTGCGCGTGAATAAGCGAATGTTACGATTTTTACGAATATGTTATGTTTATAAAGGACGTGGATAGGCAGGAACATAAAGAGTACAGCTTAAATTGTTGCAAGTTAAGGTAAAAATGAAGAGTCCGTTGCCCATGTTATTAGCATGGCGTGTATGTTTGCAACTTTGTCACGAGCGACTATAGGAAATCAACAATTATCCTCGTAAAATGACGATTTCAAATCACTTGATCACTGTTTCGTACAGATCATAAAGTAAATAAAACTGTAAATCTATCCAGTGTTTCTGATCCGAAGATTCTGCCACTACGCGCCCTCCCATACTAAAAAATAAATAAATAAATAAGTAAGTAAAAAACTCTTGTGTAACCTATACCTTACCTAACTTTCACTTAAAAAGATTAATGTTTCGTACTGATCTTAAATTAAATGAAACATACTATACATTTGCTTATCCGATACTATCGCCTCGGTATGAACCGCTTCGATATACGTCGTTTGGACGCCGCCACCGGGCTATGTAACACATCTTCAAAATTACCATAATTTCTAAATGTGCCAATTAATGTAAAAGATAACAAGTCATGAATTTATCCCTTGCTATTTTTTCAGTTAAAATATGGTGAAGTTAGCATTTTTTCCAAACGCGACGCTTCGTATGTTGCGTAACTCAAGAACCTCATACTGGATTTCAGTGAACTAAGGTTCATTTTGAAGGTGAATATCTTAAGTTGATGTAGGTATATAACAGTGATATGACAATAATTAATTCATTGTTTAATTTTTTTCATTTAATAAAATGTATTTTTCATAAGAATCAGTCTTACATAGGCTTGAACTTTTTATTGCACGTTGATTTCCATTTTCAGTATTATCTTCAACATGGAAAGAATAATTAAGGAATAGATACGCAAGTTAGAGCTGCAGTGACAAGCTAGACTGCCGCGGCGAAGTGGCCAAGCGCATTGAGGAGCTATTCTTAAATGCGCGAGGCCTGTTTCCTGTCGGGGGTTCGAATCCCCCCTCGGGCATGGATGTTTGTGTCGTCTTTAGTATAAGGTAGTTCATAAGTAGATTGTAAGTTTAGGGTCTGATCACCCCGCAGTTAAGTCCCTGAAGCTTAACAAACATATGAAGATTTGAATAAGCTAGACTGCGTCGAGCTGCCGTCCGCCACTCAACAGGGGAAGATGCCTCGCAGCTGAACAGTCAACAGGAGACGTAAGGAGTAACTGGTTGCATACAACCAACACCACCTAGAGAGAAGGCCGCGTCGCTGTCGTGTGACGTCACGCAGAGCAGGCATCGTTCGCGTCACTGACTGGGTGGCTGCTGGGGCACGGCCCACTATGCCGTAGCGTGCAGCCAGTCATCTACCTTCTCTCTAGGTGGTGTTGATACAATCCGGCGCAGCGCATCCGGCGTAATACGGTGTGGCACATTTTCTACATACATTTTATGTTTTTCTACAGCTCCCTATTCAAGACACTATAAAGCTGTTTATGGATGCTGTTTCTAAATAAAATCCGAACAATGTAGCGTCCATTTTATTCTATTTAAAACGCACTTTACTGACAAAATATGACAAATGATAAAAAGTACAGGAAAATTATATTCCAAAAAATCATAGAAATACTGCATCAATCTATGCAATAGTGCCTTCATATTGTATTTTATTCGAAAATTTTACTTTGAATACAACCCGATCTATGACTGCCATAATCGCGTGATGTCATGAAATTACGTTACTTTCGCTCCTAAAAGACAACTGTAGGCGATTACGTACCACAGCTGCAAGTTTATCAAATATTTACCGTCTACTTTGTATGATAAAAAAATGAAACCCCGTAAAAAGCAAAGTTTCCTTCTGTACGATTTGAAATGGAATGGCCCATAGGAGAGAAACAAGAACGGTGCTTCACCTGCTACCATTTTTGATACTCTACACCTCCAGGAGGGATAAAATAACAACTTCGCTTCATATGTACTTTAGAAGCCGCCTGTGGAATGGACGTTCTGTTTGTTGCTCAGGATTTTTTTTTCTTTTTCAGCGTTCTCGTTATTAAACCGCGAGGGAATCCTACACCATTCGTTATTAATCCCGAGATTCAGTTTCAACTTTCGCTTTTAGCTCAGCACTGCCATTTCATGACTTTCGTTTTCTGACGATGAATCCGTTTCTAGAAATTCTTTAAGAACTGTATAGTAAAAAGGAGTAGTAGCTGATTCAACTCATCGAATACAGAATAGATCAACGAAACTAATCCGATGTATCGACCGTTGCAGACACATTTTCCAGTGTTGCTTTTTCGCTCTCTAGCTTGAAGTTTTCAGATACATTTACTTGACTGTCTATTACTTTAAATATTCGCATACAGATTTACGTGAGTTAATTTCTGTTAAGTTGTTATCAGATATTTTTTCTTACCCCAACAGAATTTAGTCGGCAGTAGAGTTTATAATTGTAGAGATTTTATTTTACGTAGGACCGAAAGTTCTTCCGTTTGGCCCTGTCTCAATTTTTTTGATCATCAGTTTCCAAATGAAACATATCGCCCTCATTATCTGCTAGTCTCCACATTTTTCTTCTTTGATATTATTATGATGATGCAATTTCTGAAAACCGATATCTCCTTCAAAGACGGATATTCGTAGACAGATCCACTAACACACTATTACCGACAGTCGCAGCATCACCTCAGTTACAAAAACAAGGCAGAGTGTAGTTCGCACTCAATATTTTTTCTGTAATATTCTCTGACACAGCAAAATATTTTCGAAAAAACTAAGGAAGAAGTAAAACAGTTGTATCTCAAGAAACAATATCGCCAATTGAAGTAATTAATGTTTTACAACTTGTGTTAGATACAAAATATCAAGTGTTGTTTCATCATTAAACATTTCTTGATTTGTTTTCTGTTCGAAATATTCAAATGTTCAAATGTTTGTATAGCTTATGGTACTTAACTACGGAGTCATCAGTCCCTAAACTTACAAACTACTTATGAACTAGCTAACACTAAGGACGGTAGGACTATCCATGCCCGAGGAGGGATTCGAAACCCCGACCGTAGTGGCCGTGCAGACCGTGACTACCGCGCCGCAGTCCCCTTGGCCACCGCGGCCGGCTGTCCGAAATAGAAAGAGAACAGTCTACGAGCGTGTTCAGTTACTTGACCTTTTAAATTTTGTAATACTGGTTCATTTTTGTTGTGACATGGGAAATGTATCAAAATTTGTTTTAATTGCGTATTTTCACTGAGTCTGTATAAATGTACAAGAATTATGTCCTATTTTACTTATTGTTCACTGTTTTGATACAGTTCATTTGCTGTTTCAATTTCACACTTATATAATGTTTTGCTGTTTCATTCAGCATGTTTTTTCCTCTTCAATAAGGCAAACTGCCCAGTTATTCTAGCCTATCTTCCAAAGTCATTATGTTCACCCAACTCCTTTCTCCCTCTGTTTATTAAATGCTCAAATGTTTGTTAATGTAAGGTATCAAAATGTTGTGATTTTCGGTGACTAGACTTATAAACTACTTAAACTAACATAAGCTAAGGACAACACACATCCATGCCTAAGGGAGGACTCACAACCCCGGTGCAGTACCTGACAGGGTACGTAGAACTGCAAAGGCTTTTCCAAATCGGCTTTCTGTTTGCTACACGATAATTTAAACACTGCTTGGTTTTTAACTTTGCGCTCCATAAACTGCCCATGAGGCTTTTGAACATTTGTAAACCATGGTCATACCTGATTATAAGTATCTGTTCACAATTAAAGAACAGCGGATGTTACCCGTAATCCAGTTTTACAGACATTTTAACACGTGCTTGTTCTTGACAGTCCTCATTTACTATTCCCAGATTTCCATTATGATTTCCCGGCTATTCTACAGCGGAAATTGCATCGCTTCCGCAGTAATAAATAGTTTAACAGCACCTGTAGGCTGAAAACCTGGACGTGCATGCAGAATTTATGAAACACAGCATCGCACAACCACTGCCATGAATTGCAAATACGAGGCTGTGACGTCGGTAAATTAATGGACAGAGTCTGCTAACACATTCAGTATCGCCAGTAGGAGGCGTATATCGGATGTAAGGACATCAGAAAGGGTCATTTACATTTAAAGACTACAGGTGGTTGGATTTGGTAGTTACAGAAGTGAATAAAGGTCGACTGCATAGATAAATAAACTACTTGTTCAATCTGCACTTCAATAGGCACGTGGATGGGTTTGTGCAATAGCAGTTCAACAAGTGCGGTTAAAGCAACGTTTCCTAAGATGTTCCTCGTAACCGAACAGCAGCCTAAGGTCTGATTTCAATGTGACCTTGACCTAACTGACTGGCTTTAACTGCAAAGGGAATTACTTCATTCGCATCATGACTGCTCAGTAATACTGTACTCCATGAACAGAGGTTTTATAATAAACAAAAACATGTAAAATACATATTATTGTTAAACATCGTGGGGAACACTGAATGTCTACTTTATGCACTTGTCATCACGGCTACGATTACCACATTTTAATGTTCAAAACTGGGGAACTCACATATGTTTGCCGCGTTGGAGTGGCCGAGCGTTCTAAGGCGCCTTGCTGTGGAGCACACTGTCGTTCGCCGTCGGAGGTTCCAGTCCTTCCTCGGACTTTGTGTGTATTATCCTTAGGTTTGTAAGCCTAGGGGCTAATAACCAAAGACGTTAAGCCCATACATTTACAAACATTTGAACGTTTTCTTTATACATACGGTTAATTGATTTATTTCACTTTTTTTTTCTTTTATTCGAAACAAAACCCAGAATATGTAGGTCCAATGTAAATGTTACTATAAAGCTACTATTATTTACCAGTCCCCAATGACCTCCTACCGACGAGACGTTAAACCCTAATCTTACTTCCTTATTCCGTTTTCTCTTGTTCATGACGTCATCACCAAAACGTGAGCAAACAAAGGATAAAGAGACGTGGTACTTTAAAGTTCAAGTATGGTACAGCAAAGGTCCACTAGACACAAACACATCGCAGTTTAACTAAAAGTAAATTGTGAACTCCATCCTACAGGCGTCGAGAGCCCAACGGGTACCGACCGGCCGCCATGTCATCTTCCGCCCGAAGGAAGTCAGCGGATGCAGTATGAGGGGGAACTCGATCAGCGCTCCACCCTTCCGTCTACTGTGTCAGTCTTCACGACCGGAGCCGCTACTTCTCAGTCAAGTAGCTCCTCAATTTGCCTCAGAAGGGCTGAGTGCACCCACTTGGCAACAGTACTGGGTAGATCCGGATGGTGACCCATCCAAGTCAACATTGCCCATCTTTGGTGCTGTAGCGCGAATCGATGTATCGACGGCGGCACGGCCGTTGGCAAAGGCAGTTGCTACAAGTGTGACTGTTAGAAGGGTTAGGATTAAAAATAATCGAAGTCATTCATATTTAAAGTATATTTTCTGAAAAAAGTGGTTTTACTAATTCCATGTGTGAACGGAGGTTCTGGAAAAGATTCAAACACGTGTCGCCCCTGATAAAAATGATTAATATGGTACCTTCTTCACGGCCAGTCGCAACAGAGGTGCCATATATCTAAAGATGGTCTCACGCTCTTACAATGGTGCAGTGATAGGACAACACAAAACTGCACAAAAATGCTCTGATAAACATGGCACACGGCTGTCACACCAGTGATGTCGAACACATTCAGCCATCAGCAATAATTGAATAAAATTTAAGTGCAACCGAGAGAGTGATCAACTTTGAAATCTTGGACATTAGTTTCCAACTTCCCTCCAAACCTTGTTAGCGTCCAACGACATAGCAACGTTTACACTGCTGTACGAGTTTGTCACGACTGCCAACATGAAGATGTAGTCTCCTGTGATGCTCGCCTACTGCTTCTGGTAATTGCCAGGGGAAGACCAGCACAGAATTCAACTCCCGATCTACCATGTGCTCCACAGCAGCACTAAGAACGTTTAGAGTAAAAATCTGGGTCATTATGTACCACTCCCTTGTGTATGAGTGTATCTTCGCGTAAGACTGTGCTACATTAATGTGTTATTTTCTACTCTCATGCTGAGTTGATTTAACAGTGAGAATCTTACCATACTTCCTCTATCCATCTTGTGCTACAACATTTTAGTCTTCTGTAATCGCCTCAATATTCCCTATGCTTAAAAATATTGACTAATGTTGGTATCTGTCTCTCATAATGCTAAAGTATGTCTGAATTGTCAAAAGCACCTGTAATGTACCCTATCATGGTTTATGATGGCTGTATAGCCATGTTCCGAAAGCAAATAAAAAAACCGAGACAGTGTTTACTGAAAGATAATCTTTTACTGTTACTGTACAGACGGTCAGATGAAGTGGGAGATATGTTGCAGTTCCACGATTATAAAATTAAAGAACGATAGAGCAATGCACCAAACGCTATATGTGTAATAAATGTTTTGTGGTATTTTCGTATGTTGTTGAATACGTCCAGAACTGTGTAGACGTTTCCAATAGGTCTGGGGTTGTCATTACCCCTGTCAAACTACAACCAAATTGACTCTCAATTAAATCTGGCGAAGAGCTTAGGATTCTTTTTATTCATTTTTGTAGAACATTAAATTGTGTTCGACGATCTAGCATTGTTGCCGTACTCTCTTGTTATAATCTGTGACATTCTACTACCAGAAACGCAAGTTGTGCACAATAATATGTGATGTCGACCTCTTTCATAGGTATCTTGATGTTCTTCCACATTCCAACTCCGAAATCTATCACTTATGATTTCACCAGTCTTTTACTATTACTAAATTACGTAAGGAGTTGATGACGCATGTAACCCTGAATCACTCCTTGTTTTTATGACTAATTTAAAAATTCACAAGTTATCAGCACACACATCGAACTTTTTTTTTTAAATATGCGGAGTATAATATTTTTATAATCTGATTTTTTGTGTGCATTTGTGGGATAAGTTACCATGCATCGATAGTCGTCTTTTGGTTCTTTTTCTTGCAGCTCTGTAATCACTATGCATGTCTGTAATGGTACTGTGTGTGTGAAATTCATTGTAAAACTAGGATTAACACGATATTTCAACATTCCTGATTGAAACGGTAATCGAAAGAGTCTGGAAGTGTTGCAGTGAAGCTACTTCATCTCAAATTTTGTCAACGTTGGCATTCCTTCTTCTTAGCTTCCGCCAATTTTAGGATGAGTCATTCAGAAACCTGTCTTCACATCCATGTTACAATTTCTCAAACATCTAAACAGAAAACTGCATCCTTGTTGGCTGTATGGTACTGGAATGAGGGCACTTCGCACGCAGCATTTCATTGTATTTCGGGCATTTACTTTGTGTGTTACGTACTACCACGTGATATATTTAAAATTTAACCACGTACAAGCAGTAGTCTTTAAGTCACAACTTCTAAACAAAAATTTAACTTCTGTTCCTGACAGCACCTGGAACTTCAAAACCACTAGAGCCTATCGAAAATATTATTCTATAATTTCAATGCGAGAATCACGCCACCCACAGTGAAATAATTTCAAGAAGCGGTGGAACTGCAGGGGTCATTGACTCAGCCTGACTTAGATGAAAGGAGAGGATTGAATTTTGTGTCTGATCGGAATACCAACCGCGCATTGCGTACCAACATAAATTTTCCACATTCCCTACTGATATAACTAAATACTTAAGGGCGGATAATATCCCGCTCATTTGTTTCTTGATTACTAGTGGATGCAGAATCATAATAGTGTCTGTTCTAATGGACATGTTCTAAGACGCAGAAACCACATAATTATATGAAATCATACGCTCTGATGTGATTATGTTCTCACATGATGGCTCGGGCTCTTATGCATTTGCATAGAAGATGAAATTGGGGTATTTAATATCCCCATTGGCCACAAGCGACTAAAGCTAACTGTTAAATCATTCTTCTTACATATAGATACTTTTACGATAACTACTTAATCATCAAGTGTCTGAAACACTTAGCCGTAATTTTAGCTGTACGCGAATAGCGTGAAGTACATAAATATGACATTGGAGTAGGTGCACATGTTTATAAAAAAAAGAACAACGCCCCTTCAAGTACTAGATACAGCAAGTTCATAGTCACAGGACACGTTCATCAGTAGTTAACATATTAACCATGTTAAAAATGCAGACGTTTGTTAAGATATACTAACGTAAAATAATGGTAAACGTAACCAGGATCTGCCTTGCAAAGCGAAAATGACAATACTTTCGTTTGAGTAAAAAACAAGGCAAAATGTAGAAGGGAGTTCAATATAGGGGTTAAAATCTATTACAGAGAATGAAGAATGCTTAAACCACAACAAGGGGGTGAGCCAAGAGGAGTGAAGTTTGTAAGCTGTTTAAAAAAGAATAGTTGATTCTGATTCAGAAAGGGTATGTAAGGCGCAAAACGTGCTGTTCAAGCGGAGTATGGTCTAAACTCGCGAACATCCTATCGACTCCCCTGATTATTTCTGACAGTAGTCTCTCAATACATATTTTCTATAATGTCTTTTATTGTTAACAATATCAGCTTCTTCTCAAGAGTTTGCAGGTTCCACTCAGTTAATTGTAAGCAGAAATCCAATCTGCATTCTGACACACCTCCTTCACGCTTGTGCAGAAAGGCCTGCAGTATTCCACTGTAGTAAATTTCAATAAGCTGTCACAATAACTGAAAAATCTTAGTAGTCATCAAAACATCAAAATTTAAAGTCAAACGGTTGCTCATAACACAGTCTTCCTATTGTGTCGAGAAACCCCTGAAAATTTTTTAAAAATAAGCAAACTTTTGGTTAAATTACTGTTTTTATTTACTTGTGTGCATAGGATTCCTAGACTTTTTTCTATCACTACTCTTTTGTAACAATATCAAGTACTGTCTCTTTTTATGACCAAGGAGACGTCCATCGGAACATCATGAATATAAAAAAATGCCTTCTGTATAGTAGGTACATTTATAATGTCATCCAGAGAAACCGAGTCCATGGGGGGTGGACGTATGAACTCCCTGCAGAATTAAAGGCTTACATTGGCCGCCACTAATTGTAATTACTCTTTTGTGGAAGGAAGAGTGATTCACGAGGAAGGCTGAGGGTGTAATTGTAGAGTTCAAAGGCCTAATTAACGCAGGAGGAATAAGATTAAGCAATTCTCTTCTCAGAGAGTCATTTATAAAACAAGCACTGCTGCAGTGTCAGCTTAGATTCAGGAGCAACGAGCAATCGTGTGCCTTCAAAGATATAAACTGTGTCGTAGAATTTCTATAGTAGATCATTCTTAAGGTTGTTAAATCTTCACAAAATAAAAGTGTTAGATACACTTGTTTAAAAAAAAATTCTTTAAGTAATGAAATTCACCTGATGAGATTTATTTCATCATCTAAGCGACACCAAATACTCATTACCATCAACGATTGCTACTGGCAAAGCTGCCCTATCTTCTGGGGAAATACAAATAGGTCGTTTCATCTCTTATGGCGTTTCCACCGGTACATATTACTGTCGTTTCGTAATTACAGTTTTCTTTTGGATATCTTTTACCATCCACTTTTTTGAACTTGATCATTTTTTAGATCTAGTTTAATGTCTTCCATGTGCTTTTGACAGCCGACTTCTGCTGCTTCAATTCTTTGTACTTACTTATTTTTCAGTCAAACCTAACATTCTGCTCTACATTGGAAATTAGGAGTCTGATGATCCTAGAAGGTTTTAATATTGGCATACCACTTTCGTTTCAACTAATGTTCCTAATCATCCATAGACTTACTAATGCTTCAAATGTCGAGGCAATTTTAGTGTAATAACTGAAACTTACAGTATAACTGAATCATTAAAAAAGACTTATTTTAAAAACGCTTAAGAATTTTTCTCTTGCTAACTGTCACCATCGAACTTTTAAATCTTAGTATTGAATACATTTGCCTGGTTTTGTTATTAAGAACTCCGTGAACTATCATTTGAAAATCATCTTCTGGCTGCAATATTTAGTTTGCCTTATAAAAACCCTAAATTCGTCTTTGATATCTCTATTATATTTCAGAGCAAAGCTTTATTTAAAAACTGTAAATAATGGTGATACAGAATCACAGTGAAATTAGCACGCCACCGTTATAACATAATAATGGATGGAAGAAAATTAGTTTACAGCTTGATGAAAGAACCTTCATTATATTTTACTGCTTCATATAACAAAAATTAAATTAATTTGAATGGAAAATGTTTCATCACAGAACTAGAAAGGGCAAATATTTCCTAGAAGTAAAGAAAAATGTAAAAGAAGGGGACTACCATCTGGATCTGGCTGCTTCGAAACTTAAAAAAATAAAAAATAAGTAAAATAAAATAAATGTTCGTTGTCTTTTTTTATATATATACGATGAGAAATACCATGCTGGACGGCATTATCACATGACACGTTAGAGCGTACAATAGCATATGTTACTGAAGTGGACACAATGCATAACACTATATGAAAGAAATACCGGGATGGTTTCATTCAAACGCTACGGCTCATTTCCTCCCTCATTATTACCCAAACAACCCGAGTGTGAACTATGCCTATAATGACCACGCTGTCGATGTGACTTTAAACTGATCTTCCTTCTCTTCCTTCTTACATGAAATAGTGTGCCATATGAAATAATGTGATATGACAGGAGATAACATGTAGTATGTGACAAGAAGTCCCGTATTAATTCATTACCCGCGTTGTAACACGTAATTTTTAATTGGTGTGATTTGCTTTCAACAAAACACTGCGTTTATCCTTATTGCCGAGAAACGTTTAACTGTATTTGCATCATTTTCAATTGACTTCTATTAATTTCTTGTTTTACGTCTTGAGGAATTCTTTTTACAGTTTTTTGGTTCGAGTGGCTGCATTTTCCTTGTTTGTCATCTGCAAGTTGAATTATTTTTCTTTATATGTGAAGGATGATTTTTTTTGCCTCGAGCAAACACAGTTGTTTTTTATTCACCCAAACATGTATCGGAGAAGTTTCTCCATCATCAGTCGGATTGTTTTTAATTGCATCTTGAAACCACTTTTCATGTTAACTTGTAGCTGTCTTATATTTGTAGATCAGTTTTAAATGGCATCCAGTTTTATCACAAATATTAGGCAGCCACAAGAAAAACGGAATGTGGTTTTGAGATGCAATAATAATAATAATAATAAAATCTCGTTCTTTATGGAGAAATTTCTCCGAATCATGTCTTGGTGAATAAAAAGCAAACATCGTTTGCTGAAGGCAGAGACAATCATCCTCACCGTATTTTGGGAAGCAGACACCGGCAAGAAGAACCTGAACTACAATATGATCTTTTTTTTCTTAATTTTAGAGTGGAATAAATAGAATTCCTGAACTTCTACTACCACTACTAACGAACTGTAACAACAAGATCTTTTCTGTCATAATTGTTAATGCAAGACTTTCAAAAGAGCCTTACTAGAGAATAAACTTGTGACATCTTATACAGAATACTCAGAAACATCCTGTATTAATCTAACTAAACAGGTCAGAACTAAAAAAGCTATGGATAGTAACAAATGATACTGTGTAACCAAACAACAGAGCAAAAATATTAAAGACGTCGCAGGCTTGACAAGTCCATAGAATATGTGTAACACCAATTAAAAAAAAACTTCTTTGTAACCAAATTGTGCTAGGCTAGACGGAAAGAATGTAAAGAAAACTAAGGATGATAGAACCGCTATTCCGCAGAGGCTAACAAATACTATAGATTTTAAATCAGACCTAAATGCTAAGTTCGGCCAGGTCATTTCTATGTGGTTCAAATCGTCACTCACATCATCATGATTTCGAGGGAATTTGGTGTACGAGGGTGAAATTATGGCTTCTGCGGGAATGCACATCAGCGTTTCAGTGTGACAATGGCGAATCGTTGGTAGAAGCACACTGACGGCGTCAACAGCTTTTCAGCGACCTGATCCAGTTGGAAAGGCGGTAATTTTGTATGCTTCGTGAATGTGGTTTTCCCGTTTTTTTTAAGTTTAACTAAAAAAACACAAAAGTAACTGGTCTGCACATTAATTTGTCAACATCACCACATTTAATGATCACATTTGTTGCCATCACTAACGCTTAATACACACTAAACAAGAATAATTATTAATTTACTGTTTCAATATCCGAAAAGAACGTAATCAATCTTTGTCTTCTCCACAAAGAAATCGTTATATTCAGCAATTCTGCACGTATCACCCATCTGACTATGATCAACAAATATTAATTTCCAGAAGCAGCTCACGACTGGAGATCCGTTTACACAGCGCAATTGGCTAAATTATCTTCAGAAAAAAAGGAGTGCTGGTAATACAACACGAACGTTAATTATATGTCTCAGCTTGCACTTACCCACGAAACACTACGCAACGTGGCAGATCCCACGTGTATTTAAAACGATATCCAGTCTGTATCATTGAAGTGCTCGCCGGTCCAGTTACGGTAACCGATGGAAGACGACAAAAGTAATCGTTCAGCAGAATTTGATTTCTTTCGGGGTCCTCTTTAGTATTCCCTAAACGTGTTGGAGACCGAAACTTTGACGCGTTTCCCAGGAAACGGCTATAAGGCACGCCAAAGACATTACTTAACACTGACAATATCTTTTGTAACATGTACGAAGACGATTATTACATCCCCATGAAAAAGCAGTGCGAGGAAGCCTCGATGCAAGTGACAAAACAATCTATAATGCAGGTTTTAGTCACGTAATAATGTGTAAATTCTGTGCTAATTATCCCTGTTCCGTCACACGGCGCTTGTTTATGGAGACCCTTGCCTTCTTCATTAGCGAAGTTGTTAAGAAATGCATTCTGGTTACCTTTAGTTCCTGAATTAAGCACATTATAAAATATGGCCTTGTAAGTTCCTATTTTGAACACATGAAATAGATGTCATGTACTTTTGGCCCACTTTAGATTAATAACACTAAAATTGGTCCATTTATTATAGCCTTTTTACAGCTAGAATGTTAATTGCAAATAACGCCTCAACATATTCTCTGAGACGAAAATGAAATAGACAATCATATACAACCGCTCGCATAGCGAACGTTCCGTACCCAAAGACTGGGTAGTTGCACAGGTCACCCCCAATATTCAAGAAAGGCAATAGGAGTGATCAGCAAAATTACAGGCCTATATCATTGACGACGGTTTACAGCAGGATTTTATAACATATACTTTCCTCAAATAATATGAACTACCTCGAAGAGAACGACCTATTTACCCATAGTCAACACGGACTCAAAGTATCGTTGTTTTGAAATCTAGCTAAGTCTTTATTCATATGATGTGATGAGTGCTATTGACAAGGGATGTCAAATAGATTCCGTATTTCTAGATTTCCAGGAGGCTTTTGACACTGTACTTCACAAGCGTTTTCTAATCAAATTGCGTGCTTATAGAATGTATCTACAGTTGTACGATTGGATTCGTAATTTCCTATCAGAAAGGACGTTGTAACTAACAGTAAGTTATCGAGTAGAACAGAAATGTTATGTGAAGTTACCCAGCGAAGTGTTATAGTACCCTACTGTTCCTTATTTTTGTAAACTATTTAGGAGACAATCTGAGTAGCTCTCTTAGACTGTTCGCGGATGATACTGTCATTTATCGGTTAGTAAAGTCTCCAGAGGATCAAAAGCAACTGCAAAATGATTTAGATAAGATATCTGCCTAGTGAAAACATTGGCAGTTGACCCTTAATTATGGTAAATATCAGGTCATCCATATGAGAAGGAATCCGTTAAACTTCGGTTAGAAGATAAATCAGTCAGACATACAGGCCATCAATTCTACCAGATACCTAGGTGTAACAATTATTAACAACTTAAATTGGAAAGAACACATAGAAAATATTGTAGGAAAGACGTACCAAAGACTTCGTTTCATTGGCAGAACACTTAGAAGCTGCAACGGTTCTACTGAAGAAACTGCCTACACTACACTTGTGCATCCTATTTTTGAGTATTGCTGCCAATTGCCGCGGTAGAGTAGCCAAGCGGTCTAAGGCACCTGGCTGCGGAGCGCGCGGTTGCTCGCCGTCGGAGGTTCGAGTCTTCCCTGTGGCTTGGGTGTGTGTGTGTTGTCCTTTGGTGGTTTACCTTAGTTTACGGACTTTGGTCCGATAGATTTACAAACATTTGAACATTTTGCTGCCCATTGTGGGATCCATACCAGATGAGACTGACGGACGATTTAGAGAAAATTCAGAAAAGGGCAGCTCATATGTATTATCGCGATATATGGGAGACAGTGTCACGGTAATGATGCACTAGTTGGGATGGAAATCATTAAAAGAAAGGCGTTACTTGTTGCGTCGAGATCTATTTTCGATTTTTTTTTCTTTCACCGACTTTCTCCTCAGAATCCGAACTTATTTTTTAGCACCAACCTACATACTGAAACATCATCACAATAAAATAAGAGAAATCAGATCGAAAACAGAATGTTTCTTTATCCCGCGAGCTATTAGAGAATGGAACTATAGAGATCATAAAAGTGGTTCTATGTCCACTCTGCCATGCACTTCAGTGTGACTTGCAGAATATCCTTGAAGATGTATAGATGTAGGGGAGACAATTATCTAGAAGCTTTCTATCTTACGGTTATTTATTCTGAATCTCTCAGCGTTCCAGAGATATTTCCAAATTAACGGCGATTTGACTCTGTCTTTCTGTCTGTCTGTAACATATCACAAATTTTAGGCAGAGCTGTTCAACCGATCAGCACCAAAATTTTGTATATCGTTGGCCGCCAATGACCAGAACTTTCCTCTGGCGCCATAAAAGGCGCCGCTAGAGTGCGGACTTGGCTATTATGCGTCGGTACGGTTAAATTTTCAAGTGAAAGTGGCTCAAAATTTAATACAGAGTAACTTTTGTTTGAGTCTTTTTCGCTATTTTGTTTCTTGCACTCAATTGTTTCTGAAACTAGGTCCGCGCGTATAAAGATATAATTCTTCACGTGGCTCTACCATCATATTATTTCTCTATAAGTAATTTAATGGAGACTCGAAGAATGTTCAAAAATGTTTGTTAAGCTAATGGGACTTAACTACGGGGTCATCAGTCCCTAAACTTACAAACTACTTATGAACTAGCTTACACTAAGGACGGCACAAATATCCATGCCCGAGGGGGGATTCGAACCCCCGACCGTAGTGGCCGTGCAGACCGTGACTGGAGTGCCTCAGTCCCCTCGGCCACCGCGGCCGGCCCCGAAGAATGGTTTGAACATGATGTTACTTCTAGGAATGAATATACCTCAGGAAAATACCTTTTTAAAAAGAAATTTACCTTTTTATAAAGAAATTATATATACAGGGTTTTTCTAAATGATACTGACAAATTTTGTGGGGTGCTAGAGGATGGCTTGAGGAACAAAATGAGGTAAGGAACCCATCGGCGCTACCCAGAACGATAATTACAGGTGCTGGCGCACGGCAAGCGAACATTGAATTCATAGGAAACAGGGCCTGCCCATACAGCTGCTAGTTCCATCTTCTCCACCAACGACCACTGCAATCACGCGCAAACCCCGGAGATCAAAATCCACATATTACGGACCTTCCCGCTGTCTGTGTGTGCATAGAAAGACGCATTCGTCGCCCTAGGGGTGGCCTAGCGGAAGCACCTGTAATTTTGACTCTCGGCAGCGCCGTTCGGTGACGTTTCCTGACACGGGTTCCCTAACTCATTTTGTTCCTAAGCCATACTCTACCAACCCACGAAGTTTGTCGGTATGATTCAGGAACATCCTATATATACAGAAGGATCCAAAAAATGTATCCACTGTTTAAAAGTCCATAACTTGCAAACTAATTGACGGAGTTCTCTCATTTTTTTGTGAAAATGTAAAGTCCAACTTAAATATATCACTGTAGGGGTTAGAAATGGTCACCATTAACATCCACACACAAACAATGTCGCCGTACTGCAGCACTAACTACTGACTGCAACGTGTACAGTTGTATATCTGCACCTGAATGTACGATGGATTCTCGAAGTTAATCCAATGTGCGTCGATAAACGAGGTCCATTAGTGTTCCCCAGAGGTAAAAGTCCAGAGGATTTAAGTCTGGGGAACGTGGTGGATACTCCACAACACCTCTACGGTCTATCCATCTTCCTGATAGATTTTCGTCGAGATAAGCCCTAACGCGATTTTGGTAGTGGGCTGGAGCACCATCTTGTTGAAAATAAAATCTTCCAAGTCTCGAATGGCAGGTAAAATGGATGTCTGAAGCTTCTGAAGGTACACCTCACCGGTAACTGGCCCAATCAAACCCTGGTAAGACATCCCACACCACACATTTACACCTGGCAAAGTCACGGCTTTGTCTACATGGACGGTCGGATTCTCGGCGGCCCAGTAGATGCAATTGTGGCGATTTACTATACCATTGACTTTGAACTGTGCCTCATCAGACCGCACAATCATCTCTGTAAACTCTTTATCGTTGTTTACCAGGTTAGTAAACCACTTGTAGTGCACCATTCTACGATCTGGCTCGTACTCGTTCGTTGCGTGTACAATCGTGGGATGTAGCACTTACACTTTGCTGTCTTCAAAATTCGTGAACACTTGAGCGACTCACTTCAGCTTCACGGGCACATTGTCTCACAGACTTCTGTGGTGAGCGGTTGAATTGTTGTAACAAACGACGGGAGTTAGCTGGACGTGTTACTGTTACAGGTCAACCAGATCGTTGTTTGTGTACATCTTCGGCTTCAAATTTGTCTCCAATCGTTAAACGTGTCGGTGGCTCTGTTCGATACCCATTTCGAAATTGCCGTTGAACCTCATTAATGTTTTCAGACTTAAAATACCACTTCAAAACAGTCTTCCTTTCATCGAATGTAAGCTTTGCGCCAGCCAGGTTTACTGGAGTAACTAGGTGCAACTAAGAACAAAACACTGACTTTCCAGCGACTGTCATCTGACAAAACAAAACAACGCAATTCAACGCTTGTGTAGCAATTGCCGGAGTTACAATCTATTACAGTACCAAAGATGAGACAACTCCGTCAATTAGTTTGGAAGTTATGGACCTTTAAACATTGGATACATTTTTGGACCCCTCTGTATATATGACATTTTAAAAATATGGGAAATTTTGGAGGAGGTAGTAACGACCAAAAACAAAACAAAAATTATAGTAAGTATAAACTATAAAATCCATGAACACTTGACTAGTACAAGAAATTATTTCACAGTATCTAAGATAGAGAAATGTCTATAGCTCCTAAATTAAAGTACATGTTTACTATACAATTAATTATTGTTTTGGTCCTTACCATGTCCTTCCAAAATATGGAAAAACATAGCTTGAACGTTGTCGGAAATGAGGAAGTTCACATAGGGTCGCTGTATGGCATTTCTGGATAGGGACTCCTTTTCAATACTGTCTCAAGTAATTGCTATACACAGTTGCTAAAAGTTGTAAATTTCGTTCAGAAACATATTGCGTATCTTATTATTACTTCCTCGAAAAGGCCAACTGAGAACAGCGTGTTAATTCCGTACCCCTCCTCTATTATGTTCTTCCGTCAATTTACTCTGATCTTTCTTCCAGTCTTCTAACCACTTTAAGCCAGTTTTGTACACTCTACAACCTTGCATTAAATCCATTTTAGTACTTTTAGCGAAAAAACATGTCACTTGTTTCTTCGACTTTTATATTATTTATTCTTATATATTTATTTATGGAGCAAACTTTTGGTTAACTTCCCTCCCAGAAATTTTTGGAAATCTTTTCTATTAGTATAAGTTTTTGTATTCTATTTGGATATCCATAGAATACCCGTATTCTCTTTATCGTTATTTCTTACATGTCTTCTTTGTTTGGATAAATTTTAAGATCTCCTAAAATTCCACAGAATTCAGTGAGCCTAATATTTTTGTTATGATGCAACCTTCTAGTATTTTTAATTCATCTGCATTGTAGTTTAACAGTTCGTGACACTAATTTTGTTTCAACTACCGTCAGTTAATTCCATATCATGGAATTTTTTACAAAAATGTCTTTTTTTATACATATGATCTCATTTTAAGTGTCGCTTGCTCTATAGCAGCATATTCTCCTTAAAGGGTCCCGTCCTCCTGGCTACTTCTAAAATATTAGTATTACAGAAAATATTACATTTTCAGAAAGTATAGCAAGAACATATGCCAACGCTAGATAATTGACTCATATACTTTTATTTCCTTTTCCCATACTTTATTCAGTTATCAGTTATTCATTCAAAATTCCTATAATTGTACATAGAACGAAATTAAAAAGAATTGCTGATAGGCCATCTTCTCTCCATATTCGTGTATTCTTTGCAAGGGGCTGAAGTATATCACCCATCAATTTCACTTTCAATGCCGTGCCAGGGATTCACGAATTAATTTCCGAATGTAGATTTTGCACAAAATCCTTGGATCATTTTATCAGTAGTTCGTCTGTCCAATGCCTTAAAAACTTAAGAAATATTACTAAAATTCCATTTGAATTCAATTATTGTTAGCGAATGATCTACAGTAGATCAAATATTTGGTCGTAATGTGATCAGTTGCCTTCCACACTCTCCAGATTTCCTCAGAGATTAATTTTAGCTTGTTTGTCGTGTTTTGTAAGGACCATTTCAAAACATTTATATTACTATTTTATTTCTCACATACTATTAAATTCTTGTCACTATTCAATTCTGTATGGAAACTTGCAGGCGAAATATATGAAATTATACGTATAACAAACCATGAGAATCGGACGCACAGGATGCCGTGCCCACGGGTGCGGTTCCTGTAGGGGGATGCTTGACTACTGTGGTCGAGCTGATCTCTACGAGTTTACAAAAGTAACTCGGGCGTCCGATCGTTATTGTCGTGAGTGCACTCATGTTCTCTCGATAATTTATTTTTAGTCCGGGGCAAATCCCGGAGATAAATTTAATTGGACCCAATCCCCCGGCTCCGACCAAGGTTTTCGGGAGGTTTTCCTTGGTTGTAAGGCGTATGCCGGAGCTGGTAAGCCCCTCCCACATATTCCCAATTGGGATTCTCCCTTTGCCCCACTATCAGCTTGTCTGATAATTGGCTGAATAGAACCGCGACTCTTTATGGGCCGGATCTCAAACAGCCCGCTCCACTCCTCGGAGTGGAGAATGAAAAGAAACAGGTTTTTTTTTTTTTTTTTTTTTTTTTTTTTTTTTTTTTTTTTTTTTTTTTTTTTAATGTAGTAGTAGCATGTGGGACATCTTTCACTTTCAGAAAGAAAATGAACGCTGGCACAGCCAGATGTAAGGGAGGGAAAAATGTGCCTATCAACGAGCGTTAATACAACATACATGAGAAATTGAACAGTACAAATAATGTCCATTTATTTGTATTCTGTAAGATATTTAATACAGAGGAAGGAATAATATTGATATAAAATGTACGGTGTCAGTATTCCCGAAAAATTTGGATTGTGGTATTTATCGCACTAATCATCACTTTTCGAAACTTCATTTCACTTGGAGGGCGTGTAGCGATAAAGCAGTATTTCTGGAAGTGGAACGCATCAACGTTTCTTATCCGCCGATATTCTCCGCCGCCGCAAACGGTATCAGAGCTGCTGCTGTTTGCTTTTCTCACGGGGGTAATCACAGGTTTATGAGCCGATCCATCATCGGAGGGCACCGTGTTGCCTCATGATGGAAGAGGGGGAGGGGGTGAAAAGCCATTTCTGCTCTAAGCCGACGCAGATGGCGCTCGGCAACAGCTTCCCGTGGTTTTTAGATGGAGCGTCTTCCGCCTGATGAACGTCACTGCTCTGATAAGGAGTCCCTGCCAACGGAAGGACCAAATAAATTACTGACTACAATCAATTGTGAATCGTGAAGGCGTGTGCGTTTGCCAGTAACTGATAAAGAATTAGATCCCAGCAAACTGAACTTTCTTCACCAGGCAAAAAAATCAAAAAAGACGCGTGACAAGAAATACATCCATGCTGAACAGAGTTCCACGAAAATATGACAGGTGAAGCACAAAGTGGCTCGCGGCAAATAGATCGGATACTTCGAGAAAGTTTGGTTGGACAAAACAGGTCGTTCTTCATGAGCCATTGTGAAAGAAAGTCCTCAAATACGCAACTGTTCTAGTATTTCTAATTATTAAAACTTATTTTGTAGACGTTTGTACGCGGATGTTCTGATTTACTCAGTTAAAGACTGGTTATCTTCGCAGGCGACCGCTTTCTACGACTTGGGCATTCAAAAGCTGTTGAACGATATGAGAAATGTCTATGTAAGTATGGAGATTATGTAGAAAAATAGATAAAGACGGAAGGGATGTCAATAAAACAATTGCGTTGGAAACAAGTTTAATTTTGTTTTAACCGCTCCTTACTTTTGGAATATCCCTCGTAGAATTGTTAAGATCGTAAGATTTCAAATCAGAATGATGGCGTTTCTAACTTCTGTCGTTCTTTAACTTTACCTAAGGCATACACCAGGATGTTTCTTTCTACGAGGAAGCATTTCTATCCTCCTGACGTCCTTTCGTAATCCGAGTGTCTGCATTGACGAGAACACGCGAGGTAGCGCAGAGCTAACACACTGGAGTCTCATTCAGTTTAAACCTACCTCCATTTTTTCCGTAAATATCTTCAGGCGAATGCCTGGATGGTTCCTTTAAAAGGGCACTGCCGAATTTTTCCCCACCCGTAGCAAAAACGATCCAAGATTGTGCTCCGTCCACTGCGATTTCGATGGAACGTCAAACCCTAATCTTCAATCGTTACTTCCTTTCGTCAACGATGAGACATTGAACGTGCGTCACAGTTAATTGTGATAAACCAAATTACAGTCCTTCTACTTTGACGAGAAACACACATTCGTACACAACTTGAAACTTCCAGGCTGAGATGCCGTGGTCCAAGCGTAAAACTTTACCCTGTCGTTTCGCTGTTTTCAAGAAGATGACCGTGAAATAAAGTTTAACGATACGAGGGTCATAGCAAAGACATCACATTATTATGCAAGTAAGTACAGAGAGGCCATACAGATATTCAAACACCGGAATAATTTTAACAGAAAAGAGGAAGGTGTTAAACTGGATAAAATTTGGATGTCAAACATTACAGCGACAATAAGACAATTGATGATATTCAATCGAGGAAGATGGCAACATCAGGGACCATAAAGCAGGTGTCGTCATATCATTGACAGTGACGGCCTCTGGATGGCATATATACTGCTCATCATCATCATAATCATCATTAGAGATTGATTATGCCTTTCAGCGTACATTTTGGAGCATAGTACCTTTAATAAAATTACTCCATGATCCCCTATTCAATGCTAACATTGATGCCTGATGTTACGCCTTTTACTTCAAAATCATTCTGCACCGAATCTAAGTACTTTCTTCTTGGTATACCTCGACTCCTCTTACCGTCCGCTGCCGAGCTCATGAGTCTCTTAGGTAACCTTCTTTCTCCCGTGCGTGTAACATGACCCCACCATCTCAGTCTGTTCGCTCTAACAGCTTCATCTTGGTGTTCATTCCCACTTTTTCTTTGATTTACTCACTATGGACACCATCCTGCCACTGTTCCCATCAATTAGTACCTGCAATCATTCTTGCCACTTTCATATCTGTAACCTCCACCTTATGAATAAGGTAACCTTGTATCCACCCAACTTTCACTCCCATACAACAAAGTTGGTCGAAAGATAGAGCGGACACTACTAAGTTAGTCTTGGTACTTACTTCCTTCTTGCAGATGAGCGTAGATCTTAGATTAGCACTCGCTACATTAGCTTTGCTGCATCTCGATTCCAGTTCTTTCACTATGTTGGCATCCTGTGAGAAAATACATCCCATTCAAATTGCTACAGACGCGAAATTTAACCGACAGGAATACGATGCTGTGATATGCAAATAATTAGCTTTTCAGAGCATTCACACAAGATTGACGCCGATGGTGACACATACAACGTGCTGACATGAGGAAAGTTTCCAACAGATTTCTCACACACAAACAGCAGTTGACCGGCGTTGCCTGGTGAAACGTTGTTGTGATACTTCGTGTAAGGAAGAGTAATGCGTACCATCACGTTTCCGATTTTGATAAATATCGGATTGTAGCCTATCGCGATTGCGGTTTATCGTATTGCGACACTGCTGCTCGCGTTGGTCGCGATTCAATGACTGTTAGCAGAATATTGACTCGGTGAGTTCAGGAGGGCAATACGGAACGCCGTGCTGGATCCCAACGGTCTTGTATCACTATCAGTCGAGATTACAGGCATCTTATCCGCATGGCTGTAACGGATCGTTCAGCCACATCTCGATCCCTAAGTCAACAGATGGGGACGTTCGCAAGACAACAATCTTCTGCACGAACAGTTCGACGACGTTTGCAGCAGCATGTACAATGAGCTCTGAGACCATGTCTGCTGTTACCCTTGACGTTGCATGACAGATAGGAGCGCCTGAGATGGTGTACGAAACGACGAACCTGGGTGCACGAATGGCAAAACGTCATTTTTTCGGATGAATCCGGGTTCTATTTACAGCATCATAATGGTCGCATCCGTGTTTGGCGAACGCAGACTGGAAGCGTGTATTCGTCATTGCCATACTGGCGTATCACCCGGCGTGATCGTATGTGGTGCCATTGGTTACACGTCAAGGTCACCTCTTGTTAGCATCGACGGCACTTTGAACAGTGTCCGTAACATTTCAGATGTTTTACGACCCGTGGGTCTACCGTTCATTCGATGCCTGCCACGGCCAGAGGTGGTTGTTTTGGATACTGATTTCTCAGGATCTATGCACCCAAATTGCGTGAAAATGTAATCACATGTCAGTTCTAGTATCATATAATTGTCCATTTGTCCTTGGTATAGCAATTTTAATGAGTAATAGTATATGGCGGTTACTCGAGCGTGCAGTGTTCCGTTTCACCTCCGGGGATGCCTTCCCCCGTCGAAGTCAAAACGTCCGGGGAAAGTTTTACGCATGAGCCACAGCATCTTAGACCGGAACTTTCATGTTACGACAACTCCTGCCGTTAAAGCCTTCATGTTATGATCACACTATCGTCCAAATCAGCCAGCAGTTAGGGTGTTAGGCGTACCGTCGTTCCACTGAGAGGTGCGTCGGCGAGGCTGCTGATACCAGGTGGTGCCCGTGAATGGTGCGGCTATTCGGCAACGAGGCGGCGGCGGCGACGTCGTTGTAGTCCTGGCTTTGCGACTCCCTGGGCTATGTCATGTCAGGAATTATGTTCCGTCGGACGGCGGGATACCATAGGAGCTACTTCCTGATCACTTAGCGACAAAAAAAATAGTACCGCGCGGGAGTTGCCGAGCGATCTGGAGCGCCACGTTGCGGATCGTGCTGCCTCCCGTGTCGGAGGTTCTAATCCTCCCTCGGGCACGGATGTTTGTGCGTCTTCACTATAAGTTAGTTCATAAGTAGTTTTTAAGTTTAGAGAGATGACCCCGCAGTTAAGTCCCATAAGCTTCACAAACATTTGAGGAAAATAGTTCCGTCTGAGCACGCCGTCACTGCTGGCGTCTTTCTCAGACACGTCGCCCGGTTGTCTCATCGGCTGGCAACCCGCGACATTGTAGCGCTTGGAGGTTTGCCAGTCGCGCTGGATGAACTCTGTAACATATGAGAAATGGTATTGAAGAATTGAAGGTCATAGTTTCAAAAAGAGGAGCATTTCTTAACGTGTTACTGATGAGTAAGAACTTCATTTGTGAAAGGTGAGAATTTGTTATCTTTAAGATAATTACATATGTACAAAACCGAACTAACAACTGAGAAAGTTGCCTTCAAATATTATGAATATTACGCTAAATTAGTTTCAAATCGATGTGTGTCACTAAATAAAGTATCGAAATTTTTAACAAGCATGTAATACATATTTAACAGACTGTTCGTTCAATATCTCGTTTTCAAGATTTATTTAATTTATAACTAGCTCAATACTCGAAATTTGCTTTAATTCCCTTCATTCATTTTGCACTATCCATAACAGAAATTTTAATTTAATAGCCCAAAATATTGTTGAAAAAGATCGGCAATTAGCAGATGAGTACAACCGCAAAGTTGTACTAAAGGCATTCATGAGCTTTGTAGCGTTAGTTACGAATGCGAGCTCTAATAGACCTAAGCTTCTCCTTAGCCAATTTATACCCTCTAATTTTGTTCTGGCACTAACAGCTATGAGACTTCCCCACTAAGACCACGATTTCATAAGCCTGTTTTGCTGCGCGCCCTGATATAGATGTCGTTGGAGTGGTTGAAGGGGGGGGGGGAGGGGAGGGACTGGCAGTGTGCAATTTGTGCGGTCACAAAACCGACCCCTTGGATGAAAACTCCCCCTCCCCTCCCCACGGCCCTAGGTTGTCTAACCGGAAATATATTGCAGAGTCGCCACTTTGACGGCAGAATCATCGGTCATGTATATTGTACTTGTATATTGGGTTTCATATATGGCGTATTAGGAAATTGGAATAACCAATGCTGTACATCGTAAAGAGAGGTATTACACTCTTATTGGTTGTTCATACAAAAGACAAAGAAATATAATTGTTTGTTCTGAAACGTCATTACACTAGTATTATTATGCGAATCACATTGTTCCATTTAAATTTCTTGCATTTCAATTGAGTTATAGAAAAATAGGTGAAACAAAATGTAGTATCTGTAGTCTATAGAAATACATTATGGATTGTAATAAATTACCACAAAAAATTTATTACCTAGCATTTGTAATGAACACTCCTCATAAACTATAGTTCCCATACATTTCGTAGTGCACGATACACTTAATTAATCGTATTATACAATACTAATACCTCTGAATATTCTACGTCACCTAATCAGTTTCATTTTTAATTAAACAGTTATACGATATTCCCTCATTTTTTCCGATTATCAACTGTTGGATTTCATTGAATTACAAATCAAATTTATTTCGAAAATCATATCACATGTTACAACTCAGACACTGAATTTCCCATAAAACAGTAGAATTTGCAAGGATTTCTAGGTCAGTACAAACATTTGGACAATTAATCTCTTTTTAACCGAAAAACACACTTTTTAATTATTAATTGCTTAAATATCATTACTAACTATTTCTGTAAGCAAATTATGCCGATAGATATTGTAAGTTACATTTTCATAAAACAAATTATTATGCATGAATTCCGCCATTGCTCATTTTATTGTGAAACAATCATAGGGAATTGTTTAAACAAGTTATTACATGAAAATGAGTATTTTACCCGATTAAATTTCCGCTTGTGAGACAAGCTAACACCTTCCAGAGAGCGCAAATAGTATACCTTCCAGATGGTATATGTTGATATATATTGTAACATATCGTCTGAGTTTTGGTTTTGTAGCAGTGGCATGTCCGAGTGATGGTGATGCCTATTCCTGAAAATAAAAGAAGACGTAACAGGCGTATAGTGTCGCTTTACTTATTGCAATTATTTGGAACCTATTTGGAAACTAATCAACTCCTAGACAAGTGAAGCGAAATGAGAATAATATTTTCTGAAATTGTTAATACGGAAAACAGTAACCATTCCGTAAGACAAATAACTACCAGCATTTCTTGCATTGATACGTTCTTAAATCACCAGCAGTTGATTCAGTCACGACCTAATGCAGATTTTAAGTATCATGATATACTTCATTAACTACAGTTTCAAGTATCCACTTCTTAACAAAAATATGATTAATTACTTTTGTTTCCTTGAACACGTAATAAAGTAAATAGCTGTATAAACTTTCGGCTCACTGATTGGTAGAGGCAGAGTATCATATTGTCATCACTCAGGCTATCACGTAGTCATGACTTATTTAATTTTATTAATGGAAAACAAGTTGAGCTAAACACGAATATAACGTTTGCAGCCCGATTGTGAATATGTGGCAGATCTTGATGGGGGAATCCTTCGTAGCACTCGTGAGCAATTTCAATGTATATTTAATTCGTCTTACAAACGAAAATTACTCGGCAAATCTAACAGTTCCGTTGCAACTGCTCAGGAGTTCTGTCAACTGTTTGAGCAAAATAGCCTTGAAAACGTCTCGTAAAGGGCTGCGTCATTGGCAGTAGCCTGAAAACGATTTGAAAAACAGTTTCCACATTTGGAAATTCAACCATTAAGCGCGTGAAATAAGGGACATCTTTTAAGGATCTTGATGCTAGAAATGCGAAAATTTGGATTTTGAACCATGGTTATGATTTTTTTTTTAAATATATGTTTTGGGATGTTTTGAATTCTGCCATCAATGGTGCATTAGGAGGTGGCAAGATGTATCAAAATACTTAATTAGGAAAGCATTTTTAAAGCTAAATATATGAAAATTTATATTTAGAAGTGGAAACAACCAATGCAGACCATCCAGACGCGTGCGAAGCAGCGGTTATTAAGCTAGTTGACGAATAAAGTCAGTCTATCATGCGCCGCAAGATGGGGCAGTTTACATTGTTTATGACTTGATATCGTATAAAATGTGTATCTTGGGTGATTTAGCAAATGATTCCTAAGAATATTTGCACCCATTTTGGTTGAAATCGGCCCTTTAGGAGCAGACGTAGAATAACATGATGCGGCCGTTTTTCACGCATGTCATTGTTTATCCTGACGTATCTGTCGTAGATGGCTTACCCCGACAGCGATTGTTGCCTGCAAGTAAGGAACATGTGTAGGAAGTTTGGTTGAAACCGTTCCAGCAGTTTAGGAGGAGATGCAGAACATACATGCACACATACAGCCAATAAGATGTATAGATTCGACACAAGACGGGGAAGGAAGTCAGCGGTCGGCAACTGGCGGACCGTGGTCTAGGTCCGGTCCGCGGAAGGCCAAAAACCGGACCGCCAAAAGTATTTCGAAAGTGTAAGTTACATACTCAAGTTATTAATTCCTTTTCTGTAGATAACAACACCGAGCTACAAGGAAATGTGAAATTAATTTGTGATTTGGTACAAAGTATATCATCATTCTGTCTCAAGCTGATTATTTGAAAGAGACGTTTTCAATCAAGAATTTCTTCATTTTGTAACAATTTTTGAATATAAAGATAATCCAGAACTAGACATTTACATATCATCAAATTTCTTGCCAGAAATTAAGAAAGAAATTCGCAGTAAAATTCAAAGAAATATACGACTTGTCACGATTTTTAAAATGACCTTTTGAAGTTTCTCCTGTAGCAGAATGGCTTGATGTGGCTGCGAACTTGTTCCACCTTTCAAAGCCTTTACTCCAAATGGAGATAAAAGACTTGCAGGAAGACATTTCCTTGCAAACTTATAAAAGTGTATCCACCGAAGAATTTTGGAGTCAACATGTCCCGGAATAACATGAAAAATGCAAAAAATTTGCGAATTTCCTGGCTGATAAGTTTGGCTCCACATATATTTGTGAAGTTTCATTTTCAAACATGATTTTCTTGGAGAATAATTATCGCTTAGTACTAACGGCCAACCATTTTGAAGAGACTATTCCGCATGTGATCCTAACTTCACGAACCTCCTGAAGACCGCAAATGTAATTTTTCCCATGGATTTTTCATTGTATTTCATACTTTCTTAGTGACCTGTTTCTGTACTTTTCAATAAAAGATTGACTATCCATTTTATTTCATACTTTTTGTGAGTGAAAATAAAAGCCAATAAATAGCAAATAATATGAGGTTTTCTGCATTTTTCTTTATACATTACTAGCTGTAAACCCGGCGTGTTGCCCGGGACTTATTTATCCTGAACTGTCGTATTCTACATCCCTTTCCCCCCTCTCTTTGCATCCACCTCTTTCTCTCCCATCTCTCTGTTCGTTTCCTCCTTTCCTTCTCTCGGCAAAGTTTTCTGCAAGTACCGTCTGTTATGTACCATACTAACATTTATGTACCCAGTGATCTTCCTCTTGATTTAAAGGTCAGGTGTGCAAAAATTCATAAAGATAGGAGCAAAACTATGCATTTTGTAAAATTCCTTAAGTACCCTCCACCATGTACCGAAGGGAAGTTTTTACCGACAGTCATATTCCTCTTGTATTTAAGGTAGAGTGTGCAAAATTTCATCAATATCAGAACAAAACTATAGATTTCTATTCAATAGAAACGCAAGACCACATTGAAAAATGTACTTTGTTGTTCTTAAATATTCCAGTTTTATTTCCAACTCTTGTTCTGAGAATAACGAAAACAACAAAAAAGGATCTGTGAAAACGGTCGAGCCGTTCTCAAGTTAAGGCGCGACCAAGGTATTAAGGGATCAATTTTTATGTTGCAAAGAACCCTGCCCCATGCACCGTATGAAACCTTATGTTCAAGGTGACCGTCCTCTTGTTTTTAAGGTCAAGAGTGTGAAATTTCGTTAAGATCGGAATCAAATTGTACATTTCGTGAGTCTGTAAGGGAAGTATGCCCCGTCATGCACTTATCACAAAATACTTTCTTAGCTGACGTTTTCTACCTATAAACTATTCCCTTCCAAATTTCAGCTTCATAGGTGAAGTAGTTTTCGAGATTTTGTGTTTAGTCAGTGAGTGACTGAGTGAGTGAGTGTCCTTTCGCTTTTATATAGACAGAGATTAAGAAAACAGATTGCTTAATTTTTGAAGCAAGAGAATTAAGTGAGACTTGCAGACAAAAATAAATAGTAACATGTAAATCTGTAATGCTAACTTTATTTGATACAAGGTCATGCCTGAATTCGACAGTTTTACGACATCTACAGCGAAACTGTTGTGAGCGGTAGACTTCTTTTTGTATCATCATTTTCTGGGGGTGGGGAGGGGTTCAGTTCAGTTACAAAACGCTTCATAAACGTCAGATATTGCATGCAAACTTTGTTGCAGGTCCCTAACTATTCCTATTTTCCAATAATTGACGCATAAATCTGGGTATTCTCACGCGGTGGCCTCTCATTATTTATGACGTCATATCTCCTGGGCTATGTCGTATTCTTTTGTTTTTGGGGTCAGGAAACTTCGTGGGCATACGGTGAACAGTTCACCAAAGTTTCATTGCAGTCTACTGAATGGTTTATGAACACATAGAGGACATACATGACAAACATTTATTTATATATCCAGAATGAAACTTTCACTCTGCAGTGGAGTGTGCGCTGATATGAAACTTTCTGGCAGATTAAAATTGTGTGACGGAACCGGGACTCGAACCTGGGACCTTTCCTTTCGCGGGCAAGCGCACTACCGACTGAGCTATCCCGACACGACTCACGCTACCGCCTCACACCTTGATTTCCGCCAGTACCTCGCCTCCTACTTTCCAAACTTCACAGAAGTGAAACATCCATTAGGCTGTGGCTAAGCCATGTCTCCACCATATCCTTTCTTCCAGGAGTGCTAGTCTTGCATGTTTCGCAGGAGAGCTTCTGTGAAGTTTGGAAAGTTGGAGGCGAGGTACTGGCGGAAGTAAAGTTGTGAGGCGGTATCGTGAGTCGTGTCGGGATAGCACAGTCGGTAGTGCGCTTGTCCGCGAAAGGCAAACGTCCTAGTTTCGAGTCCCGGTTCCGGCACACAATTTTAATCTGCCAGGAAGTTTCATTCATATATATACATATTATTTGACATCTGTTGTATTTAATATTAGTTTGAGTGAAAAAAAATTAATAGTTAATAAGGAATATGAGCTTGCACTTCCGGATCTCGATAAAAATTTTGTAAAGTATCTGGATCCCATCTAAGATTACTTGCCTACCTCTGAAATTGTTGCTGTAATTCTTAATTCTAGACAGCAGCGTTCGTTATCACAGGACAAGTACTGCGCGGGCAGCTGGCGTGTTCGCGGCCTCCTGGGCAGTGGTAAACGCGGCGCGGTGTTTACTCGGCTGCCTGTTGAGCCTACAGTGTGCGGCTACAGCGCCCGCCGCCGCGCTCCTCCAGAGACAGTGTCTGCCCGACCGCAGGCTCAGCCTAATCCCACAAGTCCTCAACAACTTAGCCGCATCGGCCGGCGGTGCCCTCCGTGGCTCCCTGGGGGGCCACCCAGTTATGAAGCTTTCCCGCGCAAGCCTCCGGGGCGTTGTAGGGCAATGCTCCACAGCACCAGCTATCTGCTTCAAACGGACCACAATCGCGGAAACTTCTCTGCGATGCTACATTCCGATACCCAGCGCGACCAACTTTGTATACGTGCTGACCGTTTATCTGTAAGCTCGGGAAGAGATCTACTTACCCAGCACTGCAATGGAAACTCACTGTTTCACTCTAGGCGTGATTTGCCTTCTACATCTGCATCTACTATTCGCAATCTACCGTAAAGTGCCTGGCGGAGGGTACCATGTACCACTACTTGGCATTTCCTTCCCTATTCCACTCCCAAAGAGAACGAGAGGAAAAAAAAATGTCTAAATGCTTCTGTATGAGCCCTAATTTCTGCTATCTTGTTTATGTGATCTTTACGCGCAAAGTTAGCAGGTGGCACCAAGATCGTTCTACTCTCAAATTCCGGTCCCCTAAATTGCGTCAACAGAATTTATCGAAAAGTACGTCGTCTCTCCTCCAAGCGATCCCCGTTACATTTCCCGGAGCATTTCCGTGACACTCGCGCATTGATCGAACCTACCGGTAACGAACCTAGCTGCTCACCTCTGAACTGCTTCCTTGTCTTCCTTTAAACTGATCTGCTGCGAGTCCCATACACGTGTGAAATACTCAAGACATGGTCGTACAAGCGTTTTATAAGCGGTCTCCTTTGCAGATGAGATACATCTTCCGAAAATTGTCCCAATAAACCGAAGTCGGCTGCCGCCTTACTCACAACTGTCCTTAATGTTCATTCCATTTCATATCGCTCTGTAATGTTACACCTAGATATTCGAACTTTGAGACTGCATCAAGAAGCTCAATACAAATACTGTATTCTAACATTATGGTATTGTTTTTCCTACTCTTGTGCATTACCTTAAATTTTCCTACATTTAGAGCTGGCTGCCATTCTACAGAACAACTAGTATTTTTTTCTGTCATCCTGTATGCTATTACAGTCAATTAAAGACGGCACCCTTCCTTACACCATAGCATCATCAGCAAACAGCCCCAAATTACAAGTTTCTCAGTCCATCATATTATTTATATGGATATCAAGTTGTCAAATTAGATACTCTCTTGCCTTATAAACTGAGACCAGCTGTTACTCATAACAGGAAGCTGCCTTAAAGTAGCTGAAATTAAATATACGATGGTGATATAATATACGATAATTACATTAATAATAAATTCAAGACTCATACCTCAAAAATTATACTTTATTTCCCATTCAAATACAATACTAAGAGCTAAATTTCTTTGATTTATCTGTTGTTTTTTTTACCTTATTAGGAATTTACGAGTAAATGACAATTAACAAATTCAATTCGAAATTTACATGGATCATATCTGACATAATGAAACTATCACTCTGCAGCGGAGTATGCGGTGTTGTGAAACTTCCTGTCAGATTAAAATTGTGTGCCGGAACAGGGACTCGAACCTGGGACTTTGCCTTTCGCGGACAAGTACTCTACCATTTTCTTCTTCTTCTTCTTCTCTCTCTATCTCTCTTCAGGTAGATCTATTGTTTCCGGTCTTTGGTTCAGTTCGTTTTTGATCGTTCGTTGGCTATTCGGCTCAGCTCTTTTATTACCGGGAGCGTTTAGCCCCCTGGCCGGGCGCTCTGAGACACGGCGTCCAACCGTTTGAGCTATCCCGACACGACTCACGATGCCGCCTCACAACTTTACTTCCGCCAGTATTTCGCCTCCTACTTTCCAAACTTCACAGAAGTTCTCCTGCGAAACTTGCAAGACTAGCACTCCTGGAAGATAGTGGTAGAGTGCTTGCCCAGGTTAGAGTCCCAGGTTCGAGTCCCGCTTCCAACACTCAATTTTAATCTGCCAGGAAGTTTCAACTCTAACATAAACTAAGAGAAAACTATCTCTTAAATAAATTGTTTACATTCAACTTCTATTATGTCTATAAAAGACCTCGCTCTTTTTCACAGATTAAACTTTTCTTTGTATCAGAGACTCCTCATAATCAACTGTCTCCTTTTATGATCTGTTTTTGCAACCCATAATTCGTGTCTTGTGTTGCACACCAATCTTTGCATATTACTCACTGCCATAAAATTAATTTCCATTGTACATTGCAATTTATACTATAGCATTTACAGCTGTTGCTCTCACAAAATTAACTTGAGCAATTACCTCCATCAATCAACACATAAATTTACCTTGACTCAAATATGAAATTCGTCAATTTCTCTGTGTCTGTCTATGGCCGTGGCTCTCTCTGCTATAATTCTATTGTGAATCTTGTCTGAGTTATGTTAATCAGAAACTTCTCTACATGTCCCTGATGCGGAATAATGTTTCTTTTACCTACACCGTATAACTCGGAAACAGTTCTCACAACATGATTTAACTAACATGGCTTTCATCACACGTTCTGCATTCATAATTCTTGCAAGTAGTGCAGTGTACCGACAGCTGTCAAAAAGCCTCAGTCTCGTGAGTCAATGTTTACGCGAGTTACTTCTCAAGCAAGTCATGTATATAATTCTCATTCCAAATATTTTTCCCAGATTCAAATGTCTGTGTCTTAGTCACTCACATAGGGCATCTCATGTGACAGCAGTAACACTCAGAACGAGAGACAGAGTAAAAGAGAGAGTCCTCTGAAAATAACTGCATGGTCACAGTCGGGACTATCAGTTCTCCCACTATTGATATTCTCATCTAATGAAAATGAACCTCTCTATTTTTATCTTTCGTTATCTTTACATCAAAAAGTCACCACCCTGATCTTCAACCAATGAGCTGTCACTACATGTATTTTCAAAATGCGTAAATGCTTGTCACAAAGTGTTCAACTGATTTGGTCTCCTACTTTCATTACATGTCCATCTCTCTTTCTCAGACACACAATGGTGTGTTGCTGGCGGAGAAGCTACACTTATACCAGTTAAAATAATTACCATAGAAATTCCTACCTGTTTGTCGCAAATTGAAAAACATACTTTGTATCATAGCACTTTTCGGAGTTTCATTTGACACTCATTATGTGTCCTCTACAGAAAAGCAGAGTTTCTTTTTATAGTTTCGTTTTGCTGTCATGTTAGCTAAGAGCGTCCTCTTTCACACATCGATCACAGGGCGACAGCCATAGTCGAGAATCTGACGACTTTTCAGTTCTGGAGACCCACATTGTTACATACCTTACACCACAACGGAGGGCAATAAATAGGTCGAGTTATTAGCGGCAAGGGGATTTAACTCTCTACGTGTTTCTTTCCACCTCACTTTTGCTTTCACGCCCCTCTATTCGCCTCCAGATGGAACAGAGCTACAGCCTGGGTACGACTCCTCCTGTGCAATGTTTATTCTAATTACATTTACCTGTACATTATTGCTTGCTATCAGTTTAGAACACTGTAAATTAGTTTTTTAAGTAATTACGAAATATGTGATATATCTACTAAATCATCTTCGCTAAGAGATTTCGTGAGTAAGGCTTAAAATTCTATTTTTACCCCTCCATCCGATTCACATTTATGTGACCATCTAATTTTCGATTGCACTTTTACATAAAGCTGCAGTTGTACTGAACAGAAGAACTTTTTGCGAATTTATGCCTTACTTTAATTTACTCTGTCAGAATTTTAGTCTCTTCCAGATTGTCCGTTGTGAAGGTTATTGGAAAAGCACACCAGTTTTGTAACATCAAATAATAAAGTTTCCTTTTTGTCACTTAAGCATGCGAACAGATTTCGAAGAGATTGTCTCTCTTTTCAAAATACAAGCCCGACCCTATTAACGACACCAGTTACAGACAGGAGTTAGCGATCATGCTATCGACATAGAGTCAATTGTGACCAAAGTTAATAAACCAATCAAGAAGGCTAGGAGCGTGTTTTTGTTAGAAAGAGCCGATAAGCAATTGTTAGCATTACACTTAGAAGAAAATGAATGGACAATTTGGTATAATAATTATATAAGATAGCTACTATGAAAGCAAAGGCTTTTGCACTCTCGGTTTAAAAAAGAATACGAAAATCGAGACAGGCAAAAGTTAGTCTAGATTCGTGCGACTATAAAAAGATCAACGCGCAAAGCATACAATAATTACCATAGCCATATCTTACCAAAATATCTTTCCGAGAACCAGAAATTTTTTTTATCCTGAGTAAAATCGTTAAGCGGATCAAAGGCCACTATACAGTCACTCGTTGATCGTTCCTGGACAGTAATAGATGAAAGCAAGCGGAATGCTGAAGTTCTAAATTTAACCTTTAAGAAATCATTTACCCAGGAGGACCATAGAAACGTACCATCATTTGATCAACGCATTAACTCCCAAATGGAAGATATAGTGTAAGATATTTTCGGTATAGAAAATCAACTGAGAGAGCTGAATACAAAAGAAGTCTCCTGGTCCTGATGGAACACCAGTTCGGCTTTACAAAGAGTATTCTGAGGGATTGTCCCCTTACTTAGATTGCATTTATAGCGAATCTTTAATTCAGAGCTAAGTTCCTAGTGACTGAAAAAAGCACAGGTAACTCCCGTTTATAAGAAAGGTAAAAGAACTGACCAAAATAATTATAGGCCAATATCGTTGACATCAGTTTCCTGTAGATACAAGCACATGGAACAGTTTCACAGATTTGACTGGCTGAAAGGCTTCCTAAGTAACAGAACGCAGTTCATTGTTCTGGATGGCGAGTGTTCATCGGAGACGAGTGTATCATCAGGCGTGCCCCAAGGAAGTGTAATAGGAGCGCCATTATTTTCTATCTATGTGAATGATCTGATGGACAGAGTAACATATAATTTGCGGCTGTTTGCAGATGATGCTGTTGTGTTGGGCGGATGAGCAGCTTATATCACATTCAGAAGCACTGGGCATGGGTAGGTTCACGCGCTTCCACGCAATTTTACATTCATAGAATGGTATTAGCTTTATTATCAAAAACTGATAAATCAGTTCACAATACAAAACAGTCTAGTACTCATCTTTTGGTGAGAATTCTCCACGATATCTTCCAGTACAATTATGATTTCACCAACAATCCATACAGACATCTATACAGTAATCCATTCCATTCGATTGGGCCAATTCCGCAAATTTGTCTCACGACAGAGACAGTTTACGAAACCTGTTTTTTTGACGGCTTCGGCACATCGCGAGACCCACTCGCACACTCGCTGACGCCTCTCAATTACACTTATGCACTAGAGCGTGCTACTGACATTCTACTGTATTTACAAATACAACATCTTGGCTAAATCTCTTTGCACATATACATAAGAAATATACAATTGAAAAAACATATCAAACAAATGACAGTAGATACAAAAATAAGCAATTACAAAAATACATGAAATTAATTTTTTTAAATATATAAAATTACAATGATTTGCAGATTAACATAGAGCTTGTCTGCAGTAATCCTGCAGATGTAAGGTCATCATCTATGACCTTACAAGAGATAAAATTTATTGATGATCTACTCGTAGAACTCTACTTTACAAGGAAGAAATGTTCATCACAAACTCACGAAATTGCTGTATCAGTAGATACGATGCAATAAAAACCAAAATCAAAACAACTTCAACTTATGATCAAAGATTAACGAACTAGGATATATTATGAGCATTGTTTATTATCGTCAACCTACTTTATGATATTTCCTGTGGGGGCTCAGCTGTGAGTCAAGTGACATGTCGCATTTCCTTCAGCCACACAGTATTACGAATTTTTTTTAGTTGCTGTCGCTCATAACTAGTTTATTTCTGTCGGTAACATCACACAAACGAACTCGAAAGGAACCGAGTTTTGTCTACGCGAAACAAATGACACCGGTTTATTAACTATACCTGAAAAACGGAATTCGAACCACTCCAATCGTATACTCAAAATTTTAAATAATTTTCGTAACAATTACAATTAAATCTTAATAGTTGGAACATCTGCTATTGTTGTTCCAGGGATATCTTGGGAGAAAAGTTTAAGTGGGACGCTCAGTATTTATTGCATGACCTTCATTCTTACTTACAGACGCTCAGCAATGTTCCGTAATATCAGTTTTATGCATGGCTGTGAATCAGCGATTGTCACAATACAATTAAATTTATAAGGGGGAGCCCTCAGTCGCAAAGTACGAAAGTAATCGTTACCAGGTTCCAATGCCGCTATGGGCACCCTCTTCAGACGAAGATGAATATGTTAAACCTCTTGTTGTTGTTATGGTCTTCAGTCCGGAGACTGGTTTGATGCAGCTCTCCACCCTACTCTATCCTGAGCAAGCCTTTTCAAATCCTCATAAGAACGGCAACCCACATCCACTTGAATCTGCTTACTATACGTGTCTCTTGGTCTTCCTCTGCGATTTTTACCCCACACACTTCCCTCCAATGCTAAATTTACGATTCCCCGATGTCTAAGAATGTGTCCTACCAAGCGATCCCTTCTTTTAGTCAGGGTATGCCAAAAATTCCTTTTCTCACCAATTCTGTTCAGTACCTCTTCATTAGATATGCCATCTACCCATCTAATCTTCAACATTCTTCTGTAGCACCACATTTCAAAAGCCTCTATTCTCTTCCTGTCCGCACTGCTTATCATCCATGTTTCACTTCCGTACAAGGCAACACTCCACACAAATGCCTTCAGAAAAGACTTCTTTACCCTTAAATTAATATTCGAAGTTAGCAAATTTCTCTTTTTCAAAAATGCTTTTATCCCATTGACATTCTGCATTTTATATCCTCTGTACTGCGACCATCGCATGTTATTTTACTGCCCAAGTAACAAAACCCATCTACCTCTTTTACTGTTTCGTTACCTAATCTAATACCTTCAGCATCACCTGATTTTCTTAGACTGCACTCCATTACCCTAGTTTTGTTCTTGTTAATATTCATCTTATATGCACCTTTCAGCACACTGTCCATTCCGTTCAGCTGCTCTTCCAGGTCCTTTGCTGTCTCTGACAGAATTACAATGTCATCAGCGAAACGCAATGTTTTTATTTCTTCCCCCTGAACTTTAACCCCTAACCAAATTTTTCCTTGCTTTCCTTCACCGCCTGCTCGATGTACAAATTGAATAACATCGGAGAAAGGCTACAACCCTGTCTTACTCCCTTCCCAACTGATGCTTCCATTTCATGCCCTTCGAGTCTAATAACTGCGGTCTGGCTTTTGTACAAGTTATAAATAACTCTCCTTTCCCTATATTTTACCCCTGCAGACTTCAGAATTTGAAAGAGTGTATTCCAGTCAACATTGTCAAATGCTTTCTACAAAAGCTAAAATTGTTGGTTTGCCTTTCCTTAATCTATCTTCTAAGATAAGACGTAAAGTGAGTATTGCCTCCCGGGTTCTCTACGTTCCTCCTGAATCCAAACTGATCTTCCCCGAGGTCAGCTTCTACCAGCTTTTCCATTCTCCTGTAGATAATTCGTGTTAAAATTCTGCAACCATGACTTATCAAACTGATGGTTCTGTAATTTTCACACCTGTCTGCGCTTGATTTCTTTGGAATGGGGTTATTACATTTTTCTTAAAGTCTGAGTGTATTTCGTCCGTCTCATAAATCCTACACACCAGTTCAAATAGTCTTGTCATGGCTGGCTCTCACAGAGACTTTAGTAGCTCTGAGGGTATGTCATCTACTTCTGGGGCCTTGTTCCGACCTAGGTCTTTCAAGGCTCTGTCAAATTCATCTCTCAGTATAGTATCTCGTATTTCATCTTGATCTACTTCTCTTCCCTTCCTACAACATCGTCTCTAAGTTCATTTCCTTTGTAGAGCTGCTCTATGTACGCTCTCCACCTTTCAGCTTTCCCTTCTTTGCTGTGAACTGGTTTCCCATATGAGTTCTTGATATTCGTAGAGTTGCTTTTCTTGTCCCCAAATGTCTCTTTTATTTTCCTGTATGCGGCATCTACTTTTCCCCTTGTTATACATTCTTCTACAGATTTGCATTTGGCTTATAGCCACTCCTGCTTAGCCATTTTGCACTTCCTGTCAATCTTATTTCTTAGTCGTCTGTACTCCAGTTTGCCTGTTTCTTTTACTGCATTTTTATATTTTCTCCTTTCATCTATTAAATTTAGTATCTCCTGTGATATCCAAGGATTTTTTGTAGGTCCTGCCTTTCTACGTATTTTGTCCTCTGCTGCCTTCACTATTTCATCTCTCAATGCTACCCATTCCTCTTCAACTGTTTTATTTCCCCCTGTTTCTGTCAATTGTTGCCTAAATCTCCCTCTGAAATTCTCCAGAACTTCAGTTTCCTTCAATCTATCTAAGTCCCATCTCCTTATTTCCTACCTTTCTGCAGTTTTTTCAGCTTCAGCCTACAGTTCATGACTAACAAGTTATGGTCAGAGTCTATATCTGCCCCTGGGTATGTCTTGCAGTTAATAACCTGGTTCCGGAATCTATGTCTTACCATTATGAAATCTATCTGATACCTCCCGGTGTCTCCTGGTCTCTTCCACGTATACAACCTTCTTTTGTGATTCTTAAACCACGTTAAACCTACATGTCAAAATTTAAAATACAAAAAATATATCTGACATGATCAGATAGTCATACCTAAAAAGTAAATAGTTGTAGAATTGCGGAGCAGTCACGAGGGGCTGCAATGTCTCCGCTGCCAACGTCGATAGATGTCAGATATATTTTTTGTATTTTAAATTTTGACATGTAAGTTTAACATATTCATCCTCGTCTGAAGAAGGTGCCCATAGCGGCATTGAAACCTGGTAACGATTATTTTCGTACTTTGCGACTGAGGGCTGCCCCTTATAAATTTAATTCCGTAATATCTGTGGCATTCTATGCAGCTGTGGCAGTGGGGGCTGGCTGCTCCGCCTCCTGGCTCAGCAGCCCTCGGCCGGCCGGGCCCTGTGTTCTCCCCTGATACCTGCAGCGTGCCCGGGCCTGTCTGTGGCACTGCCCAGCCCTGCTCCCTGGGGGGGGCGCCACCGCCACCACAAGCAACAGGTGGCCAGCACCACTGTGCTGAAGCCGATGGCCGACCCCGCACACGGTCGATGCTAATACGTCTCAACGGCGCACCCGCACATGGCATAGGGTACCAGCCACTGTCACCACTCGTGGCGGCATCCGTTCACTGATCCAGTGAACCCCCTAAAAACAAATCTGAACGTCCAGAAAATATGTACTACGTATCAACCCCCGTTCTTCGTTTTATTCTCGTATCACGTACGAATTTGGAACTCAAATAATGGAAACACTGCAGTGCAGACACTATGCAATGGAATCTAATATTGAAGGTGATAGCAAACGCAGTTGACATACCTACCTTACATCCTAACAAATGGACTCGCCCGTCCCACGTCACCGACGAGCGCACAATCGAGGGAAACACAGTCACTTGTGAGCCAGCAATCTAACATAACGGTGTCGCTATATTTACGAAACAGGAATAACGTAATTGGGTCAAGATTGGATGTGCCAGAGGTCGTACAGCACGACAGTGTCATCAAGGTCTTCAAGAAGCGTGGAGGAAGGTCGGCAAATTGTGGCAGACATGCTTCTAGCAGGTCATCCCAGCGTCTTTTAAGAAGAAGTGCATACCGTTTCCGCGTTAGTGGGCAGTGATCGACGCCAGACTATTTACGAGCTCGGCCACGAAACCGGATTAGTGCATACGACTGTGCTTCGCATCCTGAAGCAGTGCCTGGGCATGCGTAAAATTGCATCTCGATGCGTTCCGCTTGAATTGACGGAAATACAGAAAATGTTTCAAATGTTTGTATAGCTTATCGCACTTAACTACGGGGTCATCAGTCCCTAAACTTACAAACTACTTATGAACTAGCTAACACTAAGGACGGCACAAATATCCATGCCCGAGGGGGGATTCGAACCCCTTACCGTAGTGGCCGTGCAGGCCGTGACTGGAGCGCCTCAGTCCCCTCGGCCACCGCGGCCGGCTGGAAATGCAGAAATGGATAATGTTTTGATTGCTTGTACAACACAAAACTTTATTTTCTCAAAAAGAACTACAATCCGTGCTACTTCTGCACACAAAAACTACAGCAACACTCTTCTGTTCTAGTCTACATCTACGTGCGATACTCCGCAAATCACATTTAAGTGCCGTCAGAAGACTTCACTAACACTAGTACGTACGGCCTTAAGACAAAGTCCTTACAGTCCTGGGCAGTCCACTGGTATGCCTAAAGAGAACGAGGCGAGTACCCGTCCGTCGCGGCGAGAGGGATCTTCCGTTCCCGCTCAGGAATCTTTTTTCTTCGGTCTTCAGTAGGCGAGTTCTAACCCATCCGTAGGCCAAAAAGAACTGGTTTGAGCTGTACCTGGTAGTGCTTATATAGCCGTTTCAGACGTGCTGGAAACTTCCTTCTCAACTGGCGACCTATGGAAAACAAAGATCTAGAATAAGCGGACAGTTGTTGTTGTCGTGGTGACCCTGCAATATTTACTTCTAGGTTGACTGACAGCCTCGGCGCCTGTCGTAGTGAGGTCTGCAGTTCCGCTCACCTGTAGTGTTTTGCTGGTTGTGTGTAGCCAGCTTGCAGACGTTGCTGGACGCTGGCGGAACAGATACATTAGGACGATTCTCAGACGCACTTGGAGCGCTAAGAGCGTATTTGAGAGGCTTTCTTATGTCGTATTTTAACACTGGACGAAACATCGTACGAGCCAATATTGAAACACCAATTGAACGAATGACTTCATTATGCGTCACCGCAAAAGTCGAAAGTGCATCAGAGCCCCTTTGCCGGCCGCTGTGGCCGAGGGGACTGAGGCGCTTCAGTCACGGTCTGCACGGCCACTACGGTCGGGGGTTCGAATCCCCCCTCGGGCATGGATATTTGTGCCGTCCTTAGTGTTAGCTAGTTCATAAGTAGTTTGTAAGTTTAGGGACTGATGACCCCGTAGTTAAGTCCCATAGACTCTACAAACATTTGAACATTTCAGAGCCCCTTTATAGTGAAAGTTATGGTCATTCTGGCGTAAGACTATGATGGTGTTGTCCTATCGCATAATGTTCCTCCAGGCGGACCATCAATGCACAATATTACTGTTCGTTTGGAGCATCACCTACGACCAGATTTGGGAAATAAGCGGCAACACATTCTGCGCAACCCACCCATCATTTTGCACCACAATGTGCGGAAGCATACAGCGCAAGCTGTGGCTCCTCTGCTCGGTCACTAGGCCTTAACTCCTCTGACGTAAGTCCTTGTGACTTTGATCTGATTCCGAAGATGAAGGCACTACTTCGCTTGAGATGTGTTCCAGAGATTCGATAGGCAGTAGACTGCTCCCTTCGCACAATCAACAGAACAGGCTCTGCTAACGGTATACTGCGCCTTGCACATCGGTGGCAACAGGTTCTACACAACGCTGGTGAATACTTTGAAGAACAGTAACATGTGTCAACTTGTAACACTTTTGTATCGGGTGTGAGTAAATAGTTGTCACTATTTAAGTTCCAACCCACGTAATTTTTTTAGAGTCTCTTCTTAACTTCATGATACAGCCTGTGGTTGATGCTTCGAGTTTGTGGCCCTTGCACGGAGTTACAGTTGCCCAAAGAGGCAATGTGTAGACACTTTCCCAGAGCTCAGAACATTTCAGGTAGTGGACAGGGTGATCAACAAGTAGCATACACCTGCCTTTTGGCCGCAGCTACCTTTGGACGCATCTCCATTTTATCGATGTACCACAGTCCCTTACACAGTCCGTATTTCAAACATTTCTTGCACATATATTAAATTAAAATACAGAAAAATCGTTTTGGCAACTAAGACTAAACACTTAAATATGTGAAATATTGAATATCTTTAACTGAAATTTTAGGATGGATTCTTCCATTAAAATGAAGAGTAGCTGTTTTTAAAGAGATGAAAGTAGCATGGTGCTCAGGTTAGTAACTAAAAGCCGCTCAGACAAATGGACATATCTGTGCAAAAGGCCTATACGAGGGTGAGTCGGTAATTAAGTCGCAAACTGAGGTAGACCTCGCCAGCACTGTGCGCTGAGTAAATTATTTCTCTACCATTACGTCACATCTGTCTTGTGGGCTTCGGCATTTTAAGGAACCAAATAAAGTTACAACTCAAGAGCGTCACTTGTATGATATAAACGCTGCCACAAAAATTCTAGGCTTTTAAAACATTCTCGAACGATGGAACGAGTGTTTAAATCTACAGGTGGAGTTAGCTAAAAAGTAAAGCAAATTTCAGGCTTGTAAACGCAGTACTGTCTATCTCAGTTTGCGACTTGTCTACTGACTCGCCCTCGTACATTTATTGTATGCGAAGGTTTCGTGATGTGCTTACAGGCCTAAATAAATATTTTTAAGAGGTATGATTGAAGAAACTCATCATATGGTAGCAGAGAAATAAACGTCTCAGCAACTTTCCAAACATTTTCACTACGAAACTACATTTTTGTTTTCACAAGGAACACTCAATTGATTTGTAGTAAATCAAGTTACTGTACTGCTCTTCAGACTGCAAATGATTGCGCATTTTCACTCATTTCTCTGTTGATAGTGTGAAAAATGTATACAGCTAGAACTCATATATTTAGTCTCGTAGACTTCGGTTTCGTCAATGTAAATTTGAAGCTGTGTGTCATTGTTTATATTGCGTGTAGATACTGCTTTCTTACATAATAAAGAAAACGAAATTCCCACTTAGAAAGTCACTGGAAGACTTCATTTTTAGAGCTTGTATTCGAATTAGCGTTACCGGGAAAGTAGTATCAGATAATGATCCGTTAATGAAAATGGAAAAAGGAATACGCACTGACATTCTGCGTTTTTATGTTTAATGTTTAAATGAAGTGGTAATATAAATTTATCAATTTAAATTTCGACCTAAAACGGCAATTATCACAAGGTTGTAATATTCGCAAGAAATACCACGTTTCGCTCTTGGCTGCCACCGTCACCCCTTCGATCATTACATCATCAACGAAGATGTGTTGTTGTGGCCAGTCTGGAGGCTGGTTTGATGCAATTCTCTGCCCTACTCTTCAACTCTGATACGAACGGCAACCCATATACATTGGATCTACTTATTGTATTCGTATCTTGGTCTCCGTCTCCTATTGTACCTCACACACTTTCCTTCAATGTTAAATTCACGATTTCTTGATGTCTAAGAAAGTGTCGTACAAATTGATCGCTTCTTTTAGTCAAGGTATACCAGAAATTCCTTTTCTCCCCAATTCTGTTCAGTAACTCCTTATTAGTTATATGATCTACCCGCCTAATCTTCAGCATTCTTCTGTAGAACCACATTTCAAAAGCCTCTAACCTATTTCTATCTGAATTATTTATCGTCCATGTTTCACTCCCATACAAGGCAACACTCCACACAAATGTCTTCAGAAATGACTTTCTTATACTTAAATTAATGTACCAAGTTAAAAAACACTTAGGGAGAAAAGAAATCTCTAAAATACTTGACTAAATGAAGCAATCGATTGATAGCATACATTTTGAGATATAAAGCCGTCAGCACACGGAGTGTGTATCTTAACGATTATGGCCAACGTGGCGAGTTTCTGACGCCACAACGTGCGAACCGCTCGTTGGCATTGTCTGTAGCGTTGGCGAGGCTTTCCGAACGTGTGGGGAAGTATCGAGTATGCATATATTAGCAACGTGCGTGTGAACAATCACCAATAAAGTGTTGTTCCTCCTCAATCGCAGAGTATTTAGGCTAGGACAGGTTGGATATACCTGCCTTCCGTGTCGATGATATTCCGCAGACGAATATTGAAATTCTGTATCATTCGCTGAAGTGTCGGAACATCAATGTTGTTAATGATCTCCTGATTGGCTGTTTTTATATCTGCAGTGGTTTTGATGTTATTGCTGTATACTTTGTCTTTGATATAGCCCACTAAAGGAGTTATGTGTTCAGTTCCGGAAACTATGGTAGCCAGGAGAGACGGATGCCAGGTGCACCTGAGAGCCCCAGAGCCGGAATCCGGTCCCCAAAAGTGTCCTTCCAGGACTTCAAACACTCTCCAGCTTCGATGGGGTCGAGCTGCGTCTTGTATGAACAATGTACTGTCGAAATCTGGGCCACTTTGGATAACGGGGATGAAATCATCTCCCATCACGTTATCATACTGTTCCGTGATACCGTGTTATCAAGGCATATCGCCCCGATTATTCCGTGAATGGACACAACAGTCGCACAACACAGTCACCCGCCGATCACTAAATGCGGGGTCTACTTACCTACTACTCCAAATGAAAGTCGGGTTCGTCGCTAAACAAATTTACTTTCAAATACGCATGCGTATACTAATTTCCGTCATGCACCGCGGCAAAGTGTGCAGTTTGAACGTCCTGACGCAAACGGTTCAGAAGTTATGACAATATTATTTCATATAGTTCCATAATTAATAAAGTTGTCTTTAATTTGTGGTCTACAGTCGCCACGTATTTTCAATATCTTTTTGCCAACAGCTGCACTATTTTTTTATTTATTCTCTACCAGTTTTGGCACTGTCTGTCATTAATAGGAGTTTCTGATAATTAAAAAAAAAAGATATATCTTACTAAATCCTGAGAACAAAGACGAAGTATCGATGCGGGTATCGGTGAAACAAACGGTTTTTTCATCTCCTTTTTTGGTAAAAATAGTCCAAGATGTTTTTTTAAACAATCTGTTTTCAGTTCTTTTATTGCTGTTTCTTTTATGCAGAAAGCAAATGAAAAATTTTAAGATTTCCACTGACTTTTGCATTCTATTTCTCCTCGAAATATGTATAATCAAAATATATGGTAAAATAGGGCAGTGTTTTAACCTGTGGGTCGCGGACCCATTGGGGGTCGCAACGATTTGTGGGAGGGTCGCCGTCACGGCAGATAGTACTTGTAACATTGAACAACCAGCCCAGTACACATCTGACTACAATGAGTTCCATAATACAAAAATATAGGCCTAATAAAAGAGAAATTTACTTTTTTACTAAAATTATATTATACCTTATTTAACATTAAAACAAAAATATCTACGTTCTGTTCATTGAGAATTAGAGTGGGTTATCGATGAAGAAGTGCTAATTCTGAAAACTATGTTCAGGAGACAGGAACCATTCGTTAGATAAATGTATACAAGTTGCAATAATTAATTCTAAGAAATTAAAAAAAACTACTTCTTAAAATATTGTCCCTAAAGTGGGAGTTTCCGTAATCAGCATTATCCGGTTCTCAATCTTGTCTAAGTTTGAAACACTTGTTATCAAAATATACATTTCTCTCATAAACCATTTAAAAAGTCTTCTATTTCGAAAAATACACATTAAAACAGCGTCCAACAATTTACAAGAAAGCTGTAGCAACAGAAACATTACATTCGTTGCCTATAGAAAAACAAACAGTTTTGTTAGAGTTTGTGCGAGGGAGTTGGAACGGGATTCGCCAGAATACTTTAGTCGGAAGGAGTTAGCATGTTGTAAAAGGTTGAAAATCACTGCCATATGGCAACGCAATGCGCTAATGGGCTACTAGGTCCATCTCCAGATGAATTTCCTTACATTTACATAAAAATTTAATTACATCCTGCACTTCATAACTGACACGACCAATAATATTCAAATTCGCTAACCGTCATTGACACACAAACGACAACTTAATCATAATCGTCAAACTTTGACCTTCATAAACACTTAATATGTTACAAACAATCAATAGAGAACATCGTGTTTGTGTCAAATTATTGAATTTGTGTCCTGCTTGTGCTACAGAGTTTACAGATGAAATCAGCTTAAAATCTGTCGTTATTGTGTGAAGATGTCATTTGATGAAGGTTTTGTTTTAGCTGATATTTTTAGATGAAGTATTTTGAATGACTGCTTTAACGATACCCGTGTTCTGAACTTAATTTTCGTTTTCTTCTGTTCCAGGTGAGTACCCAGTTTTGAATGCCTCTGCACCTTTCAAGTCTTACCTGGTGAGTTGTATTCAGTTGTCTTCTTCGAAGATTTCAAAAGACATACAGTGAAACAGTGCAGAAAACTGTACAAGGGTTTTCAACAACAAGAGCTTTCGGAAATTAATCTTTTACTCATATATGGTGGAGAAAGAAAAACGACTATTTTTGATGACGTCGGCTATTGCCCGCCCTATGGCGTAGATAAGTGTTTTTGAACCTGTTGGTCGCGACTCCCTGAGGAGTAGCGAAGTCTTGCTCGGTGTGTGTGTGTGGGGGGGGGGGGGGGGGAGGGGGGTTTAGGGGAGGAGGTTCGCGGTCGCAGAAGGATGCAGCAGTAAACCTACGTTTCGTGACGTTTAACTACTGTGGCAGAAGGGGCACAGTGAAGTGACAGTGTTTTGTAAAAGTCGCTTGCTTAACAAGTCATCCATATGTGGAAAATAGCCTTTGTTGTGACACGTCTCGGGTAGCCTCAATGAGACATCAAGACAGTGATAGATACAAGATGTACCTAATCCATTTTTTATTTTGGGCCGACCGAAACGCGTAACAATGAAGCCATATTTCCACCACAAGACGAATTGTTAATTAAGCTACTTAACAGCATTTGTGCAATACTGCTACAGTTATTTACAATGGTCACAATCTTCTTGTATAACTTTGTCATATGTTCAAACAGTATTACATCAGAAATATATGATTTTTAGTTAATACATAACATACCTTTTTACTCCTGGTCACAGTAGTTTGCTGCTGGTAACGAGTTTTCAGTGCAGTATTATTTTTAATCAACTAATGTCAATACAATTTTATTACTGGATCATAGTATTTAGCTGCTAGTTAAGAGTTTTCAGTATCCTTTCGAAGAAATCCAATGTTTATCATCACCTTTGAAATATTAAGAAGTGATGTATCGGTTATTATGGTTTCTGTAGTAATACAAGTGATTATAAAAGTAATACTAATGAAACATCCTGTGAAAGGCAATGGTTTCGTACGTCAGGTTGTTACATCATTCCTGCAATAAGAGAACAGGGCTGGACCCTTATTACAGAAATGATGTAAGAACCAGATCTACGAATCCATTATTTTAAGCAAGATGTTTTATTTTTATTATTTCCATTTTTATAATCACTTGTATTAGTACACAATCAGTACTTTAATTACGTGAAAAGTAGTTTTTTTTTTTTTTTGTAGAGGCTAAAAAAAGTAAAAATAAGTTGTACAAAATAAAGAAATATAAGTAATGAAAGGACTGTGGCACATAAAGTACATTGTGTAAATGTCTACATATATTAAATCTAATATATAAAGCAGAGTGTCCGTATATTTGTACGTGTTGCATACATATCTACAGTTTTGTTCCAATCATTATGAAATTTTGTTCACGGAAGCTTCAATCCATGAGGACGGTCGCCCTAAGTGTAATAATCACATACGATATATAGTTCACGAGATATGACTTCATAAACAATGAAATGGGCGAAAAACTGCTGTATTTTGCGACAATGCTGCTCATTTTCTCCTAAACCATTGGACCGATTTCAACCAAATTTGGTACACACATTCCTTACCGTGATGTAAGAATTACTGCATGGTTAAGAATCACATAGGGCACATGGTTCAAAAGATATTACGTCATAACCGATAGATATTGCAAAAAATGCCATATAATGCGGCGAGACTTTCGAAAGACACTGTATGAGAATGACCGTACTTAGCGACTTGCAACAAACTTTAAACATAATTTCAAACTTTTTTTTAATTTTTTAAACTTTTGCTCGCTGGCAACCATAGTAAAATGATGAAAGGAAAAAAGTTTCTCGCATACTACTTTTCCGCTGTTTATGGAGTAAAACTAGGGCTCTCGGTATGACGTTACAATTTATAATTTGAACACTACAAATTGTAGCGACAGGAAATTTTACAGACAGTATACACATATACAGGGTGTTTCACTAAGTGTGTTTGCCTCTGTAACTTATAAAATAATAGGTGACGGGAAATTTTAATGCGGTAGGTCAACAGAAGAAATGTTCCACTTTCTCCGGAGCTATGAACATAGTTTATTGTATCATTTTCCAAAGAGCTACAGCACAAACATACAATTTTTTAAATGAAACAATAGTTTTTCTATCGTGCATTGGGTTCGTTGAAACCAGCTGTGTCCAAATCAATTTAAACTACATTCCTATCACTGTTAGTTTGGGAACTACAACCCTTCAAAGTTCCGGGGGCGGAGGCCGTTATAGTGTTGCTGACTGGCCAAGTGGCTGTCCCCTGGGGCACGACCCACTGTCTCATGACCACCAGCCAGTTAGGTACGCTGTCGTAGCCTCCGCCTCCTAAACTTTGAAGGGTTGTAGCTCCCAAACTAACAGTGATAGGGAAGTAGTTTAAATTGATTTGGACGCAGCTGGTTTCAACGAATCCAATGCACGATATAAAAAAACTATTGTTCAATTCAAAAAATTATATCTTTGTGGTTTAACTCTTTGGAAAATGATACAATAAACTATGTCCATAGTTCCGCAGAAAGTGTAACATTTCTTGTGTTGACCTACCGCATTAAAATTTCCCGTCACCTATTATTTTATAAGTTACAGAAACTAACACACTTAGTGAAACACCCTATATATATATATATATATATATATATATATATATATATATATATATATATATATATATATATCTGTTTGGTGTACGCTTATCAGGTCCGAACGACAAGACGCAGAGACTTAAATATTTGCACAGTTACTAATTTATACCTGAGGAAGGTTTTAGGCACGGTTTTATAGCGATCTGATAGATATTTAGTAATTTGAAGAATATAACGTGAAATGCGGAACAATAATTACTCTCCAAAAATTATAGTTTCACTTTGAAAATGGTATTATAAGTGGCATTGTTGATTGAGGGTTGAAATGATAAAAGGGTGGAGTATATTGCGATGGAAAGTTATCGGTGTATATAAAATTCTACGTGTGTGTGTGTTAATATTTCGCTCTGCAGCGAAAAGTACAGAACGCAAACGAATTGTCTGTGTGTAATTCTTGTCCGAAGTCTCCCATTGTACACCATAGCAGTTCCTTGCCGATAGCTGTAGGGGGGGGGGTGGAAGATATGGTGGTTGAAAGACGTCAAATTATAAAAAAATTCGGACTGAAGGCCAGCGATTACGTTTGCGACTCTAAGTTAAAAAGGGTAAAGCAGTCAACAATCCGAAGATTGGTTTGAACACCACAGTGCTTTACTAGGCATGGTCCTGTTTGGAGGTGGTATGCCATTGCCTTCCTCCGACCTTCGAACTGACTTAGCCAGCGAGTTATAGGGGAACCTACAGTTTAACGTGGGTTCCAAACCACGGTGCTACTCGGTATTTTTCACATTAGCAATACTGCCAGAGGTGAAAGAAGTGGAAAGTGACAGATAAAAGTCCTAGGACCTGGCGGGGATCGAACCCGCGACCTTTGGATTTGTAGTCTGGCACTCTACCACTGTGCAACCGAGGCGCACTTTGCCACTTTATAGCAATGAAATTACAGCGAAACGTGATGCCACAGACCATATCTTTGGTCTATGCGTGCTAAATGTCTTCAGCTCTTTCTAAAATGTTCAAATGTTTGTAGAGCATATGGGACTCGACTACGGGGCCATCAGTCCCTAAACTTACAAACTTATGAACTAGCTAAGACTACAAACGGCACAAATATCCATGCCCGAGGGGGGATTCGAACCCCCGACCGTAGTGGCCGTGCAGACCGTGACTGAAGCGCCTCAGTCCCCTCGGCCACCGCGGCCGGCCAGCTCTTTATCTGTTAGGTTAAGCATACAAATAATTTTATTTTTTTACTTGAACGTTGATTAAAAATGTTTGTTTTTAAAGAAGGTATTGCATTTCATTTCATCCTTCAAAACCAGTCTTATAGCATTTTGTGTCCCAGCCTCGTCGCCGCTTTTGTGTCTCGTTTCCGTCGTAGGTGTCGGTGGCCGAGTGGAATGAGACCGACACAGGAATAAGGATAGCACGCTGGTGCAGGTACGGAGGGCAGCAGCCAGAAACTAGAAACACTAGAGTAAATTAGAACGAGATATATATTGCACAGAATTTATACAATACTTAACTTTTACATAGAACAGTACTGCAGATACACAGTTGAGCTAGAGTCCTGCCTAGTGCCTAACTGATAGCAAAGTCTTCACTGGTGCCTATCTGATTCCGAAGTCTTTACTGGTTGCTATCTCAGTCCCAAGTGAACAATGTCTTTCCGTGGTGGCCACGAGCGGGGTTGCAGCAGAGGGCGCTCGTGGCTGTCGTCGTAAGAACGCCGCGCCGTGCGTGCCTGGCGGCGCGCGGCGAAAGTAGGTGGCGCGCACTTTGTACTTGTGCGACACCACATAGCATACTACTGTAAGATAGCTTATCTATGATAATCAATCAAGCAACACGCGAGCGGAGCCGCGGGTTTAAGCTAGTAAATAAATAAAAACTTTGCCAGTCGCACTCCTCATAGACAATGCCTGATGTTACAGACAGGGTGGAGTTGTTTTCGGTATTTTCATATACTGGCTTGTCCTGTGTCAAGTGCCAGTCACTGGTGACGCCTTGTCGCCCTTACCGCGTTCGGCCGCCGAAGACGTCGGCCGGCCGCGGTGGCCGAGGGGACTGAGGCGCTCCAGTCACGGTCTGCAAGGCCACTATGGTCGGGGGTTCGAATCCCCCCTCGGGTATGGATATTTGTGCCGTCCTATTTCGTAAATAGTTCATAAGTAGTTTGTAAGTTTAGGGACTGATGACCCCGTAGTTAAGTCCCATAAACTATACAACCATCTCCGAAGACGTCGCAGTCTGTGGTCGGCCGCAGCCGCAGCCGCCGCGCCAGGCCGGGCACAATTCCCCGCTCCAGGGAAATGCCGCCAAGTTTATCGCCAGAAGTGCGTTAACGAGAATCTTGATTACGGCCGCGATGGGATGGGATGGGAAGGCGGGGCGAGGCAAGGGCACGGGCGCTGCATTAGGCCGAGGCGGGGGCTTTTTTTCCCCACCCCCGGCCCCAGCGCCGGCGCCTAACGAGCTAATTCAGGGGTAATTCTGTAGCCGGCTGCGGGCGGGCGCCCCGCCGCGGGTAATCGCATCTGCCCACCCCCTGCCACGGCTGCACCTAAGGAGGCGGCCGCCTCCCTGAGAAAACAACGCACACCCGCCTCCCCAACGACGCAGTTGACGATCTGCGTCTATAAAGCTACCCGCTCCAGGAGCAACAGCATCACAATGTTCGCGGATGACGCACTTCAGTCAGTTAACCGCAGTCCCATTCTGTTTCTATTCGATGCAATGTTTCTGCGAAGAGCACAATTTAGTCACGCGTTTAGGGAGCACGACCAGACATCGAGACACATTTCTACAATACACACTTAAGGACTTGCGTAATGTCATGTAGATCACAGCAGCTTAATTTATTAGCCCAAAGCTACCAGTTTTGCTTAATACATCATTAACCATCACCAGCAGAGCTTAGCCATTTAAGTGACATGCTACAATCATGAAAAAAATTGAAAATAAATATCTGACATTATACAATAATATCTGAAAGCTCAGCGTTGTCCGGGTATTTATTTATTCCTGCCTTGAGTTTTTACTTTCGTCTTGGCTCCTTTTACCTCTAAAAAGCCTGCATTTCTCCAGCATAATACAATCTTTCATGTACTTTTATAATTGTTGTACTGCATAATTCATTAAACCGGTGAAAACGAATGCGTTCTTGAGGCGCACATAGGATGTAGCCGCCTGCGATGTTGCAGCCAATGTGGTCGAACTGGTAGCAGACGTTCCCCTTGAGCACCACCACCGCCGTCATGAAGACATCTGTGGTATTTTTACATACGTTTCGCTTGAATCTACAGCGAAATTCGCCCCGTAATTTCCTTTTCAAACAACTCAGTCGTTATGACGTCGTATCTGCTGCTCAATGTGTCGTTCACAGATATAATATTCTAGCTCCTTTCAATGGTAAATTTAGATATCGTTTGCGAAATGCGCTGCAAACAAAGTAATAAAGACTTAACAAAATTTCAAACATAATGCAGTACTTATTTACGGATGTCACTCCTGAGTTATGTGTCCTACAATAACATTATTTACCAGATTAGTAGAGTATTAGGAAACTGCATGTTGTAAATGGACTTGGTGGTAAAGAAGTACTAAACAACAACCTCATGCTTATTAGCACGAATTTTCATGCATTTCATTGTCTTTGACGTCATAGAAACTGAACTATATGTCCTAATACTATATTATTTAGAAAGTACATCCAGTGGTGTATACGTAAAATGTCTACAAAATACAGGGTGTCAAGAAAAGGACTCCCTGATTTCAAAATTAAATATCTGGAAAATAAAGATCGATAGAGGAATGCAGTAAACGGTATGTCTATTGTGAAAATTGTAAGAAGTTTATACAGCACTTTGAAATATAGTTACAAAAGCTGCTAACAGATGGCGCTGTAATCGCCATACGTAATGCCTAGTATAGTGATCCGAAGCCCAGAGCGATCAGTTCCACTATTGAAACGTGAAAGGAGGTTAGCGTACCGAAGGAAGAGATCTGAGCCATGTACTCCATTGAACAACTCGTTTTTCTGGTGCTAGAGTACCACAGGTTAGAATAAAGTCCTACGGCAACTAGGCGAAGTTTTCAAGCACGATTTAATGTTCCAAAAGGACCCGATGCGAAAAACATTCGTACGCTCTTCGCAACGAACAGGCAGCGTAACTGATGATCTAGTGGGGCATATTGGCCGCAAGCAAACCGCAGTTACGCCTGAAAATATCGCCACAGTTTCTGGAATTATTCAGCGAAATCCAATGTCATCCGTCCGTAGAATTGCATCTGAGACTGGTTTGAAGCGTTCCTGCACGCAGAAAATACTGAGAAAGAGCCTACATATGTTTCCATTTAAAATTCAAACGCTCCAGGCCATACAGGTTTACCTGGTTTACAGGTGAAGCACACTTCCACCTGAATGGATACGTGGATAAGCAGAACTGGCTATTTTGGGGTTCCGAAAAGCCATATTGGTGTGAAGCGAAACCTCTGTATTCTCCAAAAGTTACTGTGCGGGCTGCAGTATGCAACAGAGGCATTATTGGCCCTTTTTATCATTCGAGAAACGGTCACTGGTGCACGTTACGTTGCAATTTTGGAACAATTTGTCGCCACATAGCAAGCGTTAGAGAATCGACCAGGTACTGAATGATTTATGCAAGATGGAGCCCGACCACATCGGACCGAACAAGTGTTTCGTTTTCTTGAGGAATACTTCAGGAATCGAGACATTGCTTTGGAAGATCCCAAATTTACTGCTGCAGGCATGGATTGCCCTCCATATTCGCCGGATTTGACTCCCTGTGACTTTTTTTGTGGGGCACAGTGAAAGACATAATCTACCCGAAACATGCCGCCACGCTGGACGAGTTTGGATCGGCGATCTCTGTGGCATGTGAATCCATTTCGGTTGAGACACTACGAAATGTGATGGCGAATTTCATTCTTCGTTTGCGCCACCTCTGTAGTGCAAATGGTGAACATTTTGGAAACACTGTGATGTGATTGTTTGAAAAGAGTGTTTTCATACGGTTATTACTTCTTCTACCTATAAACTCCATTCCTGCCAAATCTCAGCTTTATAGGTAAATCAGTTTTCGAGATTTCGTGTTTAGTCAGTGAGTGAGTGAATTAGTGTTCTTTCGCTTTTATATAGTTTGAGATTTATTTTCAAATTTTTTCGGGATTGTAACATGTCACGTTCATCAACTGGCTAAGCTCTGCAGGTGCTTGATAATGGTGTATTAACCGAAACCGGTAGCTCTGGGCTTATAAACTAAGCATCTGTCCTCAACATGACATTATACAAATATTTAAAAGCTGTTAACACCCACCCTTTCACGTTTCTACACACTTAAGGACCTGGAACTGAAGGTACATCGAAACAAGGCAGTCCTGATAACAGTTAAAAGGGGTGCTTCAAAAAGGACTGAGTGAGACTTACTAGAATTGTCCGTGCAGCTGTGTCAGGAGGTCCGCGTTCGAATCCCAGCCTTGCTACAAAGTTTAATTGAACGCTTCAGCCTGTAATCATTATCAGACTTCAGACTTCACCGACGGTAAAAATAGTACACTTGCAATGATGACGTCGACTTTGATCCGATAACTGTATGCCACCTGGATGATAGTAGATGTACTAGTAATGGTCTCAACGACGTCCGCCAAAAGAAAGTTTAATGACACAGCTGCCCCAATACCACCTATGTTCCTCTTAATACGAAGAGGACAGCTATAAAAATATACTCGTGGAGACACTGACACTCCCTATAGTCGACTATGGTGATATTATTAAAGGAATTTCGTACGAAATCTCACGTAGACTAGAAATGTCAACGAATGGATTCATACGATATTTCGACCACATCACTCCAGCCTACAAGCAGTTGTCACGGCTTCGTGCTGAGATTATCATACTTTATGCCTGATGAATCGTTCTCTTAATCTTTACATTCCCTCCTATTTATCGTCAACTCTAAATCTGCTATCTGAGCAGCTCAACAGAACTACTCGTTCCCAACAGAGTAGAAACCTTTCTGTTGTTGTTGTTGTTGTTGTTGTTGTTGTGGTCTTCAGCCCGCAGACTGCTTTGATACAGCTCTCCACGCTACCCTGTGCAAGTCTCTTCATCGGATAATAAATTTGGCAACCTACATTCTTTTGAATCTGCTTGGTATATTCGTCCCTCGGTCTCCCTCTACGAGTTTTACCCCACACACTTCCTTCTAATGCTGACAATTCCTTGAGGTCTCAGAATTTGTCTAACCAATCAATCCCTTCTCTTAGTCAGGATATGCCAGAAACTCCTTTTCTCCCCGATTCGTTTAAGCAACTCCTCATTAGTTACGTGATCTACCTATCTAATTTTCATCATCCGTCTGTAGCACCACATTTCGAAAGCTTCCATCATCTTTTTATCTGAACTCCTTATCGTCCACGTTTCACTACCATACAATGCTACACTCCAGACAAATGCTTTCAGAAAGGACTTCCTAACATTTAAATTAATATTGGATGTTAAGAAGTTTCGCTTCTTTAGAAACGCTTTTCTTCCCATATCCATTCTGAATTTTATATATTTTTTATTTCGGCCATCAGAAGTTATCTTGCTACCCAAATAACAAAATTCATCTACTACTTTTATTATCTCATTATGTTATCTAAATCCTTCAGCATTGCCTGATTTTCTGTATCATGGCCCAATACTGCCATGTTTTCTAAATCTTTTTCTATATCATGAACCAGACTTTGGAACGAACTTCCTCAAAATATCAGAAAAATCAGATCCTTCCCAAACTTAAGAAGACCACTAATGGTGCACCTACAGTCACAATAGCCATCTCTCTGCAACTTATTCTGGCCAGTTCCCGCACCCTTTAAACTTTCCCTTCCCCTTTGTGGGCAATGTCTCTCTATCTATTTTCCAATCTTTTGTGAGAACCTCTGTCACTGTCGTTTCTTTCTCCTTCTCTATCTTTGTCGCTGTAAATTTACTTCAATGTTTTAACATATTTTATTTTAAATGCCCTGTAACATTTTATAACGACCATTAGTTTTATTATTATTATTATTATTATTATTATTATTATTATTATTATTATTATTGTCGGCTATTATTATTTTATTATTTCAAATGTGTTTATTTCCGTCAACAGTTGCAATATATTTGTTTAATTACATGTTTAGATCACTTGGATCATCAAAACGTGCAAATGTTTGTAATCCTATGGGACCAAACTACGTTGGTCGTCAGTCCCTAGTCTTACAGACTACTTAAACTAAGTTAAACTAACCTAAGGACAACATACACGTCGGCCACGGTGGCCGAGGGGACTGAGGCACTTCAGTCACGGTCTGCACGGCCACTACGGTCGGGGGCTCGAATCCCCCGGGCATGGATATTTGTGCCGTCCTAGTTCGTAAGTAGTTCATAAGTAGTTTGTAAGTTTAGGGACTGACGACCCCTTAGTTAAGTCCCATAAACTATACAAACATTTGAACATTTGACAACATACACACATCCATGCCCGAGGAGGATTTGAACCTCCGACGCGGAAGGACGCGCAATCCGTAACGTGGCGCTCCAGACCGCGGGGGAGGGAATGGAGGGGATGGCTTGAGCCCTAATAAGATAGGGTCTTATGCTGAACAATTTTTGTTGTATAAATATTTTCCTGAAAGTGGGGTCCTTGAATATATCCAAACGAGCGAGGTGGCGCAGTGCTAACGCACTGGACTCGCATTCGGGAGAACGGTGGTTCAAATCCACCTCCGGCCATCCAGATTTAGGTTTTCCGTGATTTCCTTAAATCACTCCAGGCAAATGCCGGGATGGTTTCTTTCCTAGGGCACGTCCGATTTACTTCCCTATCCTTCCCCAAACCTACGAGCGTTAACTCCGTCTCTAATGACCACGCTGTCGACGGGACGTTAAACTATAGGCTTCCTTCCTTCCTTCTTCCAAACATACAAATTATAAAATTGTATGTTGTGTCAGTATAAAGATACGGAAAGATAATTAAAACATGCATACGGTACTCAGCCAGACGAGTTACGGACGCAGTTATAAGGTAAAGAAAAAGCTCTCAATTTTTGTATAACTATTGTTCAATGAACCTTTAGTAAGTTTATCAAATTGTACATTTTTATTTTACTTTTGTTTTTTAGATCTGAAGATGATCCAAGTGATCGAAACATATAATTAACCTTTAGCCCGTACACCGGTCTTTTAGACCGGGGCGCCCCCTTCTCTGCCCTCCCCTTCTCTCTGGATGTGTATCAGCGCTATGCCCTCCACAGTAGCCTCAAGGCCGTTGCAGAGGTAGTCGAAGTAAGTCTTTTCTCCGTTGTGCATCTGTCTGAAGTTCTGTAACGAATTGCACTCTGCGCTACTTATCGAAAAAGACCGAAGTGTACGCTGAATGTCTCTATTTCTCCCTCTCCAATGTACCACCTGTACCCTCAAGTTGTATGTTTTTTCTTTCAGTCAACTGGAAATCCGTAAAAATGATAAAAATCTACATATCAAGCGTGTGAGAAAACTATGGGGGCGGTGTATGGTGGGGGAGAGAGCGATTGGTGCACTAAATGGATTTTAAGACATTTAGATGGTAAAAATTCCGCAAGAAACTGAAAGGAAAATTAAAGTTCGAGTGTACGCTTTGTGTACCCTAAGGGGGTATATGGGCTGAAGGTTAAAGAAATATGTTGCAACCAGCGACGGACCACATATGAAATAGTACAGTGCAGTTGCGGACACTCTCCAGTCGATCATAACGTCTATAATATTGAAATAAATCGCAATTTGTGATGTTATGGCATCACTGTATTAGGTTAGATGAAATACCAAACTGTGGCGTATGGAAATTTGTGTCCGGCCGGGATTCGAACCCGGGATCTCCCGCTTACTAGGCAGACGCGTTGACCACTCCGCCACCGAGGACACGGTGATCAGCCCCACTGCAGAGGACTCTTCCCTGCACGTCTTCCGCCACACACAAATCTCCATTCGCCACGCTGTCTCTTTCCTATACCACAGCCTAATACAGTGATGCCATAACATCGCAAATTGCGATTTATTTCATTCATCTGAACGCTGTAATTCGTCAAAATATATATAATTGTATACAGGCCGATGCTGGGCTCCTGACGACAATTAATTGTGTCTCGATACCTCATGGTCTGTTCTCCCTGATGCGGGAATACAGTATTGTGGCTGCGAGCATTATAGAATAAATAGGCTGTGGTATAGGAAAGAGACAGCGTGGCGAATGTTGATTAGTGTGTGGCGGGAAATGTTCAGGGAAGAGTCCTCTGCAGTCGGGCTGATCACTGTGTCCTCGGTGGCATAGTGGTCAACGCGTCTGCCTCGTAAGCAGGAGATCCCGCGTTCGAATCCCGGCCGGGCACAAATTTTCATTCGCCACAGTTTGGTATTTCATCTAAACCTAATACAGTGATGCCATAACATCGCAAATTGCGATTTATTTCATTCATTTGAACGCTGTAATTCGTGAAAATATATATAAAAGTCTATAATATTATTGTATTACTTGTGTGGTATATCTTATTTTATTTTTCATTTTTTAAATATCTTTATTATTTGTTGTTTCCTAGTTAGATGTAAGAGAGGATCTCAATACCCTAATCTGGTCAGGCTAAATAGGCTATAAATAAATAAATAGATAAATTGGTTAGCCTATTACTGTCGTCTGCACTCTGTAGAACCGTCAGAAGACGCCGAACTATTTTAGTACATCCTGGCGATCCCACTAGTCGAGAACCTGGACGTCTCAGGTGACGCCCTAATTGTCGTGACCTCTGGTAGTGAGCAGGGCGGCGTTAGTCAGGTGTTAGTCAGCGCCGCATGCACGTCACGCGCCCGAGCCCAGCCATTAAGCGTCCGCCCCCCTCCACCCCTCCGCCCCCCGTGGCCGCGCGGCCGGACCTGCTGTGCATGCTGAGGCCGGAGCCGCCGACCGCCGGCGCGCGCGGCCGGCCTAAACTCTGGTAACGCGTGCGCCCACGCCGATAACGCGCGGCCGCTCATTAGAAAGCAGCAGCGCCCCCACCTGGCGTGGCGTCGCCCTCAGTTTACAAACTGCCGCCCCTGCCGACACCTGCTCTGCGAGCGGCGTCTGTTACTCCCTGATAAGCTGTACGTCTGGTCAGCCGAAAGGCACCGCAAATGACCAGCAGAGGCGACACTGCCAAATTTATGTAGGAGAAAACCAGGTACAAAGAGAATATATGACGGGACATCATACGTACTTATGAACTACGTGAGGCGCCGTGTCACGGATTCCACGGTAGCTCCCTTCGCAGGTTCGAGCCCTCGGGAATAGGTACGTGTGTGTGTGTGTGTGTGTGTGTGTGTGTGTGTGTGTATCTACATCTACATCTACATGGGATGCTCTGCATATGTCATTTAAATGCCTGGCAGACGGTTCATCGAACCACCATTATACCATTTCACTCTAGAATAGATCGCGGGAAGAAAACACCAGAATCTCTCCGTTCGATCTCTGGTTTCTGGTATTTTATTCTGCTGATTATTTATTCCTATGTAAGTGGGAGTCAACAATATATTTTCGCATTCGGAGGAGAATGCTGGCGATTGGAGTTTCGTAAGTAGCCCACGCCGCAGCGATAAGCGCCGTTGTTGTAATGATACCCATCCCAGATTTTGTATCATTTCCGTAACAATGTCTCCCCTGTATCGTGACAATACGAAACGAGCTGCCCTACTATGGACTCTTTCGATGTCCTCCGTCAAACCCACCTGTTAAGAATTCCACACTGGGCAGAAATACCCCCCCAAAAAAAAGGACGGGCAAGCGCAGTGTTTCTTTTGTAGTTCTGTTGCATCTTTTAAGTGTTCTGCCAATAAAACGCAGACTCTGGTTCACCTTTCCCACGACATTATCTACGTGTTCTTTCCAGTTTAAGTCTGAAGTAATAGTAATTCCTAGGTATTTTGTAGAGTTTGCGGCCTTCACTTTTGATTGATTTATCTTGTAAACAAAGTTTACAAGATTTGCGTACTCGTGTGGACGACTTCACACTTCTCACTATTTAGAATCAATTGCCAATATTTACACCATAGTGATATCTTATTCAGATCATTCTGCAGTTGGTTTTGATCTTCAGATGATTTTACTAGACGGTAAATGACGGCGTCATCTGCAAACAACCTAAGAGAGCTACTTAGATTTTCCCCTAAATCGTTTATGTAAATAAGAAACAGCAGAGGAGCAATAACACTATCCTGAGGAACGCCGGAGCCGGCCGCGGTGGCCGAGGGGACTGAGGCGCTCCAGTCACGGTCTGCACGGCCACTACGGTCGGGGGTTCGAATCCCCCCTCGGGCATGGATATTTGTGCCGTCCTTAGTATAAGGTAGTTCATAAGTAGTTTGTAAGTTTAGGGACTGAGGACCCCGTAGTTAAGTCCCATAGACTATACAAACATTTGAACATTTGAAGGAACGCCCGATATCATTTCTGGTTTACTCGATGCCTTACCATCGATTACTACGAACTGCGTCCTTTCTGACAGGAAATCCCCTATCCAAACGCAAATTTGGGGCGATATACCATAACCACGCAATTTGATTAAAAGCCGTTTGTGAGGTACGTGATATATTTGCTGCAAGTTACAAAAGTTTGTTCTTCGCAGTTGAAATGCTTTTCAAAAATTATGCCAATGTCTTAACTACTGTTTTCATCGGTACTTCTATAAACGTTAATGTTATTGAAGGACCTTTTTGACGACGATATACATTGAGAAACATTAGATGAGATGTGAGAAAGACTTTTGACTTCTGAAGATGCAACACCTAGGTATTGTGCCCACCGACATAACAAGTGGAGTCATACGGCATTATGCCGAGGTCTTTAAGGTAGAACCGGGTATTTCAGCATATAAGACGTCGTTAAAAACTAGAAGCACAGATTAAATATTACTTATAATCGACTATGAAAGAATGGCAGCAAGAAGGCAGCCGTGAGAGACTCGTAAAAGCACATATTTTGGACGATGGGTTCTCCGATCCACGGAGGACACTTTGACATCCGTCGTTTCTTTATAATACCTGATAGGTCGAAATAAATCGTAGCAAAATGCTGAAATAAATCACTGCGAAAATAGTCGCTTCACTTCTGCCCATGACACTTTTTATGTCGTCAGTCAGTGTGATTAATGTCCCTGCTGTCCTGTATTATTTTCGGAAGTTTGATTGATGTTTATCGTGGATATGTGAGTTTCTAAGAAACCCTTTACGTTACGTTTAATTCCATCACCGTGCTCAGAGACATAATATGTGAATGATGATCAACAGTAAGTCGAAAATTTTTACATGTTTAAAACCGAGCTTTTAAAGCGTTTAGAATGGCCACACAGTGATCGAAATGCCGGCCGCGGTGGCCGAGGGGACTGATGCGCTCCAGTCACGGTCTGCACGGCCACTACGGTCGGGGGTTCGAATCCCCCCTCGGGCATGAATATTTGTGCCGTCCTTAGTCTTAGTTAGTTCGTAAGTAGTTTGTAAGTTTAGGGACTGATGACCCCGTAGTTAAGTCCCATAGACTATACAAACATTTTTAAAAAGTGATCGAAATCTACATGTCCAACAGTAAATAAATATTTTCGATCGATTGCTGATCATCATCCTTTACGTGGTCGAGAGCAATATACTTCAACACTAAATAATATGGGTAATACGCTGATAGGCGAACTGTCTTCGTGGTATTATTCTTGATTAATGCTTGAATTCAGTTTTCCGTCCATTTTGTGTGTGAGAGATTGTTTGTGGCAACCTTAGTTATACTATCATCATATCTGCGCTTTACCATTACCTAATACATCGGAAAAGGTTTTCATTAGAGCTTATGTTTTTACAAAATGGTGGTTGGTTGCTGTTGTTGGGTTTTTTAAAGGGGGGCTAAACGACTGGGTTATCAGTCGCCAGTTAACAAAATGTAACTTTCTTAAAAGTGTTACTTTGTGCCTGGTAATATAGCGCAACTTGAAAATCGATGTCAAGAAAAAGTTTAATTCGTCTTCAGACGGTTGAAAAATAGTGCTGCGCTCCTTTTCTAAGTCAAACCTGCTGTTTTTTGTGTAGAGCTGTAGGATCCGACACACTGTGTGCAACATAGCGGACATGTCTGATACTGGCGTTTAGCACATTTCTGCCGGCCGCGCTGGCCGAGGGGACTGCGGCGCACCAGTCAACGTCTGCACAGCCGCCACCGTCGGGGGTTCGAATCCCCTTCGGGCATGGATGTTTGTGTCGTCTTTAGTATAAGGTAGTTCATAAGTAGTTTGTAAGTTTAGGGACTGATGACCCCGCAGTTAAGTCCCTTAAGCTTAACAAACATTTTTAGCACATTACTATGAGATGGACCAGAGGAGGAGGCAAAATATGAGTAAATTGTTCGTCGGGGGAGGAATGGGGGTGAAAGAGATGGAGAGAAAACTGAAACAGAAAGGGAGGGAGAGAAGGCATAAGAGAGTGAAAGAGGAGAAGTGCTGATGTAAGATTTAAATAAATATGTGATGTGGGAAATGATATTTACAATTGCAGACGGCATTGTTTACATCTGAAGGAGGGGAAGACGAGAGGGACAGAGGCAAAGGGATGGCCAAAAGAAAGGAGAAGGAAGGGAAGGAAGAGGAGGTAGGTAGGTATAGGAGTAGATAGTAAGAGAGAAGGAGAGACTGACGGGATAGGAAGCGATGAAAATATAGATGAGGGAAGAGATTGATTAACGAAACATTGGAATACATGAATACTTGACCAAAACTTGGTTTTCTGCTGGTTATATGTAAAAGGGTGTACTTGTAACCTGAACGATGCCATATCGTCAGGCTCTTTTCATGCAAATAAATGTGGAAGAAATTAAGTCTTCCTATTGAGATAGTATTAGTCGTAAGCTATTTAGTGAATGAGGTTAGGTTGTGCAATACCACAACTTAATACATCAACACTCTTGATTGCCGTTCTCTTCAGGTCTGTCACAATGAACAACGATGTATTTATGGCATGATGTAGCATAATACGGTATCATCAGGAGAAGCTTATAATTTTTTCTTATTGAAAAAGAAAATGGAAAGCCTATTCCTTTAGCTTGTCATGGTATGGCCACTGGAAGCCCATACAGAGTAATATATATTCTTGCAGAAATATACTCCAAAATCCATTTCTTCAACGCTATATCTGAATATGGATCCGGTTTCAATAATTCAGTTGTTTCACTCTCAGGCCCCACCAAGTGGTATGTCCAGGGCATACCATTTCAAAATGCTCATATCCTTAACACTGGCATTCGTTAAAACCCTCCGAATAATTAAAACTTTTTCCACTGCATACTGGTGGCCAGTACAGCAACTGGTTATGAATATGTCTCAAAAGTCAGTCTCAGCTGCAAAATTTTTCTTTACTTCACTGGTGCGTTTCGCTGTCGCATCATAGTGGACTATTTGTCATCATCATAAGATAAACCGCCTACGAAGAAACCTATCATCATGGTTGTTTAAAGTTTTTATTTTGGCATTAGGCGAAGCCAAACACGTATCTGTTTTGATCCGCAACGAGGTCGGCAGCTATTTCCTGCTGAATACTATATGTACTGTGTGCAACATGTGTTTGGCTTCGCCTAACGCCAAAATAAATAAAAAAATAATAAAAAAAATTAAAAAAATAAAAGTAAAAATAATAACTTTAAACAACCATGACGATAGGTTTTCTTCCTATATAGTTTATTTTATTATGAAGAAAAATAACTCACCATATATTTGCACAATCTGCTGATGCCTCAAAAGGGCGAAACACGTCAGTGAAATAAATAAAAAAATTTACAACTGTGACTATTGAGATACTTCCAAATAATATTTGTAGTACGCACTTGTATAAGCATTATACTCCACCACCAAATGACGGTAATAAATTGTTGAAAAATAATACGGCAGACACAAGGGATTAACCAGTTTCTGGCATCGCTTGAACATTAAATAAGTTTCTAGAGTGGGAAAAACGAATCAGTATGACTTATCAAAAAAAAAAAAAAAAAAAAAAAAAAATAATAATAATAATAATAATAATAATAAAGAGTTAAACTTGTATCCATTCTGGAAATGTGGAACCTGTGACTGTGTTGATTAAAGAAATCACTAATTACGTGGTAATAAATACATACGAAAGGTGACTGGTTGCTGTTATTTTCTAATTTCTTTGAAAAGAGAGTGGTCTCTAATTGTGCCATTCGAATTGAATTCTGCCCACTATATTGAGCTTCTTCTGTCTCTCTATACAGTCGCAGAGAGAGAGAGGCAGGTAACTTCTTTTGCGGTTCCAATTGCGGGCAGTGCTCCCTGCATCTGTACCGTGAGTGGGAGTTATACACGGCGGCGCCGACAGCTGGCAAATAAACAAGGTTGCATCCGCGGTTGCCTACACACGCAGGCGCGCCGTCAGCTCGCTGACTGAGGCACTCTCTCTCAGAGCGGGCTCGCACGTTAATTAAATTCTCCTCTGCGCGCACGTGCCCTGGTGGCCGCCCAAACGCGGCCACGTCCGATTATCGCCCTCTCTTTCGCTCTCTCTATATCTATCTATCTACACATCTCACGCTTAAGTCTGAATTGCGACTGCCCTTCATTCATCTAATCGTCTGCGAATTAAGCTCTCCTTACTGCTATACGTGCGCCTCGGTTGCGCAGTGGTAGAGTGCCAGACTACAAATCGAAAGGTCGTGGGTTCGATCCCTGCTAGGTCCTAGGATTTTTAATCTGTCACTTTCCACTTCTTTCACCTCTGGCAGTATTGCTCATGTGAAAAATACCGAGTAGCACCGTGGTTCGGAACCCACGATAAACTGTAGGTCCCCCTATAACTGGCTGGGTAAGTCAGTTCGAAGGTCGGAGGAAGGCAACGGCAAACCAGCTCCAAACAGGACCGTGCCTAGTAAAGCACTGTGGTGTTCAAACCAATCTTCGGATTGTTGACTGCTTTACCTTTTTACCTTACTGATATACAGGATGATCAATCCTCAGCAGAACCGCCTTTGCGGCGTGCGAATTGCCGGCGATGGCAGCTAAATTTAATACGGGTTGGCGTGCAAGTTATTTCTGACATACGTAACACAAACACTTAAAAAAGGAAAGGTTATTACTCACCTGTATTACGCAAGGAAATGCTGGAATTGCCTCCCTTCGTTATTCAAGCATTTCTGACACTTGCTGAGGAAGTTGCTCATTACACTCATTGATTCTGAAAAAGGTGCATGACGGAGAAATTGTCCCGAACTGCCGGCCGCGGTGCCCGAGGGTACCGAGGCGCGCCAGTCGCAGTCTGCACGGCCACTACGGTGGGGGGTTCGAATCCCCCCTCGGGTATGGATATTTATGCCGTCCTTGGTCTTAGCTAGTTCATAAGTAGTTTGTAAGTTTAGGGACTGTTGACCCCGTAGTTAAGTCCCATAAGCTAGACAAACATTTGAACATTTTATCCCGAACTTTCTTTTCGGACGAATCATGGTTCTACCTTAGTGGGTATGTTAATTCGCAAAATAATCCTTACTAGAGTTAGGAGAATAATAGTCAAAATATTTTTTCAGGGAACAATTAATAGTGACAGGTATGTTGAAAACATATTGCGGCCATTTTTTTCTCCAGTTAACTGAGAGAGAACGTGCTTTCGCGACATTTCAGCAAGCATTTTTATCTGTGGGAAGCATTGAAAGAGAAAGTGAACAAATCAAATCCCCACACTCTAGATGAACTAAAAACAAACATTCATCATGAAATCACTGCAACCTCTGTGAGAGAACTTCAGATTTTCAAATGTTCAAATGTTTGTAGAGTCTACGGGACTTAACTACAGGGTCATCAGTCCCTAAACTTACAAACTACTTATGAACTAGCTAATACTATGGACGGCACAAATATCCATGCCTGAGGGGGGGATTCGAACCCCCGACCGTAGTGGCCGTGCAGACCGTGACTGAAGCGCCTCAGTCCCCTCGGCCACCGCGGTCGGCTTCAGAGTGTAATGAGCAACTTCATCACAGGTGTCAGAAATGTTCGGACAAAGAAGGGAGGCAGTTCCAGCACCTCCTTGCGTAATACAGGTGAGTAATAAACTTTTCTTTCTAAGTGTTTGAGTTATGTATGTCAGAAATAACTTGCGCGCCAACCCGTAATAAATTTAGTGCTGACGTCGGCCGACCCGTTAAGCGGGTACCGCAGCTGCCATCGCTGGCAAGTCGCACGCCACAAACGCGGTTGCGCTGAGGATTGATCGTCCGGTATTGGTAGATTTTAGACTGTAGGCTAATGTAAAATTCATCATCAAACTTATCACCCCAAAAGAAGTGATGTATTATTAAGGTCCATAACAATGTGGTTTACAAATGTTGTTTGGTCTCTTGGGTCTCCAGCACTATAAATGTCATTTAAAGACATCATGCAAAGAAATTCCAAATGCTGCTTTACATACAAGTATATTCATTACACAATAGGCCTATTTCGGCTTTAGCGCCATTTTCAGGTGATCTCTGAAAAATGTAACATTATCAAAATATATTGAATTTTATGATTATAGTAATTTTAACTTTTGTTACGAAAAATACATAAGTCAGATAGCCGTGACATCCATATACATAAATGGTTTTCGTGCTGTCAATCAATTTATTTATTGCTTTGTAATTTTGTTAAAGCAATATTTGTTCTGATTACGATTTTTGTCTGATGTGACAGCTTTTTGACAGATAACGAGAGATGTAATATGGTTACATGCTGTGTTATTATTACGTTAATATTTGCTATCTGAGAAGTTGGTTTGAATGTATGGTGTTTGCAATACTTACAACAACAGACATTCTAATACATAACAGCTCTTGTCACCCTAATGGCCAAAAACTTTCTGTCCTACCCTGTTTAGTCGATAGAGCCTTCAAATTGCCAATGAACGTAAAAGACAGAACCACTAAATTTAACATTATAAGACAGCTTGCTAAGGTGAATGGTTACCAGTAAAACGTAGTGAATAACTTAATACGAAATAAGCAGCGTGCGAAATCAAATAAAAATGGCACCGTATTTTGGTAATCTATCTCAGATTGTGGCCAACATACTAAATAAAACCTTTTAAAGTAGAAGCTGCTTTTTAAACTAATAATACGTTACATCATAAATTACGGAATAACTTAAACCAAGAAAATGATAAATATGACAAATCAGGGATTTATAAGATACAGTGTAGTTTGCAATGTCAAATACATTAGATCGGTTAAAGTTAGGTACAAGGAACATATGGATGCCTTCTGACTAAATAATTTTGACAAGTCCGCTGTAGCTACGCATATCCGCGAAACTGGCCACCCATTAAAGCGGATTGAAGATGACCTTAAGGTTTGCATAGACAGGATAAGGGAAGAAAGTTAGGTCTGCTAGAACAGCTGGAGATTATCATACACAACGCTAAAAGCGATGTTTCATTTAATGAACAAGTTCAACGTAATACATACAGCTTTTTTAAACACTTTGTGGACCTATTATAACAAAAGTCGTTTATTTTAAATTTCAATCTCTGTCTTACTGTGCAAATGATTTCGTGACACCTGAATGTACCCACTAGCTTGTGGATGATCTTTGGAATTTAGAGGTCTTTGTTTTCGGGTGCATACGTGCGCCCCACTCGTGTTGTTGAGTCCGTGCATTTCGGTTGTGTTAGGCGCCGCCAATGCTGGGGTCTGGTTTGAATTCTGATGAAGCACAGTTTGCTGAGGACCTTTCTTCGTAGACACGTTTACAAGGGAAATAATCACGTTTTCTTTTATTACGTTTTATTTTTTATTGTCTCATGTTTTAAGATTCTTGTACAGATTATCTGATGATGAGGGCTTGACCCTTGAAACTCGTCATATTTTAGTGTTTTCACACGATGTCTGTGGTTGACACTACTTGACAAAATAATTAAGATTCAGTTGTTCTTTCCTCCCGCACGCTATTCGATAATGGAATGGGAGATAAATAGTATAAAGGTGGCTCGATGAACCCTCTGCGAGGCGCTTAAATGTGATTTGCAGAGTGTCCCATATAGATGTAAATATATAAAGGCTTCACACATTACAGACCGGTCTGCGGACAAGTCCACACTAAAAAAAACCGAACAAGAGAATGTGTGATCGCGGTTACGTCCTCTCGGCTTGCCGGAAGAAACGAAAGACGAGTGACAAAAACTTTTCACAGATGAAATATTACGAGGAGGGAATCACGGCGACAAGCGTCGCTGATCTATATATAAAAAAAAAATATTTAGTTATGTATTGTTACATCGTCCATAATTTTTATTAGTTATATTTTCATTATTTTTACGCGAAATTTTCGCAAACATTTTTTTAAATTACAAGAAAACCTAACGGAGGCCGTAAACATGCGAGTGTGATTTTTTAAGAGAAGTTCGATTCATGAATAATAACTGCACTGACAAACTCCCACTCTAGTTACAGACAGGCTATGAATAAAATATTATTAATACCGTACATAGGAGTAAATGAGGAATGGATAGGAAGGCGTCACTTGAGAGCTGAACGATGGAGGAAGCCGTAAGCGCCAGGCGCAAGGCTCGCGCCGCCTGCAGTAGCCGCTGAAAACAGAACCTAATTAACGCCGACCCGTAATTTGCCGGTGGAGTTTACTTTACGGAGGGAAGGAAGCCCGTAAACATACCCGCAATTGCCTGCTACTCATTTCACCGGGCGGGCTCGCTCTCACAGCGTTTCATCGCAAGTTTGTGACTACTTTCTTATGCGCTTCCCCTAAAATAACTTGTCCGTATTAGACTATCTTACCATGTCAAATTTAGCACTACCATGATTTTTCGCTTTTTTTGCGGTACCGTTCTCGAATTACCCGCGTTCATCTAGTATATTTACTCGTTTCATATAAATGTACATACATATTACCGAATCCACCTAAAGGTGCGTGGCGGAGGGTACATATTACCACAACTAGTTACTGGCTTTCCTGTTCGACAGCCATATACACTCCAGGCCATTAAAATTGCCATTAAAATTGCTACAGACGCGAAATTTAACCAACAACAAGATGGTGTGATATGCAAATGAGTAGCTTTTCAGTGCATTCACACAAGGTTGGTGCCGGTGGCGACACCTACAACGTGCTGACATACACAAACAGAAGTCGTCCGGCGTTGCCTGGAGAAATCTTGTTGTGATGCCTCGTGTCAGGAGGAAAATTGCGTACCATCATGTTTCCGATTTTGATAAAGGTCGGATTGTAGCTTATAGCGATTGAGGTTTATCGTAACGTGACATTGCTCCTCGCGTTGGTCGCGATCCAATGACTGTTAGTAGAATATGGAGTCAGTGGGTTCAGGAGGGCAATATGGAACGCTGTGCTGGATCCGAATGGCATCTTATCACTAGCAGTCGACATGACAGGCACCTTATCCGCATTGCTGTAACGGATCGTGCAGCCACCCCTCGATCCCTGAATCAACAGATCAGAACATTTGCAAGACAACAACCATCTGCACGAATAGTTCGACGACGTTTGCAGCAGCATGGACTATCAGCTCGGAGACTATGGCTGCAGTTACCCTCGATCACAGATAGGAGCGCCTGCAATGGTGTACGTAACGATGAACCTGCGTGTACGAATGGCAAAACTTCATTTTTTCGGATGAATCTAGGTTCTGTTTACAGCATCATGATTGTCGCATCCGTGTTTGGTGACATCGCGGTGAACGCTTATTGGAAGCGTGTATTCGTAATCGCCATACTGATGTATCACCAGGCGTGATGGTATGGGGTGCCATTGGCTACATGTATCAGTCACCTCTTGTTCGCATCGAGGGCACTATGAGCAGTGGCCTTTACATTTCAGATGTTTTACGTCCCGTGGCTCTACCTTTATTCGATCCCTGCGAAATCCTACATTTCAGCAGGATAATGCATGACTCCATGTTGCAGGACCTGTACGGGCCTTTGTGCATACGTAAAGTGTTCGACTGCTGATCTCCAGATCTCTCACCAATTGAAAAACGTCTGGTCAATGGTGGCCGAGCAACTGGCTCGTCACAATACAACAGTCATACTCTTGATGAACTATGGTATCGTATTGACGCTGCATGGGCATCTGTACCTGTACACGCCATCGAAGCTCTGTTTGACTCAATGCCCAGGCGTATCATGGCCGTTATTACGGCCAGAGGTGATTGTTCTGTGTGCTGATTTCTCAGGATCTATGCACTGAAATTGCTTGAAAATGTCTGTTGTTGTATAATATATTTTTTCAATGAATACCCATTTATCATCTGCATTTTTTCTTGGTGTAGCAATTTTAATGGCCAATAGAGTAGGACTACGGAAAAATGAATGCTTTGAGAGATTTCAGTACTGCCACGTTGCTTTCCAACAGTAAAACGAAAACACAACCTAGTTAATTTTATTAGATTACTCGTAGGTAATTGATTTGACAACTTGTGGCGAATGAGAAATATTCCGTTTCTTGGTTGTGTGAGGCCTGTAGCAGGGGGAAAACACGCATTCAGATCTAATGGCAACCGGTGGCGAGCACGAGGGTGGCTCTGTTATTCGGAGGGTTAGCAGGTAGGACTGAGGTGTGAGCGTGGCGCCACCCACGCTTGCGTCGTCTAGGTGGGAGCGTCTGGAGCAATACAATACGTCTCCATGGGCGGTGTATAGTGCTTTGCGAAGGGAGAGCTGAGACGTCTGGCGCCGAGTTGGCGAATGCCAGGGTGGCACAAGCTAGGACATTGTGCATCTCTGGCGCCAAGCTGGCGGGCGCCGCAATTATACAATAGCGAGGGAGTTGGCCGTTTGCTGGGAACAACTTGCTGGCCCCGTTTTCGAAGGTGCCTGAAGGCCATCCGCCGCTACCGTGAGAACGCTGGACGTAAGGGCGAGGCCCAACCGGTGGAAACGCGGGAGAGCTGGCCATTGGCTGCTGTTTTATGGTAAGGGGGTTCGGCTGTCTGACTCCCGAACGCAAGCCGTTATTGGCCGTACTTTGGCGCATAGCTGTGGATTGGCGTTTGAGTAGAGATAGGCGGAGCCTGGAGGCTTTGCAGAGAGGAGATTTTAGAAGTGGAGAGAAGGAGACTGGTGTTTGATCAGCCGAGGGGAGCAGACGCTTCTCTTCTGCTCTCGGTTTATACTTGAGATCCTCCGGGGTCGAAGTTGGCTGATATTAGTTAAATACCGCTTGTGGAATACGAAGCTGAATTATCTCCGGCTCCGCGACTTGCAGCTATCGACGCACACAGCCGCCGTCCACCGATCGTGTTTCCGACATTCCAGCACAGTTTTGGTACAGTATCGCGTGTGTTTGCTAGTGTTTCAAGGGGTATTCAAGTTTCGGACTGTTGAAAACGTTATCGGACTGTTCATCTCGATTACGCCACGGTTTCCAGTTACATGTGGATTGTCACAAGTGTTTAAAATGAAATACAATTTTCTTTGACTTGCCAGTCACTTGCTGTAGGAGTGTTTATATTTTTTTGTAAATTCGTGTTACCTTTTCTGTGCTCAGTTGTATGTGTCTCTTGCTTCCTGACGTTCATTTGACTTCAGAGAATAAAACGAGTCAAAGCCAATTCCTTTACTGTAATCATTCAAATTATTTAACCCCCTTTGCACAATTTTGGATGGATTTTATTGCTTGTAAATTAGAGGATAAATTAATTAAATGTTCGATGGTAGATCAGCTACGCCTGTCCTTTAATATCAAGTGAACAAACCATTTGCATACCGTCATTTCTCCCTCCTATCTCACCTTGTATTTCCAACCCACCCACCATAAATCTAGTTTTCAACTTGTACGCATTTGTACGAGCCCTAATCTCGCTCATTTTATCTATGTGGGCTTTACGCGAATACACTCATGGTAAATGAAAAAGGAACACCATGAATTCGTCGAGCCCAGAGAGTGAAATTTTATTGACACTTTCTTGAGGATGTATAAAACACACGATCACACAGCCATACGTTCGAGAGTAGTCACCAGAGCGCGCGCAATGTAGACACTAGTACCGTGTATACCCTCCTTTTTCATGAATGCAATCTCCAATTATCCAATGGAGACAATCATAGAGATGCAGAATGTAGTCTTTTGGTAAGGCCCGCCTTGAAATTTCTACCTGACGCCTCATATTGACCAGAATTCGTGCCAGTGGAACAGACCGCGCCAAGATGTTTGATCCGGTCCCAATCATGCTTACTGGGAGACAGATCTGGAGATTGTGCTGGTCAGGGTAGTTGACATACACCTTGAGCAGCTTTTTGAGTGATATGGGATAGATGTGAAATCATCCAGTTGGCAAGCATATCGCTTTGGTGCATGAACAATAGGAAGACAGCTGAATGATGGTTTCAATGTAGCATGCAGTGTTGGAATGTTCCCTCAATGACCACCAGTGGAGAACGGCCAGTGTAGGATATGGCTTCCCACACCATGCTGCACGATCATGTGTACCATTAGGGTGTCTTCCGCTGAAGCCCCAACATCGTTCAGGCCGCCTCCAGTGGTGTTACGACAGGTACTTATGGATGGATGAATGGAGACGTCTTCTGTGATAGGGTCGCTTCTGCCTCAGTGCTAATGATGTTTGTACACATGATTGGCGTCATACGTGAGAGTCACAAGGGGCTGACACCCGGCATCTTGGTGTGGGGAGCAATATTATACGCAGGCCGTTCTTATCTGGTGGTCGTTCATGGAGCATTTCAACAGCTCAAGGTACACTGAAACCATCTTTCAACCCGTCTTGCAACCGCGTAGTCACCAACAACGTGAAAAGCTTTTCCAACAAGACAATGTACGTTCAGATGGATCCTGAACCATCCAACGTGCTCTTCAAGGCGTACGTCAACTACCCTGGCCAGCACGATCCCAGGATATGTTCCCATTGAGCATGTTTGGGACCGAATGAAGCGTCATCGTGCGCGGTCTTCACGACCAGCACGTATCTGGCCCAACTGAGGTACCAGATGGATATCTCACTGCAGGCAATTCGGCAAACTACATTCGGCACCTCTGAAAACGTGTCCTTGTGAGAATTGCAGTTTGTGATACTGCGAAAGCAAGGTGTACACGGTACTAGCGTCGTTATTTCACACGTTCTGGTGAACGTATGGCTCCGCCTGTGTGATCGCGTGTTGTCTACATCCTCAAGAATTCTTCAATAAAATCTCCCCCTGCTGGGTCGACGAAGTGTTGGTGTTCGTTTTTCATTTTGAAGGAGTGTGTAAATTTCCAGCAGTAGACTACAATACAGATAAAGATAGTTGACTATATTTCTTAATGGTTTCTGTTGCATTGCCAGGACTGGTTCTGGATAACAGGGACTATAACTGCAAAGCAAGTGTGCATTAAACCACAAATCAAATGTTCAAATGTTTGTAAATCTTATGGGACTTAACTACGGGGTCATCAGTCCCTAAACTTACAAACTACTTATGAACTACTTACGAACTAGGACGGCACAAATATCCATGCCCGAGGGGGGATTCGAACCCCCGACCGTAGTGACCGTGCTGACCATGACTGGAGCGCCTCAGTCACCTCGGCCACCGCGGCCGGCATTAAACAACATTGGTTTATTTGTTTATAAGGACTAAATGTATCAATGAAAATTATTGTGAAGCAGTTCCTATTGTATGAATCTAAGTTCCTAGTATCACGAGAGAAAACAACTGCCCATTTCTTTATTAGATAGGAATGTAGTAATACTTGAGTGTGTAAGGCGGTTTAAATGGTGTGACATTTAAGTTCATAAGATGGTGCAATAAGAGCACACACCAGTGGTGTGACGTAGAAGCCAGCTGTTGACTTTCATAAAAGGACATGATTCTGAGACAGGCGCAGGATTGGCCGAAAGGAGTATACGACAGGCTACTGGCAAGATGCCCAAATAAGGGCACGAGATGAAGCCAAACTTCTCATTGGCCAAAGGGTGCGTAATTTTCTAAGAACACACAGCCCCAGCGCTCTGGGGCTGTCAACGGCGGTCATATTAAGCTGTTGATAGCGATCGAAGGCGAACATGTTACGTGGCTCTTCAGATGTGATTGTAAATGAATTATACGAAAATTGAATCGGCGTTCAGTGTCATTGGCAGTTCTGTCCTATGTTTGTAGCCTTGGTAACTGTTACACTATGCATTAGCTACAGAATATGTATCATGAGGTAAGAACATATTATCGCCGCAAGTAAACGTGATGAATAGCGAGATCAGGTGAGATCTCTCGTAGAAATAAAAACAATAAACAAACGGGTATGAACTAGGTTATTCTAAGTTCTTACGCTTAATCAACTTCGCTCTCCGAAATCACAGGACATTTGCTTCGACATATGCAGGATTCAATAGTGTACATGTGCGTAACTTTAAAACATTAAAACAAAAATCGTCAAATGTTTGTAAAGCTATGGGACTTAACTGCAGTGGTCATCGGCCTCGCACTCCGCAGCAAGGTGCCTTAGAACGCACGGTTATTACCGCGCGACATGTTAAGGCATATGTTTTAACAGAGCACAAGTAAATGTGTGTGATAGTCAAATTTACGTTTATCTGGTGCAATTACTTGACAAACTTTTATGTTTTCATCATTTGCCTGGGAGTAATCACATTCACATTCATACGAACACATAAATTGCGTAAGGAGGCATATCTCACTCACGCAGCAGGAGTACAAGTTCGGTGCACCGATAAGCGATTCCTATCATACTACACACATACTTTCACAAATCTCGTTTATGATCAGACTTTTTTCCAGAGGAGGATTCGGTTCATTTGCAGCCTCGTCATCATCGAACATTTACGACTTCCATTCGAGAGTCATTTCCTTTCGACTATTAACAGAGCACTTGTGCAGCACGAATTTCCCCACAACACAGACACAAAATTGAATGCAATGAACAGACATGTCAGACCCCGATTGACAGTTGATAATTTGCGAAAGACGAAAGATAAAAATATAAACCACGCTGGAGTGTTGAAGACGAATCTCTCGCGTCATATTCGACGACATAACGACGAGATATCTCTTGTCGCTTTCTATATATTGCACATCATTCTTTTCGACATCTCAATGTTACCATTTTCTTCACAGTTCCATAATACGAGGGTTGGAACTTAAATAGTGGAAACTATTTATTCACTACCGATACAAAAGCGTCACACAAAAGTGTTGCTGTCCTTAAAAGTAGTCACCAGCGTAGTATAGAACCCGTTGCCAGTGATGTGGAAGGCGTAGTATACCGTTAGCAGATCCTATTATTTTGATGGTGCGAATGGTCCACGAAGTGGTTCCCTCATCTCGGAATCATATCAATGTCACAGGGAGTTAAGTCCTGGAGTACAGTGGGTGGTATAGTACTTCCCAGTCACATCGACCGAACAGATGCACTTTCGTCTTTTCATTCGTTTGATTGGCGTTTCGGTTTTGGATCTTACGATGTGCCCATGTTTCATCCAGCGGTAAGATACAGCATAGGAAAGCCTCTCCTTCGTGCTCATATCGCACCAAGTGCGTCTGAGCAGCATCGTAATGCACCCATTTCTGAATATCCGTCAATTCGTGCGGAACTCATCGTGATGCAATTTTTCGCGTGCCCAAGCGTTCCTTCAGGATGCGAAGCTCAGTCGTATGCGCTAAATGCGCTAATCCGGTTTCGTGTGCGCATTCGCGAATCGTTTGGCGTCGATCACTGTCCACTAACGCTGCAGCGGTATGCATTTCTTCTTCGAAGACGCTAGGACGACCTGCAAGAATCATGTCTGCCACAGTTTGCCGACTTTCGTTGAAGGCTTTTACCCAACGTGCTACCGTTCCGTACGGTAATGCCGATTCCCCGCATACCTCTTGAAGTCTTTGATGACCCAGTCGTACTGTACGACGTCTGGCACATCCAATCTTAATGCAACTCCGTTGTTCTTGTTTCAAAAATACAGTGATTCCGTCACGTTAGACCGCTCGATCCCAAGTGACTGTTTCCCTCGATTGAGTGCACGCCGGTGCGTGGGACGGGATAGTCCATTTGCTCGGAGGTAAGGTAGGTGTGTCAACTACGTATGCTATCAACGACAATAGTAGATTCCATTACATAGTGTGTGCACAGCAGTGTCGCCACTATTTAAGTTACAACCCTCGTATTATAAATTCAGTATGACCACATACTGATCTTGCCAAATGCCTAGAAGCGATTCTTGTAATTCTTAGGGGCACCCAGGGATGTTCTCTTTGTTATGCGCCTCTGCGCATCTCTTCAGCGGCGCGAATTGTAGAAGATATGAACAATTAAGGTCTTTGGAGAGCAATATGGCGGTGCCCATATTCAGAGGATAAAAAAGTCTCCATTTTGTGTCATAAATGGTAGACAAATATGAAGAGTATGCAAGCCAAACTGAACAGGTTTTTCAGTATAGCTAGTTGATTAAAGGAGACCGAAACCAAAGAAGTAGAGGCTTTAAGCAGCCGTAAAACTGCCACAAACTAAACATTTGAGAAGGGCCTTTAGTACGCGTAGGAAGACAAATGCATGCGCGGGATAAGCAGTGTGCTATGACAGGGACGAGTGGTGGAGGGCAAAACGGACAGCGAGAAGTGGGCCCGGCAGCTGTCGACGAGGGCGCTACGGCGCGCCGTTGTGTTGGCACGCCTGTCACGTACGTGGCCCCCTGATGCCCTGAACGTGCTCGCTTCGCACCACACGTCTCCAGCTCGCAGGTCGAAACCGCTTCCCCTGATGGCCGTCTGGTCGCAGGGTAAGTAGCACATGACCCATATAATACTCAACGACCATGATTGTTTCTGATAAAAAACAGGTCAACCCCAAGTATGACGATAGTACTATCAGCACGAAGTGACACACACCCCGTTTACTGGCTTTTGACACCGTACCTCACAAACTGCTTTTAATCAAATTTCATGGTTACGCTATATCGCCCCAAATTTGCCATTGGATAGGGGATTTCCTGTCAGAGAAGACACAGTTCGTAGTAATCAATGGTAAGACATCGACTAAAACAGAGATGATATCGGGCGTTCCACAGGGTAGTGTTATTGGTCCTCTGCTGTTCCTTATTTACATAAAAGATTTAGGAGAAAATCTAAGTATCTCTCTTTGGTTGTTTGCAGATGACCCCGTCATTTACCGTCAAGTAAAATCATCTGAAGATCAAAACCAACTGCAGAACGATCTGAATAAGATACCAGTATGGTGTAAAAATTGGCAATTGACTCTAAATAATGAGAAGTGTGAAGTCGTCCACACGAGTACGAAAATCTTGTAAACAAAGTTTACAAGATAAATCAATCAAAAGTGAAGGCCGCAAACTCTACAAAATACCTAGGAATTACTATTACTTCAGACTTAAATTGGAAAGAACACGTAGATAATGTCGCGGGAAAGGCGAACCAGAGACTGCGTTTTATTGGCAGAACCCTTAAAACATGCAACCGAACTACAAAAGAAACTGCATACACTACGCTTGTCCGTCCATTTTTGGAGTATTGCTGTCCAGTGTAGGATCCTTATCAGGTGGATTTGACGGAGGACATCGAAAGAGTCCAAAGAAGGTCAGCTCGTTTCGTACTGCCACGATACAGGGGAGACAGTGTTACGGAAATTATACAGGATCTGGGATGGGAATCATTACAACAACGGCGCTTATCGCTGCAGCGTGGGCTACTTACGAACCTCCAATCGCCAACATTCTCCTCCGAATGCGAAAATATATTGTTGACTTCCACTTACATAGGTAGAAATGATCAACTTAATAAAATACGAGAAATCAGAGCTCGAACGGAGAGATTCAAGTTTTCTTTCTTCCCGCGCGCTATTCGAGAATGGAATGGAAGATAAATAGTATAATGTTGGTTTGATGAACCCTCTGCTAGGCACTTGAATGTTATTTGCAGAGTATTCCATGTAGATGTAGATACATGGGCTTCCAAAACCAGATTTCCTAAACCGGTTTTAGGTTGGTCAAGTAAACACTCCAAAATCTATTCTGGAAATCCACTTCTGTAAAGCGGTTTTCCAGTTCCACCATCGATTTTCCTGCCCATGTAAACGCAACCGATTTTGAAACGTTCTTGGCTTGTCAGATTGTGTTTTCCTGTTAAGAGTATTCGGCTTGTTGCACGAAGTGACATTTTTTGCAGTGAAAAAGAAGTATAAATATTACGGTGAGCAATGAATGTGTGAATTCAAATACAGAAAAGTAGCCATTGTGCTGACTTAAATCAGGAACGGAATCAGTTGTTTTTCAGTCGCCTTTTTCAGTGGGCAAGGAAATACGTTTCAGGCTATAGCATGTAAACACGACAAGGAAAAACAGTTTACAAAATACGGTATGTTTCGCAAGTAAACGTAGTGACAGATGATGAACTCATTTATGATTGAATATGGATGAATGGAATAAAACCGATTTTTTTATGTTCCAAAGTTGAAAGGTGTTTATACCATCATCTGTCTTTTCAGCGGTGCGCACGGTTGTCCGCCGTCGGGGGTTCGAATCCCCTCTCTGGAGGGTGTTTATGTTGTCTTTAGTTTAGTTTACTTTAGTTTAAGTAGTTTTTAAGCTACAGACTAATATCCTAGCAATTGAGTCCGATAGCATTTACAAACATTTTCCAAAATGTTTGTTCCAATCATATGTATTATAGCCCCAATAGCTTTATATAGGTATCATCGGGTAGTCTAAGTATCGGCTTGATAGTGGGCGGAAATAGAGATAAATCACGCTCTTATGTCCAGAATAATGTTCATGTCACATTCGTGGAAGTTCAGGGGGGGGGGGGGGTTTAAACGGTGATAAACGAACACCAATTCATTTTTATCTTTGACAGTTCATATATGGGTTCAAATCGTGTAAAGCCAACTTTACTCTTTCAAAATATATTTCTGAACGCACTCAACACAACAAGCAAGTCATTATTTTACAAGTTTTAAATCTACATTTTCCTCACAATTTTTTCATATTTTATCACTATTTAAACCTACCATGAAATTCCACGAAAGTGACATGAAAATTATCATGGACATGTGTGCGTGATTTGTCCACTCTATTCGCCCACTATCGAGGCGATACTTAGACTATCTGATGATGCCTCTATAAAGCTACTGGGTTTAAAATACATATGATTTAAATCAATATGGTTTATATTAAGAGGTAAGTGATACGAAGTTCACCGGTTATCTAGTCGACCCGGATATGCTTCGCAATTGCTAATATGTATGTACTCTTACTTTGAACGTCAAATGTGTAAAATTTTATCGCAATGGTACGAATGATATTGATATCCCAAAGAAAACAGCTCTTTCAGTTTTTCATAAATTGTCTTATTTTATTGCCAACTATGTTTTTGTTGTGGTCTTCAGTCCGGAGACTGGTTTGATGCAGCTCTCCACGATACCCTGTCCTGAGCAAGCCTCTTCAACTCCACATAAGAACGGCAACCTACATCTGTCTGAATCTGCTTACTGTATCCATCTCTTGGTCTTCCTCTGCGGTTTTTACCCCACACACTTCCCTCCAACGCTAAATTCACAATTCCTTGATGTCTAAGAATGTGCCCTAACAATCTATCCCTTCTTTTAGTCAAGGTACGCCAGAAATTTCTTTTCTCCCCAATTCTGTTCAGTACCTCCTCAATAGTTACGCGATCCACCCACCTAATCTTCAGCATTCTTCTGTAGCGCCATATTTCAAAAGCCTCAATCCTCTTCCTGTCCGCACAATTTACCGTCCATGTTTCACTCCCATACAAGGCAACACTCCATACAAATGCCTTCAGAAAGGACTTCCTTAGGCTTAAATCAATATTCGATGTTAACAAATTTCTCTTTTTCAAGAACGCTTATCTACCCGTTGCCATTCTGCATTTTATATCCTCTGTACTGCGACCATCATTTGTTATTTTACTGCCCAAGTAACGAAACTCGTCTACCTCCTTTATTGCTTCGTTACCTAATCTGATACCTTCAGCATCGCCTGCACTCCATTACCCTAGTTTTGCTCTTGTTAATGTTCATCTTATATGCACCTTTCAGCACACTGTCCATTCTGTTCAACTGCTCTTCCAGGTCCTTTGCTGTCTCTGACAGAATTACTATGTCGTCGGCAAAACGCAATGTTTTTAATTCTTCCCCCTGGACTGTAATTCCTTCACCAAATTTCTCCTTGCTTTCCTTTATAGCTTGCTCAATGTACAAATTGAATAACAATGGAGAAAGGCTACAACCATGTCTTGCTCCCTTTCCAACCACTGCATCCCTTTCATGCCCTTCAACTCTGACAACTGCTGTCTGGTTTTTGTACAAGTTGTAAATACCCTTACGCTCCTGCTTGCTTCAGAATTTGAAAGAGTTTATTCCAATCAACATTGTCAAAAGCCTTCTCCAAATCTACAAAAGCTAGAAATGTAGGTTTGCCTTTTCTTAATCTATCTTCTAGGATGCCTTCTGGAAGCTGAAATGGACTCGCAGGAAGAATTCACCTTTCCCGTCGCAGTTCCAGCGAGCAGCTTAGCCTTTTAGGGGCATGATACGTCTTCTGGAAGGGACGTGACTGGACTGGACGCAGTGCCATGTCCCATATGTAGGTCAGCGAGCGTGGCCGGCAGTTGTCACGTCCCGAAGATAGGTGGCGGATCGCTCATACGTGCCCTGTGTCCCATGAAGCTGTCCTCACACCACAGCCACACTCCTGTAACGGGTTTCTTGCCTGTCCTTGCGAATAGTTAGTTAATCTAAAACTCCCGCCGAGTAAATTATTGACAGGATAGAAAACTTTCCTAGTTTGTTTATATATAAAGCAGAGTGCCCCTGTTTTTCAAATGTTCAAATGTTTGTTAAGCTTATGGGACTTAACTACGGGGTCATCAGTCCCTAAACTTACAAACTACTTATGAACTACTTACGAACTAGGACGGCACAAATACCCGTGCCCGAGGGGGGATTCGAACCCAGGACCGTAGTGGCCGTGCAGACCGTGACTGGAGCGCCTCAATCCCCTCGGCCACCGCGGCCGGCCCCCTGTTTTTGTTGTGTCTGATTGTGTGTACCGTATTGCATACAAATATACGATTTTGTTCCAATCTTTATGAAATTATGTACACGTAAGCTTTACTCTATGAGGGCGGTCGCTGTAAGTGTAAGAATCACGTACGATACATTGTTCAAGATATATGGCGTCATAAACAATGAGATGCGAGGAGGGTTGGGTTGTTTCGTTGGAGTAGGGGGACGAAACTACTGAGGTTATCAGTCCCCTGGTGAGGAGAGAAAGGAGTGAGGATAGGAAAGGATGGGTGGGGGGATAGGGAATTCAGTCTGGGAAGTAAAGAAGGAAGGAAGACTGCATTAGCTCGGGGCCCCGTGCTCCCCACGCACGTACTCACGACAGAACCCCCTCGGGGTTGACATGCGAGGAAAACTGCTACATCACGCGACTATGTCGCACATTTCCTACTAAACCATTGGACCGATTTCAACCAAATTTGATACACACATTCCTTACCGTCAGTTAACAATTGCTGCAGGATTAAGAATCACATATGACATATGGTTCTGAAGATATGACGTCGTAAACACTAGGAATCGCAAAAACTGCCAAATAATGCGACGAGACTTTATTCATACTATGTATAAGTTGGATTGAAGTCCATAAAGCATATTAGAGTTAGTGTCTTTAAAAAACTTGACTATACCATCTTGTCACAAAAAGACACTAAATCTAATATGCTTTATGGACGTCAATCCAACTCAAACATCCACTTGAAAATGGCATAAGCTGAAACAAGCTTGTAATGGAGTAAACTTGGACAAACTTAATAAATATTGTTAGCAGCAAACATGGATTTCTGTATTACGATAATGTCATATTTTACTGGTAATTGTATTCGCAAAAGACTTTACAGACAAACAACACTTACACAAAGGAATATATACCTCAAAAATTATACAATTGTACGACATATAACTCAATAAATATTGAAATCATACGAATTTTATATGTCACATGTATTTTGATTACTCTCTTGGATACTGCACTTATAATTTTGTACATTATGCAAGGCAGCCTTATTTCTCATATATTTTCCGATTAATATAACAAGATTTTAGAAAAAAAGAGATGGGCGGAGAGGAAAGGGACAGGAGAAGTACTAACTCAAAGCAGGAATAAATAAATACACTGACCGCGCCGGGTTTTCAGCTGGTACACATATAAAAGTATTTTGCAATTTTTAAGTAACCGAAAAAAATTCAGAGTTGCGCTGTGGTGGTAATGCACTTTAAACAATCTACAGCTCAGTGTTTCCAGGTCCAAATTTTTCGGAAGATAAAGCATAAAAATTTCGGATAATGCAATAAAAACCGGAAGGTACACCATAAAGAGAGAGAGAGAACCAAGTTATTTACTTCAGATCTAGAGGAGTGAAAATAAGACAGTCTCTCATAATCAATTTAATCTTTATTCATACTTAGTCTATGTAGCAATATTGTCTCATTGTCGACGACCAACCGAGGTGGCGCAGTGGTAACGCACTGGAGTCGCATTCGGTAAGATGGTGGTTCAAATCCACCTCCGGCCAGATTTAGGTTTTACTTGATTTCCCTAAATCACTCCAGACGAATGCTGCGATGGTCCCTTTCAAAGGGCACGGCCGATTTCCTTCCCCATTCTTACCCAAAACGTCGAGCGTTAGCTTCGTCTCAAATGACCAAGCTGTCGACGGGACGTTAAACCCTAAGCTTCCTTCCTTCTTGCCACTGTCATCGTTGCCTGTTGCGTCTGATGGACAGCACTTTTCGTGGCTTCGCCGGTCCTGTAATAGTACAGTAATAATCACTGTTAATGCAATGTTTCGTTGTGATCGCAGTCAGTTGGGAGGGGGAAGGGGTGATATGGGGCTGCAGCCCACCCAGGACTACGCTTCCTTCTTCTTAAATTTTTCTAAAATAAAAAAGAGGGAGCGGTGGATTTACCAGTAGGCCGAATAGGCTGGAGCGTAGGGCGGTAGGTTTTAGGGTCGGCAAATTTCGAGTCAAAATTTTTAAACTGTAAGTAAGTGTAATGAAAGTTATTTACTTACGTTGAGTGAATGTACATCATTCTGTAAGAAGTGTTAAGGAATATTTACCCCCACATAGTTATTAGTACATCATTGTGCTTTTATTAGCTCAGAAATATAAACCAAAACTATTTCTTGACCAATCTTAACCAAACAGTTGGGATGTAATAGCAATCTGGAAATTGTTTTGAACGTAATTGCTACGTGAGCCAAATAGATACATGTTTTCTTTATGTATTCTAGTAACATTTCGTAGCGGCCATATTTGAATTTGGCAAGAAACTGAAAGTAAACATCTGTACCTAGTACGCTCAGAGAGATAGTATAGAGATCAAAGGAAGCGGGCATGAGCTTTGCTGTTATGTAATTTCTGTTTCTTTCCTCTTTTTCTCGCTTTCTGAAACGTGGAACTACGATATTAAACGAGGAGAAATATTTACTTTAATATTCGATGTTAAGTAAATATAATTTCAGTGACAAGAGCGTGCGAATTCAATTTTCGTAAGTTTCAAACGTTGATATTTGTAATGTCACGGATAGTGGTGCCACCAAAGAGAACTTCACTGTTATCGATAACGGTCACGGGAATACAGAGCGTTCGCACTAAAAGTTCCTGCATTCCCATCAGAGGCCGCACGTCACGTGTTCTAAAAGATGTGGGTTGCATTTGTTATTTGGAGATGAAAAAGAGTAATCTCGTGTAGAGAAGAATGAAACCAATATTGGGACATAAGTCCACAACTTCCGCTCAACTGTGTGACAAAGTGAGAGAAAGAGTTTTACTGTACCAGGGGTTATGGGTCACACTGCCCATTTACGTAACCTGTATATCAGCATCAGGAAAAAATAAAAACTAACAACAGGTAGTATTGATCGACTGAAATTGCATCCAGTTATACAATTAAGAGCACTGCAGCACTACGATATACCATGCATGAATCAATTTTAAGTATTGGTGATCGGTATTGCCGAGAACATACACTAAATGAACTCTTTCCGGGAAGCGTGCAATTGTGTGAAAATGTATTAAAATTTTTGGAAATTACCTATTATGCATTAGTATGAAGTACACTCACCACAGTTAACAAGTAAATAGACGAGGATAATTCTAATGGCGAGCCGTCTGCTGCAAATTTGTGAAAATAGACATGAAGGAATGTCACTGTGAAACTAGAAATACAATTTTCCATGAATTGATAACATTTTAGTAGAGCTATTACTTATCTCTGTCGCCAGTAATCACGATAAATAATTCGAATAACATGGAATAATTCGTTATATAGAAGACCTCTGAATTTTACAGAAATCTATTAATATTAATAATAGGAAAATAGCTTTAGTCACATAAAATCTTTATTACTTGACTATTGCATATCGATTTCGTCACTGAGTGGCCATCTTTAGTGCTAGAAAAGAAGCCCTGTGGGTCCATATAGTCTAGCAATTAGCATTTTAACATGGAAGTGTAACAGTAACACTCCCAAATTACTAGTCTATGTGATCTTTTCTAGCACTACAGATGGCCACTCAGTGACCGAAATCGATATGCAATAGTCAAGTAATAAAGATTCCATACGACCAAAGCTGTTTCCTGTATTATTAATGTTTTCGCTCTGTACGTGGCTCCAGATGGAGTCGTTTGTATGTAAATCTATTAATTACAAATTATCAATTTGTATCACTTGTATGTAATTAAATAATGTAATACACTCTGTTTTGAGGTTCCTAATATGTGGTCACTTCATCGAAGTTCATTTTCATTAATACGACCGTTTCTAATATAGACGTCTTTTCTGATATTCAGATATTTACCAACTTTAACACATTACATTAAGCAATTTAGAGATGACGAAATCACTTGTGACATAAAAACTGTTAGGATCTGTATTCAGTTATAAGTGACGTCGACGTACCTCGGGAAGTGTGAAATGGTAGTCATAACTCTTGCCCTGCCAAATTTATGACAGATATTCTGGACAACAAATGATATGAAGTTCGAAAGCCACAATGACTGAATGACACAAAACTTGATTTTGAGATTTATATGCTCTGCAGTGATAAGGAACACAATGATAAGGAACACATCATGTTCGTATTCATACATATTTTAAATCTTTATTAATCCAAAAGTTTGTCGACTTGTTTGTCACTTTTAAATTTGCCTCTTCTTTCTTACCATATAATTAGTCGTGTGCCTTTTTTTTCTTAAGAGCGACAATAATTCCTGTCTTGTGACAAACTACTCTTCTTAGAGCAGCAATCGAGTCTTACATACATTCTCAGTTATTCGCTGGGTGCATTCCCCAACACTTAATAACTCGCTACTGCTCCGTCTAATAACCATGAAAGTTATTTCTTAAAAAGTCTTTTAACAGTCTTTTCCTTCTTATCAGCGTTTTCTCTATTATCGACCCCTGAACTCCTTATCAGTCCGCATCTAAATCAATACATATTATAAAAGTGAATACATACAAACTACTAGATAAATTTCAAGCAGAGTTGGTACACATGTTACCGTAAGGCAACAATTGCTGTGGAGGTCAGGAACGTCTTGGCCACATAGTTCAGAAAATATGTCGTCATCAAGTGATGTGTAAAAAAAGGAAAAAAAAAGAAATAAATAAAAGGAAAGAAGGGAAACTGCCGTATCATATGCATGTAAAACGAAACTTCACTCATCCACTATTCGAGAATAAGAGCACTTTGCACTTTGCGAGTTGCAAATAACTTTACACAGAATTTCAAATTTTTATAAAACCTTTCTCGTTGACAACTCCAACCAAATGATGAAAGGAAAGAAGTTTCTCGATTATTACTTTTCCACTGTTTACACAGTACAGTAACGAAATTTGGCATGACGCTTCGAAAGATATTGTACAGCAATACACAAATTTATCAGTGAATGTACCTACGACATGATGTGAGAGTATGGCACGTAGATAAGGAGATATAAGGTCATAAACCAGCAGAATCGTGAAAAACCCCTCTTTTCGCAACACAATCCGCATAACGTTTCCTAATATGACACTGTACGTACATGGAAATTTATGTTGTTGTAAGACACGTTGTTCAGGAGATATGACGTCATGATAACTGAGCTCGTGTCTGACTAGTGTCTCCCATGGGCCTCGCACTGAGCTCTCGAAACTGCAGCTGAAACGGACAGACACTGTGGCAGAAGGCGATGGACATGGTAGCGGATAAGGAGATGGAGCGACATGAGGATGGAATACACACAACCACACACACACACACACACACAGGCGCGCGCATGCGTGGAGCGCCCGGTGCTGATGCTAGGCCTTCTACGTCTCAGACTTCTTTATTCTTTTCATCTTTTCCCACGGTCCATTAGTCATTACAACACATCGCTATGCTTCGAAAACAAATTAACAAAAATTTCTTTCTTGTTCTTTGATAGCAGTGAAATGACTTTGGCAAGGTTTGCCATCTATCTCTGGGCTACTTTCCTTTACACAGGATTTTTCTGTAAGACATTGCAAAAATTTAACTGGACGTGGAGGATACTCCTCTTAACAATTTGTGGCTGGGAACCTGCGAACAAAAGGAGCCAGTTTAAGGAGATACTGCAATACAATCACATTACTATGTACTTTTTGTGTTTAAAACTGAAAATACCAACATTGATATCATTAGCAGACCTTCCTATCGCTACACTCGACATGCTATTTATTGCAATACTTGTATCATCAGCAAACAAAACGAACTCTGCTTCTGGCAGTGTATCTGATGAGAGGTCATTAATGTACACAAGGTAAAGAATTGGCACTATGATGGATCCTTGTGGGACACCACACGTAATTTCGTCCCAATCTGTTGTTGACTGATGGCTTAATTCACTAGTCCCTTGTACTGACACACTCTCATTCCTGTTAGCGAGGTATGACTTGAACCATTTTGCAGCATTGCCAGTGACGCCATAGAATTCTAATTTACTTAAAAGAATTTTGTGGTTTACACAATTAAATGTCTTTGACAAATCACAGCAAATACCTGCTGCTTGTACGTTATTATCTACAGAAATAAGTGTATTCTCACTGCAGATGTAAAATGTCTTTTCGATATCTGAATCTTTGAGAAATCCAAGCTGTGTTCTGGATAATATTTATAGTCAGGGAGGGTAATTTTCTAGAATTTTTCGAGAATGATGACAAAAGTGAAATCGGTCTGTAGTTTTAAACTATCTCTTTATCCCGTTTATTGAATATAGATTCAGTAACTGCATATTTTAAAGATAGTTTATTACATCTGTAATAGATCGTTCAAATGTTGGAACATTGATTTTACACAATTTGCCTTATTAGTCTCGGCATAAGGAATCAAAAATGAAAATACTAATATTACATATTAAATATGACATTTTAATTGTAAAGTCATCCATATGTTTCTTAATAATAAAAATAAAATTGATGTGTTGCCTAGTACTTTACTTCTGAATTCCTATCTTCAAAGGTGAGTAACATAGTTAACATGCTAAATCAGTGATTGTTAGTAAACGCATGTCAATGATCGACATTCAAACGACAGTTCGATGTTGGAGAAAGTATATTGTGCTAAAAGGAAACAATTTACTTTAAATAAATAAATAAAAAAGCACTATCTTTCTGAAAGAATGTCAGGATCATCTATTTCTGTATTGCCTTTCTGCCCTTCAAAGTTCGTCGGTGATGTCCTGAAATAATCCCTGTTTATGAGTAACTGACTACAGCACGCCTTATGACAAACAGAATGATGATATTAACTTTCTGATCCTTCAGAATCTCTACCTATTACCAACACATCATCCTCGATCTTAATAAGTCTTTATTTTTTTAGAGATCTCATACATAAGGTTCGTTAATCGTGATACCCGGCTAGTTACTGGACATTGCTATACTAAGGATGAGCGTCTGATTAGTGCGAAAAATATTTGAAGCAAAAGTCTTGAGTACGGCCGCTCATTGTAATTCTTTTCATACGATTGTTCTTAAACACATGATTGCGGCATATTTCATTATACAGAAAGCAATAGAAAGTTAAAAACCTGTTATTGTTTGAAAATAAAGGACTCATATAACTGGAGGTCAAATAATTTATTAAACTCTATTTTGTGCTATAACATCGAAAAGACCTAACCAGCAACGTCGAGCTGCACAGACAAAAGTTTTCAACAAGAATTTAAATGATGGTTAGGCGTTCACTCGGCAGGCTACGAACAGGATGAAAATGCCTGCACCGTTTATTTCCGCGTCGAATTAGCCTTTGATCAAAATGAAAACCTTCCGATACTGGCGGAAAGGTAACTAACAGATGTAAATAAAATTTCTGAAATACGACTTCAAAGTAAACGTTTGTTTGTACCCCGCCATTGGATTACAGAGCTTTGGTAACCCAATATAGTTACAACGCAGTTGAGCTTGTGATATAAATTTCCGATAACTGTATTTAATGCGCTGAACTGTCCTAGAGTTTTTGAGCCTTTGTTGGAAGCGACAGGCCCTGTTTCATATGACCACTTTAATCATAACACTCAAAGTTTACTTCATATATATATATATGATTACAATCAGTACAAAGAGAACAAATACATGCTGATATGGGCTGACAAGAAAATAAAAGTCCTTGAAACAAGTTTTGTGCTAAAATCACTGTTTAATTTGTCATTTCATTGTGTTGAATACTCGATTATATACTCTCATCTTCTTCACTTCGCTACAGTTCATAATTAAATACTTGACAGACATTTCTCAACACTACTTTCAAAAAAAATCTCTATAATTCTACCACGAATAGCTCGAGACAAAAATGAACACACAAACTTTTCTGTGGGAATTGCGATTTCACAAAAATTTTTATTACAATGGGCATTTCTTTCCAGGTCAACAAAACGCGATTGACATTTTGCTAAAATAGGTAATTGATAACTTTTAAAATTGAACTACTTATCGTGTAAATGTAACGGATTATTTTTAGTTGCCACACTTCGGATTGTTCAGGATTAGTTGCATAGATGACGATAATGTAACGAACTGCACGTTCAGTGTTAGTTCTAGATAACACTGTATAAAAGACACAAACGATGCAAATACACTGGAATATATCCCTGTGATTTAAGACAGTAAGCATATATAATATTTCCTAATGATTCTCTGAGAAACCTTAGTAACGAGTATTATTTCTAATGCCAACTGAACCACACAGTTATGAATAAAAAATCGAATATTAAGTTTCAGTTAAATTGCTATAGATGTTTCTAAGCTTCATTTGTAATGCCGAGTATTTAAACTATTTCTGCGTTTCGTTATTCCCAATATACCTTTCCTAAAAGTGATCGTATTGAGTTCTGTTATCCAACTTCCACATAATAAGGTAGTTCCACGCCTAACCCCCCATCTTCCCCCCCTCCCACCACCACCACGCTCTCTCTCTCTCTCTCTCTGTGACAGACACACACACACACACACACACACACACAGAGAGAGAGAGAGAGAGCGAGAGAGAGAGAGAGAGAGAGAGGCTCCACACATCATTAACTTCCATTGTACCTTCTCATCAAAAAGTTTTAGGACTGTCATAGGTCTGCAAGAATTGGTAGATGACATTTCAAAAAGTATAAATAATACATTAACGCCAATGCCATTCACGTAGTTCATATTTGGAAGGAACAGTAGACAGAAATATCTCCTGAATCCAGATTAACTTTCATTACAGCAAATCACGTGCAGCAAATTGCGGATTGATAAAAAACACCTATCATTCCTCAACTAATACGGTGCTATTTGTTCAGCAATGTTTGAATCGAAGAGTTCCATAGCCCTTTTTTTCGGTCACTAATAAATGAGTTACGTTTAGTCGTACCTAGTATTGCCAAGCCATTTAGCTTCGTTTTTGGAATATCTTATCAATATTTTAACATGTTTTAGTTGCTGCTTCAATGTTTCCGGTCTCTATAGTGGATCAAAGATTATTTCTTTTTATTTGATATAAAACCTAATTTTTTTTCATTCTCCATTCCAAGGAGTGGAGCGGGCTGTTTGAGATCCGGCCCATAAAGGGTCGCGGTTCTATTCAGCCAATCATCAGACAAGCTGATAGTGGGGCAAAGAGGGGATCCCAATTGGAAGTAAGTGGGAGTGGCTTACCAGTTCCGGCATACGCCTCACAACCAAGGAAAACCTCCCGAAAACCTTGGTCGGAACGGGGGATTGGGACCAATTTAATTTATCTCTGGGACATTGCCCCAGACTGCAAATGGATTATCGGGAGAGCACGAGTGCACTCACGACATTCAAGGATCGGACGCCCGAGTTACTCTCGTAAACTCGTAGAGATCAGCTCGACCAACAGTGGACTAGCATCCCCTAAAGGAACCGCACCCGTGAGCACAATATCCTCTGCGTCGACCCGAATATATTTGATATATCAGCTTAGAGCCTTAATAGCAGACAAATCACTGATGTAGATGAGAGAAAAGTCAGTTTCTTTAGTAACGCATTGAAATGACATATTTTTAGCATAAACAGGAACCTTTCTGGATCATACTACCAATCAAAAGCTAGGAGAGGAATCAAGTTCCATTCATTTTTATAATCAAGACATTATATCACAAAATTGTGTTCAAATGTTTGTAAATCCATCGGACTCGACTGCGCGGTTATGATTCCGTAACCTACAAACTAGTTGAACTAAGGTAAACTAACCCTAGGACAAAAGAAACACCCATGCCCGAGGGGGGGACTCAAACCCCCGAGGGCGAACGGCAGCGCGCACTGTAGCACGGCGCCCCAGTGCGCAACGCTAATCCGCCACGGCACAAAATTTTGCATCGAAACATTAACAGTTGTATAAACAATAGGAAATCTAGTGGATTATATACGAATTTTTAGAAGCAAAATAAATCATTCTGGTGTTTGAATAGCTGTGTTACCAACACCATTTATATCTTCACAGTATAGATATAGCATAAATTTCCGCAGAAATAGTAACAAAGGACATTTCCATGGAGGTATCGCCACCGTCCCGGATGCTCCTTACCTCGTATCACTTCAATCCGCATTGTGTTCAATGTTTATCATGCCTTCATCGGCAGAAAGCTCTTCTTTAATATCCTAGGATGCACCTACAAGTACTGATCTCACGACCTACGTAATAGAACTATCATTAACAAACGGGTCAGCAGGAACTGATAACCGAACAATGGATTCTGACTCCTTATCTGTCCATGCCGCTGTCATTTGTCTGACAACCGAGAGTGGTAGGCTGATAAACGGCCGTAGGAGTCTGTACGGTAGGTGCACAGTTTCTCTTGACAAAAATTGTTCAAATGTTTGTAGAGCTTATGGGACTTAACTATGGGATCATCAGTCCCTAAACTTACGAACTACTTATGAACTAGCTAATACTAAAGACGGCACAAATATCCATGCCCGAGGGGAGACTGGAACGCCTGACCGTAGTGGCCGTGCAGAACGTGACTGGCGCGCCGCAGACCACTCGGCCACTACGACCGGCTTCTCTAGACATATTCTGTCTCTTCTGCTGTAGGTAGGCACGAAAAAATGACTAACCAACAAAGAATATCGGGGTGTTCATTTCAGATGTCGCTTGAGGTCTTGGGAAATTGTCGGATGTGGCAGACTTGAACAACTGCAATTTCTCAGGGATATATTCAACTTTCTGTTTCCTTCTATGCAAGTTCTCTGTTTTACTGGATTTGGGCTTCTACAGGTAGTATTCAATAATTCGTTGATTATCTTCTCTAGTTAAACGTAATGGTTTTGAATATAAATACAAATACATCTTTTTCAGGTTGTTCAGCCAAGATCGACAATAAAATGAAGTACTTCTTTTTACCAGTTTCAATGATTTATAGGAGAACATGTAAAATAATGGGTTTCTCGTCAAAGTGTGAAATGAGTAAAAATGCATAGCAAAAATGTTAAAATATACATCACCAAAATGGATCGTCATATCAGATTAAAAGATGTTTATCACGTATTAAACAGTCTCAACCCTTTTGAAGATGATACAAATAACTGAAACCGGTAAAGAGAAGTAAAGACAACAATTGTCGTCGATCTTGCCTTAACAACCTGAAGAAGGTGTATTTTCATTTATATTATAAACACATCGCACGCCACAGGCGTAACATGCCAGGTACCTATAAACGTTTTTATCAGTCGTGATTCCATGGTGGAACTCGTGCTCAACGACTGCAATTTTGAATTGTAGATTTTTTTCAGCAATCAGTCGTAAGTATTATTTATTAACATATCTAGAGTACGAACGTAACCTCCAACATAGAGGTCGAAATGTTTTAAGTGTATTAATCGTTTTATTTTAAGCCTTGATAATGACCACACAGTGGTCGAAATCTAGATTTGATAATTTATAATACTTATGACAGATTGCTGAAAACAATATCTACAAGTTTTTTGTTTGCCAATAATTTTGATGAGCCTTCAGCTTAATCCCTATCACGTAACTAGTTTCATCTCGCATATGAAATTATCATCTGCATGTGTGTCTCAGATGTTTGTGCTTTGCATGTGTTTCAGATAGCTTTATCTGCGTCACGTCACGACCGACAGTTTTTTTATGGTTTAAAACAAAATTTTTGTCATTTAGGAACATCAGTCCCTAAGCTTACAAACCACTTACGAACTACCTTAAACTAAAGAAGACACACACATCCATGCCCGAGGTAGGATTCGAACCTCCTGTGCAGGAGGCCGCGCGATCAGCAACGTGGCGCTCAAGACCGCTCGGCATCTCCCGCGCTGTTTTTTAACTATGGAATTTACAAATTTCCTTCACCCAGTCTCGCAGTATATATGTAAATGTAAACTGTATATCTGCATCGACAGTCCACCATCAGCAACCTTCTGTTGTTTGGGGCACGCCTTTTTTTCCCTTTGGGGGGAGGAAGGGTGCGTTCAATGGGTAGCAGTTTCTGCGAAAAGGAATTTTATAGGTGGTGAACGATGTAATGGAACGCTGGACGAAATATTCAGCCAGACGTGAACCTTATTCAAGCATAAAATATGATGTTCTGCAGGTGTGCCACACAATATGCAGGTGATGAGATTAGTGCACCAAGTAAGCTGAATCGTGCATGTTGTAAACTTAAGTTCGCGCACAACTGACGCGCTGCGCTTACCTAATCAGTAGGATCATCATGAGGCTCACGAAATCGTGACAAGCACAGGTTTGACAACGGGATGAGAGTAATTCGCTAGAAATGCAGCCGTGAGAAGGAACAGTTTCAGACAAGGTCTGAATTCTAGCAAAACTGCATTACCTTAATCATCACCCATTCATCCCGTCCAGACTGCATTTACGTCGACATTTCCACCTGTGTATAGCTTCAGTGCAGCGGAGAAAAGAGCATCTGTCCTGGAGCTTCAGCTACGTGGTACGTACCACGGTTATAAACCTTGAAGCTTTATAACACTTAAATATTGAATCATTCTAAGCAGTTCACTTACAGGAACTCAATACAAAAGTACTAAAGGAATGCTCCAACTAATAAATCTGCAGCCGAACTATTCTCTGGTGTGTAAGAAAGATCCGAAGCTAAATTACGACCAAAGGACTCGCGTAGCAGTTCAAATTGGCCAAATTGGCCTTTAAAGCGGCTGAAGCTCTTCCGCCAGAGACTAGCGGTCTCTGGAAACTGGCAGCGGTTGTCTCTGGCGCCTCCCCTGTGAACAGTGCCTGCGAAACTCCAGCCAACTCTTGCCCTCGCCGGCAGTTAGCGCGGCAGCACTCCGACATTCCGACCGCTTTATACATTTTTTATTCGCTTTCCTCTGTTCCTGCAGCCCTAAGGCAGAGACTACTCACTTATTCCCCACCGCTGGGTCAGTCACGAGACAGGTGCTCAGCTTCCTGCTGGGCCTATACGTCGCACATCAGCAGGTTCTTGGAAGAGTTTCCTTTTCATTTTACGAAACCTCTCGTCATGCAGTTTGTCAAATTATTCCGTTAGTTCGTCAAAATAAAAATCATAAGTAATCCCGAAAGTAGCTACGCAAATAATTGGAAAAATTCTATATTAGTTTTAGTCTCAACCCGTTCCCTTTAAAGCCGAGTAGGGTTCATTATTAATGAAAGCATTACAGTACAATACTAGCAGTTCACACCCCACATTCAATTCAGATGCGTCCTTTACTTCACAAACTCTCCTTTACCTCCCCCTTTCCCTTTTCACCTTCTCCCTCTTTCTCCCAATTCCCGTCTTTTCTCTCCCTCTTCCTCTCTCCACCTATGCGTCTCGCTCTCCCTCTCTGCCGTTCTCCCGCTCTGTCCCCTCTCACGCTCTTCCCCTCTCTCCCCCTTTCCCATTGTCATCTTCTCTCACCCTTTAACCCCCTCTCTCCCTCTCGCCCCTTCGTCCCTCTCTTTCGCCTTTCCTCTGTTCCTCTCTCTCTCTCTCTCTCTCACACACACACACACACACACACACACTCTTCCAACCCCCCCGCCGGCCGCGGCGGCCGTGGGGATTGAGGCGCTCCAGTCACGGTCTGCATGGCCACTACGGTCGGGGGTTCGAATCCCCCCTCGGGCATGGATATTTGTGCCGTCCTTAGTTGTAAGTAGTTCATAAGTAGTTTGTAAGTTTAGGGACTGATGACCCCGTAGTTAAGTCCCTTAAGCTTAACAAACATTTGAACATTTTTGAACCAACCCCCCCCCCTCTCTCTCTCTCTCTCCAGCGTCTCCGCAAGTCTCGTTTAAGAAAAACCCTGAACGCCAGACATTTATAACATTTACAAAGTATCCACTATCAAATAGAAAAAGATTCATATGATTTGCTGGGGCTGAGTTACAGCGCTGAAGGTCATGAATGTAAGTTCTTAATATCTGCGTTATTTACAACAAAGAGTTCAGATTTATTCACAAATTTAGGTATTTGCTTGAACAAAAACTATCGTAATATTCCCGATTAACCAATTGGTTCCTTCTACAGCTCATAAAAACAACAGTACTTCACGATGAAGTCATTCAAGACTGCGAGGCCCCAGCAGCAAAGTTTTCATTTCTTCCCTCCAGTGTCACAGGAGTGTTTACCTGCAATATGTCGATTTCAAGAACATAGGTAAGTAGTGAAGAAATATCTATATTATTGTGACGTTTCTAATACCCATGGAAAGAAAATTTCTTAAGGCAAATCCACTAAATATGCAATTACGTGCTTACCACCTAAATACTAAGAAAGCAAGAAGACAGCTGCATGTTGTGTGGGATGGTAATGTTTTACAGCAGAAGTCATCCAAAGAATATGTGCGTTATCCTGGGCGGAACACTTACAAATATCACTGTCACAATAATATGCAGAAAGGATGGCAAGAAACCTTCTACTGAAGAAACTATGTGGTTGAAAATGGAAAGCAAGAACAAGAACTGAGAGAAATACCGCACAAACTATCTATTCCTAATTGTAGAAATTTGAGCCCCTGTGTTGTGCAGATATGTCCACGTCATAACAGTCGACACTGCTCTAAACGAAACTTGCAAATTTATTACATGTTGCATGAAGCCTCGCCCACACCCCTAAATAAACTATACAAAGCAGCAGGCCTAGAAATAACAGCAAAACGCCAATGTTGCGCCTTCAGGTGCCTCCATTTTGTTGACTAAAGTGCTGTACTGACCAAACACAATATACATTGTTAGCTGCAGTTCATCATCCAAATTAACCTCAAGTGTAGCTCTCGTAGATTGCCAAAACAGGTGTCAATCTGAATCGCTGTTGGGGTGTGGAAACTGTTGAAAGACAACCGTGGTCTAATTACCAATAATCACATACCTACCCAAAACGTGATATATCAGATCCTGAACGCCTTCGCCAATGGAATACGAGGTAACACTGTTGTGAAGACACTATGCAATGGAATCTACTACTGTTGCTGACAGCACACATTGTTGACATACCTACCTTATTTCCGAGCAAATGAACTCGCCCGTCCCACATCATCGGTGTGCGGAAAATCGAGGGAAACAGTCGCCGCGCGGGAATAGCCGAGCGGTCTGGAGCGCCACGTTGCAGATCTCGAGTCTTCCCGCATCGGAGGTTCGAATCCTCCCTCAGGCATGGATGTTTGTGTTGTCTTCAATACAAGTTACTTCAAAAGTAGTTTAGGGACTGATGATCCCGCAGTTAAGTCCCATAAGCTTTATAAATATTTGAACATTTTTCAAACACAGTCACTTGTGAGCGAGCAGTCTAACGTAATGGTCTCACTATGTTTTGGAAACAGGAACAACGGAACTGATCAAGATTGCATGAGCCAGAGGTCGTACAGCACGACAGTCTCATCATCTTTGCGAAAGAAGCGACAACATTTTCTGCCAAACCCACCCATCATTTTGCACGACAATGCTCGGACTAATACAGTGCCATCTGCGGCTGCTCGGTTCGGTCGATGTGACTGGGAAGTACTGTACCATCCACCATACTCCCCGGACATAAGTCCTTGTGACTTTGATTTGATTCCGAAGATGAAGAAAGCACTTCAAGGCATTCGCTTCAGAACTGTTCCAGAGATTCGACAGGCAGTAGACCGCTCCATTCGCACCATCAACAGAACAGACTCTGCTTCTGGTATACTACGCTGCCAAAATCGCTGACAATGGCTTCTGCACAACGCTGGTAACTAGTTTGAAGGACAGTAACAGGTGTAAACATGTAACGCTTTTGTATCAGTAGTGAATGAATAGTTGTCTCTATTTAACTTCCAACCCTAGTGGATACATTCACAAACAAAGAGGCAATGAAAAACAAATGAGCTAATGCTTTAGCAAAATATTTTCATTCAGTCATCATTTCAGGCACTGTCCATGTTTCCACTGTAAAACATGTCTCTCATATGTTACACAACACAAGTCAACTAACATTTCTTCAGTTCCTGTTATCCTACAATATTTATCTAAATTTTCTCTGAATTACCACTGTGCTAACTCTCCCCCTGTCTTTTCCGACTGATTCAACATACCAACTGTACCTACCACCATAAATAAACAATCTAACCCCAAAAATGCACCAACATTAACACATATGAAAACCCTTTCAAAATAACACGTATTATACAAACATACGAATGAACTACGCCCCAACATAGCACGCACTTTGTGAAATTCTGCAGCCTCATACCCAGAAACAGTAGAATTTAAAGAAGTTTGTTGACCTCCAACGCACCAAATTAGTGCGATTAATACATTCACTTAAACTGTATACCCAACCATAATAATGAAATATACACTATTAAAAAACCTCTAGAAATTGCATATAAAACCAATAATAATATTCCTTTCTGTAATTAATGGGAATTAATTACGATATACTGACCTCCCCGCCCATAATTTGTGTGAACAATACCACCTTCTCTATCGCAATCTTCACCAATTATTGTTAGGGTAATACAACCCCCCCCCCCCCCCCCGAACGTCAGGCCTTGCAGAGGTGGGGTGGCTTGCATGCCTCAACGATGCAGATAGCCGTACCGTAAGTGCAACCACACCGGTGGGGTATCTGTGGAAACGCCAGACAAACGTGTGGTTCCTGAAGAGGGGCAGCGGCCTTTTCAGTAGTTACAGGGGCAACAGAATGGATGATTGACTGAGCTGGCCTTGTAACATTAGCTAATGTGGCTTTGCCAAACAGTTACTGCGAACGGTTGAAAGCAATGGGGAAACTACAGTCATTAATTATCCCGAGGATATGCAGCTCTACTGTATGAATATATGACGATGGCGTCTTCTTGGGTAAAATATTCCTGAGGTAAAATAGTCACTCATTCGGATCTTCGGGCGGGAACGACTCAGGAGGATGTCGTATTCAAGAAAAACAAAACAGGCATTCTGCGGAGCGGAGCGTGGAATGTTCTAACCCTTAATCGCGTAGGTTAGAAAATTTGAAAAGAGAAATGGATAGGTTAAAGTTAGATATGGAGGTATGGTAGGGATTAGTGGAGTTCGGTGGCAGGATGAACAGGATTTTTGGTCAGGTGAATACAGTGTTATAAATACAAAATCAGTTGGTGGTAATGTAGGAGTAGTTCTGATAACGAATAAGAAAATAGGGATGCGGCTAAGTTACTATGAATAGCATAGAGAACGCATTATCGTAGCAAAGATAGACACAAAGCCAATACCAACCACAGCATTGCAAGTTTATATGCCATCTAGCACGGCCGATGATGAGGATGACGAAGAAATATATGAGGAGATAAAAGACATCATTCAGGAAGTAAAGGGAGACGAAAAATTGATTGGGACGGGAGACTGGAACTCGGTAGTAGGAAAGAGAAGAAAAGGAAAAGTAGTAGATGAATATGGACTGGGAAAAAGGAATGAAAGAGGGGATCGCTTGGTAGAATTTTGCGCAGAGTACAATTTGATGATCACCAACACCTGGTTTAATCATCTTGAAAGATTGACAGAAATAGGGGAAAGTAATACAGTAGAAGAAGAATTGGTAGCGCTGAGATATAGCGTAGTGAAAGCCGCAGAGGATCATATAGGCAAAACGACAAGGTATATTACAAATCCCTGAATAACACAGGAACTGAACTTAATTGACTAGAGGAGAAAATATAACAATTCAGCAAGAGAAGCAGGCAAAAGGGAGTACAAACGTCTGAAAAATGAGATCGACAGGAAGTGCAGACTGGCTAAGCAGGAGTGGCTAGAGGACAAATGCAGAACCGTTGAAGAATGCATAACTAGGGGAAGATAGATACCGCCTACAGGAAAATAAGAGATATTTGGAGACAAGAAAAGCAGCTGTATGAATATCAAGAACTCTGACGGAAAATAAGTACTAAGCAAAGAGGGGAAAGCTCAATTGTGTAAGGAATATATAGATGGCATATACAAAGGAAATAAACTTGAAGTCAGTATTCTAGAAATGTAATACGATGTGGAGGAAGATGAGATAGGTGATATGATACTGCGAGTACAATTTGCCAGAACGCTGAAGGATTTGAGTCGAAACAGAGCCCCTGCAGTAGGTATTATTCCGTCCGAACTGTTGATATCGTTAGGAGAGGCAGTCTTGAAAAAATTGTTTCTTCTGGTATGCAAGATGTATGAGAATATTGTAATTATAATTCCAAAGAAAGCAAGTGCAGACATGTGTGAAAATTACACAACTATCAGATTAATAACTCATGGTTGCAAAATACGAACACGAATTACTTACTGACGAATGGCAAAACTTGTGAAATCTGACATCGGGGAAGATCGGTTTGGATTTAGGAGAAATGTAGGAACACGGGAGCCAGTACCCACATTACGACTAATATTAGAAGAAAGGCTGAGGAAAGGCAAACCTACATTATTAGCATTTGTAGATTTGGACAAAGCTTTTGACAATGTCGACTGGCATACACTCTTTCAAATTCTGAAGGTAGCAGGGGTAAAATATACGGAGCGAAGAGTTATATTCAACCTATACAAAAACCAGACAGCGGTTATTAGAGTCGAAGGTCAAGAAAGGGATGCAGAGGTTGGGAAGGGAGAAAGGGTTGTAGCCTTTCCCCAGTGTCGTTTAATCTGTATATTGAGCAAGCAGAGAAGGAATTCAAGGAGAAATTTGGAGAGGCAATTAATGTTCAGGGTGAATAAATAAAAACTTTGCGGTTTGCCGATGACATAGTAATTTGTTTCAGAGACTGCAAAAGATCTGGAAGATCAACTGAACGGAATGGACATTGTCTTGAAAGGAAGATATAAGATTAACATTAACGAGAGTAAAATGAGGGTAGTGGAATGTCATGTCAGAAAATCAGGTGATGCTGAAGGAATTAGTTTAGGTAATGAGACAATAAAAGTAGTAGATGAGTTTTGTTATTTGGGTAGCAAAATAACTTCTGATGTCCGAAGTAAAGAAGATACAAAATGCAGAATGTCTAGGAGAAGAAATACGTTTCTTAAGAAACGAAACTTGTTAACATCCAATGTTAATTTAAATGTTAGGAAGTCCTTTCGGAAAGCATTTGTCTGGAGCATTTTATGGCAGTGAAACGTGGACGTTAAGGAGTTCAGATAAATAGATGATAGAAGCTTTTAAAATGTGGTACTACAGACGACTGATGAAAATTAGATGGGTAGATCACGTAACTAATGAGGAGATGCTTAACCGAATTGGGGAGTAAAGAAGTTTCTGGCATATCCTGACTAAGAGAAAGGATAGATTGTTTGGACACATTCTGAGACATCAAGGAATTGTCAACTTAGCATTCAAAAGGATGTAGGTTGCCGAACTTATTCTCAGATGAAGAGGCTTGCACAGGACAGGGTAGCGTGGAGAGCTGCATCAAACCAGCCTGCGGACTGAAGACCACAACAACAACAACAACAACATAACACGAAATAATCGACAGCTCAGAATAGTTTAAATCTTTGTTCGATCAATAATATATCAACACTCGTAAGTTATGGTATCTGAACACGTTAAAGTTCTGAAACTGGAACTCATTCATCTTTGTCAACGTTAAAGTCCTAAGAAAATGGTTGTTTGATGTGTAGATTCTAACACTTTAACTAACCAGCCACGTCCTGCTTCTTCCAAGAAGAAACATAAAGTGTTCTGGTAGCCTCAAGGAGCTTTCCCAACTAACCGTCCAAATATTCTATCTGACCACAGCAGTTTCCTGCCATACCCACTCTCTCATTGGCAGATTGCCATCTCTTCTCCATCTTCAACAGAGCTCTTAACAGAAAAGATTTGTTTTGACTTAACTTTGACCAAACTAACTTAAAATCTTGACAATATTAAATATAGAATTTATAAACATTGTGTCACCTTGGGACTATTTCTCATGAGCACGAATTATTTATTAAATAAATGAATAAACCAGCCAACTTTGACGGGCTTCACCGCTCATAGTACACTATATTTACACAAGGTTACTGGAAAACAGATAAATATTCATTAAATAATTACACAAACATTAGATAATAGGTGTATATCATGCTGCTTGCAATTGCCGAGTTACTGTGAAGGATACTTTATTTCCATCATGAACTGATACAACGAGTGCAATAAATCTTTAAATGAATAGACAAAAGTATGTTGCTTTCATCATGATAGCTTCATGTAATAAGCTATCATCCAAGACAGTTTGTTCAAATCACATGACATAATTAGAAGTCGATAACTTTAATTTTGATTTCTCAGTTACTGTGAAAATAAAGTTTTGTAATTTTCAAGATATTAAAAATATTTTTGGTTCATGACATTCGCCTATTTAGTCTGAAATTGTACATGCCTTTAGATTTGATGGGAACAGATAACTGTGATTCATTATTTAATTATAAATTTTCAAAGTGTCCATATTTCAAGAAACTGCCAGAGTGTCCATTAAGACAAACATCTGTCACCTCAGCGCCCTTTAGAAGCTCGGATTTTTTGAAAAAATGTTCAAATGTTTGTAGAGCTTATGGGACTTAACTACGGAGTCATCAGTCCCTAAACTTACAAACTATTGATAAACTAGCTAATATTAAGGGCGGCACAAATATCCATGCCCGAAGGGGGAATTCGAACCCCCGACCGTAGTGGCCGTGCAGACCGTTACTGGCGCGCCGCAGAGCGATTACAGGCATCCGATTATTGCAGCATAAACACCAGACAGTCGACTTAAGTCCAGAAGAGATTTTCTGAACACGGTGAGCGTGAGCAGCCCAAAAATTTCACTTTTCAACAAGAACCACTGATAGGAGTACACGTGGAATGGAAAATCTGGATTAGAACTGGAGTAGCTGCAGTCAAGTAACGTGTAGTAAAATGGGACATTACTAACAATCTGGGCGTAATCTGCGAATGTGGCGAGAAACAGACGACGGAGCACATCACAAACTTCTCTGATAATTGTGAATCCACATGCAGTTCAGAGGTTCACAAGAGGATTAGCTATCCACGTGACCCACTACTGGGCTAAAAAGCTTTAGTTCTGAATTTTAAGCCTGGACAAAGGAAATAAAGAACAATATATGCAGTTCCATTGTTACGTCTTTTACGGTCTTTTAACAGTTGAGAGTGATGTGAAACAACGCGCTAAGTAAACACATCTGCAAAGAAAGCAGTCACATTATTTTATTTAGTTTCCATAGTGTACTTGGTGTTTTATATTTGTCGCTTTTAGAAATCCTTGTTTAGCATTAATTCTGATGATAAGAGCTTGAAGCGTAACTTCTAGTGTTTTTACGATGTGAATAAATGGGTGAGCAGATATTTTAACATTGAGTTTCATGTGACACTTAACACGCATTTACATTTTGGATAAAATAAAATTCTCTGAGGTGGTAACCTCATGTTCTGCAGGAATCGTGGTTTCTGCAATTACAATTTCGATAATAGCAGGCGGTTTTTCACGAACTTTATATCTGTTCCTGATAGTTTGGAATTGGTAGGGTCAGTAAATAATGGCCTTCAATATCTACAACTATCATTTGTAAATAACATGAATATGTCACTCACTTTATAATTTCCATGATCAAATATTTAAAAACATAGCATTTTAGTGGTTACGATGAAATATCAACAAAGTTAAATAAGGTGTGTTTTTGCGAGTTTAGAACACTTTTAAGTTATGTTACCAGTCTATTACAACTACAACAATTCCTGATTGGCTAAAACATTCGGACATCAAACCTCTATCCAAGAAAGGGCATGAAGAGATACCATCAAAATACAGACCGATTTCACTTTTGCAAGCATTCTCGAAAATTCTAGAAAAGGTAATGCACAAGCAGCGTCTCAACTCCCTGACCACAAGTAAAAATTATCCAAAACACAGTTTGGATTTCTGAAAGGTTCCGATATCGAGAAGGCCATTTACAGCTACACTGAGAATGTACTTAATTCAATAGATAATAAATTACAAGCAGGAGGTATTATATGTGGCTGCGACGGTGCGGCCGAGAGCACTGATATGCTATGCTCCGATGAGCGAGGCCGTTACCCGTAAGAGGTTCGAATCCCCTCTCGGGCATGAATTTTTGTGCTCTCATTAGTATAAGGTAGTTCATAAATAGTTTGTAAGTTTAGGGACTGATGACCCCGCAGTTAATCCCAGAATCTTTACAAACATTTGCATTTCATGTGATATGTCAAATGCATTTGATTGTGTGAATCACAATATACTTTCAAGTAAATTAGAATTCCATGGTGTCGCAGGCATTGCTGCAAAATGGTTCATGTCATACCTGGCTAACGGAAACAAAGGGCGTCAGTGCAACAGACTAGAGAACTGAGTCATGAGTTATCATAAGATTGGGAAGAAATTATATGTGAAGTCCCACAATGATCCATCTTAGGGCCACTGCTTTTTCTTGTGTACGTTAATGACCTCTGTCTAGTTACATTACCAGAAGCAGACTTCGTTTAGTTTGCAGATAAAACAAGTATTGCAATAAATAGCATGTCGAACATAGTTCTAGAAAGGTCTGGTATAGGTATTTACATGACCAATAATAGGTCTTTTAAAACCAACTCATTGATATTAAACTTTGAAAAAACACAGTACATGCAGTTCAGAACATGTAAGAGGTTTCCATACAGCATATGCATAATGTATGAACAGGAGCAGATAGATGTAGGAGGGAAGGAAGCGTAACTTCCCGTCGACAGCGTGGTCATTTAGAAATAGAGCTCACGCTCAGATTTTTGTGTAAGAATGTGAAAGGAAATCGGCCGTGCCCTTTGAAAGGAACCATCTCGGTATTTCCCTGGAGTGATTTAGGGAAATCACGGAAAACCTAAATCTGGATGGCCGGAGGTGAATATGAACCACCGTCCTTCCGAATGCGAGTCCAGTGTCTTACCGCTGCGCTACCTCGGTTGCTGAGCAGATAGAAGTAGTTGAGAGTATTAAATTCCTTGAATTACAAGTTAAAATAAATTCAGTTAGGAGAATCACACTGCAGAAACACCTTAACAAATCTGTATTCGTAATCCGAGTGTTATCACAGGTAGTCGCATTAAAATTAAAGTAAATCTTTCAGACTTTGCTTACCTTCATTCAATAATGTCATACTGTGTAATATTTTGAGGTAACTAAGTGAAACAAATGTTTTCAGAGTACAAAAGCATGCAGTACGTATCATTTGTGTAGAAAATCCAAGGACATCCTGTAGAAGACTAATGAAAGAACTGGGTATACTAACTATTGCCTCTCAGATAATTTTTCTTTAATGATATTTCTCATAAATAATATATCCCTTATTCCAACAAACAGCTCAGTTCATACATACGAGTACAATACTAGAAACAAAAACGATCTACACAATGAGTTAAAAACATTTACTTTAGGTCAAAAGGGGATCGACTTATCAGGAACACACATTTTCAATAAGATATCAGAAACCATAAAAAATGTTGCCCCAAATAAAATGAGTTTAAGAGAAGCCTGAAAGACTTTCTGTTGGCCAACTCCTTCTAGATGTGACATAAAGTCGTTTATGAGGTATGCACCCATATCAGTATTAATTGATAAACAGTGCTATTAGGACGCTGTGTAAAATTATAGGGCCACAAATAGTGATGTGGTCATGCGTTTATTGACGCATTTCGATTAAATCATCTTCAGAATCGTGGAGGGGGATTACTAAAATAAAATTGTATGGCGTCAAGGACCTGCTGAACATTATTATGTTAACCCCCCTTCACGATTATGAAGATGATTTAATCGAAACGCGTCAATAAACGCATGACCACATCACTATCTGCGGCCGTATAATTTTACACAGCGTCCTAATAGCACTGTTTATCAAGCAACTTCTTCTACTTCACTGATTAATTTTTGAATAGAACCAATGATGTCTGTACTCATACTATTAGTATTATTATGTCAACTTGTAAAGAAAAAACTAATGGCATGTTCCACATCGACGAGGATCTTCTCAATATGGAACTATGGAGTGAACTACTAATTTAATATCGCATTCAACATATTCGCGTTAAGGCGGTATTACACGACAAAACTCCGCGAAAGGTATAGGTCTAACGCGACAGCCATCTAGTGGCAGAACACGTGGAACTACCACGGAACCATGATTATTAGCAGACACTTAATCCACGCGCCGCAATAGAGACAAGTTCTGAACTCCCGTGAATCCGCGCATGCGCACTAGGCAGCGCTAACGCGCGCATGCTCAGGAGCGGATATTGCGGGAAGCTTTCTGCTTGTTATTTGTGTGTGACATTCATGGTTAGGACTGATTTGTGATTTCAGACTTCCGTGTTGCGGCATTTACCCGTTTTTTCGGTTAGTAGATTTTCATAAATGCAGTAATTAAACAAAAAGGTGTTTTTCAGCAGACCTTTATACTTGGTGTTTATAAAAAGGCGTTTTTACATTGGTTGCTTCATACTTCTGAAATGGAACATAGAGCCGTTGAGTCATTATTCAGGCGTACAGGGAGGAATGTTGTTTCTATGACCCACACGACCCCTTTATCATAAGTTATGGCAGCAATCGTTTACTCCTCAATGATATGCGTACAACTTTACAAACAGCAGCTCTTAAAAACAGGTCACGTCCTTCCTCACGAAGTTCCAAATTTGTTGCGGATTTCCAGGACTCATTTCCTTTATTAGCTGTGAGTATATTCCTCTGCCTTCCTTCTTTCCGGCTACAGTCTGTTTTTCGTCGTTGTTGTGCCGTAATCTGAAGATTTACTGACACAGCTCCAAAAAGTGTATTATGTGCGAAATGCTGTATACATGTAAATTTAGACAGACCCTCTGCCAGGCACCTAAATATGATTTGCAGAGTATCTATGTAGATGTAGATATACATTTACAACCTAGTATCGTAATATAAAGCTGTCGCGCAGTCTGAGACTCCATGTCACGAATAGTGCAGCCGCTCCCGCCGAAGTTAAAGAGTCCTCCTCCAGGCATTTGTGTGCATGTTGTCATTGGAATGAGTTAATTTAAGCAATGTGTAAGTCTAGGGACCGATAAACTAAGTAATTTGGCCCTTAGCCAACACAAACTTTGAACTTTAATATACTGCGAAAGTGTTGAGTCTGTAATTCAAAGCAATAGTGACTCAATTCTGCGCTAACTACATAAGAGAGAATGAAATACTTCTTAATAAAAAATGAGAACTTCACATCAAATAGGAACAGTAAGCTCACAGAAATAATTTAAATGAATGACGTTCCAGGAAAGCACAGCTTCCCTCGGTTTCTCGTGTGGTATGAATGAACGATTAGATGAGCTCTGTTTTCTTCGCGTTTCATGCGCGTTATTGCTGTCTACTGCGCATGCGCGAATTCGCGCGAAGGAATATCCGCCCTGCATCGTGTAATAGGCTTACAAGTAGCAGTACGTAGTTCCAGATAATCACACTTGTGGCGATGTTGCATAGGCGTACACGCCCATATTTTACGCAGTAAAATTAGGAGCCGCCTAGCCGTACAGTGATGCAGCTTGCGTTAACGAAGTTCTACATAACATTCAATATCTCTACCTATATCCGGGACAGAATAGAAATACGCAGCTATCACATTTGAGTACGTCCTTCCACGGTATTTATGTCCGGACGGTCAAATTTCGTGTGACGTGTGCGGCATAAAATCGCCGGCAGAACGCAAACCGGATTTTCCGTGGCAACCACACGTATGGCGGTGACGTCATTAACGGAGGCCCACAGCGGCCGTCCTCGTTACCGGCGCGAACGAAATCTCATTAGCGAGCGGGAAAGCCCGGCCAGCCAGCGTGGGCGTCGACTCCGAGGGTGCCGGATGTTCTTTGCAAACTAGCTCCACAGTGGCGGCGGCGGCAAGCGGCGGAACTTGCCGGCCAAATCCCGTCCCCCGCCGAGGCGACACGCTGCGTGGGCGGGGGGGTGGGGGGGGGCAGCGGCCGCTAAGAGGCTGGCCGACCCCGCCGGGGCTCTCCCAGCATTAGGCCCCTGATCCGATCACACCCCCAACAGCGAACGGCCGATTCTGTTTTTCCGGTACTTCAGGACCAGAGAGGAAACGCAGGTAAGCAGGCGAGGTACACGAGGTGCACCAATAAAGTAATGAGACGGATGTGAAAAAAAGTTGCTTACCGTTTTAGTCAATTTTTGTGTTGTCTCCTTCAAAACAGTTCCCTTCTGATTGCACACACTTTTGACAGCGCTTCTGACATTGATGGTAAAATTTATAAAAGTCATCTTCTGTATTATCCTCCAAGACCCTCGTCACAACGTTTTGGACATCTTGTGTTCAGAATGAAACTTTTACTCTGCAGCGGAGTGTGCGCTGATATGAACTTCCTGGCAATTTAGAATTGTGTGCCTGAACCGGGATAGGAGGGATAGATGTCGGGACGGTTGTGGACGTCGTCTGGGAGAGCTATCTGGCGGAAGCCACAGAGAGGACGTAGAGGGTGTGGAGGTGAAGGGAGGGAAGGATGCGGCGGTAAAGGCGTGGCAGTGGCCCTGGATCCAGGAGGAGAGGAGATACTAGTGGGTGATGGGACTCTTAACTTTCGGTGTATGTACTTTAGGCGAATGTGTTGAAGGAATTGGACCAGATGTGGGGATGGGACGATGTCATAAAGGATCCGCGTGGGGGAGGGGAGGCGGATGCGATAGGCGAGGCGAAGGGGGTGGTCTTCAAAGATTTTAAGGGATTCATAATAGGAGGGGGGAGCGGAGATCCAGGCGGGATGGAAGCAGCAAAGGACGGGACACATGAGGGAACGGTAGGTATACAGGATGGTCGATGGATTGAGTCCCCATGTCCAGCTGGAGAGGCATTTAAAGAGGTTAAGATGGGAGACCGCTTTCTGACGGACGGTTTTGAGGTGAGGGTTCCACGAGAGGTCTCTATCTAGGGTTAATCTGAGGTAGCGTAGGGTCTTCGTTTGCGGGATAGGGAGGCCGTGGAGGGTGAGGTAAAGGTCTCAGTGGCGAAAGGAAGGGGTGGTGCGACCTATGATGATGGATTTTGTAGGGTTTACAGTAAGGAGCCACTGGTTACACCAGTAGGAAAATTCGGAGAGATGGGAAGAAGAAGAAGATGTTGGGAGCGAATGAGGGACGGGTCAATGGCAAGGAAGGCGGTGTCATCAGCATACTGAAGAAGATGGACGGGAGGCTGAGGTCGGGGCATATCTGCTGAATATAACAGATAGAGGAGGGGCGACAGGACGGAGCCCTGGGGCACCCTGGCCCAGGGGTAGAAAAAACGGAAATTTTGGTTATTGACAGTGACATAGGATGGGCGTTTGGAGAGAAAGGAAGCAATGAGACGGACGTAATTAATAGGAAGGGCGTAAGCTTGGAGCTTGAAAAGGAAACCGGATTGCCAGACATGGTCGTAGGCCTTCTCAATGTCGAGGGAGATAAGGATGGCGGCACAACGGGAATTAACCTGGTCGGAGAGGAGATGAACAAGGCGAAGAAGCTGGACATCGACAGTTTAGGATGGTTGGAAGCACATTGGGAAAGGGGAAGCATTTGGTGTTGACGGAGGTGTTCGTGGATATGGCGTGAGAGGATGGATTCGAGGACTTTGCTGAACACCGAAGTGAGACAGATGGGGTGGTATGAGGAGGCTTCAGAGGGTGGTTTGTCAGGTTTAAGGAAAATTAGGATACGGGAGATTTTCCAGAGGTCTGGGTAGAAGCCGGTGAAGAGAATGACACTGTACAGTGAAGCGAGGGCGGAATGGAAGGAGGGGGGACAGGCACGGAGAAGACTGTATGTAATGTGGTCGTGACCAGGGGCAGCGTTACGTTTTGTGTGAAGCGTGTGTACCGTGTCTTGCGCTGTAATAGGCGTGTTTAAGTCTGAGGGGGCAATGTGGTCCAAACACTGAAAGCCAGGGGCGAGCGGAGGAACTGAGGTATCGGTGCGCTCATGGACTTCGGGAAAACGGGAGTAATCGAACCTGGGATTGTCGGGCAGGTCGAATATATTGGCAAGGTGGTCAGCAAAATGCTGTGCCTTGTTGGCGTTGTCGGGAAGAGGAAGGTTATTATGGAGAAGAGGGTATGCGGGGACTGAGTGACTGCCAGTAAGGCGGTGCAAGGCCTTCCCATATTTGGAGAAGTTGATGGGGAGTGTAGCTTTAAGACGGGTACATGTTTGTCGCCAATCCCGGCGTTTCTTCGCGTTCAAGAGGTTTCAGATGTGTCGTTGGAGTTGCCGGAGGCGTAGGAGTGTGTTCCTATCACGGGTCCGCAGGATGGAACGGTACAGACGTCGGGATTCTCTGAGCAGGAGGACAGCCTGTGGGGGGAGGTGGGGACGGTGAGGATGGTTGGCTTTGGTGGGGATATGGGTTGCAACGGCGTCGGCAACAGTCTGGTGCAGGAAAGAGGAGGCATGGACGATATCATCAGGGATATGGAGAGAAAGGGGGTGGCTAGCGACCGAAGGGTTAATGGAACGACGGTAGGCATCCCAGTCAGCGCGGGAGTAATCATGGACTTGCCTAGGAGGAGGCACGGGACGGATGGCGCGGCTAGGACGGCCGCGGGGATTGAAGGTGAGGAGTATGGTGGCATGGTCACTGCCAATGATCTCAAGGACTTCCGCCTGCAAGCGTCCCAGGAGGTTAGGAGAGACAAGGACTGCATCAGGAGTGGTATTGCTTTCGGGGCGCGTAGGACTCGGGAGGGAAACAGAGTCGCCCCGAAGCATGGGTAGGAAGTGCCACTTGCACTAGAAGCAGTTTATACACCAAGGTCAAAGATATTGTGTCAACGTAAGCCTGCAGGGTTGCCACGTCTTGCAAAGAAAATCAGTCTCATTACTTTATTACACCTCATAGACTCTGATCGTTGAACACCACTTTTGAAATGTCTCCCAACCTCAACTAAATTGAAAATCTCGTTTCCACTAGCCACTGGGTGCGGCGTTGCAGGGCACACCGCAGCTGGGAAGCACAAGTGAAACTCTCAGAAGTCAACAAGCCCACACATTGGTGTTTGTTTCCAATACTCATACATCGGCCGACATGCAGCAGGGATAGATGATATGTCGTTCATGACTAGTCCCAAAATACTCTGTCTTCTTGGCGATAGTTTCCATCCAAAGACCAGCGAGGAACTGACGTCTCACCATGGAGCCGGCGCTTATCAATGGCGGCGCCACCTCCGCGGTCCTACTTCGTGTCCGTCGGGTCATCAAGTCGATCTATTGACGGCTGTGCTACTGCCTGCTGGTGCACGTAAGGTTAGCGACACCAAAGGCTAACCAAATCTCATTCTAGAAAGGTCATATGAATAAGTGAGTGATATGGTCACCTTTTTACCTTTTAATTAAAGGTTGAGGGAGTGGTAAGGTGCTGTTACAATTGGCACACAATTTTTACAACAATTTATTTAAGAAGTCCAATCACTGGTGATAACCTAAGATTTTACACTTATTTTAATCTAATCAAACCAATTTCTTTAATAATCATTAATGAACTTGCCTGAAGGGCTATTTAGACATGACACGCCACTCGATGAGAAAAAATATTGGTGTACATTAAAAGAACCCACTGTTGTACGTCACAGGCTTTGGCTGCAGTAGTTACAGATACTGGCCTGCATTCAATTCCTCACAACTTGCTTCCTGTATGCCATAATTCATAGCTCAGGTAATTATCAACAAAATATTTACTGACGAATGCGGATGTAAAACCTGAAACACAATCTATTAATGACAGTAAACAACAGAGAAACATTAATTACATTTAGTGAAACAATCAATAGCAATATTGACAATATAATTTAGGTACCAGACGTGAAAAGGCCAGTTGTTAATTTCAGTGTTACATAATTACACTACATGAGTCGAACTAACGATAATAGCAGGAAATGAGACAGTCACTAAGGTATCTGCAGAAGTTAATTACTACTGATCACTTTTTTCCCCCTCACCAAAACATTCCTCTAAGGTGATCATACAAACCAACAACAAATATGTTCAAATATTTGTTAAGCTTATGGGACTTAACTACGGGGTCATCAGTCCCTAAACTTACAAACTACTTATGAACTACTTACGAACTAGGACGGCACAAATATCCATGCCCGAGGGGGGATTCGAACCCCCGACCGTAGTGGCCGTGCTGACCGTGACTGGAGCGCCTCAGTCACCTCGGCCACCGCGGCCGGCAAACCAACAACAAAGGCATTCACGTGCGCCCGTGCACAGTATGCAATACTCACTCAAAACACATGTCGTAACAACTATCGGCTCCCTTAGCCGCGAACGAACAATTTAAATACATTTAAACAAATTAAAGCACTACAATACAACTCAAACAAACGGGATTAATAATCACTTTAACAATTTAACTATAACAATTTAACTTCTAACATAAAATCTTACGTTCTTACTACCTTGCGCAAGGTCATTTTTCTACCAGGTAATACAGTTTACACGTCTTACACAAACAACGTGCAAAGCGCCTGGTAAGTCACAGTTACCATCAAGCACATACCACAATCAACTTGTGTCCTGCAAAACATGATGTATCCTACACTGATTGATTGATTGATTTTTTAAATTAAAAAGAGACACAACTTACCAGCTAACCAGTCTCCACCTTGACACATTTCTTTGTTTATAAAGGAGACTTGGCCTTTTTTTCAACGACAATATTTTACTAGTAGAAATAAGGACGCAAGAATAAATTGCAATAGTGCGTGTCACTAATGGTTACTCAGGTAGGCGAGGCAAGCATAATAAAATAATGGCCTACTGTCTCCCTGAACCTCAAACCAAAATAAGAAAAACAACTTGTTACAGAACGTCTAACAAAGGCATAAGGTAACAGGTCACGGTCTTTGTTCCAGTAGGCCAATACCAACTTCAAACATAGGCAACCAATAAGTCAGGGACGGCTTCCATACGGTTGTACAAATTGCCAGTAGCTGACCTACACGGCGAGTCGCAGAAGGCGGAAGCCGTCGCCGTATTCCACCACCATCCACACAAGTACCTGACATACGACGCCGACTCCGTTTACAATAGCAGCTGAATAACAAATCACCAAACCTTCTGACGACGGCTCAGCAAGTTGAGGAGGCAAAGATAAAAGTCGACAATAGCTGTGAGGTACGGCTCAGTGAGGAAGCGTATGAAATAAGTACAAAGCGTTATCGCCATCGCTAGGTGTAACTGCTACATGCCTAGACATTGAATCATAGGGTCTCTTGTTGCTTTGCGCGGTATATCAGTCCATACTCCTTACAAAACTGCTTACGTCGATGTAGTGCAGCGGCAGGTGGTGTATCTCGAGTGAGATATTTTCGGCAGGCGATATTCGGGAGAGTAGGGAGACCAAGGGCAGCAATCCAGACCGATGGGCAACGTCCTAAACGTTGCAATGTGGTCGTCAGGAAGCTCCGAAGGAGAGCAACACTTCCGAGATATGACGCTGGATGCTACGAAGCTACAGCATCCCAAACAATAATAACGGAGGCATAACGAGAATGGCAATTCATAAATCAGATCAATGTTCTGCAAGACGGTCTCCAGATTAAGCCGATCATCGTAGTGATGCTAGCAGAATTGACATAAATTGGTGAAATGTCCTCCCATTTGTTTGCCCATTTACTTCCTTCATCGTGCAATTGTCGGTAAAAATGCCTGTGGCATTTACTCAAAACACGGGTAACGGAATGTAGTGTCAGAATATCTGGCGATGCTGAAGGAATTAGGTTAGGTAATGAGAGAAAGAAAATAGATGAGTTTTGTTATTTTGATAACAAGATAACTTCTGATGGCTGAAGTAAAGAAGATATAAAATGCAGAATGGCTATGGGAAGCGTTTCTGCAGAAGAGAAATTTGTTGACATCCAAGATTATTTTTAATGTTGGAAAGTCCTTTCTGAAGGTCTTTGTCGGGCGTGTAGCATTATATGCTAATGAAACATGGACGACAAGGAGTTCAGACAGAAGGATGATAGAATATTTTGAAATGTAGCGCTACAGACAAAATTATGAAGATTAGGTGGGTAGATCACGTCACTAATGAGGAGGTAGTCAATAGAATTGGGGAGAAAAGGAGTTTCTGGCATATCCTGACTAAGAGAAAGGATAGGTTGGTGTGATACATTTTGAGACATCAAGGAATCGTCAACTTAGCATTAGAAGGAAATGTGTGCGGTAAAAATAGTAAAGAGAGACCGAGGGACGAATACAGTAGGCAGATTCAAAAGGATGTAGGTTGTCGTTCTTTCTCTCAGATAAAAAGGCCTTCACAGGACAGGTTGTGTGGAGAGCTGTATCAAACCAGTCTGCGGACTGAAGACAACATCAACAACAACAACAACATACAAGAATTCATCTTTACGATGAATTTTCATACAAGAATGTGTCGTTAGGACTTGTCTAATTTATGAATATTCTGCTCTATTTTGGCTCTTTTACTTCATAGAGAAAATTAGAGTGACTTCCCCCCCCCCATCTTCTTTATAGTAAATTATAGTGTCACAAATAGATAGATACGACTTTTTTAATAATTACGTTTCCTCAGGCGTTCCAGAAAGGCCTCCCGGCCTAGAAAGTGCTATGGAGTGGCTCTTCCTGTCGGGTTAAGCGCTCCCACCGGCGTGTTTTTCTTATGCTTGCGCGTGCGGCATTTTGTTTTGATTTTCTGCTAAGAGTGCGGAACGCTGTAGCCTGTTTCTCGCTGAAAGCGCCACCACGGTATAAAGTTAGGAGAATCCCACCCAAGCGAAAAACAGTGCACCGGCAACAAGTTTAATCTCGGCATAACAAGGAAGACTGAGAATCAGGTGCCCCAGTAAACAACATGTACGAGACCGAAAAGTGGGATGGTTCATCAGATTAATGCTGTTATTGTTTTTCTTTTATTTTTATGGAAGCAAGGTGCTCTTTTGAGCCGTAGTATAGAGGTATGATTAACGTACGTAAGTGTTCGAAGTCTGTGTATTGTGCCTTGTAGTTCGACAGCCTTGATTTTGAAATATGAGCTCTTCATTTGAGTCATGTATTCCGTCAGTGTAAATCCCCGCTCTTAGTCTGCACTTGGGCGTACCAATACGTGTAGAAACTACAACTCTCGGATTACTGTTGGTAACTGCGGAGAAATAACATTAAATGTACTATTAAATATGTAATAAGAATATGATGTTTCACTGTTAAAAATCTACACTTAATTTCAGTAGAAAATGAGAAAAACAAACTAAGAAAAAAACTGTCAGCTCCACTTCACATTCCTCGTAATGACGAGAACGCCTTTCTGCCCGGAGTCACGGAACGTAAATGTTGATTTCAGTGTAATGACGTCACTCGCATTCTGTTAGATGTGAACTTTCTAATATTTCATAGATATTTCAGTTTCAAAAATAATCTCTGGATATAAGTTAATTCAAATAAAAAGTTTGTAAACCTGAGTGCTAGGTCCATCTGTCTCTATACTTACAAACTACTTCAACTTATGCTAAAAAGGAGAAAATCTAACTAGCTCTTTTAGGTTGTTTGCAGATTTACCGTCTAGTAAAAGCATCTGAAGATCAAAACCAACTACAGAATGATCTAAATAACATATCAGTTGGGATAAAAATTGGCAATTGATTCTACGTAATGAGAAGTGTGAAGTCGTCCACATGAGTACGAAACGAAAGCCGCTAAACTTTGATTACAAGATAAATCAATCATTGTGAAGGCCGCAAACTCTAGTAAATACCTAGGAATTACTATTACATCATCGTAGGAAAGGGGAACCAAAGATTGAGTTTCATTGGAAGAACGTTTAAAAGATTGAACAGAACTATTAAATAGACTGCATACACCACACCTGTCCGTCCTTAGAGTATTGCTGCCCAGTGTGGGGTCCTTATCAAGTGGCTTTGACAGAAGCCATCGAAAGAGTCAAGAAGGGCAGCTCGTTTTGTATTGTCACGTTACAGGGAAGACAGCAGCAAGGAAATGAATCAAGACTTGGGATGGGAATCATTACAATAACGGCGTTTATGGCTGCAGCCTGGTCTACTTACGAAACTCCATCATTCTCCTATGAATGCGAGAATATATTGTTGACGGTCACCTACACAGGTAGAAATGATCATCAGAATAAAATACGAGAAAACAGAGCTCGAACGGAGAGATTCAGGTGTTCTTTCTTCCCGCGCGGTATTCGAGAATGGAATGGGAGATAAATAGTATAATGATGATCGATGAACTTTCTGGCAGGCACTTAAATCTCATTTTCAGAGTATCCCATGTAGATGTTAACACCCACCCACTCACCCACACACCCACACACACACACACACACACACATACCTAATCCCGAGGGCTCGAACTTGCGAAGGGAGCTACCGTCCAATCCGTGACATGGCGTCTCACGTAGTACATAAGTAAGTATGATTTCCCGTCATATATTCTCTTTGTACATGGTGTTCTCTCCTAAAAAAAAAAAATTGACAGTGCCGTCTCTGCTGGCCATTGGCGTTGCATTTCGGCTGGTCAGAGGAGCAGCTTATCAGGGCGTAACAGACGATGCTTGCAGAGCAGGTGTCGGCAGGGGCGGCAGTTTGTAAACTGAGGGCGACGCCAGGTGGGGGCGCTGCTGGTTTATAAATAACTTAACTGTGATTTGGAGAGTATCGCATGTAGGTGTAGAAACATTCTGGTCTCTGAAATTCAGTCCAGGATGAGACTTCGAGTCTTAGCAGTATACGTCAAGGATGCCAATTCATAGAAGTTTTAAAGCGCACTATCTACAAAATTCCGACATAGAGGACTCCAAAGTTGAAGCGCAACTTGTATATATGTTATATATGAGTCGTCCAGTTCTGTGTACTGGTCTGAGAAAATAGCTGAGGTAGTATCATGCATGATTCTCTGTTGATGATTTGGTTTCGAATCCATCTAAAGGAAAAGTTTAATTTTCATTATTTCAAATCAAATGTTTCTAAATCTATCGGACCAAACTGTGTGTGCATCAGTCCATAGCTTACAAACTATTTAAACTTGAAAGTAGCCTGTTATGTTTTCTAAGCAAGATGTCGGGCAGCTGAGATCTATAAATGTAAGTTAAAATGCTCACTGCTACTCTAAATTACTTTACAAGTGGCCGCAGTACTTACGCAATGGAAATTTATTTAACAGCTCACTCCTTAAGGGAGAAGCAAATGTTTTAACAAACACAAAATTAATGTTAACAAATAAAGAAATAGATGATTAAACATGGGGCAAGGAGCATGAAATCATAAAGCAGAGGTTTGATACTTTAAAATCATAATCTATTTAGTAGAATGAACAAGCGAAACAATGTAGGGAGACTAAATTAAGCACACCTTGTACAAAATTGAATTGAATCATAAAATTACTGCCCGTAATAAAAATGGCTTCTGCCCTTTATGAATATGGAGGTAGCATGGGAGGAAATTTGATAATACAGACTGGGTAGCTGAAAGCACATTCATTCATTCACAGACACACACATAATGCTTGCGGTACATTACAATATGGGAACACTTGAGAGCAGCAGCGAAATTAAGCGTCGGTGGAGTTTTGAGGGGATGACGGGTGTCTTGATCACAAGTTTAAGAACACTATACACCAAACGAACTCATGACTCATGACAAATTGATGGGGGGCTTCATTTTGTTTTGCCGCCGCCCCGAGCCTCTGACAGCCTTAGTGCGCCACTAGCTATTCCTAACTAAGAATGTATCTGCTGTCGACTCATGCACAAATATCTGTTAATAACCTATTGAATACAATAAAAAAATTAATCTGTAGGTACCCTCACACAGTACCTGTCATAACATCGACGAGACGTGTTTCAATCACAGCTATAAGGTTCTGAACATGAAGGATCGAAATGTGTTAATGTAAGATAAAAAAAGTTTGGAACTTTTGGCTGAAGATTACACAATGAAGTATTTCAGATAGTGCATTTGCTGTCTCTAGCAAGTCCATTAGTCGAATATGCTAAAAACTGATAAAGCTGGCAGCGAGTCATTCAAATTCGAAAATCATTTGAACTTTATCAGGACCAAATTCTGATGCAGGTCCTGCCGTACGCCAATCACGCTGTGGCGATCTAAAGCGAGCGGCGACTGCGTCAACTGATATGGCTGGCGCGGCGGTAAACGTTTAAGCAAATTGCTGTCGCTCTTTGTTTCCAGGTAGCGAGCTGTTATATCGACCCGGCATCAGAGAGCGGATTGCAAACAGCTTACCGGCGCCGTCTCTTTCAGCATCGGCGGCTCTCTTTCATCTGTGATACACCCGCCGCACCTAGCTTTTGTCTCGCAACTGCGGTCGCCGATAGCTGCCGGCTGACCCCCTTTTGTTCCCCGTCACTTGTTTCGTTTCATCTGGATTGCTCTTACATTTGGCCCTGACAGATTACGTGCATGCGTCAGTGCACCGTTGTGTGCAATATACGCACACATTTGCTAAAGGTATAGTACAAACAACTCTCTCTCTCTCTCTCTCTCTCTCTCTCTCTCTCTCTCTCTCTCTCTCTCTCTCTCTCTGTCATTTGTGTGTGTGTGTGTGTGTGAAATTTAATCGTGTTCATGTGGAAACTCGTCGGAACTTCTCTGTTGGATCAAAACAGGCTGACATTAATTTTAAAGATCTGTAAATAAATACTGGATATACTCCCGGGTGGGTAGGCGCATTACTTCGTTAAAAATCAGGGCTCCAATATTCAGAGAACATGGCGCTTTTTCGAGGCAAACGCTTTCCAGGTACACTTACACTAAGTACATTGCTACATTGGTAACGTGATTATGTCGGCAAATCTAGTACCCAGCACTCAGTGTCAACAATGACCTTTCTCTAAATTTTACTGTCTTTACCATTATACATCATGATGCTTTGGGACACTTTCCTAGAATGCTTTTAGTTGCAGACCATTACACACCTTGTTAATGTACTGTAACCAAATTATTTACTTTTCTCTAAAAATATGAGAGTCATTCTAAAGCGTGCAGTGCGTCGGTTCTGAATAACTGTCGAAAACCAAACCGTGTCATCATACCTGCTATTAATTCGATTTCAAATTTTAGTTCCTCTCAGTTCTCACTCGTGAAGCAATAGCTTTCTGACATAGCATCATATAACAGCGTTTCAAGGGATTTTCGTGGTTGCTATAAAATTTGAGAAGATTTAAATTCTTTCTTATAGATGCAAATAGTGCGCCTCGGTTGCACTGTGCTATAGTGCCAGACTACGGATCCTAGGGTCGCGGGTTCGATCCCTGCCAGGTCCTGGGATTTTTATCTCTCAATTTCCTCTTCTTTCCCCTCTGGCAGTATTGCACATGTGAAAAAAAAGTAGCACCGTGGTTCGGAACCCACGTTAAACTGTAGGTTCCCCTATAACTGGCTGGGTAAGTCAGTCCGAAGGTCGGAGGAGGGCAACGGCATACCACCTCCAAACAGGACAATGCCTAGTAAAGCACTGTGGTGTTCAAAACAGTCTTCGGATTGTTGACTGCTTTACCTTTTTTACATGCAAATACGATAATTCTGCCTTATATTACACAACTGCAATTCAATAACGAACATAAACCCCGCAATAACAACGTATTTTAAGAAAAGTCTGTACCTAGAACTCAAAAATATCGTAACACACTCGTACCAATATCAATACACCTGTACTACCAATAGAGACCACATTGCGACTGACACAGAAAGAAATTTTTAAAATCAAATTATCATAAACTATTGTTGACTTATACAATACACTTTTCAAAGAGATAATCATTTATAAATACGGCCCTGAACTAACAATATTGAAGATGCCATTTAGAAATTCATAGAAACAATAAAATAAGTTTTCTGTATTTAAAATGAAAGCAACTACGTTACCATTCAGTACTGTACCGGCCCCACCCTTCCCCTTGGTACTGAGCAGGTTAGTGCCATTAAAACACAAGAGTTTTCTGCGTTAATTTCGTTATTATGTTAGAGGATTTGTTAATGTAAAGACGCACATTCGCAGGACTGGGTTCAAATCCCGGCATGTATCCGAATAAGTTTCCCTAAATGGACGAGTTCAAATTCTATGACAGTTCTTTGATATACTGCCGATTTCCTCCTCTTCAACTTCGTCTAATCTGAGTCACGTATTTAGTGACTCGTCAGTCACGATAAACTTATCTTTCTTCCATGACCATGTCCCTTGAGCCCTTTGTTATTCCAAAAAAAGGTTACACTAATGGAGGTGGGAGACGAGGTAACTGCGGAGCAATAGCAATTTCCCCTTTAGCCTAACAGTGAACGTTCCATTACCAACAGTGTTTTCATCGAAGAGAAACCAGCTTTGATAGCGTATGAAAGTTTTAGAATTTAGTTTACAGTAAACTGTATCCTAGGGTCTCAAAAGAATAAGTTAACGTTGATTGACCTCCAGTCTCCATTCGTGCTGAAGTACCACAAAGCTCAATTTTGCCTTTCATAAATGTGTCGTTTATTGGAGACTGCCGTATGTCTAATCAGCTGATGTCATGTTAAATAATTGCATAACGTTTTTAATTAAAATAACAGGCATCAATGAAATTATATAACTGCTAAAATTAATATTGTAGCAGAAGTAATTTCAGTTTAAGAGCAAAATTTACACACAAAGAGAAAGAGTGGCACTGGGATGCATTATTGCTGATACAATAGCAGACATTTTCTGAAATACACTCGAAGAAAAATTTTTCAACAACCAAAACAAAGTACCAAACAAATTATATATTATTTTAGGTATGTGTATGACACAATAGTGTTAATAGAAGGAGATAATTCAGATAGGTAACAAATACACAACACATTAAATGCAATTCATTCAAAAATAAAATTTACAGGCCTGATAACAACAAAACAATAAATTTTCTCGACCTCAAAATAAAAAAAACATTAGCAACAAACACAAATTCAAAGTCTAAAGAAAACCTATATCTATAGATAATGTTATCAATGCAAACTCAAGCCACCAAAAAGCACGCAAATAGCGCCTACTCCCACACCATGATAAACAGAATGATAAACCTACCGCCAGAATGCAACACAAAAAGACTTCAAAATCCTACAATATGTAACTCAAAACAAAACGACTACGACCAAACAATAGTCACTCAACTATACAATGAACAATCCACACCAACAAAAACCCATATACGAAAAGAAATAACACAGTGAAATATCAACAGAACAAAAATTTAAATACGTAAAAACCACATTTGTAGGATATACCTCGTATCAAATTAACGAATTACAAGAAAATTCAAATGAAAGGCTCGTTTATCAGACACGTAACAACCTTTAGTCGCAATTAAAATCAGGTAAGACATATTTCCCAAGAATATACGAAATTATATCCAACAACTGTAGTAAAATATAATAGGCCATGGAGGTAGAAATTGCAGTATTAGATATTGAAAGCACACCAGAAAAAGTGAAAATAACCCATCTACTTTTTACCAACACTTAGAAACAGCGAAGCAGACAGTATATAATTTAGAACAGCTTTCGAAATTTTACATATAACAGCTAAAGGCAATTCATGAACATTCTGGAGGAAATCTAAATATATTTACATTCACCTAACCAGCCCGTCAGAAATACTAAATGAACATGTTGACTTGAAATACAAAAAATGCATAGAAAACTTCAATGGTATCTTCACCAAGAAAATAGATAAAAATACGAGAAAAGTCACAGATTACATGCCAATTTCAGGGCTCACCTTGACTGCCCGATACCACCCACCGGCTTTGACCAATTGCGACATGTATTACGTCATTTTGTCATAGATGTGTTTCTATTTATTTATTACTAGTCGCTAACTACATTGTAAATGTGTCAGAGATAATATTTATTAGAATGCATTTATTTATTTACCTACGCGATTTGTGTTGAACAATTACTACAGCGATAGGAAATAATTTAAAATATTTAATAACAACCCGAGTTATATTTATAAGGGCTGAAGTGCAGTTTATGAGTCCGCGATTGCTGTTTCATGTGTAGACGTTAAAGTTCGTGTCTGTGAGCTTATTAAGCATCGTTCTGTCCGCATCACGCCAGGTATTTTGTCCCTATTTTACTTTAATATTATACAGCACATTACTCTAGGCACTCCTATGACTGCAGTAAACAGATCTGTCTGCATCTCGTGAGATTTTTTTTTTTAATAAACTGAAACAGAAGATTTACATCGCGCTTTCGTAACATTTCTGGAAGCATTTTCTTCTCTAAACAGATTCCGTTCCCTCGACTTCATTTTTTAACAAAAGAACATTGCAAAACGTAGCTCCAGTTTCACACTTCGCTAGTTTCTCGCGCCGTATTTCACCAGTTTCGTATTTGTACTTCATTATTACGAAACAAGCTCTCCTGATGTTATATCGTATTCAAGAACTTCAATAAATGAGCCGTTTTCATGGAGATTTTGTGTCCTACATTGTGTGGAAGTGGTAATTACATACAGTGAAACGTTATCATTGCATGTTTTTTTCGATGTTTCATTTTTTTCAGTATTTCTATTTCTATTGTTTTTCTATTTAGAATTTCTCCCCCCAAAACCCCTTAATTCCTGCGTTAATCCCGTTAAATTCATTTACTTCTTTACTTTTTTTTGCTTAAATTTATATTTGTGTCGTTGTTTATATCATGTTGTTCTCGACACCATATTACATTCGCATCGAAATATGAATGTCGGTTATCGTCATGACGTTGTGCCTGACGTCATAGATCAAAGCAGACGGGTGGTATCGGAATATCCAATATTGAAAATTTCAGAAGGAAAGATAACTAAAATTTGTGATAGTTGTAGATATGTGTGATCTTTCTATCATTGATCTAGAGATCACTGATAACGATTCAGCTAGAAAGATCAGTAAATTCTCCAACACATAACAAAGATCATACATTCCAGCAACTACCCAAATAGGAAAAATTATCTTAAGTATAAACAAACAGCTTGTAACCATATTATATCGCTGGTTATCCGTCAAAGAGTTGTCAAACGTCAGTAAGAAAATCTTAAAACTTTTCGAGAACATATTGCTGTCATAAAGCTGACGTACAATCAAATAGATTGACAGCCAGAAACCCAACGATATGTATGTGGATGTCACGAAAATCTGACGTATGTATATTTAGAAATGTAAGTTATAATTACGATACTCGTGACATTCGAGTACCTGAAGATGGCAGTTATGCTGAAGTAATAAAAATAGTTATATATTAAGCAGCATTTGGAAATTTTATTGCATAATACTACATTATCTGTGCGCTGCTACGTATGCGGAGCAATGTCAAAAATTTCAATGATCTCATTTTTGTATAAGGTATACTGACTGATTAATAATTGTAATTTGTATTCCGAATTTTCAATGTTACGCGCATGGATTCGTTGCTTGTGTATTTGTTTCACCTTGAAATTAAGCCTGAAAGTAAAAAGTGGCAGTTATGATCACTGGAAGAGAAAAAGCGTTTAGAGATCAAGAAAGAAAAAATTCCAAAGGAGGTTCAAACGTAACTGGGGATATTGATAGTGAGAGCGACTGATATTTACTGTTTTTTTCCTATTAAATCTTTTTAATTTTAATTGTTATTACCAATAGCTGGTGCATCAACAACTTTCCAAATAAAAACCAAAGTTGAGCAAACCGATTTATATTTTGTGATTGTAATATTATAATCGTGACTTTCCACTCTGAATTTTGAAATTATAAGAATTCATAATCAGTGACCTTAAAAGGTTATTACATACTGATTTAAATGAAATTCGAAACAATTTTGACCGATGATTTCGGCCATATTAGAACTGCTATTTTGAATTTTGAAATTTTAATGTAAAATTCGTAATAAGCGGGCTCAATAACGTACATATATCAATTAACGTGTAAATCTAGAGATTTTTTTCTCGTTTTGCCCAAATTTTGTGGATCCATACCACTGTGTGTCGACACCTTCGTAGCGGGGCAAAGAGAGTGTGTTGTAACGTTGTTATTATAACCAGCGATAGCAAAGTCTCCAAATGAAACATAGAACCTGGCTTCGACCGTGTCCAATATAGTGAGTAAAATGATTCAGCTTTGATGCCGAGTACGTATCAAATAAATGAGCACGTCAGAACACGTCTAACACACGAAGACTGTGGTGTCGTATCTGTGCACGAATTTGTAAGGGCCAATACATGATCGCTGCAGTACGATGGAATCTTATTCCTTAGCTCTTGATCCTTAGCTCTTGTTCGTATTTTCTGACTCTTTAAACAGCTAATGTTTATCCATCGTACGGTACAATGAAAGAAGGCACGAAATACAGAGTTCAGTTAGCAACAAGGCGACTCAGAAGCTCAGCTTGTCACGTGAAAACCAACTGTTACATTCCACGAAGCACAAATTTAACATGCCAAATCCTTCGTTTCACACTTCTTAGGGTAGTAGAACGTGGAATGCCACGCTGTGACGTCACCAGTTCCTATTACGCGTGCCTTTTCACGTTCCGTGAGAGGACGGCATGAGGTAGTCCTGCTTGTCCCATGTGTGTAATATGACCCCATCATCTTAGCCTATTTGCTCTAACTGCTACATCTGTGTGTTCGTTCCCATTTTTTCTATGATTTCCTCATTGTTCCCCTCTAGTAGTACCTGTAATCATCCTTGCTATTTTAATACCTGTAACCTCAACGTTATTAACAAAGTAACCTGTATCCACCCAGCTTTCACTGTGCACTTCCAACTTCGTCTTAGTACTGACTTCTATCTCGCAGACGAGAGTAGATCATAGGTGAGTGTCTCACTGCTTTACCTTTGCTACACCTTGATTCCATATCTTTCACTATGCTGCCATCCTGCGAGAAAATACATCATAAGTACTTGAAACTGTTCACCTGTTCTAGCTTTTTCCTCCTATTTGACACTCAACCTGTTTAAATCTGTATCCGACAGACATTAATTTCTTTTGGAGGTTTCCAAATGTTTGCAAAGCCATAGGACCAAACAGCCGTGGTTATCAGTTTCGTAGCCTTACAAACCACTTAAAATAATTTAAGCTAAGGACCACAAACAGACACCCATACGACAGGGAGGACTCGAGCCGCCGACGGGGAGCAGACACACTCTCAGCAGCAAGGTGCCTTAAGGCGCACGGCCTCTCCTACACGGCTTTCGGAGATGCTGATCTTCATATAATAACACATCTCTAATATAGGTCGGAAATATAATATTGAAACTTTTCAGTCGAATCTGCCGTCACAACTAATGCGAGAATGCTTATTTTGATCCCACCTATTTTAATTTTATCCTGCAAGTCTACTGTTTCCAAGAAACGTTCCATCAGTAGTAGGAACAACAGTCGTTATAGACTTATCTTACTCCTGAAACTACCGTGCCGCGCGGGAATAGCCGTGTGGTCTATTTAGTTTACGTAGTTTGTAAGTCTAGGAACTGATGACTTAAGTAGTTATGTGCAATAGGTTTACAAACATTTTTTTGAAACTACCCTCAACTCTAAACTTCTGACCTGACAATCTACGTTAAGCCGTTTAATTGCCTGCAGAAATTTTCCTCCGATATCTTCCTTTATGAAAATACATATTAAGTACTTGAAACTGTCCATCTGTTCTAACTTTGTTGCTCCTATTTGACACTGAACCTGTTTCAATCTCTTTTCGACAATCTGCCTCCGTACCTCAGTGGCAGCGTCACTGCTGGCCGATGGAAGGTGCCCCAGTTCGATTCCCGGCAGAGGACTGGGTGTTGTATTTTGTCCTAATGATCATCATCTCATCATTATCAGCACGCAAGTCGCCCAAGCGGCAACAACTAAAAAGACTGGCAGTGCGACGGCCGAACAATCCCGTTTGGGATCTCCCGGCCTAAAATGTCATGCGATGATTTCATTTTTTTCTTTCTGACAGATCTTACTTCCGTTTTTGATATGCTGATTTTCATATCATAACCCTTACATATCTGATGTAGCTCTGAAATATTACTTTGCAAGCACGGAATCGAATCTGCTGTGATAATCAAATCGTCTACGTATGCCAGACTACATATTTCATTTTCAGCCATTTTAATTTCACCCTGTACACCTCCGTAGGGGGCCCTGGCTCGATTACCGGTCGGGTCGGAGATTTTCTCTGCTCAGGGACTGGGTGTCGTCCTCACCATTATTTCATCATCACTGACGCGCAAGCGCCGCGGAGGAGAGGCCGAGCGTATTGAGGCGCTATGCTCCGATGCAATGATGTTTTTGTTGTCTTTAGTATAAGTTAGTTTCTAAGTAGTTTATAAGTTTAGGGACTGATGACCCCGTAGTTAAGTCCCATAATCTTAACAAACATTTGACACGCAAGTCGCCGAAGTGGCTTCAGCTAAAATGACTTGCACCAGGCAGGCTGAACAAAATGTTCAAATGTTTGTTAAGCTTAAGGGACTTAGCTGCGGGGTCATCAGTCCCTAAACTTACAAACCACATATGAACTACCTTATACTAAAGACGATTAAAACATTCATGCCCGAGGACGGATTCGAACCCCCGACGTGGAACAGCGTTGTGGATCGCAGCATAGCGCCTCAATGCCATTCCGCCGCGGCAGGCAGACTGAACAAGACCCCAGTTTTCGTATAACGGTTATAAATATCATCATATCACCCTGCCAGAGCATGATTTTCAAAATATGATCGATAAATGGACCACTTGTAATGTAAATGCGACATAAAGTCGCGATAGAGGCAGGCAACCCCCACAATAATTGATAATGCTGCACTACCTGCACATGTCCATGACGCAAACAGCTTGTAACATCCATGTAAAGGTATATGTTCTGACGCTACTTTTGATCCTGCAGTTATTATCTATTCATATTCACGAAATGGATGACATTAACTGCGAATGGGTAAAGTTGAAAATGTGTACCCAGCCGGGATTCGAACCCGGGTCTCCTGCTTTCTAGGCAGTTGCGCTGACCCCTACACCACTGGGAAAACAGCGATAATCACATAATATATATGGTGTCTGTTCTTTCGGACATTTCTAGTGGGCAGGGTAAAGTTGCAAATTTGTATCTGGCGGGAGGCGTACTTGAGCAATTACGTGCAGGTGTGATTATCGCTGAGTCCCCAGTGGTGTAGGGGTCAGCGCAACTGCCTAGAAAGGAGGTGACCCGGGTTCGAATCCGGGCTGGATACAGATTCCCAACTTTACCCATTCCGTGAATATGAAAACATACAAATCTGATGATGGAATCTCGGAAACGCGTTATTAAAGAATGATTTCTACGGAAATGTTTTGCGACCTATTCAGCATAGCCGAAACACTACCAATTATTGAACTACTTGTTATATTAAAATGTTGTCTACTCGCTGTTAAGATGTAAGTTGTGACACGTGGTGCGCGGTGTGCTTGTTGCAGACAGCAACTTCGTGCTGGGCAACGCGCAGGTGCCGTCGCTGTACCCGATCGTGTACTGCTCGGACGGCTTCTGTGAGCTGACGGGCTGGGCGCGCGCGCAGATCATGCAGAAGGGCTGCGCCTGCAAGTTCCTGTACGGCCCCGACACCGCCGACGAGCACAAGCTGCAGATCGAGCGCGCGCTCGACGCCAAGACCGAGCTCAAGCTAGAGGTCATCTTCTACAAGAAGAATGGTCAGTACATTCACGCTCTGTCTCTCTCTGTAGTCAGCCACGTCATACCTAAAAAAATGAAAATAAATGCTTGGCTTGTTTTACAACCCACTTTAGGTTTTTCTGTAGTTTTATGATTTTTTGCAAACATTTCGGTCAAAAATAATACAAAAAATATGGACAATACCATTACAATTCTACTACTGTGATAATAGGCCTATGTATGCGCTCAATACGTAATTTTCTCTCTGACTGTATTTTAACAGTCAGCCAAAATTATTTGATATTTGTGTTTAGCTTTGACAAACATACGCTTTTTCATTTATGTATAAAGAACAGTCTAGAGTGCAACGAGTTTTTATTTTATTTTGTTTTCCGACTAGTTTCGGTCTTATTTTAGACCATCTTCAGCTTAATTTCCTGAAGATGGTCTAAAACAAGACCGAAACTAGCCGAATATATATATATATATATATATATATATATATATATATATATATATATATATATATATATATATATTGTTTTAATATCTTTCTCCGTTAAAATAATATCACATGTCCTGCTGTGGTACTGTGTCTTCTTCAAGGTTATTTTCTATTCCTGTACTGGTTTACGAAAAATCAAGTGATAGTGTCATATCGCCGTTATTTTTGCAAACATCTCTGAAACGGTTGCTGTTATGAACATAACAGAGCAAAGTTGTTGAGGATTTCCTCCTCTACAAACGCGTAGATTCAATTTTCATCTCAGGTCAACGGTTAAGGCGTTCATTGCCATTAAATTTCGTGCTGTCAAAAGTCCATCACAAATGACGTATTAGTAGTAATTAGCCTATTTTTTGTCAGAAACATTTTAAAAATGGAGGTTCTGGTGTCTGGAGGCCAGCAATTACTTCTGTAAAAATTTGTGCCGCTCGGTTGAACCTCGCAACCTAGAAATTCGAGACACGTTACAGACTTACATTGTCAAATCGCGATTATTTTTGCAATTATCTCTGTAACTATGAAGAAACATAACAGAGCAAAGTAGTAGAGAGCTTTCTCCCCTACTACTTCGTTTTTTCAATTTTCGTCTTAGATGAGCACTTAAGTCGTCATTTTCATTGGAAATTCGAACTAACAAAAGCGATCGCGAATGCCCACTTTCAGTGTTACTGCCGTAACCTAAAGTTGTCCAAAACACAAGAGAGCAAAGTTGTAGAAACTTTTCTCCTTTACAAATACTTTTATTCAGATGAACGGTTAAGGCGTTATTTCCAATTAAATTTCTTGGTGTCAACACGAACGTGTGACTAACTTATCTCTTGTCAGAAACATTTGGAAAAAGGAGATTTTTGTCACTGGCGGCCAATAATTACGTCTGTAAAAATTTGTGCCTATCGGTTGAACGGCGCAACCTAAAAAGTGGGAACACGTCAAAGACAGACTTTGTCAAATCGCCGTTATTCTTGGAAATACCGAAACATGAAACAACATAGAAGGGTAAAGTTGTAGAAAGTTTTCTACTCGACAAATTCGTTTATTCAATTTTCTTCTCAGATGAACATTCAAGTCAACATTTTCATTTAAATTTCGAGCTGTCAAAAGGCGATCGCTAAGGACCACTTTTGTGTTACTACCGTAACCTAAGGTGGGCCAAAAATCATTTTCCATGTAATGTGATCAGGGTAAGACCTAAAACATTTGATCGCAAGATGATAGGTCAACAGATACCTCCACAGGAAAATACGTATGATGTGTTATGTACGACACTGGTATATGACAGGAATTTCTTGTCGACCCACTTAATTTGTACACTTGCCCGATTTAGGTTTTCTTGTGGATGTGAAGATCACTCCCAAAAAAGTGAAGATATCATAAGAGTTTGTCACATACTACGTCGCAGTTACCTCGCATCGGACGGATGGACAGGCAGATAATAATTTTCTGAAAATGAAAAACTTAAAATTTTCACCTAAAGGAAGGCTCGAATCAAGGGCCTACCGCTCCGCACCTCCTCACGCTAGCCACAAGACCACAGCGCTTTTGTGCTCATGATATGCTTCACGTTGCTTATGTTTCGCTTGAGTGCTCAGTTTTTATATTTTGGTTATTTTTTCATAGTTACACACAACTTATTCTTGTTTTCCCGATTGATCTGTGTTCAGGTTTTCAAGGCCTATCCACTGCACCAACTTATAGTTAAATTAGAGTGGGTGCGATAGGTCGGTTCCGTTGTTAGTAGCATGCATTATAAGTTGGCGGCGACTTTAACCAGCCGACTATGGAATGAGACGTCTATAGTTTCACTACAGGGGGTACAGACAAGCAGTCTTGTGAACTACTGTTGACGACGTTTTCAGAACACTGGTTTGAGCACATAAATCGTCAGCACAAACACTTTGGAAATATTTTAGACATTGTAGCTACAAACAGGACTGACCTTGTCAATAATGTTACTGTAGACACAGTCATATGATGCCGTCATATCGACAACGGCCACCAATGTTAATAAAGCCGCCAAGAACTCTAGAAGAGTCTTTGTGCTAGAAAGAGCAGATAACCGATTGTTAGCGTCTCACTTAAGGAATTAATTTACATCGTTTAGTTCTGGTTCGTTGCACGGAGAGGAACTATGGGCAAAATTTAAATGCATTGTAAATAAAGCGGTGGAGAAATTTGTGCCGACAAAGTGGATTAAGGATGAAAAAGACAGACCGTGGTTTAATAGTAATACTGGAAAAATGCTGAGAAAGCAAAGGCAGTTGCACTTTCGGTTAAAAAAATAGTCAAGCAAATCTATGTGTTCTTAACTGCAGTAATCAACATATTTCTAGAGTCGTAACACATGACGCAAAATCATTTTTAAACGATAGCTTGGCAGAAATTCTGCTGACACACAAAAGCGTGATATTCTTCAATTACTTAAGCATAACAATGCTGTGCAACTGCCGGCTGTGTTAGTGAGCGCCACAGAATTTCCGAAATAAAGTTGAGTATTTAGATTTTGTGAACGGATACCCCTCCATCCCCGACCCCTTCCGCGGTTTCGGTGGCTGGAATTGACACGCAGTAGCAGGCAATAGTGTCAGAGATAGTGAAGTAATGATTTCTTTGTGCAGGTGACTATTGTCTGTCTTTCCTTGAAAACTTCTAAAATGCTACTGTTTGCCTTGATTTAAATTCTCTTAATTTACCTTTGCATTTTATCTTCTGGATTTTGGAGGTAAGCTGGACACAAGACATAGTACAAACAAGCAACTACTGACAAAATCTGCTGATATGATGAACTAAGTGTACGACACCATGAGATTTCAAGAATCATACTGAAGTACTGGCACTTTTTACTGAGAAGAGTGACGTTAATGATCGAATGTTAATTTTATATATAGTTTTTTATTTTTTATTTTTATTTTGTGTCATGTCAATAGAATGTCGAATAATTAGTGATAAGGGACGAGGAAAAGGTGAACGTAAAGACGGCAGTCAAACTACTGATAATTGGCGCTCTAGGCTTCAGGTGGTGTAATATGTTAACGTGAAAATATCGATTATATGTCTTCAAGCGTGATGCGATAGTGAGCGACGTATAATCATGTAATACTTTAAGTCCTCCCATATCTAAATCTCCTGGGCTGATATGATATCGATGGTATTCACGTGTACTCAAGGTTGTAGTAATTTCGAGAATTTTCCATTAAAAACTTATGGTCGCCGTCCGAACGACTTTTCAGTAATCTGTTACCAGTATGTGGCGATCCTCCTTTTCTTCACTTTATACATTTATATCTGTTGTGAACTTCATCGACGAAAAGTATATTTTCGTCACAATTTTGGAGGACGGCCATGTCACAAACAAATGTATACTTGTGTTGGCTTTTCGTTGTTTCCTGTAAAATTTAAGTTTATTAAAATTGTTTTTACAGTAGTAATTCACAACATCACAGATGGCATCTTCCATCTTGTAATACAAGACTCCAGAGAACCATCACGTAAACAAAAGAACGTCTAAATGCATGAGTTACATTTTCATCAATGGAGATATCTCACAACCAGTACTTTGCTGTCATAGTCCTTTATAAAACATCTGGAATTAGTGCTTAAAGATTTAAATATCGTGTGACAACAGTTTTCTTCGTAATGTATGATTTACAAAAATAACACCGATCTGCATAGTATTTGCCGTGATATTTTTTTTCTCAAAATCAGTGTCGTAATTAATTTAGTGAGTTTAAGGTTTCGCTGTATGCGACATGTGACTATCGGACTCGTTCCCCTTTTCTTTATTTTAATTAACCATAAACAGTACCACATTTTCAATTTTGAATACGTGATAAAGAGGAATAAATATTTATTCCCAATGTTGAAGTCTATTTCGCCTTTTTAGTATTGAAATATACTTAATAAACCATCTGGGATCGGTCACTACATGTTGTGTTCCTCTTTATCGTGCTGTTGAAGTTTCACTAGCTAGTTAGCCAAAAATAAATAAATAAAATACGCGAATGTTGCATTTTAGCCATTTTACGGGCAGTCAATTGTGATTTTAAAACCTCTAGTCTTTCATAATACTGTCTTACAGATTCTCTTGATTTAGATACAACATTTTTTATGTCCTAATATTAATACGGTTATTTAAATAATTGAAACTAGTAATCAATGATTTGTATTTTTAATTTGAATGACCATTTTTTTTCATCTAAGATCACCGGTTTCGATTTTTATTAAGACCGTCTTCAGATTCTATCCTAGATGAACGGAGGTCGTGGCAGAAGGGGCAACTGTTATAGATCACGATCGTAAAATTGGGTAGTTTTACAAATGTTGAAGTGTTTGTAAACCTGTTGGATCAAACTGTTGCGGTCATCAGTCCCTAGACTTACGAACTACTTAAAATAAAACGCTAAGTACAAAACACACACACCAATGCCCAAGGGTGGTCTTGAACCTCCGGCGGGAACTTCCGCCCAGTACATATCATGACGTCTTGGACCAGGGGGTCATTCCGTGCGGCCCGGAAGTTTTATAATCGTTACAGCCAGTATGTGTGCATCCAACGCCGTCCCTCTTGGTGGATGAGGTCTGATCTTAATATTGACCGAAATTGGTTTTCCTTACAATGGAAAAATATTTTTATGGCAAAAGACTATTTATTCAATTTTCGATTATTTGCCAAACAGTTGAGATCAGCGTAGAGAAATGCTTTCGAAAACTACTGTTTTATGTAATACGATCGGTGGCAGTTACAGGCCATTTAATAAAATGTCCAGCTGTCAGTTTCAGAGATCGCTGTCTCCACTCTGGCCATATCAATTATAAAGACTCTAACGCCAAATCCGAAAAAATCCAGCAGTTTAAATTGACAGTCTCAAAAAAGGAGAAAAAAATATCAGGCGAAGAGAGTACTGAAGAATTATAGGTATTGTGGAAGAAATGATAACTGCATTTATTGAGTACACAGTGTAATATATAAATACAGAGAAACGCTCATTTCCATTCTTGCAGTTTTTATTATTTAATGTCATTGCTTATGTACTTCATATACCTCCTTATTAAAATTACCATTCTGTGTCTTAGTCTGCTTCTCTATCACTTTCCACGTGTAACACTTTTTCGGTCAATTGATAGGAACTCTAATGAACTATTTTTTTAGGGGGATCTGGATTGTCAAGTTATTTTAAATTCTTATGTAGGCATTGTTTTTCTAGCTTGCGGTAAGTACTTTCTCTTATTTTTTTTCCATTTACAGTTATTCATCTTTTATGCTACATATTTCAAAACAGTCAAACCTGCATTAAATGTTTTTCGACTATACGTTTAGGACTGGTCAGAACCAATTTTCAAGTCCTAAGTGACAGGAATGTCACTTCTTACGAAGGCTAGAAAACAGATGTACGTAACATGACCATCTTTTTTAGAATACGAAGAGTAGTTTCATAATTTAGTGTGATGTGTAAATAAAAAGTCATCGTCATTTTAAATATACAAAAGGCATATCTGCTAATTTACAAAACAAAAAGTACCGTATTACTTTCGATTTTATTTGTGCAACATGATGAGGAATCAACTACTAGTATAATCCTGTGTTATCTGATCAGGAAGGATTTAGGCAGAGGGTACTACGTACCAATATTATTTTTATTACGTTATATACAACAAAAGAAAAATTTGCACAAATTTGTAACATAAAAACAAGAAATCACTTTATTCATTAATTTGCTGATAAAAAAGTATGTTTTGGAATAATTTTTTTCTGTTAATCACATAATGAATGACGTGTACCTTTATGACTTACACATAACTTCCCAGGCGGCATTTGGCCGTAGTCTGTATCTATAAATGTGAATGTCTGTTCGGTGTACGTTTATCACGTCTGAACCACAAGACATAAAGAGCTACAAATTAGTACAATTACTAATATCTAGCCCGGAAAGGCTTTATTCACGGTTTTATGGCGATCGGATACCTATTTATCTATATATATTAACGTAAACGTCTGTTCGGTATACGCTTATCACGTTCGAACGACAAGACGCAGAGACTTAAATATTTGTACAGTTACTAATTTATACCTGAGGTAGGTTTTAGGCGCGGTTTTATAGCGACTTGATAGATATTAAGTAATTTGAAGAATATAACACGAAATACGGAACAATAATTACTCTTTGAAAATGGTTTTATTGGTTGAATTGTTGCTTGAGGTTTGATAATAATAAAAGGGTGGAGTATATTGGGATGGAAAGTTATCGGTGTATATAAAATTCTACGTGTGTGTGTGTGTGTGTGTGTGTGTGTGTGTGTGTGTGTGTGTGTGTGTGTGTATTAATATTTCGCTCTGCAGCGAAAACAACAGAACGCAAACGAATGGTCTGTGTGTAATTGTTGTCCGAAGACTCCCGTTGTACACCATAGCAGTTCCATGCCGACAGCTATAAGGGGGTGGAAGATATGGTGGTTGAAATTCGTCAAATTATAAAAAAAATCGGATTGAAGGCCAGCAATGACGTTTGCGACTCTATAGCAAGAAAGTTACATACAGCGAAACATGATGCCACAGACCATATCTTAGGTATATGCGTACTCCAATGTCTTCTGCTCTTTCTCTGTAAGCATACGAATAAGGACATATAAGAATGAATAAATAAAGTAGTAAAAAAGAAATTTCTTTTAATACATCCCTTTAAAAAATCGATTTGACGTTTCGCGCATTACATCAAGTGATCGATCTGTCATATTATTACAATCATTATCGTTGAATTTCGTGATTGAATTCTACGAAACGAGTGCATTTTTACGTGTGATTTGATCTATACTACTTACTTTCCTGATAATGTTGATTAAAAATGTTTGTTTCTAAAGAAGGTATTGCATTTCATTTCATTCTTCAGAACCAGTCTGATAGCACACTACTGAAAGATGGCTTATCTATCATAATCAACCAACACGCGAGCGGAGCCGCGGGCTTAAGCTAGTATCTAGTAAACAAAGGTGTTGCTAACCATAGACATCGAACCAAGAATAAACTAATAAAATCAAACAATCTTTCTATAACATTTGTTTACAAACACATATAGGTGTTTCAGTAGTTGTATGAAGGGGAGTGGGGGAAAGGTACAAGCTCATACTCGCAAGTCTTGGCATAATTATCTGTTTGCTATTAATCATAACACTAATTTAAGCAGTCTTACCAATTAATCAGAGCGTTTAAAACTTAATTGTAGTAACATATAAATGTTTTATGACGTACGTAAAACTTATGGAAGGGCGGGGCGGGGGGGGGGGGGGGTTGGAATGTGAGGGCGGGTGCAGAGGGTGGGGCAATGAAAGTGGAGGCACTGAAAGTGGTTAAATGTGTTCAGTTACAAGTAATATACTGTTATTTTTTCGTGTCTGGCTTAAAAATATAATGAACAATTTCAGGGAGGATATTTAAGTAGTTATAGGTGAGTGTAGGAAGGGGTTAGGGGGCTTATATCAGCATGCACGTTTGTGTATGCTGTATAATTACTGCTAGAACATCATTTTATCGAACCATGTTATTTAAATACATTCATTTAATTACTTTGTAATATATCGTATTGAAACACACATTAGGTTTTTAGACAATCAACTCTGTTGAGAGGCCAGCCCGAAAATAGTTGTCAATCAAAGACAACATTTTATTCAACTTCGGCTGTTTTCAATATTTAACATAAACAGTGAAGAATTTACTATTCCTGAAGAACCCAAAATGCTGGAATTTCATATTTATTCATTGCTCAAAGTTTTTAATTGTATTATCAGTTCAATGTCAAATACTATAGTGAGAGAGTTCGTTAATAATATAGATTTTTCAAATCTTTTCTAAGGATGTTCACAAATATTGTACACTACTGGCCACTAAAATTGATACACCAAGAAGAAATGCCGATTATAAACGGGTATTCATTGGAGAAATATATTATACTACATCTGACATGAGAATATATTTTCACGCAATTTTGGTGCATAGATCCTGAGAAATCTGTACCCAGAACACCCACCTCTTGCCGTAATAACGGCCTTGATACGCCTGGACACTGAGTCAAACAGAGCTTGGTTGGAGTGTACAGGGACTGATGCCCACGCAGATTCAATACAATACCACAATTCATCAAGAGTAGAGACTGGCTTATTGAGACGAGCCACCTGCTCGGCCAGCATTGACCAGACGTTTTCAATTGGTAGGAGATCTGGAGAATGTGCTGGCCAGGGCAGCAGTCGAACATTTTCCGTAACCAGAGCGGCCCGTACACTGCAACATGTGGTCGTGCATTATCCTGCTGAAGAGTAGGGTTTCGCAGGGATCGAATAAAGGGTAGAGCCACGGGTCATAACACATCTGAAATGTAACGGCCACTATTCAAAGTGTCGTCGATGTGAACAAGAGGTGACCGAGACGTATAACCAACGGCACCCCATACCATCACGCCGGGTGATACGCCAGTATGACGATCATGCTTCCAATGTGCGTTCACCGCGATGTCGCCAAACACTGATGCGACCATAATGATGCTGTAAACATAACCTGGATTCATAAGTAAAAATTACTTTTGCCATTCGTGAACCCAGGTTCGTCATTGCGTACACCATCGCAGGCGCTCCTGTCTGTGATGCAGCGTCAAGGGTAATCGCAGACATGGTCTCCGAGACGATAATCCATTTTGCTGCAAACGTCGTCGAACTGTTCGTGCAGATGTTTCTTGTCTTGCAAGCGTCCCCATCTGTTGACTCAAGGATCGAGACGTCGCTGCACGATCCGTTACATCCATGCGGATAAGATCCTGTCATCTCGACTGCTAGTGATACGAGACCGTTGGGATCCAGCACGGCGTACCGTATTGCCCTCCTGACCCCACCGATTCCATATTCTGCTAACAGTCATAGGATCGCGACCAACGGGAGCAGCAATGTCGCGATACGATAAACCGCAATCGCGACAGGCTACAGTCCGACCTTTATCAAAGTTGCATACGTGATGATATGCATTTCTCCTCCTTACACAAGGCATCACAACAACGTTTCACCAGAAATATGAGAAATCGGTTGGAAACTTTCCTCATGTTAACACGTTGTAGGTATCACCACCGGCGCCAACGTTGTGTGAATGCTCTGAAAATCTAATCGTTTGCATATCACAGCATCGTTTACCTGTCGGTTAAATTTTGCGTCTATAGCACGTCATGTTGGTGCTGTAGCAATTTCAATGGCGAGGAGTGTAATTTCGTCGACGAGGAAGGTATATTAAAGGTAGTAGAAAAAATCGATTTCATGCATACATTATATCTGTAGAATACGTAAAACATTACGTAGTTCATGTATAATCGTGTCGTTTTACAAAGATGGAAGATCATGCTGACAAAATATACATTTAGTTTACGACAGCGACGCAACAAAAGCTATTACACGAAAGTGGAAGTACCACCCTGAAACTTAAGCTGTATTAGGGTCTCTTTGAAGTACGGTTATCGTGAGACAACAGCGATGATACGCCCACCATCAGTCTGAAAAATGGCAGTTTGTCACGCAGGTGGTGTCCGTCTGGAAGCGAGGCTGCAGCCACACCCTTGCCTGTATAGCCGCACGTGACAGCACGCGACTCTACTCCGCAGCAACAGGTGACTGGGAGAAGGCCAACTACCTGCCTTCAGTCTCCCCACAGTTTCAATAGCTTAAAAACTTTACTCAAAGATCTATAAAGTTGATTTTTCGTCGTAGTATTGCCACGGCTGTGTTACACGTAAAAGCACGGAAAAAATGAAATATCACCACAATTGATAGTATTTACTAACTTTCGCTTCCCAAATAACAGGTAGTCTTACCTGAGTACCTCCTGCAGTTACGATCGTTGCCAGCAACGGCATCTCTTCTAGCATGGGTTTCTGTTTTGGTAATAAATGAATAAAAATATCAACAGGGCAATACCAAAGACCATAAGTTGGACAGTTCAATGAAAACAGTTGATCAGTATATTCTTAAATTGACACATTGAAATATTAGTTAACCTGTTACATTTGATAATACGGATACAATCACACAAACTAAAATTCCAGCTGCCACAGAAATCGACTTGCTGCAGGACAATACAAAATTGAGGACAAATATCTGACTCGTACAAACCGTAATAAGAGAGAGTTTAGATAAAGACAAAATTTAAATTGTCTAGTCTTTCATTTCTGATTTGGCCATTCCATTGACTTTAAAACAAATAATAATTTTCTGACAAAACTACTTTTATATAACTTTTGCTTAGTTTCATAATTATGTCCAGAGCAGCATAAAGTAGGGTATTAATTTGATAGATACAATTTCTTGGTGAGTATACGTCAGCCCGAATACTTCTAGCTAAACTCCTCATTATTTCACATAGTACTAAGCCACTGCGAAGCATGTAAAAGTTGTCCTAATATGTATCAATCTTGGAACTATGACTAGCAAGTAAACCTACCCACATTCAATTCTGATAGGTTTTGAATATGTTTATGAACACGTAGAATAAAATAAGATGCGCCTATTTTTATATGTGCTCATGCTACCACAAGTTGATGAAACACCCCATAAGAAACGAGTTTTTCTGTAAATCAGTATCCCTGACACCTATAAAAGAACTTGGAAGAAAAAGGTTCGTGCAAATTTATCCTCGAAATTTGCCCCTCCCCCATACAACGTTTTTAATATACACATTTCACTAATAACAAAACGTATCTCTGTCTATGACGAAATCCATCAAACATGATGAAGAGATATTACAATGAAGTATTTGTCAGAAATATCTCTGTATCGTTGTACGCACGACTGATATGTGTGTGCACTTCAGTGTTGGGCGATTGTACAGCATTATAAAGACCTTTCCAGTATTTATCTAAATACCATTTTCTCACATATAAATTCAATTTCCTAATGAAGATGCGATAAGTTTTTCTATAATGTAGAAATGAAAAACAAATCAGTGGAGGAGGGCGCCCGTTTCAGCTTTTCGATTTCCGGCTCCCAGAATGTGCATTGAGGGTATTGTCACAAATTTTTTATTCAAACGCTTGTTATATGACTCTATTCCAGAAATTATTTGTCCGTTGAATGACAGATAAATCATAAAATGCGACTCCTTTTCTAAAGCATGTTCTGCTTCAGTTGACTTCGTTGTGTTGCGTAGGCGAAAACATCTCTCGTGTTCTAAACAGCACTGTTCAAAAGTCGCTCAGTTTTTCCGATGTAAAATTATCCACATCCACACGATGTATTGTCAACAGCCACACCGCCTCTCAGAGTCGAACTAAAGAATTTTTGCTGTAGGTTCAAAAAATGTTCAAATGTTTGTAGAGTCTATGGGACTTAACTACTGGGTCAACAGTCCCTAAACTTACAAACTACTTATGAACTGCCTACAACTAAGGACGGCACAAATATCCATGCCCGAGGGGGGATTCGAACCCCCGACCGTAGTGGCCGTCCAGACCGTGACTGGAGCGCCTCAGTCTCCTTTTTTTTTTTTTTTTTTTAGCTTTTTTTTATTTATTTAATTATTTTTTTTTTTTACGCTATTTTTTTTTGTTTATTTTTCGCTGACACCTACACCACTTTTTTTTTTTTTTTTTTTTTTTTTGCCACCGCCACTTTTGCCCTTAGAAAAAAAAATAAACTTGTCCACTTCAGGCGTTGGCTCCTACCTTATCCTAGTCCCAGTTCAACTAACCTAATTCTAATAAAGGGCAAGGAAAGCTAATAGGCTACCGAAAGCAGAAAAATAATAATAAAGAAAATAAAATAAAATAAAACTCATGAGATTTGGAAGAAAAAAAAAGCTGGGAAAACTTCTTCTCTTTTGTATTCTTTATTTATTTATTTAATCTTTTTTTTTTAATTCTTTATGTATATATATATATATATATTGTAATATATGACAAGAGGTGCGCCGTAGTGATGCCGCCGGCATACTTAAAATCGTCCAAACGTGTCTTCTCGTTGATTATTATGTTCCGTTGTGGGTTCTGTTCAGTTCAGGTTGGTTGCGTTAAGATTTATCTTCTCATCGCTTGGACGTTCCAGCTGCGAGGCGGGTCGTGAAAGGCACTCCGTAAAAAGTTGGAAAAATATTTCTGGTACTTTGGGTTACGGGTTAGGACGCAGTGTCGTTCATTAAGAAAGTTCCAGTATCCAAGTACTGATTTCTCGCCAGGATCAAAGAGGTATCGGATCGTGTAGCCACGAATCCAATTTACCGAGTGTGTTTTGGTGGTGGGGTAGAAAGTCTCCTCCGGAAATAGGAGCATGTTGATGTCGATCTGGGCGGGTGTTTGGCGAGTAAGGAACGCCAAAATTCGCCGAGCGAGCGTCCAGACATCGTTCGCCTGACCACAGTGGAACCTGTGGCCGTCTGTGTCGTCCACTCCGCAGTGAATGCAGAGGGGCGAATCGGCGAGATGGATCCGATGCAGGCGATGTCGGTTTACTTGTTTTCCGTTCACAGTGAGATACCAGGTTGACTGGACGTCTGATTCGAGAAAACGTTCGTAAATAGCTTTCCATATATGCCGCCATACATACTGTGGATGCTTAATTTCGATCGGGTTGGATGGTCGACACTGTTGTAGCAGATCATATACTGTTTTAGTCTGAGACAAACGAGCAGGTGGTAAAGATTTGTATACATAACTAAGGTCCAAGAAGAATCGTCGGATATGATGGAAGGCAACTGGAATGGCTGCAATCGTCACTGGGGCTACCAAAGAGTCCGGGGCAAAGGCATTGAATAGTATACCGGTGAGACTCTGTGGGCAACGTCGCCAGATTTTTAATTGAGAGCTGACGTAGAGCGCCGTGACTCTGGTCGGCACATGTGTTAGTCCCACCCCACCACGTTCCCGCGGGAGTGCAAGGGCGTCGTATTGCACTTTAAATATCAATCCGGAGCTGACGTAGGAGCCTAACGCAGCCAATATACGCCGTGCCAGGAGAGTTGGGATCGGTAGCACTTGAGCAACATGGGGTATGCGAGAGGCATGATAGACGTTCACATATTGTGTACGTTGAACTATGTCGAGGGATCGTAGCCGGTGATCTGCCAGACTTCCCCTGATTCTCTGAAGCAATCGCCGACCGTTGATCGCTGCTGAGCGGCGGAGATCGGCTGAAAAATCTATGCCAAGACATCTAACGGTTGTGGCTACACTTAGAGGAGCGATGCTTCTCTCTGGTAGGCCCTCGCCGATGAGCAAGACCTTGGATTTTGAGACGTTGAGCAAGCTGCCTGATGCCTCGCCATAAGTGGCCACCCACGTCAGGGCTGCCCGTACGTCGTTCTCAGTGCGTAGGTAAAGGACGATGTCATCGGCGTAAGCTGTACAACAGAATCGGTTCCCATGTAAACTCATACCTTCCAAACGTTGGCGTAGTCCCTGGAGCAATGGTTCTAAAGCAAAGGCGTATAATATAGTTGAAAGTGGGCAGCCTTGTCGGACGGATCGTGTTATAACCACGGGTGGGGTGAGGCGACCGTTGAACATGATTTTGGAGGTCGCGCCAGTCAGAAGGCGCATAACTACTGCAATAATGTCGCCAGGGAAACCCATGTGCTGGAGAACTGTCTGTAAGTAGGAGTGATCAACACGGTCGAAGGCCTGGCTAAAGTCAAGTGAAGCCAGGGCACCAGGAAGTCGTTGATATCGGGCAAGTGCTATCATGTCTCGATAGCGGCAAAGAGCCGTATGGATATTGTTGTCTCCTCCTAAGGACGTCTGGTCGCAGGATGTGACGTACCGTGCAACTTTCTTGAGTCGTGAGGCCAACAACCGTGTAAATATTTTCATATCGCTGTTAAGCAGAGTTATAGGCCGATAATCTTGTATTCTGGATGACCCGTTCGGTTTGTGTACAGGAATAATTATGCCTTCAAGGAAGGTTTTAGGGACATCAGTCGCTGGGGACATTAGTTCTTGAGCGATCGTCGTCCATGTAGGTGCTAACAAATAGTCAAAACTTTTATAAAATTCAACGGGAATACCGTCGGGCCCAGGAGACCTATTGTTATGCCCCATTTTAATTGCTTCTAGTACTTCATCGGTGGTCACGCCTTCCTGGAGTTCACGTGCCACCTCCACTGGGAGAGTACTTGGAATAAGTTGTGCGACTTCTGAAATCAGTTCTGGCGAATGCGGAACAGCTTCATATAGTCTTGTGAAATGGGCATGAAACGCCTGACCGATGGAGTATTGGGTATCGTGCCGGTGACCTTCCGCGTCAATCAGGGCGTGTATCAGAGCCCGGCGTCGTTTTTGTCTTTCCTGGATGAGATGGTACATCGACGGATGTTCTTCACCTATTCTATCATTTGTACGAGATCGGATGACAGTCCCTTCCAGGTGGCGGCGCATTATCAAAGAGATTTGGGCCTTTGTACGGTGAACCATCGTCTGCCTGGCTGGCGAGAAAGGCATCGTCACACATTCTCGAAGAATGGAATAATAAAAATTCAAAGTGTTGTTTCGCCATGTCTTGATGTCCCGGCCGTAATTCATCAGCGACTTGCGCAGCGTTGGCTTTGCACAGGAGAGCCACCAAGATAGAGTGGAGTTATAGGCATTACGACGGCGTAAACACTGTGCCCACGCACTTTCGATGATATGTCGACAGTCTGGAGCGGTCAGGTGAGACACGTTTAGTTTCCACAGGCCACGACTATGCCACACACGCTGTCGGACGAGACTAACGTCGCAGATATATGCCTCATGATCTGAAAAGGCTAAGGGCCAGACTTCCGCGTGACGGGTTCCACCTGCGAGAGAGCGGGTGAGGTATATGCGATCCAGGCGGCTCGAGGAATGGGCGGTGTAAAACGTAAAGCCAGGGCGAGTTCCGTAGAGCTTTGTCCAGGTGTCAACGAGTTGTAGTCTGTCGATGACCACGGAGAGAGCCGCACAGGGTGAATGTTGTGGCAGTTGGTCGGTGGGCCCTTGTGTCGAGTTGAAATCCCCGCCAAATACCAAGTCATCCTGTGGACCCATAAATAGCGGCGTGATATCCTCGGCGAAGAATGTATTGCGGTCTCGACGGTGGCTGGAGCCGGATGGTGCATAGATGTTAATGATACGCACTCCAAATACAGTAAGAGCCATTCCCCGAGCAGTGTGGAGGTAAACGACGTCGTCTGCTGGAATGCCATCGCGTAGGAGGATGGCGACGCCGCTGCCGGTGTCGGAGGCGTGTGAAACATAGCCAGTGTAACCAGTAGGGATGAGAAAATCAGCGACAAACACCTCCTGTAGGAGCGCAATATCAACATCACTTGAGTAGATGGTGTCTCGAAACATCGCCAGTTTGTGTGGGGCGCGAATGGTGGCCATATTCATCGTGGCGATACGATATTGCTGCGGATGGACACTTGCAAGGTTTACAGAAGGCGTTGCAGCGGCTCCCGAAAGTCGCTGACTTGCCGTGTCTCCCACAGTTGCCGCAATTTTTAGTTGGGTACCAAATCTGGTGCCTCCATGGGATGCACCCGCTCGGCCACGTTAGCTGTCTGATCCGCTCCTTCGCCAACATCGTCGGCCCATGATGTGGATGTCGATGATGTGTGCTGGCGTTGGTCTGTAACGGACGAGGCGCATGCTCCAAGCGGTGCTGTGAGGGTAAGGTCGTTCTTAGGTGCTGACATCAAGGATGGTATGTCCTGATTTGAGGTATGGTGCGTCACCGTAGGACTGTCCAGTGTGGCAGTATCATCCTGCTGCTGGTCGGAAAATGGTACGTCACTGTCAGACATTCGTTCGGTATCCGAAAAGGTCGTCTGATGGAGGCCGTCAGCGGAGGGTGTTCGACGGCGTTTCTTACGCCTCCGAGGTGACCGCTGTTTTCGGATGTGTTGTTCTGAATCAGAATTTGGTTGTTCCTCTTCTATCGCCGCACCCGTCTGTACGAAAGCGGACGTCGGCACCACACTTAGGTCGATGTCCATGATACCAGCAGAGTCATTCGGAGTTGCCTCTATTGTTGCCGGTTCTGGTGAGGGCGCTGGAAGCGGTGCTGTGCTTGTGTCGTCAGTATTTTCTTCTGCGTTGGGTACAGGCAACGTAGGTTTAGGCGTAGCCTGGAGTTGTATTACGTGGTTCTGTGCAACTGCAGCGTAGGTGACGGGTAGGGACGTGACCGTTGTTGCTGAGGCCACCTCACCTAGTGGTGTCTGTACCAAACGTCGGCGCATACATTCGGACCGGACATGGCCTTCCTCGCCACATCCTGAACATGTTCGTGGCTGGCCATCGTACATAACGATGGCCCGCACACCACCAATCATCAGGTACGACGGAACGTGTTTCTTCAGCTCAATCTGTATCTGACGCACACCATTTAATACCTGGTAGGTCGTAAATGTTTGCCACTTTTCTGCGAGGTGACCAACGACGTTACCATACGGTTGGAAGGCTGCAATGACCGTTTCTTGAGGTACTTCAAACGGGAGCTCAAACACCCGTAGAGTACGTAATCCGAATCCTACATGATCGACCGTTACGGCACCGATGTGTCCATCAGAGTGCTTGAACTTCAGTCCGGTGTTATGTCGTTGGACAACTTCAGTGCATAGCGCTTCTGTCGTCATCTTGATATAGACGATGCTTCCCGTGATTGAAAAGTGTATTCCGATCACGTCTTGTGGGTTCAAACGAAGATCTTCTCGTATGAACTGTTCGATTTCAAAAGCTCTTGGTCGTGGATGTTCAGCCTGAAACGTTACTTTGATCGTCGCACGGCGGTAAGCGTGCGCCATGAGGTTCGTGAATGCGGGACTCAATACACACAAATACCGCGACGCGGAAGTAAACAAACCCCGGAGCGGAGCGTTAAGCGGCGCGCGGCGCAGGTGCGCACGCTAGCACGGCCCAAGGCCAACTCATTAACGAATTCGCCCCCGGGTGGGCTCGAACCACCAACCTTTCGGTTAACAGCCGAACGCGCTAGCCGATTGCGCCACGGAGGCCCTGTATCCTCGGCCACCGCGGCCGGCTTGCTGTAGGTCTGAAGATGAATCAGTTTTATGACTCTTTAGAGATCGGATGATCTCTCCTATTAGTTTGCCACAGGACCGAAAGAACGTAAGCCTCCACATTTCTTCCTCTGATTACAATTTCGTGTGGGTGGGTTTTCGGGAAACGTGTCTGACACGCTCGATTGCATTCTACAGTGGTCAAAACAATATATATTCAGATATTGATTACAACTGTAATTTGTGCGTGATATAATATGATACTTCGCTGTCTCAGCTATTTACTTGAGGGTTGCATGGCATTTACCCACAAGGATCCATCAAGGGCCTTTGCTTTTTCTTATGTACGTTAATGAATTCTCATCAGTTATACTACCAGAAGCAGAGTTCGTTTTGTTTGCAAATGATATAAATATTGCAATAAAAAGTACGTCAAGCATAGTTATAGAAAGGTCTGCTAATGATATTTTCGTGAACATTAATAAATGGTTTAAAGTCAACTCATTGTCATTAAACTTTGAAAAGACTCACTACATGCAGTTCAGACCAAATAAGAGATTTCCCGCCAGCTTATGCATTAAGTATGAAGAAGAGCAAATAGAAGAGGTTGACAGTATTAAATTCCTGGGATTACAGCTTGATAATAAATTTAGTTGGGAGGAGCACACCACAGAACTGCAGAAACGACTCAACAAATCTTTATTTTCAATACGAGTGTTATCAGACATAGGAGACATAAAAATAACAAAGTTTGCATACTTTGCTTACTTTCATTCCCTAATGTCATGTGGTATAATATTTTGGGGTAACTCTTCAAGTCAGTCAAAAGTCTTCAGAGTCCAAAAACGTGTAATACGTATTATCTGTGGAGTAAATTCACGAACGTCCTGTAGAAGCCTCTTCAAAGAACTGGGTATATTAACTACTACTTCTCATTACATTTATTCCTTAATGAAATTTGTCACAAATAATACATCCCTTTTCCCAACAAACAGCTCAGTTCATACATACAATACTAGGAATAAAAATGATCTACACAAGGACTTGAAAGCACTTACTTTAGCTCAAAAAGTGGTCCACTACTCAGGAACACGCATTTTCAATAATTTAACATAAAGTGTAAAAAATTTAGCTACAAATAAAGATCAGTTTAAGAGGAAACTAAAAGACTTTCTAGTGGCCAACTCCTTTTACTCCATTAGTGAATTTCTAAATTGTACCAGATGATGCATGTACTCATATTATATTAGTATTATTATATTATAAGCTATTAAAAAAAACAACAAAACAAAAAAACACCTTATTATCTGTATTTATAATATTAGTGTTACCTATTATTCAACTTGTAAATTTTGTTTCTTGACATGTTCCACATCCACGAGGATCTCTTCAACATGGATCTACGGAACGAAAAACTAATCTAATCTAATCTAAGAGCGAGGCACCATGGTGCCACCATAATAGTGAAAAGTCATTCTCATTACCATTTAATACGGTGTGTGATCATCTCGGACGTCCAATACAGTTGCACACATAAGTGTCTTAGATATTAGGTGGTTCTCAATCATCTCTTAAAGGATATTTGGTCATTCATCCATGATTGTAATATCCAGCTCTTCAACCGTTGTGGGAGGTGCCGGCCTGATTGCAATGAGTGCCAAGTGCATTCCTGACATGCTCCGTCGGGTGTAAGCCCGGTTGAACAAGCTGGCCACTCCATTCGTTCAACTCCTTCAGCTTCAGGCATGTTGTCCATCAGTGCAACTCAGTGGGAACGAGCATATCGACCACCAGAAGAAACCCATCTCTATGAAACCAGCGTAGGGCACAACCAAAGGTCGAACGATCACGTTTCTATACCTCTGCGCAGTCAAAGCGTCATTATGAACTACGTAGAGGTCCGTGCGTCCGCTAATACTGACTCCTGCTCACACCATTCGTCCACCACCACGACACGGTGATGCTTCCTGCACATAAACAGGATTGTTCCGAGTTCCACTTTCTCTCCATATGAGGGAACGACGATTGTCCGACTCAACACAACATCTTTACATGTCTGTATGGATACGCCAAACGTCGACATTAGCGTAATATTCACCACAAATATTACGTGCAAACAAGTAATAAACACACCACAAAGAAAACTCGAAAAACCAGAAGCTAAGAAAAAGAAATATAATCATGACAAGTTTTACAATATTATTACAAGTAATAAGTACAACACAGTGTGATTTTAACGTAGCCTTAATCTAAGAACCAAAAAGAAATCCCTCTGATGATACTACAAAAGGTGCTGAAACATGTTTGGGAAAAGTAACAAAAATTGAGGTATCTTGCATACGGCAGATTATCCTCACCATTGTTTAAACACACAGGGAAAAAAGAAGAGTATGAACACCAAAAAGATGATTGTTTCAACGGCCATCCAAAGTAATAAATGTTCTGACGATGATATAGAACGCTTCTAAACAAGTAATATAAAAATAAATTTACCCACTCAAGTTTGTATTTGTTACATGTTACTGATCGGTGGCTTTTTCCAAGGCCGATTAAAAAAAATTCCTTGCATTTTTCTCACCACATTCAAAGAACACTCTAAGCATATTATTGTTATAATGGGAGCGTAGCATATACAAGTAGACACTACTACATGAAAGACAGATACAGTGAAGATATTTGAGGAGACTGTTGTGAAATAGTGAACAGAGCAAAATTTAAATTCGGATCTAGTTGGAAAGAGAGAATTATTACTTTAATGTTCTTGGTCGAAGTACAAACACTAGAGTCTAACTGAATATTTGTTTCTAAACAGGGACAACTCATTAAGCTTACTACCATTGACAACAATAAAATTCTTTCTCTTGTAAATGTATAACTCTATAAGAAAAGGACAAACTCCCGACTGACTCACTGACTCGTCATCGCCAGAAGTAGGTCATTGATGACACTAACATGAAATTTGCAGAGTGTGTTGATCTAATACCGTAGGCGTCGTTTCAAAAGTTAATTTTAGATATTTCATCCCTGACGGGGTTCAATAGGGGACGAAAGGGCTTTGAAAGTATGTCGCTAGACAGGCAATTTTTAAGCTAAACCTACGAAAATTCGTATCTGAAGCCTACGTTCCCACTAAAAATACAGGTGTTTCAGCTTTATGGAAATTGAACCCTTACGGAGGTGAAATGAGTAATAGGTTTGTAAAGTAAACATTATTAAAGAAATACAGAAGCATTTCAGATTCTCAAACTGCGAGAATTGGTATTTTCAAAGTCAGATATAAGGAACTAAGTCATACATTGTATTTGAAAACTCGGCCTCTAAGGGAGGATAAATGCGTTTTATGAAATTAGTTCATTATTAAAGTTCTTCTAAAGCTAAATCTATGAAAATTTATATTTACCATTTTGGGTAGAATGAAAAAATAATCTGTTTCGGCATTGTTTTTTAAATTCGACTCCTAAAGGTGTAAAATAGAACGTGAAAGTCTACGCCAATAAGCCCTGAAACTTTAACTTTTTAGAGGGTGTTGACGTTATACAGAAGATAATTTTCGAAAGTCCACCGGTGACGGGCTGAATCATGGGACGGAAAGTTTATTTGTAAAATGACGATTTTAAGGCTATTGTGAAGATAGAGCTACGAAAATTGGTATTTGACTGACCGGACAGACAAAAAAAAGTTGATAAACTGGTTTTAGAAATCAGGATGTGAAATGAGGGCTGAAAACTTTTGTGAAAGGGAATGAAATGTTGTATTTGGCTTTCGGTTAGAAATTACAGAAATACATTTTACAATGTTTGTTTAACATTCATTGTTCATACGCTCCTCCGATGCCTGTACATTTTTGACCACACTAATGTCTTCAAATTCCCCACAGCACAAATCGAACGATGTCAGGTCTGGTAACACAAAGGCCATGCTATCAGAGCGCCTCGACAAATCCACCGCCTGTGCGTTTCGGTCAGACACTGTCGCACGATTCGTAGAAAACAATTTGTGCTACTGTCTGCTTAAATTGCAGTCTAACGTCTGCAAGGGTAAGGTCCTCCAATAGTACTGGTAATTATCCTCATCGATAGGCTGATTGCCGTGCGAGAATGGATGCGCGCTCTTAGGCGCCATATCAGAGACTGAGCGACCGCTCCCGTCGGAGGATCGAGTCTCCCTGCCGCGGTGGAGTAGCCGAGCGGTCTAAAGCATCTCGCTGCGGAGCGCGCGGTTGCTCGCCGTGGAGGTTCGAGTCCTCCCTGGGGCATGGGTGTGTGTGCTTGTCCGTAGGTTAGTTTACCTAGGTTCAAGTATTTTGTAAGCTACGGACTGATGACCACGCAGTTTGGTCCGATAGATTTACAGAAATTTGAACATTTCGAGTCTCCCTACGGGCATGAGTGTGTGTGTGTGTGTGTGTGTGTGTGTGTGTGTGTGTGTGTGTGTTATCCTAGGCATACATTAGTTTAAGTAGTTTGTAATTTTATGGATCGATGACCTCAATAGTTTGGTCCCTTGGGTTTACATACATTTAATTTTCTATCCGCTACATTATTATTGCTTGAGGGTTTCCACCTGCCGAACTGTGCATTGAATAGCTTGCGAGAAGTTTCATATTTCAAGTCGTAAGGCTTAATTAGATACACCTGGGAACGAAAAATTAAATCATAGTTATTTTATTTTTCGTTTTAACCCTCGCCCTAAGTTGGGTGGCATGCGTGGAGTTATTCTCTGCGTTTTTTGTGCCGTAAAACTAAAAATAAAATAAGCAATTACATTTTAATTTTTGTACAACCCACATTTCAAACCTTCATTTGGAAAGATTTCATCTGACCAACGGTTTGTCAGCGTCATTGTTCGTGAGCGGAAAGATATGTTGTGACAAGTTCACGTCTTGCAGGTCAGTAATGGTGTGGATGCGATTGATAGAAACTATCGAGTGCAAGTCAGAATAAAAACAAGTTCACTATTTAGTGTTGCTTATTCACTTTTGTTACTGGATTGACGATGGAAACTCGATCATGGAATAACTGACGGAAGTGCATGATAAAGTTAACTGAGTTAATTTTTTATCGGATATAAACGCATATACTGTAGTCTTTTCTATAGGACGAATTTTATTCTATGGTGAATGACATTTTGTCTGTTAAACGGGCCTCGCTCTGGAATGATAAATATAACATGCCGATCTTCATGGAGGGAAATATGCGTCATTTGCCATACACTTTACGGCTCGGTGGCCAATTTCGCTTCCCGGTTAGGCCTAGGAGTTTTATCTGGCATTTTCACTTCTTTCACCAATGACAATATTGTGAAAAATATCGACTTGTACCCTGATTCGTGATCCACGGTAAACTGTAGAGCAGTCCTATAACTAGTTGAATAAGTCATTTCAAAGGTCGGAGGAAGGCATCGGTATACAGGACCATGCCTAATAGCATTGCGGTGTTAAACGGATTGTTGACTACTTTATCTTTCTTACCTTTTTGTCACATTTCTTTCATTCTACTCTATCAATAGCTCAATAACTATGAAAATGAATAATAAAACTGTTTCTTTAATTATCTTCAATGTTGTTCCCAAACTTCTCCAACAGAAACATTAAAGCAACGGTAAAGTTTTATTCACTTCCTCGTTTTACTACACCCTAAACATTAAATTTACTGGTACGATTTAACGATTAGCCATTAACTGTAACTTTCAATAAATGTCCTGAAAAGTGACGCTCCAACTTTTAACGAACTTTCTAGTAACGAATCAGCGCTTAGCGATTTTAATTTTTTGGTTAACGCTGACCATTTATAACATAAGAGATCCTTCACTTTTTCTTTTACTACCTTCTACCTAATTATAAACTTTATTCGCCTTTCTGCCACTCTTTATTTCCTCTCTTTGTTTCTTCTTAAGATATATTCTGTGTTAACTATGTATTCCGTACATTTGTTTACATACGGAGAGGTGAGCTGTGCAAGAACAATAGCCCATATTTCTATCCATTTCCTTGTGATTCATCTTATTTCTTTTTTTGTAGCAGTGACATTTGTCACCATATTTTAGATATACCACGTTCAGAATCAGTTTTCATCTTCAACTGTACAGTGCTAAACTAGAGGCTTGTTAACCATCATGTGGAAGACATTCTGTGTTAACTGTAAGGACAACGGGACCAAGTACCTATCACAGAAAGAATCTTTGCTCCGGAGCGTTTTCTCTGATATTCCAGGGAGGAGACGAGGCTTTGTGTACCTTGAGTTTGCAGAGAAGACCTTGAGGGCGTCAGAAAGTTTGCGTAAGCGGGCGGAGCCACCACCGCAGAGAGAATACTGGATCTGTCAAGTTTTTCTCTTGAGAGCGCGGAGACGATGGACTTTTCAGAAGTACACTCTCCTCTATTGTTACTTCATTCCATTTACAGCTACACGAAGAGTTTTGGGGCGTGGCACCGTGAACTTGGCTCCTCTCAACTCATTTCACCATTGTGCCTTTGTGTTTTCAGTGTCAGATGATACCTCCTTTGCTTTGTCCAGGGACATTGTGAATAAATACCTACTCCCTTCCCCATCCCCTGCGGGGTACGTGTGCCTTAAATTTTATCAGTGCGCCGTCAGTGTTGTACCACTGTCTGTGTTTAGTGCTACAAGTGTCTTTTAAAACCTAAGCAACCACCGGAGGCAGAATATTTGTGTTGCCGTGCGTTTTCATAAGTGCCATCGTCGTCGTCCTGTGTGCTCCAACATTATGATTTTAACCACCTTACATTTTAAACATCTGCTTATATCATATTTTAACCACCATGGCTTTTTAATTTTGAATGTGTATTTTCAAACTCTCTGTGTTATGTATATTGTCTTCAGTTTAACCTCCTGTCAAGTTTTTAAAATCAGCATTTTATTCTCGCCGTTCAATGTTTTTTATAACATTGTCAAATTATGTAAATTTGGTTGGCTGAAGAGCAGCACTCAAGCTGTTGCCAGCCTGCCAACACATGTGACTTTAATCTCAATAAGAAAAAAAATTACATTTCTTAGCCGTAAGACGTATTCACTCAAGTTTTCATTTTATGTGAGTAGTTACTTGAGTGACTGACAAATACCTAGTAACTTATGCTTCAACGTATGACTGCTGTCAGGAGGTGGAGCACTGATCATACAAACCTAACGTTAGTATAAATAAAGGACAATGTGACAGATTTCCTATTTCAGCTGTTTCAGCTTTATCGCCATCTTCAGTGAATAGAAACTATTGTATTTAACACTTACGTTACATGTACAGGGTGATTCAAAAGGTTGCGCACAAACGTGAGGTTATAGAGCGGTCGAAATACAACAACTTTCGATTGGAAACTTATGTTCGGAAAAGAAATTTTGGGTTAATACGTGAGTGGAACTTTGGCAAAAATACAGGACAACAACCGTTCATTAGGAGCTTATGGATATACACTTACGTTTCAACGAGTCACTGTGTTCCATACACCACTGCATGAATTTATGAGGTTACTCCCCCTCTGTTTACATAATAGTACTTTTCAGTGCAGTTCGTTCCTCCTGGCACCAACCTTGGGTCTTCGTCCAAGAAGTTCTTCCAAACTCTTATAGGATGTACCACTTATCGTGAGTCGTCAGATGTGGATAAAATTGGACGGGACACTAGCGCACTCCACTCGTCAATTGCTTGACGTAGTCAGTGACACCCTGCGCGTTGGATCGGAATGGGAGATTCAGTTGCATGGCCACGCCGCTCTCCTGATCTCACGCCTCTTGACTTTTTCTTCTGGGGGTGTATCTAAAGCCAGTATACTAGACACCCGTTCCCGACGAAGGACAACTGATCGGCCGAATACTTTCAGTGTGTGATGAAGTCAGTGAGATGCGTAATGTGCTTGTAAGAGTGTGCCAGAATTTTCTTCGATTATGTTAAGCCTGTATTCAATCTGGTGGTAGCCATTTTGAGCATCTACTGCTGAACAAAGTTTGAGAGTAAAGTTTGATTTGCTTCAGTGTGAGCACAAACAGTTTACTGTCCAATCTGAAATTCCCGGGCTATTACTGCCCAGGATTACTTTCCAGACCATAAGTTCCTATTCGAAAGTTGTTGTACTTCGACCGCTCTATAACTTCCATACGTTTGTGCGCAACTTTTAAAATCACCCTGTACAGTGAATTGTTGTCTTAGATAATAACGTCATATCCACATTATTTCTCCACTGGGGATTAATGTTTAACTTATATTAGCAACTACTACATAGTTATCTTTCTACAACGTCAATGTTGGATTTTAATTAACTCAATAATTTAAATCTTATATACAGAAGCGATCGTGTTGTGGCAAAATGTTAACATTTCTTTATTGTATTGCACTGTTTGGCCTTTTGTACAATATTTAACTTGAGCTATATATAACGATACATACATCAACATTCTAATTATGCGATTACTTCTATGATTACGAAAAATGCATAAATGGAAGCCATAAAATAACGAACGGTGTCACACCATGGTGAGTGCATTGTAAGATTTTTGTTTTCCTTGTTATATGCGTTTCTTTTTTCCATTCCGTACCCCTTATTTCACTGTTCTGTTTTATAATTGTTGTGTTACATCTGTCATAAAGATAATCCGATGATACCCCGCTGCAAGGGCGATACGCACCATTGGGAATTAATAAAATGCTATGCCAACCAAGAAGGCTTTTATTGAAAAATATAATTTCACTGGTTACTGTAATACACCGTGGATTGAAAATCAAGTTATTTAAAAAATATTTCTCCAGCTATTGAGAAGAACACTTGGCTACTCACAACAACACTTAAGAATAATTTCAAACATTTCCTTCAGTTTTTCTCCCTTACATTCATAAATCTGATTATTAAATGAATTACCTTTTTTTTAATGCAATGAGATGTTTAAAGCTATTTTGTACGTGGGACATCGATTGTTAAGGGTTTGGTAATTTAGTAGGTAATGGAGTAATTAATGTAATACCTAACTCCTACGATTCATTGAATTTTAAATCAATATGTCGGTGACAATATATCGTTAATGAAAATGTCTCTAATATCTACAACCTTTAAAATATGGTCTTAGTTGTAACAGTAAGGAAAGCAACTGGGGTTTACTATAAAGCTGATAATTTGCACTGGGAGACAGGCGTGTTATTAGTGCATCATTTTTTATGCCAAAATGGATCATTTAGAATTGTTTTTTCTTCTCATTATTATTTTTCTTTGTATGTTGGATTGCATCATGTTCCTTTACCCGTTATTGCTGAGCTGAGTCGTATGTGCTGTCTCCCATATCTGGTCTTCTTCTCATATTCTTGTTTCCGCCTTCTACTTCCCTTAACCTTTTTCGCGTGATCATTCTTTTCCTTTCTAACTACAGGTTCTTTCGAAAATTTATTTTTGTAATTGGTAAATTTATTCCTGACCTGAATTTGGTTGCTATATATAATTTCGTTACTGAGTAATTTTACATAATTAAGTTTTCCCCTGAAATGTTGTTACCGCTGTCATTTCAAATGTGCTTAAAATATACTTTTTTGTGTCTGCTCTGGTTTCTACTGAATAGGTTAAGACTGACTCTTCCTGGGACATTAAAGAAGTGTACTGAAACCGATTCGAACCTGGGACGGCCGGCCGCGGTGGCCGAGGGGACTGACGCGCTCCAGTCACGGTCTGCACGGCCACTACGGTCGGGGGTTCGAATCCCCCCTCGGGCATGGATATTTGTGCCGTCCTAGTTCATAAGTAGTTTGTAAGTTTAGGGACTGATGACCCCGTAGTTAAGTCCCATAGACTCTACAAACATTTGAACATTTTGAACCTGGGACGTTTACCTTTCGCGGGAAAGCACTCTATCGACTGAGCTATCCCGGCACGCTTCATGGTCCGTCCACAGAGTTTCACTTTCGCCTTTACCACGCCTCCTGTTGTCCAAACTTCACAGAAGTTCTCCTGAAAAAGACGCTTCCTGTAACTTTGAAATGCTGAACTTGCTTACCAGTTGTTCTCCTAATAGAGAAGGCCCGATGATTGCGGGACAGTGTGTGAAACTGATTTTGATAACACAAATTTGTACAGATATGTATGCTATGATGCGTTTTCTGACCTCCTGTTGTCCAAACTTCACAGAAGTTCTGAAAAAGACGCTTCCTGTAACTTTGAAATGCTGAACTTGCTTACCAGTTGTTCTCCTAATAGAGAAGGCCCGATGATTGCTGGACAGTGTGTGAAACTGATTTTGATAACACAAATTTGTGCAGATATGTATGGTATGATGCGTTTTCTGACCTTCTGACACAGTTTCCATGTTCCCCTATGGCTCGGTGAACTTCTTGTTAGGTCCCGAGGCTAGAAACAAAAGTATGGCCTCTGCTGACTTCATGCAGACTTAATAAATTTATGTAAAAGCACAGCAGGAAAATGAAAACTGAAGGAAACACACTTTTTTTCAGACATGCCGTGCATTAGATGGTATTACGCCTAATGGGAATTTCCAAATGCATTAAGAACAATAGAGTGGTTGCCCCTCGGCTCGGCAACCTGGAGGCAAGAGTTTACGGTCTGCCCGTCCTTCCTTGATGGGAGTTGGTACGCTCTGTCCCAACAATGTCGTATTTATTGACTTGGCTTCCTTGTATTTCAGCAAAGATTGTAGGCACTGATAAGAAACTTTTACTTGGCATTGAACTGTATGTTCTGAGTCTATTTGTCTAATTGTATTTCAGCCACTGCTTTTGGAAATAAATTTTTAAATATGCGGTTAAAATATTGTGTGCTTTTTTCACGTTATCCTAAATAATATTAATTGTACATAAAATTATAGTCTTCTTTTAGTTCAGTAGACGCAGGACATTGAAAATCTGAATACTCTTCTTGAAGTGGTATCTGAGATTTAGGGAAACATGCAACAGAAAATATAAATTTTCAGGAATGGCTTCTAACGTTTCAAAAGACTGTAACTCAATTTATATATGCTTCATTTTATATTTTTGTCACTCAGAAGCACCCTGCACCATACTGCATACCATCCTCGTTCTGGACTACCTAGTGGCCAGGTGTGCTGCATAATCTGCTTTATCGATGCAAATTTTGTCCAAGTTCGAGTTCTCTGTTGCAGTTTGTTCCAGGATTGATTGCCATGTGCTGTAGCAGTTTCACCCTACCAATGCTGCCAAAAGCAACAACAGCAACACTGACCCCCACATTAAAAAAATTGATTACTGAACGATTCATTGGTATTTTAAGTCTGACCAAGAAGACAATTCTTCAATAATTATTGATTTCCCAAGTCTCAGTTAATAGGTTTTATGATATCAATGACTGCAGGTGGGATGGAATGTTTATGGCTTTATGAAGTGTTTGAGTACTGGTCATTGCGGAGATTGAACCAAGAACGCCACGGCGGAGTGTCCGAGCGCATTGAGGCGCTATGCTCCGATGCGCGCGGCCGTTCCCCGTTTGGGGTTTGAATCGCTCCTCGGACATGGCCGTTTTCCCGGCCGCGGTAGCCGAGGGGACTGAAGCGCTCAAGTCACGGTCTTCACGGCCACTACGGTCGGGGGTTCGAATCCCCCCTTGGGGGATGATGACCTCGCAGTCCTTAGGTTAGTTTACCTTAGTTTAAGTAGTTTTTAAGCTACGAACTAATAACCACGCAGTCGAGTCCCGTAGATTTACAAACATTCGAACATTCCAACATTCGAATTTTTGCGGAAAATATCACAAAAAATGTTCAAACGATTGTAAATATATCGGACTCAACTGCTTGGTCATCAGTCCGTAGCTTACAAACTACTTAAACTAAGGTAAACTAACCTAAGGACAACACAAGCACAGGCCCGAGGGGGGGGGGGAAGGGGGGGGGGGACAAGAACCCCCGACGGCGAACGGCCGCGCGCACCGCAGCACGGCACCCCAGTGTGCATGGCTTATCCGCCGCCGCCAAAATATCGCAATATGTATTATTATTGTTGAGTAAATGGGCCTGTTTGTATAAGGACGGACTCTCGACGTTTTTCATGTACTCGGCACAACAGGAAAGGTCACATTGGACAACCCCGATTCGAAGAACGAATACGATAAGAGAACATATCCGTGTCTCAAAAACTATTGGCGTAAATATTATGATATACACATATTTGAAACCGTCTTTTTAAGCCCTTCATATTATGTTAGAATTTAACATATGGGTCAGTTTAAAAAAACGAAAGATATCATCACATCTCTGTAATAAAAAAAATAAAATAAAATAAAAAACAGCCCAAACATGAAATGTGATGTATTCAAGTAGTGCCTGTCCCTGCAATTCACTGTCCAAACGGCGTCTTTGTGTCTATTACGGTTAGGAAGATGCATGGGGTATTGTGACTCAGCTGCCTCACCCTGTATACAGGGTGAATCACCTAACGCCAGCCGCAGTGGCCGAGCGGTCTGCGGCGTGCCAGGCACGGTCTGCACGGCCGCTGCGGTCGAGGGTTCGAATCCCCCCTCGGACATGGATGCTTGAGCCGTCTTTAGTATAAGCTAGTTCATAAGCAGTTTATAAGTTTTGGGGACTGATGACACCTTAGTTCAATCCCATAAGCTCTGGAAACATTGGAACATTTGAATCACCTAAAATTTGCACCGCAAATATTGTGGAAACGGAATGTGCGATTGATGTGCGGTTTCCACAGAATGGATTGCTGGTCAAAGATTGGTATTGTTAGACAATAAACAGATAGTAAAAATACTTAGAAAGTGTATTTTTATGCAAACATACAATTTTTCAAATGGGACAAGGTTGTTTCTATCATGCACTGGAATTTTTGACACCAGCTTTGTGCAAAGAACTTAGAATGAAATTGTTATCACGTTTAGTTTGGCAGCTACAATCATTCAGAGTCTTGGGGTCGGAGGCTACGACGGTGTAGCTGAATGGCTGGTGGTCATGAGATAGTGGGCCGTGTCCCAGGGGATAGCCACTCGGCCAGTCAGCTACGCTATCGCAGCCTCTGCACCCGAAACTTTGAACGGTTGTAGCTGCCAAACTAAACTTCGAACCCCAGACCGTAGTGGCCGTGCAGACCGCAGTCCCCTAGGCCACCGCGGCCGGCTTGCACTGTTCGACCACGGCCTCTCAGCCCGGAAGTTTTAATTACTGAAGACGCCGGCCGTGAAAGTCTACACGTTATGAATATTACAATCTGTTTGTTGTCTGAAAATATGAGCCCCTGACTACCAATTCATTCTGTTAACACTTTCGCTGCGGCTGACGCAAGCCGGCCGCGGTGGCCGAGGGGACTGAGGCGCTTCAGTCACGGTCTGCACGGCCACCACGGTCGGGGGTTCGAAACCCCCCTCGGGCATGGATATTTGTGCCGTCCTAGTTCGTAAGTAGTTCATAAGTAGTTTGTAAGTTTAGGGACTGATGACCCCGTAGTGAAGTCCCATAGACTCTACACACATTTGAACATTTTTTCTATTTGACAAAAAAAGTAATGCAATTTGTAATTTCAGTTTTGGTAACAATGCTTCATGCATAACAGTATCTTGTGAATTTATTGTATTACTAACTCTGTTTAAAAGCAATGTAAACTGCTCTGGTGATATTCTGAGTTGATTAAAATAACTTATAGGGTCTTTGATCACAATCGATCGCTAAGCAACCGAGCTGACGTCTTTTTTTAATCCAGTTACGAACCCAAACACGTTTCTTATTCTTTTTTCTTTAGTTTATGCAGCGACTTGACACACAAAGAAGCAATAGCTCCGCCCCAACTTTTACAGCTAGCAAAACTTTTATTCTCCGGCGACTACGGCACTCACAAAACAACGAAACTGTAATATATAGTACTGGCGCCGTGTCTACTGACACACACGAAACCAGTTGCGCGCAACTCATTTCACGCAACGAGTGTCGCAACCTAGTGTCGTCGTGTAGACTAGCCTTTATGTGATTCACCCTGTACATCTTTTATTCGGATAATGTGAAAAGAAAAATTTCCGTTCTAACTCCACTTATGTGGTCCTGTAATCCTCATGTGTTCTCCTTTAATGGCAGAGGTGTGCTGCTTTTAAAAAATAATTTCTAGAATGGAGAACGGAAGCGGCTGGGCAGTGGCGCCTCGGCATCGTTGTGTCATTGTCGGGCCGCCTCTAGCGCGGCCGTGCGCCGTCGGTGCAGCGGTGCGCCGCCGCCTGAGTGACAGGCCTATCACGGGGCTCTGCCGATCCCACCACGGAACAGGACCGTCTCCGGCCTTTATCCGCCCTCGCGGCTCCCATGTCCATCACCACCCGGCCTGCGCTGCAACGTTGTCAGCCCTGTGCTCTGCTGGCCGCACTGCGCTACCGACGCAGTTACACCAACCGTCTCCACACCAACAGAGCGCTGTACCGTGGAACACCCGCACACGCTACACTCAGCAACACTCAGAATTGGATAACAAGTGGGCAGCTAGAGCTCGAAATTAAATTTATTAGCGTGGCACAGATGAAACATTCCAATGTCCTCAAAATCAAGGCATACATGGTGTGTAAAATGTTCCATGAACGACAACTTGGAGCTTGTGTGTCTTCGGAGACGTACAGAGAATAGATACACAGCATGCACACCATGTGACTAGCTATGTAAACAGCCCGCGGCCAATTAAAAAAAAATCAAATGTTTGTTAAGCTTATGGGACTTAACTAGAGGATCATCAGTCCCTGCCGGCCGCGGTGGTCGAGGGGACTAAGGCGCTCCAGTCACGGTCTGCACGGCCACTACGGTCGAGGGTTCGAATCCCCCCTCGGCCATGGATATTTGTGACGTCCTTAGTATTAAGTAGTCCATAGGTAGTTTGTAAGTTTAGGGACTGATGGCCCCGTAGTCAAGTCCCATAAGCTATACAAACATTTGAACATCAGTCCCTAAACTTACAAACAGCTTATAAACTACCTTACACTAAAGACAACACACACACACACACACATACATACACACATGCCAAAGGGAGGATTCGAACCCCCGTCGGGGAACGGCCTCGCGCATCGGAGCTCAATGCGCCCGATCACTCCGCAGCGGCGGCAAATTGAACGTATTGTGGGAGGAAGTTTCACAACTCAGTGCAGCAAGGTGTAAACATCAATTTCAAGGGGACACATGACATATGTCTATCTAACTTTGGCACAGAAAGGTGTGAATTATGCTGCCACAAAAGTCTTCGCTCACTTACCAAGTAATATCAAAACTCTGACAGATAGTCAACTAGTATTTAAAAAGAAATTAAAGGAATTTCTGAATGGCAACTCCTTTTACACTGCAGATGAATTTATGATAAAACTTAATAAAACAAAAAACAAATAAAAATAAAAAACAATAAAAATGTAGTTAAAAATCCTTAAAATATTGATTGTCATGTATAGAAAACATTTAATAAACTGACTCGTTCCACATCATTACGAAATGTCGTATATATGATCCATGAAACAAATATTAATCTAATCTAATCTAATCTTGGTGAAAGTGTACGGGAGCAGAAAATTTTTATTTACGAGTGGTTTAATCGTTTCCATGAGGGGAAGGAAACAACTGAGGATGAGAAGTTACATATACAAGATGTATCAAAAAGTATGGCGCAGACTTGCATGGTCGAAAGTACACGATAATAGAAGCAAAAACTTTACAGTAATCATGGGTCCGCAAATGAGCCGTTTGTGAGATAATTACCAATGTATGGTTCCAAGACGCCACTGACGTCATTGTAAATATCGTTCTACTCAGTACACATTAATTTGAAATGTAGACTTTACTATCTTCCAGGACCGCAGGATGCATGATGGAGGTCTGGCACATTTTGTTGCTGCTGTAAGACGGCATCTAACGCGTACATACGACCAAAGATGGATAGGTGGAGGCCGACCTGTAGCTTAGTCTCCAAGATCACCTGATCTAAATCCTGTGGATTTTTGTATCTGTAGTACACCCGTTAACACGGTTGAAGATCTGGAGTGGAGATTTGTACACTCTTGTCAAGAATTCCGAAATGATCCAGAGGTTTTCGAAAGAATTATAATTCACTGCAGTGACGAGCACAGGTAAACATTCACATGCAATGTAGACACCTCGAACACCTCCTTTAGCCGGTAACCCATACGTCAAATGTGAACTAAATGCGATTTGAATCTTAATGGTAAAGTCTAAATTTCAAATTAACGTGCACTAACTAGGACGATGTTTACAATGAAGTCAGTGGCGGCTTGGAACCATACATTCGTAATTATCTCGCAAACGGCAATATTACTTGCGAAACATATCATCGGCCACGAATTACATTCTTCAGGGATCAAAATGTATAAAAATTGCTTGTGGAAAGATCGGGACGTTTTGTAAAAAGACTTCCCAGTCAAACTGGTGCCACGTATTCAAAACAATACCATTCTCTTGCACAACAATGTTTAGAATACGCTGTAGAAGTTTCACTTAAACGCTTTTAACGTCCTCAATACAGGACCGATCTCTGCTCATACCATTGCTTAGTTCAGAAAATGATATTCGTGCTCGTCTATTTTCTCCGGACTAAGAGATGCATGCAGGTAGAATCACTTTTCCGTACGCAATGGCAAACGTTTTCTCAACAAGGTGTTCAACGTGTTAGATTATGAGATAAATGTAACTATGGCGAGTACTTCGCAAATAATACACAGTACATGTGCGTTTTTCAGTGTCTCGTGTTCATTTGATTTCCCCTTATTTTAAAGCAATTTGATTTAGAGGCACACTTCCATCATATATAGCTGCATTTAGTGTGTAGTTTGGATTCACCAACTTTCTAATTAAAGCTTTATATGACCATGGGGACTGACAGAGGCATTAGGGGCAGACACGTTCACAACATTACTGTCTCACTCATTGTGGTTCTGCAGAGATGTAGAGTTACCATCAGGATGCAGCATGCAGGCGAAGTAAACAGTAAAGCGCCGTAGTTGTGATGGATAATCAGCCCTTTGTGAACATACAGCAGCGTATCCGCTGTGATTGCTTTTGAGACTAATAACAACATAAATTGAGTTAGAAGTTTGTTCACAGATAACGAAAAGAAACGAAAGAAATTTCGAAGTTGCTAGAAAGCTCGTGTGGGACATGCATGAAATACAATTTAATACGATTCAGAGGCAGATATAATATCGTTCATTTCGCATATACATTGTGTTTCAAAGTACTTATGACTAACGTCAAGCGATTACAGGGTAGGTTGTGCGATCAATTCTTGTAATAAGCAAAATGTTCACCTCGGTACCTCATGATATTCCGGAGAGGCGTCCGAAGGTAGTCGGTCTGCAGTGTTCGTATCCAATGAGTGTTGCCTAAATGGCAGATACGTGAAAGGTACGATGGGCTTCTAAAACAACTTCATCCAAGACACAGACAAATTTACATTAGCTGGCAGTGGACACTGAATTCAATCAATAACGGACGTCGAAATTTTATTCTTAGCCGGTACTGGAAGTGTGCGTCACGCAGACACCATGATCATCGCGGATACCTCCCGCCAGACTAAAATGTTCAACTCATCTAAACAGTACTCACGTAATGTCCTTGCTCATTTTCACTCATCACTCACGGACATTCACCGATTTCTTAAGAGTTGGGTCTGGTGAGCCATGCACTAATCATTCACCGTCTTCTACTCATATATACTAGCGAACCCGGCAATAGTTGAAGCCGGCCGCGGTGGCGGAGCGCTCTGCGGCGCCTCAGTCACGGTCTGCACGGCCACTACGGTCGGAGGTTCGAATCCCCTCTCGGGCATGGATATTTGTGCCGTCCTTACTATTAGCTTGTTCATAAGTAGTTTGTAAGTTTAGGGACTGATGACCCCGTAGTTAAGTCCCTTAAGCTCTACAAACATTTGAACATTTCTTCAGAGATGCTAGGACGAACTGCCCGATGCATGTCTGCCACAGTTTACCGACCTTCGTTGAAGGCTTTATCTAACGTGCCACCTGTACGGTAATGCCGATTCCCCGCACGCCTCTTGAAGATGGTGATGACCTCTGGCACATTCGAACTTGATCCAGCTTCATTGTTCTTGTTTCAAAAACATAGTGACTCCCTTACGTTAGACCGCTCGCTCACAAGGGACTCTGTTTCCCTCGATTGTGAACTTGCTGATGATGTGGGACGGCGGAATCAATTTGCTCGGAGGTAAGGTAGGTCACCACATCAGTGTTGCCACTATTTAAGTTCGAACCTTCGTATAAAGAATTGTGTGTTTGTGTATATGTGTGTGTGGTGTGTGTGTGCGTGTCTGTGTGTGTGTGTGTGCGCGCGCGCGCCTGTCTGTGGCGTTTGTTCTTTTGTACATGCCGAAAAAAACACATACTTGATTAGATGTTCAAATCTTTGTAGAGCTTATGGGACTCAACTACGGGGTCATCAGTTCCTAAACTTACAAACTACCTATGAACTAGCTTATACTAAAGACGCCACAAACATCCATGTCCGAAGGGGGATTCGAACCCCCGACCGCAACGACCGTGCAGACCGTGACTGACACGTTGCAGACTGCTCGGCCACCGCGGTCGGCACTTGGTTAGAAATAAAAATGAGTACGTAGTTTTTTTTTATTCATTCAATATTTATTGCTGAAAAAGTGCATATGGAGTACAGGAGGATGTATTAGATGTCCATCAATAGTAAAACGTCCATATTAGTAAGTTGTGTAGGCAACACGAATGCGAATGCACGCACTGATTCTGGCATCCATTAAATAATACAAACAGCGAAAACTGTCTTGGGATACATTTTTCCACTCCTGGTTCACCTGTTTACGTAGTTCTGCTAAGAGGTTTGGGTGGACGAGTTGCACGTGTCAGTTGTCGATCCATCCTATGTCACACATGCTGCATGGGAGACAAGAGTAGAAATCTCGCTGGCCCAGAAAGTTGCTGAATGTCGTAGCATTTTGAGCACCTTGAGTTTTATACACAGTGTGTGTGTGCGAGCAATATCGTGTTGGAACAACCAGTCACCTTCCTGTTACAAGAATGGCAAAAGGACAGGGTCTGGGACAGTTGATAAGATGCATATGGTGATAGATCCGTATCAAAGATCGCTGATCATCAATTTTTATTTACGATGACCGGTTTCGCTGAACTATGTCAGCATCATCTGCTCTAATAAAATCATTTTACAAGCCATAATCTTGTAATGTCAATCAATTGCTATATAACATAATTTACAGCGCTTATGTGCACTATGTTATTATAATGAAACATAATTATCACAGTGGTTTGCTATTGTCACTCACTGTGATAATTATGTTTTATTATAATGACATAGTGCACCTATGCACTGTAAATTATGTTATATAGCAACTGATTGACATTACAAGATTATGCCCTTGTAAAATGATTTTATTGGACCAGATGATGCTGACATATTTCAGCGAAACCGGTCGTCTTAAAGAAAAATTGATGATCAGCGATCTTGGCTTTTTTATATCTTTCTACAATATCATAATTGGATCGCCTCCTAGAACATAAACCAACTAAACTGCCTTTTATTTCCTAAACGCTTGGCCATTTGGAGTTCCCACTTGGGGCACTTTCGTGTCTCACCATGCCCTACATATACCATAAATTTGGACGAATTCGACAATGACGAGTAGGCGTCCTCTCTTGTAAGTGGCTGGAATAAAGGAGGTCGTAAAACCCCTTCACTTCGGGAACAGGTTCGCACACATTTCGTTGTCGAAAACTTTGGTCCCCGGTTCAGGATAGAAACAAAATGACGCTGTTGACAATTATCGAGATTGCTGATTCCTAGATAATTAAACCCATAGTAACCTTACCGGCCCACGCTACCGACAACTTTAATATGACCCGTGTGCCTAATGAAACAATTACCCGGATTAAGCCATCGGAGGTGAAACTGATAACGTAGTGGAGATCACAAACACAAACGGTACTTAATAAGTCTTTCCCAATGACGATGTTTGGTGCGGGAATTTTATATAAGGTCTTAAGATGTAACACCCGGGACGAAACAGTATCTGAATGAACAATTTTGACTAGATGAAAATTAATTCGGTCGCCAGCTCGTTGTACGAGCATCAAGTTGAAATTGATGGAAATTTTGTATGCAGTAGCAATAATTAGTGATTGGCTAATTAGGAAACAAAACGGACATAGACTGCAGATTAAGCGAGCACAGCCACGATACCAGGAAACAGAGTAATGTAGAACCAATAAATTCAACCCACTTACACAACAGCAAACAATCAGTGAAAATTATTCTAATGAACTGGAAAGTTATCGTAATAAAATTTTTGCATGCACAACTTCTACATAATAAATCAAACCATCACCGTAATGCTTGCAATTATATTTAACTATACTTTGATCACCAATAATAATGCAGGCTGTCGTAATTGTATTTTGTCCATAATGACTGTTTGAATGGTTACGCAAAATTACTCATTACAAAATTAAGCAGTTTACTCTTTTTGCAACAACTTAATTTAAATATTGTTTCTGATATATAGTTTCATTAACTATTGTTCATTATGTTAACATCAAACTTGCTTATCAAGCAGCACCTAATAATTACTCAATTAAACTGCAGGTTATAAACCATAAACTGAACTTTGCAAGGTAATTTTTTATCACTCATAGAGTAAATAATTAAATCACAATTAATAATTACTATTTTCTATCATTCAGCTGTTACTCAATGCACTCGTTATTAACGATCGAGTGGTTTGTAAGATACTTCTTTTGTTGATCGACTAAGCTCCTCAGGATGCTCCAAATGAATCTCAGTGTCGCGCCTGCAACACCACGATTAATTTTATGAGGTCTTTTCATTTCAGATCGCTCCTTAAGTCCACTCCCAGACATTCTATGGAAGTAACTGTTTCCAGTGTTTGTCCTGCTGCTGTGAAATTATATAATATAGGATCCTTGTTTCCTGCACCAGGCGTCGATACGTTACCTTTTTTCAGTGTTGCGTCTTCTCGATGTCCAACAGAATAATCTTCATAATGCCTCATTGAATTTCCGATGTAATGTGCCAGGTCATTTATGTACATTGTGAAAACCAACGGCCCTACAACAAACTTCTGGGGCACACCAGAAATCAGTTTCACATCCGAAGACTTCCCTCCCTTGAGTATGACATACTGCGTTTTGTAAGCTAGAAGCTCTTCAATCCACAACTCGTCCAATATTCCATACGCTCGCATCTTGTTCCTCTGGCGATGCTGCGGAACGGTCTCTAAGCCTATCGAGTCAAGAAACACGCCATCTACAAGGAAGCCTCTATCTACTGCACTCCGTATCTCGTGGATGAATAGCACATGATCGCTGCTTTACAAAACCGTGTTCATTCCTACAGAGGAAATTTCTGATCTCGAAAAATATATTACTCGAAGATAAAACGTGTTCCATAATTTTGCAACTGACCGACGTCAGAGATGGACTTATAGATTGTTTTGCACGAAATGTTTTTTCTTCCTATTTACTCGCAGTCCGTTAGAGACGTTTATGGTGAGGGTCAGTTGCCACTCCTTGTTATTACCGTCGATACGCTGCAGCTACGAGAGAAGTTCAAATTAGTGCTGGAAACGGAGCGGTTGTTTCGGAGGCGGAGATTTCGCGCCATTTCATTCGGAGCCTCCGGCTACCTCCGGTGTCGAATCGAGCAGACGCCATTTTGGAGATGAATCTTGTCGTATTTCATGTTCACAGAATATATGACTTCAACTGCGAGTGGGCAAAGCTGAAAATGTGTACCCAGCCGGGATTCGAACCCGGGTCTCCTGCTTTCTACGCATTTGCGCTGACCCCTACAGCACTGGGGACACAGTGATCACCGCACCTGCAAGGAATACCTAAGCACGCCTCCCGTCAGACACAAACTTCCAGCTTTACACTGCCCACAGTACTCAAACTCGTAGTCACTATGTACTAATTCCCGTAAGAGTAAGGGCTCCAAACTTGCCCACCCCTCCCCACTAACGAAAGGATCATTGTCTGTCACTGACATATTATTTATATATAGATGTGGCGTCTATTCCAAAAGAACAGGCGTCACTTCTGATCCTGCAGTTGTTATTGTTTTCATATTCACAGAATATATGACTTCAACTGTCATATTTGTTTGATTTGACGGTGTGTTTTGCGTAGCAAGAAAAGATGAGGTTTCCCGGCATCGATTCCATGAATTTAAACCTCGATCGAAGTTTTCCCCGTAATTGTCAAAATTTCTTTTTCTGTCATACTTCTACTACAAAAGTTTTTTGTTATTATTATTTGAGGTAATACATTTGTACATGTCATATATTTTTTATCACGTGGTGTTTTCATGGTTTTCTGTCAACAAGTCTTGAATCTTCATACAAATTTGTCTCTTGTTTTATTATATCAGTTTCAAGATAGTGAACACAGAGTAATGTAATGACCGCGTAACTGGAGACAAGCGTCTATACATAACAATATTAAAACCGAAAGTATCACATTGGAAGCTAGTGTAGACCTGTTACGTGCAGTAGACAAATAGTCATTCAAAACCTCTATACAAGCGGCAAAAAACGGAGTGATATTAGTGTTCTGTTTTATCATCATTTTTTGTCGCTTTGCTTCTGCTAGTTTTACAGTAAAATTTCGAAAGAAATCTTTGCAGTTAACTCTGCATGTCTTCGACAATTACGTATGGTTGCATTGTGGACATCATGAAATGTTGTCCTTGTTACTGTAGGAATCTTTATATGAAATCTTATAAACAGTCTTGAAGATCAGATGTTCCTCTACCTGTGGCATACAGCCGTCCACACAGTTTAAATGTAGCCTTTTGGCATCGTAGTTCGCTGTCTCAAAGAACTACCACACATCCGATCTACGTTTTTACATATCTAGAAACATTATTTTACAATTAAAAACGTAATTGTTAGGTTAGTACTTGTCACACTTACAAAAAAAAATTTGTGAACATTAATTATCTTCAAAATACCTGCTTCTATGTAAAATACGAAAAGTAAACCTTCCTGCAAGTTCAGAACAACCACCTGATTTGCTTTGACGCAGCGATAGTACCAGAAATGTCCTAGTGGAGCACACTCGTCGGAAGTTCCTTCTGGTCAACGATATTCCATCGCGCCTCCGTTTCCTCCGGCAAGCCTCCGATTAGCCTGGAACCTCCTACAAAAATACCGGTGATTACCGTTTGTGGCGCACTAGTCGCACCTTCATTTCACCCGCCAGTTACCTGCATCCGCAGACCAGTACTAGTTCAAATGAATATGTAAGAACTTGATGTCTTTATCGAAAAGTAATTACTATCCCACTGCTTAGCGAGCCGAAGGATTTCCCCCCGTTTCCCGAGTTCCTGTGGCTATGAGAAGCGCCAGTCCTCTGCTGTGTCCTTCGTCGTCCAAGCGCTTCTCTTTGAGATGTTTCTTAGCGTACCAAACCGATGGAAGTCACAGCGCGTCAAGTCCGGGCTGTAGAGCGGATACTAAAGCTGCTCTCACTTGAACTTTGTGAGACCCCGGAGACGCGTGGACGCACGTTATTACGCAGCAGGTTCAATCCCTCTGGGAGTAACCCAGGCCGTTTGCTATTGGTAGACTTCCGTAGGCTACGGAGTGTCTCACGGTAGACATCACTGTTAATGGTTTTTTCGTGCTCTACGAATTCGATGAGTATCGGACCTCGGACGGCGAAAAAGACGCTTTGGGATGACGTAGTGCGACATCTAGGGACCGAATCATGAGTTGTCACCTTCCCCTAAAAAAATCCAAGGCTGAGCCCTCAGCAGGCAGGGTGATGGTCACATCACCCTGCCTGCTGAGGGCTCAGCCTTGGATTTTTTTAGGGGAAGGTGACAACTCATGATTCGGTCCCTAGATGTCACACTACGTCATCCCAAAGCGGCGTTTTCTTATGCCAGCTGGTTTGGTTGTTATTTTTATCCTTTTCATTTGAACGCCCCTAGTACTATGTATATCGCAGCATCTTCCGCGAAAAAATCTAATTTAATTTTCAGTTATGAACTAGCTCATTTACCTGTATAAACTGATGGACCATTAAAACTCCCTTGTGGCACACCAGAAGTTGCTTGCACGTCCGTTGTCTCAGTGTTCTGTTTGCTACAGACTCTTCAGTCCAATCATACATTCGGTCTACTATTCCGTAGTTCATAGACTCATCATTGAGCAACAGCCTGGAATCGTATGGAATGCTTTTCGGAAGTCAAGAAGATCGGGTTCTCTAACGAAGCTCTAAGAACTCACCTAAGTAAGAGCAATGAAGTCCTTATCAAACTTCCTGGCAGATTAAAATTGTGTGTCGGAACCGAGACACGAAACTGGAAGTTTCATATCAGCGCACACCCCGCTACAGAGTGAAAGTTTCATTCAAGACCTTATCACTGATATCACTTTAACCAAGAAGTACCTGCCTGTATAATGAAATATGTAGGACAGAAGGGCAAAATTTTCTGTCCCACGAGGTAGTGATACAAGACGGATTCTATGGCTGATAACCGTTGCAGTTTAGTCCCTTCCAAAAACCAACAACATCGGATTCTATACCGAAACGACCATATTTACGGAATGTATGTCATTAAGTTCAGAGAGAAGAAATAAAAACTGCGGTTTGCCGATGACATAGTGATTTTGTCAGAGGCTGCAAAGGATCTGGAAGAGCAATTGAATGGATGGACAGTATCTTGAAAGGAAGGTATAATAAGTACATTAACAAGATTAATACGAGGGTAATGGAATATAGTGTCAGAAAATCAGGCGATGCTGAAGGAATTAGATTAGGTAATTCCTATACATATTATAAATGCGAAAGCTTGTATGTTTGTTACCGCATCACGCTAAAACTGCAGCACTGATTTAGATGAAATTCCATATACAGATTTCTTACGTCTTGGATTAGGACATAGGCTACTTTTCAAAATGTTTATTACAAGTGATATATTTGAAATATATCCATAGAAATACGTAACTGTTGTAAGAAGCCTCTAATACAACAGCAGAGGTGTTCCGTAGTGTACGTCATGTTTAGCCAGCCGGGCGCCGTGGCTCAGCGCGTCCGGTCAGAGGGCTCCACGCCCTCTGTAATAAAAAAGCTGAGCCAAATATTCAACGAACAACCTCGAACAAAAACGATCAGCGTCCGCAACGAAGAGAACTACCCAGAGAAAAAAAAAAAAAAAAAAAAAAAAAAAAAAAAAGGCCGCGAGGCGTAACGCGTCATGCCATGAACTTTCATCATTTTGGGCATGGTTCGTGTCCTGCTATAGTGAAATTTTTTTTCTTTGTTATTGTTATCTTTTTTACTTTCGAATATACAAAAAGATTCTGGGATACTGCCAAAACGGCTTAACTGACATATAATTACATACACAAGAAATCTGAATGTTGGTGTTTATGCCACATTCATTTTCATTTGTTGTAACAAATGAAGGAAGTATGTATATAAATTGAAGACTTTAAATAAAATATTCTCTAAGTACCATGGCAAGAAAAAACATTGACGTTTTGTGTAGAATGGGATCTAGATACCAAGCCCTATTTTGTGTACAAAGCGCGAACTGCCACGTATAAATAGCGTACGTAAACTGCAACGAAAGTAGTAGCAAATGCACTCAACAGTTGGTGGGCGGTACGCTGCAGTTATAGAGCCCAATACAGGGCTCTATGCAGTTAACATATGAAACGTTGTGTGTTTCGGCCAACTGCAACGAAAGTAATAGCAAATGCACTCAACAGATGGCAGGCAGTATAACACCCATGAAAATATTTCTCAGGACGTATAATGTGTATTCAATTGTGATATTATCCAGGTTCTTAAATATTGTTTTCTCCTTGGTTTTCGATGACGTGTATTGGACTGTCACCTTCAACTATAGATGTTCGAACGTTGTTATCTTATCGTAAGTCTTTAAAAGTGTATTCTCTTTGGATTTCAAAGAATAATAATTTCTTTGGTGATTTCGATTATTTATAGCATTCGCACGTTTGCTTTTAGTGCTGGTGACTTTGCTGGTTAGATGTCACTGATTCAATCTTTCTCTGGTGATTTCGTTGGTTTGTAAGACTTCGTTGGTTTCTTTCCCGGTTATCGTTATTGTTTCTTTCGTTCGTTTAGTTCGTATTTATAGGATCAGGATAGTTTCTTTGTTCGTTACATTTGTTGTTTCTTTTGTTGGTTCGCTTTGCATTTGTAGGATCTCAACAGTTCGTTTCTCCGTTAGAATTCCTTTTTATTTCGTTACTTTTCTCCGTTAGAGCTGTCAGGGGTGCCATCCCACAAGTTGGAGCTGAAGGTGGGTGTGCCTGTTTTATTGATGCATAACTTGGATGCATCACGATTATGCAATGGCACCAGCTTACGCATCACGGACCTGAGAAGGCATATCGTGCAAGCCACCATCATCACCGGTGAAGCCAGGGGAGAGACTGCATTAATACCACGAATTCCCATCATCCCAACAAACTTGCCATTCCAGTTGAAAAGGTAACGGTTCCCACTGAAAGTGGCCTTCTCGATTACTATAAACAAGAGTCAAGGACAAACACTGAATGTGGCAGGTATTCATCTGGCCACCCCATGTTTCTCGCACGGACAGCTCTATGTAGGCTGCTCCCGTGTATCGAGAGCTAGAAATCTCTACGTATACTCGGAGAGCAAGAAGTCTCGAAACGTCGTTTACAGGGACGTATTGCAATAGATTTTTGGCCCTCCATCCCTTCCAAGACAAATATATATTCCGTGCTAACAATGTCGCAAACACTCATGTAGTTATTTATGCCCTTCATTGGAACTTTAATGTCTGACTATTGAACCGCGGGTAACACCGCGGAGAGCAGCTAGTGAGACAATAAAAGTAGTAGATAAGTTCTGTTATTTGGGTAGCAAAATAACTTCTAAAGGCCAAAGTAGAGAATATATAAAATGCAGAATGGCTATGGGAAGAAAATCGTCTCTAAAGAAGCGAAAATTGTAAACATGCAATATTACTTTAAATGTTAGGAAGTCCTTTCTGAAAGCATTTGTCTGTAGCATTGTACGGGAATGAAACCTGGACGATAAAGAGTTGAGACAAAAAGATGATAGAAGCTCTACAGACGAATGATGAAAATTAGATGGATACACATAAATAATGAGGAGGTGCTTAACCGAATTGGAAAGAAAAGGAGTTTCTGGAATATCCCGACAAACTAAGGGTTAGATTAGTAGGACACATCCTGAGACATCAATGAATTGTCAACTTAGCATTAGAAGGAAGAGTGTGGGGTAAAAATCATAGAGGGAGACGGAGGGATGAACACAGTAAGTAGATTCAAAAGGAAGTCGGCTGCCGAACGTATTTTCAGATGAATAGACTTGCACGGGAAAGGGTAGCGTGGATAGCTGCATCAACCTGTCTGCGGACTGAAGAGCACAACAACAACAACAGCATGACATTAACTGCGAATGACTTAAGATTGCTGTGCACGACATGTGTCTTAAAGCTAGCAAATTCCGCTAGTCCCCATTGTCCATAATCAGGCGAGCCCTACCGAGAGCGAATGTCTGTACGGTGAGACACGTTGCAGTTCGGTGGCAGGCGCAGTCGTAATGGCACCGCAGATGCGCTAATGGCCGTGCGTCGAGGCAGATCTAACTGGACCACTGAAGCGCAGCGCAGCGTGGGCGGCCTGACGGTGCTAAGCCGGACCACGGCTTCGACCGGTGATAATTACGTTATGGATGGTGCTATAAATGGCACGTCCACAAGCAGACAATCTGCATCAGTGAATGTTGGGCAAATATAGCACTTGGTTGTTTGTTAAGCTTATGGGACTTAACTACGGGGTCATCAGTCCCTAAACGTACAAACTACTTATGAACTACCTTATACTAAAGACGGCACAAATATCCATGCTCTGGGGGGGGGGATTCGAATCCCCGACCGTAGTGGCCGTGCAGACCGTGACTGAAGCGCCTCCGTCTCCTCCGCCACCTCGGCCGGCACTTCGAGAAGGCAAACGCAGTTGGTGTCATCGAGGTTTCACAGAAACCTACAGAGTGTTTGTTTGCCAAAGTTAAGAATATCAGTAAAATGCCAAAATATTTTCTTGAACACCTTGTTACTAGGTGGTACACTTCTCCTTCGGGTGTTAATCTACATCGAATGAAGTACGCTCTAATACACACATTCACTGAACTGCTGAATGGTGTTTACAAATTGGGACGTGCTGGTAAGATACATCTTTTAACACGTTTCCTCAGTTTATTCTGCTAATTATGTCTATTAACCGATTCGATTCCCAAGAAGTCTTAAGCCACACTCCAAAAGAACTAGTTAAACACTTCTACTGCAATCAGTTCAACGTAACTTTAGGATTGATAGTTCTGCAGGAACACTTGCAAGCTAGGCGCACAGTTGCCACGTCCCGCATGCAACTCTCTATCACACGTTTCATTCAACTAGCTTAAACTCGCAAACTATTCACAATACATATATGGATCTAGCATCAATGTATTCTGCAAAATCTGCACAATTTTTTCATTTGAGTTTTATTTGCATCAAGGAAACACGCAGCTGGATCCGCTGTCTTTCATTCTTAGGGTTCTGTCAGTGTTGCTGATGTGAAAAATATCGAATTGCACCATGGTTCGGAATCCACGTTAAACTGTAGGTCCCCATATAACTCGATGGGCAGTCGGAGAAAGGCAACGGCATACAATCTCCAAACAGGACCAGGCCTAGTAAAGTACTGTGGTGTTCAAATCAATCTTGGGACTGTTGACTGCTTTACTTTAACGAGAAAGAGAGAAAAAAAAAAAAAAAAAAAACAACTATTATCACTCTCTTCGCTAAGATGGTCAATTTAAATGTCACTGCCACAGTCACTATCACTGCTGCTATTGTTATTTAATGAAATAATTAGCTCCTCTACTGAATTTTCCAGGATAGCTTCATTCTGCCTTGCTCTTTCAAATGTTCAAATGTTTGCATAGTCTATGGGACTCAACTACGAGGCTATCAGTCCCTAAACTTACAAACTACTTATGAACTACTTACAAACTAGGACGGCACAAATATCCATGCCCGAGGGGGGATTCGAACCCCCGACCGTAGTGGCCGTGCAGACCGTGGCTGGAGCGCCTTAGTCTCCTCGGCCACCGCGGCCGGCCCTTGCTCTTTCCTTGATTTCCTGCGTATATATAAAAGTTAATAAACTTTCAATAGTAGTTTTATAAATATTTTTTGATTGTAAGACAATTTATATAATTAAATGCAATACGATTAATTCTGAAACATATAAAAATGAGATGGTCTTTTTGATTTTTATTTTTGGAAAACTTGTTTATTTTACAAAACTTCTTTGAAAACAATGATGGTAGTTACAGTTTGAACATAGTTTACTCTTTGGCTGTATGTGTCTTTAGCACAAATATAAATATTACCAAATGAGCGAACTCGTGGTAAGTATTGTAGGCATCTCGCATCGAAGTCCTCGTTAAATTTCGAGCTTCTGTGTAGGATCGCCAGTCCTGGGGATTTTGTGTTCGTTTAAATTTAGTATGCCTTTTCCGTTGCTTTTGCAACAGTGTCCTGACCTGTTTTGTGTGCCAATGAGGATCACGTCCTTTTATTAATTTATTTGGTATAAAACTGTCAATTGCTGTCGATACCACTTCTTTGAATTTGAGTCACATCTGGTCTACACCTACATTTAGTGTTAGAAACGAGTGGAAGCTATCTTTCAAGAAGCAATGTATTTTATTTCTATCTGCTTTCCGGAACAAATATACGTTTCGTTTATTTTTGGTAACTTTGGGACTTTCGATATTCAATCTCGCTACGACAGTTCTGTGTTCACTAATACCTGTATTCGTTTTGATGCTCGTTATGAGCTCAGGATTGTTTGTTCCTAAGAGATCAAGAGTATTTTCACATCCATTTACAATTCTGATTGGCTCATGAACTAATTGTTCGAAGTAATTTTCAGAGAATGCGTTGAGTACAATTTCACACGATGTTTTATGCGTACCTCCTGATTCGAAAATATAATTTCGCCAACAGATTGAGGGTAAATTAAAATCTCCGCCTACTTTTATCGTATGAGTCGGATACGTTTTTGTAATTACACTCGGGTTTTCTTTGAACCTTTCTGCTATTGTATCGTCAGAGTCGGGAGGCCGGTAAAAGGAACCAATTATTAACTTCTTATGATTTTCAGATAAAAACTCTACCCATAATAGCTCACAGGAACTATCAACTTCAACTTCGCTACACGAATACAGGAGATATGGCGTACCCACAAAAAGCACCGATGAGAAATAATATACAGGGTGTTTCACAAAGTGTGTTTGCCTCTGTAACTTATAAGATAATAGGTGACGGGTAATTTTAATGCGGTAGGTCAACACAAGAAATGTTACACTTTCTGGGGAGCTGGGAACATAGTTTATTGTATCATTTTCCAAAGAGTTACAGCACAAAGATATAATTTTTTGAATGGAACAATAGTTTTTTTCTATCGTTCATTGGATTCGTTGAAACCAGCTGGGGCCAAATCAATTTAAACTACATTCCTATCACTGTTAGTTTGGGAGCTACACCCCTTCAAAGTTTCAGGGGCAGATACCACAAACGCTGTGCATAATGCAATGCGCCTTCTAAATGTGGTGCGGCCGAGTTGTAACGTCGCCGGTGTCACGGAGAGAGAAGCTTCCTCGATGCACTGTTAGACTGCCGACTGTCGCCGCACACGGCCGTATACCCGACAGTTGGAGCCACACAAACAACCGGGGCTCAATATACCGAAGTTACTGACATTGAATGACGATGTCATACACGAACAACGAGTACGTTGACATGTTGCTGATGCTCGGCGAGTACCGACACGATGCCACTGAAGCAGCCACGGCGTATGCCGTGAGATATCCTAGGCGAAGAGCCCCGGCAGCCATTACGTTCTTACGTGCCGAACAACGACTTCGGGAAACAGGCAGCTTGGTAATGCGCCGCAGTAACAGACGAAGACCTGCAAGAAGTGAGGAGAAGGAGGTGTTTGTTTTAGCTGCACTACACCACGATCCTCGTGTCAGCTGCAGTCGCTGATGTCAGTCTCACATCTGTGTGGCGTATAGTACACGGCCACCAGTTTCACCCGTACCGACTGTCACCGATCAAGGAGCAGCATGGGAACGATTTCCGAGCAAGAGTGACATTCTGTGAGTGGACCATGCGTAATTTCACGCTGGAGTCTTTACAAAGTGTTATGTTCTCTGATGAGTCCAAGTTCACAAATTATGGTGCAGTGAATCATGCACTACTGGGCCGCAGACAATCCTCGTTGGGTACGACCTGTCGTCCGTCAACGTAGATGGTCTATTAAGGTGTGGTGTGGAATCCTTGGGGATGAAATCATCGGTCCACACTACTTCCCAGGAACACTGACAGGTGAATTATATAGCGCTTTTATAGCTGACAGTTCGGGTGGTCTCCTTGAACATGTGTGTCTACACACGAGAGTCCATATGTTGATGCAGCACCATGGTCACCCAGCCCATTCTGCGCGTGCTGTTGTGGAAGAACTAAACAACAGGTTTGCAGGAAGATGATTGAGGCGCCATAGTCCTCATTCATGGCCCGCAAGGTCACCCGATTTATCACCAGTAGATTTCTTTTTGTGGGGATATCTAAAGGATCGTGTTTATGTCACTGAGCCCACATCCCCAGATGATCTAAAACGGCGCATCGAGGACGCATGTCGCTCCGTCACACCGGCGATGTTACATCTCGTCCGCAGATCCTTTCGACGGCGCATTGCATTATGCATTGAGGAACATGGACAGTCGGCAGTCTAACAGCGCATCGAGGAAGCTTCTCTCTCCGTGACACCGGCGACGTTACAACTCGGCCGCACCACATTTAGAAGGCGCATTGCATTATGCGCAGCGTTTGTGATATCTGCCCCTGAAACTTTGAAGGGGTTTAGCTCCCAAGCTAACAGTGATAGGAATGTAGTTTAAATTCATTTGGACGCAGCTGGTTTCAACGATTCCAATGCACGATAAAAAAACTATTGTTCAATTGAAAAAATTATATCTTTGTGCTGTAACTCTTTGGAAAATGATACAATAAACTATGTTCATAGCTCCGCAGAAAATGTAACATTTCTTGTGTTGACCTACCGCATTAAAATTTCCCGTCACCTATTATTTTATAAGTAAAAGAGGCAAATACACTTAGTGAAACAGCCTTTATATGATGAGGGAAAGCCGCCTACGCTGGTATGGACAAGTCCTTAGAGCAGATGAAACGACAGTGGCAAACAATGGTTTGAACTTAAATGTAAATGGGAAACGGCCAGTTGGAAGATCAAGGCAGCGATGGCTTGAGACCCAGCATGAAAACCTCAAGATCTGACGTCTCCACCCTGACCAGGCACAAGATCATAGAAAATGGCGACAACGAGCCAAAGCAGCGGACGCTGCCAGCACGCGGGACAAACTCAAAAGGAAGAAGGAGGAGAGGAAGCTGCTCTTGTTGCTGGGCATGAAGGCAGACGTGTACGGTTCGATCCTAGGACAACAACAATCCGTATTTCTTGAACAGAACCATACAGAGCCCAATACGTGTGGTTGTGCTTGGCCAGTACCGCATAGTTCTGTCTACAAATGAAACTCGCGTGAAAAGTGGCCCTTCACCGGCGGCCTCGCCGTGCCACGTGTGGTTCACCACGGCCGCGCGGCTACGGCGCATGGAGTGCCGCCCGTGCTCGCTACGTGAGCGCCGCGGCGCGTCGCCGATTAAACAAGCATCGCACGTGACGCGGCCCAGTTTTACTGGACCAGCCGGCATCACTGTCTGCCCAGCCTGCGCAGCACGCAACAGCCCATCAGCTTGCGTCATCCAGCATTCACTAGCACTCTCACCTCCGATTTTTATGAATTTTTGATTTAAGGGGTGTATATGTAGCGTGGGCACACTTTCAATTACTTATTGCACAATAATTAAACCCTGTACACGTGCCATACCTACCACATATACAGTGTGTCCCAGCTATCTTGTCCACCCAAAATATCTTTCGAGCAATAACAGCTATTGGAAAACGACTTTCACCGGTATCAATGTACGGCTGGGGCCCATGAATGTACATATTTGGAAACATTCTAAAACGAAAGCAAATTTGTTTTTTAACACAAATTTATGTTAGATGGACACCCTATATTTTTTCTTCAGCAATCCATAGCATGACAAATCACATAAACAATGGCATTGATTGCATCGCAATATTCCAATTACATCCCGAGATATTGCGACGCGAATTTCACACTTGAAAAACCCGAATTACGCTGCTAGCGCACGACCTGAGGCTCAGGCGTGAATCCCATGCTGCCCGTAATCGCGATGTGATTGACATGGCTAATCGCACTTCCATACTTACCAAAAGGTCCGAAACTAATAATACGGTCTGCTGCCATCCTGCGTTAAAGTCGTACATTCCAGCAGGTATTTATCCCATACTATAGGGGTGATGCGGTTCTCTAACATATCTGTGTACCGCAACGTTAGTCACAAAGTTAACTTCACTTATCGTTGATACGTTACTAAAAAGATAATGCCGTTCAACGTTAAAACTTTACTTTACTGTAGATCTAGCGCAAGTGACAGTGAATCATTCACTCGTAATAGTAAAATTCATATTGATGGTTTTAGTGAAACTAGCAAATGGACTAAAGGTTTTACCGTTGTTTGGGTAAAATGTTTTGACTTTGGAAGTTCAGGTAAGACATAGAAGAGGAATGTAAACATGTTTAATCAATTAGTTTTATTATCACATAATTATCAATGTTATGTTTATCGAATGCGTTACGTGACAAATTGTTTCAAACAAATGTTTCTCAACATCACTGGGTAAAATGGCCCTTTATAGAAACTTGCAATGTGATGTGATACCAGCACTACATACTAAAGATAACGTTCACATATCATGCTCAAAGTGATAACCATTGGCTTGCATACATAGGGTCACTCTGCGGATGGAGGATGCCCTACTTCGTGCTACTGTTTCCTCTTTGATGGTTGTTGCTTCATGTCCTCTGGTGTTGTTGGTTCATGTTGGTAAACAGCTCCCCAAAGAAAAAAAATCCAGCGTCAGCTTCTCGTCGCAATATCTCGGGATGTAATTGGAATATTGCGATGCAATCAACGCCAATATTTATGTGATTTGTCATGCTACGGATTGCTGAAGAAAAAAACATAAGTTTGTGTTAAAAACACATTTGCTTTCGTTTTAGAACGTTTCCAAATACGTACATTCATGGGCCCCAGCCGTACATTGATATGGGTGAAAGTCGTTTTCCAATAGCTGTTATTGTTTCAGAGATATTTTGGGTGGAAAAGAAAGCTGGAACACCCTGTATATATTTTTACAAAGATTCTATATGCGAACCATGAGTGACCCGGCAGACGTCAATTCGTCAGTACGAACTCTTGTCATACCCGTCACAGCATGGAGTCGTCGACTTTGGCAGTCGCTTCCCGTGTTCTACTCCGGAGCTCTGCTACATCACGAGGTAGAGGCGGTACATACACCAAATCTTTAATGTGTCTCCACAGAAAAAAAGTCACGCAGAGTGAGATGTGGTGATCGGGGAGGCCATTTCGTGAAATTGTCCAGGAGGCAGGACGTGAAAAAGTGGGTTACCTGGAAAGTATTCCGAACTTAATGAAATTTTAGTATGTTGTGTGTAGGTAATCTGTGGAGTAGAATCTGAGTTTTCGAATTCGAGGACCCTGCGCTAACTTTGCAGGGGCCGAAAAACATCTAAAATTTCGGCCTTTTTCCACTATTACCTTTGTACCTTCTAAACCATACATTTTTCGCGAAATACACCTAGGAACAAAGTTGAAAAATATAAAATTTCCTACAGATTTCACTGGTCAAAAGTGTTTTTGACCACTAATAACTGAGATACAGATGTTCAAAAATACAGTAATTTAATAAAATTACCAAAAATAGCTCCAAAACTCCATTGCCGCGGTGGAGTAGCCGAGCGGTCTAAGACGCCTCGCTGGGGAGCACGCGGTTGCTCGCCATCGGAGGTTCGAGTCCTCCCTGTGGCATGTGTGTGTGTGTGTGTGTGTGTGTGTGTGTGTGTGTGTGTGTGTGTGTCTGTGTGTGTGTGTTGTCCTTAGGTTAGTTTACCTTAGTTTAGTAGTTCTAACCTACGGACTGATGACCACACAGTTTGGACCGATAGATTTACAAACATTTGAACGATTTGTGCAAAACTCATTTTTTTGTTTTATAGTCCAGTAGGGATAAACAAAAAATTAGATATATCGCAAATAATTGCTACAAAAGGTTCTATTGTTTTAATGGCTAAGTTGTGGCGGACTTGTGCATAAGTGATGGGAGGCAAAAATCTCGTAAATGACACACATAATCGAAAACATAATGGAATTAAAAGTTGTAAAGGATGAAATTCTGCATTGAATGAGAACATCCAAATATTTTTGGACCTCTCGTTTCCATACTAGTGCTCTTCAAAATAATCACGTTCAAATTCTTTGAATCCGTGTGAATGGTTTGTGCGCTACGACAGTTAAGCCTGTTCACTTTCCCCTTAGTGTCAAAGGCATCTTCGTCTTTAAAAATTAAGCGATCAACAATGCAATACCCCTCCTCACTCAGTTGTTGCAACTGCAAACAAACCTATAACGCTTGCCTTTGTCGTCGTCACTGAGCTTCTGCACTATAGTCGAGCCGAAATACGATGACCCCTGGTGCTTGCGCCAATCGGCTTTGAGCGCCGGCTGCGGCAGCAATCAAAATGTTCAAATGTTTGTAAATCTATCGGACCAAACTGCGTGGTCATCCGTCCGTAGGTTACAAACTACTTAAACCTAGGTGAACTAACCTACGGACAAACACACACACACACACACACACACACACACACACACATGCCCTAGGGAGGACTCGAACTTCCGAAGGCGAGCAACCGCTCGCGAGTGGCAGCAGACACTTGGAGTAAGTCAAACGCGAACTTTGCTTTGCGCATGCGCGCGTCCGGCTGCGCTGTGCACTTCAGCCAGTTCTGTCAGACACGATAAAAACCGGCCACTCACGAAAAATTTGCAACGTTTTCACCACTAACACTATTCGCAAAAAATACACTTACAGTTTTCTAATATTCCAGTCTACGCCCGTGGAAAATAACATTATTGTGTGTGACATTCTTTGGGAGAAAAGCAGCTCGATAGTGGTCCTGCGCTCTAATGCGCCTTGCTGCGGAATGCGTATCTGTTCCCCGTCGGAGGGTTAAGTCCTCAAATGTTTACTCTATCGGACCAAACTGCGTGGTCATCAGTCCGTGGCTTACAAACTACTTAAACTAAGGGAAGCTAACCTAAGGTAAGGACAATACCCGCACACACTCATGCCCTAGGGAGGACTCGAACCTCCGACGGCGAGCAACCGCGCGCTCCGCAACGAGGCGCCTTAGACCGCTCGGCTACTCCACAGCGGCGGTTGAGTCCTCCCTTGTGCATGTGTGTGTGTGTGTGTGTGTGTGTGTGTGTGTGTGTGTGTGTGTTTTGTCCTTAGCATAAGCTGTTTTAAGTAGTTTGTAACTCTAGGGACTGATGACCACTGCAGTTTGATCCTATAGCTTTACAAATATTTGAACATTTTTTGGGAGAAATAACGTCATGTTGATTAAGCTACGTGAAAACTAAACAGGCTTTAAATCACTACAGATACGGGGAAAATGGACAGAGGGGTAAGAAGGCCAACGCTGGGTTTTGGCTAGTCATATATAAAAATAAATACAAACTTTATAATACATATCATACACGGTACTTGAGGAGGAAAAGTATATATTTTACATATTTTTAGTATAGATGAATTGCCAAATTGCATTGTGTACATACGTTCAACAGTTAGTATGTAGCCCAAAAACGGCAAAGGCAAATGAGGAATGTTAAAGATCATTTTAAAAAATTGCACCACCGGTTGCACTTCACTTCTGAATTCTCTCAATAACACCATGAGTATCTCTTCCAGGGTCATCTTTTCTTTCTCTTATGAGGGCTGCCCCTTTTCATAATACAATGGATCAAATTAGATCTGTCTTTTTTTATATAGACTTTGTCATTCAACAACCCCAAAATGCCGATATCTACCGATCCGATCCAAAAGAATCTCTTCCGATAACGCTGGACGCTCATTTTCACGAAAGTGAAAATAACGTGGCTCTTTGAGACGATACTGTAACACAACAGGCCCTATCTCATTGTCTGTCAAACCACACCACACATTTACAGTGAAGCGTTCTTATAAACGTGTTTCCACAGTGTCATGTACGTTTTTTTCGGACCATTGATATGAATTAAGAGTGCTGCTGATGCCGTCACGAGTGCCATATTGACTTTGAACGTGTAAATTAGCACTGTTGATGAAGCAGAATACAAATTCAGTCCTACTGATTCTACTGTCGGTTCTTTGTGAAACGTTTCAAATTAAATAACTGTTGTGCTTGGTGAAGGACTTCGTTCTACCGCCTGAATTTGTTAAATAAATGAACTCTTGTTATTGCCTTGTTTTACAAAACTTTATTTTTACGACCTTGATTTCGGGTTATGAGCCCATTTTCAAGTACTAGGTCGTAAAAATAAAGTTTTGTGAAACAAGGCAATAACAAGAGTTCATTTATTTAACAAATTCAGACGGTAGAACGAAGTCCTTCACCAAGCACAACGTAGAATTTCTTCACGTATCGGTATTCCACGTCATGCTAGGTATTACGTATGAAAGAGTTAAATCTGTATTATTTACAGTTCATTCAATGCTTTCGAGGAGGAGACGAAAAGACACCATGGGAATTTTGTGGTTGGGCTATTGAAAACGGACAAGTAACGTCAGTTTTTCTGTAATTCTCGCAGCAGTGTCGAAGCTCTGCAGATATCGGGTGGATATATATCTCACAGCAATGTAAGCCAGTACGCAAGTGTTGACTTCCATTGCTGTGTAATAAAATATCCCCTGATATACGCAGAAATTCGGCACTGCTTCAAGAATTCCAGACAGGAGAATGTGGACCTCCCTATTCTTATATACGAGCTCGGTGTTGAAATAGACTCCGTTCAAGAAATTCAAGAAAGCTCAACAGCATCAGATAACATAACAATAAGAGATTCGTGGGAGCAGAAATGCCAAACTATTGGAAAATCGAGTTACATCAATGGTTTTACGAAGATAATCGTGACAATTCCAATACAGAACTAGAAACGAACCTCCTCGTGAAGTTAAATGGAATAAGTACTGGACACGGTCGCTTTTGTGTCTCTTTGCCGCCGGTTGTCCCAGGTGTCGGTGGCCGAGTGGAGAGAGATCGACACACGGAAATAGGATGCACGCGTGTGCGGGTACAGAGTCTGAGGTGACCAGCCAGTGGGACAGCAGAAATTAGAAACACTAAGCTACATTAGTACAAGATATATATTTCGTAGAAAAATTATAATTTTTACAATTTTCATGACTGCAGACTAGTGGAATGCAGATACATAGTTTAACTAGGTAGAGGCCTGCCTACTGATGAGTCCTAGTGCCTGACTTATTCCCAAGTGCCCGATGCAGTCCAGTGGTGGACACGAGTGGGGTTGAAGCAGAGGGCGCTCGTGGCCGACGTCGTAAGAACGCCGCGCCGTGATTGCATGGCGGCGCGCGGCGAAAGTACGTGTCGCACACTTCAGACTTGTGCGACACCACAGTCGCTGTGCAAACAAACTGCATAAATGGGGTTTTGTGGAGCCTTGAGGATATGACTGTACAGCCTTGAAACAAACAGACACATTAGGTAAGAGTGCCGTTTATGTGCCTTCCTAGGAACTTTTAGTGAGGGCGACCCTGCAGCGCTGACCTGGATTAGGAACTTAGGTATTAAAATTTAGACTGTTCTACTTGTTTTTATATATTATGACCTCTATCCTTCAAAAGTATTACATGTTTTTATGTTAACGCTACATGAACTCCAACGACAACTAAAGTAAAATAAATAAATATCACATGACTAAAAATGTATCCCCAAGTGAAGAGACGGAGATAATGAAATCAATATTATGTGCTGCCGTCGTAGCTCGCTGTAACCACTGCTGCACGCCTACGCTTTGAATCAAAGAGACTCTGTATCCATATGTCAAACTTGACCTCGTGCAGCAGAGTAAGGTGTATCCCGCACCAGTCGTTTTGCACTCGTGAATCAGACGTTTTCGATGGGTGAAAGAGGCCAATGGCAGCAATGTAATCCAATCACCTTCCGAAAAGGTTTGAACAATGCATGCGAAGTATGGTCGCGCAGTGTCCAGTTGCAATGAAGCCGTCGGAAAGCTACTGCCATATGGAATGTATTGAAGGATGTTCCAACACTTCAGAGATGTAACGCTGGTAGCAAAAGTGTGCCTGCGCTGCGTACTAGGCGTGATGCGGAAGTCAAATCCAATACCTTTCCAAACCAGAACACCGGCTGCTGAACCAATATGGTGATGCATAAAGTGACAGTTCGTCTTTCAACACGGTGTCTGCAGTCGCTAACCCGTCCATCGTGGTGGTGCAGGCGGAATCTCGATTAGCACGACATTGTTTTAGCGACAACTCAAGACTTCCTGGACGCCCTTTGGACTACATTTCTGCCTTGGCCTCACTGTTTTCCCAATCTGTCACATATTGAGAACTTCTGGTCCATACTTGCGGACGAATGGATAGCGATTCACCATCCGCTTCTACACGTGATCAAGCAGCATGGACTGCTCTACCCTAACACACATCCAGAACCTCTTTGATTTAGTGTAGATGTAACAGCAATTATAGCCAGCAATAGCGGCATCACTCATTAATGATTTCATCATCCGCCTCACATCACATGGGGCTGTACACTGCTCAAATCAAATAGCGGATGAGGTGAGATATCATACACAATATACATATGGTAACGTATTTTTTTCTGATATCGGTTATAATTGTAATGTTTGTGTTGTACAGTACGATATTTTGCTGACCATTTGAGATTTTCATGGCATTTACTTACAGCGAGGCACCGTGGGACTACAACCATAGAGGAAAAGTCATTCTCGTTGTCCTCTAATTTGGTATGTGATCACCTCGTACGGCCAGTACAGTAGCAAACCTGGATGAGGTGGACAGTACAAGCTCTTTAAGGATATTTAACCACTCTCCCATGAATCCAACATCCATCTCTGCAGCCGTTCAGCGTCTACCAAGTCCATCCCAGACGTGTTCAATCGCGTTTAAGTTTGGTGAACAAGGTGGGCCGGCCGCGATGGCCGAGGGGACTAAGGCGCTCCAGTCACGGTCTGCACGGCCACTAAGGTCGGGGGTTCGAATCCCCCCTCGGGCATGGATATTTGTGCCATCCTAGTTCGTAAGTAGTTCATAAGTAGTTTGTAAGTTTAGGGACTGCTGACCCCGTAGTTAAGTACCATAGACTATACAAACATTTGAACATTGAACAAGATGGCCACTCCGTTTCATATTGTTCATCAGTGCAGCTCTGTGGAAACGAGCGTTATATTCCACCAGAAGGAACTCATCTCCTATGACAGCCCCGTGAGACACAACAAAAGGTCGAAGGATCTCGTGTCTAGACCTTTGAGCAGTCAAAGTGCATATCTGAACTACGTCCTTCAAAACTGACTCCTGTCCATACAATTTGTCTACCACAATGATATAGTGATACTTCCTGCACATGAGTGGGATTGTTCATAGTTCCACGTCATTTCCAGATGAGGGAACGACGATTACCCGCCTGAATATAAAATCTTGACTCATCTATGAACATTCGTTACGCCTCCAATCCTGATGTTCCTCGTTCTCGTTTCTGCAGGCTAAACGGTGCCGTGATTTTAATGGGGGACACACCATAGGCCTCCGTGCGTAAAATCCATATTCCCGAAGGCGAGTTCGAACTGTTTGTGTTGATATTGCGCGTCCTGTTGATTCTTGGAGGATGCGTTCTAGCGGAGTTGCATTCAGCCTCCTGTCTCGATGGGCAGTTAACCGGTCATATGTTGATGATGTTACCCGTGGACGACCTTGGCCTTGCCTTCTTCTAACGGTTCCTGTTGTCTGAAATCGCGTTCAGGTCCTGAAAATTACATTTTGAGACATTCCAATAGCTGCAGCCACCTATCTCCCTCTTCCGACCTTCTTATGGCTGTCCGTGCCATGGCTTGTCGTAAGTCACGTAAGCACTACCTGCTGACTACAATAAATGAATCCAAATGCTTGTGCAATTCGTTTGTTAGACTAAACACAACTCCCTCCACATTAACTTTCTGTTATTACCACTATCTCGGTTACCGTAATGTTTCCGCCCTGTAGAACCGACAGAAAGACGTCCAGTCATTTTTGTTCATTCTGCTGATGACAACACTTCAGAGCATAGATATCTTAACTGATCCCGTAACTGTTTTTACCATTGTATATTCAATCGTGTTATCTTTTTACAACCTGTTATCTCGCAAATAAATTTGGGTGTAAAATCTCCGGTTTTTCTTGGTGTTGTATTTTGGATGGGCACAGCTGTATTTTATCAGTTGGTCAATTTGAAAAATGTAATGATAAACATTTATTTATTTGGCTTGTTGTTGCAGTGCCATCCAGTGTAATATCCCCTAGTATACTGCTACAGCTGAAGTGGCGACAACTGGTGTTTTCAGGAACTCCTTTCTGGTGCCTGCTGGACATCGTGCCGATCAAGAATGAGAAGCGGGAGGTGGTGCTGTTCCTGGCCTCGCACAAGGACATCACGCATACCAAGATGGCCGAGTTGCAGATATGTGAGTTATACGACAGCGGTGAGTCGCATCCACCTCAGTGGCGTTTCTCGGTGTGCCTGCCTGGGCATGCGGCCCCGCATGCTGCCTGACGCCTGCTCGTCGTTGCCCCCGCCTGGAGTCGAAGCGCGACCTTCGACTCCCTGCCTGAAGACCACTACTTGCTCTACTGTTATTTACTGTTGAACTGTAATCTATAGTTGCAATTGATTCATATGTATTCCATATTCACGGGACATGTACATTGGTACGTTCTGCAGAAATGATTAGCATTTGAACCATATCGCCTCGCGTGTCCAACGTGAATGTCAGTATCGTAGCACAATTCCTCTAATGGTTAAACACGCCTGCAACTTTTGTTGTCGGTACGTATTTATTTATTTATAACATATCATACATAGGATATACACAAATATTTCACAAATATCACAGAGAATATGTGCATATTAAATTCCATGTGCTGCCCACAATTCCGCTGCACAGACTTCCTTATCATTGGCGATAATCATATTATCCATGGAAACAGGTTCCGATAGTTTCCTGCTGTTGAGTAGGTACTGATGGTCTTGATGGTCACCCACTCACATAGTTCGTCACCTGACATGTATCCCCATTTCTTCATGTTTTCCTTACACCGAGATACTGCAGTTCGCAGTCGATTGAGTACGTTCCATGTCTCGTATGGGAGGTGATGACCTGCAGCAAATTCTTCCTTGTGGTTGTTCCAATATTATCTGACGAAGAGCTACGCCAGAGTGATGTCTGCATTGGTTGCGTTGTCCGGAGGAAACTTTTTCTCGTCTTGAGTCGCTATAATTCGAAGGTATTATATCAGCGTGATTTTAGCAGACTTGCATACTGGAACATAGCCTCAGAAACAAATTAAATTGCTGCCAATGTCTCAGTTCCGACCAAGGTTATCGGGAGGTTTTCCTTGGGTGTAAGTCGTATGTCTGAATTGTTTAGACCCTCCCATATATTACCAATTGGGATCCCCTTAGCCCCACTATCAGCTTGTATGGTAACTGGCTGAATGGAACCGCGACTCTTTATGAACAGGAACTCAAACAGCCCGCTACACTCCTCGGAGAATAAAAATAACAGTTTTTAGTTTTATTTTTATTAATTTATTATTTTTAGACGTTCAAGATGCCGGTCAGATGTATTCTCGAACCGTATCGTCAAACCATTGAGTTTGAGCGAGTAGGAATTATTGTAATAAGTGACTTTGCTGTATTCATCCGAGAAATTTGGGATCAATTGTTTAGGAAGTGCAACTTTTGAATGCCGATGGTTCACGGAAGGCCGTATGATACATCGAGATATATCAGGTCACAGTACCCAGACCACATACAACACATTATGTGAATTTCATTGTAGGACAGATCAACAATCTGCACGGCTATGGGGTGCCAGTGGAACTGTGTAGCACAAAGGATGACAGTCACCTGTTAGTACGGCATGCGTTACGTGAGCAACGTTCACTCCTTCTCCTACCTCTGACTAATGTGCAGAACTATGCTATACGACAATGGTATGTGGAACGACAGCATTCGGAACAGATATATCATCAGATAGTGTTGTAGCAGGAGTCCGGCTTCATTTTGTTGGAAAATTATAACCGCTTTCTGCTTCGCCACAGGAAAAAGAAGTGGCGTCAGAGTGCAGTTGCACAAGTCATACAGCGCCTTATGATTGGTGCGGTCTTCAGTCCAGAGACTGGTTTGATGCAGCTCTACACCCTACTCTGTCCTGAGCAAGCCTTTTCACCTCCTCGTAAGAAAGGCAACCCACATCCATTTGAATCTGCTTACTATATGCGTCTCTTGGTCTCCACCTGAGATTATTTTTCCCACAAACTTCCCTCCAATGCTTTCCCTGTTTTACTCAGAACTGGTTTCCCATCTTATTTCTTGATATGCATAAGCTTTTTTTTTTCTCGTCTCTGAACTTCTCTTTTATTTTTTTGTAGGAGGAATCTATTGTTCCCTAAGGTGTACGTGCATTTTGCGTCTAGCCACTCCTGCTTAGGTCTTGCATATCTACCTATTTGGTCCTCTGCTGCCTTGACTATTTCATAGCTACCCATACCTGTTCTACTGTTTTATTTTTCCTTGTTTCTGTCAATTGTTGCTTAAATCTCCTTCTGAAATTCTCAATAATTTCAGGTACCTTCAATTTATCCGGGTCGCATCTCCTTATAGTCCTACCCTTCTGCAGTTTCTTCATTTTCAGTCTACAGTTCATAACCAATAAGATATGGTCAGAGCCATATGGTATGGGTTGCTATTGGGTACAGTAATAGAGGACAGTTGTTGCGTGTCCTGGACACTGTGATCCTTTTGACATATGAGAATCACATCATGCGACCCCTATTCATACCCTTTCTATATGACACCCCATCCGCCAATTTTTTAGCAAGTCAATGCACAGCCACATAAGGTAGCACGAATACGAGCCTTCTTTATTTCTTAGGATGTCAGTCTTTTGCCCAGATCACCACACTTGTCGTCAGTCAAAATGTATAAGATATAGTAAAACGACGGGTATGGGGGATTAAGACCCAGTGCCAACCACCAGAGATTGGAAGCAGATGAATGCAGCTATACCAAAGGAGCCTATCTGCATCTTATACGTGTCGATGACATCACCCAAGAAACATGTTATCAGGGCCAATGGTGGTCCCTGTGAAATATGCAAGAGCACACATGCTGAAACGAGGTGATTGAAATGCTAATCACTTCTTCACAACATAACAACGAACATGTCCCATGAATATGAACTTTCTCTCTGTAGTTTTCAAGTTGTTCTGCTTTTCTTGAACCTGAGTGTATGTTTAAACACATTAACAGGGTATATCCGCAAATAGTGATAATTGTGTTTGAACCCATGAATAATACAAAATTTCGCGCATTTACAACACTCATTGTGCAATAATGGAAGGCTAAGAAAGGCGACTAATTTACAGTAGAATACATCGTATCGATTATTGGATGACATCGCAGGATCTGACCATATTATCTTTACTTCACGTTTCCTGCTTTCATCTTTGTCACTGTGTGAACAATCAAAACACAAAGATTTGGAAAACGTAAAATCCACATGTCTTTCGTGAAAGCACATCGCACTTTCAGATAATTGGTGTGCGTTGTCTCGCATCGCATCGTCCTGTAGTGAACGCAATTTTCTTTGAAACCACATTAAAAAGGCATCAACATGAAAACAGGCTACTTCTCTCTTTGATATAGGCGAATATTACTGTCGGTTGCAGGACGACAGCCCCGCTCGCCCCACAACTATTACTTTTGTATGTATATTCGTTTTTGATCTCCATGAATTTGAAAGTAATCCTGCACATTAAAATAACAAGCTATCACTATTGGTTTTCGGATGACTGTTACCGAGTTTCAAGCATTTACTTAAATACGTTGTATGCTTACGAGGAACTTATTACTCACCCTATTCAGCCAGCAACAATTCGTTGCACATTACTTCCCTTCAGAAATGTAAACATTTTACTAAAGATTACACGTTTGCAACTAATTTAACAGCTCACCAAATGCATGTGTGGCATTTATTGAGTCACATTTCCAATACAACTGTTTGATATTTAATTAAATTTCGTGTCAGTTTTCTTTCAGCAAATGACATTCTGAGACAATGAGATCATAGACGTTTCGCCACGTAAAAATGCATGATTCCTGTGCTTGTAATTATTCCTGTCTTTGATGTGGAACCTATTGTGTGTTTTTGGTGTTTAGTGTAAACGTTGATGTGCATGTGTACCCCCAATCGTGCCGTTGACCTCTCTCTCGCTCGTCCCGCTACCGTACAGCAAAGTCCCCCCTCCAGTACTGGCTACCTGTTGGTGAGGTACGGAGTCACGAACCACCTGTGGCATCGCTACCGCTCCGAGGTGTGTCTCGCCGCTGAGCAGAAATACTTCTGCTTGTTTTGCGGTAGCCGTAACGGCCAGTGCTGGCGCGAAGTGATCTCGAGCACAGAGAAAAAAGGAAACATCTGAACAGGATTCACTGTGTCAGTAAAGAGCTGGATGTGGAGTACCATGTTTAATAGAGGGCTCCAGAATGATCACTGAGTATTATTAACAGTTTTTGCAATAACAGCCAGTCGTATATTAGCACAGGCTTACTACTAACTTTCAGTCTGTGACACGTGTAATGTTGCCTAACAAGGATTCTAAAGGCACTAGATAGCGCCCATGTTTAACTGCGCCGCATGTCCATTCGTTGGTTACTAAAATTTTACGAGGAATAAATTTACTTCTGAGCTGGTGTGCAATGATTTTTCCACGGGACTGATAGGCATCAAACCGTATTCTGTATTATTATTTAAGATGCAGAATGCAGGCTGAATGGAATTATTTGAGAAATAACAAAAAGGTATACTGTAAAATATACCAAAGGGAACCAACTTTCAAAATTATATCAGTGGTAACAAGGTCGCTGTGGTTAGAATAGAGGAGTCGCAGTAGGTGATATAACCAAATCTCTTGTTAATGCGTTTCCATAATCTCATCATCAGAATCCAAAATGCGGCGGAGCTTCATACTTAAATGTATTGCGTTGTGCACTACGGCCATGCTGAATTATATCAATATTTTTTCGCAATAGCGAATTTATCTTAGCGTTACTGTATAAGGTTGTACCAAATGGTGACATATGAAAATTTGTGCCGGGTCGTGACTCGAATCCGGGTTTCCTGCTTATCGCGAGCGGTCGCCTTAACCACTAGGCTACCCGAACACGACTCCAGGACCGACACAAACTTCCATATGCCACACTGACTGCACATATGAGTCAACTGCATTCATCCCTTAGCACTCGCAGCTTAATCTGTATTCCCGTACCAGGGAGAATGAAAACAACGAGGCATTAACCTACGCTGTTATCGTCATTGCCTCGCTTAGGCATCTGTTAAATTACTGTATGGTGACGAATTACAGCGATGATAATTTTATTAATATTTTTCACAATAGCGAATTTCTCTAAATGTCACTGTATAATTTAACAGATACCTAAGCGAGGCAGTGACGATAACAGCGTAGGTTAATGCCTCGTTGTTTTCATTCTCCCTGGTGCGGGAATACAGATTAAGCTGTGAGTGCTAAGGGATGGATGCAGTTGACTTATATTTGCAGTCAGTGTGGCATATGGGTCGGTCCTGGAGTCGTGTTCGGGTAGCCTAGTGGTTAAGGCGATCGTTCACGATAAGCGAGACACCCAAGTTCGAGTCCCGGCCCGGCACAAATTTTCATATGTCAGTTTTTGGTATAGCATACATACCTTATACAGTGACGCTAAGAGAAATTCGCTATTGGAAAAAAATATTGACAAAAGTATCATCCTATAATTCCTCACCATACAGCAAATCATGCTGAATTACACTCAATTGCATTCAACTAACTCAGTGGATACCTCTGTGTTAGGAACCTGGCAACTCGTGGAAATGATGTTTCCTATACGTTCCGTCCTAGTTGCGATGTCATGTAACAGTCAACACGACCGTTCTAAAACGTCACTGGAGTATACAGAATCAGGGGACGGTAGAATCGGTGGCTTTACGCGATGCTGTTGACTGTGTCAAAGACTCTTGTTACGACGGACTGCCAAACGATTCATTTCCAACGAACTGCATCTATTTTCCCGGGTCAAGCTGCACATGGCGCCGGTGCAGATGACTAAGCAACGAACGAGAAGAGAACCATCGTGAGGGACCACGCTCTACCCGCTCATACACAGTCAAGATGCTATCGTCCGCCAGTCGTCTATTTGAGCGGTACAAAGCCCGGGACTTATTGCTGAAGGTGAAACTTTAATAGCAGTAAAAATGACATATTGGCCTTCGGGTCTGGATTAAAGGTAAAGTATATGGAACAAGAAATCAAATTTTATATCCGTTGTAATTTCCATTGCATGATACGATATTTTTATCTCTTTACTATGTGTCGTTTACCGTTATGAATCCAGAGATTAATGCCCTTCGGCCATTTACTGTTGGTGTATGGTTCCTTATTTCTTCTACTTCCTTTGGATGTATATTTCTATTCCTTTTCAACAAGTATTAATATATAAATCGTGTAGAAATACATCTCATGAAATGTGTAGTACCACAATTGAGACAAATCATGTATTCTGCTCAAAACTTGGAAACATAAGAAACTATAAGACTGAATGAATCAATATGTAATATTGAAGTATACATGAGAGGCCAAACTGTATAACCCTATTCCAAGTACTCTCGCGGATTATAAAATGCAGTTTGATGAGTAAAGTTGATGTTCTCTTTCCTAAATTTTTCGAGAGATACAAAAACATTTGATTTTCCACACTCGTCAGACAGTTTCTTTACACTTAATGTGTGCAGAAAGTCAGTCGTGTAGGATGTGGAAACGTCCAAAAATGGCAGGTAGCTTCACAGGCAAAAATTCCTCTACTACATTTTTTGACCAGTCGTTTGGCAACAGTAAAGATCAAAGATTTTTGTTAATAATAACGGTCTTCTGAAACCGCTTCTGACCAAAAGAGGCGGCCACGCGTGGCTGTGGCAACAAAAAGCTTCGCGGGTGACTGCCTGGTGACGGACTGGAAGATAATTGACAAAGAAAAGTCCGCCATATTCGCATGACGACTTTCGGCAGAAACTACGCCACCCGAGCCCGGAGGAACTACCGCGATTCCAAAGTTATGGCTATCTGTTTTATGTTCACTATTGAAACATAGTAACATTTGTACGATGAACTCGATTAAATATAAGAAGCGATCAAAACTTTTCCATTCCAAGACCAGAATCGATTTGTAAAAGAGTAAATATTATATGAGTATTCAGGAAGCATCCCACGCTCAATTTAAAAAACATGTGTCATTTCGGCATGTTGATCATTTCAGTCCCACTTATTTACTTCACATATTCATTCGTTGTATTGTATGCTGACGATATTTCGTTTCTATCACGAATATTATATATCCAGCACACAATAGGAACGAATATTTCAAGGAAACAACTGGGACGGAAAATTTAAAAGTGTTGATAAAACACAAATTTTCAATTTGAACTTGGTTGTATAGTTATTTTTCAATAAAGAAAAACCGAAGCACGAATTGTAAACAATATTTCATATACAAGTATTATTATAGTCAACGTATTGATCAGTTAAATGAAAAAAGTACGGAATAATGGGACAAAATCCCGGGCTGAGGATTCGGACACGGAACATTAGGCTTGCTACACTTTTCAGCTAAGGCCCCGGTCACCGCGCCATTCGGTTCACACAGCGGTCGTATGAGTATGTAACATTGGGTTGAAAGTTTCGGAACGATTATCTCGTGAATGGCTGGCCATCTAGCCGTGTGACTGGGACATTCTAACATCATAGGGTAGTGCTGCAAAATGCGCCGTACCACCCCTAACTACATTTCACAACCCTAGCACTCCCATGGTCAGTTGATCGGCGTCTTTGCGTCGAATCGTGACAAGCACGGTTGTTGGCGCCCCATTCCACAAAGGATTTTTTCGTCAAACATGCTGCCCCATATACATTATTCGTTCTCAGGGGATTTCTGAAGCTATTAGTTTATTGACTGACAAGAAAAGAAGTCAAAATCACTAAACATTTACGGGCTATTATGCCGTGGTCTTATGGATTTATTATGGAAACACATTCTTTCGTCCCCGACTGCGAAGGACATTTCCAAGGGAGATCGTGGCACTTTTTGAACGTCCGATGCACATCCTGGCTCGCTACTGACTGAAGCCAAACTCCGTTTACGAGGGCTCGCGCGAGAAGGTGTGACGTCAGATGTTTTTGACATGCGCGCGCAATTCGTCGTTGCCGATTGCCGTCCGTTAATATCGTCCCACGGTGGAAGACTGTTACATCCTTTCTTCAAAACCGGAATCCAGATTTCATTTAGTTTCACGCCCTCCTCCATCCTATTGAAATTATTGGGTTGTTTTAGAATTTCTATGGCCTCTCTGTACAGTCTTTCGTAGTATCCATTTATGGCTGCTAAAACCTGAGTCTTATCAAACTGAATAAGGTGGTCTCCTGGATGGGACGATATTAACGGACGGCGGTAATCGGCGACGACGAATGGCGCGCGCATTTCAAAAATATCTGACGTCACACGTCTGCGCGCGAGCCCTCGTAAACGGAGTTTGGTTTCAGTCAGTAGCGAGTCAGGGTGTGCATCGGACATTCAAAAGTGCCACGATACCGCTTGAAAATATCATCCGAAGTCGGGGACGAAAAGTTGGGTTTCCATAATAAATCCACAAGACCACGGCATAATGGCCTGGAAATTTTTAGCAATTCTGACCATTCCGGACGTGAAAGTTTACATTTTACAACTAACTGTTCAACTGTTTGTTAAGCTTATGGGACTTAACTACGGGGTTATCAGTCCCTAAACTTACAAACTACTTATGAACTACCTTATACTAAGGAGGGCACAAATATCCATGCCCGAGGAGGGATTCGAACCCCCGACCGTGCAGACCGTGACTGGAGCGCCTCAGTCCCCTCGGCCACCGCGGCCGGCTACATTTTACAAAAAGAAAAAAGTACAGCACGTTGGTTCTGTTTGCAGCGGTTTCGGACTGGCGAAGCTGTAGTTCACGTTTGCGCATTTGCCGCTTGCTCAAGGGAAAGACAGGAATGCCAAACCAATCCCTTGCCAACATTTCGGTAATTATATGTCCGCGTCAGGGTCGCGCTGGATTCTTAAGTTTATAAGAAGCAGTAACGCCATCAAACGGAATCATTTTGGTGGTTCCTTTTATTTTTATTTTGAATATTCCACTGAGTATTTTCATGATATTCCACTTTATCGTTTGTGAGCTGCATAAACAATGGTTTGTGTGAAGAACGACTCTTAAAGTACCAATTACTTCGTACCTGTTAAGAACAGTCATTTTCTGTTGATGTTGAAAAAGCCACTCCGTATGGCCTTCCCATAAATACGACATCAAGAATCCAATATGTCATTATTTAGTGTGATCATTTTAACACAGAAAGTACTTTATGAAATGCACAAAGTGGTACACATTTCATGAGATATACGAGAGTTTTCATTACAAAATAACGTGTTTCAGATTTTTATGTAAATTCTGTAAACTTGTAATTTGTGCGTAATATATTTTTTAAGTATTATCAATTACAGGTATTTAACATAACGAATGTAATTTTTCAATGAAAAAGGAGAAAAGAATTTGTCAAGAACACAGATTAATCTTCAGTTGCCTAAGGTCTTAGATTGTGGAGGCAAAATCAATTAATTAAAACCAAAATTTTCAGTATTAAGTTGTAGCTTGTATCATATTATCATAAAAGAATCACTGTACCAGTCTTTGTGTCTGTCATACAAAGAAGACACGCCAATTTTAAAATAACATTAAAATTTGCACGTAAATGTTAATTGTCGTTTCAATTCGTTATGATCTGGGCAAAATCAATAAAAATTCAATTTTTCAGTCTAAGTAGCTTGTCACAATATCATCAAAAACACAGTAAAGCTTTCTGTTTCTACCATCTGAAGAAGAAGCGCCAAAGCGTTATAAATAAAATAACATTATTATTTATAGTTACTTTTAATTTGTTTGTAATAGTGTATATAGCAAACTGTGCCTTCATAGAACAACAAAAATATCTGCTGACACCAATAGAATAAACTAGCAAATATTGCCACCAAACGTAGTTAGCACTTCGCTCCTAAGAATCACCCATTCCAACTAGCATCTGAACTGCCTCCCGTTATATAATTATTTTCCAATTGATAGCGTACGAAATGCTTATTTGGAGAGTGTATTGGTTCCTTATTCCGAATCAGCCTGCTAAACGTAGTTGAAGAATGTTGCCAGGTCTTAATGCCGAGCGGTCTATGTAGTATCTATAACTCTACTTATTGAACAAACTGAATATCAGCCAAACTTCTAATATCACCGGTTATTCTGTTTATAAATCCCTTATTTCCACTGTCATGACTTCAGGTGATAGTAAGGGAATATCTGTAGTGAAGCTGACGGCCTTTTGAAACAGTCATCGTCGTTTATGGATACTCTAGGAACTGATCACTCGAAAGCGGGATGTGATAAAATGTAACAGAGAGCAAAGCTTAAAATGTAATCCTTGCGGACGGTGTTACAAGTAGGACCAATACAGAGAGACAGTCTTCCATGACAAGTAATACAAAGTGTATAATATTTTAAGTAATTTTCCTTTCCACCACCATTTTTCCTGACATCCAAGCCATACCGTTGAAATCAGTCTCTACCTAGTGCTGCTCTCTTCATTCTTTAAACTAAAACTTATTTGTAGCATTTCTGCATAGATCCATCTCTTTTTTATTGCCTCATTTTTCTTTGATGAACAAAGCATTCATTTGATATCTTATATAGGCGGCTGATCTTCAGTCACTTTCCTTTTAGACATGTTGCCATCGTATATGCCATATTGTTGCCTATTTTCAAGTAACAGATCCAGAGTAGACTCAGGATGTACAGGATGGGTCAAATACGAGTGGCCCAGACGAATGGATAGGATTGACCTTGGATGTATACATATAGACACACCTACAGCTACTTCAACCACTATAGTTTATCTGCCTATACAGCCGACCGAACTTTGCATTACCTTTATACAATCTTCACGTCTGACAGAGTTGTTAGAAGAGGTCAGTATGTTAGATTAAACGTTGCAGGAGGCTAAGACTTAAGTAGATATTCGCTTCTATCTTGTATAACTCTGTCGTTACTGGAACACAGCCGCTTCATTGAAGTTGCTACACTTCCCCATGATCTACGAAGGTTTGTATCATCATCGCAGAATAAACTGCAGTCCACTTTCACCTGTATAAGGTTTCACAATTAATTATGGTAACTATGGTATGGCTCGACATATTAACAAATTACTTTTTTCTTTGCCCCACTGTGAGCAAAAGTGCAATGTAATTACTTGATTGCTCTGTTCTTAAATGCAAGATCTATGTTATCTAAGCACTTTACAGGATTTAACTTGTATAAGTACTAATATTTTTACGTCGTACCTTATCACCTTTATCTCTGCATGGAATAGTCGTTCCACACAACAAACATAAACCTAGCACCTCATGTTTTCTGTTTTGCCATACCTGGGCTGCAAGTGGACGACGCCTGGCCATATAGACGTCAAACCGGCCGACTTTGAGCAGGAGGGACACCTCCGAACTTCTTGATTTATACTGTGCATACTTTTCCAAATACGAAAATACTTTTTGCAGCATGGTCGGGAATCTGAAGACACACTCACAGCAGTGGACGTAAGAAAGCATAAGAGGTTGTTGTTTTTTTTTTCTTTTTTTTCATGCGTAATTTCATTAATTTACTTTACTGTTGGATGCACTTGTTGTAAGTACACTTTTCTTCATGACTAAGAGAGTTTCTTCTACGAATTATGCGCGGCAGACTAGAAAAACCATGAAACTTCCTGGCAGATTAAAATTGTGGGCCGAAACCGGAATTCCAACCTTGGACCTTTGACTTTTGCGGGCAAGCGCTCTACGGACTGAGCTATCCCAACACGACTCACGATGGCGCCTCACAACTTCTCTTCCGTTAGTATCTCGCCTCCTACTTTCCAAATTTCACAGAAGCTCTCCTGCCAGGAAGTTTCATATCAGCGCACACACCGCTGCAGAGTGAAAGTTTCATTCTGGAAACATCCCTTAGGCTGTGGCTAAGCCATGTCTCCACCATATCCTTTCTTCCACGAGTGCTAGTCTTGCAAGATTCGCAGGAGAGCTTCTGTAAAGTTTGGAAAGTAGGCGACGAGGTACTGGCGGAAGTAAAGTTGTGAGGCTGCAACGTGAGTCGTGTCGGTATAGCTCAGTCGATAGAGGGCTTGCCCGTGAAAGGCAAAGGTCCGAGGTTCGAGTCCCGGTTCCGGTACACAATATCAGCTGTATACATATCAGCGCACAATCTGCTGCAGAGTGAACGTTTCATTATGAAGATAAACCATACTTGCGGATGTAAAAAAATTAATAATTTATTTAATTCATGCAATGATTAATGAGTTGCTACATTTTAAACTTAAAGTTTAGAAACATCCAATTCTCTATTTAAGTATTTCAATTTCTAGAGCATTTGTTAACATAAAGAAATTCAAGAATTTCAGACAGTTGCAAGTACGGTTTTTATACTACGCAACATTCATCGAAGAGAAGGAAACTGTTTTTACAATAAGTGCTACCGACAGTAAGTAAAAACATGATGAAATTTCAAATCTAAAAAAGAAAAAAAATCTGTTACGTTTTCGTAATTTACACTCTATGAATGTTAAGCCTGAATCCTAACATTCTGAAAAGGTTTTATGAATTTATTTGGAAAATTGTAGACATTGGGAATTAAAATGTCCTCTTGTGTCTCTGCTGCTAAAAGTCTGTACATTTGACGCCCTAGCCACTCTAATGATTAGAGGAGTGTACATTATTTCCTATCAGAAAGGACACAGTTCGTTGTAACTGACGGTAAGTCATCGAGTAAAGCAGAAGTGATATCTGGCGTACCCCAGGGAAGCGTTATAGGTCCCCTACTCTTCCTTCTGTTTATAAACGATTTAGAAGATAATCTAAATAGCTCTCTTAGACTGTTCGCGGATGATGCTGTCGTTTATCGGTTAGTAAATCAACAGAGGATCAAAAGCAACTGCAAAGCGATTTAGATAAAATTTCTACATGGTGCGAAAATTGGCAATTGACACTAAATAAAGAAAAGTGTGAAGTAATACACATAGCCACTAAAAGAAATCCGCTGAACTTCAATTACGCGATAAATCAGTCTAACCTTAAGGCCGTAAATTCTACCAAATACCCAGGAGTTACAATTACGAACAACTTAGACTGGAGCGAACACATAGAAAATATTGTGTGGAAGGCGAACCAAAGATTACGTTTCATTGGCGGAACGTTTCGAAGATGCACCATCTCCACCAAAGAGACTGCCTACATCACACTTGTGTGTCCTCTCCTGGAGTACTGTTTCCCCTTGTGGGATCCTCACCAGGTGGGATTGACGGAAGACATTGAGAAGGTTCAGAGAAGGGCAGCTCGTTTTGTTTTATCACGTTACGAGGGGAGGGGGGGAGGGAAGCGTCACGGAAATGTTTCACGAATTGGGGTGGAAATCATTAAAAGAAAGACGTTATTCATTGCGGCGTGATCTGTTTGCGAAATTTCAATCACCAAATTTTAGTTCTGAATGTGAACATATTTTGCTAGCACCCACCTACTTAGGGAGACATGACCATCCCAATAAAATAAGAGAAATCAGATCGAAAACGGAACGATTTAGGTGTTCTTTCATCCCGCGCGCTATTACAGAATGGAACGGTAGAGAAAAGTTATGAAAGTGGTTAATGCCAGGCACTTACCTGTGATTTGCAGAGTGTCCATGTAGCTGTAGATGTAGATTCTCGTCGCTATTTGACCGGGTTACAATGGTTGCGTGACCCTAGTTAATACAAAATATGTGTAACTGGAAAATTTGTTTCGGAAGTACAATAATGTTTGACATAAGAGATAATTTGGTATATGAAGTACACCATATACGGGATACGTAACAAGATTGGGCGATAGTGCAGTAGTAACCCACTGGAAACGCCTTCGAGAGAACGTTGGTTCAAATTCATCTCCGTGATTTTTCTAAATCACTCCAGGCAAATGACGGAATAGTTCCTTCCAAAGGACACGGATGATTTCCTTCCCGATACTTACCCATTAAAATCCAAACATGAGCCCTAATGACCACAACGTCAGCGGGACGTTAAATCCTAAGCTCCCTTCTTCCTTCGTGCAGAGAACAAGCTAAGACAGCGGTGGTGGTGTTCCATGAAGGCGCCGTTGCTGGTAGCCAGTAGCCAGTAGCGTCTAGCTAGTGTGTAAGGAAGGAGAGAGCGCTGTGAGACGCCCGCCTCATTGTGTGCGCCCCGTGCCTGTGGTCAGTTTTGAATCTGAGCGCGGGCCTGTTCTGCGCAGACGCGAACGGCAACGCCGACCCCGAGGCGCCGCCCGCCAACTACGGCCGCCGCAGGAGCCGCGCCGTGCTCTACCAGCTGTCCGGACACTACAAGCAGGACAAGATCAAGACCAAGCTCAAGCTCAACAACGTGAGTACCAGCAAGCCAGCCGAGCGCCGCCATCTGTGTTTGTAAGACAGCTCGCTGAAACCTCATAATCCACTTTCTAGGTTGGGTAATGTTATCAATGGAACGAAGAACAGTGCAAAACTTTTATATATACAATCACCAAGCTCAGTGAAGACATCCCCATGAGTTACGAAACTGCAATGATTTTTTTTTTTTTTTTTTTTTTTTTTTTTTTTTTTTTTTTTTTTTTTTTTTTTTTAAGGCAATCTTAGTTGTACAAATACAACGTTTTCCGATTTCCTTATCAGACGTTGTGCAAAAATCTACAAACTTGCTTACAAAAAGAGGAATTCACTTATAAATATGTAAAATTGTCCATATGTAAGAGATACTTGTAATATGGAAGGTGCAATCTAGGTAAACAACAGGTCACAAGCAAGATAGCGAGCGATTAAGCAGACCGCAGTTATAGTCAGTACTGTGTAAGTAAGTAAACATCGCGTGGTTAATCAGGTTCGGTTTTATTTAAATTGGATTCCATTATCTGGAGGGGTGTGCTCAACGGCCACAAAATCACTTTTATCGATAATGAAAGGAGCAGCATTAGCCGTAAAATCTTTTGCTTTATTCACGCAAATCGATTTCGGTTTTCCAAGAAAACATCTTCAGTGCTGTCAGTAAGTTCAAAATAGCATTTTTTGTGAAATGTACAATGACATTTACGTCTAACATTATCTGGTGTCATACGAAGTCAAACTGAGCCAGCTCGCAAAAACCTCATAATCCACTTTCTAGGTTGGGTAATGTTACCAATGGAACGAAGAGTAGTCCAAAACCTTTATATATACAGTCACCGAGCTCAGTGAAGACATCCCCTTGAGCAGAGGTCGGCAAGTTATCTTGGATGGGGTCCGGATACTTTTGAAACTTTTTATCGAGGTCCAGAAGTAAAACCGTATATTCCTTATCAATTTTTTTATTTTAATTTGCAGTCTCAAACTAATATGAAATACAGAAGATGTGAAATAAAAATGTATAATAATCCAGCAAAACTTATATTATTTGCTATTTACTTATTTTTTATTTTCATTCAGAAAAAGTTTTAAATAAAATGTGTAGCCACATATAAGGAACTCATAGTTCGATGGGGCGGTCTATAATTGTTTAGTAATGATTTTGCAGCCAAGATCGCATTTTTCATTTATTATGTTAGCGGTTTCGGCGTGCTCGACGCCATCTTCAGACCTGTCATAATTTACATAACTTCACGAAATTTTTTATATACTAAAAGAGTACATCATGGTTGAGGCATCACCAAACAAAATTACTAGTCACAAATAAAATATATACATCCATCTTCTAATGGTTCTGAAGCGAGGTACTTCAAGGTCTAAGTTCTATAATAATTGAAGTCCAGTATAACACTAACTCTTGTGTTATACTGGACTTCAATTAATATTGAACTTAGACTTTGAAGTACCTAACTCTAGTGTTACACTGGAATTTAATTAATATTGAACTTTGAAGTACCTCGCTTCAGAACCATTAGAAGATGGATGTATATATTTTATTTGTGACTAGTAATTTTATGTTTGGTGATGCCTGAACCATGATGTACTCTTTTAGTATATAAAAAATGTCGTGAAGTTATGTAAATTACCACAGGTCTGAAGATGGCGTCGAGCACGCCGAAGCCGCTAACATAATAAATGAAAAATACTATCTTGGCTGCAAAATCATTATTAAAAAAGGTATAGTCACATTGAAAAGTCCAGTAACAGGTCATACATTAAACACACTATTTTTTGCTTAATTTGCACTAAAAATTATGAAATACAATGAACTATTAGTATTTCTGTTAAAAAAATCAATGCAGGAATTTACATTTGCGGTCTTCAGCCAGTTTCTTAAAGTTAGGTTGACATACGGAGCAGCTTATGGGAATAGTGTCTCCAAGGTGGCCTGCCGTTAATCTTGAGCGATACTTATTCTTCAACAAATTGATTTTTTAAATAAAATTTGAGAAATATATGTGGAGCCAAACAGAGCAGCCAGGTAGATGGCTAATGTTTTGCAATTTTCATATTATGTTATCCATTATTTTTGGTTGGAGTAAAGGAGTAAAGGCTTTGAAAGGTGGAACAACTTCGCAGCCACATCCGTTCATTCTACTACTGGAGAAAACTCAAAAGGTGATTTTAAGAGCACAAAAATGGTGTTAACATGGTTATGCCGTGAACGCTTAAATAGAGGTTTCAGAGACTGTCAGAGTATGAAGTCTCTTTATGGAATTCCCTTGTTCGTTAGATAGAGTTCTCGCGGAGCATTCGTGTGTACAGGGCTTTTAAGTGCATCACCGGCCAGCTTGCACCCTTTTGCCGCCGCTTGTCAGCGTACTCTCCAGCGTTGACATCATGGCAACCAAGTATTAAATCTACCTACAATGATCATTAAGGGTTCTAATTATTCAGCAGATAGCTGTAAAATTCTATAATAATTATAAGGGTGGCTCTCATACGAGTTGTTATCCACAGAAAAAAGGTTTTTTAAATATCTGAGTATATAACTTTTATTTTCAAAATATTTTGGCGGTCCAGTTTTTGGCCTTCCGCGGTCCGGACCTGGACCGCGGTCCGTCAGTTGCCGACCGCTGCCCTTGAGTTACGAAACTGCAATAACTTTTTGTAAAAAGCAGTCTTTTTTGTGCAGATACAACGTTTTCCTTATTCATACATGATGTTTTTCGCCTCTTCTAGGTATCATCAGACTTACTGCGGAAATTTAGAAGCTTGTTTACAAAAAGGGAAATTTAGTTATAAATAGATAAAATCGTCCATATGTAAGAGATACTTGTAATATGGAAGGTGCAATCTAGGTAAACTACAGGTCACAAGCAAGATAGCGAGTGATTAAGCAGACCGCAGTGTAAGTAAGTAAACATGGCGTGGTTAAGTCAAGTTCGGTTTCAGTTGTGACTTCGCTGCCCTCCCCACTCTCAAGCAATAGCTGCCACATTTATTTCAAAAATGTATTTTATTTAAATTTTAATAAGTCTTACGCCTTGCTAACACAGTAACAAGTCTGTTCCGAAAGACCAGACGTCACTTCTGATCCTGCAGTTGTTATTGTTTCATATTCACAGAATATATGACAATAACAGCGAATAGGCAAGGCTGAAAATGTGTACCCAGCCGGGCTTAGAACCCGGGTTTCCCGCTTTCTAGGCAGTTGCGCTGACCACTGCACCACTGGGGACATAGTGATCACGGCACCTTCAAGGACTGTGGGCAGGGTAAAGGTGGCAATTTTTATCTGACGGGAGGCGTGCTTATGTAGTCCTTGCAGGTGCGGTGATCACTGTGTCCACAGTGGTGTAGTGGAGAGCACAACTGCCTAGAAATTGGGAAACCGGAATTGGAATCCCGACTGGGTACACATTTTCAGCTTTGCCCATTCGCAGTTGATGTCATATATTCCGTGAATATGAAAGAGTAACAAGTATTTTACACCCTAAGCCACAGTTTTCAGTGGTATTTTATTAGTTCAACTTTTACCCCACACCTCCCCTTCAAACCTGAATGCGGTCATGTGGCCTGTAGTTTAACTAGCTTGCACCTTCCCTGTTACAAGTATCTCTTACATATGGACGGTTTTACATATTTATAAGTAAATTCCTCTTTTTAAGAAAATGGAAAATGCGTCATGTATTAATAAGGACAAACTCTTTTTAAGACTGTTTTTTACCAAAATACTCATTACGTTTGCTGCGCCAGAGCCACGCAAGTATGAGTGGGGTGATTTCAGAAACTGCAATGATGTTGTGCAGCCTCTAATCTGACTATTGTTATCAACTGGGCTTGGAACACTGTCCAGAACTTCTTTTAGTTTATCGAAGATAATTCCTGGAACTACTGAACTGTGGAGGTGATGTCCACCATCTAGCCTCGATGATGTCATCAACACCGATAGTGTCCAAAACTTTCTCTGGGGAAATGTAAACCAACCGATGAGGCAACCTTGAGTTAAAAGCTATGATTCCAGGCTCAATATTGCCACCGATGAGGCAAATGAGTGTCCTTATCTTTATCTGCATATATCCAAGGTCATCTATGTATTTCCCTTGAGCTAACGCCCTTGCGGGGATGATCTCTAGCTGCTTCACTCATGGCGGCGATGTGACCATACTAATATCTTTCTCCGAATATATCCAAGGTCACTGATGAGAATCCCTTAAGTTACTAAACTGCGAGGATGTTGTCTATCAGCTATCCTCAATAATGTCATTAACTGAGCGAGTAATAGTGCCTGTAGTTGTTCCTGAGTATATCCAAGCTCATTGATGAGATCCCCTTGAGCTGATTAACTGCATGAATGATCTACTGCTTCTAGATTCGATAATAACATCAAGAAGGCGAGGAATAGGTCCATTATTTTCTCAGGATATATCCAAACTTACAGAATAGATGTGCTTGAGTAACTCCGGGTATATCCGAGCTTACTAATGAGCTCACCTTGAGGTACCATCTGCGAGGATGATGGTCGCCACCTGTTAGCAGTTGTTTCAGGTTTTCCTTTATTTTTATTTTTTACATTGTACTCATATTACCCTAGTGTTATTGAAGCCAAAAACTTATGTGTGCAATCTTTGAAGGCAGTTCTTGAAAGTTTCATAAGAAGACTGCCAGAGGTAACTCCTAACAAAGGAATGACAACTGTTGCTCACAGAAAGTTTTAAAATGAAAGCCTGGTTTATAAAACAGAGAGCACAAGTTATACGCCAAAACTGAATATAATCTCCTCTTGCTATAACTGCATCCTCCAAGACTCCATACCCTGCCATTTCACCAATATATGCTCAGAACATTTTATATTGGGAACTTCTGTTATGTTCCTAGTTGTCAAACATCAATGACCATAGAATAGACCTGTAGCAGTTATTTTCAGTTGTCATTTCCGAATGGATATTTTCTTCTGTGGATCGAATATCACCTCAGGGTCAAATAAGATCATACACTATTATGACACAGGAATAATCAAAATTTAAAAAACAAATAGCTTATCTTATTGTATATTATTGGAAATTTAACAGTCAGTTTTTATTACATTTTATGATTTATTAATTAATCACGACAAGTAGGTTTGTAACATGAAACAGAATGTCATTAAGCGTGATGATATGAAAACTATTAAAGCTTTTCTCATGCTAATGCACTTAACGTTTCAGATTTATTTTAACAGTTTTGTTTTGTGAGAATGTGGTCAGCTATACGTTTTCTTGTAGAAACACACAGCTGTGACCTAAGCACAGGTTTAGCTTTCTTATATTTCTGGAGTAAGGGTGTCTCCCACAGACACGGTCATTGCCATGTGTCTGGGTTGGTTCCAAGGTATCTTAAAAGCAAGTTTTGCCTGCGACATCAACCAGCCGCATCAAAATAGTAACACAATTATTGTTTCTTACGCCAATCCGTAAACTTGAACAATCTAGTTTTACTCCACTCATAGATCAGTTGCATGGAAATAGTCTGTTTCGTTGATCAACGGCAATTATTAATAATTGCAGAACGACATGTTGACCATAGCTGTTTATTAATTCTCAATGCTACCGGTTTCGGTTCTGTACCATTGTCAAGCGTTAGCAGAGATTAGCTAATAGCTTAACATGTCGGAATATAAAAGTATAATTTTGTATTTTTATATTCCGACATGTTAAGCTATTAGCTAATCTCTGCCAACGCTTGACAATGGTACAGAACCGAAACCGGTAGCACTGAGAATTAATAAACAGCTATGGTCAACATGTCGTTCTGCAATTATCTGAAAGCTGTTACGCCCCATCTATTCACCTTTATAAGCAATTATTAATAATAAAAAGTAAACACTTCTTAATGTTCTACAAGTAGCATTTAATCGATCTCTAATCACCTTTCGGCATCTTAGGCAGTCATTAGATGACATCTGAAAATCGCAGACACAGATATAAAACATGCGAGTTGCACGGATTATAGATACAGCTGATACAAAAATACTGACATGGAAATGTATTACATTCAGAAATGAATTGATCAACTTTAAAATAGAAATAGAATTGTTTGTCAGAATGTACTTTCAAAAACTGATGAAAAATGTTTTCAAATATAATATTTTTAAATTAAGCAATATTAAAGAAAATGCAAACTTAGTTTGATCACTCAGTTCTGATTTGGTGTTCTGGTCATTTTTGTTGATTTGCATTATTTCTGCAGGCTCTTTATTCTGTTTATCTTTAGAGAAGTTAATGCTTTACATTCGATGTCCTATGGGTGATTTACCGGTATGAGATTGTCAGCAAAGTTTTAGTCCTTCTTGTTTAATTTCCAGGGTCTCTCATGATCAGAAACCTAAGCACCAAAGCGCCGTCTGCAAGACAGCCACAGTTGCATATCTTATATGCAACACTATTATATATCTTTGGGCTGTATGTCGCACTATCTTCCATGTGGTAAATAAATACAAGCTTGTTCGCACCAGACGTTCATCCCTATCGTCCGGTCAAAAGTGATGAGCAGTTCACTTTACGACAAAGAGGATTTTGCAGGCTTGCAGCAGCGTCGTTTTCGACGTGTGCGTATACACAAATTATTGGAGCCTCAGTATACACTATGCCCAGCAAAATTTCGAAACAGGCAACGTTGTTACTCAACGGACAAGTCTTCTCGCCTCAAGTAAGCTACTATTCAGTTTTCCTTTTTCCTGTAATTTTGTACACTGTAAGCAGTGACCTTTTAGGAGATACCCTACTTCAGATATCCATTTCATGTAGCTCCCTTCGCAATGTTCACTCACTGACTGGTTGAGGTGGAGCTAACGGCAGCAATTTGAAAGCTATTGTGATTTACAAGGCGTGACACTCGCCACAGGAGCCCGTGAGCTAAGATCTCAGTCTAAATTACTTAGGTTTAAGGGACGAATTCACATAAAGGCAAACGTAGGAAGCCTGTATAAGTAGTACCCATTCTGCGTCCCTGTTTCAGTTTAAATGTTGTTTAGAACCCGTCATTGTAACTCAGATGTATAAATAACATTGATACTGGCTACATTCGGAAATTCACAACTAGAAAAATATGTAAAAACAGAATATTTCCAATGTTCGCATGAGATATCTAAGAATGATATAAATGGCACCATAATGAGCTTTCTATTGACACCAGGCCCTAGGACGATGTCGTCATCATACTAAGTTCCCCAGTAAATTTACAAACTGATTTCCACAAGTTAACCTTAAGAATTAGTATCTGTAACACAGAAATATAGAAGTCAAACCCTAAAATTAGTTCTGCTCGTCGTATCCCCTTTCATGTGGGGCAGGTGATCCGATTGTAAGCAACACACCACACATTCACACGACGCAGGGTTCCTAGCCTGCAACCACCCACGACCGTAACCAGTATAAAAAGTAACTTACCATCGCCTGGAACCATCAGCAGATGTTTTGTCCCTATCATAACTAGTGTTCTGTGACATCACCCATCACCCGCAGAGGTTCTGATGAATACTCTGAAATAGCCTGTACAGTTAGTGTATTCACTGATTACATGCAAATCTTGTGAACTTTACTAATAAAAGTTTCCTGTTGCAATCACACACCCGACGCATCTGTTTAAAAACCACTTTAAGTTGGTTACTCCACCTGAAATCCATGAAAATAGCTGAAACTCTGTATGAGAATTACCTGAGACTGTCACGTCAACCTACTTTCAGTAAAAGCAATACTCACTTAATAACTCCTTATCACAATCTTTCCATCTGTATTCCAGTTAATGTTCTACTACTGCTTTACCCAATGTGCACATTAGATCCATATTTATATTCATTTATATTCCACGTGACATTTTTTCCTTTGAATTCTTTATAATAATTATGGAACATGACAGAAAATCGTGGTGGTTACTTAAAACGAGATCTAAAATAGTAATCCATCGTTCAAGAAGATGAATTCACATTCCATTGATTGAAGTAATAAACTATTCGTATTTTATTATTTTAATAGTTCAGATTCTGTTTGGTATCAGACCACCACTCCACCTTTTCAATCAAACGGCTTTGTCGTTTACAAAAGCACAATCATGTTGAATCGAACCTGTAAAACATTAACTTCTAGAATGTGACAGCTGGCAGTATAGAAGTAGGTTGGCATCATTGAAGACACCTCAGTTACACGACAGACTGGTCAAAACCGCGGCTTTCAGTCTATTTACCCATACAAGTTGTAGATTCATGCTAATAACACACTTTTAGTAACAGCTTTACTTTGCCACACACACACACACTGGGAAGTTGGACGAGATTGTCATGTAACTATTGTGGCTATTAAATGAGTGGTAAGAGATTAAAAAATTAATATGGGCACACAGTCATACTATTCTGGGATGTAAGATTAAGATATTCGAACTCAAAGCTCAAATCTCCTCAGAAAAGAATTACAATCATCTTAATAGTGAATTCTACATTGAGCGACCACGAAAAAAATGCTTGTAAAATGCTTTCATGATTGCTCACATTATTTCAATTAACGCAATTTTAGATATAAAATTTATTTTGACATCAAAATGTTGATTAAACATATTGTTTCCTAACATAACAATTACATAAAATTATATAATACTACTGTAGACACTTAATTTTTTGTGTTTCACAATCATACACCATTATAAGACAGAACTCAAACAATGTCGAGTCTCTGTATTTGATATTTGTGTGTTAAATAATGCATTATCCTAAACGTAAGTAAATGTTGTATTTAAATTTGCATGCAGTAATACATAATTGATTCTTGTCTCTCTGTCTGCATCAAAACACGGAATGTTGTATTTATTCGGTTTGATATAAATTATAAATTATCTATAAGAAATTGATATAAGTATAGACATTAATTAGAGCATGATAAATTGAAAATTTAATAGAATTCATGAGTTAAATTCGTTGTGACCAGTTGCAAGAGAAGCTAAACATTTTCTGCGCCTCGCCAACTTTAAGATGCTGGTTCTGTCAGTAACTTTCCGCTGAAGTGGCATTGTTCCTACATTATAATGTTGCCTGCATCTGGAAACCATGCAAGAACGAAATTAATGTAGTGATTGTTCTTCTCTATAAGTAGAAATATTTATTTCTAAAAGCTTTTCTTTGTGACTGGTCACTGTAAATTGATTAGACTTAAGCATTGAAAACAAAGCTATTACCTCAACATGCATGATAAAATCAAGCTGTATGAAAATGAATCGCCATTACTGCTCGTAGTTCTCTTTAGAAAATTTTAGATTTTGACAGATATAAGTCGTTAATAGTTCTAGGGGCTTCAGTTTTAAAAGTTTTAAATTAACTTTTGTCACCCTCTAGGGGTTGCTAAGTATAATTTAGGATACTCTCAAATATTGCAGCTTGTTTTCGTGAAAGTATACCTTCCGTACGAAGTCTATGTAGGTTGTATGAATTAAAATGTACACGTTTTTTCTGCAGCTTTCCAACCTCAGTTTCTGATGACTCATTTTACAACTACTAAAAGTCCTGCAATTCTGTACTGCTGTAAGCATGAACTATAAAAAATAAAAGGAGGTTGCTTGAACAAGATATTGATGTATGATGTACTGTTTAATATTTTGAAATTACTTTCCAGTAAAATTTATTTACTTGGACTTAGCCCCTTTCCTCCTGGTGCTGGTTTACATTGTTCCGTAACTAATGTTGAAGTAGTTTAGTGGCTGTTACGTGGAAATAAACAGAGGAACTGTTTGGGGGTGTTCAAGGTAGTGCTGCAGTTACTTCAGTTAACCTGCTGACGATCGTATTGCGCTTGATTGCACGTGGGCCTCGTCCCTGGATGGTAGAAACTGTTATCAGAACGTGGATAGGTGTAATGGGAGCTATTAACCAATGCATTCGGAATTACGTATTGGGTATCGTACAAGCGGAAAGGAATTGCATCTAATGAATCTTTATAATGAATACTTGAAAGAAATGACGTGCTACAATAGCTCTTTATTTCCTGTAAAGTTTTCAGAGACAGAGATCATGTCCTCTCGTCTGAATAAACAGCTCTTGTTCTTCTTCTTAAGCATCACGTTGTTTAAAAGTAAATTTCGCAAAAATTAAATGCCACATTCTCTTGCTAAAGAAAGACACGCCCATCTGCGAAGGCTTTTCTTCGTGTTGGCGAATTGCGCTATTTCCGATTACCGCATATATCGTGCATCAGTGCAAAAGTCAGTTTTTCGAGTCTCTCTCTCTCTCTAAATTTGTTCTGTAAGTGATTCCGTGGCTTTTGGTGACCTGAAAATGAACTGGATGCGGAACGTCCATTCTTGTCGTTAGTAGCTCACGGTGATATTTGTATACGGACTCTGTGCAGACAAGCACCAAGTGTCCATCTAATTCAATCACTTTTATTTCCTTCCTACGTACGTCTGTACGGCAAGCGAACTTTGCGTCTCATTCTCTACTTTTAGTTTGGCCTCTCCTCTGTTACATTTTGCATACAATAGCGTTTCATGGCAATTCACACTTCACGATGAGAGAGTGTTGAAATTTTGGAATTGTTAATTGAAACCTTGGGGAATGTAAATTATGTTTAAGATACGGGAGAAAGGATCTATAAACTGTGGTAATCCTTGCGACACTGTGCTGTAACAAATACGTAAGAACGTTTTAACTCTTCTAGTTGTGTTTCTATCTCATTTAGTCAGACAGTTATGGTTGTGCTGTCTGATGACTGGATTGATGTTACCTCGCGCAAGTCTCTTCACACGTGCGTTATTACTCTAACTTGTACCCACTTTGTTTCCCGCTACTATGTTTTCCACTCACACTCCCATTCATTGCCAATCTCAATATTTCTTGAACTCATAAGTCGTGTCCTATGAAACGATTCCGTTTTTAGTGAGGTTCACTCATAATTTGTTTTTCCATAATGCAATTCATACCACTAATTAGTTGCTCGTCCTACCCAGCTGATATTCAGAATTCTTCTGTAGCAACGTATTTACACTGTTGATCTTCGATGTCTTTTCTGCATACTTACATTACTTTCAGAAAAATTTTATAACTTTTAAAGCTGTATTCTTTGTTAACAGATATCTACTTTTCAGTAATACTTTTCTTCCGTTATCATCCTTGATTTTGTTGCTCAAAGAACTAGGGTCATATATTTCTTTTGTGGCACTTATTGATGCAGTTTCTTCGGCACTACTTGATTTAAATTGACTACCTTCTATTACTGAGTTATATTTTGCTATATATGATATCTTCACTGTCGCAGTGGAGCATTCTAAGGCGCCATGCTGCGGAGCGCTCGGTTGCTCACCGTCGGTGGTTCGAGTCCTCCCAGCGGCATGGGTGTGTGTGTTGTCCTTAGGTTAAAGTTAGTTCAAGTGGTTTGTAAGTCTGGCGACTTAGCTCCAACAGGTTTACATACATTTAAATATTTTTTGATACCTTTACTGAAGTCGAAAATGGTACAATCCGAAAATATCAAGAAATAAATTGATACTTGGTGTTAATGTACGAGAAAGATCTCTTTTGAGTGATGCCGTTATCAAAATATAAGCTGAAAGCTTCAGTACCGAACAGCATACGCTGTAACAAAACATTTCAACACACCCCTCCGTATTGGCCCACTTTAGGTTACGGTAGTAACACTGAAAGTGGGCCTTTGCGATCGTCTTTTGACAGCTCGAAATTTAAATGAAAATAACGGCTTAACCATTCATTTGACACTAAAGTGGAATAACTAAATTTCTAGAGGAGAAAATTCTCTACAACTTTGCTCTCTTATGTCTTTTTCATATCTCGTATCGTTTCAGAGATATTTGCAAAAATAACAGTGATTTGGGATGTCTGTCTGTCTGTCCGTAACGTGTTCCCTGTTTTTAAGACGAACCGTTCAACCGACCAGCACCAAATTTTACAGACATGATTGTAGGCCGCCAGAGATCAGAACCTCCATTCTTCAAATTTTTCGGACAAAAAATACGGTAGTAATACCAAAAAAGCCCTTTCGATTTGACGTTGTCTGTCTGGCTGTAACGTGAAAAAGGGATGGTGTTTTTTTTTTTTTTTTTTTTTTTTTTTTTTTTTTTTTTTTTTTTTTTTTTTTTTTTTTTTTTGTATAAAGACAGAAATATGAAAATCCCAAATGTTTTCTCATTTCTAAAGCATGAAATCCTAATGCAAGGACACTTTTTCGTTCTGGTGGGAAATATTTGCGACATGTTTTGTACATAGAATGTAACTTGACCACACTCCTGAAATGAAATGACGTTTGTATAACAGGCACATAATTTTTAATTTTTAAAGGATAGGATGAGGGTAAGAGAAAAAGGACAGGGGGAGAGTGGAATACCGTGAAGAGAGAGGAACGAGGAGAGGAGATGGAAAGTAGATGGAAGGGAAGGAAGAGATGGTCAAAAGCAGGAAAGGATAGAGGAGCAGGTGGACAAGAAAGTGGGAGAGAAAGGCAGTAATGAGGGAGGAGGAGATGGACAGAGTGCTGGTATGGTGAGTGGGTGGACAGAATGTGGAAAAATATTCAATTTCCGAAAGTCAATATCGGTAAACCATCTGACCTTTATGATTATGCGTAAACTGTCAAACAAACAAAAAATCAGGAAAGCAACTGGCTGTACAATAAATGATTTTCAGAAAAACTGTACCTTTCATTCCACATAGCCACAGCAACGCAAACCAGGGTATTGATCTGTGCGGCTCTGCGTGAACGAATTTGCATCTAGTATCACTTTCATTTGGAATGTGAGCCACAGCTAAGCGTAGCCTGGTTTAGCTGGTTTCCCTAAATCGCTCCGGTCCCCTTTGAAAGGTAGGAGGCCCTTTTGCTTCTCTATTTTTTCCCAGTCCGTGGTGTGCTTCGGCTCTACAAACTTCGGTTGTCGCTTATGTACCAAGCTTTATGCAATCTCTCTCAATAATGTAAACTGAGACAATGGAGATAATTTGTCTTATAGTGTGCGGGACACAGAAAACACAGCTCCAACAAAAAATAATTTATTTAACCAAGCCACATGATAAATATCTGAGATATTGCATAGAAGATGATTCCAGCTGGAATCACCATATAAATATTATCGTAGGAAATTTAACAATGGAAAATCCGATTGGAATATCAATAATAGAGAATAGGTAACAACTCGCAGTAGAGACACTTGCTGAGTTGTTGATAGGCACGGAGACAATCACATTCACACAACTTAAATTTTCGGCAATGGCCTTCATCAGAAAAAGAAATACACACATTCACACAATCAGTCAGACATAAGTTGCACAGACGACCACCACCTCCGGCCGCTCCAGCACTGCAAGCATCTTGTAGTGAGTGAGGAAGGGAGCAAAGGGGTAGGGTGGCGGGCAAGGGTGGGATGGAAAGTTCCGCTTACATGATGGATTGTACAGGCTTAAACAGGCAGGAATGTGCGATGCAGCATTGAATGCTGTCAAGGTAAGTGTCGGGAGAGGAAAAAAAGAGAGGTATATAAGTGTTTATGTGTATGTGTGGAGGGGGGGGGGGGTAGTAAAAGGTGGATTTGGAACGATAAAAATAGGAAAGAAAAAATTTGAAAAAAAAAATCAGGTAAAAAGTAACTATTTACGGAATTTTAAACTTTGCTTTCATTGAGTGTTGCACTTTTATTTTAGTTACATATATTATTTAATGTCGACAATTCCTTTTAAGATGTAAGTATTGAATGTGTCCGCATAGTTGATCTTGGTAGTAATTCCAAAAGCTTCTTTTCTGGTGGGCCCTCAGCATACATTAAGTGAGCAAATGACATTTTAAACTTTTACTTCGTTGAGTGCTGCACTTTCATTTTATTTATACGTGTTATGCAATGACATTTAACGGAATTACTACCAAGATCAACTATGGGGAATATATTGCAATACTTACGTCTTAAAATGAATTTTCGACATTAAATAAAGCCTGTAAATAAAATAAAAGTGCAGTACGCAAAGAAATAAACGTATAAAATATCATTTGCTGACTTAACGTATCCTGCGGGCTGGCCATTTAAGAAGCTTTTGGAATGATTAGGGAATAATGTAAGGGGCGATAAACAGTTGGAAGGTACACATGAGTTGGCGGGATCAGGATAATGAGTGGGTTAGGGGGAGGACGTTAGACATGAGGTGCATGGATAGCAAGTTATCTTAGGTTGAGACCCGGGTAGTTGTGGAACCGTAGAATGTGTTGAAGGGACAACTCCGATTTCTGCAGTTCAGAATAGTTGATGGTTCATGAGAGGAGCCAGGTGGACCGGGTAGTAAAGCAATCATTGTAGTCTAGAGTGTTGTGTTCAGGCACATGCTGTGCCATAAGATGGTCCATCTTCGGCCGCGGCCGATTAGCCGTGCGCACTGGGGTGCCGTGCTGCGGTGCGAGCGGCCGTTCTCCGTCGGGGTTTCGAGTCCCCCCTCGGGCATGGGTGTTTGTGTTGTCCTTAGGTTAGTTTACCTTAGCTTAAGTAGTTTGTAAGTTACGGGGAAATAACCACCCAGTAGAGGCCGATAGATTTACAAACATTTGAACATTTTTTTGCCCATCTTCCTTTTTGCCACAGTTGACGGTGGTAATTCATCCTCATAGACAACTGGATCATCGTCATACTAATATAAAATGCCGTGCAATGATTGTAACAGAGTTGGTAAATGACGTAGCTGATTTCACAGGTTTCCCGTCCTCCGATGGGCTAAGCTAACCCTGTGACAGGACTGCAAAAAAGTGCTGGTTGGGTGGATTGGTCAGGTTTTGCTTTGGGGTCTTACACAGGGATATGATCCATGTGGAGGAGTTGGCATTGAGAGTGGCATAGGCATGGACTAGGAAGTTATGGAGGCTGGGTGGACGACGGAACATCACTTCAGGAGGGGCAGAATGATCTTGGGTAGGATATCTCTCATTTCAGAGCATGATGACGGATAATCAAGGCCTTCACGAAGGATGTGGTTTAATTGTTCCAGTCCGGGACGTTCCTGGGTGTCAAGAAGGACACTCGTTTGTGATTGGTTATGTCGGGTACACGGTGGATTGGTGGCGTTCGGGATACCTGTTTGCCGCCTCCGTTTCATTAACCAAGGCTTCCGTAATTAGCACAGCGTTACAAGATCTGTTTCGGACAAATTACTTCGTGATGAATTGTTGAACGCTATCCGATTAAAATCGGATAAGAATATGATAATTGCTTCCAGAAAAATAAAATGTCCACGTAGAACTTGTGTCCTCGGAGAAGCAACCGTAGTTACTGAAGTCGTGTGATAAAACAGAAATACATACCATATGTACGGAGTCAATCAAGAAATAGGATTTTACCTGCCTGTCAGTCACTTCATAAAATGATGTCTAGGCTCAGTTTAAACCGAGCCCGTTTTCAAGTCGTTCTAACATACAAAATGATGCAAAGCAAAATATCATAATCATGTTTGACATCATACTTACGCTGGATTCTGCATATTTCACGCGAGATAAACATCATTATTATATATAGGGATGCAACATTTTGTACGTTTGCGACTTGAAAATTGGATCTGGTCATCCCAGAAACACTTTCGATTTATATAAAGAAGTTATTTATGAAACTTTGGCTGTCGCTATATGATTTTAAGATGTTAATGCCGGAAACAAGTATGATAAATTGCAACCAACTTTGTTTCCTAGAAGACTATAAGTGTAAACATCTCTGGAAGAAATGCGATGAAAATGAGGTTTATTATGATTATTATGGAACAGGGGCATTTTATTGAAAAATAAGTTTTTGTTCTTGTTAGCAAATTTATTTAACCCTATTGTTGTCAACCAAATCAATCCTCCTGCTTGTATACTAAAAGTTGATTTTCAATAATGAATAAATCAGTGAATTACTTGATAGTTACGATTATTTTGATTTTTACCTTTTGCTTATATATTCCTTTATAAGTAACATTATGTTACTACTAATAGGAAAACTCTTTCCAACTTACCGACTTAACTATGAAAAAGCATTGCGTCGCTCTTTGAGTTTGTCTACCACGAACATAAGAAACGAATGACATTGGTGAAGGTAAGCTGCAAAATGCTAGAAACAAATTAAAATTCCCTTCCAACACACGTCTCTGGGCTCCCTGAACAAACGTGAATTACTCTTGCGACGGTCAACTGAACAAAATGCTCATCAATATTCCAACTACAGCACCACCACGAAAGGGGTTGAAAAACAAGAAAATCCCCGGGGCGCGCCACAGAGATTAGCTTTACGTTCCAGTAGTTCTCCAGCTCATTTCCTGGACGCAATTGCGCTATTTATAATCCTCACCGGAAATCAAGCATCTCGTGACGTCTCCGTTTCATTAACCAAGGCTTTCGTAATTGGCATACCATTACAAGATCTGTTTCAGACAAATTACTTCGTGATGAATTGTTGAATGCTATCCGTTTAAAATCGGATAAGAAGAAAACTATGATGATTGCTTCCAGAAAAATAAAATGTCCACGTAGAATTTGTGTCCTCGGAGAAGCAACCATCGTTATTAAAGTCGGGTGATAAAATAAAAATACGTACGGAGTCAATCAAGAAATAGGTACTGCGCCACACGAAGGAATTTAAAAAAAAAATTAATTCTTAAGGTTTTCAACGTCCTTATTCAGGTAGTCAGTATTCTGCTCCCCGTTGTCCATGGACTGTGTCACCACATATATTTGAACAACTAAGCTAACAGGCCCTTATTCGTTAATTCTCACGCAAGTGAAGCGTATTCTTCAAATAGTGTATGCGCTCACCTGGAACAAACTAACACCTATTACTGCCCTGTCGCTACATTTTTTTTTTAAATTAATAATTTCTGTACTAACTCGATTACTTTGTATTCTATGCCATTACAAGCCAAAAAAAGGTACAACTATGGTTATAATTGTTATACATTTGTTGTACTCACATGATTCCCTGTGATTGCGATCTCTTTGCCAAAGTGAAAGAACCACTTTGTGGAATCCGGTACAACAGCAGAGATAAGATTAATCATGTCATATGGCGCCCAACACGCGACATCTACAGAAGTAGACGCGCAAATGGTATACGACTCCTACCGGATATTGCACAAAAGGCTACAAATAAGTCAGGCCATTATACGGAAGATGTGTAATGAGTACCTCCATGAATAAAATACTAGCACAAAAAAGTAACAGTTTTCATTTTAATCAAGCTCTTGTTATTTTCTTTGTAGAGGCTAAATCATTATAATGAATGTGCTTGTTATTACCTTCTCTGTTACTTCTTTTGATGTTTTCCCTACGTTACGTATCCAACACTGGAGCAAAAGTCATTTTCTATGTTCGTCCAGTGTAAAATTTCAGCTCCCTTCATTTAATTATGGTATCTGTGAACTGTATGGTCAAAGCTTGAACAAAGTGCCCTCGATTGAACACGTGCGGTAAACTGCTTTCAAACTGCTGCTAACTCTGGGCAGCGAGCCGTAACGGCAGTCGTTAACTCTTCGCATGGCTTTCATCTGGCTTTGCCTCGCCTCTGTTCCACGCTATGCCGACGCTTCACAGTAATTACCTAAGGCTCACTCACAGCAGTTTCTACCTGGTCGGATATATTCGCTTATGGAACACTGCCTGCGCCCTTGTACTCAGTAACCTTCCACCCCCGCATCATCCTATACTTTATGAAAGTTACCGGTCGTTAATTTAACTAAAAGCATTGAAATTCATTTATTTCGAGGATATAGCTCGCTTACAGATGAACACGGAAAGGCTAGGAGTTGTAACCATGTGGTCAGTGCCCATTCAGTATTCCTGGTCCGACTCCTGGTTATTATTCCTTCGAAGGCACTAATCATATCGAGCAAATTACAGCAACACAGCCACTGTTTCATTTATAAGGCTTTCGAGGCTTGCCACACTCTTTGTGGGTTGATAAGCTTTGCAGCTACCTACAGTTCAGGTATTGATATCCAATATAACGTGGCAGAGTTGCTACATATATTGAGATATCGATAACAGAACTTATTAGTTGCTACATGCTTACGCCTACAACAAGGTGCTCCTCCGAGAGGATTTTTCTTTAACCGTGTGTTATCCTAATGAACAAGAGCATCGGTGATAACATTCAGTGCGGTGAACATCGGTTGCATTGCAAAACAAAGCATTGATAAAGTTACCGGGATTCAGAAAGAGCAATATTATCAAACAAAATTGCCACTAAAAAAATTCAATTTACGTTCGCCAGTCCTTTAGGGACAACAATTACCAAGAATCTCAATGACTCGATAATTACTGGATAAGTAAAATATTTTCTAAAATTTTAGAGAACACTATCAAACTTAATTTAAATGCAACACTTTTGTGGTGTGGTCACTTTCTAAGGTAGCAGACAGCCTCACCATAATCTATACTTGTAAGTAAGAATTATATGGAAATGGAAAAATTCAATTAAAGTTCTCGCTAGAACCAACAATGTGCTGAATAGAAAAATCTACTATTCTATAGGTAATTATTAAACTTCAGACACTAACTTAGCCAACTTTCAGTACAGGAATACTTCACAATATTCATGAATCACTTTAAGAAAAAATGTTATTCTGTGTTACCATAGTGTAATCACTTCAAAATAGCAATCTCTTAGTAAAACACTGTTCAAGAATTATTTATAACACTAGCAAGCTTATATTTTCATTAACTACTGAATGTAAAATTGTTGCGTAATAAATTACTGTCCTCTAAGTAATTTATTGTCTTCAGCTTAACAATTTGGCAAAGCAACACAGTTTTCAAGAGTGTGGTCCCTGAATCTGATATACTACTCTCGTTTACGCACAAATTACTATGCACTGAATTTACGTAACACCAAAGATTATATCACTGCTCAACATATATTTTTAATAATCAGATTTAAATTTATCACTTCAGAAAACAAACTGAAACTGCATTTGCTCAGTGGAGATAGGATTTACTCTACTGTTCACTTTCAATGCAAACTCCACTATATATTTTAAGAAAAGCAAATATTATTAGAATCGTTTATAGTTATTTCAGTGGGTCTCTCGGAATAATCACTGTACCAAAGGATAGGACCCTACTTGGATAAACGACATAGGATAATAATGGGTTCAAAGTCAATTCTCGTTAAAAGAAGTAATTATTCAAAATTCTGAACAAAAATGAGGTTCGGACTGTTATACATAATAAAAAACTTTCCTACTTAACTGTGGAAGTTTGGCGCTGCATTGTGGCTCCATGTGGTGCAATATGTTGCTTTACTGGCTCTTGAAGTATGTGGCCAAAAACCAATCTTCTTAGCGTCGGAATATTAAGCCACCAATTGATGCCAGTACTTACAACAGCAACAATATTTCATCCGAGGTCATATTATGATCTTCTTGTAGGTAAAGGCCTCCAGAACATAGCCACCAAGAAACAAAGGCACCTCAGTACATTCCACTGTGCCTACCACCACTGCAACTGCACGCTATCACGTCTCAAACCGTAATCCCTTGCCACACACTAGCCAACTGCGCCAGCCAACAACTTCCCGCGTTTTCCCACCTTTTCGCTCCCACACAGTCAGTCTCCGTTACGCCCGGGATGCCCCCCGTCTTTTCTACTCCAGTACAGTTTACAAAAGCCCTCAGTCAGAACCTCTACAAGTTTTTCAGCATACACAAATATTAACACAAACACATTGCATTAACAATATTACTTATATATTTAACAAAACGCATTTTCTAACCTTCTTCAATATAAAAGGCATTTTCAATGAACATAAGTTTCAAAGATAGGTTACTCATTGCATACGTGTACATGTACACAGTTTTTCCAATAATAAATCGAAGCATAATAAAATAAATAAATCAAAAATTTAATTATGCAGTCACAGCCTGACACTCCAATTCGCATTTGCATCCTCAATTAATGATTTTTATTATTCCGTATGCCATCAGACATTACATGAGTTGAATAAAAATGTTAATCGTGTTAAAATATGCACAAAGCACAGATAAAATTAATCACATTCATGAATAGGAAAGTCTTAGGTTGAGTCAATAAGACAATAATATACATGTGAATAAAATGAAATATGAGAAAAAACGGTTGAATGGATTGCACGTAAAAGAAAAGGAAACGCTTCTTATTGTACAGCTGATATTCTGCACTAAAAATCTCTCAAAAGTTCTTTGCGTAGAGTTTCAGTCCAAAAGACAGCGTCCTCAGGAACCTCATGTATGCTGGAAAGAGTTCCTGCATATTTCCGCAGAGGACATTCTGTGATTGTGTATTGTATTGTTTGTCGTTGATGCCCGCATTCATACTTGGCCCCTTCAGCTATTCTCCACTTGTGCTTCATGTCCTGACATGTACTATACTTTGTACGTATGCGATTTAGGGTGATCAACAGCCTCTTGAGTAAGAGGAATCCAGTAGTGGCACCTGTATGATTGGCTAAATGCCATGCGAACTACTTGTCCCGCACTGTTGTTTCTGTACTGAATCCTTCAGAAGTGAGCCTTTTTCCAAGTCTTCAAGAAGGTTTTCTAGATCAAAGGCGTTGCCTTCGATTGATATCACAATCGTGGGGCTGCTCTGTTTTTCTGCAACATTTCTTCCATTCGCTTTTCACTATAGGTTGACGTCATGTCTTCGATGGTTCGATATTGGTCAGAACAGGCAACCATTCTGTGGATGTGGATTTTATATAGTCTCAGACATACTTCAGATGGCCACAGTCGGCTGTGTGTCGACCATATCTTTATGAGAAGTGTTTCACAACGATGAGCAGCAGTATTTCCAAAAACACTTAAACTAATGATAGAATACTACTTTCACGATTACCAGCGTCATACTAGATTACTCCCAGCAGTAAACTCTAAAATTTAATTGAATATATCAAAAGTAGTTCCTTTTTCCTCGCGGATTATGTAGTGGTATCATCTGAGACGAGGAGAAACGGGGTATGAAGGAAGAAATAAAAGTAAGATTTTACGATAATCTCTTAGGTACACTGACTTTTAGAAATATATGTTACATTCTTTTTCTGTAAGCTTGACTGATGCATCGCTCTTTCTGGGCTGGTTTCGAATATACTGAACGAAATGTTACTCTGTTCTGTGGGGGATTAGGTGGGATATGTGGGGTGGAGGACGGTCTTAATGGAAAGCAACTGCCCTCCCCTACCGTCACTGGAGATGCACTTCAATTTAGTCCCTCGTAATTAAAAATTTTCAAATAATTTTTGGCGCAATTACATTCACCCATAGCACTTATTTACTAATATCCCTGCTTTAATTATATTTACCTTGGTACATTCATCATTTACAGTTTATTTCTTGATGGAAAGAGGACGTTTATAATACATCATTCGTATAATAAAAAGCATTAATTTAGACACTCAAGAGAGTTTTCAGAAAATGAGTTGAATTGAAGTACTCGTTAGGCTGAAGTCTCTTCCAAATAATATTGCATGAACGGGGTATTTTCTGGCTACTGACTGTACACATTCTTCGAAAGACTAGAACTGGGATGGTAGAACTGTATGGCCGGTAAAACACCCAACCATTAACTTGATTCTGCCTAGACCTGTTAGAAGTGTTCAAATAATTTCACGGTCACTCTTGACTTCGACCTCCGTAGACTCCATAGAACACACACCTTCCTATTGTGCTCAATCTGTCTTCCCAATATACATTTTCATGCGTTGCTAAATATTTCAGAACTTCCTACGTTGCCATTCAGCCACCTCTCAGGTCCAATGTTTATCTGACCGCAACAACTTTCTTGTACTGCAGTGAACTCTGGGACTTTGTTAGGAATTCTTGAATATTTTCTACTCATATTTTGACATCGAAGTATCATTCATCTGAACGAGGGTTCATATTGTTATATTCGTGTCGACTGGCGAGCGTTCATCATAACCCCTCAAACTACCGCCTAGCCTAAAAAGTCAGTATGTCCATTCGACAAGTACTTTGCTGCCCGAGTAGCTGTTTCCTTAGTGTAATTCTGTTCTCACGTATCAAGGAGAAGCATACAATTGTCCACCTGATAGCAACAGGCCAAGAAATCTGCAACCACGACCGAGTTGACGAAGCGTCTGGCTGAGACTCTGAAATAGGACCCAAAGGACCCAGATCAACTCTGAAAACAATGCTGCAAATTATTTCTTCGTGCGCAAGGCCAGAAGTTACGTCCGAATCAACTGAGGATGGCTTGGGAACCAAAGTAACAGGCGTCATTGGTACCGATATGTCCCACAAATTGCAGACTGGAAGAAACTGTGAATCGAAGCGACCTCAGTTTCTAGTCTAATAACACTTGGATAACAGGGACAAATATGTTACTTCAACGATAGGACTTATGAGTTGCTTTGGCTCACGAATGGGGGCTTGACTGTGTCTTAGATGTCCAGAGACTGTACTGACCAAGTCAAGAGTCCAAGAAGAGCAGGACCGCATGTAAAACATATCGGTCCACGTTATCACGTCGAAAGATGACTACGGAGTGGCAGCCTCAAGTCAGAAATGTAAAGCCTCTAGTCCTAGCTACCAGCCTTGCGGAACACAAGTGCAATGAAGCCAGCTTCTGTACCCATATGATGGTAACGACTGAAATATGGTATTGCTCATTGCCATATGCATTCTTCCCCGTGTGCAGGTCCTAAACGGCATGGGGCACAGCTTCTGTGAAGTTCAGGAGGCAAAAGAAGAGAAACTGTGGTAGGTGTCATTACCTATACCAGGATAGTTTCGTTGATAAGACAAATATTCTCTTGCAAGGAAGAGACGCTAATATAGAATCCTCGTCCTGGCAGTTTTAATATGCACGCAGTTCACAGTTGCAGAGTGAAAGATTTCTTCTCGCGACATTCCGTATTGTTTATCGTGTTGTATGGAAATAACATCTATTCTGTCTAAAAACTAACGATAAACATTTGCAATTAGCAATGATAAATGTTTAAACGAAACCAACAAGGGCAAGAGTTTTTAATGATAGAAGTTATGAAGCCCATCGCCTAGAAAACTATAGTCATCATATCCTTTACACGCCGGTTCTTTTTATTTTCACTTTTTTCGTGTCACTTTTACTGCACAAATGGACAAAAATCGACACCTCACTTATTCATACGCTTCCTGAAACCTGTAATTAATGTGTGACTTCTGTATATGGTTAATTTTATCATCTGAACACGAATACGTGAACAGAATCTCGCAACGCTAGGCGCGAAGCATACTTTCCATATAACTTCGATACATTCGGTTAACGGACATATCCGAGAAGCACAATTTCATTTTTTTCCGTTGAAACAAAAGCATCACGTAAATGGCGTGCACGCAAAGGCCCATTACAAACTCATTAAAAAATTCAACGCGGATTTTTTTTTTTTTTTTATTTATTTATTTTTTTTTTTATTTTTTTTTTTTTTTTATCTCAGGTGGCCTTTCTCGTCATCGTTTAAAGTAGGTCACGTTTTTCATTACTTCAGTATAGTATGAGACTATATATATGCTTATGAAACACTTATTTTGACGTGAATTTTCCCGGAATTGAATTCATGCTGCATCATTTGAGCTAGCTTCATTCTGAAAGCTTTAAACGAATTTTAACGAAGGGTTGATGTGCTTTTGTATTGAGAATAGTTAACTGAAAGCTTCTACAGGTTTTTTTCCATCAAAAATGGAAAACGACTTAAACAGACACTAAAATTTCTATTAATAACGCTCCAAACTACGAACTTCAATAGATGAACAAGCTATACAGATACGTGACGACGCAGAATAATTACAATTAGTATTGCGTGTGGTCGAAATTCTACAAAATGTGCTTACAAAGTAACTAAACTCGAAATAAATTATTAAATGTAATTGAAATTTATTGGTTCCCACCAGAATCCTGCATTTTAATAATAAGGTACGTAGCAAGTGGTAAATATTCAAAATGAAATAATTAAAATTAGAAACTTAATTGAGTTGCCTGGTAGCAGCAGTTGACCACAAAGTTATTCTTTCAGGATAATACGCAAAATAGAGACGCAAAGAAATAACATTATTTTGATTTCCACTTTTGACAACACGGTCGAGCTCTTAGTTCCAGCCATTGTACAGTTAGTCATACGAGACCTGTACCTTCCGCCGCGTATCGTCTTGATATACTCTCTTTCGATATGAAAATATCCACTTTCCACTTCTTTTAACCACTCTTGACAGCTCCATAAACATTTTCTTATGTGCACATCTTTGATGAAGCTCCTCTCGAATTATAAAGTTTTCTGTGACTTCCTTGTATAATTAATGTTAAAAATAGGCACAGCAATTTTCTTTTTCGCGTATTTACGCCTCTGACAATAAAATTCGGTGAATAGACCTCTAGGAGTAACGTAGATGAACTGTGAAGCACAGTTACCTTACTTTCCTTCGAAATAGTCACCTCCCATAACTATGCACCCCTGAGAACTGCGGTACATGTCCTGGAAACTTTGCAGGAAGTCTTCCTCTGGGGCCGGCCGCGGTGGCCGAGCGTACTGCGGCGCGTCAGTCACAATCTGCACGGCCACTACGGTCGGGGGTTCGAATCCCCCCTCGGGCATGGATATTTGTACCTTCCTTAGTATTAGCTAGTTCATAAGTAGTTTGTAAGTTTAGGGACTGATGACCCCGTAGTTAAGTCCCATAAGTTCTACAAACATTTGATTTGATTTGACTTCGTCTGGGATGGTGTTCAAAAGCCTCGTCATGCTTAGTTTGATGTCAGGAATATCGTCAATATATGTTTGAGTCGTGTAATGGAAAGAAGCCTGAAGGATAGCTGGCGAGTATGGTGGACCACCACTCCCTTTCAGTCAGGAATTGTTTGACGCAACTGTGTGCTGGGGAACGTTTTCGTGAACAAAAAACCAGGAATCTTGTTGTGCGTACTGCGTGTACGTTGCATGAAATATGTCAAAATTTCAATATACCTTGCAGTGTTCATCGTCGTTTCCTGAGATATAAATTCATTGAGGATAATACCTTGTCTATCTACGAGGCGTGTTTTTTTAAGTAAGTACCGTTTTGCAATTAAAAAAAAGACGTGCTAAGATATCTCAATACTTTTATGCGCACTGGGTACCTACATCTGTTGTCTACGCACTGACGCCATGACAGTCTGATTCTTCCTTGTTTACTGTGAAGGACGGGCTGTTATGATTTCTTAGTGCTAAAGGCCTAAAAGCGATCGATATTCATCGTGAGATCTGTGCAGTTTACGGAGAAAACATTATGAGTGATGGAATGTTAAGAAAGTGGGTGAGAGCATTTAAAGATGGCCGCACACATGCGCATGATGAACAACAGAGTGGGCGTCCTTCGGTCGTTAATGAAAGTTTGGTGCAGGAAATGGACAATAAGATGAGAGAAAACACGCTTTACGACTTCCTTCTTGCGGGATGACTTCCCTAATGTTTCTCGTAGTGTTCTGTATGGCATTGTGACCAAGCAAGACGATGTCGAAGTCAAAACAGTTCTGATGCAGTGGTTAACAAGTCAGACGGCAGACTTCTATGAGGAGGGTATTCAAAAACAGGTACAACGTTATGACAAGTGCCTCAATATTGACGGGACTTATGTAGAAAAGTAGATTAAGGTACAGACTTTCATATAAAAATAAAATTATTGCGATATCTTAGCAGGTCTTATTTTAATCTCAAAACGTACTTACTTTAAAAACACGCCTCGCACAAAGGCGATGAACGACGTTTTGATGGGGGTTTTATCAGCTCTGATATTCTTCCTACGAGGGGATGTCGAAAAACGTCATTCCATGCTTTGCCGTTTCATTTGAAGGTCGTCTTGAAGAGACAGCACGTTTTATCCTCAGTGACAATTCGATTCAAGAAATTGGGTGTCGCATCCACCATTTTGACAAATTTCTTTGAAGTCTCTAAATATGTCTACTTCAGATCGTCAGTCAAGTGATGAGGCACAAGACGACAACACGTTTCCCCCTTCCCTAACTTCTGGGTAAGGTTTTGTCACAAAGATTCACGGTTAACCTGCAATTCATCCGCTACGATGCCCACAGTTGATCTTTCGTACTTAATTTCCTAACTTTCTCAATGTTTTTGTCACTGATGGCGGTCGCCGGTCATCGATACGCGGAATTGTCAGAAACACTTTACCGGCCTTCTAATGTTAAAATGTTTGTTAAGTTTAAGGGACTTAACTGCGGGGTCATCAGTCACATAACTTACAAACTACTTATGAACTACCTTATACTAAAGACGACACAAACATCCATGCCCGAGGGGGATTCGAACCCCCGACGGAGAACAGCTTTTCGCATCGCAGCATAGCGCCTCAATGCGCTTGGCCACTCCGCCGCGGCTTTCCCGGCCTTCTCGAAAACGGGCAAACCTCTCGTATACACACTTCATGGACAGTTCTTGATCCAATAAACAAGTACCAGCAACGCATGCGTTTCTTTATATGTATTTACAAGTTTATAACAAAACTTAAAATTGTTTTTTTGCTCGTTCATTGCCCTGTTTGAGAATCAACGCACTAAACAAGCACTTCGTCAACAGGTCTAATATGGAACAAATGTTCAAATGTTTATATAGCTTATGGGACTTAACTACGGGATCATCAGTCCCTAAACTTACAAACTAGCTAATACTAAGGACGGAAATATCCATGCCCGAGGGGGGATTCGAACCCCCGACCGTAATGGCCGTGCAGACCGTGACTGGAGCGCCTCAGTCCCCTCGGCCACCGCGGCCGGCTAACATGAAACACTCACGATACTCAGCTGAACTATGGTGCGGGCAAGTTGCCAACACTGATCCCAACGCAGAGTGCAGCATTATGATTCGCCTGTGTTTACCGTTCGACCGTTTCGACTTCAGCTAAATTTAATGTCAGTTGTATAAAATGATACCCCACGGCAGCTATAGTTCACAATCCAAGTGAAGAATTGGAACAACAAATGAAGCATGTGAAAAAGCCATTGTTTTATTATGAGTGTGAGACAACTACAACGGTAAGATAATTAGAATGGCTGAAGAATCGTACTAAAAATAAAATATAAGTGGAAAGAAGACTGGTAGACAGATGGATAAGCTACAATATACAAGAATATGACAAATAATGTTGAATATAATTGAAAATTCAGGACATTTTCTCGCTCCTTCCTTCTTCTGACTAGTTTTGCTAGAGCCACTTACGGACCGCAATTTTAATCGTGACGTATGATTAGGAAAATGTGGTTTCTTCTGTGAAGCAAGAAAATACCTGTGGATATTCTGACCACGTACTAAATCATGAAGATCGGCTTGAAACAAAGTAACAAAGTTGTTGTGGTCTTCAATCCGGAGATTGGTTTGATGCAGTTCTCCATCCTACTCTAACCTGAGCAAGCCTCTTCATCTCCTCATAAGAACGCAACCCACATCCATTTAAATCTTCTTACTGTATTTTACACTTGGTCTCCCTCTGCAGTTTTTACCCCACACACTTCCCTCCAATGCTATATTCACGATTCCTTGATGTTTAAGAATTTGTCCTGTCAATCGATCCATTCTTTTAATCAAGGTATACCAGCAATTCCTTTTTTTTCCCAAAATTGCCTTCAGTATCTCCTCACTAGTAAGTCGATCAATGTGCCTAATCTTCAACCTTATTCTGTGACACCACACTTCAAAAGCCTCTCCCCTCTTCCTGTCTGAACTGTTTACCGTCCACGTTTCACTCCCGTGAAAGGCAACACTCCATGCAAATTCCTTCAGAAAAGATATTCGATGTTAGCAAATTTCTCATATTCAAAAATTCCTTTCTTCCCATTAGCATTCCGCATTTTATATCGTCTGTACTGCGACCATCGTATGTTATTTTACTGCCCAAGTAACGAAACTCATCCACCATCTTTAGTGTTTCGTCACCTAATCCCATTCCCTCAGCATCGTCTGATTTTATGAGACCGGACATATTACGAGTGATTTAAGAGGTATTTCTCATCTCGGATGAGATAAAAACCGTACTGGATGCCTTAAAAAATAAAGCTCCAGGTGGTAGTAGCATCAGTGCTGAAACAGGGCCAGTGATAATAGTCTGAGACAGCCCTATTTTTAAAAAGAGCAATGTCGCCAACTTGCATAAATACAGAGGTGTCTCGCTGTTCCATATGTGGTATAGGACGACGTCACTAATTCTTGGGATACCTACGAATATCGTGTCGGATCTTATAAAAGCAAAACTTCCACATTGCATAGACTCAGCAAGTTGTTGTAAGTCCCATGCAGGAATACTGAGCCACGCTGTCTTCATATTCCCCCATAATTGCGAAAGTGTTGCCGACACATGATTTTGAGCACGAAATAACCTATTAAGTGCTATACGTGATCGATGGGATTCGTGTCTAACGATCTGGGTGGTCAAACCATTCTCTGGAACAGTCGGAAAAAATGAAGTAGTGTCTTTATAAAAATTCCATTCGTTATTGGCAATGTGGATTTTATAATGGCCGAAAATAGGCCACATTTAGCGCATCAGAGCCACGTCCAGGCAATGACTGAGTATCAGAGAACCCAGTTTAGTTCAGAAATTCGCAATTATACGAAAGAAATTGACACTTTTACTCAAATTCAATTACCCGGAAGTAACATTTTCTGGTTTACTGGGACACGATAAAAGGCAAAACAGGACTTTTTAATTGGGTGTGCTATCACCACGGACGGTAATACATTCTCGACAACCTGCTCACATTCTGTGCCTTAGCTCTGTAAGACGTTTTTGTGGCAGAGCCTTAATTACCTCTTCCTGCGCGGATGACAACGGTTAGATGATCATTTGTATACGTGGTTCTGGACGTGCTAAAAAATGTGCCCCAAACACATTCAGAGCAGCGGCGAGTCATTTATTCTTGGTAGCGTTTGTCTCTGTAATAATAATCCTCTGTTTTTATGTATGTTTTTGTCCACGCCGCTGCCTTTTCTAGAGCAATTATGTTATGAATCGCCACAAAGTGATGGAGAACATACAACTTTATCTTCAATCAGTTAGTCCACACTTCAGCTCGTCTAAACTGTAATAGAATGTTCCTCATCTCCATTAAATTCATATAACATGAAAACTACAGTACTAAGAAAATCAGTTTACACTTTTCTGAATAAATCTGTATTATTTCACAAAGGCAAGCGCACATAATAAAACAGCACTCGTAACAGTTCAGATACGTCTTCAACCCGAAATGCCAAGTAATTAGCTTTACTGCTCCCTTTATCTAGCAGCTAAGGTCAATATTGCTCGCCTCGAAAGAGGAGAAGAGTTTGAACACTTACCACACGGAATTTTAGTAGTCTATGGGCAGCAACTGAAAATACAACATCGAAACTAAATTGCGGATACATCCACTTCTTCACACTTTACCAAATATCGTAATCGACTGAAAATAACTCACGCCAGCAGTCGCTGACGGACATTCGAAGCACTGTATGCTCCCCTGATGACGCGGACTGGATGCCTGTATACGGAACAGTCTTCAAGCCAAGATCTCACTGTCTCCTTACATTGGCTCGAACTGAACTGGCAAGAATGGTCAAATGTTTGTAAATCTATGGGACGTAACTACTGTGATTATCAGTCCCTAGGCTGACAAACTATTTAAAATAATTTAAGGACAACACACACACGCCCATGCCCAAGGAAGGACTCAAACCTCCGTCCGCCGCGACGGATCGACCGAGCGCTCTGAGGCCGTTCCCGTCGGGGGTTCGAATCCCCCAATGGGATGAGTGTTTGTGTCGTCTTTAGTGTAAGGTAACTCATACGTAGTTTGTAGGTTTAGGGACTGACGACCCCGCAAATAAGTCCCTTAAGTTTAAAAAAAAAAATAATAAAAAAATAACCTCTGCCCGGAAGCAACCACGCGCCCCTCAGCAAGACGTGTTATGGCACTCGGCCATTCCACTGCGGTGAAGGCAAGAGAGACCCGCTTTACGGCCGCTTACTGTGATATTTCAGTGGCCCGTTAATCCACTTTCTTGCCACAGAAGTACTAATTCCTCTGTATGTTGAAGACCCACAAAGTTGCAAATTTTTGCCCTTATAGCCTATATTTAAAAGGAATATTAAATAGATTTTTGAAATTAATACCTTAGTAATTTTGACTTATGGGATTTTTTAAACGGCAACAATGAGTAGATTACGAGAACTGAACAATTTCCATTCTAACTAATTCTACCTTTTCTATTTACGCTATATTCCTGGAATTTGTCACAGTTTCACCCTTATGCTTAGTAACTAAATTTCTGTAGTACTTACTCGACGATGACTGCTAAGAGGCACTTAATGTACAATGTTTTTCTACTTTCTGAAACAAAATACGTTCTTCCTTGACAATTTGTTAATCTAATAAAATATCATCATAAAAACACTTCTCCTATTGTTTTGCATTAAACCAGATTTTATTTTAAAATTTCTGTTTTGCAGCCAACTGTTACAACAGTTTTTCACAAAAAGGTTGGGAGAACGGGCAGTCTAGTCCATTCTCTGAATATCCTTTCGCCCCATGAGCTCCTGCACATGTGTTTTCGATGTGGGATAATTTTATCCAGACAATTAAAATTGAAAATATTTTTATTGATAAATTTATGGGAGCCAGGGTGAAATCAATTTAACTTGTGAACCCCCGAAAATATGGAACAAATATACAGAGACTTCAAAACAAGAATAAAGCAGCTTATGGCCTACAACGTTTAGCTGATATTCTGCATAATAGTATATTTTCAGGTTTAAACTGGGACAGTGATCATTATATAACGAATTCTTCCCTGCAGAGAATACACTGTACATAGAACTCATAGAAACAAAAGAATTCTGAAACGTTTATTAAAGTTAAAATTACAGTAGCGCAGAATAGCTGCAGTAAAATGAAAACATGCAATTCATAAAAACTGTATTTCAAACTCCCCTCCAGCGATCCAGATTTATGTTTTCCGTGATTTCTTTAAATCAATCCAGGAAAATGAGAGGCTGGTTACTTTCAAAGGGCACGGCCAATTTCTTTCCCTACCCTTAACCAAAAGTAATCCGAGTTTGAGCTCCGACCCTAATGACCACATTGTCGACTGGACGTTAAACCCTAATTTTCCTTTAATCCTATGTTACCAAAGATAGGGTACTAAAATAATAAAAATCTATGTGGTGCCTATACTAATTTAATGTCCTGCAAGCACTAAAAGTCAGAAATTAGCTACGATTATTGGTGAGCGGAATATTGTGTTGGTGGAATGACGGAAAAAAGGAACATTAAAGGGGTACGTGTGAGGATGTATATCTATATAAATGTCTTCTTTACACATTCATAACTTAATCTTTGGCACGTTCGATAGGCTATTTAATAATCCGGTAATTAAACTTCGCTCTTTCTATATAGTATTCCATAAGTGAATTCCTATAGTCTGAATCTAATTTCCGTCTCATATACTTGACATTGTTTTTCCAGTCGTTCCAGATCACACTCTTTGTATGTCGCGTAAAGTGTCAATAAAATCACAGGAAAGCCATTGATTGATGTAGTATTTGTTTCATCAGATAATGCGGTGCAAGATCGCTATAGATTTCATTGATTTGTGGGCCGAGGGTCGCTTGTTGATATTTCTCTTGTTAGTCTACACGTTCGGGATAGCGGTTAGGGATTGGCTTGCCTGACGTTGTAGCAATTACGCAAGCATGCCTCTGACGAGCCCTGGAGATACTACAGACAACACTGGCCTGATTACCGCACACTCTAGCTACAACATCAACAACAACAACTACTACCAACCTCCTGGTTCTGCAAAATACGTACACTACTGACGTTCAACTTTTGTTGTTTAAGGGGACACATTACTTACTGGCATTATCTCCCACTCACTCATGGTCAGTTACATAAAAATTCCAGCAAGCCTTTAGTCTAGCAAGCAACACTTAACTAATAATCGAGTATTTAACATCGGTGATAGATATACGCACAACCTTCTCAGCCACAAGTTCTTCACCGTATTTTCCCCATTGTCTGTACTTCAACCAGAACAGAGCTAGGAGGAGAAGATACGTTTAAGAGAATTAAACAACCCCAGCTAAAACGTATCCATTTTGCTTACTGTTATCAGTTTGTAAGCGGCTTGCGTATTTTTCAGTACTGTTATTCTTCACTATGGCAAACAGATTTAAAGGTGTTTTCTTTCATCCATTGTTTGGGAATTAATATACATAACCATCGTATTTTCTTGCTTTTATACGAGTTCATTAAATGAAAGGGAAGTACTGGGATGAACAACTGAAACGTACCTCATCGTGACTGAACAAGAGGAAACAGTAAGATTGGAATACCTAAAACAAAATCGTCGCTGTTCAATCTTTGCATCCAAGAAGCAAACAAGCAAATAAAACAATCCTAATATTTTCTGTTGATATTGCTATCGTCAGTAAAAGTGAACCTCTACAGGATACGTTGAACGGAATGATCAGTCTAATGAGTGAAGAATATGGACTGGCATCAAACAGGTACAAGACAAAAAATAATTAGAAATAAGAGAAATATAAACAGCGAGAAATTTAAGATCGCAATTGGTGATTACAAAGTAAACGAGTCCAAAAATGTTAAAATGTTTGTAAATCTATGGGACACAACTGCGTGGTTATTAGTGCCTAGCTTACAAATTACTGAAACTAAGTTAAACTAACCTAAGGACAACACGTGCACCCATGCCCGAGGGGGGACTCGAACCCCCGACGGCGAACGGCCGCGCGCACCGCGGCACGGCGCCCAAGTGCGCACGGCTATTCCGCCGCGGCTAAACGAGTCCTGCTACCACCTTCGAAGCTAAAAAAACCCACGACGGACGAAGAAAGGAGGATATACAACACAGAGTATGGAAAGAGGGCACTCATGTTCAAAACAAGTCTATTTAATGTCTTTGAACGTATTTTTTAAAATACAGCATTGTAACGATAGTGTATCATGGGCAGCGGAAAAATCAGAAGATAACTGAAGCAGAAGAATGCTACAAAGTTGAAATTACGTGAAATGATTAGGGATTTGGAGATTCCTTCTAGAACCAGGAAAGAAAGGGAGAGATAGAAAAATGTCTGAAAACCCAAGGTTCCACAGCGGTTTATTTATTACACCATCTCCTCTCCCTGTCTCTGTCCCTCTCCTCCTCTCCCATCTCTCTCTTCATCTCATTTTCCTCCTCTCTCAGCCTATCTCCTCTCTGTGTTCTTCTCGTCCCACTCAATCTGCCCATCTCTTCCCCTTCTCTGTCTATCCCTCCCTCTCTCTCTCTCTCTCTCTCTCTCTCTCTCTGTGCACGAATAATTACATATAAGTATCAGCTTCCATGGTGATTAGAACCTGTGTCAAAGGTTACTGCAGGTTACCTCTTAATTGTAACATACAGTGTCTTGCGGTGTTGAAAAACCTTTTCCATGAAAACATACAAACACGTGTCAACTTTCTTGGTGTTCCATCAAACAGTGTTGAAGTCTGCTGTAAAGTACCCTTCGCCATGGACTGTATGAAATCTTATGTAGGCAGTTATCTTCCTTTTCTTTCGAAAGTCAAGTGTGCAAACTTTCATCAAGATCAGAATAATCCGATTTTCATTAAAGTTTGCACACTTGACTTTCGAAACAAAAGAAAGATAACTGCCTACAAAAGATTTCATACGGTCCATGGCGAAGGAAATTTTACAGTAGACTTAAACACTGTTATATATATATAACTGTATTATATTTATTTGATAAATATGTAGTGTATGTCCGCCCAAGAGTTTATTACAGTGTCTTACAAACATTTCAAATAAATAGATGAATAACTTTTAGAGATTTAGAATATAAAACAACGGAGATTGAAATGGTGAGTGAAGACGTCAGTTTCGGAGGATTTTGGCACCGCATAATCAACATAACATGTTCCTTGCTGAAAATCATTCCTCGTATAACTCTTTCATGATCTTGCATTTAGTACAAATCTGTAACAAGTCAGGAATTTTGCTCGTAGAATATGGAGTTTCTTAAGAAATACGAAATAAATTTTATTATTTTAAACCCTTTTACAGTGCTACTTCTTTGCACATACATCATTCTATCATTCTAGTCTTTGCTTGTTTGTTTTCAACACTACATTGTAAGAAAACTCGTCAAAAGTTATGAAGTAGAGATGATGGTGATGATATAATAAAATGGTGATGATATATTTCTCACGGATTCAGTGCACTGAGCCCTGGGTCAGACTGCAAATTCGTCTGGAAGTCTAACACTAAAGACACTGAGAAGGAAGAGCACCAGGTTAGTATGGTCGTGCTTGCAAAAAATAAATAAATAAAATAAAAAAGAAACACTCGCAGATTTTTGTGATCATCTACAAATTCTTTCTTTCAAAATAAATTCTGGCGTACAAGATTACTTATGATTTTTAAGATTTATAAACAGCCTTGGCCTATTCCTGCTCCACCACCGCATTAAGATATTTAGGTTTGTTACAGCGGGCTCTAAAAGAGTGCCCTAATACCGAATGGTGTTGATTTTCTACGATATTCATACATTCGTGTTGTAGGTGGACGGGCAAAATAATTAAATGCCAGAGACTGATTGACTAACTTGACACTGTATAGGACCTACATATCATTCCACGATGACCTTTCGCCAGATACTTGTGATTTCTCAGCCTAAACATAGAGGCTGAGTCAAAGCTTGTCGTGAACGCTCCGTCCCTAATATAAGGTTCTGATGGTGAAGGGAATTCCAGATTTTTAAACAGAATGGTGGGGCAGAGTTATATATAAAACAGCCATAGCACAACTGCAACTCAATTTAGGTTCTTTAAAAGACAACAGAAATGGTTTGTTCACCCTCCATTCCTCTTCTCTGACCTTCCATCATGGCTGAGTACCTAGTAAGGGGATATAATAAACACTGAGGTTAGGTATTCAGTACGAGGAGGGAAATTGTACAACAGGGACAAGTTATTGTATTCATCAATCCCGTGCTGACGAACGTTGTCGCAGGAGACGAAAACTAATTTCCTCGCCTATCGTGAGCGCTACGTATGGCTTCTCGGAGATACAAGCGTCTTCTAGTTCTACTTTGGTGCCATTTCTGTATGAGGAAGACAGAGACCTAGTCTCACCCCATCACCACTTTGCTGCTGGACCATATTACTCACCATCGAGCAGGATACAAAGTTTGACCTACATGGAATTTTTAAATGGGCGCTCTGTCCTTTGCAATATCAATTTCAGCACGATGTCTGCTTTTCTTTTTTCTATCGAAGTCTTACCGTGTTTACGTGTAATACCAAAATTTAAAACATACAGTATTTTACGAATCACGTTTTTATATCGCTATCAATAGGAATTCAAACAGAGTAGCCCTGTATTTTGAAATCTATTACGGAACATATTTCCAAAATTTCGTTAGAATTATATGTAGTTTACAAGACAAAAAATTCGTTGTTGTCTTGCAGAAAAGATCGCCCTTAGTATCTTACCCTCTAGTTCAAAATATTCAAGAGTGCTGTAACACCATAAACCCATAGTTCCAACACAACTTTTGAATAAACTGCGATTTTCAAAGATTTGCTTTAATATTATTTGTAGGTCAGATTGAAGCTGGTAGTTTTCTGCAGAGTGTGTGTGTATTTATTGCAGATCAAAATAAGCTTAGAAGCGCTACGTTATTTGTATCTTATGGTTTTAAGTGTACACTTTGTAGTCAAACAACTCATTCTGAAGGGAATTATTGAGTAATGATGTATTTCAAGCCACTAAAAACGTTGTTTCCTACGGAAAAGGTATTTGTCAGTTATGTGTTATTGACGGAAGTAATTTCCTTAATTAATTCAATACCAGTTTGACACATATCGTGCTGTATATTGTTACGAAGCCACAATTGAAAGCAGATGTTTAATTCCTTTGAAAATTGAACAAAACTGAAAATACCCCTGCAGTTTTCTCGTCAAGGATAAAAGAAAATTTAGTGTGATAAGAACTAATTAAACAGCAAAGTAGTTGGAAATTTGAAGAAAATAATAGATAGTTTCTAGTTTCTAGATACCTTAATATGCGATCGGTGCAGTCGTGCATCTCTACAAATCAGATATGGTTCAACTTTAAGTAGAAAACAATAAAATATTTCGCACAACGTGTTTCTGTACTTTCAGGCTCTGTTTGTTATTTTTCCTTGTACTTTACTCTCATTAACAACACAAAGTGTGAAACGTGTCCTAAAATTATTTTAGAGTTTGTCATTACTGTTATAACTTCAGACTAGAACATTCTAGAGCTTAGTTACAGGATATACAAGTAATGAAGTCGCATTTTTCCACTAACAAAATATCCCCTTGCAGAGCTACTTTCCCTAATATATTACAAGCAAGAGGTTGTGAAATAAGATACCTGAAACGCCTGCAATCTTTCCATCGATTTTTAGCTCTCCTTCACACAGATACCGTTTTACTTCCAGGACGACATGACGTTTGGATATGTCACAAAATTCTGTCACAATACTAGAAGTGTTTTCACGTCAGTGTTCTCTTTGCTCAGAACCTTAAAGTGAATTTATTGTATACATATTCAGTTTGTTTTGTGTCTGATGTTTGAGAAGTTTTATTGTGAGAATGATGTTGCAACACATTTGTTCTCTTTTAACAGCTGACGGCAAAACATCGAGGTATGTCTCAGGTATACAACTTACTATTACATTACTTTTTCAGTGTTGTAAACTAATTTATTTCAGAACTTATTCAGATTTTTTTGTAGTGCCTCACCCCCTCTTTTTTCTTCTTAGATTTTTTTCTATCTGTTGACACATCAACGTACAACCCTGTCCTGTAGTAGTTAACCACGAGAACCTTAGCTGTGTGTCCAATACCAAAGTCACAGCCTGGAAATATGTGACTACTTAGTAGCCTCCTCCATCACAAGCAGATGTAAAGCTTTATTTACTCGCAAAATGCATGAACTGTGGTAGTGTGGTTTTAGCAAGCTGAAAATCCCGAGCTCAGTGTTAGCTTCATGTTAGTGTGTCTGTAATTCATGGGGGTTGATGAAACTAGATGCTGCTGTAAACGATAACTATCGCGACTTTCACCCACATTTTCAATCTTTCTGTCGTTTTATTCGTTCTCTTTCAACATCCACCAGCAGTTTTATAATGTGCCTGACATCAGAGGGAAATCGCAAGTTTACGTTCCTGTCAAAACAGGATAGATTATGGTAAACATTAATTCGTTCAAAACCGTCAAAAAACTTCGAACAGCGACATTTATCGTTCGGCTTTCAACCAAGCTTCGCTGATTCGGGTCTTTGAATATTATTTTTGCGATTCTACAGATACAGATAGTAAATGGTATAGAGTCATCTTCACACTCAACAAAACAGTCACCTAACCAAATCGCGTAAGTCTACAATACCTTCTAAGGTATAATTCCAAAAACTAATGCTACAGGGTTTCGTTAACGGAATGACTAGTGCACAGTGATGCATACTGAATCGAGGGAGTGATTTATAAATATTTCGTCTAGAGTATTACAAAACAAACCGAAGACTTTGTTTTGACATCAATGCATTAAAATACTGCACAACTCATACTCTTTTCCGCCACATACTTTCTCAACTTCCATTACCCCATGGTTTCTTGGTTAATTTTGCCAATATATGTCACTGCTAGTTTCCAAAAAGGCTGGTAACTGGAAATGTTTATAAGAGACGTTACAATCTTATTTACTCACAAAGTCTCAAAACTGAATTTAGTTCTAAAGCTCTCCAAACAACAATGTTTCCATAATATATATCCTCTAAAAGGTTCTGCACGAAACCTCAATTCTTTGACATTGCATTTCGTCTAAATTACAAGGACATAATCGTACCAATTATCGTATTATGTGCAGGATACATCTTCAGAAATTGCTGTTAAGTGAATCACGTTACAGGATGGGTTCAAACTTTATAAACTAGGAATGAACAACACGAGGAAAGAAAGTCTGTTTACTTTGCTTTCTACCGTAAGTTAATGCAGGATTTGACGGCGAGACTTGCAGAGACGAATAATGGTGACTGTATGGTACAGGTAACACGATTCAAGATTCTCCGGCAAATTTCCTGTACAAATCAAATAGTATGATCCGACATGCGCGAAACACGCAGTATGAACTTTAGTTCACTACATATTGTACTTATTACAAAGTTCGCAATTCGAAGAACCGTAAAATTAGTTCACATAATGGACCGGAAAATTCTTAACACGGAGAGTGCTAGATGGAATATGAGACAAATAATACCTCACATAAGTCTCATAAGAGCTAGTTACAGCCGTTGTATCTAAATGGTGTGGTAAACCAAGTTGTTAACCAAATGATATTGTTAGCCGTGTGAGCCGGTGTGTTTGGAAAGTGTTAATCAGAGGAAGTAAAAGGAATACCACCATATATTGATTCAGGCGATGACTTGCTCATCTTCTGTCGTCGGTCGACATGAAATCAGTGTATTTTTCTCTTAATGCGTTCACATCGGATGACTTTCTTCTTGCAAATTCCTCCGCAATTTCTCACTTCGTAATCTTACAAAAATTGACCATAGTTTTCCCAAATGGATTACATCATAATACTGGGTACTGAAGATTTGGTTAGGTAATACCACACACATGAAAAGTAAATTTGTTCGAAAGTGCTTTCGAGATATTCGAAGTTAAAATACTAGTTTGACTGGGTGAAGGATAGTTGCCTGCGATCTTCAGTACATCCTCAGAAAGTTTCTAAGGGAAGAGAATAAAATCTGATTTGATTCCTTTACATCTTGTGTTTTATTTTAGACGAATGTTCTAACGATAGAAACTTTCTCAGAATTTTCTAGTAGAGCATGTCCTCCCTCATCTCTGCTCTAATCTGAGATCCTCACTTTGTTAATGTTCTTTTGTTTTTGTCCTACTTTCACGTAAAATCCGCCATTATCATGTTGTAGTGGGAATTCCTGTGTTTCATATCTTCTGTGATTCGTCGTAGCAGTTTTCTGTCCCCTCACCAGAATGTGGGCATGTTGATGTATAGACTTGATTGACGTCCATGCGATATCTTTGTTTATTCTTTTTAGAACAATTCTTGTTATTCTGTCTGAGGCTCTTTCACTAAGTGTAAAATTATTTTCACCTTTTTCATTATCATATAGAGTTAGATTTTTTCACTGTTTTGTATTAAATTGTGTGAGGTTTCATAGTAGATATTGTGCCGTACGTTTTATAATTTTACTGTATCCCATTTGAACTTCCGTGTTCACTAACTTTCCTTCGAATGACAGATTTATGCAGTATATTGCCCATACACAAAAATTACTAGAGGTAGTTGAGTTTATGAGATCTTTGTTAGTATCTGTACAGCCACACTTCCTTTTGCATGAATCGAACTCATAAGACTATGGAGTTGTCTTGATTCCTGTTCATTTGTCTGCCTAGTCATCCTAATTAACGTTTTCTGTGTACACCGTAGTGATTCCTGCGAAGAACTTTATGGTGTGGTCTACAGTCCGAATACATTTTGGTTGTAGCTCTGTACGCTAGTCTATAGCTCCAGATCTCTACGTCGCTGCATGATATTTCAAAAGGTTTTTTTCTCATCTTAATTTCCACCTGGGTTTGTCACCTTCAGATATTATGGAAATCATTTTAGATTACATGGTCACGTCCGTAGTTAAATGTGATATTAGGACGATGAGATTCATGAATTATAAATTAATCTTCATCATACCTGAGGATGACTGCTAGAGTTTGACGAAACCAGCCATGTGGAAAAAATAAAAATAATGCAATACGCGATCTTAACTGCAAATTAGTTTTCTTACCTTACTGTTCACGTTTCACTTCAGCATAGGGCACACTTCATACAAATACCTATCACCTCTCTACTTTGGCCGTAGTCAGTTAATTTACCGCACGAAAAGCAAAACTCATAGACTACTTTAATCAAAAGATTTATTACAGTCACCGTCCCTTTGCATTAGATGATATGATATAAAGTCTTCTATAGATTCAACCCATTCCATTCAACTACTTTTCCCACTTCTTTTCAGTATCTGTCAGAATTACAATGCCATTGGTAAACAGCATGTCTTAGTTCTTATCCCTAAGTTGTCATTCCTCCAAATTCTTTCGTGTTGCTCCATTTTGAGGATGAAAAGAATGGGACTGCAGCTGATCAGTTACTTGTAGCATCACTACTATTTAATTAAGCAGACCCCAACACAAGAACCGATTAAACCGTCTCATCGATTGTGCCAATAAAAGGGAGCCGCTGTAGTACCTGTTCTTCGTAGATACCTTTACTGCACAACCACGTTGCACCCTAACGATTCAAACAACCACTCTACGACTGTCGTTTGTTGTGTAGAGGCACAATATGTGTTGTAAATATATCTGCACACACCAGCTATTATAGCAGGGCTCGTTTTTTACTATCACAATGGATCAGATGGTTCATTCGGTTCGTGAGTGGGGGCCTGTGTCACAGAGATTACGAAACTGATTACTTAATTAAATAAATTATTAAAATTATGGCTGTTTAAGTTTCTCTATAACAAATTCTCTCTTAATTACCTTTATTACTTGCACAGTGTATAGGATGAATAATGTGAATGAGTGTCTGACCCACTGCTCAACTACTGATTCGGACTCATGCAGTTAGTCTCATAACTGCTGTAACATATTATGGGTAACATTCAGTCCCTCTCTTTCAACCACTGTAGACAAAATGTCCATTTTTACTTCCCCTAACTCACCGGTTCAGCTGTTCCATGTTGCTAATGACCACAATCTCCCTTACGTGCTTCGAGTCCCTGAGTCCACAGCTCGCAAAATTCTTTCACCCGACACCTTATAAAGAACTCACGCTTGCTAGTAAGACCTGGAAGAACCCTACTTGTAGAGCGTCTGCCTGGGCACGAAAAGTTTACTGAGACAAGTTGTGACAATTGTCTCACTAGAGCTCATCTTACAACATTCTTAGCCCAGAGCTGAGTGCTTCTCAGCACCAATTCGAATAGCGATTACGTGGTAGCCCAGCCCTTAGGTCTCAATAAAGTCACTTTGGAATGCATTGCGTCCAGAGTGTTGTGGAGATCGACTGACTGTAAAGCATGAGTTGCCCGTCTACATATGAACCTCATAGAATGACCCATCTATCTGGTTGCTGTGTAGACGTTATGCCTGCAGTATAGGCTGCGATCTAACCTGCTTCGTTCCCTAGAGTTCGCTCCACCAAAATAAGCTGTAGTAGTCACCTTTTGCACATGCCCGATCTCAAACATTTTACGCACAAATACCTGTAAACACACTTGTTTCATGCTCGATGCCAGCTGTGTCGAGCTTCCCACAAGAACCAACGACGGCGAAGTAGATTCTTGATCGCCGCATGCTCTCGGACCCTATCCTCGGACTTTGACGTCTCTGACTTGCGGCTACACGACAAGTCAGGATCTGCGTCGAAAGACCAAAAAATCGTAGCGCCATTTACTTCAGACTGGTGTGTCAACAGCATCTCATAAAATGAGGGCAAATTCAAACTACATTGACTAGAAATTGCAAATACAATTACATTGAGCCAGTACTGCAAATTCCAATGTTGCATGGTGCATTAACGATACAATGACTCTAAAATACTTTTTTCCGGTGATACATTCTTACATTTATCAGCATAATTAAAATCTCGAAACCATCGTAGACCCATAGAAATAATACAGCAAAAACGGCCAATGTTACTGTGGTCTACTATTTATACCCGGTTTCTCTTTGGCCATTAGTGACTGTCTGGATCAAAATGTCGCTGACGTTTATCACATGCAGTGAATTCCGGTATCGAGTCGGCATCTAATGATATATTTTTTAATAATCACTGGATAAAGGCTCTTACGCGATGGACGTTTGAAACCCAGAATCATTATTACTATACGCAATTTAACGTTTAATGTATATCTTCATGACCTACTCCTGTCGTTATAAAAGTTCATTATTTTACAGAGAATCTTTAAGATTCCAAAACCTGAAATCAGTAAATGAAGATACGTCACTGAGAAGCAATGGATATTTGACAATGGGTTTTAGATTTTTGCACAATTGCGGTACATACACATTTTGAATTAGACGCCACACAGCAGAGGCACGTAACCGGTGGGAATTCACTTCTGGGGATACACAAGAAATGCCACTGAATTCATGTTCCTTTATGAGGCTTGCTGAGTAAATAACTGAGGAAAAATGAAGTTTTCTTTAACACGTACAACATCTAAGATAGATAGATATCCTCGTCACGTTTATACATTTTCTTACCAAACTCCTGTGATGTATATAACTTATTCAGTCCCTAATGTGTCCCATATTACGTATATATACGAATCAGGATCAGAATACGACAAAAATATCTGTGTTTTTATGGTACGCAGGATCCGTGTTTATCGACAGAAGCGAACAAATGTCCTTCAGACATGCATGCACTGTGGCGACCTACAGCTGTCAAATTAAGATAAAAGACATGCCAGCATCAGCTGTAGGAGTCAATGGTGACATATGAAAATAGGTGCCGGACCGGGACTGGAATCCAGATTTCCGGCTGTTCCCGAGCGGTCGCGTTATCATTAAGCTACCCGCATTCAAAGGAATCATCCCGGCATTCGTTAGGAATGATCTAGAGAAACAATGACATGTGGATGGTCAGATGACAGGAAATGGTTGGAGCACTGTCTTCCAGAATGCGAGTCCTTTATGTTAATCATTGCGTCACCTCTCTCGGTGGTATTCAGAAAAGTCGTAACCCACGGGTGTAAAACATTTTTCAAAGTTCTACGACAGACTGTCGTCAGAGATAAAGGCATATAGTTTTCGCATTTTTTCGAAGTCCGCCTTCAATACAGGATACCTGCACTCTTCTCCAGTGATTCTGAACACTTGTCTCCTCTAGAGATCTACGGTACACTATTGCTAGGAGGGTGAGAACCTCTTTCATATTCTCTGCCTAGTATCGAACTGGTATCCTCTCAGGTCCAGTGGTCCTTCGTTGTTCATTGATTTCAGTTGCTTCTCAATCCCTTGGTTCAAATGTTCAAATGTTTTTATAGCTTATGGGTCTTAACTACGGTGTCATCAGTCTCTAAACTTACAAACTACTTATGAGCTAACTAATACTAAGGACGGCACAAATATCCATGCCTGATGGGGGATTCGAACCCCCGACCGTAGTGGCCGTGCAGACCATGACTGGAGCGCCTCAGTCCCCTCGGCCACCGCGGCCGGCCAATCCCTTGGTCATTTACACTATGACTACAGTGCGATCTTACTCTGTAAAACAGTTTTGGAAAAAGACGTATAGTAATTCGGTCTTTTGTGTCATCTTCTGTTTCAACAGCGTTATCTCTCAGATTACCTGGGGATATGGTTTAGATCCCTTTACTTATTTAAAATACGACGCTTTTACAAACTGCTTTATTTTTCGTGAGGCAATGACAACTTGGAAGTAAAGTTTTCATATAAAAAATTGTTTTTGCCTCGCGACCCCATCATTAATTCGCTTATCGTTACCAAAAGAAATCTTCTGAAAGGGGAATATCAATTCGTGCATCCGATAAAAAGGCCAGTGTTTGTTTTGCTAAAGTTGGTTCCGGCCATTGGGAATATCATCTACCCTCGTCATTCATATGTCACGAATATTTCCTATGACAATATAATGCTTTTCCCAATAACTGATAGCGACGTTCACATCGCTCATTGTGTTATCCATATTGTACATTTTTTTATACTTATCGATGTCTTTGAGTCTGTCACAGTTTTATGTGCCAAATTTTACGTTTCTTTCGCCGGTCTCCTAACGTTATTATTCTTTCAAATATTATTATTCTTTCCAATCTTAAAGGTTTCACTGTTTGACCACACATGATATTTCGTTCAGAAAGACAACTATCACCATTCTGTTCTGCATATTGGCTTATATATTTTTATGCTTTCGTTACCAGAATACAACTTCTGAATGAGTTTATGGAGGAAAGAAAAGCTAGGGGAATACCAAATGAAGCGAGACCACCCTATATTAGTTATGGGAGTGTTGTCGTATCCAACAAAATCTGAGGGATTTCTGTCCCAAGAGTTTGTTTGTCCCTTTCTCAGAGTAAATACTAAGCATTGTTCAAGGGGACAAGAACATACCTTGTGTGACAGGAGTAGGTTCGATCAGAGAAGGCGTTTTAATGGCGGCATCAATGACGACAGTGAAATTTTTCCCAAATTTTACTTTGACTTTGTCAAAAAAGGAGAAGAACACTTATAGTCAGTGAACCATAATACCACGTATCCCATATGTACATCTAGATCAGTACTTCAGAAGAATCCTCAAAGTGTATGACGGAGTTTACCTTGTGAACAAGTCTCACTTCCACCTCTTCCTATTCCATCCACTTACGTTTGCCCAGAAAAATACAGTAGTAGGTATCCACATAGGCTATAAACTCTCTAATTTTATCCTTATGGTCTTTTCGCGAGATATACGTAGGAGAAGCAACATATTGCTTGATTATTCGAAAACGCACGTTTTCGGAACTTTGACAGAAGGCTATACCGCAATGCAGAGTGTTTCTCTTGCAGCTTCGCCCACCGGAGTTGCCCGAAAATCTGTGACGCTTTCTTGCTTACTGAATAAAACTTACTACTTTCGTTAGATTATTCCGTGTTTCCTCTATCAACCCTACCTGATAGGGATCCTCAAATAATAACTCTTGACCTAGTGCTTATCCCTGTAACAACAAACGTTATAGGATGATTGTACGACATAAATATCGGCTTATATGGTTGTAGAAGTTTGGCGTGAATCTGCGTTACAATGAACGTTACAGACAGTTGATTGTTCATTCTTTGTCCTGCAGTCGTGATACAAGAAAACATAATACACACATCAAAAAAAGTTTGCATCACCAAGATTCTAGGGGTTCATGACTATTTACATGAAAATGGAGTAGAGATGTATAAAAACAACATTTCAGTTCACTTTATTGTTCATGAAAGTAGAAATTGGCAAGTTGTAGGACTACAACTTAGACACTGTGTGCTACAGACTGCAGCATATAGCATTACCTCTAATACCCGGTAACATGTCTTCTTTCACTAATGCATGCCTGTATTCGTGTCCATTAGATTATCAAGGAAGTGTTGGTCCTCAACGACAGTTCTTCGTAGATCTCTCAGATTGGTTGGTGGAACGTCTCGTCCAAGAAAAAGTCCTTTTCAGAGTTTCCCAGGATACTATTCATATCTGGAGAACATGCTGGCCATTCTAATCTTGTGATGTTAACTTGAAGGAACGAATTAATTGATATTTTAAGACGACTCCCTCACCGAAATGCTGCCGAATTGGATGCACTATACGTCGGATCATGTCATAATTGTACCGCACATCCGTTTGTTTACCTTTGAGGATCAAAAATGGCGTACAGTGGCCCCACATAATATCACACCAAAACATCAGGGAAACACGAACTAGCGGCGCTCGCTGGACTGTGTGTCAAAGACTTCCAGACTGTCTGGTTGAAGGCACATACGAGTCTCATATGTGAACAGCACGTGATGCCAATTTTGGCGAATACATTCAGCATGCTGTTGGGCCCACCTCTATCTAGCATCATGGTATCTAGGTATAAAACTAGATCTCGCCGTGGATGTTGCAAGTGAAGTTTCATGTAATGCAGCCTATTACGTATAATTTGACTCGAAATACGACGTCCTGTAACTGTACTAAAATCATTATTCAACGTGATGGCGTTCTTCACAGGATTTCTTCGAGCTGAAATCCAAAAGTAGCGGTCGTCAGCTGCTATGGTAGCCTTTGGGCGGTCAGAGCGAGGCATGTCATCGACAGTTCCTGTTCTGTACCTTCTCCGTGTCCGAACATCATCGCTTTGGTTCACTGCGCGAAGTCTTGAAACTTCCCTTGAGGAGCGTTCCCTCTTAACACAAAGTAACCATGCGGATACGATCAAACTTCGGAATTGACCTTCGAAGCATGGAAAAACTACAGTAAACGCAAGCTGTGCACTTACTTTCTGGTGTTATGAAACTGATAGGCCGTCTTACCAATTTATCGCGTTTGCACTCACTGCTTTTGTATGATTGTTTACATTGATTGTGGACGAAGTGATATTTAAGGTCAATCTAAGGAACTGTCTTCTTGAAGTAATATACACATTCAACGTTAGCGTTCAGGTGACCCTGGAAACAAGATGATGCAACACTTATTTTGATGTGTGTAGTATTTGCTAACTGGGCATTGATAAAACTAAAGAAGAAAGGAAACTGCTTCTGAAGTAACGTTCCGTCTATATTGCTAAAATTGTGGATTTGTTAATAAAACCCATCGTATCATTCTAATCTGCGGAGGTCTTCCTCAATGGGGATCGTGGCTCTTTTGTACGTACGATTCACACCATGGCTAGTCACTGACTGCAACCGAATTCTATATGCTCACGAGCGGAGGTGTGACGTCAGAGGTTTTGGATAGGCGCGCGCAATCACCATTACCTATAGAGAAGGCCGCGGCGCTCTCGTGTGACGTGGGCAGAGTAGGTTGCGCGCGCATAGCAGACTGGCTCGCTGCTTCGGCATAGTGGGCCGTGCCCCAACGGCTACCCAGTCAGCTATGCGCGCGCAACCTACTCTGCCTGACATCACACGAGAGCGCCGCGGCCTTCTCTCTAACGAGTGGTGGCGCAATTCATCGTTGCCCATTGCCGTTGTTAGTATCGTCCTATGGCAGAAGGCCGTTACATTTCTTCTTCAACACCGGAATCCAGATTTCATTCTTTTTCCGCCCTCCTCCATCCTATTGAAATTGCTGGGGTGTTTTACAACTTCTATAGCCTCTCTGTACAGTCTTTCGTGGAATCCGTTTGTGGCTGCCAAAACTTGAGTCTTAGAAATTGAATAAGGTGATCTCCTCGTTGAGATAAATGTTTAGCAACAGCAGCTCTGCCAATCTCTTCCCTTCTACAGTTACCCTTGTGCACTTATAGTTCTTTTGACTGTTCTTTTTGTGGTGCCCACGTATACGAGTTCAGACCTACACGAAATCCTGTTAATTCCTGCTTTTTCAGCGGTTTGCGAGCATCCTTTGCTTAATTCAGGTGATCCTGTATCTTCCGAGAAGGTTTGTATGACGAGGACGAAACATTGGGTATTATTAACAAATTTACAAGGAAACGGCATAATAGCCCGGAGAATTTGAGCAATATTGACAATTCCGGCCGTGAGTGTTTACATTTTAGAACATTTCGGTTGTAACATTGTAGGCTACTGGCAGTTTTAAATTTTGCTATATGACGCATGCAGGTTTTGAGCAGATGCGGAGTCGCAGTGTCACAAATCGACCAATAGTACGTCTGTAATATTGCCAGTGACCGCTGTGTGTTTTGTGTGGGTGGCCAGTAGAGTGTGGTGTGGTGTGGGCTTGCGTTGTGGCTGGCGGCCGTGGCAGCGAGGTGCAGAGGTGGCGTTGGTGTGCAGACTCTGCTGCAGCCGACGGCGGCGCCGCTGCCCGAGTACAAGACGGCGGCGCTCAAGAAGTCGCGCTTCATCCTCTCCCACTACGGCGTCTTCAAGAGCTGCTGGGACTGGCTCATCCTCATCGCCACCTTCTACGTGGCCGTCGTCGTGCCCTACAACGCCAGCTTCGTCAACCCCGACCGGCCCTCCATGGTCAGCGACGTCGTCGTCGAAGCGCTCTTCATCATTGGTGAGTAGTCTGAATTTCGTCTATGTACTCTTCCTTGTCGAACGTTTACCAGAATCTCTGGGATAAATATATCAAAACTTAATCAAAATATCCACGGGTCTATAGTGTCCAACGGGCACAATATTTCGGCGATCATACATGTCGCCATCATCAGGTGAACTGACGGACTGAGCTCCTGGAAACGCGCCGGCACGGAGATCCGCACGCTACGGCGGCTCGAAGGGAACTGGGTTCTAGCCCGGTAGCGGGCGATTTAAATACCCTCGGCCCGCGGAGCGACCCCTCCGCAGTGCGCGCCCCGCGGCGCGGTCGCGCAGTGGAACCGATTGCGACGGCATCCGAAATGACGTCGGTGTGAGGGCTCTGTCCGCCGTGACTTCGTTACGTTTGCTAGATTTACTCTTAATTGATCCAATCGCTGGTTCACAAGCTTTGTTAAGGATATAGTCACAGTCACGGTTTATGAGGTCGTCACTTGTGCGAATTTCAATGGCCTCTCTAACGACGCAGTCCCAGTATCTCGACGTCTGTACCAGAATCCTAGTGCGATCATACTCCATCGCGTGATTCTCCGACAAACAATGTTCAGCGACCGCCGACGTGCTCGGATACATCAATCGTGTGTGCCTCTGGTGTTCATTTTGTGTCCCAACTTCGTCGCCGCTTTTGTGTCCCAGCCTCGTCGTAGGTGTCGGTGGCCGAGTGGAATGAGACCGACACGCTGGTGCAGGTACGGAGGGGAGCAGCCAGAAACTATAAACACTCGAGTAAATTAGAAAGAGATATATTGCTCAGAATGTAACAATACTTAACTTTTACATAGTACTGCAGAATGTTGATACATAGTTGTTAGAGGCCTGCCTAGTGCCTGTACAATAGCAAAGTCTTCACTGGTGCCGATCTGATTAAGAAGGTCCTAACTCGTTGCTATCTCAGTCCGAAGTGCGAAGTGCGAAGTGAACGATGTCCTTCAGTCGTGGCCACGAGCGGAGTTGTCGCAGAGGGCGCTCGTGGCTGTCGTCGTGAGAACGCCGCGCCGTGCGTGCCTGGCGGCGCGCGGCGAAAGTAAGTGGCGCGCACTTTGTACTTGTGCGACACCACACCCCTCCCCCCCAAACCGCCGCGCCGTCGTGGCGTAGGGCTGAGGGCCACGGCGACGGCACTGGGAGGAGGGCCTGGGCGGGGGCGTTACTGGTGGGACGGGCGTCGTAGCTGAGGCCGGGATCGAGACGCCGTCCGCGCCCCGGCATCCGCCTTGCGATCCTCCAGGGAACCCGCCGAAACCTGGGGAAGGGCGCCCGCCCCCGCCCAGAGGGAGCAGGTCGTCTTCTTCTGAGGTGCGTGGCCCAAGCTGGGGGGGCCCGCCCGGTCCAGGAGTCCCTCTCGGTGACGCTGTCATCTGCGGCGGCGACAGCGGCGGCGACGACTGCGTCGGATGTACGTCGACGTCCATAGGGATCTCGTAGTCCGTGGACGAACGATGTGGCTGTGCTCCCTGGCGGTGAACTGGGTGTGGAATCAAGAAACCGGAGACAGGATCGCGCGGCCTGTGCAGGCGCAATTGGTTTGCGTGGCGCCGCAGCTCCGACCCTGTGGAAGAACGTACAATAAACATATTGCGACCAAGCACGCGCTGAATGGTGCCCGGCAACCATGTCTTCTTGTTTCCAGCAAACACCCTGTACAGCACCGGCGTAGAAACCTGAAAACGCGTAGCGCCATACGAACCGACTCGGTGCGTGGGAGGCTGCAGCAGGTGAAGGAGAGTGCGGTGACGGCGGCCGTGTAGCAGCTCGGCAGGAGACGGGCCGTCACGTGGCATGCACCGATACGTAGACAGGAAAATTTGAAGAGCTTGCTGCCTGGAGTGCTGACCTTTCATCTTCTCCATGTGAGACTTGAATGTTCGAACGAAACGTTCTGCTTCACCATTGGACTGAGGGTGAAAAGGTGCGGTGGTGATATGCTGAATGCCATTCACACGACAAAACTGTTGAAATTCCGCACTAACAAACTGAGGTCCATTGTCACTGACGATAGTTTCAGGCAAGCCTTCGATGCAAAACACTGACGTTAAGGCACTGATTGTACTAGACGCCGTCGTTGAGTTCATGGCAATCACAAAAGGAAACTTGCTGAAAGCGTCTACAACAATTAACCAGCGCGTATTCCAGAATGGTCCGGCAAAGTCAATATGTAAACGTTGCCATGGTCCCTTGGGGCGTGGCCAGTCTGAGAAACGCTGTGGAGGAGCCGCCTGATGCTCCGCACAAACAGTACACTGTGACGTCATGCTCTCTATCTGAGCGTCCATACCAACCCAGGTACAATGACGTCTGGCTAATTGCTTTGTCCTAACAATACCCCAATGTCCTTGATGCAGGAGGCGTAACACTTCTCGTTGCAGGGAACGAGGAACAATCACTCTTGCTTGGTCGTTGTCCGTATGTAACAACAGAACACCCTGACTTAAAGACAATGCATGACGTTGTGCAAAATAACGTCGAACCAGAGGCCGCTCAATGTCTTTGGCTCTGGCAGGCCACCCTGAGCGAACAAAACGTGCTACCACACTTAGGTCTGCATCCGCAGCTGTTTCCTGTGCAACCCGACGAGAGTTCAAAGGAAAGTCTGCGACAGCGGAAGCATCTCTGGAATCTATCTGACAACATGCCATTTCTGAAGAATCAAATGACACATCCTGGCCAACCGGAAGTCGGGAAAGTGTGTCCGCGTTGGCATGTTTAGTGGTAGGTCGGTACAAAATTTCATACTGATAATTTGACAATATCAAGGACCATCTCTGAAGCTTTTGTGCCGTACGTGGCGGAATTGGCTTTGTGGGTGAGAACAACGACGTGAGAGGCTTGTTGTCTGTCAACAAATAGAATTTTCTGCCATAGAGATAATGATGAAACTTTGCGACGCCGTAAATGATTGCTAAGGCCTCCTTTTCTATCTGACTGTAATTCTGTTGCGTCGGCGTTAGTAGCTTGGATGCAAAGGCAATAGGACGATCGTGACATCCAATACGATGTGAGATTACAGCGCCTACACCGTACGACGAGGCGTCAACTGCTAGCACTACAGGCTTCTGTGGATCAAAGGGAATCAAACATGCATCACTGAGTAGTGCAGACTTTAGTTTGTCAAAGGCAACCTGACAATCTTTAGACCATACAAAAGGAACATTCTTCCTACGTAAGTGATGCAGTGGAGCTGCAATCTGAGAGGCATTGGGAATAAACCGGAAATAATAGTTAAGCTTTCCCATCACTGCTTGCAATTCATGCACATTCTTAGGAGGAGGCAAGTCTTTGATTGCTCTAAGATGTGACTGTAACGGATGGATTCCTTGGGCATTAATCACATGGCCTAGGTACTCTATTTCAGTTTGAAAAAACGAACACTTTGCTTTATTACAACGTAGACCTGCTGCAGTCAAAACTTTGAAAAGGCACTCCAGGTTTGCTAAATGTTCTTCAACTGTACGTCCGGATACCACAATGTCATCTAAATAGTTCGAGCAACAAGGTACCGAAACTGTCAGCTGTTCCAAAAAACGCTGAAAAATAGCAGGGGCGGAAGAACTGCCAAAGGGTAGGCGTTGAAATTGAAAAAGGCCCATGTGAGTATTAATGACGAAAAATTTTTTTGATTCGTCATCAAGCGGAATCTGTAAGTATGCCTCTGCTAAATCAATCTTGGAAAAGAAGCGAGACTGTCCTAATTTGTCCATCAGTTCCTCAGGTCTGGGCAGAGGGTAAGTGTCTACAATTGTTTGACTGTTCACTGTTGATTTGAAGTCCGCACAGAGACGAAGTTTTCCTGACGGCTTGGGTATAATTACTATAGGCGAGGCCCACTGACTCGCATAAACAGGCGAAATCACCCCACTATCTTGCCAACGTTTAAGTTCTTCGGCAACTGTATCACGCAAGGCGATAGGCACTGGTCTAGCTTTACGAAATTTTGGAACTGCAGATTCTTTTAAAGTCACATGTGCCACGAAGTCTTTTGCACAACCTAGTTCCGGCGAAAACAAGTCACTGTATTTGTCACACAATGCATTGATTTTATCCTGAGGCACTATTGACGAAATTTGAAGCACATCTCTTTGAATTGATAAACCAAACAAGTCAAAAGCATCTAGTCCAAAAATGTTCTGTGTCGATTTGGCCTGAAGAACTACAAAAGCAACTGTTTTTGTTACACCTTGAAAAGAGGCGGGCAGGCTACACGTTCCTAGCACGGGAATATTTTGACCGGTATAAGCTGTTAACACTTGTTGACACAGCGATAATTTTGGCGAACCCAGAAGTTCATAAGTATCTTTATTAATTAATGTGACAGCGGAACCAGTATCAAGCTGAAATTGCACAGTCTTATTTTCTATGGAGAGATTTACAAAAAGTTTGTGCTTCTGCCGCACGACAGGTGCGCGAATGTGGGCAACGTCTGCTACGGTTTGTTTGCTGCACTTGCGCGGGTTGCGTGCGGTAGGAAGCGGCGCATACTCGGCACACAGCGGATTAACCACACTGTCACTAGATGACACTACCGCCGGATCGGCGTCCGCGCAATGCGAGGCTACTGCACTAAAATTACTTTCAGTATCTACAACAAGTCTACTGTCACTGGCTACACAGTACTGGGCACTATTACAAGGAGCAGTTGCAGAAGGCACTATTTTCACTACAGGAATGCACTGTTCATAGTCATTTTGCTTGTCTCGAACCCTTTTCCGTTGAACTGTTTTACGCGCTCGTTGGCGCTTGCTACGTGGTGCACTATATAGTTTTGCCATAGGCGCAGAACTACTTTCTTGCAATTGAGATCCAAGGAAAGCACTGTTCAATTCCACAGCCCGTATAACATTGACAGAATGAACTGTTCTCTCACTTTGCGAAGCACTGTTTCTAACGTTACTGTTCTTTGAGTTTTTAATTTGCATACACACAGACTGCACATGTCCTGATTTGCCACATTGATAACAGGTCGCGTTGCGACTAGGGCAATGAGCACGCTTGTGGCGAGACACACACTGGGGGCAAGATTTACGTACATTTTTCTGAAATGAGCGTTGGCGCCCGTTATTCAAATCACTGTTTCTAATACGACGGGGCGACCTTTGCGTCGCACTTTTACTCTGGCTGCTGTTCACTGTCTGTTCAGCACGGCCGGTAGAAAAATGAGAATCACTAGTGCTATACTGAGAACTACGGCTAGGAAAGCGTCCGTTGCGGCGCACTGAATTTACACTGTGGCTTTGCATTTCTACGTCTGCTAAGTCAAAAGTATCATGCGCTTCTATAAGCTGCAGTACTCTGTCTAAGGAGGGGTCAGACTGTTTCAGAATTGCTGCTCTAATTCTGGGGTCCTGAATATTCTGCGTAATCGCATCCCTCAACATCACGTCACTATACGAAAGTCCACAAGAGCAAGTAAATTTACATTGGCGGGTTAAGCCCTTCAATTCCGTAATCCACTCTTGGTGTGACTGCTGCGGTAATTTTTTAAGTCTGAAAAATCGGTATCGTGCAGCGGCTACAAGAACTTTTCTCTCATAATGAGCATTCAGTGCATCTACAATTTGTTCAAAGTCTACATCACGAGGAGATGCGAGAGGGAAAAGTTTTTGCAATAGTACGAACGTCTGGGGGCCCACAATCGATAAGAAAAGGTTCTTCACTCTCTGACCTGTAATTTGATGAGCCGCGACGAGTTCTTGAAACTGCGCGAAATAGTCACTCCATTCTTCCTCACGTTCGTTGTACTGGCGGAACGTCGGAAGCGGTGCGGCGGCAGGTGTGGGCTGCTGATGCGACGGCTGTTGTTGAGTTGCCGTCAACTGCGCCACTGCGTTGAGAAGTTGTGAGATTTGCGCCGTCTGTAACTGAATAATTTCCATTAAGTTTGGGTTCGGGGTAGTGGCCATGCTGACCGATTAGGCGCCGCGTATACAAGAAAATTAGTACAAAACGCAAATGCAATATGAAAGAGGACGCTCTGCAACAAAAAAAGTCCCCCAAAATTCTTATAATAAGGGTGGGTGGGCGGGAGCAATTTCTACGTGCTCCGACTGCTGCTGTCTGGCTGCTGGTCCACGGTTCGTGTATCACTCCTCGTCGCCACTTTTGTGTCCCAACTTCGTCGCCGCTTTTGTGTCCCAGCCTCGTCGTAGGTGTCGGTGGCCGAGTGGAATGAGACCGACACGCTGGTGCAGGTACGGAGGGGAGCAGCCAGAAACTATAAACACTCGAGTAAATTAGAAAGAGATATATTGCTCAGAATGTAACAATACTTAACTTTTACATAGTACTGCAGAATGTTGATACATAGTTGTTAGAGGCCTGCCTAGTGCCTGTACAATAGCAAAGTCTTCACTGGTGCCGATCTGATTAAGAAGGTCCTAACTCGTTGCTATCTCAGTCCGAAGTGCGAAGTGCGAAGTGAACGATGTCCTTCAGTCGTGGCCACGAGCGGAGTTGTCGCAGAGGGCGCTCGTGGCTGTCGTCGTGAGAACGCCGCGCCGTGCGTGCCTGGCGGCGCGCGGCGAAAGTAAGTGGCGCGCACTTTGTACTTGTGCGACACCACAGTTCAACGCATCGATCCTCGACGGTTCGCATCGTCTGTCCAATATAGGATCGATGCGTTGAGCACCAGAAGCACGGACCACGGAAGGGTCGCTCCGCGGTCCGAGGGTATTTAAATCCCTTCGAGCCGCCGTAGCGTGCGGATCTCTGTGCCGGCGCGTTTCCAGGAGCTCAGTCCGTCAGTTCACCTGATGATGGCGACATGTATGATCGCCGAAGTATTGTGCCTGTTGGGCACTATAGACCGCCAGTACACCCGTGGATATTTTGATTATCAAATACGCCGGAAGAAACTCAAAAATCACATATCAAAACTTTTTTTCTTCTTCTTCTTCTTCTTGCGTTTCGATCTTCATAATTTTAATTCTTCCTCCTTAGCTGTTCTTTCCTTTTCTTCCAGCAGTTTGTCATTATTTCACTGAATTCAGCCCACTTAGTGTCTGTTTCCTTTTCCTTCCTCCCTTGTAATCCTTCCATTTTAAGACTTTCTTCGTAAAAATCTTTCTTTCTATTAATTCCTCTTCATGCATGTTGTTCCTTTATAGGTCTAACATGACTTCTTGAATCCAGGTGGTAGTTCATTTCTTTTCCCAAACGCACTTGAAGATTCGTTTATTTAGACTATTGTCATACATCCTGTAAATGTGTCCAAGAAATAGCGATCTCATTTTCCTTATTGTTTCTGATAAGTTTTCTATGTTGTGGTAAATTTCATTATTACTACTTAATTTCCAAAACTCTGTAATTATTAGAGGACCTAATATTTCCCTTATAATTCTTCTTTCTAATGCTTCTAATTTATCAAGTTTGTAGTTCAATGCTATTAATTCACTGGAATACAAGCATTCTGGTTTCACTGCGGTGTTGTAGTGTTTAAAGTTTTGTTGCTAAGCAACTTATGTTGTAAGTATTCTCAGTTATACCGTAAGCTCTGAAGTTCGGAAAGTACGAGGCGAGGTACTCGCAGAGCTAAAGCTGTGAGGAAGGACCGTGAAGCGTGTCAAAACTGATCACTCGGTAGAACGCTTTCTCGAAAAACGTCCCAGGTTCGAATCCCAGTCCGAACACGTGTTAATGTGCCAGGATGTTCCAAATAACTGTATATTTAAACAATCATTCTTCGTTTCATTCTCGTATCACATTATTTTATGGCCATTTTAAAAGTAGTTTTATCTCACAATTCATTTTTAAAGACGCGCGGGAATAGCCGCGCTCTCTCAGGCGCCTCGCTGCGGAGTACGTGGCTGTTACCCGTCGGAGGTTCGAGTCCTTCCTCGGACATGAGAGAGAGAGAGAGAGAGAGTTGTTTTAGTGTAAGTCAGTTTAAGTAGTTTATAAGGCTAGCGATCGGCGACCACTGCAGTTTGGTCCCATAGCATTACAAACATTTGAAACTTTTAAGTCAGGAAGATACATGCGTACGTGCCGTAGCGTTACTCAGGTACTGCTGAGGTTCTGATTCTCTTCTGAACCTTCCTAATCAGCCTGTGGGCGCCCCTTAGCAGGGCGAGGCGAAGAGAAAAGTCGCTAGTACCATTCGTTTACGCTGGTCGAGGCACCAGCTCTTATGCTATTCGGACTCTGTCGGAATCTTACGAATTGGCCCGAACACAAAGACAACAAAGCTAGTTCCTGCACCTCACCTTCACAAGCGGAAAACGTCCCTGAAGGCAATATTTACGCCTCGCAGTTGTTTATGGCGCATTGAAGATTTACGTAAAAAACTTGACATTGGTAAAATTTCTAATAACTAATATCAACTAACGACACATTAGCTGCAAAAGCCTTGAGATGATTGTAATGTAAGTATTAAAAATAATGTTAGTCACGAACTGTGCGTATGGCTTTGTGGTTAAAGATATTACGCTGTGGATTAAGACAGAGAGGGTTCGTGACGACTACATTCCCCTGTCCTTCCCTCATCATCTTCGCGTTTATAACAGATTCTGGAGCCGATAATGACGTTTGTATTGTTACTTGCCACAAATGTTTGGCCTGATTTTTCCGATTATGATGGGATTTTGAGGGTAAGCGATGTTTATATTTTTCCAAGTCACAGATATTTAGCTGCTTCAGAAGAGGTGGGGGAGAGCAGCCTTTGCGTATGCTTAAGATGAACTGCGGATGCTTCTTACAGTGTTTCGTCACCTGAAGCTAGCCTATGTCTCTTCATTGTAACAGACTGATTTTCTTACTATCTCATAACAGTGTATCCAATTTTTCACTGTGCTGTAGTGACCATATGCATACTTGTCTGTTCTTGGAGTTTATTTTCGTAGGAGAATAAACAGCATACAGTGTCTTTTAGAAACAAATTTCACAGCTTCATGCTTGGAAGAAAAGTTAACTCCAGTCATTTGGGCATAAGCCACCATTGCTTACCAGTCTGATACACTGCGATGCATCAACTCTCAATTCACCTCCCAGCTATTGACCACAAGTATCATACGAAACCGCGGCGCAATAGCCGTGCCCATTGAGGCGTCGTGCTGCGTTGTGCGCGGCTGTTTGCCGTCGGAGGTTCGAGTCCTCCCTCGGGCATGGGTGTATGTGTTGTCCTTAGGTTAGTTTATTTAGTAAGTAATTTGTAAGCTAGGGACTAATAACCAAGCAGTTAAGTCCCATAGCTTTACAAACATTTGAATATTTTGTATCACAGGATGGTAAGCATCCTCTGTGGGTGACAGCTTCATAGAAACTTACTGTATGTGGATGTTCTTCATTTTTCGTCGTGATTACACTTTTTGTAGTGTTAAAATTGGCAAAAAAACGTTTAAATTTTAACTGTGTACTTTTATTAGTATATGCATAACACAATTAGTAGCTTACTTATTATCAATAAGTAATACGCCTTCTTTTTGCTTTAAAGTCCTTCTGAACACGTTTCATAGATTCCACCAGATTAAGCAAACATTGCGTAGTTTGTCGTCCTGAAATCAAACTTTTACCACATTTACTAATCTGCTTTTTAGTTGAACACTCAAAGACACCTTTACACAATACTGCTCAAATTTTCGAGGCATATCAAGGTATTCTTCGAAGAACAACTTGACTGTTCTTAGAAGCGTCACAAGGGATCAAATGTACCTCCAAATAGGGTAGGATGTCTGTAGGAATGGCACAACCCTGCGCCTAAGTATTTCCAGGTAAATGAATCCATTATGCCATCAACAACAACTAGTACCTCAGTATATCTGGGGGAGGGGGGAGGGGTGTCTGCTAAGAGACTCGCTCTTTGTCTCATGGTTAATTCACCAAACAATCTTTGCTCTGTAACTTTCAACAGTAATGAGTGATTCGTCACCAAAAGTTACATATTTCCAGTCATTGTGGGTCTTACAATTATATATTTTGGCCAACTGTTTTTCCTTTATAGCAGATGTTGACAATCCTATATATTAAAAGAATCTACGAAAACCAAAATCAGTCAGCCACACCAAACTACCCGGCTGATTTCTTTCATTTTTGTTTTAAAGGAAAGGTATTCCTTCCCAGATTTGTCATCAAGTATCAGAATTTACATAACTCTCGCCTTCCTTTTTCTATATTCAAACGCGATTTCCTTTCGTATATTCCTTATGGGGATGTCCTTGCTGTAAACTAAAGTCAGTCGGTCAGGCCGTACTATCCGACCGATTTCCTTCATTTTCGCTTTAAACGAAAGGTATTCATTCGTAGATTTGTCATCGAGTATCAGAATTAACGAAGTCTCTCCATCCTTTATTTTTATTCAAATGCGGTATGCTCCCGTCCTTGCGTACAATATTTTAATCTGTTTGTGTTACGGTATCTTCGGTTCTAATTGAGGTACGCAGTTCTTCTTGGACTAACAACACTAACCGGTTCAACCTCTTTCATTTGCGCTTTTAAACACTTGCATTGATTGATTCTGAAGAAAGCAATGCGTGAACATTCAACTTTACTTCCATTTCTTCACAATTTTTTTTGCCATTCCAGTAACTGTGCGAAGAATTTGCAAGGGTCCTCTACTTGCTTCTTAATTGGCTTTCGTGCCTACCGCCAAAAATCAAGAAGCTAATGCATTATCGTTCAAGATTTAGTTTCAACCGCAATAGTCAATAAACGTCTCTAAAGGCCCTACTTACGACGAGAAATTTAGGTCGCGGTGGAGCTGCCGAGCGTTCTAATGCGCCTCGCAGTGTAGTGCGCAATTACTCGCCGTCGGAGGTTTGAGTCCTCCCTGGGGCGCTTGCGTGCGTGTGTGTGTGTGTGTGTGTGTGTGTGTGTGTGTGTGTGTGTGTGTGTGTTTGTGTGCGTGTGTGTGTTGTCCTTTGTTTAAGTTAACATAGTTTGCAAGCCTAGGAACTGATAACCATAGCAGTTTGATCCATTTGGTTTAGAAACATCTGAACTTTTTGAAGGAGAAATTCTATTGTTTCTAAGAGGACTTTTCTCACTTATGGGGGGTGGGTTTTCTTTTCGTCCACATCTGCCTTTTCTCCTAGGAGAAACTGAGGTAATATCATTATATTCCCAAAGAGGTCTTGAAACACGATATTTTTTCGTGCCAATAAAAGAGGCAATTCCTCTTATAGATGTGTTTTAGTGCTTACAAACAATGTTTGTGAACTTCTTGTGTCCGTTTCAACACAAGCGGAAAAGTTTTTCTCTCGGTAACATACAAATGAAATATGCTGTTGCTACAGACACACGAACTCAACTCAGATGGAACGAATTTACAATTGTTCTTCCAAGTTAAGGCAACAGTGGTTAGTTACGAGTTCACTATTTGACGCATGAAATAAGTTACAGCTAACCAACTTTAATTACTTGTAAAAAATACATTGTCTCAAGTAATTTGCACACTGTTGCACTTTCATACTTTCTCCTTGGAAAAATCGTTTTTCTTGTGACAATAGAACGGACACACTGCAAAAACTAATTTCAGGATGTACCATCTATAAACTTCCGAGTTTATAACTTTATTAAAGTGAATGCAACAGGTGATTACAGAGGACGGTTACTCTACGTCAACATTAAATTGCTACTATTTGTATGTAACAGGGAACCTAGTGTTATTATAGAACTATATTCATGACACCATTATCTATACAAGAATTGACGTACAAGAATCACCATCTTTCAGAAAATCTGTAAAACTATTAAATAAGTGAGGAGATTTACCAGATAAAGTAATATTTATTTATAAGGAAAGAAGTGTATTATACTCCAGAGAATATGAAAGATTCTGATCTCTTAACCGTTGATTACTTTTTCATTCAAACTAAATTCTTTCATACATTTTAGCTGTTACTTCCTGACAACGATAATCTCAACTGTGAATTTTTTGCAAAAAATCATCACTTTTAGTCACTTCTCTTCAAGAACTTTATATTGTATAAATGCTAAGTTGACCAATCGTTCATTAAGTAGGCTTAAATGCAGTGTATACAATTGTCTTGTAGTTATTATTGAATATAATCTGAAATTAGATTTCAGCAATCACATAACTAAAAACGTTACTTGTAACTGAGACATTAATGATAATGATTTTCATTACGAAGCGACAAGTACTCTCAACATAGTCTAGTTTTTTGTCTGGAATGACAAAATATTATATAAATTACAAAACTCATATTGGCCGAAAATAGAAAAACGAGAGCGCCTTGTAAAATTTAAAAACAATTTAGATATGTTCATTGTTAGAATTTCACTATTCGATGAACATGGGAAAGTAATCTATTATTTGAAATAGAATACTTTTTGCTTATGTGAGTGTACTTTATTCTTATGTGATCATGTTCTGCTAGACAAAGGAAATTTAGAATATTCTTTGTCATTATGGTACCGTGAATTGGCAAGGAATTACATATTTATTCTTAAGTCATTTTGTTGTGGTGTGATCGCCAAGTCAATACATTCATTACAGCAATAAAGATGTCTAATATTGATGTGAATGATATAAATGTTGTTTCGTAACTAATTACATACTAATTTCCGACAAAATTAGTGAATTGGTTTTTCCAAAGATATTAATTCAACCGACTTGCTTTTGTATGAAATCTCACATTTTTTGCTGTGGAAAGTATGCGTTGGGAGATTTGCATTTTTGAACGTTTTATGTTTTTTCTGGAAGTATATACACCTTCCGTTCCGTAGTATAGACATTATCATTTCAAAACCAACAGAAAGTATTACTCGACATAGGCAAGTTATAATTCCGGAATGAAAATAAGATTGTTTTATTTTATTTGAAGTCGTTAATTTAATCAAACACGCCTGACACAAAACTGTAGCTTCACAATGTTCTGTCGAATACTAATGAAATCACTAAATCGATAAATCTTTTGACAATCTTTCAACGGTTCATTTTTCAATTTTATAAATCCAGCTTGTTTACTTTTGACATGCGCGCTTCGTTTTGCAGACACCAAATACCTAAACAGAACTGATGTAGGATTAAACTAATATGGTCATCGTATGATGATTCCTGTTTCAGTCCTTCTAGAGGCTTTCGATTATTATCAACATCTGCGTTAAACACAGTTCCACATGGTCGTTATTCATTCTCCCTACTACAAAAATAGAATTTTTTACCCGTGTAGTACATTTCACTATGTGCCAAAAGTATAATCTGCAATTGCAAATCTAGTACTTGCCGTTATTATACAAAAAAGTGAAAGTAATACGAATTTTTGCTATGTTTTTTCTGCCACTTCGTTATATTCCAAGCCGCAGAAATATGTTGAAAAATTTAATGTGGTATGTCCACAATCAAATGTTCAAATGTTTGTATAGCTTATGGGACTTAACTACGGGCTCATCAGTCCCTAAACTTACAAACTACTTATGAACTAGCTACTACTAAGGACGGCACAAATATCCATGCCCGAAGGCGGATTCGGAACCCCGACCGTAGTGGCCGTGCAGACCGTGACTGGCGCGCCGCAGTCCCCTAGGCCACCGCGGCCGGCTGTCCACAATCAACGTGCTGTCATGCTTAAGTGTCATGGACAAGTATAGGGCATATTTGTAGCCTTGAGCTCTGACTGTTTTGGTGTTGTCCGACATGACATGTCTGAAACAACATGTACCGAAGTAAAAAACAACAGCAGTAAGAAATAAATGCTCACTTAAAAGTTGCTTTATATGCGTCCTTTATGAAGTATTAATAGAAGATCCAACATTAAATGTTCAAGCGATGTTATTTTGCCGATAGTATACGTTATATCATATTAGGTAGGAAAAGTAATGTGTGTAATTTTGGCTTTTCTTAAACCAAATGTTAATAAATGACAATAAGCAAGTTTATCGAACACCATCTGTAACGCGAGAAGGAAGCAAAAGCTTCTCCACGAATGTCGAAAGCTAAGACTTAGTGTTTATGTACTTCTTTTTGTAAAATGTATGAAAATTAAAGAACTAGTGTTTCTTTTCGACACCGGTCAGTTGTTTCCTGATCATGGCCTAGCAAGCCGCAAACTAGTTTGAAGTGAATAACAAAAAAAAAGGTTTATTGCTCCACCGAGAAGTGATGGAAGAATCCGTACATAAAGGTTTAGAATTTTAAACATAGCTGTAGTTCAGCAATTAAAGACAAACCAGTTGCATATGAAGACTTATTTGACACACTTGACCACGGTGTCGATTAAAAATAATGCTATCTTCTTCAGAAGGTCTCGGTTGTTTCACAATATTGACTAATATGTTAAATAGCCGGGTCCTTGCGTGTTAGAATCCCAGCCTTTAAATTCAATGTTCCACATTGTGCTCATTATCTGAGTCAAAATAAACATTAGATATGATTCAGGAAGAAATATTTACTGGAAAATGAATCATTTGTCAGATAACTGAACATAAGGTCACTGTCTCTAAATATTCTTACGGTACAAAGGAAATGATTGTAAATTTTACAATGCAGCTAATCTGTCTACAAATATAGTTACGAAGACTATCTCTTATAAATGCAGAAAACAGATTGTAGCATGACTACCCAGCTAGTCCATAGTTTTTTTTTTTCCTTCCTTTCTACATGTTTATGAATAACAAGAGAAATTCTGTTAGAAATCTGCAGTTTGCTGCGATTTTACGTTAATCAATCTAATTTTAAAGCGAAACCACCATTTTCCCCCAAATACAGCTGAATACTGAAGCATACAAACCGTCAGCGAAAAAAAGGGATCCTGATTCTGAAATACTCCCAGCCGTTCCAAACTCATTACCTGCGCTTTCCGCATGACAAATGACATCTGACCCCTTTCAGTCGACGGTTGCGCAAGCATACCTGCAGAACCTTCAAAGGGCATCCAGTAATCTAGTTACACACACTCACATTCCCGTTTGCTACACTGTGACATCTCATTTTTCTTCTTTTCCTCCTGCTGTGTACTGAGTTTGTATTTCTCCTCCACTGCTGCAGTTTCGTCACGAGAGGCTTGCAAAAAAAAAAAAAAAAGTAGCAATCGCCTGTTCGACCGCTCTTTAGCCCTGCTTGAATGACAGATAATTAGGCAGTGTAACAGAATTACTGGTTCCCATGGACAGACTGACGAAAATTTGTTACGTGGCCGGAACAGTCCCAATTTTCAAATATGGCGCAACGACGACAGAGCAGCTGCTTCGTGTAGTCTAGGCGTACACTGAATCCTGCAAAATACACCCGCCACCCCGTGTGACCAACATATTACCTGATGTAATCTCATCACATATCCAATACAGTATCGCTATTATATTTTCCTAACGTTTTACCTGTCCCTCTGTAGTAAATAGTTATTCTCTTGTGACATCGCAATTCTACTTTTTCCTCTCATTCTGCACTACCATTTTACTGTAGTTCCATTAAACTAAACCATTATGACCCTATTGCGTTGCCAGGTTTTATTAAGAAAATATGACCGTTAAGACATCGGAGAATTAGTTCCATGGTAATAGAGGCAGTCATAGGAGAAGTCAGATACGTTAATATAAATTGTGTGTGTGTGTATGTATGTATGTGTGTGTGTGTGTGTGTGTGTAGGGGCGTGGGCGGTAGAGGACAAAGTAACAAACAATCCAAATTAACATTATTCCGGAAACCAATTGTTACCCCTGTACGACCTTCTACGACTCTGTCTATCTTTGTATGATTAATGCTGGATCACGGCTCTCTGGTATCAAATAATAATAAATCCAATCCCTTCAGCCGTCAGCTTTTAATTAATTTGAATTTACTAACGCAAACAGTTTCGGCCTTACACTTTCAGCATCTTGCCCTTGAACAGCTCTAACAACCAGTCGGTAATCCTTTGTTAATCATCAGGGCATTAATAACAATGGTGTCCGCCAATAACGTCTTCAGGAAAGGATTGATATGTGAAAGCTATGCATAGTGATGCAATTTTCAGCAGCTGACGCGGGGTCTAAGGCGTCATGTGATCAAAAGTATGCGGAAACTCCTAAAAACATATGTTTTTCGTATGAATCGCATTGTGTTGCCTCCTACTGGCAGGTAATCCATATAAGCGACCTCATTAGTCATTAGACAACGTGAGAGGGCAGAATGGGGCGCTCCTCGGAACTTGCGGACTTCGAACGTGGTCAACTGATTGGGTGTCACTTGTCAGAAGTCCGTACGAGAGATTTCCACACTGCTAAATATCTCTAGGTTCATTGCTTCTGATGTGATAGTAAAGTGGAAACGTGAAGGGACTCGTACAGCACGAAAGCGCACAGGCCGACCTCGTCTGTTTACTGAAAGAGACCACAGATAGTTGAAGAGGATCGTATAGTGTAATCGGCAAGCTATCCAGATCATTACACAGGAATTCCAAACTCCAGCAGGATCCGCTCCAAGGCGGAAGGTGAGAAAACGTTGATTTCATGGTTGAGCGGCTGCCCATAAGCCGCGCGTCACGTAGATCAATGCCAAACGACGCCTCGTTTGGAGTAAGGAGCTGAAAACTGGACGATCGTACACAATGTGGCGATTCAATGGCAGGGTATGGGTATCACGAATGCTCGGTGAACGTCATCTGCCAACGTGTGTAGTGCCAACAGTAAAATTCGGGGTCGGTGATGTTATGGTGTGGTCGTGTTTTTCATGGAGAGGGTTTGTACCCCGCCGGGCGCGGTGGCGGAGGGGACTGAGGCGCTCCAATCACAGTCTGCACGGCCACTACGGTCGGGGGTTCGAATCCCCCCTCGGGCATGGATATTTGTGCCGTCCTTAGTCTTAGTTACTTCATAGTAGTTTGTAAGTTTAGGGACTGATGACCCCGAAGTTAAGTCCCATAAGCTATACAAACATTTGAACATTTTTGCTTGTACCCCTTGTTGTTTTGCGTGGCAAGGCCTACATTGATGTTTCAAGCACCTTCTTGCTTCCCACTGTTGTAAGAACGGGGATGGCTATTGCATCTTTCTGTTCAGCCTGTGGCTGAGTGGTTACACGACAATAACATCCCTGTCACGAACTGGTCTGCACAGAGTCCTGACTTTAATCCTATACAACACTTTTGGGATTGTTTTGGAACGCTGACTTTGTGTCATGACTCACGGACCTACATCGATACCTCTCCTCAGTGTAGCACTGCGTGAAAGAATGGGCTGCCATTCCCCAAGAAACCTTGTAGCACCTGATTGAACGTATGTCTGAGAGAGTGGAGGCTGTCATGAAGGCTAATGGTGGGCGAACACCAAATTTAATTCCAGCATTACCAGTGGAGGCGCCACAAATTGTAGGATATTTCCAGCCAGGTGTACAGATACGTCTGATCGCACAGCCTATGTAATCAGCAGTCGTTCCCGGTGGAGGTTAGAGTCCTCCCTTCGGAATAGGTCTGTGTGTGTTGCCCTTAGTATAAGTTAATTCAAGTAGTTAGTAAGGCTACGGACAGATGATCGTAGCAGTTTGGTCCAATAAGTTTTCGAACATTTGAACATTTCTTTCCCAGCTGAGCATGGCCATTGTCCATGTGAAGGCTCTCTTCAGAACGTCTATTCATCAATACCTAAACACGTTAAAAAATCCGAATCCATTTAGAACGATCAATAATACCCTCGTGGAATTTATAAATACTACATACATGGATGGAATACACAAAAGTTTTGAATATTCCCAATATGTGAGTGAGATATTATGCGACCAAACTTCGTGGTTACCAGTCGCTAGTCTTACACACTAAGTGACTAACTTCAACTAACTTACTCTAAGATCAACACAAACACTCATGCCTGAGGGAGGATTCGAATCCCCGACTGTAGTGGTCGTGCAGTTTGTGACTGGTGCGCCGCAGACCGCTCGGCCACTGCGGCCGACTGAATATTCCCAGAAGAGAAAAGAAATTAACGGCATGAAGACGTTCTGGTGAGCTACTACGAATATTGGTTCTATGCATTTCACCATCAAGAACGTCATCCAAACAGAAGCTGTGTGATAAACCAAGCGTTTTGCATAGCGAATAGAAGAGGAAGTGTACTGACTTCCCTAGCTTACCGGTTCTTCCGCCAATGTCAGTGGCTCCGTTTGTGACCCGCGGAAGTAGAGGCGAAGGTGGTATTATGGGCTAGTGGTTGCAATATGGGCTAGCTTAATATCTGACTAATAATCCCGCTCATTCTAGCGGCAGCCTCAGTAAATAGTAGTAGCTAGTTCGTACAAACGCCGCAGAATACGCTGCCGCAGTCAGTTACGTGGAATGTTAGTGGTGAGCTGTTGCGTGATTTTTCTCATTTCAAAACTTTGAAAGGTAAGAAATTACAGTTATATTAGACGTACTGCCAATGCGTAGTTAGCTGTTAACTTCTTAACTACATATTATATAAATATTTAGCTCTCTAATGCTCATGAAGTTGGTTTATTAATGTTTGTTTATAACGGATAGCGACGTTTTACTTTCCAAGAGGGCTAGGGTGGTAATATGGACAATCGCTGTGGTGGTTATATGGGCTACCCACTACAGTAGCCCGTATTACAACCCCTACGAATTCTGTGTGGTTTTCTTTCAGCCTGATAACACAGACGGCTTTCCCCAGTCCTCTACTGGTCCACACCATGTGCCAAAGACCTAGCAGATGGCCCAAGCAGCGCGTCCCACGTTCCAATAGGAAACATTAAGACTTCACCAAAGGACATTTTGCTTGTGTCAAAAAATAAGAAAAAGACAACAAACAAAGGACCTAAGCAAAGGAAAGGCAGCTGTAACTACAGCATCACCCTACAAAATATATTTGGAATAAGCTAAAAAAAGCACGAAGAAAAGGAAGCTGATAAAAAAAGGAAAATAAAAAGAACGGGGGAAAGAGAAGTGGACAAAAAAAAGGAAGATCGAAAGTGACGATGTAACAGGGAATACGAAGAATGTGAGACATGAGCCATGTGTTGACAAAAGAAAGAAACAAGGAATAAAAAGCAAAACTCCGTCAGTGAAGCGAAAATTGACCATCGACCTACAATCATCATCAGAGAGTTCAGAGGAGGGATGGATAGATTGTGCACAGTCAGTTCTAGAGCCCACTGTTGGTGTTGAAAAGCCTGGAGATGACGATGCCAGCTGCCTTTTCTGTGAGGAGTTATATTCCCAAGACACTAAAGGAGAGCTGTGGATCCAGTGCCTTATGTGCGAGATGTGGGCACACAACGAGTGTGCTGGTTGTAAAACGGAACATTATATATGTGATTTCTGCCAACCCTAAATGAACAACTTATGATAAACATGTCCCAGTATAAAGGGTTTGCTCTTTTCCAATTACTCTAAAAATCTACAGAAAATAATATTTACTTTTTTGTGTGTTTATAAAGTAGCCCATATTACCACCACATTTACATTTTTTACAATATGTCAATTTTGTAAACATGTTTCCATATTTAAGTTGCATAATGATTTAAAGTAAAACATATGTGTTTGGCTTTTTTCTAACATCATAAAGATTATTTTTTGAGGTTTTCAGCAAATTTCACTGACAGTTTTGGAATTTATGGTTCAAAAATAAAGTGGTAGCCCATAATACCACCTTTTCCTCTATATTTCAAATGTTAAAATGTTTGTATAGCTTATGGGACTTAACTACGGGGTCATCAGTCTGTAAACTTACAAACTACGTACAAACTAGCTAATACTAAGGACGGCACAAATATCCATGCCCAAGGGGGGACTCGAACCCCTGACCGTAGTGGCCGTGCATACCGTGACTTGAGCGCCTCAGTCCCCTCGGCCATCGCGGCCGGTGGAAGTATATTTCACTATACGTCAAACGCAGCACAAAAATTCGTAAATTCACTAAATGTATGTAATGAAATGGAAAGTACGTGGAGATCAGTTGTCTTCTAGTTTCGATAGTTTGTGGGCAGTTTTTGAAGACTTCAACTCCTTCTGAATGTGTTTTATGTCAGTGAAAAACAAGCATTTCATGTAACGAAAAATCAGCTTAGGAACTATGTCAACTGATGACCGCGCAGTCTAGTCCCCTCTAAACAACAACTATGTCCATCAAAGCATCTAACGATCGTAATGTGATGTAAACTATTTGCACAGTCATAAAAACATGTCACCCTATTATCTGTCAACACGGAATTTTCGACCTGTATCATCATCATCTTGCACAGTTTTCAGCCACAGTCTGGGTCTGTTTGGAATGCAAGCCTCGCCACTTCGTCCTGTCTTCCCACCATCTCTCTGTTTCCACTCTGGCCCAGTCCTCTCCTCTCCTCTTGACACAATCCTCCACTCCTTTTAGCCATCAATTACTTGGTCTTCCTCTTGGTCGTTTCTTTTGTATTTCGTGTACCCTTTTGGGCATCCGCTTCTTCTCATTTCTACGTGTATAAGGATTTTAAAAACACCTTTCGATGGGTAAGTGAGTAGTGTCCTTCCTGTCTAAGAACCATAATCTCTAATAGTTGCAGCAGAGGAACAAACATAATCACCAGACCATGATTTCCAAGTTTATCCTTAGAATCATTTGGACTGTAATCCCTAAACTGATGAAACGATGAACTTTCAATTTAGTGTTGTTGAAATGTAGTTCTTCGTGGAGCTTGACATCAATCAACTGGCCGAAGCGTTCGTTTTCGACTTGTTCATCTAGAAAATAATTTCAATTGGTTCCACAGCAATTGCATTAATTCCTCGTGCATTCGAGACCCTTTACTTTCGGAAGGAAGGGTGAACAATCCATGCTTCAAACAATGTCTGTGTCATTTGGTCTATTTGATGTTTAAGAACACGGTGACCAGAAGAAACTCGTCGTAATACCGCATTCCCAAACTTTTTTTCCAGTTCTCATTTCTCAAACATAGTGTTGATCTAGGAAATTTAGCTGTTCTTACTTCATTCCGTAACTGTATAACTTCTAGTTTTTTTCTTCTTTTTTTTCATTTGTTTACATTTTAATGTTATCTTTGACTGCCACGTCCCGTACCTGTTCGTTTCGTATATTTTTCGGGAAGTAAGGAACATTATCAGACATCGCAACTTATATGCCGTAGCTTCTTTTTTGCGGATATTTTTGTTGTGGCGTAAAGGCAGCGCCACACGCCAGACGCACGAAAACGATCGTGAAGAAGGCAGCGGATGACCGGCAGCCAATCACACGCTGGCGCCGCGCCTCCTGGAGGGAGTAACGGAGAAGGGGGTCTTTACAAGTAGCTTTGTCTAGGCCGACACGCGTCTGGAAGGGCACTCTGAACTCGGCTCCGAAATAGTTACCAGGATACAGCATCGTGCAAGAAGACGCCGCCGCGAGAACAGAAGTTGAGTACTTTGTATACCTTAGTAAATAAAACTTGTATTACTAACCCGTAAAGCTGTTTTAGCTGTCCACGTATCCCACGCGTCCTGAGCAGTTCCTTTCCTGATAGATAGGCCGGGGAGAACAAAACAATTTTACTAGTGATTTTCTTTTGTGTATCTCTTTCGACAGAAATTTTGATAAGGTGGGAAATAAATGTGAAACCGCTCCTAGTTTTAGAGTCGATTTTGATCCTGGACTTTGGACTTCTTTACCGTCAATGATAAACAAGTGTGCTTACGTGTAAATCGTAAATCTATGGGATGTAACTACTGTGGCTTTCAATCTCTGCTTTCGTATTAAGTTCTTCACCGAAAGGTGAATCACCTACAAAAAATTTCGAGAGAGATATCTGCCTTTGCGAGGAACTGCTCTCGTATTTACAAAATTCTACTAATTTTTTGGATATCTAAAAGAATGTTTTACTTTCTCTGAAGCCAAACCTGTACAATGTGTTAAAATCTTTAAAATGCAGACAACTATAACTAACTATAACTCGGAACACCACTTTATCTCCACGCAGCTTGTCAACGTCTCAACATTAACTCACAAAATCGTAAATAAACTCACGAAGTAAGCGCAGACAATCGAAACATACACCGTCCGTTACAGCCAATTTGGAGTCTCAATCTACGATGCTGCTCGTAGTTCGCGGGCATGCCACCGGTCCTAGGCAACGGGTGTTAACCGGTGCGGAATCAGCAACTTTCTCTTCTACTCGCTTTGCCTTTTGTAAAACTTTCATGACAGCAATGGTGTAAACGTCGTATGAGGGAAATAATTGGATTCGGGACCTATGCTGTTAGGAATATTTGCTTGCTTCAGTGCCCTATACTCGTCCCATACATCTGTGTCTACGATAGTGAAGCAATCTGCATACGAGCAATACCAAAAGAAATTACTGTACAAGTTATCGTATATAAAAGTAATTTCAGACGAAACATAAATTCAGAGTATAAAAATAACACATAAAATTTAAGTACATATCTTACATGAGGATATAACACTGAGTAAATAACCTATGACTACAACAAAATGAACATATCTCTACGTAGGACTGGTGTTAAATTAGCATTTCGCAGGACAGGGATTCACTCAGGAAAAACATAATATCAAAGACTTGTCGAGCCCAGGAGCCTACAAAATTTCTTGTAAAAACTCTACAGAATTTTACATTGGACAAACGAGAATAAATATCTACGTTGGATGCAACGAACGTAGGAGAGAATGAGAAAGCATTCATTCAACATTCTACCTTCACTTTAAAAACGAAAACACACAGCAAACCACATCGAAATTACTGTAAGCCTACACGTTGCAAAAATATCTGAAGGACTTATTATGCACATTTTAAAACAGTTGCAGCCGGCCGCGGTGGCCGAGGGGACTGAGGCGCTCCAGTCACGGTCTGCACGGCCACTACGGTCGGGGGTTCGAATCCCCCCTCGGGCATGGATGATTGTGCCGTACTCAGTATTAGTTAGTTCATAAGTACTTTGTAAGTTAAGGGACTGGTGACCCCGTGGCTGAGTCCCATAGGCTATACAAACATTTGAACATTTGAAAACAGTTGCAAATATGCAGGGTGATGCATTTAAAATCTGTCTTTAGAAATATTTGGACAAATACAATTCGGATAAACAAAAAGTTGTCATAAAAGTTGTTCACATCGAAACTGACATCCATTAACATAAGGCTCGAACCCCCACCCCCTGCACCATCCAGAGGCCGGGAGGAGAGGGAATGACTGTGAAATCTTAAATGGAACCCCTATTGATTACTGCACATTTGGATTCTCCGTGAAAAAACAGTAACTTTTATATGAAACATTTATTTCATGACGCTGTAACCGGCAAAAATAAAAATGAGTCGAACATTGTTGAAAAACGATAAAATAGACGTCGGACGCTTCCTCTAGTTTTAGCGCTTCCATTTTCAGCAAAGAGCTGGACAATATTGCGAAAAGTAGTTACAGAAGGAACACTCCTACCAGTGTACCTTTGTAGAGCTTCTTCAACATTTCTACGAGCCTCAAACTACGATGAGCAGTTGACATCGTGGAAAAATTGCATACTTATGTGTACAGACCAAATCATTTAAATACAAAGTACAGTCTCACCATAGATTGAGAGCATGATTACAGTCTGAGCTTCTTGAACACAACGAATATAATAATATGGCAGAAAAATTTAGTTGAGAAAGTAGAAGAAATTTCATCGAATTCAGTACACAAACATTATTTAATTTTCTATGCTTCAGAATGCCGTATGAAGAAATAATTACAGGAACAAAAAATCTGATTTAATGAAAAAAATTGATACGATGTCTTCAAAAACGTGAAAAAGATTAGAAATAAGAATTTACTATTAAATCAATTAACAGAAGGAAAATGGTAATTAAAGTCATTTCGTCACTGAATTTAAGATAAGAACGTATATATCTACAAACAGGATTTGAATTCATAACCTATAACAGATAAATTAGGCTTCTTACCCATTTAGCTACAAAGCCTTATATATGTTTACAAAAATTCGACCCTCCACTGGGAAGCTATCCTGTAGGTGTATAAACTTGATTGTTGTTAAAATACTTGTCTGCTCTACTTGTGAATCTACAACTAAACTCCATGCTTCAGGGTTCGTAAGGAGTGTTGCTAAATTAGCTTCTTTAGAGCTAAATTTGCTTTTTTTTATACCATTTACCAGCCAATGAATGTTTTAGCTGGGGTCCGGAAGTATGGCGTTTTAGTAACATCATTTGGCTACTTAACGCTACATAACGTTAACCCTCTCAATACAGTAAACGTCAAGCAGATTACAGTACGTAAACATTCAAAAGGCTGGATAGTTACGTACTGAAAGATCAGCTGGTCAGCTGCAAACGCATTGTTTCTGGATATCTGATCACTTCCGTATCTTTGAATTGTCACAAGTTTCTTGTTTCTTCATTCCGGTGACAAATAAGCAGTCGAAATGAAAAATTATTATTTATAATGCTTCCTGCCAGATTAATCTGGTGTTACTCTGCGAGGAAGTTTCATCTCACTTCTGCAGAGTGTAAAACCTCTTTGGTATTTTATTGATGTATATGTCATTTCACATGAACGTATCGAATTTTAAATTGTTTCACATAATGCCACAGTTGAAAATAAGATCATGTCATTTTAAGAATTTCTGAACGGGAACTCCTTCTAAAAATTAATGAATTTTTAGATAAAACTTAGTAATTTCGCTAAGAAATAAAAAATTAAAAAAATGATGAAATCCTTAAAATATTGAGTGTGATGCATAGACACCTTATATTAAACTGACACGTTCCTCCATTGCGAAATGTCGTATTTATGATAAATGGAACGAGTATTAATTTAATCTATATTGTAAAACGATGATTCAGTATTTGTTTATTACAATGTTCTAATGTTTATAAACCTATTGGACCAGACTGTTGTGTGCCATCAGTCCCTAGACTTCCAAACTATTTAAACTAACTCACATAAAGTACAACACACACACACACACACACACACACACACACACACATGCCCGAAGGACGACTCGAACCTTTGCCGAGAGTGACCGCCCAGTCTGTAGCATGATGTCTTAGACCACGCAGCCACACCGTGCCGCTATAATTTACAGTTGAAGGAAGTATAGAATTTACTGAAAGGCAAAATAAAGGTTTCAAAGTATAATCGAACTAGAGAATCTTCCATTAGCAGCGTTCAAAGCTGCGCATTCAGCTATAAACATCTATTTAATTTGTGTGAAGTGTTTTTCATTCAAAAGTGCTCTAGAATTATCTCAGTTTAAAACTATCGTTTTTGATTCACCCTTTTTAATATATATATATATATATATATATATATATATATATATATATATATATATATATATATATATGACTGCTTTAGGAGACTGATGTCTAGGCATAGACTCTTCAATCCTTTTACAGAAAATCCAAGTTAAGAAAATATATATAAATTCATGCTAGTCTATCACGCCAGACAACTACTAAAATAAAAAATGCACAGTTATGCTGTACTTGCTATATTTAATCGGTTCTTGGTTTTCTTTTATTATTTATTTTTTTAATACAAATTTAGCTTATATCATTCCCGAGAGTTGGCAACACTGCGGAGGGACATGCGGTCAGCCCTTTTGTCAATTTCTGTGGCCGGAGGCGCTACTACTCACTCAAGTAGCCTCTCAGCTTATTTTCTCGTCGCAAATTAATTTCTACTTTGCTCAAGTTACGGGGAGTAACTGTGCATGTCTCCGAGCGTCATACTTGTCATGTAGAAGGAAGTTAACTCATCTGGAGCAGCAATAATCCTGACAAGATTCCCGCGTACCGCAATCTCGGCGCTTTAATTAGGTTCCGCTGAGTCCTGTCGCAATGACCTTTAAATTTGTTCTCCTTCGCTTCTTTCCTGAGCTCAGATGAATAAATGTTCTGAATCTGAATTTAAATTACTTCAGAATTAGATTGCGATGGAAGTGTTGAAGTCCCAGAAATGCGCTTCTTGCCGGAACTAAGTTCTAAGTGTCGGGAAGGTGAATCATGCATCAGAATTTCGCCTCGCGTTTTTCGCAGACTGTTTAGCGGGAAATACGCGAGAGGATAATGAACAACGTTGAAGTTTCGCATCTTATCGTTAACATCTTTACAAATTTCAAAATAGTTATGCATTTCCATATTTACTTTGCAATTCACATTCATGTAACGGGCAGAGGGTTCAGCGAACCGCTTTCAGACAATTTCTCTGCCGTTTAATTCAGAAATAGTGCACCGGAAAAGTAACACCTAATAATTTCCCTTTTACATTTGGTTTATTTCACTGTGATGATAATGCCTCCATATGTAGGTGAGTGCCAACAAACAGTCTTCGGTATCGTAGGAGCAAGATTTTGAAGGAAATTTGGCAATTAGATATCGCCGCAACGAATAATGCCTTTCTTTTAATGATTTCTACCAAAATACTTATATTATTTCCGCGACACTCTCTCCCTGTATCGTGATAATACACAAGGTCTTCTCTAATCTTTTTCTATGTCAGCCACACCTGATGAAGATCCCACACTGTGCACCGGTACTCCAAAATAGGACGCACAAGTGTAATGTAGGCATCTTCAAAGTTTTCTACCAATGAAACACAGACTTTCCCCATGACACTACCTATTCCCTTGCCGAGGTATGAAGGTTTCACTGATTTATCGTGTTACAAAAGAACCGTATAAATAATTTATCTGTGTAGATTCGAAAAATTATATTTCATCATATGATTATGAACTTTTGGACTCAAGTTAAATCGGTAAACGAATCTAAACCACCTGTGACCATACCGTCACTGTAACGAAGGAAATCACACACAAAAACTCGAAATGTTAATTGCTCCGTAAGAGACAAAAAAATCGCATTATAGTTCCTCCCCTATATCGTCACACGAACGACAGAATGACAGCTATCGAAACAAGTGACAGTGGGATAGAGAAGTACCAGAAATTAAATAAAAGGAAACTCCGCTAAACCTCACGTGATATCAAAATGATTCTACATAGTTATGTTGTTATGGTCTTCAGTCCGGAGACTGGTTTGATGCAGCTCTCCACCCTACTCTATCCTGAGCAAGCCTTTTCATCTCCTCATAAGAACGGCAACCCACATCTATTTGAATCTGCTTACTATACGCGTATCTTGGTCTCCCTCTGCGATTTTTACCCCACACACTTCCCTCCAATGCTAAATTTACGATTCCCTGATGTCTAAGAATGTGTCCTACCAAGCGATCCCTTCTTTTAGTCAGGGTATGCCAAAAATTCCTTTTCTCACCAATTCTGTTCAGTACCTCTTCATTAGTTATGCGATCTACCCACCTAATCTTCAGCATTCTTCTGTAGCACCACATTTCAAAAGCCTCTGTTCTCTTCCTGTCCGCACTGCTTATCGTCCATGTTTCACTCCCATACAAGGCAACACTCCACACAAATGCCTTCAGAAAAGACTTCCTTACCCTTAAATTAATATTCGATGTTAGCAAATTTCTCTTTTTCAAAAATGCTTTTCTTCCCATCGCCATTCTGCATTTTGTATCCTCTATACTACGACCATCGCATGTTATTTTACTACCCAAGTAACAAAACTCATCTACCATCTTCATTGTTTCGTTACCTAATCTAATTCCTTCAGCATCGCCTGATTTTCTAAGACCGCATTCCATTATTTTTGTTTTGCTCTTGTTAATGTTCATTTTATACGCTCTCTTCAACACACTTTCCATTCCATTCAACTGCTCTTCCACGTCCTTTGCTGTCTCTGATAGAATTACAATGTCATCAGCAAAACGCAATGTTTTTATTTCTTCCCCCTCAACTTTAATCCCTATTCCAAATTTTTCCTTGCTTTCCTTCACCGCTTGCTCGATGTACAAGTTGAATAACATCGGAGAAAGGCTACAACCCTGTCTTACTCCCTTCCCAACTGATGCTTCCCTTTCATGCCCTTCGAGTCTAATAACTGCGGTCTGGCTTTTGTACAAGTTTATTTATTTTCTACATAGTATATGATAAAAAAAATTATCCCTCTTTAACAGCACTCACCGTAGGTCTCGGAGGAGCGAAGTGTTCGTAGTCGCTGGAAAATATCACGTTATTCCCCCTACCAAGATGTTTTGTCAAACAGACGCACGAAATATTTGCTCATATTTCTGACGCCATTTTGTGGTAGAATATTGTCTATTATGTCTTATACCTGCCTATTATGAAATTCATGGAGCCCGAAAGTCTCCTTTGTAGGAATCTACTTGTGTTCCTAAAACATCATACGTTTTAAACTCAAAAGACTCTGTTCATCCTGTTAAACCTTTTGATATGTTTACAGAAATATTGCAAAGTTTAAAATTGTTGAGAAATGTAGGAAAAATTGATGCTTGGTACAGGGAGGTGATAATTATGGTACACAAAAATAAATGTAACGAGTTATGTATACGTAGAGAAATCCGTTATTGTGTGATTACAATCACTGGAAGCAATACATCCAAAAAATATCAAGGAGTTCGTTTAGTGAGTAATTCAACCGACCACGTAAAAGAAATCGCAGTCAAGACAGATACTAGACTGTGGTTCCTTGGAATAATAAAAACACTTGTTCAACAAATAGTTGAATCTAGCATGTTTCGTGTGGGATCCGTAGCAGAAAGTATTGATATTGGAAATAGCAAAGATGTAAAGTAGAGCATCGATTTTCATTAAAGGAACATTTAACAGGCACGAAAGTGTCACAGATATGTAGTTCAAATGTTTGTAATCCTAATGGACCAAACAGCTGTGGTTATGTCCCTAATCTTAAAAACTATTTAAACTTATACTAAGCACAACACACACACACACACACACACACATATACACATACACATGTGCGCGAGGAAGGTTTCTGACTTCAGGCGGGAACGGCCGCTCTGTCCCTGGCATGACGCCTTAGATCACGCGGCCATTCCGCGAAGCCGGAGATGTAGAATCATCACTAGTGGCAGACGCTGCAAGAGAGGCGCTCTGCATCACAGTGCCGCTTATTGTTAATGTTTCGAACATGTGAGTTCCTAGAAGACTACTCCCATGTAAATCGTCCGAAAGAACAGACGCCACATATCTACAACTTATATAAATGGCGATGACGGGCAATGATCCTTTCTTCAGTGCAGAGGCACTCCTACGGGAATTAGTTTACAATAACTACGAGTTTGAGTTCTAGTGGGCAGGAGTAAAGTTGAGAATTTTTATCTGACGGGAGGCGTGCTTGAGTATCTTATGATGATCGATGTGTCCCCAGTAGTGCAGAGGTCAGCGCAACTGCCCAGAAAGTAGGAGACCCGGGTCGAGTTCCGCTGGGTAGCCGTTTTCAGCTTTACCCATTCGCAGTTAATGTCATACATTCCGTCAATATGAATATATTTTTTACTGATTCCCCTGGTCCCTGACACGATTATTATTTTATTTTAAATTTTGTGCGCTATTCGGGCATAGTTTACTGACCATAGACCTTTTTCACTGCATGCGAATAAACCAAAACTAACTTAACTAAACTGATACATTTCGCAGCGCTTCTGAAGGGAGAATTAGACATTCATTTTCTCTTAAAACAGCGAAATGAAATTATTAAAGTTCGCAGTACACTTTTATCCCGCATTCTTCTTATTTAGTTTAACTATTTCCAAAACTTTCTGTAAACGAATATCATTCGACATTCGACAACATGTTGTAATAAAACGCGATCACCTTTACAGTATGTTGACACTAGGCGCCGTTACCAGCTCCAAACATGAACTTTCAAATTACTTAGTTAACATATCCTAGATAAAATACTGATTAAAAATATTGAACCACATTCAGACCTTTCCGAATGTGTGAAATTAACTATCGTTTGTATAACCCAAGGAGTGGAGAATATATTCCTTCGTGAACATGGGGTGACGAAAGTTCAAATGTTGAAATGTTTGTAAACCTATCGGACCAAACTGCGTTGTCATCAGTCCGTAGCTTACAAACTACTTAAACCTAGATAACTAACCTAACGGCAACACACACACCCATGCCCCAGGGAGGACTCAAATCTCCATGGCGAGCAACCGCGTGCTCCGCAGTTAGGTGCTTTAGACCGCTCGGCTACTCCACCGCGGCAGTGACGAAAGAGCAATATAGCAATAGAGCAATATAGCAATATAAGTTTCAAGCAGTTATAGCATTTCAAAAGCATTCTGCAAATGAATGTCATCCCAACCAGTTCATATCGAGGAAAAATATGTTTGTAAATCTATCGGACTCAACTGCGTGATTATTAGTCCGTAGGTTGCAAACTACTTAAATGAAGGTAAAATAACCTAAGGATAAAACACACACACACATGCCCGAGGGGCGACACGAATACTCGACAGCAAACGGCCGCGCGCACAGCAGCACAGCGCCCTATTGCGCACAGCTAATCCGCCGCGGCGGAAAAATGTGTAGCACAATTACACTTGCCAGTACTATCATTGTCAGCTAAAGACACGTCGACTGCGCCTAGACTATGGTTGGATTTAGATATTACCAGTGTCTTTATTCGGTCATATACAAACATTTAGGTACTTTATGTGACAACTGCAAACCGTCAACTCTGAGCGATAAATGTACCTTTTTTATCACTTTAGTGCACATAACGTCGCCATTTCCATTTCTTCTAAATCAATGTTTAACAAGAACTAGAAACAGCGTGAAGCTTAAGCACTACTAATTAATATATATGTGGTGTCAGTTCTTTCGGACAGACGCCACTTTTGATCCTGCAGTTATCTACTCATATTCACGGAATAAATGACATTAACTGTGAAGGGGTAAAGTTAAAAATGTGTACCCAGCTGTGATTCTCACACAGGTCCTGCTATCTAGGCAGTTGCGCTGACACCTACACCACCTCCCCCCTCAGGTACATCGATGCTTTGCAGTCGTTTGTTCACGTTCGTCCTTGTTGATAGTTAAGTAGTTAGTTCAGCTTTTTTTATTACAGAGGGCGTTGAGCCCGGCACACAACTGGGAACACAGCGATCACCGCACATGCACGGAATTACTCAAGTTCTACTACAGTAAGCGTAAGAGCCTAGGAGTGCCTCCGCACTTTAGAAAGGATTATTGCCCGTCATCGTCCTGCAGTTGTTATCTATTCTGATCCTTTCATCAGTGAGGATGCACTCCTAGGCTCTTACTCTTACGGAAATCTGCTTACAAAAACTATGAGTTTGAGTTCTAGTGGTCAGGGTAAAGTTGATAATTTGTATCTGACGGGAGGCGTACTTGAGTAATTCCATGCAGGTGTAGTGATCGCTGTGTCCCCAGTGGTGTAGAGGTCAGCGCAACTGCCTAGAAAGCAGGAGGCCCTGGTTCGGATTCCAGCGGGGTACACATTTTCAACTTTACCCATTCGCAGTTAATGTCATACATTCCGTGAACTTAATAGAAATACGTTGTAAATTATACATCTCGCCAAGTATAATACAGTGATGCAGCACTTTATATTGAGTAACTTGGCGCGTCTTTCCGCAGACATCATCCTCAACTTCCGGACGACGTACGTGAACCGCAAGGGAGAAGTGGTGTCCAACTCGCGCTCCATCGCCCTCAACTACCTCAAGAGCTGGTTCGTCGTGGACCTGCTGGCAGCTCTGCCTTTCGACCTGCTCTACGCTTCCGACCTCTACAGCGGCGAGGTCAGTACACAAGCCTACCTTATCACTACCTCTATCTGCCGAACCACAAAAGTCACGCACACAGGACAAGCCAAGCTTGCTTTCAGCTACGTACTCAAGTTGGTGTGCTCTTATTACTTTCCGCCAACGTGGTGTATTACGAATTAACTTACTTTGAAGTAGCTTGACTCAAGGCTTACTGTAATTGTACGGGGCGTTTCAAATTTCTTTTTACCAAACATTAAGGTAACGTTTCTCGCATAAATAAACTAGGAAAAACGTCCGAATAAACACGTTTCCGATACGTGAAAGTTTATTACTTTTAATCCTGATCTTCCTGCCAGCGATTTCAATCTTATTTTGCACCTCAAGAAATTACTGTCATCCAGTCAGGTTTTTGACAATGACGAAGGGCTGAAGACGCCTGTCATAATTTCGTTCCTCTAACTTCTACAATACACGAATATAAAAATTTATCCCGCAATATGAAAAGTGTCTCAAACATTGGTGTACCTATCACCAAGAAAGTTTTTGATGTAACTATGTTGTCTTTTTTCTTCTTAAATATAGCGAAACTTACTTTCCGAATGTGCCTTGTACACAGAGTGGTGTGAATGATCACTGCTTTGTTACAGTGTCGAGAATTGGTTACGTAAATTAAACAATTTTAACGGACTACTATTTGAAGACAACCTGCTTTCAGGCAAAAGCAACAAATATTGTTTAGCTCCTTGTAAAAGATTACGAATAGGCCATATTTGTCTAATAATAGCTCGTACAGACGTATAAAAACAATAATTTTTCCAGTCTTTATTCGTGAATAGTTCTGCAAGTAACATTAGTGCGATTTTAGTAAAGCATCCTTCACCATACGATTTACGATAATTTATCACTAATATATCAATAAATGTTTTTGGGATAATTGCCTGTTGACCACCGAAAACGTTTGGTATGCTTCCGTATTATATTCCCCAGAATCGATGATGGAGTCAAGTATCACTGTTAAGGTGTCATAAGTGAAGAAAGTTTTTACTGAACTACCGTGCTGAGTAAGAGCTGACGGCTACTTCGTAAGTGGTTCAGTAACTGTCGCGAGTAGTTACCAGGACAAACATTTAAGTGCGCCAGTCAACTCAAGAGCATGTCACACAACCCTAGAGACGTCCCATCACAAAGCCTTCACGAACGACGCCTAGCGGGAAGTTCGCTTCTTGTGAACGTTGTCTAGGGAAGTCCTCCGCAGTGTCTGGATTTGTGAAAAATAACTCATTTCTCAATAACATTTGTCACCATCTTTTAGTAAAATTATTGAGTTCTTCTCATTTTCGGGATCTGTTATGAATGCTTAGTTATAACCGAGAAATCCACCGTGAAGCATGGAATATTAATGAGCATACCTCTAATGCAACCAGTCGGAGAAGATGTATAGAATATTCTGACGAGTAAACATATAAATATATACCCCACTGTAAACGAAGGCTACCGCGGCGGTTGTCGCTATCAAATTACTCTGAGCGTTGGACCGCAACAGTGATCCAGAATAATTTTCTTGGGGCCGATGACCAATGTAGATTGGTCCCCTAAATAACAAACCAACCAATTTTGTTGACATGTACCCCATTGTAATTAGTTCTCGTGACACGACTACTTTTTCAGAAGTTGACTATACTTGGAAGAAGAGGAAACCACGGCAGTAATAAATGTAGTCTCTGTAAATGAAGATCAAATGTTCCCATAAATTTATGCTCCCTGTTTAGGGAGAAGGTTCCACTGCTCAGAATAGCCACGTGCCTCAAGCCAACTTAAATACGTTTAGATATCCCAAACAAACGTCGCATCAGGACAATCGTTCAAATTCCTGTCTGGTCATCAGATTTCGATTTCCCGTCATTTCCCTAAATCTCTAAAGGACAATTCTGGGATGGTTCCTTTGGAAAGAGCACAACCGTTTTCCTTCCGCTGATCCAGGCATGCGTTCCGTCTGTAATGACCTTATCGATGGGTCGTTAAACTCTTAATCTTCCCTCCTGCAGACGAAAGTATGTTCGTTCACTGATGCACGTCGGAATAGTGCTGAATTTAAAACTATAACAACCTGCTGTTGTAAATGTCGTTTCAGAAAGACATTTTAAAAAATCTGGAAAACTGTAGAGGATGGAATTTTGAACGTTTTGACATCGGCAACCTAAATCCAAAATTTTAAAATTAAGTTTCTTCCCCTTGGTAGCCACGCTTCCGTCAAATGACATAATGTTACTGCTGAGGATGGAAGAATGTGAACACACAACTACAGTGGTCTACCTGAGGTTGTGTATAAGGTGGTGTATTCCTAGAGCTTGTCATTCAGGTCACCCCTTCCATGCACTGGTGCTGTAACTGTACAGTTTTCTACTTACTGTGCTTCATGTACTTACGGATAATTCTGGCTTCATGAGGCGCAAATACACATTTGAGTGCTTGATGATGTGCACGGTTGAGATCGAGGAAGGGAAGAAGATACGTCGTCAGCCGACACACAACAGATGCAAGGAGAAAAACCCAAAACCTTTAACTTCAAGAAGATCTTCTGGACGCATACCTGGCAATCCACAAACACATACTCAATGCATGTATCACAAAAGTGTCTGGGGGGATTTGCATGGGACGCACATGCATGCATTCCATGATTATCCAGTTCACACAAAGGACCTACCAAGTAAACAATTCTTACGCGTTTTTTTGTTTTTGTTTTTTGTCATTGTGTTGCTCACCCAAATTTTTCAGACCTTGCGATTATTACTAATGAATCAACTTATAGAAGGGAGGGTATTTTAAACTCCCGCAGTAACCTCTAGTTGCCGGCTGAAAAAAGAATGATGACGGCGTGCGATCCGAGTTTGACCGAGGACAGATGGCTCGGGAGCTCGGCTCGAGCATTTCTTAAATTTCACAGCCTGTTTGGTATTCGAAAAGCGTTGAGTGTCTACAAGTGACGAAATCACAGTGAAACTACGACCAAAGGTCGAAGAGCTGTAATCTCTCATCACAGGTGTCGGACTCTTAGTCTGGGCAGACTGGTAAATCAGGACAGGGGGCGACTGTGGCAAAACTGACATCAGAGTTGCTTGCTTAGGTCCAACACGATCCTGTTGAAGATAATCCAAATTTCTATAGAAATTTAATCTTCCCCGGTCGCAGTCCAAAACGTGCTCGAATGATGCTCGCTGTCTTCTATGAAGCATACTGAAGCTACTTACACACGACAATGACAGGGAAGAACAACTCCACCACGTTCCTGCAGCCTTCTGTCCCCCTTTATATAGCGCTTACAGGTAGCGCTACCGGCGCATGCTGAAAATTTGGATGCTCCTTCAGAGTGTTGCACTTTGGGTGGCCAGCAGCGTATCAACAAGTTTCCAGACTGAAATGTAAGGTTAAGTTTATCATTAATAACTATTTTTGTTTCTTCCTTGTTGGATGTGATCCACTGCGAATTCCTCTCCAACGCCCACCTCTTCATCTCAGAGTGGCACATACATCCAAACTCATTTATTTGTTGGATGTATTCCGATCTCTGTCTTCCCTTACTTTTTTTTTTTTTTTTTTTGCCAACCACGAGACCATCTAATGCAGCTCAATCTATCCCCTGACAACAGATAACCCATTATCCTGTCCCTTCGTATCATCTACATGGTTTGATACAACACGCCACAGCTTCCCCTTCTGCACCAAAAATGTTCAAATGTTTGTTAAGCTTATGGGACTTAACTACGGGGTCATCAGTCCCTAAACTTACAAACTACTTATGAACTAACTAAGACTAAGGACGGCAGAAATATCCATGCCCGCGGGGGGATTCGAACCCCCGACCGTAGTGGCCGTGCAGACCGTGACTGGAGCGCCTCAGTCTCCTCGGCCACCGCGGCCGGCCCCTTCTGCACCGATAGTGTTGACTTACATGGGGAGGGTCTGACATTTGGGTCACCGATTTCCATTCAAACACTGCATGGAGGTTCTACATTAAATATTAAGAGACATGTGTTTCAGCTTTTTGTTAGACAGTAGTTTTTGAAACAAGTTTATGGTGAAAAATAGAGTTTTTGAAACAAGTTTACGGTGAAAAATAGAGTTTTCGATGCTACACATCAAAATATCAAACAAAGATGAGCATTTTTTACCTTATATATATATATATATATATATATATATATATATATATATATATATATATATATATATATGAGCGATCTTTCAAACGCCGTCGCTGTCGAGTGGTTCAGGGCTTTGACTGTCAAACCGTGGATCCAGGTTCGAACGTCCACCATGACAATTTTGTTAGATTTTGTTCGATGCATTTGATAATATTCTCATACTTGTAATACCTTTTCTTTCCTTACTTTAGAGCATAGGGAAGTGTGATAATACATTTAATTGAATATTAACCCTTTCCAGCCCAGTAATGCCATATAGCATCATCATTATTATCTGTTACTCTCCGTCAACCATTTAACCAAAGATTATAAAGAACAGTGCAGGACTTCCAGAATTAATTGCGGGTAGCTTGGCTACCATTACTTCGAGGAGACAGAAGAGCATTAGGCTAAAATTCATTGACAAAATTTATATTGTTGGTTAACGTCTATGAGCACAAACAGCAAGACTTTCAAAATATTATATCAAGGTAAAGGAAACAAAATATTTTCAAAATTTCATTATTAAATAATTGTGAAACGTCCAAATTAGTAGTAAACAGTATGAAAAATGTGTCGAGTACGTCAAAGGAAACATATCCTGCACAATGGTGGCGTATGAAGTCATCCCACGTTTACCTCATAAAACTAAAAAGTTTCCAAAGTTCATAAAAATAAACATTATTTCAATCGTTAGGAATAGAAATAAGCAAAGAATTACTTTTGTTCACAAATTAATAAAATTTGGGCTGGAAAGGTTAAACCACACTTTCCGATGCTCTACTGCAAAGTAAGGCAAGGAAAGATATTACAAATATGAGACTATTGTCATTTTTTTTAACTAACAAAAATTGCCATGATATAGGTTCTAGCCTGGAGTCGCTCATGTTTACGAATCCCCACGCTACGTCATGGAAACACAAAAACGTTAATTACTCGAGCGTCATTTTCCCCCCATATATATTAGTAAATAATGCTCACCTTGCGATTTTCCGTTATCGATTTTGACAGCGACTTTTTTTTCAACATCTACTGTCTATCGAAAAGTCGAAACACGTGTCTCTTTATATTCAATAAAGAACGGCTATGCAAATTTTGATTGAAATCGGTGACTTTCATGTCAGATACTCTCCTTGTCAGATCAGCACCTACACTCAACGTCATTGATTGTGTGTAGCCTTCACCGCCTACAGCTTCGGCAGGGAAGTTGTTCCTTGGTTTTAAACATGGCTTCATACAGCAACGGTAATTCAAAGCAGTAAAAATAACAGCCAACCATTTGCGGTTTCAATTTATATAAATCAATCTTTTTCAGATGATACATAAACCTATAGTGAACAAGAAAGTAACAATGAAGCTATGTACAACCGTATTAAAACCATAAATTGTTTACCTATAAATTACAACAAATTTTAGCCTACAGGAAACAAATACTTACATTACACTATTACTGTGGAAAAGTTACACGCGTCGATCTTTGTACACATAATGTATCCTTTAGACAAAGACAAGTGAAGCATATGAAATGATAACATATGCTGTGTAACAGATTGTGCGGCGTGCTAACCGCCGAATGACCGTTTGAGCAAGACGTGGACGCCAGTAAACATGACACGTGGCGCATACGCTTAGTAGGCCTAACGATGATACAGCGTCAGTAGGCAATACATGTTAAATACAAATTATACAATAGGAAAGCCAGAGAAACTTAAAATGGAATAAAGTAGAATTTTGAGGAAATGACACCGCAGAGGTGTTAAATTTGAAGGCTTTTTGAAGGCTTTAAACCAATATTATCAACAACAACAAAATTTTAACAGTCAACGGTAACCTCTGCGCTGTCATATGCTAAAAATTCTATTTTATTTCATTTTAAGTTTCTGTGGGTTTCCTATTTTGTATTTTGTTATTAATATGTGTTGCCTACTGACGCTGTATCATCGTTAAGCCTACTAAGCCCATGCGCCACGTGTCATCTTTACTGGCGTCCACGTCTTGCTCAAACGGTCAGTCGGCGGTTAGCACGCCGCACAATCTGTTACACAGCATATGCTATCATTTTATATGTTTGACGTGTCTTTGTCTAAAGGCTACATTATGTGTACAAAGATCGACGTGTGTAACTTTTCCACAATAATAATGTAACATAAGTATTTGTTTCCTGTAGGCAAATTTGTTGTAATTTTATGGGTAAACAATCTATGATTTTAATACGGTTGTACATAGCTTGAGTGTTACTTTCTTATTCACTATAGGTTCATGTATCTTTTGAAGAAGATTGATTTATATCAATTGAAACCGCGGTAAAGTTTATTAAACTTTAAATTGCAACTGGTTGGCTGTTATTTTTACTGCCTTGTTACTTGGTGTCTAAACGTGTCTCCTAACATCCAGATATACCGTTTTTCACACGTTCCTCTCCTCCGCCGATACTGCTTCTGTACCGACGTGCAACACTTTATTGGTCTAGTGCCACCTCGCCTGATTGTTAGCGTTATTCAAAATGTCTGTAAATCTATCGGACCAAACAGCGTGGTCATCAGTCCGTAGCTTAAAAACTACTTAAACCTATGTAAACTAACCTACGGACAAACACACACACCCATGCCCCAGGGAGGACTCGAACCCCCACGGCGAGCAACCTCGCGCTCCACAGCGAGACGCTTTAGACCGCTCGGCTACTCCACCGCGGCTGTTAGCGTTATTCTGCGACGTACAATGTAAGTCGGCGCCTCTCTGCTCAGGACTCGGGCCACGGCCACATCCACCTGCTGAAGCTGACGCGGCTGCTGCGGCTGGCGCGGCTGCTGCAGAAGATGGACCGCTACTCGCAGTACAGCGCCATGATCCTGACGCTGCTCATGCTGTCCTTCACGCTGGTGGCGCACTGGCTGGCCTGCATCTGGTATGTCATCGCCGAGAAGGAGCGCCTGCGGAACGAGAAGGACTGGGACCTCGGTGAGTCGCTCGCCAGCCCTGCTGGTCACGCCTGCGGCTTCCTAGTCTCACGCGTAGACCATCCAAGTAGCTTCACATTAATCTGGATGTTGCATACCATTGAATCAGATATTGCTAAACGACGTCACTCCAAAGTAGTTTTGTTTTTGTGAATTGTTACTAAAGCAACGAACAACAATGTGAAAGCAACCACGAACTACATGACCAAAGTGTCAGACAATAGATTGACGTCTCCATTGACGTTGGTATGCTATTCTTAATTTTCAAACACAGACTTTTATCATTTAATTGTGACAAGACTGTAACTAATTCAGAAGAATACTCTGTTAAAACTTTTTATAATATTATTATGTTCTTAAAATGGCCTTGACCGTGAAAGGAATTAAATTCAACAACGTGGTAACAAGTTTTCATACCACAGTCATTCAATAGAAATACAAATGGATTTCCACTTGTATCATTTAAAACCTGTTAATATTAATTCTTTGCGGTCCAAGACATTTTAAGAATTTTACAACAATTCTGTTTAATTTTCCACAAATTACAATATGACCGTCTTCTCCCCTTCTGACCATGTCAGAATTAATAATGAAATATGTGGGCGGAAATTCCAATTTCTACCTTCTAGGACTTGTAGAGGGTAGTGAGTACATAACATTTTGAACAGGAATCCATGTCCGGAACCGTATCGTTTCCGTTCTACGACAGTTTCAATTCAGATGATTATCTCATCTACTCGTGCTTGAGGAATGTAATTAGGCGTGACCCAGTATAATTGTTGCAATCAATTTTAAAAGAATACTCGATCGTTCCGTTATTACTTACGCAGTTTCATTACAACTTACACCTTATGGTTTACCTTAGAAGGTAACAACAAGAACCCAGCATCTACGGCACCAGCTGCAACGTACTGATGCGTTACAACAGCGGCTCGATGTGCGACCACCAACGTCGTTACACACATTGTACCTCTGAAGCATGTTCTGGTACACTCTCTCCATCCCGACTGGTGTCTCTTCAATGTCTCGTGCAGCGGCCAGAATTCGTACCAGCAGATCTTCCTCTGTCTCTACAGGTGTCTCATAAATTAGGCTCTTCATACGACCCCACAAGAAGTATTGCATAGAGGTTAAATCCGGCGACAGTGACGACCACACAACTGGATCACCAAGGCCTATCCATCTTTCACCATATCGTCTGTTGAGATGTCTCCGGACAACCAGTGAAAAGTGAGTTGGTGCACCATCATGCTAAAACACATTTCCTGGCGGACATTCAATGGCACATCTTCCAAGAATGGGTCCAATATGTGTCGTTTTGTTGCATACCAGGACAGGTAACTTTGAGACGTTTCTCTGTCCCTAAGCAGACGTTGGCGAGTTACACATCTGAATTGAAACTGTCGTAGAACGGAAACGATACGATTCCGGACATGGGATCCTATTCAAAATGTTACATACTAACTACCCTCTACAAGTCCTAGAAGTTTGTAATGGGAATTTCTGACCACACAGTATAAATACATGCACCTTGTCCATCTTAGTAGTGTATCTCCCTTTCCCCTACTCCAGTCACTACCTGAGAAATATTGACATCGTATCGTCACATCGACTGACTGTACCTGCATGGCTACCAGAAATAACTACTGGTTGCCACACAACACTCATCATGTGTGCCGCAGTAACTGGTGGTGATAGTATCCGTACACACAATGGTTATTGTTGGAAATATGCACATCCGTCACATCTATCGACCACTCACTTTTCTTCTTCTAAAGATATCCCTTCGATGTACTGAAAGTGCTAACTCGTAGCTCAAAAAAATGTTCAGACGTCTGTAAATCTATCGGACCAAACTGCGTGGCCAAACTAATTAAACCTAGGTGAACTAATCTAAGGACAACACACACATCCATGCCCCAGGGAGGACTCGAACCTCCACGACGAGAACCGCGCGCTCCTCAGCGAGGCGTTTAGATCACTCGGCTACTCCTCGTAGCATCGTATAATTGAGATAACTGGAGGAAATCTTAACAACATTGCAGAAAATATCACAAATGTATTCTTTTCAAGAGATATCTTCTCTTAATTATTGAGGTATTTTATCACTGCACATTCAACACTACACCCCGCGTTTCTTAACATGTCGTTAACAATTGAAATTCTGACACGATTATCACATTAGATCGTTAAGAACACTGTTTCTGCGTAGGTGCCAGGCAGTATTTGGGCCATTTAAACACTACTACCGTCCCCGAGCAACTTGACGCAGTGGTTAATACACGGGGCTCGCATTCTGTAGGACGGTGTTTCAAATCCGCCTCAGGCCATCCAGATTGAGGTTTTTCGTGATTTCTCTAAATCATTCCAGGCAAACGCCAGACTATTTCTATTCAGGTCGATTTCATTTCCCACCATTACCAAAACAATTTTAGCTAGTGTTCCGTCTCTAATGACCACGGTGTAGACGGAACGAGGAATCCCTACCTTCATACTATCTTTTTATCTTTAGCTGTCTTCTACCCAACTGTTGGCCCTGCTACATCTAGCACCTGGATAGAACATTGTGCACAATAAAAGTTATACCCAGGGAGATATCATCAGAAAGTGCTATTGCTCACATTAAGCAAAACACTTCTGCTCTGACTGAAGGTGTCAAAACTGTATCGTAACAAATTGCAATAACAAAATTCAAACAAATAGACCTAAGAGTATCATACTTTGACTATCGAGATATAAGAAGACAATGGAAATGAATAATAATATTTCATGAAGTAGGATGGAGTAAATGTTTGTGTATACAGGTGAATGAAACACATAAGCAACATCAACTAAAGTCCGAATTTATTTCTGTCATACAGTGTACAGTGGGATCCTCCAAGAAAGCAGGTGACATGAAAGCTACTTTCACGAGCAATGTTGCTGGTTGCTATGAAATAATTGACAGACAGATACAGGGAGCAGAGTCAGACGACCAATTTGGTGTGCACCAGAATCGGACTGGAAGAGCCAGGTAGAATCACAACTAAACTAGGAGAGGAAGACGGAGGTATCACGGCAAGTGGAAAGAAAAAAATAGTTATCTTGAGTTATTGTTGAAAGTATATCCCTTATTTTCTCTGTTTTCTTTTACCTCCTCTATTTGACAGTATGTAACGAGTAACTGAATCGGTTGTAATGAAAGTGCTGAACTTGAGAGGTGCCTAGTTGCTTTCGCAGCTTTGAGTGCAATGCTTTAGTATGTATAAAAAATGTTCACCAACCTGTAGTTTTCTCGCGTTGTCTCCAGCGTAGATGATGGCAAGCAGGTCTTTACTTCTTGATCAACGCTGTTACGTAAATTAGCGAGCAACTAATTTCGTCAAGCAAATGAAGCACTAACGATGTTTTTGGAAGGAGACTATTCGCTGCCGCGGTGGAGTGGCCGAGCGCATAGAGGCTCTATGCTCCTATGCGCGAGGCCGCTCCTAGTCGGGGGTTGGAATCCCCCTCCGGGCATGGATGTTTGTGCTGTCTTTATTATAATTAGTTTACAATTAGTTTGTAAGTTTAGGAACTGATTACCCCGCAGTTAACTCCCTTAAGCTTAACAAACGTTTGAACATTTGAATTTGACTATTCGAGCAGAAACAAAGAAACTGCACAATTATCAAACTTTCTTTCATTTCAACTGTTACTTAATTAACACTGAGAATTTATGTTTCCTTTACAATGTAAAAATGTACTTTTATATATAAGTAGCTAGCTTATGACCGACCGTCTGTGGGTCTGTCCGAAACCGGAGACCTTAGACAGAGCAATCCACCACGATCTGCGGGCGGGCTAATTCGCCCCAAAAGCATGGCCGAAGCGTTTTGTCTGTTTTTTTTTTTTTTTTCGAATTACTTTTGTTTACTGATTTACACGTTATTAAATGTTCTAAAACAACAGAACGGTAGCTTGCTAGTGAGATCTGATTTCTTACGAAATTCAAGTAAATTTAATGAAAAATACACCAAATTTTTGTTAAAGAACAAATTAGTTTTGGCGCGCAGCCTCGAATTTCAGTCGCCAGTCGCAGCAAGTACAAGATTTTTGGGCGGTCTTCCCTACAGGAATAGTACCGGCTGTATTTCCTGTTATTGCTACCTCACACCACCCTGCTTCAGTTGGATACAGCTCTGTTCTAACTTGCTCCGATAAAAGTGAATATTCTGACTGTAAGCCAGAATTATCACAGTAGACGGCCTAAGGGCGACTGCTCTAAAGTAGAAGCCAAACGCAAGAGAGAGTCAGCAAGATGATCTCAGCCTGTTACCTTGAAACAGAGCTGAAACACGAGACAGAAAGAGTCACATGGATTTCTACAGACGTGGAATGCGACCATATGATCTCCTCACTCGCCGCACGATTAGTTATTTAAAGAAATCTGTATTAGGCTATGCATTCATACTGACTTCGCACTCAAGCGACTGGTGAGTGCATGATGTTAGAGTAACGAAGAAAAAGCTTATATTGAAGTCGACATGGAAACTGACAACTAACGCTTTATAACTTCAGATGGCAGTCCTACAAAGTGTTGAATGAGGAGTGCGCGTGAGGCACATCACAATCATCTTGAATGTGAACACAGTTGAGCGAATTCTTGTGTTCCATGGATAACTTGTTGTTGAAGATTCATTCATTACATGAATTTTTAGATGTATGGCGTATTAAGATGACATGACCAGGATGTTGGACGGATATATGGAGACAATTATATGGTTAGGAGTACGAATCTGAGAGTATTAAAGGGCTGAATCCAAATTAAGATAGATTTTATGACATTGATTTTCTTAAAAACAATATTTTGAAAGAGACACAATGAACAGTAAGATTTACCATAAGGTTTCTAATGGATGCCACAATGAGAATGAGAATTGAAGTTCCAAAATTTCGAGTGTGTGAGAAGTGAAAATCGTATGTACTCAGACACACCGTTAAGATCAATGATGATACATTAAACACAATGGAAATACGTTATCTACAGGTATGGCCCGAACATTGATATCTCAGTTGCGGAAATGTGATGAAATAAATTCATTCTTAAATACAATTTATTGTAAACACATCCCAGTTAACTGGAAACTGAATGAAACAGAAACACAAATTGCTTCAAACGAGGTTAAGGTCGGAAAGAAAATGTGGTTTATCACAGTAAATTAAGTGCCACACTTTATAAAAACAAAACAAAAATTCGCATACGTGTGACTCCAGTAACAGTTAACTAACAAAAGTGAAGCTGCAGAAAGTAAACTGAAATTGTCTGAAATCGCGCTATGCATTCTTTCAATGACTTCGCTAATCTTCTAGAAATTAAAGCAGACTATGAAGTGGTTGTTTGTTAGTTCGTCATCAAAATCTTCTTACTGTCAAGTGAACTAAAACACAGTGAATTCAATGTGTAGACACATTCTCTCCTACTCCTTTACTGTACAGTAAATATTGACAGCTCAGCAAACACAAGCAAAGCAGAAGAAATAAGGATACCGTCTGTGAGCAGAAAGAAGCAGCAATTCTTGGAATATAGCGGAGACACTTTCCAGAGCCGTCCTTACACGACGAACCGGACCTCAGTCTCTGGAGAGAGAGCCTAATTTCTATGTCGACAGCAAGCAAACATCGAAAGCCCAGGGTACTGATTTCTCAGGATCTATAGACCCAAATTGTGTTAAAATATCACATGTCAGTTCTAGCATAATATATTTGTCCAGTGAATACCGTTTTATCATCTGCATTTTTTCTTGATGTAGCAATTTTAATGGCCACTAGTGTATTTTATCTCCATTTTTAAAATAAGATGACTAACTTGTAGAATGTAATATGACCAGATGAAGGTTGCACAGTACTCCGAAACCGGTCGTCATTGAATAAAATAAGTATTTTGCGATCTAGTCGTTTTGACTTTTGAAGAATAACAAACATTCTTACATTAGACGTGATGTTTGTATGCAATGCGGCCTACTGTCTTTGAACCCAGACCTCAGATGCGCTATTGTATCGACCAACGCAGTAGTGCAGGCCCATACCTCTTACAGCTGATATTTCAACCACGCCTTTGCTTCCAGGTACCACAATCTTCGTCGATATTCCATGTTCGTATTAGATTACCATCACAACAGTTTCCTATCAACTTACTAGTTTAAATTTTGTGGTAAGTTTCAACCTTGAACAAACGATTACATTCATTAGACTGTCCCACGAACAGTCTCCTATGTGTAGTACAAAAGTGTATCACTTCACCGGCAATTAGCGGACTGTCGCATTCGGACTAGTTGTTGTAATACTGGCAGATGTTTAGTGCTGTCATTCACCTTACAGAGAAAATGTGGACAAGAAGTAAAGTGAAAGTTTACATTCTCTGGTAACATTGCTATTTATATTACAGGTGTGATGTTTATACATACCTACACAGTGGAATTCATCGGCATCATTGCCCATATTTACTTAATTAACTTTGTGTGTCTTCAAGTACAAACGTGTCCCCAAATGTTATATGTACTATTCAAGCCATCCTTTATTGTTTACCAACTATCGCGGTGCTGTTATGTGAGTTCGTCTTCCGGTAAGTGAAGATCATTATTATGAGGTTTGATTCCATTTCCTGGAGGTTCTCCACGACCACACAATGATGAACACACCAGATGTATTTCGCAGCATTGGCCGTTAATGTTTTATTTTAAAAAAAAAACACACACACACACACACACACACAGACAGATCGATTTCAATCACCTAGTGATCATCTTCAGTGTCCTTCAAACGAGTATATGAATGCCCTGAATGTAACTGCAACGGTAAACATAAAATTGCAGTGTCAAAGTTTGAAATAAGCGCGCTGCTTACAAACGACATCTGTCGTTTGTAAGCAGCGCGCTTATTTCATACTTTGACACTGCAATTTTGTGTTTACCGTTGCAGTTACATTCAGGGCATTCATATGCTCGTTTGAAGGACACTGAAGATGATTGAAATCGATCTGTGTTTTTTTTTTTTTCTTTTTAAATAAAACATTAACGGCCAATGCTGCGAAATACATCTGGTGTGTTGATCATTATTATGATCGTTTTTGAATGATCATCTGAGCTGGTCTACGGCATACATTACGCTGTGTGTTGCACTGCTTTATTTGACACCAGAGAAGTATTTTTTTTCGTCCCCTTGCAAGATGGCCCTTCTGAAGAGAAAGTTGTATTTTCTGGAGGAGAAGCCAGCGCTCCCGCCATCAGTTGATGAACTGTTGTGAGAGAAAAACGCTTCTTACTTGATTTCAAGATGTTTCCCGTCGTGGAACATCCGCGAGCGCCGACAAATAGCATCGAGGCGCGCTGAATCTGTGCGGCTTCCCACGAGGAAGCGGTGTAGCAGCCAGCAACCGCCATCGATCATCTTGCCCAAGCGCTCTCACATCCGCGAGACAGATGCGAAGTTTCCGGGAGCTGAGGCCATTATGCCGCGTATTCTGCCCCCACGCCTCGCAGGCGTGTCAGCCGACAAAAGCGCCGCGGGCGGTGTGTGATTCAGTGAAGCCGTGGCAGGTAAATTTTTTTATCTTCTCGGTTGAATAACACCATCCAATAGAATACAGAGGAGGAGAGTTTGGAATAAAAGTTCCTCTCACAACGTCAACAACAGACATAAAGAAACAAGCCAGCCGGCCGTGGTAGCATAGCGCTCTGCGGCGCGCCAGTCACAGTCTGCACGGCCACTACGGTCGGGGGTTCGAATCCCACTCGCGCATGGATATTTGTGCCGTCCTTAGTATTAGCTAGTTCGTAAGTAATTTGTAAGTTTAGGGACTGATGACCGCGTAGTTAAGTCCCATAGACTATACAAACATTTGATTTTTTTTAGTTAAGTCCCATAAGCTCTACAAACAGTTGAACTTTTTTTAAACAAGCCAGTGACATCTTGGTTGGTTAAAAAAAATTTCGCGACAGCCTTTATGAAACTACCAACGACGGAGGTAATATGATACTGCCAGTTTTCAGCTTATAAACACGAAAACTGTGGTGTCAAAGTTTAAAGACTTGTCAAGCCCTATGATGCTGGAATTATCAAACAATTAGCAAAAAATTGTTAAAAGGGAATTGTATAGTAAAGAGTAATATCTGCTTTCACAAAAAAATTAAAAAATATTGAAAGTTATTATTTGTAAAATAAAAAAAAAATAAAAATAAAAAATAAAAAAAAAACAGAAGAAAAAGAAATAGTCATGGCCATTGAGTCACAGTGAACTTGCGGCCTCAAGAGTCCTTTCTGCAAGGTTTGCCTTCTAGTGTGGAAACTTTCGTAGCAATTCGGGCGTAGAGGCCCCTTTCAATTAGTTAAGATATACGTACTTCGCCTCTTTTTTGTGAAATTGGTGGAATACTGTTGGAATATGTTAGCTACGTACGCTTCATGCTCTCCATCCTTCAGGTGAAAAATAGACGTTTGTCAGTTCAAATATCTTCAGTGCAGAAACTGTCGACAGGGTCTGGAGTGGACTGCATGCGTTTATGAGTTGTAAAAGGACCGAAGACACACATGAATGCGTTCAATAACAGCCGTTCACTAGAGTGGACTATGCTCCACGTGGCTAGGAGTGTCTCAGATGTTCATAGTTTCTTAGGACAAAAGAGGGATTATCATATATTTTCTTGTCCAAAAAACGGGACAACTTTTAAACTCTCATTAAGGAATTAATCTTTCTTTTGGCAGCATCAAACGCAACACAATTTGAGGTTATATGTTATGACGGTATAATACGAAAAGGAATAGTCACCTTACTCCTAGACAGAACGCTGCAGATCTTACAACCACTGACGGTATACTACGAGAGCGATTAAATCATCTTAATTACAGTCGACATGCTCGACTGGAAAGCGTCCGCAACTGCACTGTATTATTTCAAATGTGTTGATTTCCGTCAACAGTTGCACATATATTTGTTTAATTACATGTTTCGATCACTCGGACCATCTTCAGATCTAAAAACAAAAGTAAAATGAAGATTACAATTATTCGAACAATAGTTAAATTATACATAAATTGAAAGATTTTATTTTTTACCTTATAGCTGCGTCTGCAACTCGTCTGGATGAGTACTAATAGGTACTTAGTTTTAGAATTTTATGTAAGCGCTTAAGCCGGCCGCGGTGGCCGAGCGATCTGCGGCGTGCCAGTCACGGTCTGCACGGGCGCTGCGGTCGGGGGTTCGAATCCCACCTTGGGCATGTATGTTTGTGACGTCTTTAGTAAAGGCTAGTACATAAGTAGATTGTAAGTTTAGGGACTGATGACCCCGTAGTTAAGTCCCGTAAGCTCTACAAATATTTGAACATTTTAAGCGCTTAAAATTTTTTCAGGTGGTGGTGGGGAGGGAAAGAGCATGTGTAAGAGAGGGGGGGGGGTTGTTGGAGGGCATTACTTGTTTGTTATATAAATATTTTCCTAAAAGTGGGGTTCTTGAATATATACAGGTCACCAAGAAGACAAGAAAATCATCTACATGCCAGTGAGCTACACAGGAGAGGTTTCAGATATCATTGCTAGGCAATTTCAAAACACAAACGTGCGAATATGATTCAACACCAACGATGTCACTCGATTTAGACTGAGACACCGCGTGAACAAAAAGGCCTTCAAAATTCACGGCAGTAGGCGCCTATAAACTTATAAGTGGAGAATGTTCAAAAATCTACATAGGTCAGACAGGCAGAACGTTCGAAACATGTTTCAAAGTGCACTCCTCCCTTCATAGTAATAAAACAGCATTTGGAGAGCATTCAGTGACAGAAAAGCACGCTGTTGGAACAATTAATACGCGTTTACAAGTGCCACATTGGAAACCAAAAGGAAGCCGCCTAACGACAGTGGAAGAACTAGAATATTCATACACCGGCTTCAAGAATCTGGAAGCACATTCAATCAGCAGAATGGTTTTTATAACAGTGCATTCTTTAAAAACTTTGGAATCCTCTTGCAACCTTCGTCCTCGACTAAGCGCGTCGGCCCGAACACCGTCCTAGCAGCAGGTCGGCGTGCAGACTGGCTTTCGTACGTACAAGGAAAATTGTGCGCCGTACAACGCCATCAAGTAGCACCAGAAGCAAACGCCCCTACCATGCTGTTTTATATACATTTTAATATTTTATACAGTACGTTTAATCATTTTCATGATTATTTTATACAAACTTACGTTTAAAAATTTTTAAAGTAGGACATTTGTAATTTTATACATCTTTGTTTTACACCTTCAATGTTTTAAAATACCATAAGCATGTTTTAATTATCCTATCATATATTTGTACTTACACAACCTATATTTTTATAATTTTTATGGTTGGATATATTGAAGATCCCCACTTTTAGGAAAATATTTATATAACTAACAAATATCCAGTACAAGACCCTAGCTTATTAGGGCTCAAGCCATCCCCTCCAATCTCCTCCCCCCCCCCCACCGCCACTACCATCTGGAAACAAATTTTAAGTGATTACATCAAATTGTAAAACTCAGTACCAATTAGTACTCAGCCAGACGAGTTGCAGACGCAGCTGTAAGGTAAAAAGAAAAATCTTTTCATTTATGTATAATTTAACTATTGTTCAATCAACCTTTAGTAAGCTTATCAAATTGTACATTTTTATTTTACTTTTGTTTTTAGATCTGAAGATGGTCGAAGTGATCGAAAATTGTAATTAAACAAATATATGTGCAATTGTTGACGGAAATAAACACATTTGAGGTAAATCATCTTGTATGCTCTGAAGACTATTAAATGCATCTCACTTCAACCACACCATCTTTGAGAAAGAATTCGTTGGTGTAGGGAGCATGTAGGTTGTGTTCATCAAAAGTGATCCTGAGTGACAGAGAATGTCCCGGATCGCTGTGGCAATTTTTTTCTGGTCACGAGAGAGAGAAGGAAAGGGGAAGAGAGAGAGAGAGAGAGAGAGAGAGAGAGAGAGAGAGAGAAACACGTTACACACTGGAGAAAGCTCGAGAACCTCATCGGTATGCCCTAGGCGTTATGGTGCCGCCAGATATTTCGCACAATAATTGAACACCATTGCATATTTTGAGCGACTCACCACTACAGCACTGCAGTATTGCGAGGAGATTATTCTGGATCACACCCGTCTGTTTAGGGGTGAGGTAGGTCCAGACTCTCTTTTTATGGATGGCAATGCCCTCCCTCACCATACAACGTATGAAATTGTAACATGAGCAAACCAGAAAAATTAAAATACAGAAACTGTTGAAACCAGAAGATTTTTCCATATACTCCCATGGAAATTAACAATCACTTTATAGATGTGCCTTGCGTAGGCTATCAATGTACCATAACTAGCTGTAAACGCGGCGTTGCCCGGGTATTTATTTATTCTACACTCTCTTAGTCCAACTCCCCTTCACTCCTCTCTCTCTCTCTCTCTCTCTCTCTCTCTCTCTCTCTCTCTCTCTCTCTCTCTCTCTCTCTCTCTCTCTCTCTCTCTCTGCATCCATCTCTTTTCCCCCATCTCTCTGTTCGTTTCCACCTTTCCCTCCTTCGGCAAAGTTTTTTGCAAGGTAGCGTCTGCCATGTACCATACAAACATTTATGAACCCAGTGACCTTGCTCTTGGATTAATGGTCATGTGTGTAAACGTTCATCAAGTGTGCTAAATTTCATCAATATTGGAACAGAACTATGTATTTGTATGCAAAAAAACACAGGGTCATCTTGGAAAACGCAATTTGTTGTTCTCAATTTTTTTCAGTTTTATTTCATACAAACCTTGTTCTGAGAATAACAAAAACAACAACAAAAAAATTATCGGAAATCGGTCGAGCCATTCTCAAGTTATGGCGCGACCATTTAGGGATCCATTATTATGTTGCAAGATACCCTCTCCCACGCACCGTATGAAACTTTAGGTAAACGGTGACCTTCCTCTTGTTTTGAGGGCCAAGCGTGCAAAATTTCGTGAAGATCGGAATGAAACTGTAGATTTTAGCAGTCTGTAGGAAAAGCCTCCTCCGCCATGCACCTTAATTCTGTCCTATCGCAAAATGCTTTCTTAGCTGACGTCTTCTACCCATAAACTACATACCGGTATAATTTCAGCTTCCTAGGTGCAGTAGGTTTAGAGATTTCCTGTTTAGTCAGTGAGTGAGTAAGTGCATGAGTGACCTTTCGCTTATATATAGAGATATCTCCTGAATTGTGTGTTCTACAAAACATTATTTACCAGGCTCGTAGAGTGGAGTATTAGGAAACTGCGTGCGAAATGTGATGTAAATGGAGTTGTTAGTAAAGACGTAGTAAATTACAACCTCATTCTTATTATGTAGAATTTTCATGCATTTCATTGTCTTGGACGTCATGGCACCTGAACTATATGTCGTAATACGACTTGATTTCGAAGGTACATCCAGTGGTGTATAAGTAAAATGTCTGCAAAATTCGTCGCGAATAGATTTAGTAGGATAGATGTAATAAATCAAATCGTCATGCGTGATGAGGCAGTTTTTCATGAACCTAATTGTTTATGACTCCATCTCTCGAACAGTGCGTCGTACTATGATAAAATTTCGAACGTACGTTCAGTGGTATGTGTATATATTATGTATAACATTTCTCGCGAATACAATTAATAGTGTACGAGTAATAAATTATAACGTCATGCCAAATGCTATAATTTTACTGGATGAACGCCGAAAAAGTAGTATGCGACAAACTTTTTTTCTTTCATCGTTTTGCTGGGGTTGTCAGAGAGAAAAAGTTTCCGAAATGTTTGAGATTATGTTTAAAGTTTGTTGCAAGTAGCTAAGTGCTCTGCTTCTCAAATAGTGGACTGATAAAGTCACACTATCACGTGCCAAAAGACGGGGAAGTTTTCATTGTTTGTGACGTCATATCTCCTTAACTAATGACCCTATCGCCCTATCGCAAATGCTTTCTTAGCTGACGTCTTCTACCTATAAACTACATTCCTGCCAAATTTCAGCTTCATAGGTGAAGTAGTTATCGATATTTTGTGTTTAGTTAGTGAGTGAGTGTCCTTTCGCTTTTGTATAGATAGAGATTACATGTTGCGCACTATGCCGATAGATCCAGTGTGCTTCGTTAATATCTCGACTGCTTCATTACATCAACCATAGAAACTATTCTCTGTTCCCTTTATAGCGAACACATTCCTTTACCACATCCATAATATGTTACACATCATTTCCAGTGTTTTTTATTCTTAGGAAATCCTGGGACAAATACACGATTCATACATTTAAAACTGATGATACAAATGTAAGTCATTCCAAAAGTGCCACTGTCTTCTCTGAAACGGAAACGCTTTCGGGCAGATTAAAAGCGTCGCTGTCTTGGATGTGGAAACACTTAGAAGTCAGATAAACAGCAGTCTGGCTAGGGCGCTAGAATCACTGCAAGGCGGGTTCATAGTATATTCTCGAGCAGTAGAAACGGTTTTAGTTTGCGTGATATTACCACAACAGGTCATGGTCAATATCCCAAACATCTATATCGAATGTGGGTTGTAACACACCAACTTGCCAACCTTGAGAGCAATGGTTGACTTATTTCATTTTCAGTTGCTCTGTTTCCAGGTGGAGATAGAAAGCGAACAATTAGTCTGTGATCTGTGAGCAATTGTAAAGGACAAAACCTTAAGAACTAGAGTTAATGCGATAGTTCATCGACTATGTAAATGATATGTCCTCAACTTCCAGTTTCTAAGATTAAGCGGACGTTCCGAATATCAAAAACTTCAACAGATGAGAAGTGTTTCCTCTTTTATAGAGAATGAAAGGCATGAATAAAATAAAATTAAGAGAAACTATCCCAGTTATAGTTTGAAACATTCTAACTGTTTGCCTTTTATTTTCATTTAAAAATCCTTTACATTTAAATTTATTTCGTACAAGGTTATCGGCCATCTTTGAACGGCTTGATGAACATAATAACTAATCAAGTCATTATAGTATATAAACACTATTTTTATTCTTTCGGCTAAGAACCAGAGATAATTATAAAACTGTATTTTAACCAAACTGATAGTGGTTACTGTGAACTAAGGGGTAGAGTGTTCCATACTATGTCATCTTACTTGTTGAATTTGATGACGTAGTCGAAATCTTTCAACCATTTTATCCGGTTCCGTCTCCTGAAAGTCTTATGGATGCCTGATGTGTAACTGACTGCTGGTTGGAATCCATTGGTCTTATGAATTTTACGAACCATTTAAACAGCTTACTCCTTACTGCAGTTCCTTTCCGTGAAGGCGACGGCTTGTACGTTAATTAGAGCCATAGTAGTTTACAGTAGATATTTTAAAATACCCAGCGTCACATAATCACCAAAATTAAATCCAAATTAGAAAGCAGGTGCAGCAATGAAATACAACAATCAGGGCGTTTGTTACAGATACCAGCGTACATTCAGCATAAGTGTCCTTGAAGAAGAGTGCTGCTCTTTATAGAAAAATTGAATATTTCAAACATTACGAACATATGAAATTTCGAGAACTTACAAGAAATGATAAATACTAAAGCACAAATACTTGTTGATTCTCCCTTTGGAATCGGCAATCTGCAACACTCCAGACACGGACGCTGATTACTACTCCACACTTCACGCTGCACAGTTCGCCTTAGTAATGATAATGTGCTTTGGTTTAGTTCTGGTACTCAAGAGCTTACCAAGAGTTGTGGTGGGAGGAGGAGCATTGGGTCATGCGTGACGAAACTGCTTTCATATTTAACGAGAAATGACCCTGAGACCCTTGTTACTAGTTAGAATGCATTCAGTGTCCTGGTTCTCATCAAACCAATCCTGAGACGTTTGTTTTGGGTGGCATTTGAGGATATATTTCTGTTATAGGAAAGAAACGGGGAGGGTGGTGACAATTGCCCTTTTCTGTCCCTTGCAGACGGTAGACTTTTACAAGGAGTGTACCATGAACAACATAATGCAGACTGCACTTTCTAATGAATCACACACCTTCACTGAACGTGCTTGTTCGTACTCCATCTCACATGGATTTCGGTCATTGTATCCTATCGCTTTGCATATTACTGAAGTTATTCATTTATTATAGCGGCTTTTATCTCTGTCGATAGATCTATGCTCTCTATGTCAAATATAAAAAAGCGGATTGTGTCACCCTACAATCTACTAAAAACCAAATACCATCTTGGGTAATAATTTCAGGAGAATGTAACTCAAACTTCTTATAAAAGTCAGTTACAAAATAAAAAATGTTTTTTCTGCGTACTAATGGTCCACACTGAGGGGGTGGCACAGCACTTGCCACACTGGACTCGCAATCAAAGAGGTCGACGGTTCAAACCCGCTTTCAGCTATCCTAATTTAGATTTTACATGATTTCCCTACTTCGTTCCACGCAAATTTCTGGATGGTTCCTTTTAAAGAGCACGCCCGATTTCGTCCCACATTCTTCGAATGAGCTGAGATATGTTCCGTCTCTATGGACAGGGACACAGACCGGACGTTGAAACAAAAACTTCCTTCCTTCCTTCCTTCCTTCCTTCCTTCCTTCCTTCCTATGATTCATGTAAACAGCAGAGTAAATATGACAGTGACTTAGGAAGTACCAATCTACTTCTACATTCCTCACACTGATAGCTGTTCAGTTTCGTGTTACAAAAAGATATTATCTGCAAACTCAAATCCTGGTAACGGTCATAATATGACAGGTTCTTTTGCTTTGCTTTCATGTTTGTTTAATTCATCTGTTTTTTTTTTTTTTTTTTTTTTTTTGTTTTTTGTTTTTTTTTTTTTTTTTTTTTAGTACATTTATAGAGGGAAAAACTAAGGACACTTTGAACTTAACTCTTTCCATATTTGAACAGAACTGTTCCCTGAAGCTGACATTTGTGTACCTTATTCACATTTTCCTTCCCTCTTCTATTCATTTCTATTTCTGCTTCTCAGAATAACCCTATCTATCTAACGCAGTTTCCATGAGTTAATCGGTTTGTAAAGTCAAAAGTAAATAAGTAGAATTTTGGAAACGTAATATACAGCCAAAAAGTCTTCAGAGTACGTGACCGCTTTGTCAATATCTAAATTTCTCTGAAGCTTGAGCCACTGTTGCAAATGGCCTTCCACCCAGCTGTGTTTACTGTCAGCAAAATACCCTGAAGAATGAGGCTGAAGCGTTGGAAAATATTAAAATATTGATAATGCCTATGCTTGCATACCATAACATTTAATGAATTTCTTAGATTGAAGAAAATGCGAGATAAGCTCAGACTACAAACTACACCTAAAAGCATTCGATAATGGTTTCTTACTGTGCTATATTTCCACTGTCACTTGTCCAGCCAGCGCGGAGTGTCTGCTAGTCTAGCAGATTGGAAAAATTCTCAATGGGCCCATAGCAATTTGGAAATATCAATATAGCATTAGAAATGAAATAACTCGGACTGTTTGTTTTGATTCGATTCTCAACGCCAACCGCAATATTTTCTTTCGCCCGAATTCGGGAAGGACGCCTTCCGACTTGTGGGTTTATTTTTCTCGGGTTAGCTTACTTTTCCTGTTTCGAGTACAAACATTCGCATCTGTATTCTTAATCTCTCCAAAACAGCCAATTTGACAAACTAACTTCTAGAAAATTATGCCAGGACTATAAGTAATAAACTAATCTTCTTCTTTGGTTGTGCAACAATAACCATAAACGTTTTCCTGTTATTCCAAAGTATCATTTATCTTTTCAAATAACAGTCGATTTTATGTATACATCTTGCTAGTTAGTTCTCATCTTTCATTTTTATTTTTCGTGGTAGTATTTTCGATGTAATTTCCGTACTCACCGCGACCACAATCTTTTCGATAATCTTCCTTTCTTGTCATTACTAGTGTAACTAAAACGATTATGGATCTCAGAGTACAAACGGAATCGTGGTTCACTCGACTACAAACTAAGAAGACAAGGGGGAAATGGTTAGAGCATGACATTCATTCGACATAAAGTGCTACGAATCAGTTTCCATCCATACATTATATTCTTTATCTATTATTTCATTAGTATAAGAATAGCATTACAGCTACGTTATTATACGGTGAATGATATTAATAAAACAACCGCCCTCCGTCGTTGCCGTAATAGTTACTATTACTACTACAACCACTACTACCACAACTATTTTATCGTGCACATTACAATGTAAATAGAATGACTAAAGATTCCGGTTTCGATGTAATGGAGAGCTTGATAGCCCTAATCTTACTAGGTAATATAAACGCCAGTAAAAACATTTCTCGTTAGAGACCGATCTTCAAACGATCGGATACGTTTGCATCTAGCAGTTCCAATGATATTACTGTGTGACCTTCACCGGCGTCTGCTTGAAATGATTTAAGTAACCATATAAAATACAGGTCCTGAAAGTCTGTGACTTGACTGAACCCCACTCTCCTCGTCTTCAAGTTCTTTCAAGGAGACCAGATGGACATCGGATTTTGAGCTTTTGTATATGTATGGTACGTGAAGTTCATAATCAGCCAAAGCCATTCGAAGCAGCTCTAAAAAATTCTCCAGAAAATTGACTTTCAAGTTTTGTAAATACACGTAAGTAGCAATAACGAAAACACTTGCGGCATCTGTCGATGTAGCTCAGGTAGTACGTTCTGGCCTCACAACCATAGAGACGGTGTTTTTAATCCCGCTGTGACGGAAATTTCTTTTCCTCTTCAAATTTGGACCTCTAATTCCACGTGTTGTGTCAGATTTGGTTCATGTGTATGTAGGCAAGCTGAACACCTTGTCGTCTTTCCAAAAAAATAGCGTGGTAGCTCTTCACAAACTTAACAACCAAAGACTGCTGTCGTCGCCTAATAGTAGAGCCAACAGGTACTGTAAAAAAAATGTAACTTAACATTTTTATAAAAATTGAAACATCATTATTAACGACCCTTTATAAAATATAGAAAATTACGAACAAACAAAAAGCGTGCATTTCTCGTAAAAAAAAACCACACACACACACACACACACACACACACACACACACACACACACACACATTAGATGTTAAAATTGTATAAGTATTCCATCACAATAAAATAAAAAAATATGTCACAGCAGGATTCGAAGTTTCGACCCGGTGGTTATAAGACCAGAATGCTACCACCTCAGCTACACCGACAGATGCTGCAAATGTTTTAACTATTGGTACTTACGGGTACTTGCAAAATTTCAAAGTTGATTTTCTCGAGGATTTTTTAGAGTTGCGTCGAATGGCTTTGACTGATTCAGACGTTCACGTACCACAAATATAGAGAAATTCTAAATTCCGACACCCATGTGGTCTCCTTGTAAGTCTTAAATCGAGCGAGGTGGTGCAGTGGTAACACACTGGACTCGCATTCGGGGGGACGGTGGTTCAAATCCACTTCCGTCATCTATATGTAGGTTTTCCGTTATTTTTCTAAATCACTCCAGGCATATACCTGGATGGTTCCTTTGAAACAGCACGGCCGATTTCCTCCCCCCATCATTCCCCAAAAATCCGAGCGTAGAACTTATGGGACTTAACTACGGGGTCATCAGTCCCTAAGCTTACAAACTACTTATGAACTAGCTAAGACTAAGGACGGCACAAATATCCATGCCCGAGGGGGGATTCGAACCCCCCTCCGAGCGTAAGCTCCATCTCTAATGACCACGCTGTCGGCGGGGCGTTAAACAAAAATGTTCAAATGTTTGTAAAGCTTATGGGACTTAACTACGGGGTCATCAGTCCCTAAACTTACAAACTACTTATGAACTACTTACGTACTAGGACGGCACAAATATCCATGCCCGAGGGGGGATTCGAACCTCCGACCGTAGTGGCCGTGCTGACCCTGACTGGAGCGCCTCAGTCACCTCGGCCACCGCGGCCGGCGGGCGTTAAACACCAAGCTTCCTTCCTTCTTAATCCAATGTAACCATTGCTTAGCACATTAAGTAAATTCTTCATTTTGAGTCACGTATAGTTTATTCAACCAAGGGTAAGTTCTGTGCATTTACCGAGCTGTTCACACGCTTACATTGGAGAAAATCTCCAACTAAAAGTGACATACGATATGTGTCAGTTATTTTAATCAGTGGAACGATATCTACATGACAGACAACAGTTACAAAGCCATCCATGCGTGTAAACATATAGAGATACATCGAGCAGCGCGTATAGCATAGATTTTGGTAACATCTAGATTTCAATTGGTCTTAATTCGTTTTAAAATAATTTAATGTGCAACACAATAATATAAATTTTGAAATAAAAATTATAAAACACTATAAAGACCAAGCAATGACTCCACCACTAATGACAAAACTGTCGTGGCTATAAATACGTCCTACAAAGCTGCGCGATCTGGGGCGCCACTTTATGGATCGCGCAGTGCTTTCGTGGGTGGTCGAGTCCTCCCTCGGGCATAGATTTGCCTGCGTTGTCCTTTTCATAAGTTAGTTTGAGTAGTTTTTAACCGTAGGGACCGATGACCTTAGTAGTTTGGGATCCCTTGGGATTACAAACATTTGAACATTTTCAGTCCTATAAAAATTAGTGATTGAACACACCGGTGGATGTCCGTTTTAGGTATTCAAAATATAATATTGGCCATTGGCCCATACTCCGGTCACTCCGCAACCTTCAGGAGCATTGACAGTCATATTTCGTAGAGTCAGTATAGTGGATAGTAATTGTGGCATTCGAATTATACCGTCTTACTCCACTCTGCATGGTTTTCATGACAGCATCCTCCTCTCTCTATGATGACATTCTGTTGCATTGGCACCTTGAGAAACCAGTTCTTTCAGTGTGAAGCAATTAACATTTTCTTGCGGCCGTATAACAGTCAACATCAGTGATCCTTCCTTGCTGGCATTCCACCCCGCTGTTATGTACTAACCTGCTTTGCCAACCTCTTTCGCTAACAGCAGAAGGCTTCAAAATAGTACTCATCTGCATAAAGCTTTTTATTTCACGGTTCTTCAGTATAGGGGAAAGTCGGGAAAGTATTTAAGCCCTTATTTTTAGTAGATGAGAAGTTTAAAAAAACTTTTTATATCAAATTATTCCTAGTTTATTTATTAACAACATATATCAGCTGCAGCTGTCAAATAGATATCGTAAACCTTAAATATTAACAAATATAAAAGTCTCTTCATTTGTACTCTTAGCCGCAACTTCGGAAAAGAGTGCGCAAGGTGTGGTCAAAGAGTACGCACTAACATAAATCACAAGAATACTTGCCATTTCCTTCGAAACCCGTGCATTCTCCATGCCACCATTTCGAGCAGCTGTCACACTTTATCCAGTCTCCTACGATAGCCTCCTTGTAGACTTCACCACACCCTGGGCAGCTCAACAGATGAGACTCATCCTAGGATTTGGAGCTGTTTGTTCCTGCCGTTGATGGGATGGATAAATCCATATTAGGCTTAGAGATTCAGCTTTTACCTTTAGTTGTAGTTTGTCTCTTTTTGGTTTTGTCTGACTTGGAAGCTTTTCTAATAACGCATTTTTGTACTGATACGCAGACAAAATCTCGGATTTCTTTGTCATTTTTTTTTTATCCCTCACTCTCTCTTTTTCTGGGTCAGTTATATTCTGGAAATGGATATATTTCGGTTCGGATAGTCCTAAGCCTAAACGTGTCTGTACATCAGAACTCTTCATTTGTTTCACGTTCCTGGGTTTTCTGATGACTGCACGTGCACATTAGTAACATTACCCATTGGCGTCCTGTTGACCTGCTTAGTCTTCTTCAGTTTCTTGACATTCAGCTTTCTCACTGATAGCTGCTGTCGAGACATACTCACTGAACTGAAATATTCCTATTATAGCATGTTAGAAACACAGAGGGCGGCTCGCGTACACTTTCCCGCTCCCATGTAACATACTCTTATCCGATGCATCAAATAGTGCAAAAACAACAAATGGCACTGACTGCTCATTTTTGCAGTTTGTCGTACCATGGTTTGTTCCTCAATGAACGATTATTCTTATGGTAAATTTAGTCATTTTCTATCCATATATATAGTGCATATTGCTTACGATTCAAATGTTCAAATGTTTGTTAAGCTTATGGCACTTAACTACGGGGTCATCAGTCCCTAAACTTACAAACTACTTATAAACTACTTACGAACTAGGACGGCACAAATATCCATGCCCAAGGGGGGATTCGAACCCCCGACCGTAGTGGCCGTGCTGACCGTGACTGGAGCGCCTCAGTCACCTCGGCCACCGCGGCCGGCATTTCTTACGATATACAACGTAAATATTATATCATTTGAAACAAAAACTTATATTTTCCTGCTATAACCAATAAACCAGTCGAAATTCTTCAATATTCCATGTGATGGCGGCGGTATACAAACAATTAAATGCAGTTTTTAACTGTCGCTCAGTGCTGCCAGTGTAGAGAAAATGACACTGCGTACTCTTACAAGATGCGTACTCTTACTCGATCTTACCCTACTTTAGGCCATGTTAGCTTTTCCTGTTATTTGTGATTTATGGTATAAACTTGAGAACAAGAGGTTTTTCCGTAATTATATCAACTACGACTTACTTTTCTATCATTAATCTTTTAATTGGTGTGATACAGTTCAGTTCGAATTCCTCTCCTTTGCCAACCTTTTATTGTCGGAATAAGATTGTCACCCAAAGTCCTCATTCATTTGCCGGCCGCGGTGGCTGAGGGGACTGAGGCGCTTCAGTCACGGTCTGCACGGCCACTACGGTCGGGGGTTCGAATCCCCCCTCGGGCATGGATATTTGTGCCGTCCTAGTTCGTAAGTAGTTCATAACTAGTTTCTAAGTTTAGGGACTGATGACCCCGTAGTTAAGTCCCATAGACTTCACAAACATTTGAACATTTCCTCATTTATTTGCTGAATATATTCTTGTACAGTTTTTGTCCTCTTCAGCTCAAGGACCATGGAAGTTATTACTTGATACCTTAAAAATGTTTCATAATCCTGACTATCTCTATGTCACTGTTTCCAATTTATTCCTCTCCTCTATAGACAATCACATTTCCTGTCAGTCTACCTAATTACCAACATTCGAAAACGTAGCATCTTAACCACACCGATTCTTTTCCTTCGTGTATTCACATACACCTACGCCTGGACTGAGAATGGTATAAATAAAACAACACATTTCATTTCTTGTTGACTTTCGCGAAGAACTTCCATGTTAAATGGAACAGAGACATAGCATCCAAAAATGTAAGCAGATATCGGAGTACATTTCATCACATGCTGCTACTGCAAAATAGCAGTGCCCGAAATTTCCAGAAATGCAGCGCTGTCGATACGCAGGCTGAAATATGGTGCGACGATTTCTACTTGCCGACAGCGTTCGAAATATTACCAGCATCTCTAGCACGCACAGAATATCGGCTACGGTATTCGTCTTCCTCATCCTCCAGGAGCTGGAAAATGAGAATAGAAATCGGAGAGGTGCGAAGCGAGAGCTTTTACCCTGAGGTTGATTAATGATCTGAAATCGAAGGAGAGGCACCCGTGTCCCTTAGGTGTCTAGAAACCTTTTGGAATCTTACAGTACATCCCTCATACAACTTACGTTATTCTATTAACTTAAGGGACACACATTTATAACTTCATTGGTAGTGGGATAATGCCTCGTACGGAGAAGTATGGTACTTCATAAACTATGCTCGAAAACACACTAACAATTACGTTTGCTCAAATAAAGTTGACAATTTTTTGTCAGAGACTCCCACTATCATATATTTCCTGTTTCCAATCTTATACCATTTTGGCGATGAGGGATTTATTAATTTTTAAAAATTGCAATATTATGTCACAATTAAAAAATTACGAAATAAAGACATAATAAAATTTTCAGGCCGATAACACAAAAATTATGCTATATGAAGCAATGATGAAGATTTTGGGAAAGGAAGAAAGTCAACTTTAACGTCCCGTCAATTGGTAGGTCAAATACGTCGGAGCTCAAGCTTGTATTAGCGAATAAAATCGACTGTCCAAGGGAAACACCCGGCATTTGCCGTGAACGATTTTTGTTAACCACGCATATCCTAAATCTGGATGGATGGACGTTGATTATTTCAGCCGTTCCCTTCTTTCTTAAGAGTTCAGCTCTTAGTATCGTACCACTAAGCCATCTCACTCAATGAGGCCTTGCTGCAACAATAACAACTATTTCTTCTCTTTTATATCTCCACTCAGCAATATTTATTGCTTCTCGCAAGTAGCAGTCTATTTAAAGCTAGCAAGGGCCTGTAGGGGAGAACGGGTTAATATCGTGCAGCGGGTAATATCGTGCACTTTCCAGTCTTCTAGAGCAGTGTTCCGCAACCTTTTATTACTCACTGTACACCCAGTCGGGCCTAGACTCAACACGGCTCACCAGTATGGTATCCCATCATAATTTATTGAATCATAATTACAATTTATTACGTTATGTAATTGTATGCTATTATTACTGTAACTATTATTATTATTATTTATTATTATTATTATATATAGACACAGACTGATGTATTGATTAACATCGTATTAACTTTAATTCACTGTAGTAAACCCATTTTCAATGCGAATTTAAATATCTCTGCTTATACTTTCAATGTGAGCCCTAAGCTTATTTAACCGTACACGGACTGATACTAGACGAAATCATGGACAAACCAACTTTCATTGCTTCATTTGTGATTTGAATCTCTCTCTCATACGAAACAGGAAGTCAGTCCGCGAAGAACACACTATAAGGCAGGCAATACGCCACTATGGGCGCCAGAGTTTTAAATAGTCATGCAACGGACCCAGACAATTCAGTTTTCGTATCCATCATTTCGGAGCGGTTCTACAATATGTTGTAGTTCTCAGGTCTCAATGCTAGGAGTCCGTCTGCTAATACAACAGCGTATGTCTGTCTCATTGATAGCGAAGTTAGTATTTGTTTGTGTACGTCGTCCTGAACTGAGTTAGCCAGAAGTATTCATCGTAATACAGTACGCAAATTAAAGAAGACAGAGTACTGCAACAGCCGAAGAAAACTGTTAATAGTGGGCGTACGTTGCCTTTGACTTTGCCGCAAAGAATAGCCATTTAATCCAGTACAGTACTGTGACAAGAAATTACACTACCAGCAAGTTCAATGAGTAATTTACTTAACTAGCCATCCAAAAGGACTAGAGATGCCACTGTCAAATTTATTTGGGCGATAACACGCTGTACAAAGATCATATAATTGAAAATACAGCAATATGTGAAGTGAGGGGAATTAAATCAGTACTGTGTATCAACATTTAGATGGCACAGCTCTCGGTAGTTCTGAATCTTTAGCAGCCGGAAGACGTCGGCGGTTGTCACTCGTTCGACTCTTTGCTAGCATCCAACAGTACTGGCTGGCGGTACCTGTGAGGGAATGATTGTCGACTGAATTGTTACTGTTTTGCACATCATTTTTCTAAGTTGAAATCTCAAATTTGCCCTTAGTCAAGTGGAAGGACTGGGTGGCTTACCAAAACAATTGCTACTTTATCAATTTATTTATTAGAATAATCATTAGGCGAAGCCCACTTTAAAAATTTAAAATTTGGCTACCGGCGAGTGAAACCCGCACCCTAATTTGTTAATCAAAGGGAAAAGGCGCCAACCTTAAATGCATATTTAAACAATAATTACAAAATAAAATTGATACCCAATTTAACATTTGACAATCAGCGGGTGAATCCCGGAGCTTAAACTGTTAATGAGGCTCACTGAACGTAAAGATTACCACAAGAAAAGTGCCAATAAACAATCAAAATTTAAAGCCACAGTACATACATGACTGTATGTTAACTAACATACAAGTCCGACAATGTTCTGAGCACATCTGGCTGACAATAATTAGACATCAAGAGAGACCGGTTACGGCAACCGTTTAACACCACAATGAATCAAATCCTCAAGGTAGAAGCCAGCGGATGGATACGTCACAATAATATAACCAGAACACGTAACCAATAAAAGAAATTCCACACAACGTTGGGCGGGGCGGTTACCCAAATTCCATAAAGCTGCCAAATACACCCACTCCATGAGCCAGTAATCGAAGAGGGGCGGAAGAAACGTTGGCGACAAATACGTTGACGGCCAGGGCAGGTAACCGACCGGCAGTAGCTACATATGCTGAAAAATATCCTGGTTGCACTTAAGAAATTGCAATGGAAACAACAAGGCGCTCGCAGATTACACGACACGCCCAGAAATTATTAAACAACGCCGAAACGTAACTTTGAGAAAGATTTCGGTCAGTGGTGCAGCCACGGCGATGACTTAAAGGGCTTAAGACCTCTCCCTCCGGTACCTGCCAAAGATTTTTTTTTTAATTTTATTATAATTTATTGTTTTATTTTTTTAAAGAAGTCGGCGCCGGAAATTTGAAATAGTACATATGTAATAAATGACAACGTAACTATAATTTTCCCAGCACACGTGAATATGACAACAGCCGCAGCGGAATTGCCGTGCGCACTGGAGTGTCATGTTGCGATGTGCGCGGTCGTTCGCCGTCGGGGGTTCGAGTCCCTCCTCGGTCATAAGTGTTTGTGTTGTTCTTAGGTTAGTTTACCGTGGTTTAAGAAGTTTGTGAGCTACAGGCTAATGACCAAGCAGATGAGTTCGATAGATTTACAAACATTTTTTTTAATTTTGAACGTGACAATGGGTTGCCAACATGATGCCGCGACTGAGAACGTGTGCTGCTGTCATTGGGACCGGTTTTAATGCCGCCGCGACCAGCTTTGATGCTGCCTCTATTGTTGCTGCTTTACTGAAGTTATGAGCCGATTGTTTATATGCGACCCGCTGCTTAGCAGGTCAGCGGCGCCACTGAGTGGGATCTTATGAAGGCCGCCAAAAACTGGGAACAACAACAATGTTATTTTAGTTCAGGATTGGGGAGCAACGCGTTACTTGTAACGCCGTTATTAGTAACAGCTACTTTTCAAAGGAAACGGACGGTAACGGCGTTATTATTTGCATAAAGTAAATTCAGCTGTAACTAAGTTACTTTTATCAGTTAACGATTTCACGGAAGTATCGTTACTTTTCTGTCGCGAGTAACGTAACACGTTTTTGGATGAATCTCAAGACTGCAAAATACGGAGCTTTCATTTTAGTGAAAAGAAAAAAGATTCAATATTTATTTCTAAATTAAACCTTTTCAACAAAGTACATTGGAAATGTATGAATGATGCATTTTAGTACCCATTAACAGAGCTCATTCATTCATAGCATTTCTATTCTATAATTATGTACGTAACGATTAGTATATAACAATCACCTACCACGTCACACGTAAACAGCGTACAGTCTTCGATTATTTCCCACACCTTTCGACATGGAGAAGCAGTGGCGGCGCTAGACGAAAACTGGGCGTCGGCGAACTCGTCTTTGCGAGGCCCCTTTCATTTTTTCATTAATGAAGAAAATGTTAAACGAGCTGAATTATACGTCAATAATCATTATACTAAAACTCTATTAGTATAATATACGAGTAGTATTGCAATGACAAAAATTACAACAAACAAACACAAATTAGAGGAACTTTTCACCTTTTCGTCTCACTGAATTTTTTAAGACCACATCTTGATACTAGCTGCTATTTCGGCTTCAGATAGTCTTTCTTGGATCATTTTGCTTTTCAAGTTAGTCTTAATCATTTAACTTTGTGAAGCTTCTCTCGGCCGAAGCTGTACTGACTGGAACGGGGGATGATTCTGATTGTTATATAAACATTTCGATATAATTCTTTCAAATCGTTTTCTAAAATGTACTGAAGAAATTGTTATGTAAGTATTCAACTAAAAATTGCATCATTACTGCACTCATACGCAAATGGCCGAGCGCACTAAGGCATCATACCACGGTGAGCGAGATCGCTCTCGCCGGGGGTCGAATCCCACCTTTGGGTACGAATGTTGTGTTCATCCATTGATTATGCAAGTGTAAATTTGATGTAGGTCGTCGCTATATAACCTAGCAGTTGGAAAGCGCCGTTAAACATCAAATAAAAAAAAAGAAGAAACAAAAAACCTAAAATTTGAACAATGTTTTGCGAGGCCCCCACAGACGCGAGGCCGTCGGCGGTGGCCGACGCTTAGCGCCGCCACTGTCAGGAGAAGGAAGAAGACACTCGCATGCTTCGGCCAGCTTATGCCGAAGTATTCGCATTTTTGACTTTGGATGGAAATAATGATTCCTTTTGCTGTAAATTGTGTCGTTGTGGGAAAACTATTTAAAACAGTCGAAACTCCAAAGCCAATTTAATAATTCATGTATAGGTTAGTGGTTTGCTTTCTTGTTGCCGTTCAATGAATTTAAAACATGTTCTGCATCGTTCTTCGCTGCTAGTTCTGGACTATGGTATCGATTTTCACAACATGCTGGCAACAATAAAGCTGCGTTCCGTGGCAGTATCGGTAAAGAAACAATGTGTATTGCTTGCTACACTAAATCTCCTTTGCAACGGTAGTGTTCGATATTTCTCTGTGTATCTATAGAGTTGCATGTTGTCTTTCCGTGTGTTCATTTATGCAATAAAGTCGATAATAAGCAACATTTAGGAATCCGTCACCTAATAAGAGGCAGAGGAGTGCCTGTGCAATATTTGATGTCATAAACGGAATTAAAAAGAAGCATGGCTCCCTACAGAAAATTGCTACATTGTTTGGCACCAGACGCATGTGAAGTAGATAAAACAATTAAGTCTCTAATTTCTAAACGCCGCGGAAAATGAGTCGTTATCAAGTTATGTTACTTGCCGGCCTACTGTTTTTACATCGCTTTATATGAAGCAGAAATGAATATATGTAGAAAGCAGCAGTATGTACTAAACGTGGACGTAAAAATGAGATCGTCAGCAGTAGATTTTGGAATAATGTGGAAACATAAATACACGATCAATTAAATATATGTTTCAATGCTATTAATAGAACTGAATTACGTTTACGCAAGTCTTGATCCAAAACTTCGCAAACCAAGTAGACAGTAATGACATGGCTGTCTCTGATACGTAGAATAAATATGGAAGGGTTTTATCGACACTTCCTGTTCCCGAGAAACAGAGTAACAGCAAGTCTTATCTTCACGAGTTATTTTTTCTGAAAGTTGTCTTTCTTTGAAACAACTGCCCCTGTAATACTCATTATAATTTGAAAATCTGACAGCCACATCCTGGTGAAGTTACAAAAAGCAGAGATGTTTTTCAAATTCAGCTCGCACAGTCTGTCATTCAAATTCAAATGTTTGTAAACCTATTGGAACAAACTACTATGGTCATCAGTCCCTAGACGTACAAATTGATTAAACTAACTTAAACTACGGACAACAGACACATCCATGCTCGAGGGAGGACTTGAACCTACAACGGGAGCAAACGCCCAGTCCGTAACAAGATGCCTTAGACCACGTGGCCACTCCCGTCACATCTTCTATGATATACATTTTGTCCTCCTCCGACAACTACGTCTTCTTCGTTTGCTTATTTCGTAAAGTGACCTACTATTAATGCAGCGCCTCATATCACTAATTCATCCTCTTGACCTATCATAGCGTAGCTCTTGATGCGAATACAGATTCCACAAGATTTTCCATTCGTCTGTAAATAATTCGTGTTAGTATTCTGCAGCCATGACTAATTAAACTGATAGTTCTGTAATTTTCACACATGTCTGCTCTTGCTTTCAAGGTCAAGTTTAATAACATAGAATACTCATATACCACTGAAGATTCCCAGCGTCCTACGCAGACGAAGTGGCGGCTACTGTCATCAGCAAGCAGGCATTGAGAAGACTGCTCGAACCCACAGCACCGCAGTCCTATGCGTGGGGGACAAAGCAGCCGAGAGGAGTCCCAGCGGCGGCAGCGCGATGGAACGGCATCACGCGAACTGTCCGCTCCAGCCCTCGCTTCGCAAAGCCCACTCCACAACACACCACACCACGCTGCCATCCGCCAGCGGTCGTTCCTCCCCTCATCGTCATTGCCAGCTCGCACCGACTCTGCTAAGCAGCTCAGCCTCTCTCACAGACTTCCAAGTCTAGCTTTTGCAATCGATTTAACTTTCATTCCTTTTTCAGTCACAAAGGTGCCTGGTTGTTGTGTTTTCTTTGTTTTAGTGTGTTCCAATCTACTGAAGCACAAACATTACTATCACAAAGAAATCTATTCGGTACGAAACAACCCTGTCTCTGCCTCATCCCTCTCTATAAAAATCAATTACATTGTGCTAAAATTCAGAAATGGCTTAACAGATTTGCAAAATTATTCTTTTGTTCCTTTAATACGGGGTTGGTTTATAAAAAAGGCATCCAGAAAAACAGGTAAAAAGTGAAAATTAAAGAAACGAAATTGGCAGTTCTGTATAGCGACACCAACTCGGATTAGATTCATCTGCACTGCGGTACCGTTCATCCCATTACGATAAAATTCTACACACTTGACTTTCAAAACAAGAGGAGCGGCACTTTCTGCGTAATAATTCGTGCAGTGTATGGCAGAGGGTACTTTACAGCAAATTCCGACACCAATTTACAGTTTCATTCCGATCCTCATGGAATTTCAACACCTAACCTTCAAAACAATTGGAAGTTCATTGTCTGTACAATATTTCGTACGGCTACTTTAAACAGTCTTTTACACCAACATGCAGTTTTATCCCGAACTTGAAGAAATATTGCATATTTACCTTCAAAACAAGACAAATATCACTGTCTGCAAGATCATGAATTTAGATGACATTAATCTTTTGGATGAATTATTTGGTTAAAATAACAGTCCACATTACGATATATTTTTGGTTGATGAAATATTTTGACCTTCTGAAGATGGTTAACATAAGAGTCGAAACCTATCATTAATAAAAAATAGTATTGCTAACGACTGATACACTTTGTTCTCAATTGGCGCGCTGTATTTCCAATCTCCTCCTTTTTCTTTTGGCGCTCTAAGGCAAAGTAATCTAATACATATAATTCTATTTTATCGTAAGAACTCTACTGGCCCCCCGCAGGTACAAGAAGGCTATAAAATATTTAACTGGTAACAATACAAGTACAGAAAAGTATATGGAATGTGTAAGTACTAACATAATTAAAATGGAGAACGACCGTTCACATTTGCGGTAACATCAGAGCTACAGAATCCATTAATGCCAATGAATTTACCTACAAAATTATGTCATTCTACAACTCATCGTTTATGAGCTATGACGCCATAAAAACTGAGACGCGAGGGAGACTGCCGCATGCCAAGGTGGAATGGCCGAGCGCTCTAATGCGCCGACTTACGGAGCGCGCGGTTCCTCGCCGTCGGATGTTCGAGTCCTCCCTCGGGCATTGGTGTGTGTGTGTGTGTGTGTGTGTGTGTGTGTGTGTGTTATCCTTAGGTTAGTTTAAGTTAAAGAAGTTTGTAAAACTAGGGACTGATAACCGCAGTAGTTGAGTCCCATATATTTCCAAACATTTACACATTTTTGAACTGCCGCATCATTTTTGTTCGCATTTTACGCGCTGCCGTACCGTTTACCAGATTGCGATGAAACTGCGCACGTTTGATCTGCAAAACACGAAGTAAGTCTGTAACTAAGCAGGTTCTTACCTCTATTGCTTTCTCGTTCTCGGTCTCACTTTTCCGGAAACACACGGTAACCAGGAACACTGTAATCAACAGGCTTACTAGCACAATAATAAATAACACTTGGACTTTTGGTTTCAATTACGTTTAATACTTTCCTAAGTGTCTATTTAGCTATAATCAATCATCACACAAGGTTATTTTCTATAGTCTCTAACGCATTTCTCAAGACCGTTCCATCCTCCCGTCTTCCCGCCTCGCTTCGTAGCTTACTGTTCCCTTCACTTGTATCCTTCCGCCGGCCTTTCCCACTGGTTTTCGTACAGTACTTTTACATAACAGGAAAATAACTCATACTTTATAATTTACTTATACTAATTTGCTACATTTTTCTTAAGCTAATTTAAATTGATATTGGACTTATTTTCTACTATTTTCAATATAAAAACATGATGTTAAATAGGTAGGAACTATTTTATGCGTAATGTCAAAACCCCGGACGTCCCCTTCCTTGATCTAAGTACCGTACGAAATTTGAAAATATTCCGTTTTTTCATTCACATATTTGAAAACTCGCAATTGATTTAAAAACTACTTTAGCCTGATGTCTTTTAATTAGCCCCTTTTTCAATTATGAACATTCACAAAAGTAGCAAAACTATGATCACAAGCCCTATCTGCTAACTTACACTACCCCCCATTGTTTTCATCAATTAGGTATGGTACATAACTAAATGGTTAAAACAATGTCAAAGAAAAATTAGTCTTAGTTATAAACTTTTTTGAAAAATAAACATCACATTGAAGGTCAAATTACCTGTAGAAGACCCCTCAAAATCCCTAATTATTATCATACTTCATACAAAAATCCAAACTTATGGGAACTGATCACTATTAACTTCCTTGATAACATGAAATATTATAAAATTACACTCATCACCACTCAATAAATTCTATACAAAACACCTGACAAAATTATATTAACAGTTTTGACAAAATTATTAATATGCCTGTGTCAGGTACTTCACCAAAACAGCGAGCATAAAAAGAAAGAAAACAACTTCCAGTCCATGGCATCTTGTCCTTTTCTCACTATCACACAGTAGGTGTGTCCAAAACTTCACTGCACTTTGGGTTTCAAACCAGTTCATCCTTTTTGAGATATAATGAAGCTCCCATGGTGTGCCATGCAAAATTTACAAGAAGAAAAAAAACTTTACTTTAGTAAAAATAACTAAACACTGTTACCTAACACAAGGAAGAAAAAAATGGACAAAATTACACATATATGTCATGACTCTAAAACAAATTGACACTTACAAAACTGTACTTAACTATCTAAATTACAATATATTTATTTAGAAAAAGAAAAAATGAAAGCTGTCCCTCATAGTGTGATACTTTAAGTTGTCCAACCTTTTTATGACTCAGTCTATTAATCAGCTCCTCAACCAGATCAACCTTTAACTTCACATTGCCAAAATACAAAAACCATTATTACTAGTATTAGTAGTTCTTGTGACTGCTATGCTTGACAGGAGAGGAAACTTCAAAGTTGTGCAAAATCCAACCATTACTAAGTCCCATCACTCTACATTTACATTTGTCATGTGTGCAGCTACAATTCCCATCATACCCTTATTTCATTTCAACGTCAACAAACAGGTGTCCATACTTGCCAGATGTTACCCCCATACCTAGTCAGTTGTGTATTTACGTCCCAGTGTGTATCCTCTTATTCGTCACATAAAGTCCCCACCCAAAGGGGTACCTCACCAAATTCTTCCAATGCAGAAAGTTTCCTAACCCCCAACTCACATCTCTCCATTAGTCAATGAATACACTCTCTGGCAACAACTTCATCCTCAAAATGTATTTTATTGACTACACAGCACAATACCAATTCAATATTCACTTAACTTCTCAATTTATAGACTTTTTCTTTACTTTGTATCTAGACCACTGCCCTTGCATATCACATTCATACACTAAACTTCAAATATTTTAATCATTCCTTCAAATAAACTTTCCTCATTCTATCGTCATAATTTAGTTGTCCCAACCTCAGAAAAACCTCTTTCAATGGATCCTCCTTCAGTAAACATCGGACCGGAAACCTATAAGGTTTCAGATCAGTAATATTCTTCAGTCCGTATACCCTATTTGACTTTGTATAGACCAACTCATAAGCATTTTCATGAGCGATCCTTACCACCTTGAAAGGTCCATGGTAGATGTGTAAGAACTTCTTTATCTCATCATTTAATTTACTGGATTTCTCTTTCTTCTTCACCAACACCAATTGGCCCAATTGAAACTTGGTAGGTTTTACCCTACTGTCATGTCTTTGTTTCCTTGCCCCTGCCTTTTTACTCATTATCTCTTTAGCTAATTCCAATTTCTCGTCCTGAGTAAGTTCACTCGACGTCGGAAATTCAACTTCATCACTGATAATATTGGTCGGTTTAATCCCAAACATAAGCTCGCAAGGTGCAAAACCGGTTGATTCATTCCATAAGTTATTGATGATGCTTTCAAATTGTTGTATATGGTTTGCCCATGCTCTGTGTTTTTTATTGCAATAGGTTCTACAAAGTCTGTTAATTTCCTTCATGACCCGTTCGCTCATATTACCTTGGGGAAGTAGGTTGAAATCCTTATGTGTTTGATTTTCTTCAACCCCATGCATTGCACGAATCGTTCTGAAATGAATTGTGGTCCATTATCAGACAACATAGCTTCTGGAACCCCTATATTTGTGAAATAGTCGGTATCTAATTTCTCTATAATGGTCTTAGTATTAGCTCTCTTAATAGGATACAGTTTGACATATTTCGAAAAAGTATCCAACACTACAAATATGTGCTTGCAACCCCCCGAAGATGTTGGGAGCTGGCCTAGTAGATCGACTGCCACTAATTCTTTTGGTTTGGTGGGTAGAACAGGATGCATCAAACCATGGGATGCCACAGTTGTAGATTTTACTCTTTGACACTTGTCACAACATTCTATCCTTCTCTTCACCTTCCTCCACATGTTATTAAAACTGACAGTTTCCTGCAACTTAGCTATTACCTTCCTTGTTCCATAGTGCCCATAGCTTTCATGAATCAAATCATTTAGTTTGTCTACATGTTGTTCAGGGAAACATAGTTTCCACTCTTCCTTGTCCAAGGTTTTCCTCCTGAACAAAACACCCTTGCTTTACTTTTGGTGCTTCCCCTGAATTGTAATAGTCCTTAACCAGTTTCAAACTTGGATCCCCATTCTGCTCCCTCCTCAAATCCTTGCAAATTCTCCTAATATTTTTTTTCTTCTTTGACCCCCTGAATGTAAAATAAACGTATACCCTCATCTGCTGTTTCCCCAACGTCATCTTGTTTCAGTCCTATAGGCATTCTAGATAAGGCATCGGCTATTATATTGTCTTTTCCCTTAATGTACCTGATTTCTATTTTAAATTGTTGCAGGTAGAGAGCCCATCTGGTTAATCTTGGGTGCTTCAGCCTACTCTGTTTCAGAAAACTCAAAGCCTTATGGTCAGTATATACCACTGTCTCATGTCCCAAGAGGTAGTTTTCAAACTTTTGAAACCCAAAAACTACTGCCAAAGCCTCTAATTCTGTTACATAATAATTCTTCTCATGGGAGTGCAGGGTTCTGCTAGCAAAGGCAATGGTCCTATGTTCCAATTCACCCTCCGTCTTAACCAACTGAAAAATTTCCACTCCCAGACCGCACATGCTTGCATCCGTACTCATACCAAACGGCAAGGAAAAATCAGGATGATGTAGTATTTTGCTTTCTGTCAATTCCTTCTTTAGTTTCTGAAAAGCTACCTCACACTCTTCAGTCCATTTCCAAATGGCATTCTTTTTTAGCAAGTTACTTAAACAAGGTTGATTAAAAGATTGATCCCCTACAAACTTTCTATAGTACCCAAATAAACCGAACATTGATTTCAAGTCTCTTTTATTTCTTGGTGTCGCAAAATCAGCAATGGCCTTTAGTTTCTCAGGATTAGGGTGGATACCCTGATTGTTAATCTTATGTCCCAAAAATATAACCTCCTTTTTTACGAACTCCGACTTCTTCAGATTCAACTTCATACCCCCTCGATAAACAGCATTTAACATTTCATTGATATGTTGGCAATGTTCGAACCAATTTGAATTTGCTACCAAAATGTCATCCACATACACTGTCACTTTCTTCAACAATTCATCCCCCAAAACTTTATCTAACGCTCTTATAAATACACACACCGATAAATTTAAGCCGAAAGGTACCACACAGTAATGGTATGATCTGCCTTCATGCAGAAAAGCAGTGTATTGTCTAGATTCTTCTGCTAACTTTATGTTCCAGTATCCACAGGTTACATAAAAAAAGACAGATATTTTGCTCCATGAAATTTCTGCAATAATTCATCAATTTTTGCAGGTCTATCACCCTCTCCAATCACAATTTCATTTAACCACCGGGCATCCAACACTACTCTCACACTTCCATTCTTTTTCTTCACTGTTACAGTTGGATTGTTGTAACGACTGTTTGACCTTTCTATTATACCCCAATCTAACATTCTTTTTATTTCTCTGCTGACAACTTCTTTTCTGGATACAGGTATATCATATGGCGTTCTGAAGAATGGTGCATGTTCTTTAATTTTTAGTTTACATTCAAAACCGTGAACTAACCCAGGCCTTTCTGAAAATACTCTCCTATTTCTCATCAACACCTCTTCCAAGTCCTTCCTCTGACACCCGTTTAGGTGCTCTACTCCTTCCACCTTACTTCTTATATCAGTTATGGTTTCTTCTTCCTCAGTTACAAAAACACGGTTTTCACCAAAAATACACCGCAAAGGTAAATCTATATCTAGCTGCTGTTGATCACCCATTTTTTCCACAAATAACACATTGAACACTTCACCATTCTGCTTAAAATTAAATTCCCCACAAGCAAAATTCATATTAACTTGATACTTTCTCAAGAATTCAGTTCCCAGGATCATTTCAATACTAAGGTCTGGTATCACATAAAGTTTACATTCTAACACTTGACCAGCCAACTCAATATTTATTAACATTTCTTGTTTAATGACTTTTGAAGCTTTCCCTGTAGCCCCTACAATTCTCATTCCAGACACAGGTAACACAACCACTCCTTCCTTTTCCTGGACATATTCATAAAACTTTTGGGATACCCCATTTATTTCACTCCCACTATCCAATAAACATTTTACAGACAGATCTCCCACTTTGACAGTGACTACAGGATGCCAGACCATCTATTGTTCTGTTACTTCTCCCTCTTCAAACAATAAATCCTCACTAACCCTTTTTCTAGACAAGTCCTCTAATAGATCCTCAAACTTTTCTTCCACTCTGGTAATGTGACATACAGTAATTTCTTCTTTTTGTTTCTCTGTTTCCCCCCATTGTGTAATGTCCTCCCCCACTACTGCTCCAACCACCTTTTTTATTCTAATCAACTCATCATTGTCATCAAAAGTACATTCGATCATTTCCTGATTTCCGTCTTCCTTCTCATTCTCCCCTATTAACCCCTCTTTGGATTTGGAATCACTGCTCTCACCCTCTCCATTAAACATTTTGCCAATTACTTGATCCCTTAATTCTTCTTTAACCCACAAAGATAAACATCTCACCTTTTTAACAACTCCCAAAAGTTCTCGATTTTCATTGGTATCCAAATATTTACTTACAAAATTCTCCCCGTCCCCCATGTCCACAACACCACTAATTTCTTTTCCGTCTTCCACTCCCACTTCTTCTACAATCATCTCCCCACTACTATCTTCTGGCAGTACATCACCACTTACTTTTATATCTGACTGCAACTTACCTATTACATCACTATCCATTACAGACTCATTTTCCTCCACCTTGTTTCTCTCTTCTGATCTAGATACCCCTTTTTTGTTTTCTATGGCTATCATTTCATTATTTCTACCGACTACCTTATCTTCCAGAGGACCAGTTATTTCTACTAATTTAACTTTATTCCGTTCATTTGGTTTATGTCTATTTACTACATTACAATGTCTATTATTATAATTAATGGTTTTCCCGTGACTGTGTGCCCTGTTGTTTACCCATGGTTCTTTTCCGTGCCCTGCCCAGGTTCGAACCCCAACCTGCCCTTTCTTAGTTTAAACGGTTTTGACCAACATTTCCATTTTCACCATATTGTTGACCTCTGCCACTTCCCCATTCATTACTACCCCCATCGTGTCCATTTACTCCCCAATTATTACTTTGATTCCTGTACTGATTCCAAAAATGCCAGTTATTGTTCCGTTCTTCCTGATGGTTTCTTTGATGATTACCAAAATTACCCCCATTATTGTGTCTTGGCCCCCAATTATTCCTCTGATTAGCCTCAAAATCACTTCCACGGTTTCCTTGACTGTTGTTCTGGTACCCACTTGTTCCACGATTCCTATTATTATTCTCATAGTATGTTCCATTTGTTTGGAAATGATTCTGGTTTTGTTCCCCAATCCCTGAGTAATTTCTCCCCTCTATCCTTTCTACTTCTTCCAAATAATTTAGGAAGTAATCTACATCATTCTTTGGAGCTGGTAACAACATACCCCTAATTCTTTCAGGCAACTTGTTTATCAAGTTACCTATCAGTACTGGTGGAGCCTTCATTTCTGCACTCAGATATTTCGCTTTTCTCACCCATTCTTGACAAAACTGCCTCATAGTGCCCTGACATGAATCATACGTACTACCACTGGTAAAAGCTTGCAATAACAAGTTCCTCTCCCTCTGTGACCAGAATTTCTCTATATATTGCTTCTTGAAATCTTCCCACGACGTACATGTCTCTGCCACATCAGCTACCCAACTATACGCGTCTCCCCTCATATAACCCTTCATATACTCTATCTTCTCCACATCACTCATGTAATTGGGTAAACTCTTAAATTCCCCCAGAAATTCTACTGGGTGTATTGGTCCAATTGGCTCAAAAACATTGAACACTTTATTAAGTGTTGGCCCCAACTGAGTTGTCCCTAAACCTACCTTACTCACTTCACTTTTCACAGTCTCTTTCACTTCTTGTTTTATTTCACTCAACTTGTTATCAACAGAATTTTGCACTTTCTTCATTTCCTCCCCCACAGCAGCAACACATTGTTTGTTTACCTCTGTTTCACTTTCGATTCAAAACTACTGCTGATCTGGTTGATTTTACCCTCCAGCTCCTCATAGTTATCTGAACAAAACTTAGCTATCTGTAATTTATTATCCTCGCATTTTTGAGAAACATCTTTCATTTTACAAAATGCAATCACATGGTTTTGGCCTGAGACACAAGTCCCATGGAATTTCCTTAACATATCTTTCGCTTCTAAATCTACAGTGCGAATTTTCTTATTACGAGATTCCTCCACAGTCTTTATTTTTTGATCTAGTTTTATCAAATTGTCATTAATGACACCAATCTCTTTGAACATTGTTTCCACTCTGCGGTTTGTTTGTTCTACTGTGCCTCTGATATTATTCATGTTACTGTTCATATTATCGTTCATTTTCCTCAAAAATGCCATTATAGCATCATCCCCTCCTATAGCACTACTTTTATTTGTCTCATTAGGTGGACCCTCAGGTATAGAATTTGCCCTATTACAACCTGCATGCTCTGGTCCATAACCCCGCGCATTTTCAACATTAATTTCAGAATCGTTAAATTTAATTCTGGTGCTACATAACAAATCAGTATTTCTCCCATTCCTGCCCGGTTCAAATACTGCCGGCGAAATCGGAGACACTTCGTCACTAACTAGGTTTACTCTCATTACACCGATAGATGATGCTTCTCCACTAGATTTGAAACCGTTGTCTTCCCCCTCCCCATTAACATTAACAATATCATTTAATTTACACGTATTAACATTATCAACACGCTCCTCCTCGCTTTTGTCAAACAACACTTCATGTTCAAACTTATTTCCTTCCATGTTGTACACTTTGAACATACGACAAATATTTACGTGATATGACAGTGTTTATATACCTATTCTTAGTTGTTTTCGTGCGTTGTTGCTGACATACTGCTGTTCCCTCTTGCGTGGCGCCGATCAGTTGTTGATCCAGTTCTTCAAAAACAATCTGCTAGGCCGCCTCTTCGTAGTTTTGCTCCGCAACCCGCTGATTGGCTGCTGATCCACGACGGTCGTCCGTTGTCTCCCTTCACCATTGGTCCTCGTTAAAACTTATTCCCGCTATGACGCCTTTTTCAAAGTTCAATTAATGCTTAAAACAAAAGTTTACAAAATTTCAAAAGTCACTCGTACTCTGCGCGTTCACTGTTTTAACGTTGCACCCGCTCTTGCCACGTGCCTGTACTTCGTTAAGTCTCACAAATGCACTGTGATACGATTTCTTGCAATTGTTCTAAAGTCTCGTGAGCTCAATCATAGTGTGAATATCGGAATTGCACAAAATGATCCTCGCCCGGGGCACCAATTGTAACTAAGCAGGTTCTTACCTCTATTGCTTTCTCGTTCTCGGTCTCACTTTTCCGGAAACACACGGTAACCGGGAACACTGTAATCAACAGGCTTACTAGCACAATAATAAATAACACTTGGACTTTTGGTTTCAATTACGTTTAATACTTTCCTAAGTGTCTATTTAGCTATAATCAATCATCACACAAGGTTATTTTCTATAGTCTCTAACGCATTTCTCAAGACCGTTCCATCCTCCCGTCTTCCCGCCTCGCTTCGTAGCTTACTGTTCCCTTCACTTGTATCCTTCCGCCGGCCTTTCCCGCTGGTTTTCGTACAGTACTTTTACATAACAGGAAAATAACTCATACTTTATAATTTACTTATACTAATTTGCTACATTTTTCTTAAGCTAATTTAAATTGATATTGGACTTATTTTCTACTATTTTCAATATAAAAAAATGATGTTAAATAGGCAGGAACTATTTTATGCGTAATGTCAAAACCCCGGACGTCCCCTTCCTTGATCTAAGTACCGAACGAAATTTGAAAATATTCCGTTTTTTCATTCACATATTTGAAAACTCGCAATTGATTTTAAAACTACTTTAGCCTGATGTCTTTTAATTAGCCCCTTTTTCAATTATGAACATTCACAAAAGTAGCAAAACTATGATCACAAGCCCTATCTGCTAACTTACAAGTCACAGTCCATGTAAAATTTAGTGCATGGCAGAGAGTTCGTTACATACGAACTTCGACAAATTCTACGATTCTATGCCGATCTTGATGAAATTTTGAACACTTAACCTTCAAAACAAGACGAACATCACAGTCTACATACGACTTCATATCGTTCATGGCGGAGGGCGCCTTGCAATAAACTTACGACACTTGGCTGATCACCGCGAAAGTTAACATAGATATAATTTATTACACATGGGGGAGGCAATAGCCTGAGGAGACGAGGAGAAAGGGGATGGTGGAGATGAGCAGAGAGATGGATATTAGGAACAAAGATGAGGTGATGAGATAGAGAGAGAGGGCTGAGAGAAGGAAATTGACAGAGAGAGAAGGAAAGAGACGGTGGACAGTGAGAAAAGGGAAGACTGGAATTAAATAAATACCCGAGCAACGCCGGGTTTACAGCTAGTACGAAATAAAATCATCATAACTTCTGAACGGTTTGCGTTACGACGTTCAATCTGTACAGGTGGTTGCGGCAAGACGGATCTCGAGCCAATCGAATTAGGAGAGTGTTTGATGTCTTGAAAGAACACTTGAGAGACGCATTCTGGCTCTGAGGCCGTTGGCATGGGCCTCGATTCGCCGTCATTTTCTCTGGATCTGAACATATGCGACTTCTTTTTCTGTGGCTATATTAAGGACAAGGTGAACAGCAAAAATCTAAAACCACCGCTGACCTGAAAGCAGCCTTTCAGGATGTCAACGACAGCTTCGATATTCCAACGCTTCAGCGGGCCTTGCAGAATAGTGACGTTGTCACCGTTTGCTCGTACAGGAATAACCTTCGATGAATCCCCAGAGGCCTGCAGACAGGCAACCCTTTGACCCCACTCACATTTCGTTTCTTCTCTAGCACATAGATACTACAGCGGCATTATAGCACTTTTTATCCAAAGTTCACACTTATCCGTCGCAATGGGAAGCATTAAAGACCATAGCCAAGGGGATGAAGGGTATCAGCCCCCCTCCCCTCCCTGAAATTATGTTGTAATGCTTTACAAGTTAGACATATGTGTCCTAATTTACAGTTGCGTTTTACTGTCTGATCCCCTTCCAAAACAAAATTCTTACTAGGGCCCCGAGAAGTAAATACGTGGTTACGGGGAAGTAGCTCTATTATTGTGTTTGGCAATGTACTTGCGGCAGAAAATTACAATCCAACACAAATATAAAAAAATATTTATAATTTTCAGCAGACTGTAAAGAAATGACAAGGACAGTGCTGATTATAAATTGTACCATGAACCATAAACTCATTTTTAGAAAATCTTGAAAGTTAAAAGAATCTACGAAAACTGAAGTCAGTCAGCCAGACCAAAATACCCGACCGATTTCCTTCATTTTTGTTTTAAGCGAAAGGTATTCATCAATATTTACATAATCTTGCCTTCATTTCTCATCCGCGATTTCTTTTTGTATATTTCTTATGGGGATATCCTTGCTGTAAACTAAAGTCAGTCGAATCGTAGAATGTAGGCTTTCACGGCCGGCGTCTCCATTAATTAAAACTTCCGGGCTAAGTTGCCGTGGTCCATCCATAAAACTTCTAACTCCCGACGTTTCGTTGCCTACTGCGGGCAACATCTTCAAGGGTCAGTCGGTCAGGCCGTTCTATTCGACTGATTTCCTTTATCTTTGCTTTAAACGAAAGGTATTCATTCGCAGATTTGTCATCAAGTATCAGAATTATCTTACGTCTCTCCATCCTTTACTTGTATTCAAACGCGGTATCCTTCTGTCATTGCACTGAATATTTTAATCGGTTTATTTTACGACATCTCCGGTTCTAATTAAGACACGTGGATCTTTTTTACCTAACAGTACTCAGCGGATCAAGTTCTTTTATTTCGCTTTTAAACAGTTGCATTGATTGATTCTGAAGAAAGCTAAGCGTAATCATTCAACTTTACTTCCATTTTTCGCAATATTTTTTTGTCATTCCACTAACGGTGCGAAGTATTCGCACGGGTCCTCTACATTTAACAGAATGAGACTAGACAATTATTATGTTTAATCTTAGAATAACAATACATTATTCTAAATAAAAACCATTAGTAACTTTAAATACCTGATTATTTTAACTCAATAGTATGGGTTTAGATTATGTGTGGAACACAATAACGGCCAGAGATCCGCAAAGTTTACACTTTTACAAAATTTCTGATAACGTTTTACCCTTGTTGTGGCTCTATTTCCCTTTTAAAGCACTCAGTTTGATCCTGAGACATTAATGTCGTTTTGTTTTTGTTCACATAAGCTTCAAGGAATTTCACAGGAAATATTCACACGATTTATTTAGTGTCGATTCCTAGTCTTCATGGCTTGTACAACATCCCTTTGTTTCATTAATGTGAGAAAGGACATTCCTTTCATTTTTAAACTACTGATACTGGTTGAAATGCTGACGAATTCGTTGCTAAGACAGAAAATTTTATGCAATTTCCGGTGTGTTCCTAAAGTATTTTATCCGTATTTGTAACAGATTTAACCTTGGCAGTGCATTATTCAACAGTAAAGCGATCCATTTTTACAAACCTACGTCTCTACGTGACAGCTGATTAGTATCGAAAGTTGCCAGCGGACCACTAACAAAATGACGCCTAATTTAAACAATACAACCTATACACTGACGAAATCTCCCGCAGCACAAGTCATATTACCAAACTCTAGTCTATATTATAATTTTTCCTGCACCGCGTGAAAATTCGTGAATTTCGCCAGAAGTATGAAAGCCATTCGACCTCCGACACCGTCCCTCGCTCAGGAGCAGAGAAAAAGTTTGCAGGTTCTTCAAAGACCTGTGACGAGGCAATGGTCTCTCTTCTTCTGTTATGGTGGCCCTCTTTAGCATATTCTTGAAAAGGAGGTCCGCTCGTAGCTGGGGGCTTGATGCATTAAGTGCTCACTTTCAACGGCTCCTTTTGAAGTCGGAAACGAGTTCCTCCGCTTCTCTTTGAAGCAAGTCTGCGGTCGCCTCTTTCGCTATCCTGGCTACCCTCACCACGTAAGTTCGCGGATACCACTTCCATTTTAAGTGTTTTTGGATACCAGTTTTCTTCTAAACCGTACCTAAACACATCCATCTTATCTTGAATTCACTCAGAGCGTCAAGCGATGCGCCGACGGGATTTCATTATAAAATAAATAAATAGACCTGCTAGTTGAACATGGCGGCGAGTGTAAAAGCAACTAGTGAATCTCCGCGAAAAAAAGGTAATTTCAGTGGTATAAAGAAAGCGTGTGTAAACTGTAAGGATGAAATTTCAAGGCTAATGGAACGCAACTCGAGTCTACAATTATTAATCAGTGCCAGGGCCGGCGCAAGGCACGTGCGGCCGCACAGGGCGGCACTTGGCGAGGAGCGGCAAATCTGCCGCCAAGGATTACCATGTATTCATCACCAAAAAAGAGGACAGTTCATATAAAAAAGAGGACACTTTATCTTTAAGATAATGTAATTAATAACTTTATTAATGAACCATGTAAAACTACTACAAACTAAAACAGTAACCCTGTGTGGTTGTTGGGAAACGAAATATTATGAACCTTGACAGTTTATTCCTCATCACTACTCTCAATTGTCTCATTCACTTTTGAACCAACTATATTTGCTGGACGACAAAATCTCTCTCAAGAGCTTTTTTTTTTTTTTTTTTTTTTTAACAACGCATTTCAAATGTTTGAAATTATACTGTACACATACAGTATAATTACAGTATATTTTAAATCTATTCCTGTCTTTTGTACACTGTGTGTTCACAAGAGAAAACACAGGTTCTGTGTCGGCATTGTGACTAGTTATAGAAAAAAAAGAAGTCTACAATTTTCAGTACTTCAGAATAACTAACAACACCAGATGACTGACTTAAATATGCACACCACACTTCAGCTGCTGTTATGTTCTGTTTCCTTTGATAATCTTTTTAAAAAATTTATAAAATTACAAAGGTGATCGGAGCACAATGTATCATTAATTCTTACATTCGTTTGATCATTCTCTTGAATGATTTGTATTTCTCCAAGAGCACATATTTAACACTGACTTTCTCTTCGGTGTTATGTTATATTTAAGATCGTAATTTGTTTTGAAGCAAAAGGTTGCCTACGATCTCGAACACACAATACAGCTTTAACCTAAATCACAAAGTATATCAAAAGCAACACCACAGAACGTAATGTAGAAGACAGAATGCACTGGGTGAATACAGGATAGACACCCAGGTTCCTTCGTACAGAAGATCCGAATCGTTTGCAACTGTCAGACGCATGCAGAGTGCGAAATTGTGAACGGCAATTTCACTCTCTGTATGCGCGTAATAGTTGCGAATAGTTTCGAACTGCAGTGCAAATGAACATGTTGTCGCCAATAATTTTTTTTTCTCGGAACCCAAAAAAAGAGGATATTTGGTAGAATTCCATAAATACCGGCCGGACACACTTTCTTGCCTCAAAAAGAGGACATGTCCGAGAAAAAGAGGACGTATGGTAACCCTACTGCCGCCCCCCTTTATTTATTTATTTTTTAGGTTAAATTCAACATACATGCTCAAGAGGGGATTCAAAACCAAACGTCGGACGGAGTGGCTTCGGGAACTGTGGCATGGCGCCTCGACTACCTGCCGGCCGCCCCTGTTGAACAAAGGGAGGGAGGATGGCTAATTTCTTCCTCGCCACCGTAGCAGCACCGTCGTGTTTACGGCGAAGGAACAAAGAGGGGGGGGGGGGGGGGAACAGGCCAGTATTTCTTCTTATGGGTGGAGCTTTTCCAGCCTGTTACGCGCCTTGCGTTTACTCACAACTAATTTTGCAGAAGACATCTAATTTGAAAATTCTAATGCAATGTTCGATACTGCGATTGTTTGTTAAGCGTGAAGCAATTTTACTAAACCCTTCAATGGCAGTTTCCGAGAGAGATATTCTTCCTGCTTTATGGGAAAAAACCGTTGAACATTACTACAGTCAACTAAGTCCTTCAGCTACAATGGCTAGAAGTATTCCGAATGGGTAAATATGCTGCGAGTAATTATAAGGGATAAAGACATTGTTTGTAAGCGCGGCATAAGTTGAATTTCGATGAATTTTTCAAAACTTTTGCTAACCGTTTCTGAGTGATAGTCTGATGTTTTGGTTTATGAGCAATGAAACACCTGTCTGCGCCTGCATGAACAACAAACTCCCGTACTGTGTCACTTTGACAGCATTTATTTACTGTATACTGTTTTCCGTTGAATACATTCTGTTCACGACCACTGAAAATTGTGCACTTAGTGTTAACTAAGTTCTTGCCGCGCAGGAAGGCGCTGCAGTCGTGGACTGTGCGGCTGGTCCCGGCAGAGGTTCGAGTCCTCCCTCCAGCATTGGTGTGTGTGTGTGTGTGTGTGTGTGTGTGTGTGTGTGTACGCGCGCGCGCGCGCGTTTGTCCTTAGAATAATTGAGGCTGAGTAGTGTGTACGCTTAGGGACTGATGACCTTAGTAGTTAAGTCCCTAACATTTGAACGTTTTTGTAAATTCATAAGGCTTATTAAAATTAGCTAGATTTCTTCAATCAGGTTTGGCTCCATTCTTGAGATGTTGCCCAGCGACTGTTTTGTACAAATCTATAGAGAATGTCACCAATCAGTCGCAATTTTCGTTTTTATTTTCCAGATCTCCATAGATTCAGGGCACAATGTGACTATTCTCATGACGGTTCCTAGACAGATATGAAAAGTAAAAACAGAAATTGCGATTGATTGATGACATTTCCTACAGATTTGTTTAAATAAAATTCCACAAATGTTTTGCAGAAAAAACGAGGGGGCGGCGGAAATTTAGCAGCTAGCACGGGGCGGCACTTGCGCTTGCGCCGGCCCTGATCAGTGCTCTACAACTGGACATAATGAATCTTCAATCAGAAAAATCCGAGACGCTGACGAAGAAAGAAGACCCCACCATTGCACATACAGGGCAGAAAGGAAACAATAAACAGCTAGTTCTAAGTCAAAACAATTGTGAAAGCTCAAAGTGTAAAAACAGAAAAACTGCAGTGCAGCAAACTAGCCAAATCTGACTGCATAAAAACTGTGTTGCGTCCGCCATTGAACATTTAAAGAACACGCCATCCGAAGTAGAAAAATCGGAAATGACTCGTCAAAAGCAAAGAAGCCGTTACTCATTGAAAGGTAAAATCCAACAAAATCTGTGTATTAGGCGACAGTCATGGCCGCGGACTTTCGCAGCATTAACTGGAAAATACGAATTCAATGCTACCGGGTTAGTGAAGGCTGGTGCTCCATTCCGTGAACTAACAAACCTAACAAACTCAAATTATGTAACTAGTTTGACGAAGGACGATTTTGTTGTGTTGCTAGGAGGATCAAATGACGTCTATAGAAATAAGACTTTCAAGGCTACTACGGAACTGAGAAAATGTCTAAACAACTAAACAAATGTATTTGTTGTGAACATCCCACAGCGTCATGATGTACCGAGTTGGTCTTGTGTGAACCGCGAAATTACTCTGCAAACATGAGTTGCTCCGAAACATGCAATGACTTCGGGAATGCCCATGTTATTGACATAAACAGTGTGGAGCGAAGGTTCTTCACAGCTCACGGTCTTCATTTAAACGCAACAGGGAAGGAAAAACTCGCCGAAAAAATTTATACTCACATTTCACGTGACAAAAACGTAAATGGTACCGGTAAAACTGACAATGGAACGCATATTTCAAAGCGTTTTCAGCAGACAGAAAAAAAGAAAGAAAAAAAAACACGCTTCAGTTTGAAATTACGACGTGGCGTAAACCCAGAAGACAAGAAAATAACAATCAGGACACAAATTACGAGATGGTTCTAGCCACAGAAGACGGAAGTGAATGAGTCACAAATTTTGCAAGCTTCAAAAACAACTTCGTCACTCGATCGTCTCCAAGAAACAGAAGCCACAGCACCTGAAGAACCACCAATGATAGTTTCACCACTCGATCTTCACCAGGACGCAAAACCATTGCACTAGAAGCAAGTCTACAACAAAGGACAGTTCTACCTGTAAGTTGTAATGTAAGACCTAGGCGGAATACATCCAAGGAGGAGGATTTTTTCTATTCACCTTTGAGAAAGATGAAAACCTAATATTTCCCAATAATGCTATGTCCAGCTGTTTAGATTCATATGATCCTCAACATCAAATTCCAACTAAGATAGCAGGAAATCCTCAACAGTGTACAACACAACCTACCAGAGAATCCATTAGGCCTAATCTAAAAATCTATGTTCATAATGTACAAAGACTCAAAAGTAAACTAAGTGAGTTAGAAATTTCATTATCAAGTGAATGTGATCTGTCAGACACACAAATGTTATGCCTTAACGAACATTTTATGAGGTCCTTTGAATTAGAGAGTGTTGTGATACCTCACTTTAAACTTGTAGATCACTTCTCAAGGGCGTCTAGTAAATGTGGAGGAACTTGCATATTTGTCAAAGATAACATTAATGCTATACCCATAGATATCTGCACTTCCCATAATATAGAAAAAGAAATAGAACTGTCAGGTATTGTGCTTCCAGACTTTAATGCCTATTTAATAACACTCTATAGACCTCCCGATGGTAACATGAACTCCTTTTATAAAAATCTAGCATCAGTAGCAGAAAAACTATGTAAAAGAAAGTCATATAGGATTCTAATATGTGGTGACTTCAATATAGATTTCCTCACAGAAAATCCAAGTCATCTAAACCTAAAAAATGTAATGAGTAGCTACAACCTCAATCTGATGGTGAATACTCCAACAAGGATAACAAAACACAGTATCACTTGCCTGGACCAAGTAGTCAGCAACATAAATTGCACTGTATCTTCTGTCAAACTAGGATTCTCAGTCCACAATGCACTAATTGTGTGAGTCAACTTGCATACAAACGAAACCAAATGCAATAAAACTGTTGTACAGAGTAAAAACTTCAATAAAAACCACATGCACACTTTCCTCCAAGATATACAGAATGAGAACTGGCAAAACGTATATGAGGCTCCGACTGTAGACAGTAAATATGAAGCTTTTTTTGGAAACCTTCTGCTACTACTTCAGTTGTCACTTCCCCTTACAAACTAGAAGTATCAATAGACTTAAGAAACCCTCCAACTGGTTCACCCCTGGAATCATCAAATCGTCCCAAAGAAAAAGAGAACTTTACAACATTAGCAAAACTGAATTAGGTAGCAGTGAAGAAATTCAAGAAATACTTTAACGTAGGGTCAAGTGGGGTAATGGTGAGATACATTTTAAATCTTTTACGATAGGTGTTTACACAATGAATTATATTTTCTGAGAAAAGCATTATTATGTCAACATAATTTTCAGTGTGCATTTAAGGGGAAAGCATGAAAAATTGATATAAGTGTCTCATAATTACCCAGCAAATGGAGCAATGATGAGACAGCCATGGGGTAATTATAAGACATCTCTGGTAGTTTGAGGAGAAGAAGGATGGGAAGGTAACCATCAGACAGATCAGGGTCTGTTCTGTAAGGTTACATCTATGAGGAAAAAAACAATTTCCAGTATGATGGTTCTTTAACACAACAATTTGGACTTCGTTTAAGGTAAAGCAATCAGCAATCCGAAGATTGGTTTGAACACCACAGTGCTTTACTAGGCATGGTCCTGTTTGGAGGTGGTATGCCGTTGCCTTCCTCCGACCTTCGAACTGACTTACCCAGCCAGTTATAGGGGGACCTACAGTTCAACGTGGGTTCCGAACCACGGTGCTACTCGGTATTTTTCACGTGAGCAATACTACCAGAGGTGAAAGAAGTGCAAAGTGACAGATAAAAATCCTAAAACCTGGCGGGGATCGAACCCGGGACCTTTGGATTCATAGTCTGACACTCTACCACTGTGCAACCGAGGGGTTACATAACCATAATTGAATCAAATGTTTTCTTAGTAAAATAAATGTAAATAATGTGCATTTATGATGTTGAACTGTATAAAAAAATTGTGGTACCTCCTGAGTTATAGCATTTACAAACAATATAAAATGGAAAAAGTATATCTACACCTACAGCTCATACACATTAACAGGCTTCTTAAATGTGTACTTCAGCCTGTCACCGTCCTGATCAATTTTTGGTGTAGGTACTTTGCCAAGAATATCCTTCACATCATTTTCTTTCGATTTATAAGTATCCTTCTGTACTTCAACATCTATCATTACCATCACTTCTACTTCTACACTGTCAAAAATATTTTGAATCACATACAAGAATCGATAATTTTCAGATTGCCTTTTCCCACCCTTGAAGCACACCAGAACATGATTACCACAGCTATATGACTGCAAGTTTTCCATTTGTATAAAGTTGTCTTCTTGTTCTCCAATAATGTCGACATCATCTATGCTATCGTGACATTCTATCTACTGTTCTTCCTCCTCCTCGTCATCGTAATATTCAGTAACTCTAGATTTCTTTGGCTTCTTTCATTCTTCAATACTGGCATTTTTTTTATCCTTCAGAGTATTTACTTTCTCGATGTGATCTTTATATTCTTCAGAAGTAATCACTCTGGCATGGACATCTATTGGCCCACTTTAGGTTACGATAGTAACACTAAAAGTGGGCCTTTGCGATCGTCTTTCGACAGCGCGAAATGTAAATGAAAATAACGGCTTAACCATGCATCTGACACGAAAATTAAATAACCGAATTTGTAGAGGAGAAAATTCTCTACAAGTTTGCTCTCTTATTTTTTTTTTTCATATCTCGTAACGTTTTAGAGATATTTGCAAAAATTAACGGTGATTTTAGGATGTATGTATGTCTGTCCGTAACGTGTTCCCTGTTTTTAAGACGAACCGTTCAACCGATCAGCACCAAATTTTGTACATATAATTGTAGGCCGCCAGAGACCAGAACCTCCCTTTTCCAAATTTTTCGGCCAAAAAGCACGGTAGTAATACCAAAAAAATCCGTTTGTCATATAATTGTAATTGCAAACGAACCGTTCATCTGTCACGAAAATTGAATAACCTAATTGGTAGAGGGGAAAATTCTCTACAACTTCGCTCTATTATGTTTTTTTTCATATCTTGCATCGTTGGAGAGATATTTGCAAAAATAACGGCGAGTTGATTATGTCTGTCTGGCTGTAACATGTTCCCACTTTTTAGAACGAACGGTTCAACCGATCGGCAGCAAATTTTACATACATAATTATTGGCTACCAGAGACCAGAACCTCGCTTTTTGAAATATTTCGGACAAGAAATAAGTTAGTAATACCAAAAAAAGCCGTTTGTAATGTAATTTTAATTGCTAATAAACCGTTCATCTGACGCGAAAATTGAAAAAAACTAAGTTAAGAGAAAATTCTCTGCAACTTTGTTCCCTTACGTTTTTTTATGTGTTGTATCGTTTGAGAGATATTTGCAAAAATAACGGAGTTTTGACAGCCTCTATTAAATTAAACCAGCCGTTCGCAATGTCACGTGACATTCGTCACCCAGAACTGTCTCTGGCATACGCCATCTTGCGTTGCATATTTGATGATTTTCTTATTGTAACTTACACATTGTCATTTCAAGGCAATGGCGCACTGAAGAATTAACAAAAAGACGTAGTTCTTCGCACGATAAATGATAATCTAGTGTCTACAAATGCCATATTAGGATCAGTTAACAACAGCCTCAATCAGTGGCGTAGCTAAGTCACCAAGGGCCCCGGGGCAAAAATGACATTGGGACCCTCTTTAAACTAAAACTATGCAAAACTACATCAGTTTCTTACCACCCACTGGAAGACATAATAAGGCAAACCTAAATACTATTAAGTAACTTATTGTGTGTCACGCAGGAGATAATTTTAATTGTACTATCAAATATAATTATAACTGTGAAAGTTGGTTTTTGTTATGCTTTCACGCAAAAGTTACTGGGCGGATTTGAATGAAATTTTGCAGAGGGATAGATTTGGACCTGGGTAGGACATAAAGATAAACGACCTCTTGGGATAATTTCCGAAGTTGCTCCATACTAGGTGATTGAAGCGCAGGCATAAGCTAGTAAAAAATAAACAATGAAGAAGTATTACTTAACCATGGAAACATGGCCCCCTGCCGCGAAGCAAACCGGGAACAGTCAGTCCGCGGTGACAGCAGGCGGACTGTTGTCAGTACCGACATCTCACTGTCGCTAAACTCCTCGCTGTTAGGTCACTGCTCCGTACCGATCAGCCTAATTTCGTTGATAGCCCAATCAAAGAAGGAAAATAGGATGGTTTCAGAAAAGAAAGTTGCCGGATTTATTTTGATAGAATACTTTGGTTTGAGCTGTGCCCCTACCATGCTTCATGAAGTATATATTGTCTGGCTAGGAAAAAGTAATAAGTAAAATAACTAAGTTGACATGTTCGCTTATCATAGTGGCAGTGGGGTACAGGGTAGTGTCTTGAATGCACGATTTACTATTGTGATAAATTAACCATATTTTCTCTTCTTCTTGCACGAATTTGAGTGCAATTGGTTACAGCACGAAATTGGGATCTATGATTATGGAGAATTCATTACACAAACAGTTGAATTACCATAATAATACCGTTCTGTAGTAATACATTGTAGAGACTTCATATTTAAATGTGGTCACACTGTCTACTGTCAGACACTGTGCTAGTAATTCATCACCATTCAGAGGTTGGCAGGCACGGCAACTCCGACTTCAACCGACAATACGCTGACGGTGGCAGGGTCCACGTCTCAGCAGAAAAGCAAAGGACCTTATTTTATATTCTGGCGTGCGAATAATTTTTGGATTTCACTTCGTGTATTTGAACTTTTTGAACCCTGACCAACAAACCTCAAAGTCGGAAAACCTTCATTCAACTAAATTATTATATACAGAAGTAATTGGCGGACATGAAAGTGTTCAAGGATCTACGGTAACTTTTTTCGAACGTCGTAGGCCAAGGGGCCCCTTGAGCTCGGGGGCCCCGGGGCACTGCCCCGCCTAGCCCTATGATAGCTACGCCACTGGCCTCAATAGTATGAGATTAAAAAACGCAATTCTTAACTGTTAGCTGTAGCGTAGTGGGCAATGTCTTAGACTGTGACACTGAAGGTCTGTGGTTTGGAACCCGCCAGCACCTAAATTTTTTTGTTCCTACAAGGGTTTCAGACATTCTTATTAATTAATTTTTTTATTATTTCGATTATTACTTTGGTCCAAAATGTTTGCATAAACTTATAAAACAACAAATCTAAAGTGGGCTGTAAAACACGTCAGTGCGATTTTTTCTTCTTTTTCCACTGGTCTTACTAGTGCGTTTGATTTTCTATAGAAGCAGAGACTCAAAATTAAAAGTTACGAAGAGAGGAAAAAAAGTTTTTGAGGCGAAAACAGCGGAGGTCTAGGGGGAAAATTTTCTTTCCTTTTATTTGTACCAGATTCATTCAATGGTAATTGCTATGTGAAGTAGACATTTGCATATATATTTATTAATTATAAAACTTGATTTTGTGCAAATATGACTCTGAAAATTTGTGCTGTCTCATAATTACCCCCTTTTTTTGCTGTCTCATTTATGATTAGGTCAATAAGGAATATCACTAACCTAAGTACACAAATAACAATGTATCATGCTCTTTTCTACTCAGTTCTTTGTTACGGTATAATTTTTGGGGCCACACCTCTGAGGCAGTAAAGAAAGCTATTAAGCTACAAAAAAAGGGTAGTAAGAATAATCATGTTTAAAAACAAAGGGATACATGCAAGCCATTATTCAGGAAACTAAATATCTTGCCCCTACAATGTCAGTACATATTGGAAATCCTGTGTTTTACCAAAAAAACTATCAATAATCTGGAAACAAATATGGACTACCACCAAAACCACACTAGATCCAATACCTTTTTAAGATTACCCTCCCACTCAACAAAATTATATAGTAATGGTGTTAAATATATGGGAGTGAAATTATTTAATCACCTTCCAGAAACCAATAAAAGAAATTCAGGAAATAAGCAAATTTAAACGATCAGTGAAATCTCTCCTAATGAAACACTGCTTCTATTCAGTTCAGGAATATATGGAATCAAAGATGTCTTAAGATAAACTGCAGCCATCCCTCCCAAATTGATAGATAGCATGCAATCATCCTTCACAAATACATAAACATTGTGTAAAACCACAGCTTGATGTACCTACTGGATCGAAGTAGAAAAAATTGTAATTAAGTCAATTAAATTAAATAACATTCTGTATTATGCTTCGCCTCTGTAATTAGCTTTAGAAATATGTTGTATGGTACTGATTTACATTGCTCCACCTCTGTAATTAACTTTAATTATCTGAAAAAATAAGTTTTATTGTACCGGTACTGATATTACTTGTATTATAATCAACACAAATGTACTGTAAGCTATGCCACTGTATTGACATATCCCATATCAAGTGTACAATCTCTTGTACAAATCTGATTTATGAGATAAATAAAATAAAAATACCAGAACTTGTTTCAGTACATGTAAAATTTTGACAACGGTAATCCGACTGGAATGTCAATAATGGAGGATAGATAACAAGTTACTGTAATGAGGCTCACTGAGCTGCTGACGAGCATGAAAATTAGACAATCACACTCACACAATCACTCAGACTAGCTGCAATGGCCGGAGGTGGCGGATTTGTGTGTATACTATACACTGTATAGGCCTAGTTGTCTGAGTGATTGTGTGAATGTTTCTTTTTCTGATGAAGACCATGGCAAAAAATTTAAGTTGTGTGAATGTGATTGGCCATTTTTCGTCTGAATCCATTCTTCAGTTTCCTGACATCGTTTCACAATGAAGCCAAATTCGTTACGGTACCGAATCTTGTAGAAATCATCTTTTGTCTAGAAACATTTTATTGACTTCCCTTTTTTTATAACATGCGACTGCAGCTATCTCAGATAGACTATCAACCAATTTAGGGGACGCACATTGTCATTTTTGGTTTAGGTTATTGTATGATGTATGTTACCTGTTGCAAAGTCTTCCTATCGAGTTTGCTGGAAATACAATTTCTCGTGTTTTGATGTCACACCCACTAAAATCGTGGACTACGTTACTCCCAAGTTCGTTGGCCTAGTGTAGCAACAGTGACTCCATATTTGAATTGAGAAGTTGTCTCTGTTGCAAATTATAATATTTATTTCTCTTGTAAGTTATACATCTCCACACTCGCTCTCCTTACCACTGTCCATTCACAGTTTTGTTTTTAATTCTTTGACTTCCATTTTAGGAACTTTTTGTTCCACCTCTTATAACACTTGACGATGCTTTTGATTAAATCCTCAGATTTTATCCAGTCCAAAATGCTGAGCATCGTGTGCTTTTACACCAGTGCCATCCAGCTGTCCAACTGTTCTGATGATGCGCCAAAAGCACGAAACATTAAAAAGAAATAAATATTATAATTTGCAACAGAGGCCACATTTCTATTCAAATGTGGACTGATCAGCTTTATATGACGGTCCAGATCACTGAAGTTAAGCATTACCGGGCTTGACACGCGGGGTCACTCAGCTTTTATTAGGAAAACTGAGGAAATACCTGAATGAGTAGTAGTAGTTTCATCCTCGGAATTTGACAAACAACCAACAGGGTGGGGTGCTGACCACCACATGCCCTTCAGTCTCATGTCCACCCACGTCCTCGTTCTCGGACCTGCTTTGATAGTAATTATGTATTAGCAGCTATTACAGTTCATGACTGTACTTAAAATTGAGTGTGAATATGTATTGCTTTGCGTGTATTAAGACCAGAACATAACTGAACGGTGTTTCCTGATCGCAGGTTGGATCCACACGATGGCGGAGCGGCTGAAGGTGCCGGTGACAAACATCTCACACTCAGAGTCCTACATAACGGCGCTCTACTTCACGTGCTCCAGTCTCACCAGTGTCGGCTTTGGAAACGTGTCCGCCAACACCAGTGTCGAGAAGATCTTCAGCATATGCACCATGCTCGTTGGAGGTAAGTCGTCAACAACAGCTGCCTGTCATGGATTCAGGCCAACACGCCTGAGTACCACATGTAATTACGTGATAACATGCAAAATGTATGTGAGTATTCTGTGAATAGTGTTACAAACTTATCAGAACAAATATAATTTACTTGTACTCGTCTTCAAAGTATTGTCCTTAGTCACAGCACATATATAGAAAAGTGTGTAAAGTTGATGAAAAATGTCTTTTCTTCTTCTTTTGAAATGACTGATTAAATGATTTCATGCCAATATAGACAGATGTGTAATTCAGATCAACATTTGTAACATCAATTCTCATGTGCCTTAGGGATGGGAGATATTTAAAGTGTCTATTAGGACAACACTGTTACTGAGTCGTGCCTATTAAGCAAATAATATGTTCCATGCTGGATATTAGCCTATTGCATTTTAAATCAGTAGGATTCACTTGACAAAAAGTGAATTTCGGCCATTCATCTTGTTGTTGGATATCAACAAGAAAACTATTGTTTCTATTAAAGGCTTTCATACATCTTCATACATACTCCACATGCCACCATATGGTGTGTGGTGGAGGGTACCTTGCACCACTGCTACTGTAGTCGTTTACTTTCTGGTTCCACTTCCCATAGAGTGAAGAAAAAACAACAGCATATATGCCTCCATCTGAGTTCTAATTTCTCTTATCTTTGTGTCCATTACATGAAATTTAAGTCGGCGGCAGTATAACCATTCTGCAGTCACCTTCAAATGCGGACTCTCTAAATTTACTTAATAGTGTTCCTCAAAAAGAACACTCTCTTTCCTCCAGGGATTTCCATTTGACTTCCTGATCCATCTCCATAACACTCGCTTGTTGATTGAATGTCCCAGAAACAAATCTAGCTGCCTCATCTGAATTGCTTCTGTGTCCTTCTTTCTACCAATCTAGTGGGGGAATTGGACATGATAGTGTTCTATACACAGTGACCTTTACATCTTTCTGAAATTGTCCCAACAAACCGAAGTTGACCATCTGCCTTCCCCACAACTGTCCTTACAACTTTATTCCAATTCATTTTGCTGTGCAATATTACTTCTAGATACTGGTATTTAAATGATACAACCATTATAGTACTAATAATGTACCGGTATTTGAAAATAATGTTCAAATTTTTTTAAAGCTTATGGAACTCAACTACGTGGTCATCAGTCCCTAAACTTACAAACTACTTACGAACTAGGACAGCACAAATATCCATGTCCGAGAGGGGATTCGAACCCCCGACCTTTGTAGCCATGCATACAGTGACTGGAGCGCCTCAGTCCCCTCGGCCACCGTGGCCAGCTGAAAATAATGTGATTGCTTTCCACACTCATTTGCATCACCTCACAGTTTTCTACATTTGTAGCTCATTGCCATTCATCACACCAAGTAGAAATTTTTTCTAGTCATCTTGTATCCTATTATAGTTACTGAACAATGACACCCTCCCATACAACATAGAATCAATAACAACTAGTCTCAGATTTCTACTCACCTTGCCCATCATATCATTTATAGAGATAGAAAATATTAGCATCATATCATGCTTTCCTGGGACACTCCATTATCTGTGTCTCTGACAAACACTCACTGTCAAGGATAACATACTCACACCCATCACTTAAGAGGTCTGTGAGACATTTACATATATGTTAACCTGTTCCATACGCTCAGGTCTTCCGTAGTAGTTTGCAGTGGGGCATCATGTCAAAAAACGTTTGAGGAAACATGGAATATCCAGTATGTTTATTACCCTTCATGCATGGCTTGCAAGATATTGTCAGAGAAAATGGCATGCTAAATTTCTCATGAGTGATAGCCTAGATAACTTTCTACAGCCATGTAGAAATAATTAGAATAACTGCTTTAATGCTTCTGTGTCTGCTGTAATCATGTCTTCACAATTGCTAGAAGGGTGATAAATAGGGTCTGAGCAATACATTTAAAACTGGTTCTTAAAATTTAGTAAATAGGTTTCCATGGAATAAGTGACATACCGGTATATCTTCCGTCAGGCTTTTCAAGCTTTCCCTGATGTCCTTCCCTGATTCAAACAAATATGTGACCTTTCATACCTTCATTCTTTGTACACATTCAGTATCTCCATTGCAGTTAGTCCTGTTTGGTGTGGGTTTGATACAGTTGAGAAAGAGTGTAATATGGAATCAATTTTGCTTTTGTTTTTCTACCCCCCCCCTCCGCCCCCCTTTTTTTCTGTATTATTCCTGAGTGACTGAATATTAACTTTGTACACATTCAGTATCTCCATCGCAGTTAGTCCTGTTTGGTGTGGGTTTGATACAGTTGAGAAAGAGTGTAATATGAAATCAATTTTGCTTTTGTTTTTCTACCCCCCCCCTCCGCCCCCCTTTTTTTCTGTATTATTCCTGAGTGACTGAATATTAACTTTGTTACCACTAACAGCTTTTACATATGATCAAAGTTTCTTTGAGTTTTCTGCAAAATTGTTCAATAAGATTAAGCTACAGTAGTCATCATAGGATTCATCCATCATGTCCTTGACAGACAAATGGTTTTCATTCAACATCTATGTTTCACCTATTTCATCCTGATAGAAATGTCAATGTGTTATTCACATACATAAGCAGAGCTCCGCACAGCTCTAGGCATGTTATCCATTCTTAACCTCAGTTCTCTTCTCACACATTATGCGAATGTGGTATGCTGTAGAAAAATAAAGCACAGAAATTTTACAGGTATGTGTATAGATACACACTGTTCAGTACAGCCCATTCAATCAGCACTAGCTATAACTAAATAAAACTTATTTGTTATTACCTGAGATATTCAATATGGTGCCAAATGCATCCAAAGCAAAAAAACTTTGGTTATTTGTTGCATCATAATAGTGGAAAAATGTAAATGGATCACTGTGACCAAAGACAAAACAGCCTTCTGTCTGGTTTTCCTCAATGATGTTCTTCATAGAAAAGAGAAATTTGAAAGCAACAAGAATTAATGTTGAACACTTGCTTTTATGTTAATGGACACATTAATATGCTGTTAGTTAGATCTGGTGTAGCCCTTCATAAGTTGCTTAAAAGACCACAAGTTCATCAGTTTTAAATAATGTGAAGCTGTTTCCAAAATGTTTGTAGTCTGACTACTTTAAAAAACATTCAATACCAACCATTACCCAACTAACCAAATCAGTTTTGTGTTAAAATATCATGCTTAACACTGACACATACTCATAAAACTAACAGAGTATTTACAAATTTAAACAGATTCAGGAAGTTGTAGTTTGAAATTGCTATCTTAGCCATTATATCCTCTTGTTAGGAGACAAAACACAAGGAGTGGAAATACAACTTGTCATGGCATAATGCTTACAGAACAAAATTAATGAAGTTTGCAAATATCTGCCTTGAAAGGTTCCACTGTATATCATTTAGCTGCTTTTATGTATTATTTTATGCAGACTGATCATCAACAGGATCTCAAGGGAAATTCGTTATTCACCAAAAAGATGACACACTCTGCCACAGAGAGACACAATGAATAGACAATAGAAAATGTGCATACATTCATATAACCCATGTGCACAATTATGTAGCCAAGACCACTGACTCTGGCTGCCCCAGCCAGACTTGCCAGCATGCTGCCTTAAACAGCAATATGGAGTGAGATGGAAAGCGCATGATGGCAGAGATTTTTGTAATTTGTGTTTTGTTTTGATTATCTTCACTCGGCATGTCATCTTTATGGTGCATAACATTTATTCTCTTCATAACAACATTGTTGATATTCCAACTTTCTTGTTTCAATTAATAGATGTCAAACAAATATTAATATAAATGTATAAAGGTGTAAATATGTTGAGTAGAAGAGTTTTACTAGTAGAGCAAATAATTGTAAAAATGAGGTTCATTTGATAAGTAATTCATTTTGATATAAAAGAAAGCATGTTGTCTAAGATAGATCCAGGTTCAAGATTCCTTCTTGAAAGGGACTTTCTTAAAGACCCTTGAAATAGTCATTGGCCTTTTTGATGGAATCTTCATTGCCCTCAATTTTTTGTGTAGACAGGAAAGTTTCAATTTTAGGAGTAAATAGAATTCTGAGGGGGTCAAATCAGGTGAAAAGATTGGATGTGGAAACAGTTGAAAGAGAAATGTTCAGTTTTTGCTGAGGGAAATGGCTTGAGTGTGCTGGTGCATTCTTGGGATGGAGCTACACTTTTTCTTGCCATTCCAAGACATTTAACCCTTTAATGCTCAGAGGATAATTTTTAGCCACTACATTTATCTCTGAATGGGCAAATTATTTTATTGTATTTATTTATTCAGAGGGATTGTTTTTGGGGAAATTTAATTCTTAGTTACTCAGGGTACTATAAGCTGTAATTTTCTGAATAATATTATTCCTAATTTTCTCAGTGTTGGATAGCTTAATATTTGGCTACTGTTCCCATAAACTAACACATATTAAGTGGTTAAATATATAGACAACTTCTTGTGAATTTGTCATTACTCATATTGGTTACTATATTTATTCAGCACAAAAAATAAAAGTGTGCTTAAACCACACAATTAGTGGTTCAGAACAATGTCTCTTAACACCACAATGAAATTACTGCTACACATGAAAAACAACAAGTAAAAATAATCCTGAAATGGTATGAGAGGTGTTCAAACAAAAAGGTACGACATGACACTGTGGGTATAATTTATGTTTTCATTCAAAAGTAATCACCTGAGGCCTATGCACAACTATCCCACTGTTTAACAAGATAGAGGATTACCTATTACCATAATTCCTGTGGATGTGACAAGAGCCAGTTATCTACTGTGTACTTCAGTTCATTATCTGGATTGAAGCACTTTCCTTTGACATATTTTTCTTTATAGCAGATCAAGCAGGTGGAAGTCACAGAGTGATATGTCCGGGCTGTAGTGTAGATGCTCAATCTCCTCCCACTCAAACTTGGCCAGTAGACTGTGTGACCCTGGGGATGCACAGATGCACATTATCATGGAGCAGAATCACTCTCTCTGTGAGCAGCCCAGGCCATTTTCTATTGATGGACTTATGTAGGCTACAAAGTGTTTCATAGTACACATCACTGTTAATATTTTTTTTTCTTGTCTGAGGAATGCAATGAATATTGGATGGCAAAAAAGACAGTGAGCATCATCTTGCCTGCTGAGGGCACAGCCTTGAATTTGTATAATAGGTATAAACTTTCATGGCTGGAAATTACGATTTTGCTAAAATTTTCTGGATTATTATGCTGTGGTCTTGTTGATCTGTTATTAAAGCCAAACGTTTCATCCCCATCTGTGGAGGACACTCTTAAAGGGGGGAACATGGCTCTTTTGGATGTCTAATGCTCACCCTGGCTCACTGCTGACTGAGGTGTAACATCAGTGTTTTGAATAGGTGCGCCCAATTCTTCATTGCTGATTTCCGTTGCCCATTACTAATATCGTCCCACAATGATAGACTGTTACATACATTACTTTGTTAATATCAGAATCCAGATTTCATTCCCTCATCCATCCTACTGAAATTATTGGTGTGATTTACAATTTTATAGACTCTCTGTACAGTCTTTCATGATACCCATTAGTGACTGCCAAAATCTGAGTTTTATCAAATTGATTAAGATGGTTTCCTGGCTGAAAAACATGTTCATCAACAGCTGATCCATCAATCTCTCCCCTTCTACAGTTACACTTGTACTCTTCTAGTTATTCTTTAACTGTGCTTCTTTTTGTACCCACATACACACCTCTACAGCTAAATGGGATCCTGTAAATTCCTGATTTTTCCAGCAGTTGGGAACCATCCATTACCAATTTCAGGCGATTATGTATCTTCCGAATAGGTTTGTATATTATGGCGACATTCCATTTAGACAAAATTTTACCGATGTGGTTGGTGATTTCCTTAATAAAAGGCAGGAAGTTTTTTAATTTCACAGGAACCTTTTCATTGTTCTGAATTCTATGTGACAGTCTCAATGTTCTCCTTATCTCTGTGGAGAAATAGCCATTCTTGAGTAAAACAATAGTGAGGTGTTTAAAGTTTGCATGGAATAGTTCCAGTTCACATTGTTCCTTGTTCTATTTACCAATGTCTTTATTAAGCCCAACTTTTGTAGTGGGTTGTTATTTGAATCCTGATGTAGGTAATGGGCCATGTGTGTGGGTTTCTGATAAACTGTATGGCCCAAGCTGCTATACCTCTTTTTGAAAACTCACATGTCAAGAAAATTCAGTTTTCTGTCTGCTTCCTTCTCCAAGGTTAAATGGAATTCTAGAATTAATGCCATTGAGGTGTTTCAGGAAATGATCTAGTTTCTCTCTGCCATGCCTCAAACAATAAATTTCTGCTTGGAAAAATTTGAGGAACAGGCACTGAAAACAGCAAACACAAAACCTGTCATTTTGGTTGCATCATGTAGAGCAGAAACTTTATTGTTTGAGGCATGGCAGAGAGGAACCTAGATCATTTCCTGAAACACCTCAATGGGATTAATCCTAGAATTCATTGTACCTGTGGAGAAGGAGCAGACAGAAAACCTGAATTGTCTTGAATGTGAGTTTTTCAAAAGAGGTATAGGCAGCTTGAGGCCGTACAGTTTATCAGAAACCATGTAAAAAGACTGTGCCTACACCAGGATTCAAACCACCACCCACAACAAAATCTGGCATAATAAAGATGTTGGAAGCATAGCAAGAAACTTCTGTGAACTGGAACTACCCAATGCGGAATTAAAACACCTGACCAATGCTTTACTCAAGAATGGCTATTCGTCCACAGAGATAAGGAGAGCATTAACACTGCCACATATAATTCAGAACAATGAAAAGTCTTCTGTGAAATGTAAAGTCTTCCTGCCATTTTATTGAGGACATCACCAACTGCATTGGTAAATTTTTGAGAAAATTGAATGTTGCCGTAATATACAATCCTATTTGGAAGATGCAGGATCACCTGAAATTGGCAAATGATAATCACAAACCACTCAGGAAAGCTGGAATTTACAGGATCCCATGTAGCTGTGGAGATGTATACATGGGTACCATAAAAGGAACAGTCAAAAAATGACTAGAAGAGGACAAGGGTGACTAGAAGAGGAGAGATTGACGGATCAGCTGTTGCTAAATATGTTTTTCAGCCAGGAGGCCACCTTATCCAATATGATAAAATTCAGGTTTCGGCAAACCTCAACCAGATATGATGACAGACTGTACAGGGAGGCTATAGATATTGTAAGACACCCAAATAATTTCAATAGGATGGAGGAGGGCATGAAACTGATTGCAATCTGAATTCCGTGTTGAAGAAGAAATGAAGGTAACTGTCTTCTGCCAAGGGGCAATATTAAAAATGGCAATCAGTAGTGGTGAATTGCATGTGCCTATTCAAAACATTTGATTTCGTACCTCTGTGTGTGAGCATGCAGAAACAGAATTCGGCTGCAGTCAGTACTGAGCCAAGGTGTGTATCAGACATTCAAAAGATCTACGATCTCCCTTCACTTTGATGACGTCTGTTCATTCGGAACAGATGCCACATGTACATATATATTATGCCAGTGACAGGCAATGATCCTTTCGTTAGTGGGGAGGGATGGGCAAGTTTGGAGCCCTTACTCTTACAGGAATTAGTACAAAGTGACTAGGAGTCTGATTACAGTGGGCAGGGTAAAGCTGGAAATTTGTGTCTGAAGCTTAGGTAGTCCTTGCTGGTGCAGTGATCACTGTGTCCCCAGTAGTGAATGAAGTGGTCAGCACAACTGCCTAGAAAGCGGGAGACCCAGGTTCGATTACCGGTTGGGTACACATTTTCAGCTTTGCACATTCGCAGTTGATATCATATATTCTGTGAATGTGAAAGAATAACAAATGCAGGATCAGAAGTGGCATGTGTTCTTCTGGAATAGACGCCACATGTATATGCAGGTGTTTTTGGTTTCTCATGTGTCTTCAATGCTTGACTGCCTCACTTAAATTTGTTGACCCAGAGTCTCACCATCTCTTAGGAAGGGCACAAGTCACCCAATGTAAGTGCTATCCTTTCATGGATTTCTTTCACATTTTCAGCTTCTGTGAAAAATAAATGGATAACACCATGAATTACAATTCTATCCTTTTTCCACTCTGACTCACATACACTTCAAGTGAGTGGCCACCAATGAGCCAGAGTGAGTGTACCTTGCAACAATGAAACTTTAAATTCATATACAATGATATTGATGTTGTTATTGTTTAGTATGAGAGTCAGGTTACTTATCAAATGACCCTCATAGATGTTAACTAAATTATGACAACAGAATCAAAAGGAAATTAAACAATGGGTTAGTATGATAATTTTTTGTAGCACAGTATTTAAAGTCAATTACTATTGTCAGTATATGGACTGTTTACATCTGTGCAGCTTTGATGCATGCTGTCGTTTTTGGAAATGTGACGGCTATCATTCAGCGAATGTATTCCCGGAGATCCCTTTACCAAACTAAATGGAGAGATCTTAAGGACTTCTTAACTCTTCATCAAATTCCAAAGGAAATGAAACAACGAATGCAGGACTATTTTCAGACAATGTGGTCTCTAAATCATGGAATTGATATACATGAGGTGAGAGAGGTGTGTATGGGTGCAACAGGTTTTAGTCAATAATTTCAATATTTAATTTCTGTTTGCACCCAATGTAGATTAGTTAACAAACTAAATGCTAATTCTGTTTTGAGTAATATTTGTAACACTGTAGTACTAAATATCTTGTTTCCATTGTATTACTTCTCCAATGTTTGTAGAAAATTCAGAAACCTTGTTTTGCTGTGAGTAATGAAAACTATATGGTATGGTAATAACTGCATGTTACAATATGTTTCAGAAATCTGATTTTTTAAAAACCAAATTAAAAAATTAATTTTTTTTTTAAATGCTTTGTTTAACATTATTTCATCTTCAATGTTTAAATTTATTTACTAACATACTAGATAGGTACTTTAGTAAGGACATTAAATCTTTATCATTTTCTAGTTTATTGTGAGAGCTCACAAGCTAGTTCTGTTGTAATGCCTTCACTAAATATGTTGTGTTACTACATTATAGATCTTTAATAATATTAAAAAAACGTGACTACCAAGTAAAGTCTTTTGGTAAAACATTGAAAATCTTGGCTTTTTGGTATAATAAATTAATTGAACATATTATCCCCCCCCCCCCTCAAGATGATAAACTTTTATGTCAAGAAATGTGAGTCGTTTTTAGCCACAAATGCAAGTTTATGTATACTTGCTTAAACTTCCTGTGCATGCTTATTTCTGATACTATTCAGAAAATATCTCTCACCAAGGAACCCTGGAAGAATATCAGTACAATTAATAAGTAAACAGAAGTAATATCAATGGTTTCAAATCCAGAAATGATATTATCAGACAAAGAGCCTATTTAGCAACAAACTTTTTTTTTTTTTTTTTTTGAGGTGTCACAAACACATTTGAAAGACAGACACACAATTTCACTACACCACATCCTACAGCTGCGTGTATTCTCCTTGCTACTTCCATGGGATTTTCAACAATTGTTATAGATTACATTTCCCATAAACTACTTATTTTCAAACAACTAATTCAACATCTTTCACAAAACTCAATATTAAGCAGTTAAATTGTATCACATAATTTTCTAACATACATCTTCAGAATTTAAGATGTAATAAGCCAAAGAGATACATTATAAGTCAATTTTGTAATACCATGAATGAATTTTTGCACTAGATGCTTTATGAAATCATCTGTTACTTTTGAAGCTTCTGATAACTTGGTAAGTAATCTTCTACAACTGGTAGCAACAAGCACTGAGGTATAGTGGAAAATATCTCTCCCACATACTGTTAAAATAAGAAATTCATTTTAAGATTATGACAGACTTTACTTCTTTGAACCAATCACATTGTGAGTATGCTAGAGACTAACAAAAGAATTAATTTTAACCATTTTTCTTTTTATAATTAACTGTCAATAGTTGCACAGTAGTAAACTTTTTATTATTGAAGACCACTATGTCAGACATTTTTATCAATTGTCAATCAACTTATAATTGATTGATCTGGCAGATATTCTCCACAGAGATTTGAAAAAATTATTATTCGAAAGACACAGAGTGGCTAGCCAGTACTTAGCTCAGTACTGCCAACAGTAACACCAAAAGGACCTACAGTTGGGCCAAAATACAATGATCCCTGGCTCCGCCTACTGCGTTGGGAGACTGCCCCAGCCACTGAATGCAACCATGTTGCCAAATAGTTAGTTCGCTGCTGGACAGTATAGCTAACAGTAACTGTTATCTGACAGAACAGAAAAGTTTTCATTTAGTTCCTTTAAAGTCTTTACCAAATTTTTGCATGTTTCTAAAATTAAAATTCTGGGAAGTGTGCAAATCAAACTCTTTTGAAAGATCGGCCTTCAGGAAACCTACTATCATATACTAGCATGTATAGTGCATTGCTCTATGATGATCATGAGCCAGCAATAAACTTCTAACTGATAACATGTACAGGACAACTTATGATGTTTTTAAGGAATTTTTATTCCTCCTACAGTTATTTAGTCTCTGCATCTCAGAGTCCAGAATCAATGATATTTCACTCTTCAGACAAACAAAATCATTTAAATCACAGGAGAATATACATCACAGAGACAGGTGCATTACCATAGCAACATGTAATTTTTATTACCACTTCATCAGTGCATTAAACTTAAATTTAGATCATACATCAACAGTAGTATAACCTGTAAAAGATAATGAAAAATTACTCTGTGCTTATCTCAAAAGATGTGGTACTACTAATGAAAGTATTTTACTGGTCCATGTATGGGACATCCATAACAATCTTTGTATCCTATCAAATTAAATTTTGATAGCTCTTCATTGAAAGGAGTTATAAAAAGGCAAATCTTCACACATTACTTTGAAAATATCCTATTATCTGACACTTGTTGGCTACATAATTCTTATGATAATATTTATCACATTATTCACCTGGAAAAATTGTCATATAAAATTCTATTTATTCATTGTCATTTTTATTTGAGCCTGACTTTTTGTGTAACTGCATGTTAGCAACAGTCTAGTACAGCATGGTAAGTATTGTTTTTATACACCAGTACTTGACATGTAGTTTTTTAATCAAATTAAATTTTAACCTGTATTTAGCAACACAAGGATTATGTTGTAGTTAGAGAAGTATATTCTTCTTCCAGTGTAGCTTGAAATTGACTGTGTTATTTTTTTAACAAGTTTACTACATTTAAATCCTAATTTGTTTTCCATTATGTTTCATTATTTAGCTATATCTCAGTGTATTTTATTAGTCTTATCAATTATTTTCAGCAGTTGCTTATGATAAAATACCTAGCCTTAATGATGACATAGAGTAATTATCATCTAATTTAGAAATAAGAACCAGAGCACTCAGTTGGCTGTCATATTGAATGTGTTATAAACCTGTTGGTACTCCATTACTCTAAAACTATTATTTCCGTGTGGTAGTCATTTTAATACCTGTCATACATTTTAATCTGTTAACATTCTCTACACCAACTGGTTCCTGAATGTTCATCGAACAATTGAATGCCCAGGTTGGAATATCAACAATATTTGAAATGGGTAGAATGTTACTTACTTCAAAGACTGTTCACATAAACTGTCAACTAAAACTAGTTCACACACACACACACACACACACACACACACACACACACACTCGCATTAACAATTATACATGCACATCTGAAATCGCTATACCACTCACAATGGAATGGTCCATTACATTATGTCAAAAAATGCCCTTGATTTATTTTGTTTTCTTTGATTTTTTTCTAAACTTATAAAGAATACATGAAAAACTATTAAACTATTAAAAGGGAAAGCCAGTATTTTTTAACGTAGATAGTTATCACTGTCTTATGCCACCACCAGTCTGCACCCCTAATCACCAGGGTTGACACATGGTCTTGGCTAGCTGCTCACAGCTAAATACACTCACAATGCAATCATAATTTGCTGAACTGAGTTTTTCAGACCAATAGCTCACAAGAACTACTTGCTTAAATTTGCACATTTAATCTTCAGCAACAAAAAGAAAGACTGGTTTATAATATTAACTCCAACTAAGCACAAATACGATTTACGGTGGTTTCTTCACATCTAACCATGACCAGATTTTACATAAATGAATCTATCAATTTTTAGATTGATATTACAAAGGCACCCCCCCCCCTCTCTATCTCTCTGTCTCTTGCCATAACCTAATTTTTCATTCGTTAGTGTTCTGAATCTCACTATGATTATTAGAGATTGAGCTTTTACTGTATTTCTTACAACAACAGGGGAAAATAGCCATGGTTATTCCAAAGAATCATTTTCCATTCGTGTACATTGATCTGGATGACCACAGGAAACTGATATCTGCATGACCTACCTGAGTGCTGAATCCCGGTCTCTCACATGCAAGATGAGGGGTTCAGCCACTACAATGCTTGGCTCAGACCCTGTGGAGATAAGGATGACTTAGTATTCACTGAGTTTTCTTCATATTTTGCACCTAATAGAAATTGTATTTGTGTGAGTTTCTAGAAATAAGTTGCTGTCTGTAAAATAAAGACAGAGAGATGAGAGAATTGTTACTGAATATTTCCTGTAATTTTCAATCATATTTCAGAATACAGCAAAAATGAGTGGGTATATTTGATGCACTGTTACAGTTGATACTTGGCACCTTTGTGTATTGCTCACAGTTTTCAGCAGCTTATGCAAAACTGAAACAGAAGAAGCTTGGACACTAGTATCTTCTGTATGCAAATGTACATGTAATGAGTTTTTATGTACATTTTGAAAGTGTATAGGTGTCTATTTGTCTTTTTGTTTAAGCAAAATAGATGGTCTGCATAGCTAACTGTGGCATGATACACTGGCTGGTGCAGAACTGTGGTCATGTGTACATGAGTTGTGTTTACATGATTGTAATATGAATATGTATGTGTTTGGGGGGGGGGGGGGGGGACATTGGGTAGTGGATTGATGAGGGTTTGTTCCTTCATTTTCTGAAGAAGACTTTGTCAAAAGTCTATAAGAACAATCTTTTCATCATGGCTATTATGACTAAGCATCTCACAAGCAGCATCATATACAGTACTTTTCAAGTCCACTAAATTGACTCATGTTTATTACAAATAATGTTACAGGTTTGGAGCAAGATTAGGAACACCAGTACATGTGTGTAAATACACAGCAATCTGGAAACACAGCCCCAAACACCACAGCAATAGCATAGCACCACAGAAAAGTAAACTGTAAACTCCATCCGTCAGACCTCAGGGGCCCACTGGTTACTGACCAGCTGCCACGTCATACTCTGCCTGAAGGCATCAACGGGTGTGGTATGGAGGGGGATGCGGTCAGTGCCCTGCCCTCCCAGCTGTTATATCAGTCTTTGTGACCAGAGGCACTACTTATCAATCAAGTAGCTCTTCAGTTGACCTCACAAGGGCTGAGTGCACCCCGCTTGCCAACAGCACTCGGCAGACCCGGACAGTAACCCATCTAAGTGCTAGCCAAGCCCGACAGTGCTTAACTTTGATGATCTAATGGGAACCGGTTCATCCATTTTGGCATGGCTGTTGGCATAGCACCATAGAAATATCATTTTCTAATTCCAACAAACTATCATGATGCAAGAAGTTGTGGAGTTTCCCTGCTGTCTAGAAGCATTTACAACACATACTAACATATTTCATTAATGAAAACCTGGTACTCAACACAATTACTGGATACTAAGATTGTCTTACACATCCAGGAAAGGTATAATAAAAAGCAATAGGGTTCACCAACCACCTCACAAGTACCACTCCCACTGCATGTCCAACTGTACACATCAGTTGGGCATCACCTGGAGCTTTAATCTTGTGATGCATGAATTAGTAAAAATGGTGTTTATTTAATAAAGAACAGTACCTATTATCATTAAATACAAAAATTTATTGCAATTTACTATATTCATGGAAAAACAATAATGGACACTGTGCACTTGAGATTTCCAGAGTCCTTTCTGTGAGTTTTTCCTTTTTCTATGGAAACTTTCAAATAACTTTGGACATAGAGGATCCTTCCAATTAGAGAAAATTTCCTTTGCTGCCTCTTTGCCACATTTTGGGAATGCATTTCAAAACCACATATTGCCATTTCACATCCACAATCTTGACATGTTGCTGCCTTTGAGTAAAAAATTGCCAGTACATGGAGTGGACTCCATGCATTATGAGTTCAAAAAGAACCACAGATGCAAAGAAATATATCCAGTCCACTACAGTGGACGCTATGTGCCACAGGGTGAAGCAGTAGCAGCAGTATATCTATTGACAAAACCATAGTAGAATTCCAGTTGTATAAACATGATTCCAACACACTGTCATCTCTCCTCCCAACACTGTCTCCCAGTAGCACTCATGTTGTACCAGGAAAGACAAAATCAAATAAGGTATTCCACTGTTATGACAAGGATCCAGAAAACAAGTTGAGAACTGCTGGAGTGGCAGGGACTGTGTCCATGTATGCTTGACTTTTGTCTGAGTGATTAAGTGAATGTGTATGTTTCTTTTTCTGATAAAAATTCAAGCTGTGTGAATGGGATTCTCTATTTTACATGCCTGTCTGTGACTCATGGATGTCTTCATAGTGAGTTGTTATCTCTCCTATATTATTGACATTCCAACCTGGATTTTCCATTGTTAGATTTTTTTAGAACTGACTGTGGTGACTCCTTTAACTGTCATTTATAGTGTTACTGCAGTACATATACTGGCCGAGTAAGAATAAAGATGTACTAAAGTGAAACAGCAAAAAATAATTATAATTTAATAAACTGAAGTAAGAATGACTTTACGTGAAGAGTTAGAGGAGTTAAGGAATCAGAGGAACAGGCCAAGGGAAGAGAATATAAGGCAAATCATTCATTATTTAGGGTGCATTAGTTACACTCTAATAAGGGGATAGTTGATAAGTGACAGAGATGGAAAACTATATCACACAAACCATATGGTTAATTACTGATACATTAATATAATTATTTTAGTTGTTGTACTATACATAGCTTTGTACTTACTTTCAGACACTGAAAGAATTTCCGGAGGAACTCCGAGGTGATGTATCAATGCATCTTCATCGTGAAATTCTGCAATTACCAATCTTTGAGGCTGCATCACAGGGATGCTTAAAACTGTTATCACTCCACATAAGAGGCAATTTCTGTGCTCCTGGTGAATACCTCATCCACAAAGGAGATGCACTGCAATATATATATTACCTGTGTAATGGTTCCATGGAAGTTGTACAGAATGACATGGTTGTAGCAATATTAGGTAAGTAGAATATTTGTTATGTGATAGATTGCAACCTGAACTTCTGTAATATGCAGCAGAGTAAGAAATATTTACCTAATTAAAAAAATATCACCAGTGTTTTTAGGCCCTAACCAAAGATTCTTCTGCTTGTATAAGAGAGATTGCTTTGACATGTATGATATTCAATCGGGCCTAAATAAAAATCACACAGCAGTGCAGATTAGGAGAGCTAAAATAATAGAAGATTAAAAGCAAACCAGCACTTTTCTTTGTTGATTAAAGTCATTATTGTTCCAATATGCCTTTCTTGACTAGTAGTCAGCATACTTATTTCTTATTGTGTCATCATATATATGCAGAATCTTGGTTGATTATTATTGAAAATAATGCTTTCTTCTCTTTTGTTCCACATCTCTGCTGATACTTGGTAAATTTTCTATCTGTGTGCAGGCATTTTAGTCACAGTTTCACTTAGAACATCATTTGCTTTGTAACAGTAAACACAAAGCATAAAATTAGAATGCACACAGAAATAAATAAAAGTACATAATCAGTATTGAGAACTTCATTATGAGCTAAAAAACTATCAAAGTTTTTTCTTTACCAGAAACTTTTTTCTTTTCATGGTTTATCCCACTGACACAAAATTCAGTTGTAAACCGAGAAGAATATTTCAGCTGTTTAAATGAATTTTTTTTCAAGAATTTCTCTACAGAACTAATTGTTTTAGATATGTTGGCTGTTGTGGTATATTTAGTTGTTATTGCTGCTGCTGTTGTAGTTGTAAGTTAAAGGTATCTACCTATTATCCTTCCTGTACAAGTCTCTTCATCTCTGTATAACCATTACAACTTGCATCCTATTGAACTGCATATAGTAATGAATACTTTGTCTCTATATAAAATATTAACTCCTTGACCCCCCCCCCCCCCCCATATCACTTCACATGACCAACATAACCATTCCATGGTATCTCAAGATGTGTTATTTCAAACAATCTCTTCTCATCATCAGTACCAGTACTAAAAGTTTCTTTCTCATTAATTTTGTAGTACATATTTTATAATTCTCTAAGTATATTTACTAATCATTAAGCTCCATTAAGAAATATTACTCATATGAACTATGTTAATGAAAAATGTTGAACATAACAAATGAAATGTGTCCTATTAATGAATACAAACTGTATAAACTTTCTAAAAATCTTGAGGGAAGTTTGCCTGTTTTATTTTTGAAATAATTAGCTTATTTTGTGATTTATCTAGTATTAATTTGAGCATCTGGGTCTTTTAAAGTGACCTCTTCTAGTACTGTGAATGTAATGCACCAGTTGTCTTAAGTATGATCATTTATCCTTAGACCTACAGGACAATATGAATTATTTATACATTTTTATTTTGGCATAGTTTACATGAAATTGATTTGATTTACTTGTTTTATAGTACTTTATAATGTAATAATATTGTGATAAATCACAACACAATTGATGTATAACATTTACAGTAGGCCTACTGATTAAAGAGACAGTTGTAGTTTGGTGTCACAATACCTCTGTTGGTTAAATCACAGTAATTTTTGTAATAATTTACTGTTGTATATTCCACATATGCAAACTGGGGAAGCTGCAGCTGATAGTTTCTTGAATAAAAGACTGTATTGGTTGCAAAATCCTTTTGTCAAACAAGATGCATTTCTCTGAATTACGGCATCTTCAGATATCTTTCATAATGTCCCTGTAACACAGATTAGGTCTCCATTTTAACTTTTTAACATGACATGTGCCAGTAAATATTTGAATGCTGGCCCAGGCAGTACCAGGACTGATGCACATCACATTAAAAGACGACCTGCTCTGTGCTACAAGGAAAACATCATGGAAGATATCTGAAAATGCCCTAACAGGGCAAAATGAGTCATATCTGAATAAAAACTTTTTATTCAAGAAATATGACTTCAAACAATAACTGGTCTTAGGGTAAAGTGCTCGACTGAAACTGAGGGTCACTGGTTTGAAACCTGGTCAGATCTTGGATTTTTTTCAGTCTGTGTGTTAACCCATCCTTCACCTCTCAATAATGTGAGGAGTCACGAGAAATGACACATGGTTAAGAATCCACATTAAGCTATAGGTCCCCTTTTGCCCATTGGATAACTGAGGTAGGCTAGGGACACGCAAGTCGCCGAAGTGGGGTCCAATTGAAAGACTTGCACCAGCCCAGTGAGCCACACAAAATTATTATTACTACCACAGTAATGGAATGGGAAGACTTTCACATCTGATAGTGTTCACTTCTTAATAAGGGTTTATTATGAGCATGATGGTAATGGACCAAACTATCTCAGAAGTGAAATCAAAAATTGGAAATTCCAGAAGGGATTCAACAATATTTTTGAGATGAATAGGTTGCTACTGACCACATAGATGTCTGATGAGCCACAGAAAGGCTCGGATTTTATGTTTTTACTGCCATTTATACAATTTTTTTTGTCAGTCCTGTCAAATTTCCTTTGTTCACAATGTTAATTCGCCCCCATTTTTGCGTTAACATATTTACACTTTCCTGCATTTTTATGTTTTTGAATGTAATTGACATTATTTGGCACTGGTACAGCTTTCGTCTTCAACTGCCGTTTTTATAAATGTATATTTCGCGTTTCGTTGTATGCAGAATGTACCAGTAGCTGACTCATGATGCAGAGGCTGATGGGAACCCATCAGCCACCACGTCGATTGTCAGCTTAGATTTTTTTTTTATGCCTCCTTTGTTTACGCTTTGCATGACACTATTCAAAAATTTATTCTTATTGTGAAATGAAAATATTTATCTAAGTAGTTCTTGTGAAATTTTACAAATGGTGAGATTGATGGTTTGCTAGTGTACATTTTTCTGCACATTGGAGGGGGGCACAGTATATTATAACATAAAAAATGAGATTATAGTATGAGATACTGATACTCTGCTAATGTCACAAAAATGCTTATGCATATATTTGCATTCGAGAACACGAATAAATTCTCGAATATTGTAGTGCGAAACAATGAAAAATGCAAAAAGTGTGGAACTTGTGCAGTTTGACTACATAAATAATGAATGCTAATTAAAGGCTTGTTTACAAAGTCAATTATGATGAATGAAATTATGTCAAAATTTTCTACTTCCTGTAAGTTACCAGTTCCACCTGGTGCTTAAAACAGTACAAAATTCGAATAACCTTTATTACATAATAAATAAACTTCCTTGTGAGTATTTTGATGACTATTATGTAGATATACCACAAATAAACAACAAAAATGCAACAGTGATCCAGTAAGCATAAGTCCCTTGAAAAGTGTACTGAACTTACTTAACAGCTTTCAGCCATTAAGGCCTTAGTCAGTTAGTTAATGTCACACACACACACACACACACACACACAAACACGATCTTCATCCACTGTGACTAGTCGGTGGGCCTCACCATAGCCGAGGCAAAAGCCGAGGAAGCTGCAAGGAGAAGGAAGCAGTAATGGAGGGAAGGGATGCATGGTGGGGGTGGGGGAATATACCAGCACTATCTGGTAAAAAGGGAGGAAAGAAAGGGGAGGGAATAGAGTGTGTGGTGGAATGGAGGGAATAGAGTGTGGTGGAATGGAAGATGTATGCCAGACTAGAGTGTGGACAGGGAAGGGGATGGGAGGGAGGGGTGGGATGGGGGGGACTAGAGAAAGTTTAGGTCTGGGGGTTTGTGGAAGCATAGGATATACTGTAACAAGAGTTCTCACCCATGCAATTTAGACAAGCTGGTGTTTTGGAGAGGATCCATATAGCACATGCTGTGTAACAATCATTGAAGTAAGCCACATCATGCAGGGCTACAGGCTTTGCAACGAGATGGTCCAGCTGTCTCCTGGCCACATTTTGATGTTGGCCATTATCTGGACAGACATCTTGATTCTGGTCATGCCCACGTAGAAAGCTGCACAGTGGTTGCAGTCTTCCTGTTTACAAACTGAGCTGCTACCACCCTACAATATATCCTACGCTTCTGCAATTCCCCAGACGTTAACCTTTGCCAGTTCCTGCCCCCACAAACTGCCCACCAACTCCTCCCCTTCCCTACATCTACATCTACATCTGCATCTACACTTTAAAATACACTGAAGGGTGTGTGATGGAGGGTACGCAGTACCAGAAGTAGTTACTGTCCTGTTCCACTCCCGTATATAATGATAGAAAATTGAACGCTTATGTGCATCCATACAAGCCCTAATCTATTTGATTTTATTTTTGTGGTGGTAGATGAATGTTTCTGCAGTCCACCTCAAATTCCAGCCCTCTAAATTTGTTCAATAGTGTTTCTCGAAAAGAACATCGCGTTCCCTCCAGCAACCCCCATTCGACTTCCCAAAGCATTTCAGTAACACTTGCACATTGATTGAATTTACTAGTTAAAATCCTAGGCACCTGCCTCTGAATTGCCTGTATGTTCTCCTTTAAATGGACGTGGTCTCCTTTACAGATGAATCACACTATAGCATGATGTGAGTCTCCCATACACCTTATACTCCATTCCCTCCCTTTCTTTTCATCCCTGTCTGTCAGACAGCACTGGCATATTCCCCATACTTGCTGTGTATTGGCCTCTCCCCCCATCCTTCCAGTTTCCCTCTCCATGCCACTTCCTCTCCCCCACCACTTGCTGCTTTCACCTACGTTGTGCTGAGTCCTGCAGAAAGTGACCAGAGATGACAGTCCTGTTTTATTTTATTTTATTTGTGTGTGTGTGTGTGTGAGAGAGAGAGAGAGAGAGAGAGAGAGAGAGAGAGAGAGAGAGAGAGAGAGAGAGAGAGAGAGAGAGAGTAAATAATTTTTAAACAGGTCTTGCACCAATGAATAACAATTGCATTTTCTTTTTTTAAATGGGGACTTCAAATTTGAGATACCTGTCCATAACTACTGTGACTCTAATAAACTATTGTAAAGTATGACATCAGATGTTGCTTTTTCCACATTCTGTGATACAAGCAACAACAGCAGCAGTTTGAAGGGAGCAAAACAACTCTCAACTGCTGTCTGAGATGTCCGTAAAAGCAAAGAGAAAGTATATAAATTTCAGACAGTTTCAACAAAGAAAACCATAATGCACTGAGAACAAACACTTTGTAACTTAAAACTTAAGTCCAACAAGGCTTTCATAGCAATAAATTATTCTGATTTTGTTGGAGGAGTACCATACTTTTACATGTACAAAGTGTATAATAATTCCTTGTTAGTGGGACTTTGGTGCCCATTACATGAGATACATCCAGTTTGTGTATGGACAGACATGCCCCATTTTGAAGGCTTACAGGGTGGAATAAACCAGGCTTTTGGGGTCCCACTAACAGAACAGATTTGTCTATAATTAGGGCAAAGTGGCATCGTAGTTGTGAGAAAATTCAAGGTACTGTCAAATATCATAGAATAATTCTTAGTCTTTTGAACCTGTTATGACTTTCTGACAAATTTTCCTCCATAAAATATGTATGAACTGGTCTTGGATTTCTGATATGTAAGGAATTGAAGTTTTTGGCCCATTTTTATTCTTACTAAATGTGCTCACAGAGTAGGATCACACTTTGCCAATATATGCACAATTTTCAAAAAGTTGCCTCTACTGATGTTGGTGTCATTTTCCCGGTGCCATGGCTACATACTGCCAAATTTTGTTTTGCCATAAATCTTATCATACCAAACATTCTGATTAGATTTTCAAGAATTTTTTTTCTTTCTTTTGGCATGACTTCTTCCTCTTATTAATAATAGTCTATCATTTTTGAAGTCTTGTTTCCATCAACTTACATATGTAAATACTTATACTTTGATTGTAGATAACACTTGATTCATGTTTGGAAGCTATGGGGTTCATTTCCCACCAAATACCTGTGTTATATCAGTCAGCGGTGTAAAAGTTTGGTGCACTTGGTGAGTTTGAGTTCTTAAACAGACAACAATAGAAGGAAAACAATTACCCATCCAACTTTGTAAGACTTTTTAACCATTTGGCAATCTACAAAAACCATTCTCAGGTTAGCAATCTCCTTGTCAATACTTTTGGTGTGACAGATTCCAGTCTGACACTGACTGAACAGTGTGTGGTTCTGGTGGACCTGCATTACTGTGCTTAAAGACTCCAGAAAATCACTGTGCTTTACAAATATTGGCATAGAAACAGTTAAAAAATTTGAAATTCTGGGATAGTCATCACCATTTCAAAAAATTTGAAATTCTGGGATAGTCATCACCATTTCTGTATTTTGCTTTGAAGTGACTAGAAAGACTTTTCTCCACAAGTTCTGGGTATCTCATTTTCTGGCATTGTCTTTTATGGAACAAAATATCCTTCAAAGATGATCATTTCCAGGCATTTGTGGATGGTTCCACATATTTAATGAAAGCAATACCATCTTTTTTTATAATTACTTGGAAATACTTCCACAAACTGGTTCCACCCCCATGAACCACAGACATTACTAAGTTGGGGTGGCTCAGACATTACTAAGGTGGGGTGGCTACCATGTCTCAACAATACAGATAGCCGTACCACAGGTACAACCACAGTGGAGGGGTGTCTGTGGAGAGACCAGGCAAACATGTGGTTCCAAAGACAGGCTGCAGCCTTTTCAGTAGTTACGGTGGTAATAGTCTGGATGATTGATTGAGCTGGCTTTATAACATTAGCTAATATGGTTTTGCCGTGCAACTACTGCAAATAGCTGGAAGCAATGGGAAACTCTAGTCGTTCCTTTTCCCAAGAAAATATAGCTTTGCCATATGAATATATGATGATGCCATTTTTTTGGGTAAAATATCCCAGAAGTAAAATAGTCCCACATTTGGATCTTCTGGTGGGAGACTACTCAGGAGGATGTTATCATTAAGAAAAATAAAACAAGCATTGTATATATAGAGTATGGAATGTTCTGATCCTTTATCCGGTAATAAACCAGAAAATTTGAATTGAGAAATGGATACTTTCAAGTTAGATATGGTGGAGATTAGTGAAGTTCTCATCAGGTGAATACAGGATTGTAAATACAATATCAGTTGAGGGGGGGGGGGGGGGGGGGGAGAAGAACTAGGTCCAAAAATGAATAAGTAAATAGGAATGCAGGTAAGCTACTATGAACAGCAAAGTGAACACATTATCACAGCAAAGAGATACATGAAGCCTACACTAACTACAATAGTACAAGTTTATATGCCAACTAGCTCTGCCGATGATGAGATTGGAAATATGTATGTTGAGATAAAAAAGTTATTCAGACAGTTAAGGGAGAAAAAACTCGATTGTCATGGGGGAGTGGAACTTGGTATTAGGAAAAGGAAGAAAAAGAAGAAAAGGATAAATAGTAGGTGAATATGGACAGGTGGTGTGAAAGAGCCAGTTGCCTAGTAGAATTTTCACAGAGCACAATTTAATTATCACAAACACTTGGTTTAAGCATCATAAATGAAGGTTGTACATTCCATACATACAACCAGGTGCTCCATAAGGAACCAAATTAACTTTATAATTATAAGACATAGATTTAGAAACCAGGTTTTAAGCTGTAACGCATATCCAGGGATAAATATACACCATAATTTACTGGTTATGAACTTAGGTTAAAATTTAAGAAACTGCAAAAACTTAAAAGGAAGAAGGTGGAACCTGGATAAACTGAAGGAACCAGAGTTTGTTGAGAGTTTCAAAAGGGACCATTAGGTGAGATTTGATCAATATGGGGGAAAGTAATTCAGTAGATGAGGAATGGGTTGCAGTGAAGGCTGCAGAGGATCATATAGGTAGGCCCATAGAAACCTTGGTAACACAGGAGATACTGAACTTAATTGATGAAAGAAAAAATATAAAAATGCAGCAAGTGAAGCAGGCAAAAGGGAGTACATACGGCTAAAAAATGAGTTTGACAGGAAGTGCAGATGGCCCAAGCATGTGTGGCTAGAGAACAGATGCAAGTCTGTAGAAAAATGTATAACTAGGGAAAAGTTAGGTACCACCTATAGGAAAATAAAACAGACATTTAGAGACAAAAAAAGGAGCTGCATGAATATCAAGAGCCCGGATGGAAAACCAGTACCATACTAACCAAAAAAGCTGAAAGGTGGAAGGAATATATTGAAACTCTATACAAGGGAAATGTACTTGGAAGAAGTACTGTAGAAATCAGGGTTGGGAAAGTTACTTTTTTAAAGTAACTAAAGTTACAGTTAAGTTAAAGTTACTTGCCTTAAAGGTAACTTAGTCACAGTTATAGTTACTATACATTGAAAGTAACTATCAGTTACAAGTTTCTTTACAGTTATTTTTACAGTTACTTTGACATTTATTTTTAATCATTGCAATTGTACCTCATTTGTAGATCTGTAATGAATCTTACACATGTAGAAAAGAAACAAGATTGATGTCAATCAATAATTAAATACATTAAGACAAACATAATTAATAATAATATGTAATAAAGGCATTATTAAATTAATTGTCCACAGTATCCACTATCTCAGTGCATCTCAATTTCAATGTTTGTTCATTTTCAACAAAAGTTGTTTTTCAAACATTCCATCTTGTGAAATTTCCATTTCATGTTGTTCGTGAAAACTGCCGACTTTGTTGTCTGCGATATATTCTCAGCATCTGTCACACTGAAATGGCAGCAATGAGCAAACATTTTAAACCATGTATTTGCATTGAGAGCTATGCTATGTCAGGTCAAAAAGGAGAATTAGTGATATGAGGTGCTGCATTAATAGTAGGCTACTCAACGAAATAAGCAGGCGAAGAAGACACAGTTGTTGGAGGAGGACAAAATACATACTATAGTAGCTGTGATGGGAATGGCATACAGGGGGTGGCCGCATGGTCTAAATCATCATGCTACAGATTGGGTGGTTGCTCCTGCCAGAGGTTCAAGTCATCCCTCAGGCAAGGGTGTGTCTGTTGCTTTTAGTGTAAGTTAGTTTAATTAGTTTGTAACTCTATGGGTTGACAACCATAGTAGTTTGTTCCAATAAGTTAACAAACATTTGAATTTGAATGACCAGATGTGTGAGCTGAGTTTGGAAGACATGTCTGCTTTTTGTAACTTCACCAAGATGTCGCTGCCAGATTTTGAAATTATAATGAATAGTACAGGGCCAGTTGTTTCAAAGAAAGGCACAAAGTTCAAAAATACAACTCGAGACTTGCTGTTCTTTTTAATTAATTTTATGACATCAAACATTCCAAAGGAACTCCTCTGCCTCTTATTAGGTGATGAATTCATAAATGTTGCTTCTTGTAAACTTCATTGTGTAAAGAAACACATGGAGGACAACGTGTAACTCTATAGATACACAGAGAAAAACCTGCCACTGCCACTGCAAAGGAGCATTTAGTGTAGCAAGCCATGAACATTGTTTCTTTACCAACACTGTCATGGAATGCAGCTTCTGTGTTGTCAGACTCTTGTAAAAATTAGTATCGTAGTCCAGAACTAGCAGTGAACAATTTTGCAGAACATGTTTCATACTCATTGTAAACACACCTTAACGCCACAGGGAAAGCAAAAAACTAGCCTCTACACGAATTCTTAATTCGCTTTGGAGTTTTGACTGCTCTGAATTGTTTTCCCACTGTGACACAGTTTACAGCAAAAGGAATCATTATTTCCATCCAACGTCAAAAATTTGAACACTTTGGCATACGCTGGTCAAGGTATGCTTGTGTGTTCTTCCTTCTCTAAGTCGAAAGGTGTGGAAAAGAATTGGATACTGTACGCTGTTTACGTGTGATGCATCAGGTGACTTACATTCTCACTGTCACATACATAATTATATATAAAAAATGCTATGAATGAATGAACACTATGAAGTGGGTGTAATGCTACTAAAATAGGTATATATTTCATACATTTCAAACATACATCATTGAAAAGATTTAATTTAGAAACAAATATTGTTTCTTTTTTCTCTTCGTCAAATCAAAGGTTGGTTTTCTGTAGTCTTGAGATTCATACAAAAAAATACGTTATATTACTTGTGACAAAAATGTAATGATACTTCTGTTAAATTGTTAAGTGATAAAAGTAACTTAGTTACAGTTAAAGTTACTTTATGCAAATAATAACAGCATTACAAGTAATGTGTTACTCCACAACCCTGGTAGAAATTGAAGATGAAGTAGATGAAAATGGAATAGGAGATATGATGCTGTGAGAGGACTCTGACAGAGCACTGAAAGATTTGATTTGAAACAAGGTTCCAGGAGTAGACGATATTCCCTCTGAACTGCTGATACCATTGGAAGAGCCAGTTGTAAAGAAAATGTTCAACCTTGAGTGTCAGTTGTATGAAACAAGGGAAATTCTCTCTGATTTCAAGAAGAATAAAATAATTCCAATTCCAAAGAAAGCAAATGCAGATAAGTGTGAAAATTACAGAACCGTGAGTTTAATTACTGCAAAACTTTGAAACAAATTATTCATATATGACTAGAAAAACTGGGTGAATCCAACATCAGGGAAGATCAGTTTGAATTTAGGAGAAATGTAGGCACGTGTGAGGCAATACTCACATTATGGCATATCCTAGAATATAGGTTAAGGGAAGGCAACTACATTTTTAGCTTTTCTAGATTTAGAGAAAGCTTTTGGTACTGTTGACTGGAATTCACTCTTTCTCATTCTGAAGGTAGCAGGGATAAAGTACAGGAAACAGAAGTGAAGTTATATACAACTTGTACAAAAACCAGACAGCAGTTAGTACAATTGAAGGGCATGAAAGGGACACAGTGGTTGAGAAGGGAGCAAGACAGGATTGCCGTCTTTCCCCAATGTTGTTCAATCTGCACACTGAGCAAGTTGTGAAGAAATGTTAGGACAAAGTTGGAGGAGGAATTAAAGTTTAGGTAGAAGAAATAAAAAATTTGCAGTTTGTTAATGTCATTATGATTTTGTCATAGACAGTAAAGAACCAGAAAGAGCAACTGAATGGAATGGACAGTGTCTTGAAAGGAGGTTATAAGATGGCCATTAACAAAAGCAAAAAAATTAATGATCATATGGCATTTTTGGCTGGGAGATTCTGCTTGGGATTGTTCGGCCACCAAGGGTAATGGCATGTAATGTGAGAAAATCAGGCTACATTGAAGGAATTAGATTAGTTAATAAGAAAATAAAAGTGGTAACTTTTGTTATTTTGCTAGCAAAATAATTTATGAAGAAACAAAATTTGTTGATCCAGAATTAAAATAAATGTTAGCAAATCCTTTCTGAAAGCTTTTGTTTCAAGTTTAGAGTTGTACAGGATTGAAACATGGAAATAAGGATTTCAAACCAAAGGATGATGTAAGCTTTTAAATGTGGTGCTACAGACAAATGCTGAAGATTATATGGGTAGATCGAGTAACTAATAAGGAGGTGCTGAACATAACTGAGGAGAAAAGAAATTTCTGGGTTATCTTTACCAACAGAAAAGATCAAGTAGTGGGACACATTCTGAGATCACAAAATAATTGTCAGTTTAACATTGAAGGGAAGTGTGTTGAGAAAAATTTGTAGAGCAAGCTCAAAGGATGAATACAGTACACAGATACAAATGGATGTGAGTTGTTATGAGGAGATGAAGAGGCTTGCACAGGATAGAGTAGGGTGGCGATCTGCATCAAACCAGCCTCCAGATTTAAAACCATAAAAACAAAAACAAAAAATATTTTTTTAAACAGTTACATACTTTTCAAATGAATTTCTTTTACAGACCACTGTTCCCAAATTAATGTCATGTTTGAAGTTTAGAAATGTATTTCAAGGTTACTTGATCTAAAATCATAAGTGACAAATGATGGGCTCAAGTAGCCCAATGTTTCACATTTATGTTGAAATGTTTTTAAACTACCTGTTTAAGTGTTTATAGCATTCAAATTGTAAAAACATTATCCATAATCAGTTTAACCAACAATATTTATCCCTGTTGATGCATATATAGGACATCTGAGGAGTAAACAAAACAATAATTTTCATCGTAACAAACAAGCCAGAACAGAGCATATGGTGGCCAGTATATGAACTAACAAATCTGTATGCACTGAAGACACTGTTGCTGATTGGAAACCATACCAAGCTATGTATGTCTGGTTCTTACCATAGTATCTCTACATGTATACAATGAATGACCAGCAACAGATACTGCAGCTATGTGTCTCTGCTCCCAGCTGAATCATTTGACTATGCGGCCCTCACACCAGAGGCTGGGGCAGTTAGTTGAGGGGTCACACTAGATATCCCAGCTGTTAGAGAGGTTTCAGATTGCTCCCACAGTGTGATAGCTGGCCAGTTGCAGTAGAACTTCCCTATGTGATGTCCTTGCCACTGGACACCACATCAAACCTTTTTATCCACATCAGGAACTTTTAGCTGCCTCCAACATATGTGCTGCCCAGGGCCAGGGCCCTTCCACCCCTACCCCGTCCCCCATCCCCCTTGCTACACCACTGTTTTTATACTTCTACTGAAAGAAGCAGCAGTAATTATGGGCTGAGAAGAAGCTTCCTCTCTGTCACAGACAATAGGACTGTGAGAGAAAGAAGAATTCATTTACCTCTCCTAATTAAATATTAAACTTTTTTTCACCCCACTCATGCCTTTGCCTTTGGCAGGTGCCTATTTTACCATCCACTCAATATGGTCATGCTTGTCTATATTGCTGCTTCCTGACCATTGTTCACATCAATTATCAATTTATAAAAAAGTGTGGGTTTCTGCCAGAGACAGCAGACTGGACTCACAAGTTTTGCTAAATACCAACATTCATCATGTGCTAGAATGGCCATCATGTCTACACCTTGAAGTTATGTAAAATACGACAGGTCTGAAGATGGCGTCAAGCATGGCAAAACCGGTAACATAATAAATGAAAAATGAGATCTTGGCTGCAAAATCATTATTAAACCTTAAAATCGGTACAGAGAGGTCTGACACCATCATAATCAGCTCTGCATATGTATGGGCATCCCCCTCCCCCAGACCCCTCTCCCAGCCATGGCTTTCATAAGAATTGGATAACATGAAAGAGAAGCAATAATTTATAAAGGAGTGAGTCCCCACACTACTCAATCTGTACATTCTGCAAGAATTAAATGAATTATGTTTACGTAAGCCTTTGTCCAAAGCTTCACAAACTAAGTGGACAGTAATGAAATGGCTGGCTTTGAAATGTGCACTCAAAGTCAGGAAAAAAGGTTAATGCCTCTAGAGTGGAAAATCATTGCAGATATTTTTTGTCTGTGTCTTTAAAGATACTTCCCCATTTAATTGGGGATAAAAGGGGCAAGAGTGCACGACAGATGCCAGACCACACATCACGGAATACATGAGATGTTCATCGTTGCAAACACGTGTTACTGACAGGTCATCCATAGGCAAAATTTTTGAGAGGCTTTGAATGGTGTCCTCACCAGTGGCTAAGGAGAAAAGAGCCATGTATGGGAAACATGAATATGTGGCAATGACAATGTCTTATAAACCATTCAGAAATTGATCATAAATATTAATGTGGACGTGTTCCAATAGATGGGTTTCAAGGGGTCATGGAGGGAATGTTGACCTGGGTGACACCTGTTGACTCAGTCTCCAGGGGCAGCCAACCATCAAATGTTCTCTTTGTAAATGCTGGACTTGTAGACATTCCTGAATGCCAAGATTTTGGTGTACAAGCACCCCAATGTCCCTCATGTAGCAGCTTGAGAAACTCCTGCTGCTAAGTCATGTGACTGACTTCAAACAGATACAAGGAGAACCCCTAAGAGGACCAAAGCGTGATGGTGCAGAATGAAATGGTTGTCAAGTGTTGCAGTTGCAGCCAGGAGTCTGGGAAGACCATCACTTTGGACAAAGCAGACCACCTGCTTCAGAACACCATCAGCCACAGTTGCCTTGGCTATTTTGATATTAATGATCAGGAAATCATTTACCACTTGGCAGGAAGCAACATCAAATGAAAACACATGAGCTCCTCCCAACTGAATACAGGATCCAAGCCTATGGGAAGTTGGGATAGGGTGTTGAAATTGGTGAATGTAAATATCATATTGGTACTTTCAGAGGAACGAATCCACCAGTGTCAGGAACCTATGAGGATAACTAAATAATTAGATTAAAGGCTTATTGTCTGTAATTAATTGGAATTTAATGCCCTACAGGAAATAATTTGATGAAAATTAGTGTGAAAAGTGGCTCAAACATAATCATTGGAAGCTTTTATGGACTACCTGGATCAGCATCAGTAGTGGTGGAATATCTGAGGGAAAACTTAGAAAATATTCCCAGTCATGTTATAGTTTTAGGTGAAGATGAGTGTCAGAAACAGAGAATCAAGCAACATTGTTTTAGGTGCTGTATTAGCAAGTCAACATGTAAAGATAATGTGTTAGACCTATTGATGACAAAACAGCTGGGACATTTCAATTCAGTTAACACTGATCAGGGAATTAGCAATCATAAGACTATTACATCATCAATGAATACAGCTGCAAATAAAAATACCAAGAAAGATAACAAGCTCTCCTTATTTAACAAAAGTGAAAAGGGTCATATTTCAAAGTACCTGACTGCTCAACATGATACTTTCATGTGTAACTTTGTCAGTGTTGACCAACTGTGGACAGAGTTAAGTGAAATGCATAATATGCATTAGATAACAATGTTCTTAGTAAAATTATGAGAGATGGGAAAGGTCCACAGTAGTCCAATGACAGAGTTAAGAAACTGTTGGAAAGCAAAGATAACTTCACTGCAAATATAATTATAGCCAAAGTCTTGCAGACATGCAAAAATTAAATCATGTCAAAATCAGTGTAAGGCCTGCCTTGCAAGAGACATTCAATGACTGAGAACAATGTTTTGTGTACCAATTTGGCAGAAAACCCTAAGAAATTTTGGTTCCGTGTCAAATTGTTAAATTGGCCGAAACAAGATATTCAGACACTCTGTGACCAAAATGGTGTTGAACAGAGGATGACACACAAAAGGCTGAAATACTATATGCCTTCATAAAAAAGCTGTTTCACAGAGGAATATTACACTGTAGTTCCTCCTCTAGCTCATCCCAGAAATGACAGCATGGTAGATATTGAAATAAGTTTCAGAGGGATAGAAATGCAACTGAAATCACTCAACAGAGGATATCAATTCAATTTTAGTATATGAAGGAACATGGCCCCCCTTCTAGTAGCAGTGCACTGAGGATCTAGAGGAGCGAAGCATTCCTAAGGATCAGAAAAAAGTACAGGTCAATCCCTTTTACAAGAAGGGTCATGAATCAGATGGGCAAAACTTATGTCTGACATCAGTCAATAGCAGAATTTTGGAACACATTTTATGTTGAAATATCATGTCTTTTCTGGAGACCAGAAATCTCCTTCATAGGAATCAACATGATTTCTGAAAGCAATTATCATGTGCAACACAACTCATTGTATTCTTCCGTGAGATCCAGAGAGCAACAGATACATGATCTCAGGTTTATGGCATGCTTCTTGACTTCTGCAAGGTGTCTGATACTGTTCCGCACAATTGCCTGATGAGCAAAGTGTGAATATATTGAATATCAGACCAACTATGTGACTTGATTGAGGTGTTTACAGCTAATGCAGATAAAGTACCACAATTACATAGAAAGAAAGATCTTTTATTGTAAACTCCACAATAGTGGGACAAACATTGGAAGCAGTTACTTCCATAAAGTATCTTGGAGTAGACATTTGACATAGAATGACCATATAAAATCAGTCACGATTAAGGCAGACAATGGGTTGAAATTAATTGAAAGAATCCTCAGGAAGTTTAGTTCATCAACAAAGAAAGTAGGCTACATAACTCTCGTTCAGCCACTACTTGAGTGTTGCTCATTGGTGTGGAATCCATACCAGGTAAGTAAAAGACATTGAGAGGAACCAACAGAGAGCAGCAAGCTTCATTACTGGCTCATTTAGTAAATGCAAAACCATCACAGAGAAGATTTGGAAACTTCAGTGGCAGATTCTGCAAGAGAGACATTCTGTGTCACAGTATGTACTTTTGTCAAAGTTCAGGGAGTGTAAGTTTCCTGAAGAGTCAACCAACATATTGATTTTTCCTACATATATCTTGTGACGCAACCACAAGGATAAGATTAGAGTGCTTAGTGCCTGCACAGAGGCATACAGGCAGTAATTTTTCCTGCAAACCATACAAGAGTGTGATAGGAGAGAGTGACAGTGGTATGCAAAGTATCCTCTGTCACACACTGTGAGGTAGCTTGCACAGTATGGATGTAAATGTAGGTAGAAGTAGAAATTTTGTGGCTACATATGCTGTGGCCAGCACCTCTTTCTTGATCTTTGAATAACGGATTTGTGTTGGACTGAGCATTTTACACTTTAACAACAGCAACTGCTCTGAGCCATCTGCACATCAATGGGCAGCTAAGCTAACTGCAGGCATTCTTTCAGTGTAATAAAGACCACTCACATTCTAGACACTGAACAAAGGAGGCACCTTTGCACAGGATAAGGTGCAAAGGATACACAATGGTGGATGCCCGAGGAATGAACTGGCAGTAATAGGCCATTTTCCCTAAAATATCTTGCAGTTCCCACAATAAAGAGGGGTGCAGCAGATCTGTAATATCTCACACCAGGTTCTTCACAGTTTGGTTCCCCTACCATGAGATGATGTGGCACAAAAAGTTGGTTGAAAGAGTTTCAATTTATTGATATTGCAGGTTCATAGACCTGAATTAAGAAGAAATTAAAAAAAGGCTGGATTTATGCAGGTTCTTCCTCGTACAGCTTGTAACAATTATATCATCCAAGTAGTTGAAGCAGTGCAGGACTGTAAATGTGACCCAGTCCAAATAACAAATATCGTGAGAGCTATCCCAAATGCTAACCACCAATAATGGTAAAACCCAAACAGCTTGTTGATGACCATGAGACATTTTGAGTCCTCATCCAAAGCTATATGGTGATACCCTTAAAGAAATTGAGTTTAGAGAAAAATAGGCCTCCAGCTGACAGTGTGAACAATTAGTCAAAATGTGGCAATGGGGATGTTTTGCTACAGATTGTGAATTAATGGTGACCTTAATGTTGCCACAATCGTGAAATTTACCTGAGAGTTCGTTTCCAATGTTTAGGAATGTAGCCTATTCACTTGAAACAATGGGGATCACAACTCTGAAGGCTGAGAGTCGGTCCTGGTCCTGCTTGACCTTGACTTAGGGTTGAAGGGCCAGAGGACTCTTCCTAATGTGGAAAAAATGTGGGCAGGCCAAATACTTTAAATTTATGTGAGCTTTACAGTCTGAAATGCGCCCTAAGCTTTCCTCAAAGACATCCTGAAATCTGAAGTACAGAGACCCAATGACTGGTAGGGAACTTCCACAGATTTCTACAAATACTGCAATGGTTATAATGATTAAGTCACTGAACTTTAAACTTTTTAACAGCAGAATGTGGCTTATTCAGCATTGACTATGGGATACCTAGACCTTCTACAACTAAGACAAGCAGCCAGTGAGAGCTGTTATAAAAATGAAATTTATATGCATTTTTAAATTTTACTTTAATGATTATCATTTTGGCCATTCATTAGTGAAGCTTAAACACTTCTAAGTGAAGCTCATCTGTCCAGGTTGAAATAACTTTTACAAGCACTGCAATATCAAAGCAAAAATATTCATATACTTTAAGAGATTCTGTCTAACAAGTAAAATAACAAAAAGCCTAATTAACTGTACAAATATAATTTTAAAAGTTACTCATCTAGAACTTCACTTTTATTGCCTTTTGAGCAATGACCACTTTCCATCAACATCTCCATGTCTAATGAATGCCAAACCTGTCTTTCCAATTGCCAATGGTTTCTGAGCACAGATAAATTTACTGATCTTTAACTTTGAAAAGCTACTTTCTGCAAAGGCTGCAGACACAGCCATATACAAAAATATTCTTAATGCAATTGTGAGTTCATTATCATTGAAGATGTAGTGAAGTTCTTTGTTCACATAGTGGGCAAAAAGTCATACCACACTGATTGGTGACATAAGGCATTTCTCATATTGCCCTATTGTATCAGAGCCATAGACAAAATTATGTTTTGGAAAAGGGACAGACATTAGAATGAAACTGTAAATATCGACAAATATTCTAACTTGTAAAGCATTATCCACCCCCATGAACCACAGACATTGTCGATGTGGGGTGGCTTGCGTGCCTCAACGATACAGATAGCTGTATCATAGGTGCAATCACAGCTGAGGTGTATCTGTGGAGAGGACAGACAAATGTGAGATTCCTGAAGAGGGGCAGCAGCCTTTTCAGTAGTTACAGGGGCAACAGTCTGTATGATTGCCTGAGCTGGCCTTGTAACACCAGCTAATATGGCTTTGCCACACAGTTACTGCAAACGGCTGAAAGCAAGAGGAAACTACAGCCGTTACTTTTCCCGAGGACATGCAGCTCCACTGTATGAAAATATGAAGATGGCATCCTCTTGGGTAAAATATTCCGGAGGTAAAATAGTCCCCCATTCATATCTTCGGGCGGGGACTACTCAGGAGGATGTTGTCATCAGGAAAGACAATACTGGCATTTTACAGATTGGAGTGTGCAATGTTAGATCCCTTAATTGGGTAGAAAAATTAGAAAATTTAAGAAGGGGAATAGATTGGTTGAAGTTAGATGTAGTGGGGATTAGTGAAGTTCTGTGGCAGGATGAACAGGATTTCTGGTCAGGAGAGTACAGGATTATAAATATAAAATCAGTTGGGGGTATCACAGGAGTAAGACTGATAATAAGAAAATAGGAATGTGGGTAAACTACTATGAGCAGAACAGTGATCACATTATCATTGTCCAGATAGATACAAAGCCAACACCAACAACAGTAGTACAGGTTTATATGCCAACTAGCTCTGCCAATGATGAGGAAATTGAAGAAATGTATGAGGAATTAAAGGAAATTATTCAGACAATTAAGGAGAGGAAAACTTGATTGTGATGGGAGTCTGGTATTCAGTAGTAGGAAAAGGAAGAGAAGGAAAAATAGTAGGTGAATATGGACTGGGCAGAAGGAATGAAAAAGGAAGTCAACTGGTAGAATTTTGCACGGAACATGATTTAATCGTAACAAACACCTGATTTAAGAATTACAAAAGAAGGTTGTATATGTGGAAGAGACCAGGAGACACTGGAAGGTATCAGATAGATTCCAGAACCAGGTTTTAAACTGTAAGACATACCCAGGGGCAGATATAGACTCTGACCATAACTTATTGGTCATGAACTGTAGGCTGAAACTGAAAAAACTGCAGAAAGGTAGGAAAATGAGGACATGGGACTTGGATAAATTGAGGGAACCTGAAGTTCTTAAGAATTTCAGAGGGAGCTTTAGGCAACAATTGACAGAAACGGGGGGAAATAAAACAGTAGAAGAGGAATAGGTAGCATTGAGAGATGAAATAGTGAAGGCAGCAGAGGACAAAATAGGTAGAAAGGCAAGACCTACAAAAAATCCTTGGATATCACAGGAAATACTAAATTTATATAAAAAGAAGATGAATACTTACCAGGCAAAGGAGCACAGGTAGTGATAGTCACAAATACACACACACACACACACACACACACACACACACACACACACACACACACACACACACTAGCTTTCGCAGCCTAGCTGCTTCTTCAGGCAGAAGGGAAGGAGAGGGAAAAGGAAATGATGAGGGTTTTAAGGGTGTGGGTAAGGAGCCATTCCAATCCCAGGAGAGGAAAGACTTACCTTACGGGAAAAAAAAGGAGGGTAAACAAATACACACACACACACACACACACACACACAAATGCAAACACACCTAGGCAGACATACTGTAGAAAGCAAAGAAATACTAAATTTAATTGATGAAAGGAGAAAATATAAAAATGCAGTAAATGAAACAGGCAGAATGGAGTACAGGCCACTAAGAAATGAGATTGACAGGAAGTGCAAAATGGCTAAGCAGGAGTGGCAAGAAGCCAAATGAAAATCTGTAGAAGAATTTATAAAAAGAGGGAAAGTATATACAGCCTACAGGAAATGCAAGGCTGTTGGGTTACAAGTTATTGAGATGAATGTTTTACAGTACCTAATAGTGCTACACACTGTGAAGAATATAGCTGACAGAGAAAAATTAACACCACCATGTAAGCAAGCAATAGCCCTAAAACATTGTATGATTGATGATCAAGCACAAGTTGTGCACAAATACAACATAAGAGACTGCGTAATATTACTGAAGTTAGTAACATATAAAGACTATCACAGAGATGTTAGCCATTAGTTTTCCAGTACCACACAGTAGTTTTTTCGGTAGGTATGGTTTATGAAGAGTGGCCTATAAATATAATATTTTATGATTTCTGTAAATATATCTAACAGTGGAAACACCAGGTCATAATTCAATAATATAATGATGATAGTTTAAAGCTCACCACAAATACACACATCAAGTTGCAACAGGTACACACACACACACACACACACACACACACACACACACAAGACACAACACAGAATTCAAGGTTTAGGCCATCAGCCTTCATCAGAAAATACATTGCACACACAGACACACAGCTGTCACCTCCAGTTGCCACACTCTAAATCACACTCTGCAGTGAAGGGATAGAAGGATAGGGAAGGGCAGAAAAGGGAGTGGAGACAGAAAAATTGCAAGGTGGTCATGGGGATGAATGCAGCACAGCTTTAGGGAACATGTAAGTATGAAATGGGTGGAAAGTGATGTAGCTTAGGAAAGTGGAATTTAGGAAGAGGAGGGGAGGAAAGCAAAGCAAACACACACACACACACACACACAAACACACACACACACACACACACACACAAACACAGAAACACAAACAAAGAAACAAGCAAATAAACAAGTTTCATCTCTATCCAAAAGTGACACGAATACCCATACACCCTAATTCAACTATGGTAGACTTGACAGAGACAAGATCCCTACTATGAAACATTACTTTGCCACCAATCCCTCTGATCCTAGCTGACCTAATCATATCATTGAACCCTACCTTTCCCTGTTCATGTTACAATCAAACTGAGATCCCCCTGAACACCCACCTAACCACCCCTTGGTCACCCTCCAAGAATTTTGCACCTCCAACTTGACCTTGCCATCTCTGAAGTCCCTTCCTAAGGACATAAAACTTTTGGCAGAAGAATTCAAATTGTCCTATAACTTAATTAACAATCATAGTCTTGTTTCTATTGAGTTTTCAGATGGCTCTATTAAAATTAAGAGCATCATAATTATTGTTATCTGGAAGTATATTTGTACCATACTGAGTTACACTGAAAATTACTGTTTCTGTGAACTACTTGATCCTCAGTAGTGAAAGTCCAGAGATGTGACCAAATGTTACTTTCAAATAAATGTAAATTTCATTTTCAAGGTTTTAGTAGTAAATTGTAGAAACCATGTGACTTATTCATGTGCAAGCCCTGTGTGAATATAATCACATTTTGGTTGGGCCCTGGAACTTTGTTCACTTTTTACAGTTTCAACGGTTTTTAAATTCTGTTAGTAATGGCATTTTCGTTGATTTTCTAAAAAATGAATGTACAGCTCATATTCATTTTACACAATGAACATCAGTTTAAAATTTTAATCCATATTTTATCTTACTAGTTCCCTATTGCTACCTATCAGTCCCTCTACTTACTGCTTCCAGTTGCACAGTTATTATTGTTGATTTACTTGTTCTACTACACTGATTTTCAGTCTATTCTTATGTCCCAACAATTAATAGTATAAAATCCTTAAATGTTCCAACAAAAATCTTTTTATTAAAGAAATGCCTAAGTATTAGCTTCCTTTTCTTTAGAGGGGAAATGCTTGGAATAGGGCTTTCAGTACTTTTATTCATTCATTACCAGAATTAATAAATGAAGCTTTTTACTTTCACCTAAAATGGGCAACTGATTTGAGTAACATGATTGTGCTCATTGGGCTCTAAATAATTGCTAGAGCACTATTTCCCTAAATGTGGATTATCTTAAGAATTATCTATCACTCATATCAGTTATTGTAATGTTGAAAAATCATTTGAACATTTACAGAAATATAATAAAGTAAATGTTATGGAATATGACATTACTATGTATTTGTGCAGTTGAACAGTAGCTAACATGCGCACTTGTAGCTAACTGTAAAACTGAAGTCAACAATGTAGGTATTACAGCTTCTGTAGATAGATGGTCCTGCTGTGCTAAATGCTGATAGCTCAGCAACGTGTGAGTTACCAAAGTTGTGTACTCATTGAAACAAAAATCATCAGTTTCATCCACCCTCTATATTTATATTAGTAGACAACAGTAATGTAATAATACCATATAGAACTTTCCAAACAATTGATAATGCTGCAGTTTGTTTATCCCGAATATTTACTTGATTCATTGCTACATAGTAATAAATTACTGCTGTAAAATTACTTATATTCTATGTATTGTGGATAGACCAAGAGATTACACTGTGAATAAATATGCTACACAATATATAGAGACAATTTAATTAAAATTTTAGTAAGAATTTTCAAATACAAATTACATTTATTACAGAGATGTTTTCATGGGAACTTATACCTAGCCAGTGATAATTTGTATTTTCATTTTTCAGGTAAAGGTGATTTGTTTGGCTGTGATATTTCTATGTACCTGCAGCCTTCGGGCAATGGAAGTGGTGGTGGTGGAGGAGGAGGTGGTGGAGCCTCTGGAACTGATGTGGTTGTGAAATCAAGCTGTGATGTAAAAGCGCTCACCTACTGTGATTTAAAGTGTATTAATATGCAAGGCCTAGTAGATGTTTTGAGACTATATCCTGAATATCAGCAAGAATTTGCAAATGACATTCAACATGACCTGACATACAACCTCCGAGAAGGGTATGAAGCAGAGGTGCGTACCATTAGAATTAATAATCACGTAGCTTTTATAGGTTCTAATCTATTACGGTTGGTTGGTTGTTTGTGGAGGAGGACCAAACTGCTATGGTCACCAGTCCCTTGATGGGGAGGGAAAGAAGTGAGGATAGGAGAGGAGGGAAAGGGAAAACAAGTGCAGTCCAGGGAGGAAAGAAGGAAGATAGACTGCATTAGCTTGGGGCCCAATGCTCACCATGCATATACTCACAAAAGAACTGTGAACCCCGGGGAGGTGGGGATTCCATTATGACAAGTGAAGAAACAGTAGATAAAGAATTCAAATGGTGGTCCTTCTCCAATAATCTTCTTTTATGTGGGGTTTTTATTTATGTCCTTCCAACCAGTTTGGATGTCATACGGATTTAGCTAAAACTGTAAATCAAGTGCCTATAAAAAAGTTAATAATGGAAGATAGATAACAACTCATCATAAAGAAGCTCAGGGAGCTGCTAACAGACAAGGTTCACATAACCTGATAGCCAAACAAGAAAATTTCATTTCCAGCACTGACATTGTTGAGTATCAGTGAACAAAATTCAAGTTTCATATGATATCCTTTAAAGTAAGTATGTGCCGAGTAAAATAATGAGAAATGGGAAATATCCTATGGTTTGACAACCAAGTTTGAAAACTACTACAAAAGCAGGGAGAGCAACATTGGGAATTTACATCAAGTAAACACCTTAGAATGGGGTGGCCAGACATCCCATTTTTAAAGTGACTGGCCTTTTTGCCATTCTGTATCCTGTTGTCCCACAAAATATTCAATGGGTTGCCAAATGTCCCATTTTTTCATAATTAGCAGTACTAATTTTAATTTTTTAACAATGGAAAGCCTGATAGGAATATCAATAATGGAGGATAGGTAACAAGTCACCATAAAGAGGCTTACTGAGAAGACAGACACGAAAATAGATCATCACATTCACACAACTTGAATTTTCGGCCATGGCCTTCAGCAGAAAAAGAAACACATACATTCCTGGAATCACTCAGACAAGTATACACACACAACCACCATGTCTGGTCACTCCAGCTGGAGTGTGGCACTGAATAAAATGCCTTTCTGAAATTAATAAAAACACAATCTGCCTGTTGCCCCTCATCCATGGCTCGCAAGGTGTCATGTGAGAAGAGGGCAAGCTGAGTTTCACATGAATGAAGTTTCCTAAACCAATGCTGTTTCATAAAAATAAGCTTTACCATCTCAAGGAAATTTACTATATTCCAACTGAGAATAATTCTACAGGAAACTGATATTAACGATATTCACCTGTAATTATGTGGGTCAATTCTTTTACCTTCCTTATAAATGGGAGTCACCTGCACTTTTTTCCAATCACTAGGAACTTTGCACTGAATTAAAGATTCTTGACAAATGCAAGCTGAGTGAGGGGCCAATGCCACAGAGTACTCTTTGTAAATCCAAACTGGTATTCCATCTGGACTAGGAGACTTTTTTGTATTTACCTCTCTTAGCTGCCTCTCTACACCAGAAATATCTATTACTATATTGTCCATTTGGGAGTTAGTGTGTTGGTCAAATGACGGTACATGTGCACGGTCCTCCTGTGTGATACATTTCTTAAAGGTTAAATTTAGAACTTCAGCTTTCCATTTGTTTTCTTCTATTACTGTCCCAGAATGGTGAACGAGTGACTGGGTTGTGTCTTTTGACCTGCTTATCAATTTTACATAGGACCAAAATTTTTTCATGTTCTCAGAAAGATCTTTTGCTAAGGTATGACTGTGGTAAGGTCGGCACTCAAAGAAGTGAACCTCCAGTCATCTGAAGTACCAGCCACCACTGTGATATATGTCAAAAACTTTCAGTATCTCAACATCTCAACTCTTCAGGGTGTTGAATTAAATTCAGTGGTGAAGTTAAAACCATTAAACTGTCAGGACATGCTGTTTATCCTGCCTAACTTTCCTTTGTCCCACTTGCTTGTAGTGTTACCTGTATATCTGTGAGGGATTAGACTTAATTGTGTATCCATGCTGGAGTTGTAATTTGCCTGTTTGTTGCATACATACAGTTATATATATGGTGTCTATTATGTCCAAACCAGCAAATGACAACTTCAGTGTGGATGCACAAATAAGTCCAGTCCCATGCAGGTAACAATACAAACAAGTGGGGATAAACATTACATAATGGTATAACAGCACCTTAATGATTAATCACTAACATGGTTATTGTATCGTTAGTGCATGTTTTTGCTGTTCTGGTCTTCATTCAAAAGGCTGTAGATACAGCACATGATCCTATTCATACACCTCATTTCTAAATAATTACTTCTACATATGTAATTTTTAACCTGCTTAATGCATTCATCCCTTGGTCTGCCTGTTCAGTTTTACCCCCACATTTCACTCCAATACTAAAATAATGATACTTCTATGTCTGAGACAGTGTTCATCAAACCACTACTTTAGTGAAGTTGTGGCAAAAGTTTTTTTCTCTCAATTTGTCCAGTGCTACCTTCTCATTGATTACATAATTATCTATTTTCCATATTCTTCTGTTGCACCCCATTTCAAAACTTTGTTCTCTTTTTGTCTGCAATGTTTATCAATCATGTCTGACTTCCATAGAAGGCAACACTTCAGACAAATAAGTTGGAAAAGACTTCCTGACTCTTAAGTCTATAATCAATGTCCAGAAATGTTCCACCTATTAAAGAAATGGTTTTCATAACATTGCCAGTTTACATGTTATTCTCTCACTTCAGCCATTATAAGTTATTTTTCTCCTATATAATGAAACTTGTCTACTACTTTGTCTTATTTCTCAAATTTAATTCCTTTCAAATAATCTGATTAGGGTTACATTCCATGTACTGACCACCACGGTTCAATTTTATTAAAGACACAGTCACTAGCATAGTTTAGTTTGTCACTCACGATACACCAGGTAACGTTCCAGCCGCTTCCATCCGGGAGACTTTTGGCAAAGTTGAGAGGACTCGGTGATCTTGCATAGTGGAGACGGTCCTAGGCAGCAAGAGCGAACACACCAACACTGGCTCATTGGCTGGCGAGCTGGGCTTAAGTAGATACCTGGAGCCAATCAGGAGACAGGCGGAAGAATATTCAGTCGGTTCAGAGAGTCACCTGTAAGAAATAGTCCCTATTACTTCTGTTTGTTTTGAAGTTACTGTTTGTGTATGTTCTGGTCTTGTTTTGGCATCTGGCAGGCACCTGTCCAATTGCGTTCCCCGATTGACAGTCCTGTTGTGAGGTATGCCAGCTGGACGGCATTTGGCTGGTGGCATCAGAGCACACTTCCCTTCTACAGGAAGGCCAATCAGTGGGAGGCCAAGAAGAAGAGGATACTATCGCACCAATGTAGCCGGGCTGCATAGGGCCGTCCTCGGAGGCAGCAGCCTCTGAAGCATGTGAACCATGTGGTGAATAGGATTGTTGACCCCACGCTCGACACTGGGATCGGTGGGGAGGCTGAGGTGGAAGTTGGGAGAACTGTGGTGCCAGTGGCATCGGCTCGTCCTGGTGCTGTGGACAGGGTGTCAGCGCCGATGGTCCTGGCTGTGGTGCAGGTTCTGTGGCAGGCACTGGTAACTGTTCTGGTGTGTCCCTGGGATGTGAAGCAGAGCTGGTCGGCAGAGCAGGCTGCTCTTGAACTGGAACTAGAACCTGTTATGACAGCAGGAGCACTGGTGCCAGACGATTGTGCCTCAATGGAAACGGGACCGGTTGGTTCTAGAGAGGTGGCTTGACAGGGAAACGTGGATGTAACTGGTTTTTGTGACATCTGATGAGGCAGTAATCTAGACGGACATCAAAAACCATGCACCCCCGCCAGCAGTGGATGATTCCCGGAAGCCATGAGGCCCGTGGGCTGAACCCCCAAGCCCAGACGAGTGACAATGGGAAGAAAGAGGAAGTTCCAGGTGATGGTGACGGACGGTGCACTGGCATGAGTAGGTGCAATAGACTCCTGGATTGACGACCATGCAGGAGCTCGGCAAGGCTCTTGTTGCAAATGGGTGTAGCACGATAAGTGCTTAGGAATAAGGTTAAGGCTTTGTCCGTGGAATGTTCGGCGGAATGCTTCTGCATTTGCTGCTTGAACATTCGAACCGGTCCTTCAGCTTTCCCGGTGGACTGAGGATGGAATGGCGGAGTGAGGATGTGGTGGATGCCATTCTTGAGACAGAAGTCCTGAAATTGTTTACTTCTAAATTGAGGTGCGTTGTCCAACACAATGGTTAGAGGAAGGCCTTCTATAGAAAAGATCTTGACTAAGGCTGCCAGTGTGGTCTCTATGGTAATGGATGAGCTATGAATGATAAAAGGAAAATGGGAATATGCATCAGTGACGAGGAGCCAATATGAGCCCAAGAAAGGACCAGCAAAATCAATGTAAAGTTGTTCCCAGGAAAGTGTGGCTTCAGGCCAGGTGTGAAAAGTTTGCCAGGGTTTTGGAAGGTTTTCCGCACATGCCTGACAGTGGCGAACGAGGGTCTCAATTTCGGAGCCCATTCCAGGCCAAAACACATAACGGCATGCCAATGTCTTTGTCCTTGCAATGCCACAGTGACCATGGTGAAGGAGATTAAGAAAGTGAGGGCGAAGGGATGATGAGATCACGACTCGAGAATGTGATGTTGGGTCGGCATGGAGGACTACCCCATCCAACACAAGGAGTTGATGGTGGATAGAGTAAAAGAAATGCAACATGGCTTCACCACGTGGAGGTGGAAGTGTTGGCCACCCTTTGAGAATGTTGCTCCATATGCTGGAGAGAACAGGGTCTGCTGTAGTGGCATCGGTGACCTGATCTGCTGTCATGGGAAAAGCCACAAGGGCGGATTCGATCTCTTTATCCAACTGAAATATAAGGAGTTCTGAGGAGTCAAAGGATGGGTCCTGACCACAAGGGAGGTGGGTCAGTGCATCGACATTACCGTGACGGGGTGTGGTAAGAAAATGTATAATGTAGCGAAAGCAGGAAAGGAACAAAGCCCATCATTGGAGGCAGTGAGAAGTCTTAGTAGGTAATGGTGCAGATGGGGAAAACTATGCCTGGAGAGGTTTGTGATCTGTCAGAAGGTGGAATGTGGTGCCATGGAGGTAGGGGAAAAATTTCGTACAGGCAAAGACAATAGCCAAGGCCTCTTTCTCTATTTGGGAGTATCTCCACTGGGTATGGGTGAGGGACTTGGAGATAAAAGCGATGGGGCATTCTGATCCATCTGGGAAACGACGGGACAGGACTGCCCCAATGTCATAATTGGAGGCGTCTGCCACCAACAGGAGAGGGAGGTCGGGGTTGTAAGGTACTAAACACTCAGGATCCAGTAGGCGATGTTTTAGCGTCTGGAAAGCTGTTTCGCATGCACTGGTCCACTGATATGGAACAGTCTTTTTACATAAGGCATGGAGAGGAGCAGCGATATGGGCCGCACCTGGAATGAATTTGCGGTAATAGGACACCTTCCCAAGAAATGATTTTAGTTGGGTCACTTTCTCTGGTGGTGGGAGATTTATTATCACTGACACATGGGAAAGAGTAGGGTGGATGCCCTCTGGAGAGGGATGGTGACTGGGACTGTGCGGAAGGCTTCAGGTGGATGGACGCCTGGAAGCCACAGGCGCGGCCAATACCCGAGGACAAAAGGTCCTGGAATTAGACACACAGGTCTTCCATTGCCAGAAAAAGAACTGTGGAGAAACAAGTTGTATCTGATCATTGATTGTGAACCTGAAAGACTGGAAAGCATCCAGGCCAAACAGATCAGCTTTATTTGTACTGTTAACCTCTAGAAATGTCAGGGTATGTTCCACCGATTTGTATGTGACTGTTGCCTGAAATTGGCCCAGAAGGGCTATTGACTGTTTGTTATATGTCAACAGATGGTGCGGTGTGAGCGACAGGGGTGGGGCACCAACTGTGGCTAACAAGGAGTAATTTATTAAAGAGACAACCGCACCCGTGTTGATCTGCATCGTCAGTGAGTGGCCATTGATCAGGTCATCGATCATAAGCTTAGCTGATGGCAGAGTGGGAGGTTGAAGTTGGTTAATGTCCATTTGCATAGGCCCAGTATGCTCTGGATATGTTTGTACCTGGTCAGAATGCAAATGTCAGACAGAGCTAAGATGTCCAATTCTGCTACAAAAATCACAATAGGCCCACCTGTCTGGACAATCTTCTTGGCCATGACATTCATAGCAGACTGGGCATGATGGAAGTCGGAGCAGTGGGTGTGACCGACAGTATTTTAGAGTCCAGTCAAAGGCGTTTCTGGTAACCATGTGGCCTGATGGTGGGTAGCCACAAGGTTGTTGCTGTTTACCCTGTGGTGGCCATCAGCAGTCAGTGTGGAGAGCTGTGACTTCTTCAGTTGCAGCACAGGACTGATGGTCCCCGGGAGGATCTCGAGGTTGAAGAGCTGTGATCTCGGACCAGGATTCCAGGCGGCGGTCTGCGGCAGTGTAAATTTCATATATAAATGCGAGCTCGATCACTTGGGCCAGTGTAGGGTCCTACATTTTTAATGAATCGTGTCGGAAAGTCGCGTCTGGCACTGCCTGGATGAGGTGGTCGCGGACCATCTCATCTGCATAGGTTTCCTTAGACATCAAGGTTTGAAAGTGGCAGCCGCGGCTGAGGCATTGCAGTTCGGGTGCCCACTGCCAATAAGTCTGTCCAGCTTTCTTCCTACATTGATAAAATTCCACTCGTGCTGTGAGAACATGGTAGCGGCGGTGGTAGTAAGCAGTTAAGAGTTCAGTGATTTTAGAGAAATTCAAGGTATCGGGATTGGCAGATAGTAACTTGGCAAGCAGGTCATAAATTTGAGAGTGGCTCCACAACAAAAAAGAGGAGCGTTAGCAGCGTTGGTGGTTACCTTATGCATTTCAAAGTGTTGACAAAGGTGTCATTCATAAGTTGTCCAATCTTCCACGTCTTTATTGAAAGTTGGGAAAGGTGGGGAGCTGACATTGGCTGGGTAGCTGCCAGTTCCTGCACCAATTGTCGCTGAAGCTCTGCAAACTGTTCACACTGCCACTAACTCAACTGCTGTTGAAATGTCTGGAACTGTTGAAGAGGCTTGTCAACAGTTGCTGGAATGCCGGGTTCACTTCGACGTCTGGCATGGTGAGTACTTTGAAGTTACTGTTTTTGTATGTTCTGGTCTTGTGTTGGCATCTGGCAGGCACTGGTTGGTCTCGCGCCGCCTGTCCAGTTGTGTTGTCTGCTTGACAGTCCTGTCGTGAGGTATGGCGGCTGGCAGGTGTTTGGCCAGTGACATCACAGCTTTCCATTACTCTGTTTTGCTGTTGGTAATTTTCTACTTACATCTTCCTTTCAAGCCCTGTCCACCCTGCTCAAAGATTTTTCCAAGTTCTTTGCTTTCTCTGACAGAATTACAACATTTTTGGCAAACCTCAAGTTTTAATTCCATCTACATCTCCAGATTCTTCTTTAGTGTCTTTTACTGTGTACTAAATGGATAGAATAACATCAGGAGTAAGTAACAAGCCTGCCTCACTTCATTCTTTACCATTGCTCCATGTCCTTGGTTTTTATAATTGCTGTTTGGTTTTTGTATAAGTTGTATAAAACCTTTTCCTCCCTGTACTTTTTGCTTTGGCTAGTTTCAGAATGTTTGAGAGTGCATGCCATTTATCATTGTCAAAATCTTTCTCCAACTCTACAAAGTTTGCCTTTTCATAGCAAATCAGTATTGCCTTGTGTGCTCTGATCTTCTCAGAGATTAGTTCCTACCAGTTTTTCCATTCTTTTGTAAATAACTCATGTTATTGTTCTGCAAACACGACTTACTGAAATTAGAGTTTGCTAATATTGACACCTGTCAATGCCTGCTTTCTTCGAATTAGAATTATTACCTTCTTCTTGAAGTCTGAAATATTTTCCCTAACTTATATATCTTGCGCGTGCACCCACACACACACACACACACAGAGAGAGAGAGAGAGAGAGAGAGAGAGAGAGAGAGAGAGAGAGAGAGAGAGAGAGAGAGAGAGAGAGAGAGACTTCATATTGTGCCACAGGGTGATAAGCTTCACTGCATGCCTTCCATAAATCTGGAAATATGAGTGACCTGCACTTTTTTTTTACAGTCATTACAGCACATACAGCACATTTATAACAGAAGAGGGGACACATTACTTCACATACTCTGTGTAGGAAGTGAATTGGTATCCAATAAGGTCCAGAGGCCTTTCTTCTGTTTCACAATTTCAGTTGCTTTTCTGACCTTTGAGCATTTACTCCAGTATCTGTCATTTCTCATTCATGTAATGATTTATACAAGGAACTACAGTGTGTGATCATGTGTGAAGAAGCTTTGAAAAAAGGTGTTTAGTATTTTGGACTTTTTTGTTTTGTCCTCTGTTTCAATGAAATTATGACCACAGAGTTTCTGTGTATATATTTTAGATCCATATAGGGGAAAAAGTCAGTATTTTCTATCAAGTTTATACATAGGACTCTACTTTTCAGTTTGTTGAATGCATCATGCATTACCTGCCTGATGTCAGTTTTCGCATTATTTTGTTTTTGCTTCTAAGGCAGGGTAACAAGATTTTCCCTGTGAAAAATGGGAAATTTAGAAAATTAGTATAAAAAATGGAACAAAATGGTACACTAGACCAAAATAAAATATTTTGCATATATGACTGCATTGCTTTAATAAAATAAATAAAAATTAAAGTTTATACACTTAAAAAAGTATATATTTAAATAAGTCACTTCAAAACATGCTTGAATAGCACTTCATTATGTAATAATTCGTTTATCCCAAGAACTGAACAGAGATCAAAATATAAAGAAATTGATACAAAGATTTCTAACAAATGAACACAACTGTATACATCAAAAATCTGTAGGCTGTTTAGCTGCTGTATCAGGAACACTATTAATAACTTCTTACTTATAAGAAGACCCAATATTCTTCAATAGCTTTGAATTTGTCAATAACAGGTTGTAGAACTCTTCCAAATAGAGTCTTCATAACGAGTATTAACTATTATAAGTGCATCAATAGTTTCAATAGTTTTTGTGATTTGATGCTTCAAGCACCACATACACATACTTAGTATCTGTCAGTCCTGACAACTTTGTGCATTGCATACATTGATAAAATGTTCAATAAAATAGATTTGCATTCTGTCCTAGAACACATGAATTTCTTTTCAAGTCCACTGAACAGAAAGAATGTGTTTTGTGGTATGGAATGCAAACAGCCCTCCTTTCACAGCAATATATTTCTCTTCTTATGCTTATTGTTTATTCATTCTTATTAAGGAAGTGATGCTACTAGATGATCTCAGAGGAAATACCAGCAGTTACTTCTTTCCCTTAATGTGCTGCATTACATTGTGATGTTCTCCAATTATGGCACAAAGTACATTCTGCCTTCGTACATGGGGTTTCCTTCGAGAAAAGGAACTATTCTTCCATGGATCTTGTGAAAGGGCACAGTCGTTTACCCATATTAATGGGCATGAATTAGTGTCTCACAGCTTACAATATGCAATAGAGAGTACTAAAGTTAAGTTACTGAACTGAGTGTTGAAACTTCCACCAATTATGCATTGTAGTCTACAACATCCCAAAGTCATGGTGTCAAAGGCATCTAGTCAGCTAGACCACATTTGTGTCAAATTGCTATATAAAGAGATGGAAAATAAATAAATAATAATAATAAATACAGCTAACAACTCACTGTAAAGAGGATTTCTGAGCTGCTGACAGACACGAAAATAGATAATCACATTCACACAACTTAAATTTTTGGCCATGGACTTCATCAGAAAAAGAAACATGAACATTCACACAATCCAGCCACTCCAGTCAAACAAGCATCTAGACTGTGAGTGAGGTGGGGAGTGGAGGGGGAAGGATGCCAGGTAAACTTCAGATGGAAGGTTCTGTATTGCATGATGAATTTTTAAGGCTCTGATAGGCAGGACTTGAATTGTGGCAATAAATACAGTGAATGGAATGGGCAGGAAAGGATAAAAGGGAGGTTTAGAGGAGTGTGGGGAGGGAGTGGGGAGGGGGGATTTGAAATGATAAGAATAACAAGGAAAAATAAAAATAGGGAAAAAAGGAAAAAATAAAGTTAAAAATTAAAAACTTAAGTTAGGAAAAATAGAAAAAAATAAAAAAATAATTAATTAAGGGGATATTGTAAGTGGTGACCCACAGTTACAAGGAAGACATGAGATAAAGGATAATGGGTGGGGAAGGAAGGGGGTGAGATGTTAGGCATAGGGTGCCAGGATGGGAAGTTATCATAGGTTGAGGCCAGGATGGTTGAAGGACCATAGAATGTGTTGGAGGGACAACTCCCATCTGTGCAGTTCAGCGAAGAGCTGGTGGTGGAGGGGAGGATCCAAATGGCTTGAGTAGTGAAGCAGCCATTGAAATCCACAGTGCTGTGCACAGCTTCATGCTGTGCCACAGGGTGGTCTACCTTGCTTTTGTCACAGTTTGGTGGTGGCCTTTCATCCTGATGGACAGCTGGTTTGTGATCATACCAATATAAAATGCTGTGCAATGATTGCAGCAGAGCTGGTATATAACATGGCTGCTTTCACAGGTGACCAGACCTCTTTTGGGACAGGATAAGCCTGTGACAAGACTGGAATAGAAAGTGCTGCTGTAAGTGATCATATCCCTGTGAAAGACCCCAATACAAAACCTGCCCAGTGCACCCACCCAGCACTTCCTATTCCAGTCCCATCACAGGCTTATCCTATACCATCAGAGATTGGGCCACCTGTGAAAGCAGCCTTTTGATATACCAGCTGCTGCAATCATTGCACAGGATTTTATATTGGTATGACAACAAACCAGCTGTCCAACAGGTGGAATGGCCACCACCACACTGTGGTAAAAAGCAAGATAGACCACTCTGTGGCACAGCATGCAGCTGAGCACAGCACTCTGGATTTCAATGACTGCTTCACTACCTGAGTCATCTGGATCCTGAGCAGATGGGACTTATCCCTTCAACACATTCTACGATCCTGTAACCATCCTGGCCTCAACCTAACTTCCCATCCCTGCACCCTATGCCTAACATTTTCTCCCCACCCCCCACCCGCTCATTCTTCCCCACCTATTACCCTGTATCTTATGTCTTCCTTGTACTTGTAACTGTGTATCACCACATACGATATCCCCTAAATTAATTACTTTTTATTTCCACTTATTTTTTACTATTTTTCCTGACAGTAATTTTTCCTTTTTTCCTATTTTTCCCTTATCATTCTTATCATTTTAAATCCCCCCCCCACTCCCTCCCCACACTCCTCTACACCTCTCTTTTATCCTTTCCCATCCATTCCACTCACTATATTTATTGCCCCAATTCAAATTCCCATCTATCAGAGCCGTAAAAATCCATCATGCAATACGGAACCTTCCATTTCCTCCTTTACCTGGCATACTTCCCCCTCCACTCCCCACCTCACTCACAGTCTAGCTGCTTGTGTAATTGGAGTGGCCAGACATGATAGTTATGTGTGTATAGTTGTCCGAGTGATTGCGTGAATGTATGTGTTTCTTTTTTTGCTGAAGGCCATGGCTGAAAATTTAAGCTGTGTGAATATGATTATCTATTTTCATGTCTGTCTTCTCAGTGAGCCTCTTTACAGTGAGTTGTTTCCTATCCTCCATTATTGATATTCCTATCAGATTTTCCACTGTTAAAAAATTACAATTAATACTGCTAATTATGAAGAAATGAGACATTTGGCAACCAATTGGATATTTTGTGGGACAACAGGATACAGAATGGAAAAAAGGCCAGTCACTTTAAAAATGGGATGTCTGGCCACCCCCTTCTAAGGTGTTTACTTGATGTAAATTTCCAGGGTAGCTCTCCCTGCTTTTGTAGCAGTTTTCAAACTTGGTTGTCAAACCATAGGGAATATTTCCCATTTCCCATTATTTTACTCAGCACATACTTACTTTAAAGGATATTGTATGAATCTTGAATTTTGTTTACTGATACTCAACAATGTCAGTTCTGGAAATGAAATTTTCTTGTTCGACTGTCAGGTTATGGGAACCTTGTCACTCTTTTAAACAGAAATATATTCATGTTCTATAACTTTATGCAGTGATGTTGCAATGGACTATGATCACTGAATCCCTCTCCAGCACGAACTAAGTCAGAAAGTGTGAGTCTGTAAATGACTAACAGGACTAAAATTTTATATCTACAAATTACTTCTCTGTTTAACTACTCAGGTATTTTTTGATAAAGCAATTAAAACAATTTAATTCTCTATTGCCAAAATATTTGAGTCCCCTTATATACATTTGGTAAGTTAAAATCTCCACCATGATTAGGGAAAGCATGTTAAGTATTATATTTTCAAAGTTTCTCCTCATATGTCATGACACTGCTGTTGCTAAGGCAGAGAGTTTGTAAAATCATCTGTGAATGATCTTTGAGCCCAATCTTTACCCAAAATTATTCACATTTCAATATCTTTACTAAATCTCACTAAATGTCATATTGTTATTACCACTATAAATACACCTCTATCTTAAGTGCGCAGCCTATCTTCGGGAAGTTATAATTCCATTGCTATTGACAACTTGTTGCAATCTGTTTTTCTGATAGCTGATTTCATTTTCCATACTTTCCAATTTCTGTGGCTTCATCTTTGATGGACTATTAAATTGTAATTTCCCATCATTTTCTTTCCTCCCTCTCTACACACTGTAATATTACCACAACAGTCCAGTAATGTGATTAAAGTGGGAACTAAATGAATGAGACATGGAAGAATCATTATTTTTCAATGGTATTTGGGTGCTGCTATAAATTAAGTGGTGCAAGGTTCATTAATGTGTCACATTAATTTTCTCTGATGTTCATAAAATTTACTTATATGTTGCATAGCTTCTACTATGTAATTCTTTTCCTATTTATACAGCAAGAATCAGAAATAAATGGGGTTCCATCAATGACTCTTCCATCTATCAGTGAGGATGATGAAAATATACCTGAAGAAGGAGAAACGTCACCGTTATCTCCTCCCAATAGATCACCTCTTCATTCAAGCAGCAGTCCAAGACACACAAAATTTAATCCAAGGTAAGAGTATTCATAGTGGTACTTTGCAGTCTTCTGCAAAATATATAATAATATTATTGTGTAATCATAATGATAATCATAATGAATAACTTCTTTATTCATGCAGCAGTCCACGGCATGCAAAGTTTAATCAGAGGTAATCTTAGCAAATGTGTGTTATTTATCTTTGATAGAATCATTAGAATTAGATAAAGCACATAATATATTTTGTATCACATCCTCAATGTTTTACGAAAATAGGGTTTTAGTGTTTTATACAGAGAAAATTCATGTGGTATGTTGCTCGTGCATGTTAGGTGCAGTTTCCAATTTCCAGCATGCAAAAGTAAGACTAAAAATGAAATTCAGGAATTGATAAATATTGTTGTGTTGTTATGGTCTTCAGTCCGGAGACTGGTTTGATGCAGCTCTCCACCTTACTCTATCCTGAGCAAGCCTTTTCATCTCCTCATAAGAACGACAACCCACATCCACTTGAATCTGCTTACTATACGCGTCTCTTGGTCTCCCTCTGCGAGTTTTACCCCACACACTTCCCTCCAACACTAAATTCACAATTCCTTGATGTCTAAGAGTGTGTCCTACCAATCTATCCCTTCTTTTAGTCAAGGTATGCCAGAAATTTCTTTTCTCCCCAATTCGGTTCAGTACCTCCTCATTAGTTACGCGATCCACCCACCTAATCTTCAGCATTCTTCTGTAGCACCACATTTCAAAAGCCTCTATCCTCTTTCTGTCCACACTGCTTATTGTCCATGTTTCACTCCCATACAAGGCAACACTCCATACAAATGCCTTCAGAAAGGACTTCCTTGGGCTTAAATCAATATTCGATGTTAACAAATTTCTCTTTTTCAAAAACGCCTTTCTACCCATTGCCATTCTGCATTTTATATCATCTGTACTGCGACCATCATTTGTTATTTTACTGCCCAAGTAACAAAACTCATCTACCTCCTTTATTGTTTCGTTACCTAATCTAATTCCTTCAGCATCACCTGATTTTCTTACACTGCACTCCATTACCCTAGTTTTACTCTTGTTAATGTTCATCTTATATGCACCTTTCAGCACACTGTCCATTCCGTTCAATTGCTCTTCCAGGTCCTTTGCTGTATCTGACAGAATCACTATGTCGTCGGCAAAACGCAATGTTTTTAATTCTTCACCCTGAACTTTAATTCCTTCTCCAAATTTCTCCTTGCTTTCCTTTATAGCTTGCTCAATGTACAAATTGAACAACATTGGGGAAAGGCTACAACCCTGTCTTACTCCCTTTCCAACCACTGCATCCCTTCCATGCCCTTCAACTCTGACAACCGCTGTCTGGTTTTTGTACAAGTTGTAAATAACCTTACGCTCCCTATATTTTACTCCTGCTTGCTTCAGAACTTGAAAGAGTTTATTCCAATCAACATTGTCAAAAGCCTTCTCCAAATCTACAAAAGCTAGAAATGTAGGTTTGCCTTTTCTTAATCTATCTTCTAGGATAAGCCGTAAAGTGAGTATTGCCTCCCGTGTTCCTACATTTCTCCTGAACCCAAACTGATCTTCCCCGAGGTCGGCTTCTACCAGCTTTTCCATCCTTCTGTATATAATTCGTGTTAATATTTTGCAACCATGACTTATCAAACTGATGGTTCTGTAGTTTTCACACCTGTCTGCACCCGCTTTCTTTGGAATGGGGATTATAACATTTTTCTTAAAGTCTGAGGGTACTTCACCTGTCTCATACATCTTACACACAATGTGAAACAATTTTGTCATGGCTGGTTCTCCCAGAGACTTCAGTAGCTCTGACGGGATATCATCATTGATAAATACACATTACAATTTACAGCGTACAAATTTGATACAAAAACAAATCTTAAATTATCATACCAAAATCAACTATTTTAGTCTCAGAGGACAAATTTCACAGGTACATCAGGTAAATCTTTTTATTGAGAGTTGTGATCAATTGGCACAAAAATTTTCTGAGTATGGCACTGTGTCATAATGTCCTCTCATAAAAAATATGATTGGTGAAACAACTGATTCAGTCATAATTACAGTGTCCTTATTCTGGGCCTACTAGTATGTTTCTACTATCCAGAACCACTTATTCTTTATTATAACTATCCACTGGACCATACACTGTCTTAATATTAAGAAATCTGTTGACATAATTTGTCTCTTAAAGCCAAAGGTGTAGGGAGAGTTGGTAATTAAATTTCCCCTGTCAACTGTGGGCAGAGTTCTGTATGAAAGGAATAAATAAATAAATAAATAAAATAAATAAAAAATAGATTGAGACAGTAAAGATAAGACATACCTTTATTTTTCTACATCATTTCCAAGTACCTTGAGACATTTGTTGAACCATTTTATAAGCTTCAGGAAAAAATCAGGGTGTTGCATACGGAAGAAGTGTTGACCAGTATGGATGAAAGATGATACACCAAGTGTACGTGCATGTGCAAGACACCAACACCAATACACAATTGGGAAGAGTCAACTATAATTATGCCAATGACTTTCTGTTTCTGATTGTGATAGGGGATGAAATGCAGGTCCACCATTACACACCCAAATTGGAGGCCGCATCCATAGAGAGGAAACTTCCATCATCACTGCCTGAAAGAAGTTTAAAAGCACTTCATTTGCAGATAAAGTGCTGCTCACCATTTTCTGGGATGCCCAACTTTTGTTGCTGGATTCTTTGGAGGATAAAACCATCAATGCTATGTGGTACTGTGCCACTCTGTCAAAACTGAGAGATGACTCAGAAAAAGCAGCCTGGTCTTCTCAGATCTGGTGTTCTGCTGTTGGATGACAATGCAAGATCACACTCGGCGAAGGCAATGCAAAACAATATAGCAACTCTTCGTTGAAAGTGCCTATACCATCCGCCATACAGTCCTGATCTCACATGAAGTGACTTTCATCTGATTCCAGCTTTGAAGAAGACTCTCGGCAGAAGGTACTTTGGAAGCAATGCTGACTTCAAACAAGCCATCCAACACTTCTCCCATATGCATCATCCTGACTTTTTTCTGGACAGCTTTTTGAAGCTTATAAAGCGGTATGACAAATGTCTCAATGTACTTGGAAATTATGAAGAAAAATAAAGATATGTCTTATATTTGTTGTCTCTATTTTTTTCCTTACATACGTAACTCTGACCTATACAACTGTGCCACCATTGCATATTTGCAGAGATGAAAACCCTAACCCAATATGCTGAAGGCCTTCACAGACAGACATTAACCTTCAGACCTAGTCTGCAAACAAAATTTCCATGACACAAACATCCTCACACACGATAATCCTCCCTCCATCCCCAACAAATAGCCCTAAATAAGTGCTCTACTTGTCACTAAATACCACCCAAAACAGGAACAATCAAACCACAACAGTTGACAGAGCTTTGAATATCTGCCTTCATGACCTGAAATGAATGACATTCTACCCAAGATCCTTCTTGGCCTCCTATAGTGGTGAACCAGCACCCAACCAACCTCCACAACATCTTAGTCCATCCATATGCCACTCCCAGTCCAAACCCCTTACCACAGAGATCATAATCATGTAGAAGACCCTGATGCAAGACCTGATTAGTCGATCCACCTGGGACTTCCTAATACAGTCCCATCACACGATTAATCTACCCCATCAGTGGCTGGGTCACCTGTGAAAGCAGTGGCATGATTAAACAACTATGATGCAGTTAGTGCACAGCAATTTTACTTTTGCATGATTCTCTCTCTCTCTCTCTCTCTCTCTCTCTCTCTCTCTCTCTCTCTCTCTCTCTGTGTGTGTGTGTGTGTGTGTGTGTGTGTGTGTGTTCGTTTAGTCAATTCTGACAATTCTGACTCTATGTGACCCCATAAGCCAAAGAAAGCTACTTTCCCCTGTCATGCACTTTCTCCCATAGATTTTACAGATTGGAACTCATTGCTTCTATGATGCCATCAATCCACATCATATTCTGACAGCATCTTCTTATAGTTCCTTTGATTTTACTCGGCATTAATGTTTTCTCCAGTGAGGCATGTCTTCACATTATGTGTACAAAATAGGTCAGCTTTTGTTTTAATATTAGACCTTCCAGGTAGCAATCTGGTTTTATTTGCTCTAATACAGATCCTTTGGTTATCTTTCCTGTCCATGGAATTCTAAGAATTTTCCTCCAGCACCACAATTCAGAGGACTCAATTCTTTACCATTCAGCCTTACTAATAGTCCAAGTTTCACATCCATACATCACAAATGGGAAGACCATAGCCTTCACAGTACTTATGTCTCTGGACCTTATAATCTTTACAAGGTTTGACATCACCTTTCTACTGAGCAACAAGTGTCTTCTGATTTTGTGGCTGCAGTCACAATCATGAGAGATCTGGGAACCGAGATAATTAAATGTGGACACTACCCCCATTGATTCTCCTCCTATACCCCATGAATTGATTGGTGTAGTTACCATAATTTTGGTTTTCTTCACATTTAGCCTGAGACCAGCCTTTTCATTTTTGTTTTTCGCCTTCAGAAGAGAGCCTTTAATTCTTCTTCACTTTGTCAGCAGTTATCTGAGGTTGTTAAATTCATAATGTGCTCTGAAAACAGACTGAATAAGAACGAAGACAATATGCAGCCTTGCTGGACCACTTTCTGATTTTTTCCATTTTGTGGCGTATACTGTGGCTTCTTGGTCAAGGTACAAACTACAAATCAGATGAATGAGGTGAACTGGTACTCCCATGTTATTGAGTACTTTCCATAATTTGTTGTGATCAAAGCAGTCAAAGACTTTGGCACAATTAATAAAGCAGAGGTACATGTCTTTCTGGAATTCTCTTCTTTTCCCATAGCCCACCAAATGTTGGCAATTTGATCTCTGGTTCCTCTCCCTTTTCTAAGACCAACTCGTTCTTCTGGTAGCTCTCAATCTAGATATTGGCAAAGTCTGTTTTGTAAGATTTTTAGCATGAGTTTGCTTGCAAGTGAGATAAGTGCAATTGTTCGGTGATCTGAATATTCTTTATAGATTCCCTTCTTTGGAATCAGGATGAATACTGATCTTTTCCAGTCTTCTGGTTTCTACTGTGTGTTCCATAATTTCTGACACATTGAGTGCAGCAGATTCACTGCATTTTACAGTGACTTTAAATAATTCTGCTGGCATTCCATTATGTCCACTAGTATTCTTATGAGTCATATTTTCAAGGACCCACTAGAGTTCACTCTCTAAAATATCTGGCTTTAGTTCTAATATAACATGATCATCATTAGCAGCAGCAGTAGCACTGTGGGTATGCAGTTCAGTCTTGTATAGGTCTTCTACATATTCTGCCCATCTTACCTTAACATCCTCTGCTTCACTTAGATCTTCCCCATTTCTGTCTTATATCATTCCAATTTTTGCCTGGAATTTTCCTTCAATTCCTCTAATTTTCTTGTAAAGATCTCTCGTCCTCCCCATTCTGTTACTATTTTCAACTTCTTTGCACTGTTCTTTACAGAAGATATTTTTATCTCTTCAAGCTAATTTCTGAAATTCTTTATTTAATTCAACCACAGCTGATCTGTCCCCCTTATTTTTTTTAAATATTCCCTTTTATTGTTTTCCCCCTTTCTTTAGTACCTTCTGTTTCCAATCCCCCACCTCCTCCCCTTACTGTATTCCAAACTGCATCTATGACTAGCAATGCATTTATCTCTACTATCCACTACAAAACTTTGTCCCCACCTTGCCCTGCATAATTCCTACTCCATTCCCCTCTCTTCCCTTCCCCTTTCCTTGTAATTTGCTGTTAAGATGCAAACTGAGCCACAGTGGCCGAAAAGAGTCAGGTGTATGAGAGTTACACCTGACTGATTGTGTGAATGAATGTATGCTCTTTTTCTGATGAGGGCTGTAGCTGAAAAACTAAGTTATGTGAATGTGATGTGTCGTCTGCAACTTAGCAATTGTCTTTATGATGAGAGGCATAGATATCTTACAATAATGTAGCTATAATGGTGCTGCAGTTGTGGTAGTCGAAAAGATACCAATTTACACTGTCCACTGAGTGTTGGATCAAGTGTAAATTGCTGGGTGCCTTATTAGTACCTGACTTTGGGTAATGTGATACAAACTGACCTCTACTTCTTACTATTACCATCATACAGAATGCTTGTCTACTTACTGATTACTGTTTCATTCTCTCCTACGATGCCATTGGACAGCTATTTTGAAGGGATATTTAGTTATTACACTGCTTTCTGACTGATGTTAACATTTAAAATTGGAACATGTATCATCCTATTTCAGTCCTCCCAACACAAAAAATTCCTTGGCTATATTGACAACACAACTGCAGGAGAGGGGACCTGTGGTTGGAAGGGGGAGGCAGAGAGGGTGCTCTATTCTGTTATTCTGTTAGATGAGCTAATTTCTCAGCAATGGAGATGTAACTAGAACATGAAAGATAAATCCAAAGCAACAACAAAAATCAACACACATATTGAAAATATTAGTGAAAATAGTGGTAATTATTTTGAAACAAAGCATTTTGAATGGTACTAATTGCCATACAACTAACCTTTGTTTCAAAGGGAAAAAAAGGTAAGTCTACAGTTGGCTGTATTATGTATTAAAATGTGGAACTGACTTGACCAAGGTGGAGAAAACACAACACTTTCCAAAATTTTTAGCAAGGCTCAGCTTTTTTATACAAGGAGACCTAATTGCTTCCGAAGTACTCAGAAAATTTCTGAAATCAATAAACAAAGATATATTAAGATATGGGAAGCTACTAAATGTTTAATTTTTATGCTTTTGGAAATTGAGAATCTTGTCATGCCATAGTACTTAGGTTAGATGTATCCATGCAATTAGTTTAGATTGCATATGTGAACTGCTGTCCTATGTTTTAGTATGCTATGCCCTATGATGTGTTTGTGATAGCTATAGACATATAGGCCTATATTAGAAAATATTTGGTTAGTCTGTGAAAGCTGAATTTAATTAATTCTTGCATGACTTTCTTACTGCAGTGCAACAGTCTCAAAAGACTGTTTCAAAACCACTAATGTAGATTTACTAATGTGTTAATTATTTTTAGAATACATGGTTTCATACATTGTTTGTTACTCACTTTTTTTAAAAAATTCTCAATGAATCAGAAAAATGATAACAATCTTAGATTGCTGATGCATGTCAATATATACTTCATTTGCAAGAAGGCACATCTTTTTCGGTAGTTTATGGGAGTAACCATACATGCTAGTGAATGGAAAAAAGTACTCAAATTATTTTGTGTAGTTTCACTTGCTGCAGTTTAATTAACCTGTACAAAATCCTTACTAAGTACATTGTTCAAATACAACAGAATTTTCAGCATGTCTGAAATTTATTGAAGTCTGGGGTGATAAAGGCCTACTGGATAACTCACAGAGTTATTCAATTATTCTAAAGGTTTAAACACTGAAGATAATTGACATTTTTATTATGTACAGTTCACTTACAAATTTTAAGTTGTAGAGTTATATGATGAAAAATTTATTTTGTTTCCTTGTAAAGAAACGTCTTGATTGTCAACATTTCAAGCAACCTTCTTTGCACTGTTTTAGTTGTTACCAGTAAACAGCTGGCCTTTTAAAGAATCAAACTCCCATCTATGAAACAGCTCCAAACTTTTAATTACTTTACAAGTACAGTAATGTGTTCAATATTTCACATAATGTATGTGAGTGAGAATAAATATAGCAAAACAGATGATAATTGGTCAACACAAGGTCAGACCTGTTGGACTGGTGATATAAAACATCCCAGCCAAAAGTGCCCAATAAATCTTGGGTCTTGGGCTGCAGTATGAGATGTTACATTTTCGAGAAGGACAATTCCCTTTTTCAGTAGCTGTGTCTTTTGTTTTCTATCACTCAGCACTGTGTCCCCAGTGGTGTAGGGGTCAGCGCAACTGCCTAGAAAGCAGGAGACCCGGGTTCGAATCCCGGCTGGGTACACATTTTCAGCTTTGCCCAATTTGATGTCATATATTCTATGAATATTAAATAATAACAGCTGCAGGATCAGAAGTGACGTCTGTTCTTTCAGAACAGACGCCACATGTATATATATAATATGCCGGTGACGGGCAATGATCCTATCGTTAGTAGGGAGGGGTGGGCAAGTTTGAAGCCCTTGAGTTAACTTGTTTTAGAGATAAAAGCACAAAAACATCATTCTACTTGTTCATTTGTGAATAAAATGAGTTGTTAAAATTATTAACAGCTGTATTAGTGCTGTGAAGTAGCAAGTGTGAGTGCACATTCAAATAGTACTCCAGCGACCTACTGCACAGTGACGTGCCCCTTAACATTTCTAGTGGTAGACAATGAATCCACGCAAAACCATTTTGGTAAGGACACTTTTCAATTTGGGTTTTCTATTTCTGATTAGTCTCTGAGGAGCTATCATACCTGCAACTGGACGCGCTATGCATGGAATTTTCTTCTTTATTGCGTTGGGTTGTATATATCTATATAAGACGAAAAATTCCTAGCAGGAAAAATTAAATATAAAAAATAGACGAAGATTACTCACCAGGCGAAGGAGCACAGGTGTAACAGCATCACAAATAAATAAATAAATACACACACACACACACAAATGCAAGCTTTCGCAACCCAGTTGCTTCTTCAGGCAGAAGGGAAGGAAAGGGAAAAGGAAATGATGAGGGTTTTAAGGAAGGGGATAAGGAGCCATTCCAATCCCAGGAGAGGAAAGACTTACCTTGGGGGAAAAATGGAGGGTAAACAAATGCACACACACCCACACATTCACACAGACACAAGTATACCTAGACAGACATACTGTAGAAAGCAAAGAAGTTAAGAAGTTAGACAGAGATACCACTTGAGGCAGAGGCTCTGTCCAGAGAACCGATGCAAAGATGTTAAGATGGTGGGTGGGAATTCCAATTTAGCGGAGGTTGAGACCAGGTGGGCAACGGGAAGAGAGAATATGCTGAAGGGCTAGTTCCCATCTCCGGAGTTCAGAAGGATTGGTGTCAGTGGGAAGTATCCAGATAACCCGGATGGTGTAGCACTGTGCCAAGATGTGCTGGCCGTGCACCAAGGCGTGTTTAGCCACAGGATGATCCTCGTTACCAACAAACACTGTATGCCTGTGTCCATTCATGCGAATGGACAGTTTGTTGCTGGTCATTCCCACATGTCAGTTGGTAGATTACGTGGGTACTATCGCAAGTGGCTCTGCCTTTGATTGTGTACACCTTCCGGGTTACGGGACTGGCTTACGTGGTGGTGGAAGGGTGCATAGGGCAGGTTTTACAACGGGGGCGGTTACAAGGGTAGGAGCCAGAAGGTAGGGAAGGTGGTTTGGGGATTTCATAGGGGTGGACTAGGAGGTTACAGAGGTTAGGTGGGCGGCGGAAAGACACTCTCGGTGGAGTAGGAAGAATGTCATGAAGGATGGATCTCATTTCGGGGCAGGATTTAAGGAAGTCGTATCCTTGCTGGAGAGCCACATTCAGAGTCCGCTCCAGTCCCGAAAAGTATCCGGTGACAAGAGGGGCACTTCTGGGATTCTTCTGTTGAAGGTTCTGAATTTGGGGGGATAAGGAAGTGGCTCTGGCAATTTGTTTCTCTACCAGATTAGGAGGATAGCTGCGGGATGTGAAAGCTGTTATTAGGTTATTGGTGTACTGGGTCAGAGCTTCAGGACTGGAGCAGACCCGTTTGCCACGAAGACCTAAGCTGTAAGGAAGGGAACGTTTGATATGGAATGGATGACAGTTGTCATAATGCAGGTACTGTTGTTTATTGGTAGGTTTGATGTGCACGGATGTGTGGAGTTGGCCGTTGGACAGATGAAGGTCGACATCGAGGAATGTGGCATGGATTTGGAATAGGACCAGGTGAATATATATATATATATATATATATATATATATATATATATATATATATATATATATTTTTTTTTTTTTTTTTTTTTTTTGTCACACCAATTACATTTTGCCCTCCGTAACTCAGTTAAATCAAAATTAGATCTCAGGGACCTTGGGGTCATTCCCCATATCTTCAAGTGAGTGGTCCAGTCCCGTGGTCATCTTTAAAAAAAAAAAAAAAAATAACTGGCAAAATATGGGGCTATGGCGATTTTAAGGTCACGATAAATGCCCAGCCCATTATCTAAATTATTAGGAGGATATTTTTTTTTCGAAGATAGATTTGGCAGAAGCCTATCTCCATCTCCTCTTAGACGAGGCTTCCCAACTTTTGTTGGTGGTCAACTCCCCTATCAACCTGTAGCAATATTTACAGCTTCCGCTTGGGGTGGCCAGTGACCCCGCTATTTTTCAGCGGTTCTTAGAACAGCTCATTGCTTTGATCCCGGACTGAATAAATTACCTGGATGATATTGAGGTTTCTGGTAAATCCACAGATGATCACTTACGCAACCTATGGTCCCTGTTTTCAAACTTACTGTCTGCCGGTCTTAAATGCAATCTGGATAAGTGTCAAGTTTTCCAACCCTCTATTGATTATCTGTGTTTTCCCTTTATGCCATCACATTACAGTCATTTCAGCTCTGTTTCACCCTACATTGATGAAGGAGTTGCAAGTCTTTCTAGGCAAACAAACGTGTCCATTTTCAGTGATCCCAGGCATGTGAAAAAGCATTATCTCTTTTGAAACAAAAGCTGTTGTCATGCCTTCGCTTGGTTCCTTTCCACCCCGGCAGCACTTAGTCTTGGCTAAGGACACTTCCCAACATGAAGTGGGGGCTGTTTTGGTCCACAGGTATGAAGGTGGTACAGAGCAGCTCATTGTATATGTGTTGAAAACATTGAACTCAATTACTTGCAAAATCCAAAGGGAGGCACTCTCCACTGTCTATGCATTACACATATTCTACGTCTTCTTGTATGGTACAAAATTTTACTCGGTTATGGACCACAAACCCCTGATCTCGTTATTTAGTTCTTCAGCATCACTTCCAGATAAAGCCACACACTACCTCCAACAATGGGCTCTCATTTGGTCAAGATTCAACTACGAAATTCATTTCTGCTCTACAGCTCAACATGCAAATATGGATGCACTCTCCTGTCTCCCAGCAGGCCCTGACCCTATTTTTGACAGTAATTAACTGCTTTGTTTTCACCCAGATGTGGAGGCTCAACAGCCAGTGGATGTTTTTCCAATTACTGCCTTATGGATAGCATCGGCAACCTCCGCTAATTCCGTGCTATGACAGGTGGTGTCATGGTTCGGATCCACTTCGCAATTATTTCTCGTCGCAGTACCAGTTTTCAGTCGGGGATGGTGTTCCCTTCTTACCTACATCTGACATGGTACCAAGGGTGGTCATTCACTCCTCTCTCCATCGGGAAGTGCTCAGTCTTCTTCATGCAGACCACTGGGGAGTGTCCCATATAAAGGCAATGGCCCACTGCCATGTGTTGTGGCTGGGGCCAAATGGAGATATTGTCCACCTTTTTTCTACCTGTTTGAAATGTGCCACCCACCAGGCAGCTCCTTGTGCATGTTTCTCTCCGTGGCCAGGACCAGTACAAGCATGGGAATGAGTTAATGTGAACTTTGTGGGTCCCTTTTGTGCATTATTTTTGGCTATTATTCATAGATACATTATCGTTTCCATATGTTGTTCGTTGTAGTTCTACATCGTCAGTGGTAAAGGTCAAGCACTTTCAAAAATCTTTTCTTTGTAAGGCTTGTCAGTCACGTTGGTTACAGGTAATGGCCCAGTGTTCTCTTCTCAAGAGTTTTCAGACTTCTGTGCTGACTGGGGTATCCATGTGTATTGGCTCCTCTGTTCCACCACCAATCCAATGGGGAGGTGGAGCAGCTTAGTCAGAACATTCAAGACCCAAATGAAGAAATATGTGCTTCAGACATCCCCCGATGCTGCCTTAGAAAAGTTCCAGGCATCCTACTGATTTACAAGGTGCATTCGATAAGTAATGTGACCAATTTTTTTCTGACACAATGGTACACCAAAGTGTTTAGTAACCAGTTGGGCTAAGTGGAGGGGGGTGTTAGCTTCAAAACTCTCTTTGTCTCATTTGGCTGCGAGGTGCTGGAGAGTCAGGACGCATGTTTCTGTCAATCCCATTTTCAGTTTATGTAACACGGCACAATGGATCATTCTGTAGAGCGATGGTATGGCATCAAATTTTGTGTTAAATTTGGGAAGTCTGCCACTGAAACGTTTCTATTACTCCAGCGTGTCTTTGGGACTGATTGCTTGTCCAAATCACAAGTTTTCTTATAGCAAAAGTCATTCATGAAGGGCCAAGAAGAGATCACCGCTGAACGTCACAGTGGATGGCCATTAAACTCATGAGTCGACGAAAATGTGACGCACGTGCACAACTGTTTGAACTGACAGACAGCTGAGCCTTCAATTGATAGTACAAACTCTAAAAATGGCAAAAAAAGAAAATGTTTTTCGCTTTGTGACTGAAGATTTGAACATGAGAAAGGTGTGTGCCAAAGTCATCCCAAAAGTGTTGACGAATGAACACAAGCACATGCAATTCCTTCGGTGCCAAGATTTGTTGGAAATGTGTGAAAATTATCCTCATTTTTTAAACTCAGTAATCACTGGTGATGAGTCATGGATTTTTGAGTAAGACCCTAAGACAAAAAGGCAGAGTTCAGAGTAGCACACCCCATTGTCACAGCATCCCAAGAAGGCATGCATAAGCAAGTCCAGGATGAAAACCATGCTCATTGTCTTCTTTGACATTAGAGGCATTGTCCATCACAAATTCGTACCTACCAGGACTATTGGGAACTCGGCTTTCTACTTGGAAGTGTTCAAAAGACTGAAAAGGAGGGTCTCATGCTGCTGAAGCAACATCAAGGACACTTATGGAAACTTCACCACGACAACGCACCGAGTCACAGCGCCCTCACTGTCAACGAGTTCCTGGCTAGGACTAACACTCCATTGGTTCCCCAGCCTCCCTACAGTCCTGCCCTGGCTCCCACTGACTTTTTTCTGTTTCCTCACTTAAAAGGAGTCATACTCGCTAACTGATAAAATCCAGTGCTCAAAACCATTAACTTTCACTGCTTGTGAAGAAAAGCATAGTGAAAACACAAATTCAGGATCGTTAATTTCCGCAGATCGTTAAGAAGTGCAAAGTGAAAATTTAAAACCCAGGAACAAATATCAAACAAATGAAACGGAATATGAGAATGATGAATTTCTCATACTAGGAGACTCATTGCTAAAAAATATTGCTGTACCGAACTCAAAAATCGACGTTCGACCTGGGATCAGGATACATCAATTGATTAAACACCTTGATAACATCTGAAATGCAAACCACGAAGCTACAGACAAAGGTACATCAGTCTACAAGGGCATTTTCCTTCATGTAGGAACAAATTCTTTACGTAGCAGCAGTGATGAAGAAATCGTTAACGAAAGTCTAAGCCTCATTCAAGCGGCCAAAAACACATACAAGAATTCCAGAATAGTAATCAGTGGCGTGATCTACAGGAGGACAGTGAGTGACTCTTATATAGAAAGGATAAACAATAACATCAGACAGATTTGTGATCAGCTAGGAGCTATATTTGTAAATCCTAATAAGTTCTTAAGTAGCAAATGTCTGGGGAAAGATGGTCTACACTTAAATAGATTGGGGTCAAAGGTTTTCAGCAATATGTTCGCTGATATTTGTAACATTTTAAAACTTAAGGGAAACTAATAAGCAGTACTGGGGATGACAATGCACACTATGTACCTGAAAAACAAAATCTTTCTTTTCTGCATTATAATGTGGAGGGACTAGGCAATAAGTTAGATATATTTGAGCATTATCTATCAGACGTTGCACCTCACATACTTGTTGTTAGTGAACATCAAAAATCTGCTGAAAACCTACACTTATTTAAAATCCAAAACTACACACTATCTGGTTTCTATTGCCGCACTAATCATAAAGGTGGTGGTATAGCTATTTACCTTAGAACGAATTCCTTAATAGAATACTACAAAAATATAACTTGGGTGAAAGAGTTTTCTTCAGATCTTCACTTTGAAATAGTTGTTATTAAGTTAAAATTTTTGGCTGTTGTATATTATATCATAGCATTGTATAGATCTCCAAACGGAAATTTTGAAATTTTCTTGAATTCCCTTGATTCAGTTTTATCCAAATTAGCTTCTAATCAAAAATATGTCAATGTTGTACTCCTAGGGGAAATTAATATCAATACCTTGTTAGATTCTCAAGAAAGTAAATGCCTAAAGGACTGTATTTACTCCTATGGAGCAAAAGATTTGTTAGGAGATGTACCAACCAGAGTAACTCCAACCAGTGTAAGCTCTATAGATCATGTTATCACCAACTGTGAAAATATAATGTCAGCTTGTGTAGTAAATGGTCACATCTCAGACCATCTAGGCCAACTATTAGTTCTAAAGGGAGATCCAAACACCAAACCAAAGAAACTCTATGAATACAAAAGAATTCTCTCTGATAGCAACATTACCAAACTAAGAGGGAGTTTGAGCTATGAATCTTGGAATTCTGTATTACAGGCCCAAGGTGTAAATAATAAATGAAACGCCTTCCTAGATGTACTATCTTTCCATCTAAACAAGACCATTCCTATCAGGAAGATTAATATAAACAAGAACAATACTTCACCTTCCAGACCTGTAGAATTAGATAATTTTACCAGAGAACTAAAAGAAATAATGCAGGATATGTATTATGTACAAAGAGAGACAAAAACCAAGGAGCACATAGATATGTACAAATATTATAAGTACCAGTATCGCAAGGAAATCAAAAGATTGAAGGCTGAAAAGATCAATTTAAAAATCGAAAATTCAGATTGCATCTCTAAGATTTGCTGGACATTATTAAATGAAATAAGAAATAACACCACAAACTAAAAAGTAATAGCAACATCCAGATAACTCAAAACAGTACTGTCATTACCAGTCCTCAAGATATTAGTAACAGATTTAATGATTACTTCATAGATGTTGTAGAAACTGACCGCTGCAATACAGATAAATCACCTTGTCGATATCAAGCTGAAAACAACCCTGACTCTAATAAGCTCCCTGAAGTGGATGTCAATGACACATTGCAGCTCATCAGAGAATGCAAAAACAAAAAATCTTCAGGATGGGATGAATTTTCCCCTTATTTACTGAAACAATGCCAACACAATCTGGCATATCCTTTGACACATCTCATAAATAGTGTCTTAAAAGAAGGAGTGTTCCCTGATACACTGAAATTAGCTATTGTGAAATCTCTGTACAAAAAAGGTGATAAACATCTAGTAGACAACTACAGACCACTCGCTCTAACTTGTTTTCAGTAAGTTAATTGAGAAATTAATACTTAAGTACATGTTAGATCATTATAGCAAAGAAAATATCCTGGGAGACTTTCAGCATGGCTTCAGGAGTGGTTGTAGCACAATGACAGCAGCATTACAATTCATAATGAAAGCTCTCAATAAAATTGATGAAGGTTATCAAGTAGCAGGAGATTTCTTGGATCTCTCAAAGGCTTTTGACAGGGTTGACCATGATCTTCTCCTGTCAAAATTAGCCAGAGATGGCATCAATGGAAAACTCATGCACCTTGTTACTTTTTATTTAAGAAACCGAAGCCAGTGTACGGCAATCACACACAATAATGGAGATACAATAAAAACACATAGGTCAAGGGTCAGAAACATTAAATTTGGGGTGCCACAGGGATCAATAATAGGTCCTTTCTTGTTTATTTGTTATGTCAATGACTTCACAAGTACTTTCGATAATGAAAAATCCATAACTACGTATGCAGATGACACTTCAGGCCTTGTTTGGGGAACTGATACGAATGATGTCGGGTTAGAAGTTAAAAAGTTTATTGAAACTGCAAAAACAAAATTTGAAAATGACAACCTAAAAGTCAACCTGCAAAAAACAAACATAATTTCTTTTAATTTAAGTGATTTGCAAAGCAGTATTGATTATCATGGTAGTAATACAATAGGGAAAGTCTGTAGTGAGTGTAAATTTTTAGGCATAAGCATTGACAGCAAACTCTTATGGATCCAACAAATTGATAATGTGTGTGCAAAAATAACATCTAATCTATATGTGTTGAGAAGAATAGCTCCATATGTAAACATTAAAATGATGAAAACTATGTATTTCAGCCTACTACACCCCTTTCTTTCATATGGACTTCTATTATGGGGTTGTGCTGCCAAAACGCATGTAGATAGGGTTTTTAAACTTCAAAAGAGAGCACTGAGATTAATGGGCAAAGTAGATTCTAGGATTTCTTGCGAGAGCTTGTTTTTAGATTTTAAAATTATGACTATTTACTCTATGTATACATATGAATAAATTTTAAAAACTGTAGAAGATAAGGAATATACACTTCACAATAACGAAGTCCATCAGCACAATACCAGACAAGTACAAGATCTTCACATTCTCAGTAGGAGACTGAAAAAAACTGCAAACAGCCCATACACTAAAGGGGCAAAATATTATAATGCTCTGCCAAAAGAAATAAAGCAGTTAACAGGTGAGAAATTCAAGAAACATTTAAAAGCATGGCTCATTGAACAGTGTTTATATAGTTTACCTGTATAAAACTACTTGAAATCTGTGAATATATATATATATATATATATATATATATATATATATATATATATATATATATATATATATATATAAATAGAAAAGAGATGACTTACCAAAAGGAGCGGCTCGTCGAGAGAAACAAATAAAATCACACACAAACACACATACGAGCTTTCGCCACCACTGGCAGCTTCTTCAGGAAAAAGAGGAAAAAAGGGGATATTGCATTTCGATATGTCTGAGTGTGTTCGATATGTCTGAGTGTGTGTGTGTTCGATATGTCTGAGTGTGTGTGTGTTCGATATGTCTGAGTGTGTGCCCTTTTTCCTCCCCTTTTTTTCCTCTTTTTCCTGAAGAAGCTGCCAGTGGTGGCGAAAGCTTGTATGTGTGTTTGTATGTGATTTTATTTATTTTGTTTCTATCGATGAGCCGGTCCTGTTGGTAAGTCATCTCTTTTATATATATATATATATATATATATATATATATATATATATATATAAGTTGTATTGTATACTTATAAATATAATTGTAATAACAAGTGCTATGGATGTGTATTCATGTTTCAAGCAAATAAAATTACCAAAATTACCAAATTACATTGGGACAATTGAAATCATCTAGGCACATGTTACATCAGCTCTAAAGGACATTCCAGAAAAGGCCTTCCACGATGCCTTCCAGGCATGGAAACTCTCTCTCCAGAAGTGTTATCAACGCGAGAGGGTGCTATTTTGAACATTTTTAATTATTTGTACAAATATATTCAATAAATGATTTCATATTGATTTGACCATCACACTAAATGGATACCAGCAGTTGTTAAGCATTGTTCTGGCCATTGTCTCTGGGAGGTCTGCAGGGAGCATGGTCTCACAACCCAAATGTGGATCAACTGCAACCACGAGTGCAGATAGGCATGCATCAGCCTCCCTCGGGGCTTCCATCGACATCAGAGAATGGCTGCTGAGCTCATATTCATGCAGGCCAACCCGTAAAGGCAACCTGAGGGTAGTGACCCATGACACCAGCGCCCTGGTCACCGCCGCCGCCTCCTCCTCCTCCTCCTCCTCCTCCTCCTCCCCCTCCATTTGAGTCTGCACCCCCCATGGTAACGACCCTGGGAGAGGACAGCACAATGGATCTTGAACCCTCCTCACCTGTCATATCGCACTGGCCACCGCCAGAGAGCATGCCGAGCTGCACGGTGCTTCCAGTTCCCACAACCATACTCTCTGGTGTCAGCCAGACATTTTGTGGTGAGGACCCAATGGATGTGTTGTGTGTGTGGTGTTCATTTCTGTTACACTCTCACCCCAATAGCATGATAATACAATACAAGCTGCCCTTCTCTGAACTTTCCCTAAATCATCAGTCAGTGCCACTTGGTGGGCAGCAACAGCTGGAGATGATATTTGGGTTTGTGTGAGTGTGAGAATGTGTGTGTGTGTGTGTGTGCATCCTCTGGCAGTTGAATGCTTAACAGCCGAAAGCTTAATTTCTTTTTTTCTTTCTGTGGCTCATCGGGCGTCTCTGTGGTGAGTAGCAACCTATCCTTTCCAAAATATTGTTGAATCCTTCAAGGTATTTCCATTGTTTAATTACAAACAATTTAAATTGAAAAGAACACAGAAAATATTTTAGGGAAACTGAACCAAAGGCTGTGTTTCATTGGCAGAACATTTATAAGATGCAACAGTTTCACTAAGGAAATGGCCTACACAGAACTTGTACATCCAATTTTGGAATCCTGCTGCACATTTTAGGATCCCCACCAAACGGCACTGACTGATGATTTAGAGAAAGTTTGCAGAAGGGCAGCTTGTATTGTATTGTCATACTATAGGGGTGAGACTCTCACAGAAATGATACAGGAGTTGGTGTGAAAATTATTAAAAGAAAGGTGTTATTTGCTGTGGCAAGATTTATTTGAGAAGTTTCTTTCAACAACTTTCTCTTCCAAATGCGGACATATTTTGTTAGTACCCATCAAAGTAGGGAGACATGATCAGTGCAATAAAATAAGAGAAATCAGATAGAAATGGAAAGAATGGAACGGTAGAGAAATATCACAATAGCGGTTCGGTGAACCCTCTGCCATGCACTTCAATGTGTGTTGCAGAGTATTTATGTAGATGTAGATGTTATATTGTTGAATACCAATCTGGTGTTTCCATTATTTAATTTAAACATTACTCACATACATTTACATCTACATACTTACTCCACAATTCACCCGAAAGTGCATGGCGGAGGGTACTCATTACCTCTACTAGTTACTTGCTTTCCTATTCCAGTTCCATATAGAACAAGGGAAAAATGAATACTTGTATACATCTGTATGAGCTCTAATCTCTCTAAACTTATACTTGTGGTCTTTATGCAATTTTGAGAAGCATGGCAGAGGGTTAATCGAACCGCTGTTGTGATATTTCTCTACTGTTCCATTTTTTTATCCGATTCCTCTTATTTTTCTGCAATGATCATGTCTCTCTATGCATGTGGGAACTAACAAAATATGTTCACATTTGTAGGTTGGCGGCAGTAGAATCATTCTGCAGTCCACCTCAAATTCTAGCCCTCTAAATTTCTTAAACAGTGCTTCTCGAAAGAAAATCACCACCCCTCCTGCTACTCCTAGTTGAGTTCCAGAAGCATTTCAGTAACACTCGTGCATGATCGAATCTACCAGATACAAGCCCCAACACCTCCCTCTATGTCTTTTAAACCAATCTGGTTGAGATCCCAAACACTTTAACAATATTCAAGATGGGGTCATACAAGCATTTTATATGCGGTCTCCTGTACTCACTCTAAAAGTAGTTCTTCTAGATCATTTTCATCGCCCTCTGAATCTTCTAACACAGAAATAAAAAGCTTTGACTGTGAGGTCCGAATCAATGTGGTATTCCCAGCTTGTACACTTTCATTTCTGTATGTAGCCAAGGTTCCTATTTCCTCCTAAACCTCTGCTGGTAACTGATAATTATGCAGCACTTGTTTACACAATATAGACATGCCCAAATTGTCACAGTTCCCTTTACAAGTTCTATTCCCATCTGGTTTCATAGCTTAAGACTTTACGACATTCATCACACTGAATATTATCTCCACTTTAACATTAGACAAATCCAGCACAAGTAGAAACAATGTTACTTCAACTAGTCCTTGAAAACGATTTAGGTCAGGTGTATCTCTATAACAGGCTACTTTATTCCAAATTTCAATTGTGTTCATAGTTGTCTCCTATTTAACCCTCTAGTGGGTTTGCATGACAGGGAGCGCTGTGGCATTTACACTACAATTTTGTCTTCACATAAGTATCCCTTTTAAGGAATCCAGAGGGTAAAAACTGTAATAAAACAGCTTGTCATTGTGATAATTATGTATACGAGCTGAAAATAATTAACCCACGAGGACTCGCATGTGAGCATTTTGCACATAGTAATTTTAAAACAAACGGCATTTTACCAATTTTAAATAGTCAAATATTTGTGTTTTCATATAAGTGTAACTATAAATACGTATGTAGACAAATTAAGTATGTCACAAACTGTTCTCTGACTGTCAGAAAAATGCTACACACATGATCGATTGCATAACTTTTAAAGGCATGAGTTCCTGCGGGTTAAAGAAGCAGTCAACATTATTTAGAAAATATCTTCCAACTGTACAAATTCCTATCGATCAGTGTATCAGGAGACAGACACAGCATTCTGATGAGAATATTTCTTGCAGACATTGTTTCCAGAATTTTTACACAGTATCTTCATCCTGACAGTTTTATATAGTCCAGATTACAGTATTAGAAATAATCCCCCAAAAAGGCTCCAAATATCTTTTGCTGTAGTGTCTTTAGAATCATGAGCTTGAGAATAATTGGTATTATTATGTCTTTCACCAATCCATCTGCTGGTATGAGCTACGATGTCTCCAAAAATAGTTTCCTAGATATGCAGATGAAATGCATCCAAGTGTGTAAGTACATTTCTCGCACTCCATTTTGCCATGAGTAAACTGATCATAGCACTTTTTTCTTTCATTAGAGTCTAACTACTCCAAAGACTTTCATAGTCTTCCCCAGTATAAATTTTGTAGTAACCTGGCACAGTATCAAGTAGAGCAGTTTCCTGTCTTATCACCTGCAGCAATTCACATTGTGGTCATCAATTTTATTAATTTCATCTTCCTTATAAACATCGTTATTAGACTCATCACATGTCAATTCATCTTCAGAAATTCCACTAGTGTTACTATAACCACTTCAGGATCCCTTACAATATCACTATCACTGGAAATAAATAGATGCACAAACAACTCACTACACTGAAAATAACAATAAATATTAGAAATATGAGTAAAAAAAATCATAATAAAAAGAAGTTGAACAAATATTTACATGATAATGCACATGGTGGCAAACACACCACAGAGGCTGATCATAGCTTAATAATTATGTAGTGACTAAACAGTGGCCAGGTTGGTTTCAAGCTAGGTGAAACAAACTCCATATTTGCTGAATATGTGCAGAAGTTGCAGTGTGTATCTTACAGTGCACCCACCTGAGCTTTAACATTTGTTAAGCTGTAATTCCGCTTTTCCTGTTTTCTCTGATGTAACATGGAGTTCCTGCATTATTGGAATTAGTGACTCTTTAACAGCACACAGAGAATGTGTGACAGACATGATCAAAACTGATCACAGCTCTTTATGTTATCAGGCAATCTTGCTTGGAGCTGTTTATGTAAGCAAATCAAGAGGGTGGTGCATAGTTTCCAGAACTCTGTTTCCTTTTCAGCTGGGAGTTTCAGTCAGTGAAGTTTCTCATCAACATCACAAGCCAGATAAGAATGCCAGTAAACATATTCATCTAGATATACTGCCAGAAAGTCCTTCCTGCTAGTTGGAAGAATGAATTCCTTAGTGATGCTCTCCACCAAGCCATCTAAATCATTAAGTGTCTGATTATCACAGTTATTTGCCTCAAACGATTTGTGTCTTCATTGTACGTCAGCCAATTAACAGCCATAGAAAGAGAAGAAAAGTTTGACTCTTTACTTAAGAGAATATACTATATGGGATGATGTTATGAAATATCACTCTTTGTTTGGCACTTCTGTACAATATTTTTTGGACTCTTTCAATTATTTATAGCTGCAAATAATATCTTGTAAGCATATCACCTTAAGGCAGAATGAGAAAAACAGTTACAAGTTTGTCTGATTAAAAAGTCAAGAAGGCAATCTGACTTACTCAAAACAATGAGTTGCAAAGAGTGGTATACACAGTGTAAAATTATAAGCCCTGGACATTCACTACACAATTTAGCTTACATCCAATTGTTAACCAGTCAGGACACTGATATTAAAAATGCCAATTCCTTTCGAAAACATAATATCTAATTCTAATCATGGAAAATCTGATTGTAATGTCAATAATGGAGGATAGATAACAACTCTCTGTCAAGAGGCTTGGTGAGCTGATGATAGGCACAAAAATAATCACATTCATACAGTTTAAATTTTCGGCCATGGCCTTCATCAGAAAAAGAAACACATTCGTGCAATCACTCAGACAACTATACACACACAACCACCATGTCAGGCCACTCCAGTGACACAAGCATCTAGAGTGTAAGTGAGGTGGGCAGTGGAGGGGGAACAATGCCAGGTAAAGGTGGAGGGTTCTAATTCTAAAGAACAAAGTGTTTCCTTCACAGAAACAGGAATATATTCATAATCACAAGTGTTTAATTTGGCCAGTGCCAAAAATGTTGACTCCACTAACTGCTGATCAGGGGAGGCAAGGGAGACCAGCCCTCCTCAATTTTCTATAGTGGAAGTCATAGTAGTAGTAGTAGGTGTAGTAGTAGTGTGGTGGTGGTGGTGGTGATTGCAATAATTTTTACTATAAACCTTAAAGTACTTTTTCAGAGAGTGCAAAAGTCTTAAACATTTGTGTATGAACCGCCAGCAATATACATGGTAAGTTGAGCTACATGAAGACATTAAGCGTATGGTGATTACAATGGGGCAAGCAACTGCCGCCAGGCTGGCCGGGAGTGTGGTCTATGTGTGAGATATGCTGGGAGGCCAGTGCCTGCTAAGGCCTCTTTGAAAACACTTGGTTGTCATGGTAACCACTATGTAACATGAGAGGGGATACAGTGTGAGCGCTGAGCTATGGCCAGCTAAGGAAGAGTCAGGCCAGGTGATGCTGCCGCTTATGGTTCCTTTTGTGTGGGGGTAGGCAGAGAGGTGGAGCGGTGGTGGGATGATGTGTGCTACCACATTACGCTTCAGCCAATATCATCATTCCACTGCCGTTTTGCACATTGCAGAGTCTACTTTGAAAGTCTAGAAGTACTTTCTTATGCAGTGCATGTGTGTTGACAACTGTATTGCTTGCAAAGTATTTGTTGTGGTTGACAGATCATAAAAGGGCCAAATGTTGCAGAAAAAAGTAACAATTACAGAGTTTTGAGTGTGTAACTTTTTCCAATTAGAGTCTTGAAAAGATTATTAGTGGGCAAGGATGGCCTTAACCATTCAGGCATCCCAGGCAACTCGCCAACTAGGCACTCTGTATTGTGTAAATCTGACTGTGCTTTGCAACACAGTATTTGACTGTTTTCAATAAATCATCTTGAATGGTTAATTATATCATCTTACACTCAAAACATGTTTCTTTCCTCATGAATTTAAGTATTAAAGAAACAGAAATCAAATCCAAATAATTTGAAAGTCTGCTAAGATGCGTCATTTGAGTCTAGTGTTGCCCAAGCTGTCACTGTCCAGCATGCTGCTGCAACTGTCACAATGTACAACAGTAATACATTGTTTGGGCGTTCATGTTTTGAAAAAATGTCTAAAAATATTGTGTAGTACCACACTGTACAAATGCATCCATAAAAACACCACAAAAATTGTTTTTCCATGTTCCAAACAACAAGAAGATGAATAAAATGTGGTTGAAACACAATCATATCTCAATGCTATCGTGTATGTCTGGCTGTCACAGATAGCAAAATCGCACTACTGCTCTTACCACTGACAGGCTGTCACAGAAGTTTTTTCTCTTGTTGCTTGCCATGACACTTTTTTCCCCCTCTGTTCTTAAAACTGCTCTTACTTCAAACTTTTTTTTATCCACTTTTATCTCCTGATGGGCCCTATTAGTGGATAATCACACCCAGACATATGGTTAACATCATACTCCTACACTACTGTGATTCCAACATTAACTGACTAACAAATAAAACAGTGGCAGTAAACCTGCTAAGTTAGTCACCATACTAGAGTGAGTGTGGAAGGGCTCCACACCTCTTCATTTTTCAATAAAAGTGAGTGATATTACTATTTTCTATGAAATGTCTCTTCCAAAGGTAGTCAGCAGACCTCCCAAATTGATTATTTAATTTCATGATTATTTTCAATTTGTTTCACTTGGCCTAACAGACTATTTAAGTTAGTAAATGCCATAAAAAGGTGAAGCAGTCAACAATCCGAAGATTGCTTTGAACACCACAGTGCTTTACTAGGCATGGTCCTGTTTGGAGGTGGTATGCCGTTGCCTTCCTCCAACCTTTGAACTGACTTACTCAGCCAGTTATAGGGGGACCTACAGTTTAACATGGGTTCCGAACCACGGTGCTACTCGGTATTTTTCACATGAGCAATACTGCCAGAGGTGAAGAAAGTGGAAAGTGACAGATAAAAATTCTAGGACCTGGCGGGGATCGAACCCGTGACCTTTGGATTTGTACTCTACCACTGTGCAACCGAGGCGCACAGCAAATGCCATATTAATATTTATTCATTAATTACTGCTGCACTTTTTTTATATTTAGGTGTTATTTAATGACAAAAAGTCTCATTTTGCTGTTTCAGCATTCTCAAGTCTCTTCTGCTGCCACTCCAAAGACGTCATACTGTGGCAGCAAACAAGGTTTGAGAATGGTGAAACACCAAAATGAAACTCATCATCGTTAAATAATACCTAAATAAAATAAAAAATATATAAAAAAATTGTGCAGCAAAAATTAAGGAATATATATTTATATTGTTGAAATGAGATAGAATGGCTAGCCAGTACTTACCATTGTGCTGTACCGCCGATAGTAACACAAAATGAAAAAACAGAAAAAAAGGGACAAAGGGACTGTTTTTTCATTTTGTGTTACTATCGGTGGTACAGCACAATGGTAAGTACTGGCCAGCCATTCTATCTCATTTCAACAATATTTATTATCTCTGAGGAGAATTTTCATCATTAATGGAATATATATTTAATATGTTATTATTATTATTATTATTATTATTATTATTAGCAGCAGCAGTATTAGTGGCAGTAGTAATAGTAGTTTAGATTTAAAACAAAGAAAAGGGGATTTGCTAGTATAGTTCCTGACGTCCCCACAATTTTGACACATGATCCATCACTGGTTGACTCCAGATTCCTCACTGAAATATATAATAGCTATTCCTAACATTTTTGACACTTGTCATAGACTCATCAGTTAATATACTGAATTGACCAGTGCTTAAATCATCAAGGACTGCCTGACCAAAAAGAACAGACACCATATCATTAATTGTAATACTGTCCCCAATAGGCAATTGAAAATTTCAATTTCGATATAGCCATTGTCCGAAATATTGTATCTTTTATGGGTGTGGCAATCTTCAAAGGTTGGTAAGGTAATTTCTTTGAAGGTGTGGGTCAATGGGAATGGGGATGTTATATGTGAGTTCAACAGATGTGCAAGAAGTCATGAGAGACATTGTTGTCTGCACCCCAACTGCATACCCCTCTCTCTAAATTGTGTAATCATTACTCATATTTTCTTTTTTATCAATTTCATTGCTCATATTATATAGTGTTTCGAATAGTGAAAGTTCAGAAACAGCTTTCATCTGTTATGTAACCATCGGTAATGTCATTATCAAATATCAGTGAGTATGGACACTTTTTATGCATTAAAATAGCTTGCTAATTTGATTTGTAGTTACAGTTTTGCTACTCTATAATTGAAACATATAATTTTAAAGAATCACAACTCAAGTTTTAACTAAAATTATAATAAAGTATTTCTTCTCCAGGGTAGAGGAATATGCTGGTGTAACAAGTCGTACCATGAGGTCAAGAGTGGCTGTGCTCAGGGACAGGCAAAGGCCACCCCTCATCAGAAGCCTGAGCCAGAAATCAGGTTCACTAGAAGGACTGAACCTGGAACTCAGAGGGGAAGTTGAGCAAACTAAAAGCAGTGTTGAGAGGCTTGATACCCAAGTTTCATCATTGCACCAGGATGTGGCAACACTCAGCCAAGAGGTACATAATACTTTCTTTGGTTAAGTACTGGAAACCATATTAATTTTATTCATCTACTACAAGTATTAATTTTGAAAATCTGCTAAGAGCTACGCTTACTGAAATTTATTTCAATATCTGCATTTGTACGCTCCATGAGCAATAAAATCGACAATGCTTGAGATAAAAATCAGTATACCTTCTTATAGTCTTCTAATTTATTCAACATTTATCACTGAAACAGTGGGTATGGCATACATGAAATGATAATATTTTCCAGAGCAATAGCTCAAACTGTACTGAGGTACCAGGTGTCAATCCATGTAGATACATCCATGTTAGTACATGGTGTAATCTCCATGGGCAGCAAAGCAGGTGCTGATTCAGGTATCATTCAATCATACAGTTGACAAATGTCTCAGGATACTGTATTCTACACCTGCTTGACTTGTTCACACAGTTGTTTTCATGTTTGACTGAAGACAACATTGGACATGATTCTGGCCACTGAAGGTGCTGCATGTCTTGCAGAGTATGTTGACTTTTCTGTGCAGTGTGGGGGTGAACATTTTCCTGTTGGAACAACACACCACCTCCCTGTTACACAGATGCTGAAATAATGGGTCTTACATCATTCTGCATGTTCAGAGCATTGGTGAGCATTCCCTCCGCAAACACTAATGATGAATGAGAGTTGTATCTTATCGCACCTAGACCATAACCTATAGGGTGGGGCTGATGTGTCTTGGATGATTGCAATGACCAATCCTCTGGGAGCACCAATCGAACTGTGCATGACCACGCTTGGCTTGAGTGTAAGATGGGCAGAGGTGAACATGCCCATAGTCCTACTGCTACTAACCTATTCTCAACAATTTGTGCTGACACTTCTGGGCTTACTCTCTTTCCTGTACTGTGATAGCTGTCAGATCTGCCACCGTTGCTGCTACAGCACAATGATCTTGGTGGACTTCTGTACTGCAAGGATGTACAGAACTTCATCTATGGGTGTGAGAATGGTTGTATGACCATTGCAACATGCACCTTTGCACAACTGATGCAGCTATGTGGTAGTTCTATGAAAGGACCTTCCCAAAACTTGGAAGGTTATACTCAGTTAACTGTAGAAAACACAAGTACATCTCTGTACCATGGTGCCTGTTTGCTTCACAAGTTGATATCAAACTGAGCCTTAAGGCCGTAAAATTCCCAGATGGTGGTCCGGCAGCAATATCATCGTGCTATATGTTGGCAGTGACCTAGAAACCATTATTAGTACATATACTATTCTCCAGGTGACATTTTTATTTATTTATTTTTTATGAGGTGAGGGTGTGGAGTGAGGTCAGTGTATTATATAAAACTCTGACTAATATCAGTCATCTTTGTTTGAAGTATCTGTTATAATACATATTTTTTACAAACTGATTACAAAACATTTATCACTCATTATATACCACAATATTACAATTCACAAACTGCCCTTTTTTAGTTACATGTACCAGTTAAAACAGTTTACAAGAACCATCAGCACTAGTACACAGAACCCAAAGCAGACAGCTTTTGATTTATGATGCTCTTGTATTTAATGAACAGTCATGTCAGCAGCATTTTAATGACCTCCAATGACTGATACGTATTCTATTTCGATTTTAGAAAAATTCCTAATTGCAGTGCACATAATAGAAGGTAAACACTCACTATACAGTTGAAATATTGATTGGTTGATAGACACACAAATAATATAAAAGCCTATCCTTAGAACTAACTACTACATCAGACATTGCAGTGGTGGACTGTGTTGGGAATGTGTAGGGGTGGGGAGACAACAGAAAAAGAGATAAATAATGAAAAGTGAAGTGTGTAAATGGTGAAGAGTGAAGTATGACTTCAGATTAATATGTGAAATGAGCAGCATGGGGACAGGAGAAGAGGGCTAGAGAAGAGTGGAAGGCACAGCACAGGCTAGGACTGAAGGACATTTTGTAAGAAAATGGAGTCTGCTGGTGCAGTTTTAACACCCTGGGCACACATTTGGGAGGATGGTTGTTCAACTCCATCTCAGGCCATCTTAATTACTTTTTCAGTAAACAACTCTAGGCAAAAGCCAGGATGGTAGCTTTCAAAGGATATGGCTGAATTTCTTTCCCATACCTGATAAAAACTATCTGAACATATGCTCCATCTCTAATGACCATGATGTCAATGTGACGTTAAACTCTAATTTTTCTTTCTCCCTTCCTGTTTATGCAGTAAGATGGTATAAGGAGGAAAAACTGGGGATGGGGAGGTGTTTCTGCCACTGAAGTTGAGGATATTATGCACTGAAGCACCTGCTGCAAGTCAACTTTGTTCTTGGTCACAGTTCGGCAGAGCTCAGTCATTCAAGTTGACAGCTAAAACAAGTTCACAATAAAATAATATGCTGTACAAAAATTTCAGCTGGCCTGAAATATTCCATGACTAATGCAAAATAATAATCCCACTCTGCAGCTAAAAAAAGTTCACGATAAAATAATATGCTGTACAAAAATTTCAGCTGGCCTGAAATATTCCATGACTAATGCAATTATAATAATCCCACTCTGCAGCAGCTTCATTGTAAGTTAAAAAATATGTGGAGGAGGCTGGCAAAGTTTTGATGCTGCATTAAGAAACCTGTCGAGACTCTCTCCAACAGACTTGTGTGCTTCTGCTGCTGTTAGAGCAAAGTTTGAAAAAACATGCCTGTTGACATTATGACTTCTTGAAAAAAGGTCCGTGAAACATGCACTTGTGTAGTAACTGACACAATAAAGTATAGAGTAAGGTCTAGTATAGAGTCCTCTTTAATAGTTGATCTGGTAAAAAAACCAAAAGTTCATAATCAAAGAGTAGAATGAAGTTTTCTTTATAGTGGAAAATTAAAGATTGAGAATGAATACTGCTCCATCCTGGGTCCTCAATTCTCAAGCTGGTGCTGGGTGGTGACTGTGAACACCTCTCTTAATGTGATTCTTCAGTTTCTCCCGGCGTATTTGACAATCAAAATATCCACGGGTGTACTTCCGGTCTATAGTGTCCAACGGGCACAATATTTCGGCGATCATACATGTCTCCATCATCAGGTGAACTGACGGACTGAGCTCCTGGAAATGCGCCGGCACGAAGTTCCGCACGCTACGGCTGCTCGAAGGGAACTAGGTTCTAGCCCGATAGCGGGCCATTTAAATACCCTCGGCCCGCGGAGCGAACCCTCCGCGGTCCGCGCCCCGTGCCGCGGCAGCGCAGTGGAACCGATTGCGCCGGTGTCTGAGAAGACATCGGTGTGAGGGCTCTGTTCGCCGTGGTCGTCACTTCGTTACGTTTGCTAGATTTACTCTTAATTAACCCAATCGCTGGTTCCCAAGCTTTGCTAAGATTATAGCCACAGTCACTGTTTATGAGGTAGTCACTTGTGCGAATTTCAATGGCCTCTCTAATGACACAGTCCCAGTATCTCGACATCTGTACCAGAATCCTAGTGCCTTCATAGTCCATCGCATGATTCTCCGACAAACAATGTTCAGCGACCTCCGACTTGCCCGGTAGCGGGCCATCTCAGACGCCGGCGCAATCGGTTCCACTGCGCGGCCGCGGCGCGCGGACCGCGGAGGTGTCGCTCCGCGGGCTGAGGGTATTTAAATGGCCCGCTACCGGGCTAGAACCCAGTTCCCTTCGAGCAGCCGTAGCGTGCGGATCTCCATGCGGGCGCGTTTCCAGGAGCTCAGTCCATCAGTTCACCTGATGATGGCGACATGTATGATCGCCGAAATATTGTGCCCGTTGGACACTATAGACCGGCAGTACACCCGTGGATATTTTGATTGTCAAATACGCCGGGAGAAACTGAAGAATCACATCATACACCTTTACGGGAAGGAGATGTATCGTAGCATGAAGAAATTTGAAAAGATGCGCGACCGTAGATGTCGTTTGCTAAGTACTCTTGTTCCAAATTTTGCTAAGGTTACGCATCACATCGATTCTGCAGCAGTCAAGAGAATCAAGAAACGGGCCAACCTCGCATTACTTTGTGAGAGAGTGCATTTCACCCGCCGGAGCCTTGAGTTCATCTCACTGGAACTATTCAAACTGCATTTGCAACTGGCTAGTCATTTCACATCATTTTCCTGGGATTGGATTGATGGTGTTACTTCGGTTGCGGCCGATTCCGCCCATAAGAAGGCAACGGGTCGTCAAACAGCTACGTTCTCACGCCTCCTTGACAAACCATCTCTGCAGGTTCTGTGCAAGACTGTCATCAATCTGAGTGGCATGGAGTTGAGTGATGATGCGGTCTCAGTTTTGGAGAAAGGGCTCAACTTTGCTCCTACCCCCAAGTTCACGCTGGTTGCAGAAATTATTAGTGCTGTTGAACAGGTTGCAGCTCGACTTCAGTCTGAATCAGCTGAGGAAATACGTCGTGAAACTTGTCGTACATTGACGAAATCCAAGCCCATGAAGTCGAACATCACTAGTAAAGAGAGGGCGGCTATTCGTGACCTGAGGGAGCGTCCTGAAATTGTTGTCTTACCGGCTGACAAAGGCAATGCTACGGTTGTTGTCTCGCATAAGGACTACACTGAAAAGATGCAGAGCCTGCTAAATGACAATTCCTACTGGAAGATTAGCGTTGACCCCACAAAGAAGGTGGAAAAGAAGACGAGGGTGCTTCTCAAGGATGCAGATTTACCGGAGGGTGTCGCCAAGAAACTGCTACCTCAAGGTCCGGTACCGCCAAGACTTTATGGACTCCCTAAGGTCCACAAAGATGGGGTGCCGTTACGTCCCGTTGTCAGTAACATCAGAGCACCTACATATTTGTTGGCCAAATACTTGACGGGAATATTAAGTCCTTATGTGGGTAAATGCCCTCATCACATCCATAATTCCGTGGATTTTGTTAAACATCTTAACAGGTTCAGGCTGGATGAGTCAGATATCATGGTGAGTTTTGACATCGTTTCGTTGTTTACGAGGGTGCCCCTTCGAGAGTCACTAGATTTGATTGGCCAAAAGTTTGACGAGAAGACCACCAAACATTTTAGACACGTCTTGACCTCTACGTATTTTCTTTTCAATGGCGAATACTACGAACAAACGGAGGGAGTCGCCATGGGTAGCCTACTCTCCCCTGTCGTCGCAAATTTGTACATGGAGAATTTCGAGGAGGAAGCCCTGGCATCATCTGAATGGAAACCTACTTGCTTTTTCCGTTACGTGGATGACACTTTCGTCATCTGGCCACACGGTATGAATAAACTCCTTGACTTCCTTACACATCTGAACTCCATACACCCCAACATCAAATTCACTATGGAGACTGAAACGGAGGGTAAATTGCTGTTACTTGACGTCTTGGTCAAGAGAAGAGCTGATGGCACTCTGGGTCATAGTGTATATCGGAAGACAACGCACACTGATCTGTATTTACACGCAGACAGCTGTCACCACCCTTCACAGAGGAATGGGGTACTTAAAACTCTAGTACATAGGGCGTGCACTATCTCTGACACAGAGAGTCTACCCCAGGAATTGGAACACCTGAGAACTGTATTTCGAAAAAATGGGTACTCAGAGTGGCAGATTCAGCGGGCTCTCCGCCCAACCACTACATCACAACCTGTAGAAACGGAGGAAAACACGAGGGAGGATGTAGGCACTGCGTTCATTCCATATACCGGCGCACTCTCGGGGAAGATCGCCCGCATTTTGAAAAAACACCAGGCTGGAACTGTTTTTGTCCGCCGAATAAAATTCATGCACTGGTGGGGAGTGCCAAAGATGATCTCGGTTTGAGGAAGGCCGGAGTGTACCAGATTCCGTGTCATTGTGGAAAGTCATATATTGGACAGACGATGCGTACCGTCGAGGATCGATGCGTTGAACAACAGAGACACACACAATTGATGTATCCGAGCAAGTCGGCGGTCGCTGAACATTGTTTGTCGGAGAATCATGCGATGGACAATGAAGGCACTAGGATTCTGGTACAGACATCGAGATACTGGGACTGCGTCGTTAGAGAGGCCATTGAAATTCGCACAACTGATGACCTCATAAACCGTGACTGTGGCTATAATCTTAGCAAAGCTTGGGAACCAGCGATTGGGTTAATTAAGAGTAAATCTAGCAAACGTAACGAAGTGACGACCACGGCGGACAGAGCCCTCACATCGACGTCATCTCAGACGCTGGCGCAATCGCTTCCTCTGCGCAGCCGCGGTGCGGGGCGCGGACCGCGGAGAGGTCGCTCCGCGGGCCGAGGGTATTTAAATGGCCCGCTACCGGGCTAGAACCCAGTTCCCTTCGAGCAGCTGTAGCGTGCGGATCTCCGTGCCGGTGCATTTCCAGGAGCTCAGTCCGTCAGTTCACCTGATGATGGCGACACGTATGATCGCCGAAATATTGTGCCCGTTGGACACTATAGACCGGCAGTACATCCGTGGATATTTTGACCTCTCTTAATGTTTGGCTGGCAGTGCTGCGAGTCAGTCACCCTTCAACAGCCGTGCTTATGCTGTTGGTGCTCAAATGTCCTAATTGTAAGTGACTGGTGAAGGGTCAGTGCATTGCAGCCTGCTGACAATGATTGGCAAGGTGCTGGTGCACTCAAGGTGGTAGCCATGTATTACCACATGTAATGTACTCACCGCAAAGACGTGGCGATGAGCTGCGACAGGCACATACAAAAGACACACACATACAACACATTCAGCTATCGGCCATGGCCTTCTTCAGAAATAGAGCACTCACGCAATCACACAGGTACACAACACAGTCATACAACTATCACCTCCGACTGCCACACTTCGATTCGAAGTGTGGCAGTCGGAGGTGATGGTTGTATGACTGTGTTGTGTGCCTGTGTGATTGCGTGAGTGCTCTATTTCTGAAGAAGGCCATGGCCGATAGCTGAATGTGTTGTATGTGTGTGTCTTTTGTATGTGCCTGTCGCAGCTCGTCGCCACGTCTTTGCGGTGAGTTGTAAACTGTCCTCACTATATTATTTATTCCAACCTGGACTTTCCGTTATTACACATGTAATGTACATAATTTTATATCTTCAGTGCACTATATTTCTGTCTGATTGTTCATATGAGCGAGAGGAGCCACAGGAAAATAAAGTGAAATGATAAATGTTTTTGCTGCTCTGTAGATATATAAATGAAGAGTGAAGATAAAGACAAAATCAATAAATGAACAAGATGTGTAGCAACTACTCAAGTGAAGGAACATCGTGGAAAATATTTAATCAGCTTGAAAACACAATGCTTAACTCCTTCATGCACCTAGATTACAAAAAAATTAAACATAGAGCTAGAAATATATGTATCTTACCTAACCAAAGAATGATGCCATTATCTGAACTAGTTTCTTAGAGAGGAGTTGCTGTGGTATTGTCTGTAAACAGAAAGGTGATATAACATTTAAGGAACAAGCATTAATGTGAGTGGCTTAAACATAAGTCAATATAACCTAACACAAACTTAAAAGAAAGTATATTTATTAATATACTAATTATGCATTAGGTTGTAGATTGTCAGTAACTATCCATAGACAAATTGAGAATTTGGTAGGCTTAGTACTAGATGATACGGATCTGTTTGCCTCATTTTAAATTGTACACTAAAATAATATTACGGTATTTGAAGGAAACACAAATGAGAAATGTAAAGTGTGTGTGTGTGTGTGTGTGTGTGTGTGTGTGTGTGTGTGTGTTCAATTCTCTGCAATATAACAGTACTGTTGTCAGAATTTAACCATTATAGAAAGACATTTAATTGTGAGATTTATTAGCTATTTAATTATGAGTTGTATTAGCTGTTTACTTCTTCTGCAACCTGTGGTTAACAATATTGTACATGTGAAAATATTTCATTATTTTTTGTAGGTTCGGAATGCTATCCAAGCTCTTCAAGAGCTTGCATCAAGCAGCAGTACGGTGGCCACACGTTATCCCCATCCTCTGCCAGCACACTCAAATCCCAATCTGCCATACAACTGTCTGGATGGCAGTATTATACAGCGCAGCTCCTCTCACCCTCCTGATATGTTCTGTTGGGAAGCAGAAGAAATTCCAATGAGACTGAGCCGACTAGCAGATAAGGAAACACAGACTTCTATGCCAGTGGACATTTTTGAGAATTTTGTGCTCCAGAATCCTCACAGAGTTCTACTGATACTTGGACTTGATGCTGAAGCAGTGCTAAGAAGTAACAGTGCACAGGAGAGAGTGTCAGGAGGCCAACAGACAAATGGTTCAAGTGTTCTAAGAAATCATCAGAAGAATGGGATTATAACTCAAAGTGATACTCGGTCCGTGCAGACAACTAGCAGTTGGAACCACACACGGACAGCTGCAGATTCCCAGCAGCATAGGTTCAGTGCAGGTGATGTGGAAGGTGTGACTGCAGCTGCTTTCCGAGCAGCTAACCCCTTTTCTTCATCACAGTCTTTGAAATTCCAGCCTTTTGATAGCTGAGCTGTGTCTCGCCATATCCTACAGTTCTTCAGAATGCAAGTACATTTGTTTTAATTGTGCTTGCTTGAGTTTTTATAGATGCCTGCTGTTATGTGGGCTTAATTTACTCTTCTTTCTTGTACATAGTGCTCCACTGCAATATAGTTTGTATTTTGTATAAGGTACATGCTCACATTACTTTAAAAGTAATGTGGAGTTCAGGAAAAAGACATTTTTAGCTTTTGAGTTTCTAGATACGTTTTACATTTGGGATTTGTTTAGAATCTGTCACACTTCTTAAGTTTAGTTATTTAGCCAGTTTAATGGTTAGTTGAAGAAAATACTCTATATCTGAAATATATGTGTACCCAGTACATGAAATGCTCACATTATAAAGATTTAAGTTTTTTAATTTAATGCACAGATATGTCTTTCTATTAAAATATTTTTGAATTTCAGTTAACATACCATACTTAATATATCCTTAGAAAGACAGTTACTTCAAAATTGAAGAATGATAAAGCTTTATTGCAACTGGCCTAATCTTGCACGGTGTGAAACTGTAAATAAAAATGTTTATTACTATCATTGTTCAATTTTTTTTAAGAGAAATTAGTCAAAAAGATGCAGATATAATTTTTCTTGCCTCAGACAATTACATGTGAAATAATGCAATATCCAGCAATGATAAACCAGATGATCAAAATATCCACGGGTGTACTGCCGGTCTATAGTGTCCAACGGGCACAATATTTCGGCGATCAAACATGTCGCCATCATCAGGTGAACTGACGGACTGAGCTCCTGGAAACGCGCCGGTACGGAGATCCGCACGCTACGGCTGCTCGAAGGGAACTGGGTTCTAGCCCGGTAGCGGGCCCTTTAAATACCCTCGGCCCGCGGAGCGACCCCTCCGCGGTCCGCGCCCCGCGCCGCGGCCGATTGCGCCGGCGTCTGAGAAGACGTCGGTGTGAGGGCTCTGTCCGCCGTGGTCGTCACTTCGTTACGTTTGCTAGATTTACTCTTAATTAACCCAATCGCTGGTTCCCAAGCTTTGCTAAGATTATAGCCACAGTCACGGTTTATGAAGTCATCACTTGTGCGAATTTCAATGGCCTCTCTAACGACGCAGTCCCAGTATCTCGACGTCTGTACCAGAATCCTAGTGTGTTCATACTCCATGGCGTGATTCTCAGACAAACAATGTTCAGCGACCGCCGACTTGCTCGGATACATCAATCGTGTGTGCCTCTGGTGTTCAACGCATCGATCCTCGACGGTACGCATCGTCTGTCCAATATATGACTTTCCACACTGATACGGAATTCCGTGTCAGTGTGGAAAGTCATATATTGGACAGACGATGCGTACCGTCGAGGATCGATGCGTTGAACACCAGAGGCACACACGATTGATGTATCCGAGCAAGTCGGCGGTCGCTGAACATTGTTTGTCTGAGAATCACGCCATGGAGTATGAACACACTAGGATTCTGGTACAGACGTCGAGATACTGGGACTGCGTCGTTAGAGAGGCCATTGAAATTCGCACAAGTGACGACCTCATAAACCGTGACTCTGGCTATAATCTTAGCAAAGCTTGGGAACCAGCGATTGGGTTAATTAAGAGTAAATCTAGCAAACGTAACGAAGTGACGACCACGGCGGACAGAGCCCTCACACCGACGTCTTCTCAGACGCCGGCGCAATCGGTTCCACTGCGCGGCCGCGGCGCGGGGCGCGGACCGCGGAGGGGTCGCTCCGCGGGCCGAGGGTATTTAAAGGGCCCGCTACCGGGCTAGAACCCAGTTCCCTTCGAGCAGCCGTAGCGTGCGGATCTCCGTACCGGCGCGTTTCCAGGAGCTCAGTCCGTCAGTTCACCTGATGATGGCGACATGTTTGATCGCCGAAATATTGTGCCCGTTGGACACTATAGACCGGCAGTACACCCGTGGATATTTTGATCATCAAATACGCCGGGAGAAACTGAAGAATCACATAAACCAGATGGATTGCAATGTTCTTGAATTTCACTCAGGTCTAAAATGACTGGTTATCATCCATCTTTTCATTATTCAGTACCATAAATAACAAAATAATCTTTCTCTCTTTTTTTACTATTCATTGCCATTGACTTGAGACACTTTAATGTAGTTGGTTTTCTGTGAAAATTCAAACACTATAAAAATATAACACTTCCAAAGTCCTGTGAGGTAGGTCACTGCATGGATTGTATTTTTCAGAGATGAGATTGTAAGGTTAATGTAAAAATAACATACTGTATTTATATCTGTAAAATGCTATATTTCACATTCAAAATTTAAATGCCAGAACATTATATTGTTTTCTACATACCATACCTCACCATTTTTGCACAATTTAAACTCAATAGCTTATGGATTGCTATGAATGGCACTGGACTTGTATCTAGTCCTTTCACGGTGCATATTGGTCATCTTCGGACAAAATTTCACACTTGAAATAAAATGGTAGATTTGTAAATTATGGCATGTCTCCTGTACCAGTGAAGCCCCACAAGATAAAATAAAGACAGTGTGTATATATTTAAAATATTTCTCACCTATGTTTCAATACACCTATCTTCTCATGCATGAAACAACTTGAATCATGATAGACTTTTAGTATATCCTCAACATAAAATTCTTTAAGCAGATATTTACATTTCCTACTTTATTTTCATTTCTTCCTGCACTGTCATAAGTACCACTGACTAACCTATTATACAACAATTCAGAGACACACCTAATCCATCTAGCGTTTATCTAGGTGACTAAATTCGTCATTCAGTGCTCTCATTTTTCACTCCATTGTTTCCAATTCATTATTTCATTAATCATTATCAAAGGAAAAAGGAATCCTGCCATAAATAATGTTCTGAATAGTTTGTGAATTAAAAAATGATTGAGAGGCTGACCAGTACTTACCTCAGGTCAATACCACCAATAGCAGCACAAGAAAGAAGACAAAAATACATGTAACAAGCTTTCGGAATAAAATTCCTTCTTCAGGCATGAGAGAGAAAGGAGGGAAGGTGGATTTGTTTTATATCATGACCTAAGTTGTGAGTAAAGTAAATCAACCTTCTCTTCTATTTCCTTTCTCTCTCCTGCCTTAAGAAGGAGTTTGATTTTGCAAGCTTGCTACACGTATTTTCATCTCTTTTTCTATGTTGCTGTCAGTGGTACTGAGCTTATGTAAGTATTGATCAACCACTATAACTTTTTTTGACATTTATGTGGTAGAATTCTGTACAATTTGTAAAATTCCAGTCATTTACAGTGCTATTAGGACTTGTAACTATCCAGAAATCTGTTGCCCAGCCTCTTTGGATTTTTCTTTACTAATATAGAGGAATTTGCTGAATATACATTAAAAGACTGAAGGAAATCTCACTTATCATTGGTAAGCTATCTAAAATTGACATTCCCTTTGTACCACAATATTAAACTGAAGTTGTTTCTCTCCTTCAGAGCAATCTTTTTACAACAATGTTCCATATTTGTGGAAAATATTTTTATTATTGCACTTACCAGAGTCTATTTACGTGTTACCATGTTGTGGCTATGAACATTTAGAAAGTATCAAAATATAACAACTGTTATTTTAACTCTATTATATTTTCAGACTGCTGCTGGGAAGCAGAACATTAGAATAACCTTTAAAACTGGTTAGATATTTAATATTTGTGTTATGCATGAAAATAATTCAGTCTGCTGAATATTTCTGCATTAGTGATATATTTTGTACAAAATCTAGTATATGAAAACCACGATCAAAATTAATCCTGATAAATGTCAGTAAATAACTATTTTCAAGTATTGTACTAAATTCATATCACTGTTATTTACCCTGTTGAAAATTTAGTGCCTAGAACCTTGTTCATTGTTTGTGTATGTTGAGCTAAATAAAGTAATTTATTTTCCTTCATGTTAACCAGATCAAACTCTAAATACTTCAAAAGATTGTGACTCAACTGTTGAATTCTGCTTAGACAGAAAGACAAATAAACTGCACCATTCCATTATATAAATAACTAAATACCTTAGAGCAAAACTAAATATGTGACATGTTGTGTTTTAAATATATATCTTCTACATCAATCTTGTACATGGAACTGAGAACTTTTATATTGTTGGCAGTTCTATGAGATGTCCTGAGTTACGTATAAAGAGAACATGTGTTCTCTGTTTTGCTTTCAAACAAGAAAATGAGTATATTTTATTGACAAAAGCTACTATTTTGTTATACTATAACTTTCTACTTAGCAGCTGTTTCTTGTAAATATATATTCCATGCTAACACTGAATTGCTCTTTGAATAAAGATCAATATTTTATAGAAAATAATCTCTTGTCATTATATCCATTTGTTTAGTACCTTTCCACTTTCCATACACTTAACAGAATGTATAAATATGACCAGTCAAAGTGTTGCATGCAAGCTTGCGCGCGCACGCAAGCGCGTGCGGGCACACACACACACACACACACACACACACACACACACACACACACACAATGTTAACATACTGCTGCACAGTGTCAGTGGTAATGATAATCACTGATGAGCTAAATATTTCTCAATTGATTTTGAGGATTTGACTAAAAATAGATAATTTCATATCTTATAGTCTCAAATCACTACTGCCAATGGAATAATCTTTGTTTCATTGTTAGCAATAGTTATCATGATATTTTTATATTAAGTAACCAATACATAGCCACTTTGAATCATAAAATACTATGTGACAAATGTGGTCAAAATATAAAAATTATTTATATAGCTGGGAGCAGTGTTAAATTAATGATGTCAACCAGGATGCTAATTCTTTCTCAGTTTCATGAATTTATTTGGTTACATAAATCAATAATCTGGCATTTTATTGCCTCAAGATCTACCATTACAACCTAGGTTAAAAGGCAGAGATGGAACAGAAATCCCTTCCTTTAAAAAATCAGGTTTAATCGTCCCTACTAGAAGTACTTCATAAGAGATTCATCACAGTTATGATGAAGGTTGAAACAATTTGTGAGGCAAAGAGGAGCAGGTGAGTCTCTCCGAGTGGAAATTGTATTCCTTTTTGTTGGTGTAGAAGAAAGCTTCACCCTGTAAGAATTCCCATAGTTGCTCCAGTACTTACAGCTTGCAGAAATAAGAGAGATACAGCAGCTCTGTACTTAGAATGACTTTAAGGGACACAAGTGCTGCACAGCAGAAATCATTATATATCTGTACATAGTTCATACAATTTTCTGCTAAAATCTCATTATAGTTACCTTTTGGATAAAACATTTCAAACATAAAATAGCCCTCCCCCCCTCTCTGCCATTTCAGATCTTTACATACAGATCGCTCAGGAGGAGATATCAGACCAGAACCAAAAGCATTATGAAGGACACATGAAACGATAAAACTGTAAGGCATTGTGAGAAGTAAATAATCAGAGCAGTAAGAGGTCAATATGATACTATGACAAATGTGTTAGAAGAACAATATTATTGCTTGTGTCATGGTCACAACATGAATGAAGTTGCCTGATTTGTTGCTGTATCAATAACGAATGTTGTATAAGTCACTGTCCGGTATTTCATTACATGAAAAATGGTCATAAATGTTTCCTTTAACCAAAAAGGAACAGTGACGATTATCATGGTTCATGAATGACTATTACTTTCAAACCTACCATGAATTGTTGCCACCATTTTATGATAGCCCATCTTAACTAGTTTATGAGCAAATATAGTATTATGAGTAAAACTACATGCCATTCAATATATGGAAATGTGTAATTGACAAGATGTCATTGTTTACTGGAGCACATTATGCAACACACCTTCAATGGTCTCTACAGTCCAGACAGTGGATAGTAGTTGGCTGTAGGTATGTATTGTGAATTGATTGGTACCGGTAGTGATCTTTTATCATTTCAAATGAAGCAAAGCCCTGGGTGTTGTAAATATCACTTGAGGCATTTAATCTAGAGTGTGTCAGCAGGGTAGAAGGGGCCAGGGGTCATTCTGTGATGTTTAGGAAATGTTTTTCATACTTTTGTCTTAGGCCCTCTTATTCAGCTTACCACAAACAGGATGTTTATGCCAATATTCTCAGTGTCCAAGTGCTGTTCTTCTGTTTCTACTTTTTTGGCAGATATGCTAAATGCACAGCCATATTTCCATATGAAAATAGACATGTTGATGGGGCTGCACATAAACATTCCAGGTATCAACAAACTAACCAGGAAACCATATCACATCTTAATTTAACTGTCAAATCACCTACTATTAGTCAAGTAATGAAGCTGTAGGATGTAGGTGGCTGATTAACAAGGAATGGTTCAAATTTAGAGTCGATTTATTTAGCACTCCTTATTGACATACAAGAGCAGAGAATAGACTGATTTGCCCAGAGATTTACACAATATATACACACCAACAGAAACTTCTGGAACACCATTTCTCAATAAATCTATAAGGTACCAGAACTCTATATTCAAATTGAAATGTACAAACAGGGTGGGTCTCAAACCCAGGACCCTTTGCTTATGAGGCCAAAAGTTTATCCATTACACCATACTGCTGATGCCTTCATCATTTCATTTGTGATATTGCTCCCTCCTTTGGAAAACAGCACTTTGATGGTCACATTTTCTTGGCACGGGAATGAGTCATTGACTCTGCATATTGCAACTCCTGATGGTTGGTGCTTGTTATGGTGGTGGACCTAATCAAACTTATATCAACATGATGACTTTCATTCCCTGGAACTGTGCTGGAAGTTTGAACTTGGCCTCAGCTGTAAATGCCATAAGGCTTCATTCACAGAACATCATGTGACCTTGTATGGTCCAAAATAAAGTATGAGTAGCTTATCTTACAGCTCCACTTTCTGAAGAAGAATGAAGATCCAGAAAAGGACAACAGACTGGAATAAAACAGGGTGATGGCTCACATCATACCTTTGACTATCCTTATCCTTGAACCCATAGCAAACGGAGTCGTGAAAACTGACAAGCCTCCACAGCTGTGGTAAATAATTGACTGATGTAATTGTCATACACATTTTCACCATTAACTGGAAAGGCAGTGACCAACATATTTGCTTCACAATGATGCACCAAGAAGAATGGCATAAATCTGGTGGTCTCTTGTTTGGCAGTGTTTTAGGAAAACGTTACAGAAGGCAACAACTCATTCTTGAAGTGAAACACTTATATTAACTTCTCTGGTAGGTAACATATCACTGTATCAGATGTTTTTGTTAGCGCTCTTCATTGTTCTAAAAATTCTGTTACGCCTGTATTTTGTAATATTAATTAAAGCATTTTGTGCCCTTTTCTTTAAATTTCAACAATAGATTATAAGAACAGTCTTTGTTTAACAAAAGAAATTGCACATCTCATGATCCTAGAAATGAATTTGTATGTGTTGTGTAATTTGCACAGTTCATACTGTATGTGAAGAATTGTCAGGTACATTCAATGGAGGAATATTTCTTGCTTCTGTAAATCTGGACTGTAGTACTGCTCATAGTTAATACTATTGAATCAAAAGTCATGGCATTGTTGGCTGCATATGAGAATGCATGAGAAATGTGCCATGATTGAACAGAGAACAAAGTAAGCTGCACTTCTGTGAGTGAAACAGAAGCTACGGCAGCATACAGTGAAATTAAAAAATATATATGTGAAAATAATATTGTTTATTATGAAGACAAAACATTGGTTATGGGCTAATAATTGATTGGCTGTCTCAATCTGACCCAGCCTTTGCAAACATCGCCACACTACTCTGTGTGAAGACAAGTAAACTTTTACAGCAACAGAGCCAAGTGGAATGGCAAAGTGGTCTAGGACGTCAAGCTATGGATTGGGCAGACATTCCGTGTGTGTGTGTGTGTGTGTGTGTGTGTGTGTGTGTGTGTGTGTGTGTGTGTTGTCCTTAGTATAAGTTAGTTTAAGTTGTTTGTAAGTCTATGGACTGATGACCATAGGTTTACAAATAGTGCTGCGGAAAAGTTCATTGAGAACAAATCACTACATGGGTGTGATAGGGGTTCTGGTAATTTTAAAGAAAGCTTACACTCTAAGTTGCATGTTCTGAAATGACATATATCAAACATACAACTGTAAATTGATTGAGTGTTTCTGAACAGGAGATTTGGACGCTATGCGCCCTCATGTCCCTAATAAATACGTAAATAAATAAATAAATCAATAAATAATTAAAAACCTTCTTGATTAACCTATGCCTAACCTTCTTAAGGCTTTGCTGCAGCAGATAACTTTTTTTAAAGTGAAAGTTGGTTATGTATTGTCAAACAAGATTTTTTTAGTATGTGAGGGCGCGTAGGGCCCGAAACACTTGACATTAGGGAGAGCTCGGTGCAAAATGAGAATAACCAATAGTGTTGCAAGATAGCGAGAGCCAACAGAATTGCATACAGGTACAAACAGTGCCTCTATGCGGCAGTTTGAACGCATTCTGCCTCTTTCTTATGAATGTAATGTGAGTATATTCTGCAACATTCGATGTTATTTACATTTCATGAAGTAAAAATTCTCACTTATCCCAAATATTCTGCTGTTTATTTCGCAGTATGTTGCTATTAATGGCTTTGGGGCCCTCCCTTCCCTCTCGCTGCTTCGTCGTCGCAATGTCGAAGTATGAGATTTAATAAAAACAACAAAAACTGATTTATTCACAAACAGGAGAAAATGTACTGTATGATGAAGTCATAAATGAATAAATATTAAATAAAAATTAATTTAAAAGTTTGAGGCCTAGGCCTAACTTAAGAAAAAAAATTACCAAAAGATGTTCACAAACAATGCAAAATATTTAGTATTAAATAAAACATAAATGCACACTAAAAAGTCAAATTATCCAAGTATAATAGGTGATAGAATAAAATCAACTGTGCACATGTTTGTATATCTATGGGACTTAACTACTGTGGTTGTCAGTTCATAGACTTACAAACTACCTAAACTAACTTATGCTAAGGACAACAAATACACGCATGCCCAAGGGAGGACTCGAACCTTCGACGGCGAGCAGTGGGGCGCTCCGCAGCTAGGCGCCTGGAACGCTCGGCCTCTCCACCGTGGCAACAAGAACTGTAAGCTGTAATTTTTATTCAACTTTATAATGGCTGCCTGGGGAGGCAACATTGGGTAAATAATTAAAATTGTGAGCAGTCTCAAATTTGTAATTGATCATTATATCCAATTACTCGTTTCGTCATGTTAAAAGGCAGTGTTCACAGTGGCACTGACAGACCGTCGTCAGACGCCGTCGACCGAGTTGGACTGATAACATCGACCGATGGAGTGGTCACATTGCATCCGATATAGTTTGTCACTTGGTCTGGTTAGAAGAGAAAGTTAGGTTAGGTTTGATTGTATTCTGTGTCTGAAGTAAATTAGATTTTAATTCATGGGGGGTGCAATGGATTCCACCGACATTTTTATGCTTCGAAATTAGTGCTGTAATGCAGCTTTTGTTATTAATAAAAGACATCGAATGCATACGAATGAGCTACACCTGTCTGGAAAAAAGAAAGTGGCGAAGATCGTGTACTGTCCTCAGTTATTACTACTCTCAGACAATCTTTACGAATGGGTGAGGTACCGGTAAAAGGAAAAATTTCTATTAAATACTTGTGATATTTCGTGCTGTCATTGACAAGCAATAATACAGTTTTGCTGAATTTATTCCAAGTTATGCAGACATATACCAGTTAACCTCCTGCTTTAAATAATGAAAAATTACAGCAGTTAGGGAAGTTTATTGCTTATCACAACGAATTTCGAGAATTTATTCACATCTTCTATTGTTTACATAAGTACGGTACTTTTTCGGCGTTTCAGTGTGTGATTTCTTGACACACTTGCACTGCAGTTGTCTCTTTGGTTAGCTACTAAAGTTCGGAAAATCGGATAGAATAAATATTGAGGTGTGTGTTTTATCCTAATGTTAGAATGTTGTGATATGTAAAATTACATTTTATATATATGGTGTTTAACTTTCCTAAGCAAGTGGTTTCTAAGAGTAATACAATAAAAACAGTTGATACCGGTAGTGTAAAACAATAAAACGTTACTATAAAAAAAGTAAAAGCCTGAATCAGTGTGTGTGTGTGTCATTATAAATATTGAAAAAATAATATATTTGTGTTTATATATGTATACATTTACTAATATATGATAGCAAACAGGAAAATCTCTATAAAATTACAACAGGTTATGGGCCCAGGGTTCTAAAAGAAAAAGTGTGCTAGTGACTATATATAGTATCTGGTGTTGTGTTTCTGTGAAGGTTACTCTTATAAAACATTCTGAAAGTTATTGTTAAATTAAATAAAATAAAAATGCTTCAATAAGAATTGGATGAAACTAGTGGAATACACATGCTTAAGGACTCTTCAACATATCCACTAAGGAATGCTGAAGTAAAAATCTTGTTTGGAGCAAAAGACTTATGGTCAGTGGTAAGTGGTGAAGAAACGCTAGAAAGCTGTGGTGTAGATGTAGAAAAGAAAAAGAAATGGAACATTAAAGACTCAAGAGCAAAGTACATTATCATGAAGACTTTGGACAAGAGTATCAAGACACAAGTGATTACTTATGACACATCTAAAAAAATTTATGAAAAACTGGAAAAGACATTCAAGAGAGATACTGTGCAGAGGTCTCAGGCATTGCTTCAGGACTTTTACAATTTTAAATTTGATAAAGGTAAGGATATTGTCACTAATATTGGAGATTTACAGAATATTGTGTTTCAGTTGAACAGAATAGAAACAACAAGTCAGATATCTGATTTTATGATCATGAATAAAATAATGACAGTGTTGCCTGAAAAATACAAGTATTTTGAAGCAGCATGGGATTCAGCTCCTGTTGATGAAAGAACCATGGACAACTTAATTGCTAGACTTATTAAAGAAGAAGAAAAATTTCACAAAGAGAAGAATAAAGAAGAAACAGTGGCATTCAGTGTGGAATGTCATTAAGAGAGAAATTAATAACAACTATAAAGAAAACAGGACACCCATAGAGTGTGATATTCTTAATGAACATTTTGTAAATGCCAACAGTACCCCACCCATTGACTCTAATTTCAATATAGAAGCTTCTCTCACTTATGCTAAACAAACAAGAAGTGAGAAATTTACTTGGGCCCCAATCACCTTAAATGACATTCAACAATCAATAACCAAACTCAACTACTCAAAAACAGAAGACTATTATGGTATCAGCAATTTCATCATAAAGGCTATAGTGAAGGAAGTCCAAATGCCACTTCTCTTGCTGTCAAACAGAGTATTAGATGAAGGAACCTTCCCTAAATGTCTTAAGCTTACAGTCACACTATTTTATACCTGTGTATAAAAAAGGAGATAAAAATCTTCCAAGTAACTACAGATCCATCTCAATAGTACCAATCTTATCTAAAATAATTGAAAACTGTATGCATAAACAGATATACAAGTACTTTGAATGCAATAAATTACTAAATGAACAACAATTTGGATTTAGACTACACTTATCAACTGTGAAAGCAGTTGAATCACTGGTAAATAATGTTTATGAAGGATATGAAAAACGGCTATACACTACTGGAACCCTTATTGATTTAAGCAAAGCATTTGATTCTGTGTCTCATGATGTGATAATGAAAAAGCTGGAATACTATGGAATAGGAGATAAACCACTCAAATTACTCAAATCCTACCTAAGCAATAGGTTACAGCTTGTTTATGCAAACAATCAGAAATCATCAATCCTCCCAATTAAAAGAGGAATACCGCAAGACTCGGTTCTTGGACCCTTCATTTTCATTGTTTATGTCAATGAATTTCCAACTTATATACCCTGTAAGAGTGTATTATACGCAGATGACATGACATTAATAACCACTGGAGACAATCTACAGAGTGTGTTGGATAAAAATAAAGAGATGATAGAAATGACCACCCAATGGTGTCAGGCCAATCAACTCTGCATAAATCGGACAAAAACAGAGGAAATAATCTTTAACTTGAAGGTATCTAAAAATGAAAATAAAACTGTGAAATTGCTTGGACTGGTCATAGATCAAAAACTCTCTTGGGAAGGACACACCAATTACCTATGCAGCAAACTAGCTCGTGTACTTTTCCTATTGTACAAATTGAAGGGCAGTATTAGCAAACAATTATTGCTTCAATCGTACTATGCTTTCTTCCATTCCCATCTGCAATATGGAACATTGCTGTGGGGAAACTCATCATGAGCTAAATGTGTATTCAGATGGCAACAAAAAAAAAAGGATTAAGGTGTATATTAGGGCTAGCACATAATGAGTCCTGCAGAACTCGCTTTAAATCGCTTGGAATAATGACGATTCCTAGTTTGTATATATATAACTGCTTAGTATATGCTAAAGAAAACATAGATAAGTACAGCATGAGAAGAAATGTTCATTCTCACAATACACGAAACATCTGTATGCTGGATTTGCCTTCCACGAGACTAGCCATAGTACAAAATAACTATAAGTATTTAAGCCTAAAATTCTTCAATAAGCTACCAGAAGCAGCTCGTACAATGCCACTGAGCACATATAAAAACACAATACAAACTTGGCTAAAATCCAGTGAATTCTACGCAATTGAAGAATCTCTAGAAACTGACAGTAAAAATATATGTTTCTCTTAAATTATGTTATTTTTTCGTTGTAATATGTGAATTTGTATGTATGATATATGCTTAATGTATAAATGTAATGTAGGATATAAATGTAAATTACACTGTACCCTGACGAAGCCAATTGTATGAAAAATATTGAAAGGCCAATAAATATTCTGTATTCTTGCTATTCATGAGGATGATGGAATCCTCATGGGAAATAATGAAAACAGAATGAATATATTGCTTGAAAATTTAGAGAGAGAATTTGATATGACAGTCATAGCAAATCCAAACACATATTTGGGTATAGAAATTGAAAGAAGCAAAGATGGTCTATTCCTGCACCAGGAAAACTATGCTCTCAAAGTGCTGAAAAAGTATGGTATGATAGACAGCAAGAAAATGACAACAGCTATTGATGAGAGTAATGAGATTTGCAATTCTGAGGATGATGAGAATTTTCCTTATAGACAAGCAGTTGGAAGTTTGCTGTACTTATCCAAGAAAACAAGACCAGATCTATCTTTCAGTGTAAATTATGCAAGTAGACACATGGAAAATCCTAACAAGGCTGATGTCAAAAATATAAAAAGAACACTGAGGTACCTAAATGGAACAAAGAAAGCAGGGATATTTTACAAGCACAACCACGAATATGACCAAGAAGAATCACAGCAAGAAGTGATCCTCAAAGCATACTGCGATGCTGACTTCGCAGGAGATTTGAAGACGAGGAAAAGTATGACTGGCTTTGTAATACTATACAATAATGCACCAATAGCCTGGAACTCAAGGAAACAGAGTATTGTAGCACTCTCTACAACTGAAGCTGAATATATATCAGCAGCAGAGTGCTGCAAAGAACTTAAGTATTTAAAAAGTCTACTCAATGAACTGACAGGAAGAAACGTGAAAATAATTTTATTGGTGGACACTCAGAGTACCATAGAATTAGTCAAGTCAGGTCAACTCAGCCGTAGAAGTAAACACATTGATGTTAGATACCATTTTATTTATGAAATGTATCATGATGGTATGTTTGAAATATCTTACTGCCCTACTGAAGAACAAGTGGCTGATCTCCTGACCAAACCTGTGGCAAGGAGGAAGTTTGAGAAGTTCAGAGACAAGATTTTGGAGTGCAAGGAAGAGTAATGTGTAAAAAAAAAGAACCATTGTAATTTTAAGGAGGGGTGTTGTGAAATGTAAAATTACATTTTATATATATGGTGTTTGACTTTCCTAAGCGAGTGGTTTCTAAGAGTAATACAATAAAAACAGTTGATAGTGTAAAACAATAAAACGTTACTATAAAAAAAGTAAAAGCCTGAATCAGTGTATGTGTGACATTATAAATATTAAAAAAATAATATATTTGTGTTTATATATGTATACATTTACTAATATATGATAGCAAACAGGAAAATCTCTATAAAATTACAACATAGAAATGATAACTTTTTCTGTCTGCTTAAAGGTATTGTGCCTCTTGCATTACTCAGAATATCAAAATAACAATCGTGACTTAGACCTACATGTGCACAAAACCAGTGGTATCATAACAAAAGTTTGTAGAACTTATGGGACTTAACTACGGGGTCATCAGTCCCTAAGCTTACAAATTACTTATGTACTAGCTAAGACTAAGGACGGCACAAATATCCATGCCCGAGGGGGGATTCGAACCCCCGACCGTACAGTAGTGGCCGTGCAGACCGTGACTGAAGCGCCTCAGTCTCCTAGGCCCCGCGGCCGGCCAAAACCAGTGTAAGTGACGATTTTTGTGTTGTGATATCCAGTCTGATGGTGCAGACACAATACTTGCAAGTATAGACAGACGTACTATTTAGTATGTAAAAAAGTTGACAATATTTTATTATGTATGCTACGATTTCCCTCATTACAGTAACCTCAAAAAGACTACACCTGTGCAAGAGCAGCATAAAATCACACTTGGAAAATCCCAATGTATTTATGTAAACAAATGCACTAAACGCGAGAAAAATTCTCGAAATGCGTTATGCCAAGCATAAAAAAACAATGGGTGCAGTTTCTCAGTATTTAAATCCGTCAAGAACACAGTTATAGGCCACCCAGAAACATCCGATCATGATGAATGAAATGAAGTTACGGTACACTGAACTTCAATGACTGTCATTCAATATATTTGTGAAAGACAAGTGTGAAATTAAGAATAATTTTGAAAACAGAAATCACTGAAAAGCGGAAGCACACGTAGCAATTTCATAGAACAGACTCATCACCTTGTTAAAAAACGCCAAAACCAGTAAGAATAATTTGTGGACAGCTGATATACGATTATCACAGTGCAAAACACTGTAAGAGAGCCACTACAATAACTTTAAGATAAGGCACAATTCCAGATTGAACACATTTTGAGGTTATAATTTACGCCTAAAATTTCTGCTTGAGCATTTAACCATCTTGCGGTTTCCAATAAACTGTAATATCAGACCATATATTCCGAATTATATCCCGATTGTGATATTTCAAGTCTTCTGGGTGCTACAATCTCTCTCTTTCTTTCACTAAGCATATCAATTTCTTCAAATGTTTGTAAATCTATCGGACCAAACTGCGTGGTCATCAGTCCGTAGCTTACAAACTACTTAAACCTAGGTAAACTAACCTAAGGACAAACACACACACCCATGCCCCAGGGAGGACTCGAACCTCCACGGCGAGCAACCGCGCGCTCCGCAGCGGGGCGCTTTAGACAGCTTAGCTACTCCACTGCGGCTATCAATTTCTCACTGTCCATATCAAGCACGTGAGAACGTCGGTCGATTTGCCTGAAGAAAGCAAACTGATTTGAATTTCACCGACTGACGAACGATGTCTCTACGTTCGGGCGATGAGGTCGGCTACACTGTGACCGTGCACATAGTGCAGTACAGTACTGATTTGAAACTATCGGCCGTTTTCCGCCGATGTCTGTCGTCGGTAATACCCACGGATATCGGAGCCCACCGTGACCACAGCCTTAGTGTAATCCGATTGTTAAATGTTGCAGGGCTTCGGATGCCAAGTCAAGCAGCGATGGAAGCAGTTTTAGCAATTTTATAAAGGTTATCGTTAAGGTTCCGATATCTGACAGAAAAGATGGTGCCACAGTAGGTCCAGCGTGAAGTTTGTAATGACTTCACTGAACATTCATGACAGATGTAAGTCGTGAACAAGTGTTCCTTTTAAGTTACATTTACGAAGAAAATCAACAAAACGGAGATGTAGTGTGCCTGTAGCTTTATGAGAAATGGATTTTTGCAAAAATGTTTTAATGGTAATATATTCCGAATAATAAATACAACTGCTGCATTTCAGATATATTTGTGAAAAGCGTGATCACTTAACGACTATAAAAAACATTTGGAATTGAAGCAACATGATTCTGGCTTAACTAAAAATTATATACCTAATAACTCACCTTTCACATTTCCTCTCAACCAAGTTGACATTAACGAAGAAGATTTCTAAGCTTCTCCTTCTTTTGGAAAAAGTTTCATTTCATATACAAAGGTAGGAATATAAGGAGATGAGACCTAGATAAATTGAAGGAACCCGAAGTTCTTAAGAATTTCAGAGGGAGCTTCAGGCAACAATTGACAGAAACAGGGGAAAATAAAACAGTAGAGGAGGAATGGGTAAAATTGAGAGATGAAATAGTGAAGGCAGCAGAGGACAAAATAGGTAGGAAGGCAAGACCTACAAAGAATCCTTGGATATCACAGGAGATACTAAATTTAATCGATGAAAGGAGAAAGTATAAAAATGCAGTAAATGAAACAGGCTAAATGGAGTACAGACGACTAAGAAATGAGATTGACAGGAAGTGCAAAATGGCTAAGCAGGAGTGGCTAGAAGGCAAATGCAAGGATGTAGAAGAATGTATAAATAGGGGAAAAATAGATACTGCCTACCGGAAAATAAAAGCAACATTTGGCGATAAGAAAAACAGCTCTATGAATATCAAGGACACTGATGGAAAACCAGTTCTCAGCAAAGAAGGGAAAGCCAAAAGGTGGAAAGAGTATATAGAGGGGCTCTACAAAGGAAATGAACTTCGAGACACTATTGTAGGAAGGGAAGAGGATGTAGATGATGATGAAATAGGAGATACTATACTGAGAGATGAATTTGACAGGCCACTGAAAGACCTAAGTCGAAACAAGGCCCCTGGAGTAGATGATATTCCCTCAGAGTTACTGAAGTCTCTGGGAGAACCAGCCATGACAAAATTGTTTCACATTGTGTGTAAGATGTATGAGACAGGCGAAGTACCCTCAGACTTTAAGAAAAATGTTATAATCCCCATTCCAAAGAAAGCGGGTGCAGACAGGTGTGAAAACTACAGAACCATCAGTTTAATAAGTCATGGTTGCAAAATATTAACACGAATTATATACAGAAGGATGGAAAAGCTGGTAGAAGCAGACCTCGGGGAAGATCAGTTTGGGTTCAGGAGAAATGTAGGAACACGGGAGGCAATACTCACTTTACGGCTTATCCTAGAAGATAGATTAAGAAAAGGCAAACCAACATTTCTAGCTTTTGTAGATTTGGAGAAGGCTTTTGACAATGTTGATTGGAATAAACTCTTTCAAGTTCTGAAGCAAGCAGGAGTAAAATATAGGGAGCGTAAGGTTATTTGCAACTTGTACAAAAACCAGACAGCGGTTGTCAGAGTTGAAGGGCATGAAAGGGTTGCAGTGGTTGGAAAGGGAGTAAGACAGGGTTGTAGCCTTTCCCCAATGTTGTTCAATTTGTACATTGAGCAAGCTATAAAGGAAAGCAAGGAGAAATTTGGAGAAGGAATTAAAGTTCAGGGTGAAGAATTAAAAACATTGTGTTTTGCCGACGACATAGTAATTCTGTCAGATACAGCAAAGGACCTGGAAGAGCAATTGAACGGAATGGACAGTGTGCTGAAAGGTGCATATAAGATGAACATTAACAAGAGTAAAACTAGGGTAATGGAGTGCAGTGTAAGAAAATCAGGTGATGCTGAAGGAATTAGACTAGGTAACGAAACAATAAAGGAGGTAGATGAGTTTTGTTACTTGGGCAGTAAAATAACAAATGATGGTCGCAGTACAGATGATATAAAATGCAGAATGGCAATGGGTAGAAAGGTGTTTTTGAAAAAGAGAAATTTGTTAACATCGAATATTGATTTAAGCCCAAGGAAGTCCTTTCTGAAGGCATTTGTATGGAGTGTTGCCTTGTATGGGAGTGAAACATGGACGATAAGCAGTGTGGACAGAAAGAGGATAGAGGCTTTTGAAATGTGGTGCTACAGAAGAATGCTGAAGATTAGGTGGGTGGATCGCATAACTAATGAGGAGGCACTGAACAGAATTGGGGAGAAAAGAAATTTCTGGCATACCTTGACTAAAAGAAGGGATAGATTGGTAGGACACATTCTTAGACATCAAGGAATTGTGAATTTAGCGTTGGAGGGAAGTGTGTGGGGTAAAAATCGCAGAGGGAGACCAAGAGACGCGTATAGTAAGCAGATTCAAGTGGATGTGGGTTGTCGTTCTTATGAGGAGATGAAAAGGCTTGCTCAGGATAGAGTAGGGTGGAGAGCTGCATCAAACCAGTCTCTGGACTGAAGACCACAACAACAACATACATAGGCATAATTTCTCAGTACTTAATTACGACATACCTTACCTTAAAATACGCGTTTTGCAAATGTCTTTCAAGCGCCGTTACATTTAGGCTGCCAGCTTTTTGATATTGAAGCATGAATAAAAAAATCCACCAAATACGGCACATTTGCTTCCGATCGCCTGAATTGGAGGCTGCGCAACGTGATGTTCATTTGTTGTAGACCACGTGATTACGTGGCTAGCGAATCACAGCACAAAGAAGACTATCGTCATCGGCCAATGGTAATCAAACCTCACCGCCGCGCAACATGCAAATAATAATTTTTGACGTTGGAAATTAAATATGCGGTAATTTTTTTATATACGAAACCGCACAATGGTTACAGGATGTGAAAATTAACGTGTTAACATGAAGTTTCAATTATTTTATTTTCGAAGTCCCTTGATTACACTTTCAGACAGACGATAAAATAAATAAAACAAGCTATACCTGCTCTATGGTTGACAGGTTCTTGTATGTACCGTTGTCCGGTCAGTAACAGTAATTGGCCTCGTAAAATGAAGATTTAGAATCACTTTATCCTCTCAACTACAAAGTACTGTAGCACGTTTTACTTATTTTATATGTACGAAACAGTCGTCAACTAATTCCAAATCGCCGGCCGCGGTGGCCGAGGGGACTGAGACGCTTCAGTCACGGTCTGCACGGCCACTACGGTCGGGGGTTCGAATCTCCCCTCGGGCATGGATATTTGTGCCGTCCTAGTTCATAAGTAGTTCATACGTAGTTTGTAAGTTTAGGAACTGATGAACCCGTAGTTAAGTCCCATAAGCTTTACAAACATTTCAACATTTTTTTGAATTCCAAATCTTCATTTTCCGAGGCCATTAACTGTTACTGACCGGACAAGGGTACATATAAGAACCTGTCAGCCATAGAGTAGGTATAGCATGTTTTATTTACCCTGTGACCTGTACGAAAAAGTGATCAAGTAATTCTAAATCTTCATTTTACGAGGCCAGTAACGGTTACTGACCGGACAAGGGTACATACAAGAACCTGTCAACCATAGAGTAGGTATAGCATGTTTTATTTACCCTATGATCTGTACGAAACAGTGATCAAGTAATTCTAAATCTTCATTTTACGAGGCCACTTACTGTTACTGACCGGACAAGGATACATACAAGAACCTGTCAACCATAGAGCAGGTATAGCTTGTTTTATTTATTTTATCGTCTGTCTGAAAGTGTAATCAAGGGATTTCTAAAATAAAATAATTGAAACTTCATGTTAACACGTTAATTTTTTACATCCTGTAACCATTATGCGGTTTCGTATATAAAAACATTACCGCATATTTAATTTCCAACGTCAAAAATTATATTTGCATATTGCGCGGCGATGAGGTTTGGTTACCATTGGCCGACGACGATAGTTTTCTTTGTGCTGTGATTCGCTAGCCACATAATCACGTGGTCTACAACAAATGAACATCGCGTTGCGCAGCCTCCAATTCAGGCGATCGGAAGCAAATGTGCCGTAATTGGTGGATTTTTTATTCATACTTCAATATTACAAAAGCTGGCAGCCTAAATGTAACGGCGCTTGAAAGACATTTGCAAAACGCGTATTTTAAGGTAAGGTATGTCGTAATTAAGTACTGAGAAATTATGTCTACGTATATGAAACCTTTACCCTTCTTTTTCTCGGGATTTCCTCCTGAATGCCGCTCCAGATAGTTTTTTTCGCATCTTCCCACACTTCACACCTAAGTAATAAGCTAATAGCCGGTCGCGGTGGCCGAGGAGACTGAGGCGCTCCAGTCACGGTCTGCACGGCCGCTATGGTCGGGGGTTCGAATCCCCCCTCGGGAATGGATATTTGTGCCGTCCTTAGGATTAGCTAGTTCATAAGTAGTTTGTAAGTTTAGGGACTGATGACCCCGTAGTTAAGTCCCATAAGCTATACAAACATTTGAACATTTTGAATAAGCTAATACTTGATACTTCATAGTTATATGTCAGAAATCTTTCACTCAAGAAAATTCAAATGCATCCGTCAAAAGTAGAACATATAAGGGGCAACAAAGAGAACATTGACACGATTACAACAAAGAAAGTCGCAGTTCGTCTTTCTGCCACTGCACTACTGAATACGCGTATTGAATGGTCAGCACATTCGGGATAATTTGGGTAATACTTCTGTAATCGAAATAGCACGGGTACAGGGACAGCCGAGACATTCCGTGTTTAATAGTTGCAAACGGCCAAAAATGCAAATAAAAGTACTTATTGCTCATTGCTAATGTAACGAAATTCATACTATAGCTTACAGTAAAGTTGATTTAATTCATGTAATTATAGTAAAGCTTTTGCCCATTTTGACGCCCCCTTAACTCTGCGCCCGGGACAGCTTGCCCCCTTTGTCCCCCCCCCCCCCCTTAGATCCGTCACTGATTACACAGACCTGATAATAAACATCAAAAGCAATTAAACCCCATTCTTTTTAATTTAGTATTCGTGCGCCCTAGAAACAAATAGTGAAGCAGTTCTTACAATGCGGACTGTCGGGTCTGGAAAGCGTTCAGACACGATCTGGGACAATTTTAGGTTAAATATTACTTACTGTCCCACCCAAGGAAGTTAGAGGGAGTCGCGTGATAATGTTGGCAATCATACGACGTTAAGGGTATATTACACGGAGCGAATTTGGTCGCTAGTCGCTGGCGTATTTGGACGCAGCTTCTAAATTCGCTCCGTGTAAACAGGGACAGCGAACAACGTCGCTGCTCAGAAACGCGAGCGTCTAAAGTTGAAGGGTGGGCTACTTTAGACGCTGGTCGCTAGCGTTTTTGGTCGCTGGCGTTTTTGGTCGCCCCGTGTCATATACGAGAGCGTCTAAAGTAGCCACCAGCCGAGTCAAAATGTCGAAGGAAATTGTAAATGCTGGCGTTGTGTTTCTCGTAACAGTTTTAAAAGATCAATTAATGAACCAAAAGCAAAACGGAAAAGTGGTAAAGAATAAAAGAAAATGGATTACAAGGTGGATTTCGAGGAGGGATAAATATGGTGCTTCTGCAAATCTTTTGGGTGAATTATCGTGTGAAGGTCACATAAGAAAATTTTGATAGATTACTGTAAATGGTAGAGGATAAAATAAGGAAACAGAATACCATCATGAGGATGGCGATCTCGCCAAGAATAAAATTTAAATAATCCGTATTTTCAATGTCCCATAATACTGGAAAACTTCGATAAATTTTCAGAAATTTGATTACAGTTCCACTTCATATATATATATATATTTTGTGGGACACAGAACTTTTAATATCTTTATTTACGTCGATGATCATAAAATTTCTCGTCGTTTTTACGACCTGTTTCTGTCAGTGATGACCATTTTCACGTCTGCAGCAAATCAGAAACATGATACATCACGTATTAGACTACCTTATAAATAATGCATTACAGTCATCAATACATGTAATATAGCCATATGACATCATCACAGCATAAGTGTATCTTCCTTAAGGAATGTAACAACAGGTATGATGTATAATATTTTTAACACGTTTTATATATTGATGATTGTAATGCCTTATTTATGTTTTATAAGGTAGTTTATTACTAAATGTGTCCTTGTGTTTCTGATTTGCTGTAGACTTGAAAATGGTAATCACTGACCGAAACCGGTCGTCAAAACGACGAGAAATTTTGTAATGATCGACGTAAATAAAGATATTAAAAGTAATTACAAAATGGATCACTGATATAAATTCGCGAGCATGTCGCACCTTGGGAAACAGAACTGTTTGGTATCACCTAACCCCAAATCGATGTATCATATGCTCTGTCGTGTTTCAATTGTTTTTACGAAGACGCTAGCGTCTGAAGTCGCTGCGTGTCATTGCGTCAGCGTATTCATTCGCTATTCGCCAATACGCCGAGCGACAGCAGACGCCAGCGACTAGCGACCAAATACGCTCTGTGTAATATACCCTTTAGTATTAATCAACCACGTGACAACGCAAATATTTCGTCCGGAAATCTTCGTTTTCTAACCTCCTTGGTTTTGCTAGGGATATTACTTTTCCTGAGCGACACGCGTACGGCACAGGTTTTTATGTGTCAACCACAGAGTACGAACAGCATTAATTATTTACGTCCTGGTCTGTACGAAACAATAATCAAGTCATTGTATGTGGATTTCTAGGAATATTATCAACGTGGCAAGGATTTTCTACCATGTTGTTGATCTTGCAACATAATCACGCGAATCTGCTAGGATGGTAGGTAAAGTTTTATCAGGTTTTAGAATATAAAAAGAAAATGTTTTACATACCTGTCTTGTTTTACTATTTCCACGACTAACAGCACAGCATATGCGATGACAGACTTTCTGAACTTCAGTAACGGTACATCATCCTCTTCAATTCATTAAATTATTTAAGCTTCATACTGCAATAATATTACCTTGGATGTGTAAATACCTCTATGGGGACTACAGGCTAATTCCGCGCGCTTGTTTCTAATAGCGAAATTGAATACAGAAGTGTCGTCGTCTTTTACAGAAGGGAGAACATAAGAATCTAGACAGACGTGTACTTTTGATTTTTATCTTTGACTTTACGTTATCTGAGATTAAAGGTTCGTTTAAGCAGCTCCCAGCGGGCTACCACGGGGCTACTCACAGACATAATAAGTAATGTATGCTACCAACATCACATCGTCTTCTAGGCGGTGTTGATACTACTCGAGCAAGCGCAGAGCTGAAATTAAGTTCAAGCAGCGCCTTTTCCCGCAAGCTGCGCTCAAGCTACCAGATTCGCGAATGCGCAGAACTGCCTGAGCTGTAGAGGTAGGGTGCTGGAGAAGTCTCCACGTGATCAGAGTGCAATGTGATTTTAATATTATTTTTGGTAGCGTATATATAGTGTCATTGACAATAACTACAAAATAGTAACGCGATTGTCTTTTTTCAGTTCCCTAAAGACCCTGGGGGATGAGAAACGATGCATTACGGAATGGTTTATTTGCGAATGTCTTTTAATGTGGTGATACTCACGGAAAAATGTTGCTTTCCTTTAAAACAATACAAAAAAGGCTAGTAAACAACAAAAGACGTGACCTTTTACGGAACGTCGCCGTATATCTACCCAATAACTCGATGTTCAATTCGCTTCATTCCCAATCAAATAAATGATTGAGGAGCGTAACAAAACTTGTACGACACATAGTAGGTCTACCTACAGTATTTAATGTGTCAAATACGCCACCACACCTGTAGCTGAAGGGAAAAGTATACAGATGCGATAAAGAAACCTCAAAAACAATTAAACTCTTTCCCACATTCTTCCAGAATCATTGCTAAATTTCAGCAAAAAAAAAAAAAAAAAAAAAAAATAAAATAAAATAAAATATATATATATATATATATATATATATATATATATATATATATATATATATATATATATATATATAGATAGATATATATAGATATATTATCTTCAAGGTATTAGCTTTTGGAGCAAAAGTAATTCCATTTACAATGGTGTTTCTATATTAAAAAGTCGAGTGAATTTAAAAATGGGTAAATCATTGGAGTCAAATACTTACAATAAGAACTGAGAACAACATATTTTCTTTCAGAGTAGTAAGTTGCAATTATACTCATTTTCGGAGCTCCCTTCACAAATAAATTGTAGACTATGGAACTGAAAGAGCAAAATTCGGCTGTTTTTACTTTCAGTTCAAATGTTTGTATAGCTTATGGAACTTAACTACGGGGTCATCAGTCCCTAAACTTACAAACTACTTATGAACTAGCTAACACTAAGGACGGCATAAATATCCATGCCCGAGGGGGGATTCGAACCCCCGACCGTATTGGCCGTGCATACCGTGACTGGCGCGCCGTAGTCCCCTCGGCCACCGCGGCCAGCTTATTTTTAGTAACTGATTTTACATACCTGTTGGTAATTTACTAATGCATGGAATGCAACAATATAATTATTTCTTTAATTAAATAGAGAAATAAATAAATACAAACATTACCCTTATGATGCATGTGAATGACGGTTTTCCCTCGTCTGTAGCACAGGTGTCGCTCCATCTGTCAAAAGCCAAACTGCTTTTGCTGAAGAGGGCTACTTAATAGTCCCTGTGGCCGCTGAAACACCAGTTGCACCTTGGATCGATGGTCATGACGAATCCAGGGCTATGTGCACATCTTTGACGATTGCTGTATAGACGAGCGGGTGTGGCCGCGCGGTCTAAGGCATCATGCTACGGATGAGCAGTCGCTTTCGCCAGAGGTTCTAGACCACCCTTGGGAGTGGGTCGTTAGTGTAAATTAGTTTAAGTACATTGTAAGTCTAGGGACTGATAACCATAGCAGTTTGGTCCGGTAGATTTGCAAACATTTGAACATTTGATTGCTGTTTCGGTCCTTACGCTCTGTTTACGGATGGGCTGGGAGCGCCCTCGAGAAACGCGCGACGCCAAGGCAAATTCTCGAGTACTCTCGAGAAGTTGTCGACAGTGCTGAACTCTCTGGAGGCTGAGCGAAACTACTCTACGGGGAAGCATTACGACGGAGCAGTCGTAATCGCTGTCTACCGTACGTGCAAGGAAGAAACTGAATTATTATTAATCAAAATATCCACGGGTCTATAGTGTCCAACGGGAGTAACTGAAGAATCACATGAATTATTATTATTAGAATGTTTCGCAGAAACAAAAATCATAGGATGATTATTAAAACACGTATCTTACACGAAACAAGAGATTCACTGTCAGCAAAAACAAATATGCATTCCGCATGTATTGGTACTTACATGAGAGAAAAATGCTAAAACATGTTACACCGAAAAACTCCTTACTTACATTTACTAATTGTAGAAAAATTCGGCAGAGTTTATACTATTAACCAGCGTTACGTACCTAAGCTTTCGTCCTTATTTTAGCTTAAAGATCTGGTATTTTCTGAATACAGCCACCACAGTTTACAACTACAATACTGACTGTTGGTTGTTATGTTCTCATTCTGTTGAAAAGTTTGGATAGTGTTAATTTCGATGCATTTTGCTTGTTATTGTAGCCAAATTAAGAATCACACTTTTCCGACACTGCGGACTATTCGAGGCACAATCCAACCTTTTTACCGAATTTCTTTTTAATGTAGTTTCAATGGATAACATAAAACAGCTACGTAATTTGTCTGATTTGTAATATAAGAATGCACTCTTGTATCAGCGAACGTATCTGTTTGATTGCTAGATATAATGTGTAATATTAAATGTCTTATCATGCATGTTGTATTTTTCGTTACGCTACGGAGCTTTGCAACAGACGTCTGCATCCTCCGTAGATACAAAATACAAAATCTAGGTTCTATAGAATGATGTTACGGATAAAATTCTACAGACAGTACCATTATTACAGTTCTTAACAAACTATATCAGAAAAAGATTTAACTCCTCTTGATTTGCTGACTAAGTAATTAAATTTGTATCTGGTACAAACAGTTGCCACACTAATAGGCGAAGGCAGTTTATCAGACTGTCATCACTCAGGCTGCCTCGTAATCGTGTCTTATTTGCATTAATTATTGAAAAAAAGAGAGTCTTACACACACATATAAGTTGAGGCAAACGTGGACATAAGGTTTTCAGTCTCATTAAGAAGACGTAGGAACCATTCTCGAGAAAATTCTTCGAAGGGGTCCCGAAAAGTTTTAAGGTAACATAATATCTCTCTCAATCGGCTATTACACTGAAAATCTATAACTTACGTCAGCAAATGCACAGGGAGACTTACAGTTGATACAGAAAAATAGTCTTCAAAACGTCTCGAAAAGAGATGCGACTGTGCAAGCTCATGAAAAAATTTGAAAACAGTCCCTGTATTTATTCCAAAACTGCTATGCATTTTACAAAAAATTTCATTGTCTTTAATATCAGAGAGCTTAGGGAAATGGGCGTTGGAAGTCGGAAAAATATCGCACCATAAGCCGCAAGAAACAATCGCATTGCACTGCAACACGAAATGTTGCGCAAAAGCGAATACTTCCGAGGAGAGCCGAGAACGGTCGAGAGAGTGCCAGCCTCCCTTTGGCCCGTCTAGACTGTGGCTCGCCCACCTGGCCAGAGTGCAGTTTGATTCGCCCTGGCTGACCCTGCTCTAGACCGACCGTTTCTTTATTCAAAATGTTCGAATGTTTGTTAAGCTTAATGGGACTTAACTACGGGGTCATCAGTCCCTAAACTTACAAACGACTTATCAACTACCTTATACTAATGACGGCACAAATATCCATGCCCGAGGGGGGATTCGAACCCCCGACCGTAGTGGCCGTGCAGACCGTGACTGAAGCGCCTCAGTCCCCTCGGCCACCGCGGCCGGCATTTCTTTATTGGCGCCGAGTTTGGCGTAGTCCACCAATTCCTGCGAACGTCATTGTATATCATTTAATGATATAATATCTACCCTCATTTGACTCATCCTGTGAGTCACGTTCACTTCAGATAAGTCAGCTGTATACATTAGTGAACCCAAATAGTTGAAAATGCCAGATCTCTTACTCGGCCAAACTCAAAATTCAGTTCCTTACTTTGCCCACTTCTAGCAAAAAGGAATCTGTTCTACCCATATTCACCGCTACTCTTCTAAATTGATAGATTGCATGCTCTCAAGACTAAACAAAACTTTGTAGCATACCTAGGCGTAGTCTTTTTATTATTTTTTTATTTTATTTTATTTTATTATGTTCTCGTTGGTTGGCCCTCTCGGTTGCGGCTGACTGAAATTTCATGGGGCAAAACTAATACACTACAAATTACGTAGGCAACACGTAGGATTGCAGTTCATTGACATTTTAGCTATTTATTATTAGATCCCAGTTGTTCCCATTTATGACCAGTGTCTCATTAATTACAATCATTAGGACCAAGTATGTACGTTCCACAAATCAATAATACGAATTTACACAGTTCATGTGTGGAATACACAAGACTGAGGTTTACAATTTGGCACAAATATGTATTAATCACGGTAGACACACTTTCTACACGCCTAACATTGAAGAACTTTTAACATGCTGTTTAAACAAGACTCCGAACTGGCGTTGATTGTGCCTCAGATCACGGACGAAACAATACTCATTTACAAGGCGCGAACGAATCCTATTTATATAATCCAAACAATGTCACTGAAAATTACTTACTGTTAATTGAGTTCATTACATTAATTATAATGGAAAAGTGAACAATTACATACAATTGACTATAGTAAAAGATAGCGTGAATAATACTGAGTAGATTGATATACAAAACTCTGTTAAATTAATACTGCCTCAGTTTCAAATATATCTAAATAGGTTTTTAACAATTACTTTGTAATAAACGGTAATTATACAAAAATTAATGAGGGCTAAGCTTTCCTAACATTACTTGTGAAACACAGTAATACCAACTTTAATATTATGAGAAAAGAATGTAGTTAGTTTTATCAGAAATACTAATTAGCATACTATTTGAAATATAACAATTCGCATTTGGCATTAACGAATTAATATTTGCTAATTAAACAAACTTCTCAGACGTCAAATAATAGAAGGTGATTTCAGCTAGTTACGTTATAAAAAAGAATTACAAAAGTTTTGGAAAAGAAAATGATGACAGACTAATTACATTCATATCTATTATTATGCAACAGTGGTAATGCAAACAGATGGGAATAAATCGCTACATGCTTCGTTACAGCTTCAAGTACTTGAGCGTTAACAATTAGCAACGAATGTAAATGTCGATGAATATTGACACACTTAAATTTCTGTTAAGTGTATTTCAGTAATCAAGAACAATATAAATTAAGTATGGTGACATAGAACATCCTTGTCTTATTACTAGCCCTTCCGATATCTTATCACCATCCTCCACAACTACTTCAAATTGGTGATAGATCCTTTTCACCAACCTGATTCACGCTCTATCTGCTTTATCCACCTCTGTCAAAAAATGTTCAAATGTGTGTAGAGCTTATGGGACTTAACTACGGTGGCCGAGGAGACTTAGGCGCTCCAGTCACGGTCTGCACGGCCACTACGGTCGGGGGTTCGAATCCCCCCTCGGGGATGGATATTTGTGCCGTCCTTAGTTGTAAGTAGTTCATAAGTAGTTTGTAAGTTTAGGGACTGATGACCCCGTAGTTAAGTCCCATAGACTCTACAAACATTTGAACATTTTTTTGAACTTAACTACGAGATCATCAGTCCCTAAACTTACAAACTACTTATGAACTAACTAATACTAAGGGCGGCACAAATATCCATTCCCGAGGGGGACTCGAACCCCCGACCGTAGTGGCCGTGCAGACCGTGACTGGAGCGCCTCAGTCCCCTCGGCCACCGCGCTTCTACCCAATGGACATTTTACAGCGTAAGTCACAATATAAAGTGAAGTATGTAAACAAACTGAAACTGGTATATAGACAGGAGAACTCTTCAGAAAATGGTGTGAATGCGTAGAGTTACGAGTCTTTACCAAGGCATGTTACCCACATTACTATAAGTTTGTGTGGTTCAGTGGCCTGGCGCATGCCTTCCGACTGGGCCCCACTTCGGCGTTATCTGACCACTTCTCATTTCTAGTGACTCCTCACATCGTTTAGAGGTGAAGTCTGCATTAAAACTCACTGGAAAAAATATGTGATCTGACTGGGTTTTGAACCCGTGACCGTTGGTTTCCAGTCGAACGCTTTACCCCGCCTTGCACGCTTGCATCCTTTTGTGTACTGTATGTTTTAAATCTGCTATACCTCTGCAGCAATTTCACGCAAACTTGATACACTTGTAAATTACTGCTTGTGAAGACTTACTATGGGCCAAGAATCGCTTACGTATTAAATGGTTGCTTGTGGGGGTAGAAACAAAGTGTAGCTTACAAGGCGCGAACAGCCACATATTATTCATACAGTATTTGAGAATGAGAGTAGTTACATACAACAAACTTTACACATTATTTCAAGCCGTCACAATACTGTTCTTCTCTGAAGACTCTATCCCTCCCATAAAATTATGGAAGAAAAAAGTATATGTCACTTACTACTTTATAGATATCAGTGAAGTACAACTGCTGCAATATGCATAATGTCATAAGTTATTACTTACTTACTACTAACTGTATTTGTGACGCATTTTGCACAGTCAGTGGCAGATAGTGATTTGCGCTGGTGGGGTCCAAACGAAAGGTCAAACAAAATCGTTTAGACTTGTTGGTTATGTATTCTCAGTTTATGTAATACTTCCTTAAAATTTGGTACCCCTTCGACCTTCGTTTTCGGCATAACTGCCATTTTCAGGTAATGTCAAATGGTCGTGTCATCCATATATATCGTTGGTTTTCGTGCTGTCAATCTAGTTGGTTGTTCATAAGTATAATGAGAGCAATATTTAACCTCAGAAAGTTTTAACTTTTATTGATGACGTTTGACAGCTCCTTGACGGATAACCAGATTAATATAACCGTATTATATCTCTGGTTATCTGTCAAGGAGCTGTCAAACGTCAGTAAGAAAATCTAGAAACATTTTGGAACAAATCTTACTCTCAAAATACTTATGAACAACCGGATAGATTGACAGCACGAAAACCAACGATATATATGGATGTCACGAACATCTGATATTTACCTGAAGGTGGCAGTTATGCCGAAATAGTCCCTATAGTAATAAAGAATAGTTACAATTAAAGTAGCATTTGTAAATTTTATTACATTCTCCTTTAAAAGATCAGATTACTCTAAATATAGTATTATACAGTTATTAATCAACTAGATACTGTGGCTCAGTGCTTTACAACTTATTCTCAAGGCAACACCCTTCTAATACATTTCTATATATAAAAGGCAATGTACCGACTGACTGACTGATCATCGCCCAGCCCAAACAACTGAAGATAGAAACTTGAAATTTGTTGAGGGTGTTGATCTTACTCCGTAGATGTCATTTAAGAAGCGATTTTATGATATTCCATCCATAAGGCAATGAAATAGGGATGAAACGATTTTTGAAAATACGTTGCTGTTTAAGCAATTTTGAAGCTAGAACGACAAAATTTGGGATTTTAATTTAGGATTCGAATGTAAAAAACATGTGTTTCGGCATTTCTTTTTTTCTTTTCTTTTCTTTTTTTTTTTATTCAACCAATAAGAGGGTAAAATAGGGGACGCAAAAAATTGATTTTCAAAAATATGTTGCTGTTAACTCAAATTTTAAGCTACAAGTACGAAACTTTGGATATGGAATCTTCGTCAGGAAAAAAAAAAAAAAAAAAAAAAAAAAACCGAGTTTCAGTATTCTTGGAAATTCGACAAGTAAGAGGGTAAACCGGCCGCAGTGGCCGAGGAGACTGAGGCGCTCGAGTCACGGTCTGCACGGCCACTACGGTCGGGGGTTCGAATCCCCCCTCGGGCATGGATATTTGTGCCGTCCGAGTTCGTAAGTAATTCATAAGTAGTTTGTAAGTTTAGGGACTGATGACCCGTAGTTAAGTCCCATTGACTATACAAACATTTGAACATTTTTAAGAGGGTAAAATAGGGGACGAAAAATTCTTTTAGAAGAAACGTTGCTATTAAGACAATTTTGAAGCTAGAGCTGCAAAAATTGATATTTGTATTGTTGGTTAGAATTTAAGAAATATGTGTTTCGGTATTTTTGGAAATTCAACCATATAGGGGATTAAATTGGCGAGTGGATGTTTTTCGAAAATTTGAAGTTAGAACTACAAATTTTCGGATTTAGATCGGGGTTCGAATTAGAAAGACACGTGTTTCGGTTGTTATTGTTGTTGTTATGGTCTTCAGTCCAGAGACTGGTTTGTGGCACCCTACTCTCTCCTGAGCATGCCTTTTCATCTTCTCATAAGTACGGCAACCCACATCCCTTTGAATCTGCTTACTATATGCGTCTCTTGGTCTTCCTCTGCGATTTTTACCCCACACACTTCCCTCCAATGCTAAATTTACAATTCCTCGATGTCTAAGAATGTGTCTTACCAAGGGATCCCTTCTTTTAGTCAAGGTATGCCAAAAATTCCTTTTCTCACCAATTCTTCTGTTTAGTACCTCTACATTAGTTATGCGATCTACCTACCTAATCTTCAGCATTCTTATGTAGTACCACATTTCAAGAGCCTCTATTCTCTTCCTGTCCGCACTGTTTATCGTCCATGTTCCAGTCTCGTGTAAGCCAAGACTCCACACAAATGCCTCCAGAAAAGACTTCCGTACGGTTAAATTAATATCCGATGTTAGCAAATTTCTGTTTTTCAAAAATGCTTTTCTTCCCATTGCCATACTGTATTTTATATCCTCTGTACTGCGACCGTCATATGTTATTTTACTACCCAAGTAACAAAACTCATCTACCACCTTCATTGTTTCGTTACCTAATCTAATTTCTTCTGCATAGCCTGATTTTCTAAGACTGCATTCCATTATCTTTGTTTTGCTCTTGTTAATGTTCATTTTATACGCTCCCTTCAACACACTGTCCATTCCATTCAACTGTTCTTCCAGGTCCTTTACTGTCTCAGACAGAATTACATTGTTATCAGCAAAACGCAATGTTTTTATTTCTTCCCCCTGAACTTTAATCTCTATTCCAAATTTTTCGTCGCTTTCCTTCACCGCCTGCTCGATGTACAAATTGAACAACATCGGAGAAAGGCTACAACCCTGTCTTACTCCCTTCCCAACTAATGCTTCGAATGTAAGAACTGCGGTCTGGCTTTTGTACAAGTTGTAAATTCCTTTTCCTGTATTTTACCTCTGCTGACTTCAGAATTTGAAAGAGTGTATTCCAGTCAACATTGTCAAATGCTTTCTCCAAATCTACAAAAGCTAAAAATGTAGGTTTGCCTTTCCTTTATCTTCTAAGATAAGTCGTAAAGTCAGTATTGCCTCCGGGGTTCCTACGTTCCTCCTGAACCTAAACTGATCTTTCCCGAGGTCAGCTTCTACCAGCTTTTTCATTCTCCTGTAGATTAATTCGTGTTAAAATTTTGCAACCATGACTTATCAAACTGATGGTGCTGTAATTTTCACACCTGTATACGCCTAATTTCTTTGAGAATGGGGATTATTACATTTTTCTTAAAGTCTGAGGGTATTTCGCCTGTCTCATACATCTTACACACCAGGTGAAATAGTGGCTGCCTCTCCCAGAGACTTTAGTAGTTTTGAGGGAATGTCATCTACTCCTGGGGCCTTGTTCCAACCTAGGTCTTTCAGAGCTTTGTCAATCTCTCAGTATAGTATCTTCTATTTCATCTTGATCTACTTCCTCTTCCCTTCCTACAACATTGTCTCTAAGTTCATTTCCTTTGTATGGCTCCTTTATGTACTCTTTCATCCTTTCAGCTTTCCCTTCTTTGCTGAGAACTGGTTTTCCATCTGAGTTCTTGATATTGTTAGAGCTGTTTTTCTTGTCCCCAAAGGTCTCTTTTATTTTCCTGTAGGCAGTATCTGCTTTTCTCCTTCTTATAACATACTTATACAGATTTGCATTTAGCTTCTAGCCATTCCTGCTTAGCCTTTCTGCACTTCCTGTCAATGTCATCTCTTAGTCGTTTGTATTTCATTTTGCCTGTTTCATTTACTGAATTTTTATGTCTTCTCCTTTCATCACTTAAATTTAGTATTTCCTGTGATATCCAAGCATTTTTTTTAGGTCTTGGCTTTCTACCTATTTTGTCCAGTGCTGCCTTCACTATTTTATCTCTCAATGCTACCCATTCCTCTTCTACTGTTTTATTTCCTCCCGTTTCTGTCAATTGTTGTCTAAAGCTCCCTCTGAAATTTTTAAGAACTTCAGATTCCCTCAATATATTCAAGTCCCATCTCCTTATTTTCCTACCTCTCTGCAGTTTTTTCAGTTTCAGCCTACAGTTCATGACCAATAAGTTATGGTCAGAGTCTATATCTGCCCCTGGGTATGTCTTACAGTTTAAAACCTGGTTCCGGATTCTATGTTTTACCATTATAAAATCTGTCTGATACCTCCCGGTGTCTCCTGGTTTTTTCCAGGATTCTTAAATCAGGTATTTGTTACGATTAAATCATGTTCCGTGCAAAATTCTACCAGGCGACTTCCTCTTTCATTCCTTCTGGCCAGTCAATATTCACCTATTATTTTTCCTTCTCTTCCTTTTCCTACTATCAAATTCCAGTCCTCCATCACAATTAAGTTTACCTCTCCCTTAATTGTCTGAATGATTTCTTTTAACTTCTCACACATTTCTTCAGTCTCCTCATCATCGGCAGAGCTAGTTGGGATATAAACCTGTACAACTGTTGTGACCACAAAGGTTTTCCCGGCGTGATAACTGTTTGTAATCTTCTCGGGTCTGCAGCCGGATACTAAAGTCAACTTAACACAATATTTCAGCGGCGCAACTGGCCGCCATCCTCAGGTGAGCTTGCAAGAAGTGCGCAAGAAGTGACAGTGACTGCCCTCTGGCGCACAAGACGTACAGCGCTCTGGTGGTAGAGTCCGGCGAAATCGATAATCGATGATAAAATTATTACTCAGATTTATGAAGTACCAACCGTTGTTTTTTAATATCTGATAACACCGGGTTCCAGGATTTACTAAGAAGGTAGCCTTTGTATCTGTTAATCAGATTGTCAGATAATCGAATTTCTATGGATTCCTTTAAGACGCAGTCCCAGTAACGAGATGCTGAAGCAACCATGTGAGTTTCGTTATATAACATTCTATGTCCCTCATCGAGACAGTGCTCAGCTACCGCCGACTTCTCGGGCTGGAGCAAACGTGTGTGCCGTTGATGTTCAATACATCTGTCCTGAATGGTGCGGATAGTCTGACCAATATACGTTTTCCCACATTGACAGGGAATCTTATATACCCCGGGCTTCCTCAGACCCAAATTATCCTACACAGATCCAAGAAGTGCTCTCGTCTTTACTGGCGGACGAAAAACACTCTTAATGTCAAACTTTTTTTAAAATTCTTCCTATCTTTGATGAAATACTCCCGGCAAAAGGTAGGAAAGCAACTGATTTATGGGTCTCATTTAATGGTTCAGGTGAAGGACCAAACTGTAAAGCACAGCGGATCTGCTTATCTGTGTAGCCATTCTGTTGAAACACATCTTTTCGATGATCTAGTTCTTGCGTCAAACTTTCTGCATCCCAAATGGCGTAAGCTCTTCTCGCTAATGTCCGAAGAACGCCAGTACGTTGGGCCGGAGGATGACAACTCGAGGCATGCAGATAGCGGTCCGTGTGCGTAGGTTTTCGATAAACGCTATGTCCCAGTTTCGCATAATCTCTTCTGTAAACCAGAACATCAAGAAACGGAAGCTTCCCCTCCTTCTCAACTTCCATTGTGAACCTGATGTTGGGATGCATGCAATTAAAATAGTCCAAAAGGCGGTTGAGAGATTCTTCCCCATGAGGCCACACCATAAAAGTATCATCGACGTACCTCCAAAAACAAGTTGGCTTAAGAGCCGCCGTCTTCAAAGCCATATCTTCGAAATCCTCCATAAAAAGTTTGGCTACTATGGGGGATAATGGACTCCCCATAGCAACACCGTCAGTTTGTTCATAAAATTTGTCATTAAATAAAAAGTACGTCGATGTAAGTACATGACGACAAAGCTCAGCTGATTCTTTGTCCACCTTTTCACCAATCAATTGCAGAGATTCTTCCAGAGGAACCCGGGTAAACAACGACACTACATCAGAACTCACGAGCAAATCAGAAGGACTAAGGCGTAATGATTTTAAACGCATAAAATCCATAGAGTTCAGAATGTGATGTTCACATTTCCCCACGTGTGGGCTAAGAACAGATGCTAAATGTTTCGCCAAGTTATAAGTAGGAGCGCCCAAATTACTTACAATCGGAAGAAGAGGGACCTCTTGCTTGTGTATCTTGGGTAAACCATATAACCTGGGAGGAACAGCCGCACCAGGATGAAGTTTCTTTTGAACGTCGTCAGATAAAGAGCTCTTCTTCAAAAGTGAAAGCGTCATACGTTTTATCCGTTCAGTTGTATCCTTTTGCAGTCTGCGATAAGATGAATCGTCAAGTAAACAGTCCATTTTTTATGTAGATAATCATCCCGGGAAAGAAGAACTGTGGCATTGCCTTTATCTGCTGGTAAAATAATTAGATCTTGATCTTCTCTAAGGGACCGAATTGCTGCCCTTTCAAGAGGAGAGATGTTACTCCGTGGAGGCGGCGCCCGACGCAACGTATGAGCAACCTCTTGCCTAATATCCTCCGCCTGGTCCCCAGGTAGTTTGGACACTGCTTGTTCGACTGAACAAATAAAATCAGTAAGTGGAACATTCTTGGGTGTGGGGGCAAAGTTCAACCCTTTTTCCAATACCGATAGCATGGCGTCGTCCAATTCTTTGTCAGTGAAATTAATAACAGTTCTTCGATTGATGTTATGCGATATAGAAGGCCGCGATAGCCGTTGAAATTTGGGAGACTGCTTATTGACTGCGCTTCTATGCGCCCAGTCTGACATAGCCCACGAAGAGCTATCAACCCATTCCCAAGATACAGGCGACAGCCGTGAAGATACCTCTAGATGTAAATAAAATAAGTCCTTGGATACGATATCCAATTGTCTTCTAGTATACCGAACGCGCTCTCTTATTAGGGCAAGACTAGCACGTTTTTTGATATTATTGGCTCTTGCTTTTTTATTGAGATGTCGTAATGAAAGTATCATACCGAAGTTCGCCAAGTTTGTGCATTATATTGATACGAAAGTGGCCAATAATATCAAAAAACGTGCTAGTCTTGCCCTAATAAGAGAGCACAAGTCACCCCACCTCGGCAATGTCTGTGGTTCATGGGTGTTTCGGTATTTTCAGAAAATTAATCACTTAGGGGATGAAACACTTTTTTGAAAATGCGTTGGTATGGAGCCAATTTTGAACTCAGAATTAAAAAAGATGATTTTTTCATACTTTGTTGGAATTTAAGAGACACAGGAGTTTTTTATTTTTATTTTCGAAATTCAACTATTAAGGGTTCTCATAGGGGGTTACAAGTAGTAAAATCAAATGTTTGTAAATCTTAAGAGACTTAACTATGAGGTCATCAGTTTCTAAAGCTTACAAACTAATTAAATTAACGTGAACTAAGTTAGACTAACTTATGCTAAGGACAACACCAACACCCTACCCGAGCGGCGAGTCGAACCCCCGACGGCGAACAGCAGTGCACACCGCAGCATGGCGCCTCAATACGCACGGCCATTCTGCCGCGGGCACACGTAGTATCACAACAGTTCATTATGATAGTAATTACGCTATATCTATGAAAATTTATATTTGGAGGGAGAAACAAGTGGTGCAGACTAATCAGCCTGCCCATGCGAAGGAGCGGGCGTTAACAATTTTAATAAAATAGATGCTGCTGCAGTAAAAGATATTTTAATGAAATGATGATCGTGTTCTGCCTGCCTGGCGCAAGTCTTGTTAACTGGCGTCACTACAGCGACTTTGTGTCAATGATAAGGAGGACGATACAACACAGGGTCCTCGAGCGGCAAAAGTGTCCTGCTGGATCAGGAATTGAACCCGGGTCCACTGCGTGGCAACCCAGCCCTTAATCCACTTTTTTCTGTTCTCTGGTTTGATCGGTCATTTTCGGACGTTGGTTCGATTAGTTCTATGCTACATTGATCGTTTCGTTTTTGACACTTTTTTTCTTTCTTTCTTTTAATTTATTTGCAGAGGGCATTGAGCCCTCTGACCAGAGCACGCTGAGCACGACGGCTTCACTATACTATGGAGTCGGAATTTAAAAGAAATAATAATTTTTGTAAAATCAAATGTTCAGATGTCTGTAAACCTATTGGATCAAACTGCTATGATCAATAGTCCCTACACTTACAAACTCCTTAAACTAACTTACACTAAGGACAATACACACACCAAAGCTCGAGAGAAGACTCGAGCCTCCGGCGGGAACGGCCACCCAGTCGGTAACATGACGCCTTAGACCACGCGGCCATTCTGCGTGGCTTAATTTTTGTATTTCGTTTCCAAGTACAGTATAATTACACATCAAACGCTTTTTCACAGAAAAAAAATTAGGTACTTCCCGGAATTTAACACGAAATTCACTAGCATTGCAAATCTGTATTATATTAGCTCTGCCGCAGGTCCTTTTAAAGCCATTTTCTCGTCTTTCTCATTTGCTTTTAACTGTAATTGTATTAATTAAAATACAAGAACAACTTACCTACGAATTTTACTTTCAAGTACAGTATAATTACACATCAAACACTTTTTCACAGACAAAAAATATTTAGATACTTCCCGGAATTTAACACGAAATTCACTAGCATTGCAAATCTGTATTATATTAGCTCTGCTGCAGGTCCTTTTAAAGCCATCTTCTCGCCTTTCTCATTTGCTTTTAACTGTAATTGTATTAATTAAAATACAAGAACAACTTACCCACAAATAGGCCTATGTTGTATAAAACTGCAGTTATACTTTTAGTTTGATGAGTGTAATATTGGTTATCAGAAATACAAAAGTTACATAAATCTGATCCCTTGTACTTGATATTTTAAAAGGCAATCATTCCTCAGGTCTGTCACTTTTTTCTCTTGGACAACTTGAAGCACATTCAGTACTTGTAAAGCGCTACAGGATTTAATACTCAGTCTTACTCTGTATCAGAGTTGGGAAATATCCATTGAATCTCTCTTCCAGTTGCACGGAAATGCCATTTTGTTGCTAAATAATGGCACATGTCGCGAAAGGAATAAAGATGCCGTCAAAAGGAAAAAAAAGTACAGTTTCCCACTAACGCTGCTCGATGATCTTGTTGAAATGTTCAAATGTTTGTAAATCTATGGGACTTAACATTTTGGTTATTAGTCCATAGCTTACAAACTACTTAAACTAATATTCATAGAATATATGACTTCAACTGCTATTGGGCAAAGCTGAAAATGTGTACCCAGCCGGGATTCGAACCCGGGTCTCCTGCTTTCTAGGCAGTTGCGCTGACCCCAACACCACTGGGGACACAGTGATCACCGCACCTGCAAGGACTACCCATGCACGCCTCCCGTCAGATACAAATTCCCAGCTTCGCCCTGCCCATAGTACTCAAACTCGTAGTTTAACTAATTCCCGTAAGAGTAAGGGCTTCAAACTTGCCCACCCCTCCCCACTAACGATAGGATCATTGCCCGTCACCGGCATATTATATATATACATGTGGCGTCTGTTCGGATCCCGGCTGGGTACACATTTTCAGCTTTGCCCAATAGCAGTTGAAGTCATATATTCTATGAATATTAAATAATAACAGCTGCTGGATCAGAATGTGACGTCTGTTCTTTCCGAACAGACGCCACATGTATATATACTTAAACTAAGTTAAACTAACCTAAGAACAACACATACATCCATGCCCATACTCGAACCCCCGACGGCGAACGGCTGCGAGCACCGCAGCACGGCGCCTTAGAGCGCACGGCCGTTTCGCCGTTAAGGAAGTCAAATGTTTGTAAATCTAATGGACCAAACTGCTGAGGTCATCCGTCCCTATACTTACAAACTATTTAAATTAACTTATACTAAGAACAACACACACATCCATGCCGAGGGAGGACTCGAACCTCCAACGCGAGCGATCGCGAGATTTTAACGTGGCACGCCACATCGCACGGCCATTCCCACCCTGCTCTTGTTAAGGCGATGAACTCTAGAAAGCACCAATACACAGCCGCAAGAGGCACCTATCTCGTACAGAAAATTGAAATTTGATTTTACAGCCAATGCTGAATGGTAGGTAGCATAACTAAGGAGGAGGTACTGAACAGAAACGGGGAAAAGAGGAATTTCTGGCATATCTTGACTAAAATAAGGGCTAGATTGGTAGTACACATTCTTAGACATCAAGGAATTGTGTCTAGCATTGGGCGGATAAGTATGGAGTAAAAAGCGCAGAGAGGAGGGCAAGACACAAAGTAGGCCTAAGCAAGTCCACATCAATGTGTGTTGCCGTTCTTATGAGGACATGAAAAAGCTTGCTCAGGTTGGAGTAGGGTGGAGAGCTGCATCATACCAGCGTCCAGACTGAAGACCACAAAAACAAAACAATTTATATGTTAAAATATTTGCAGCAAGATGATGGTATCTGAGTGAAACCGGTGGTGAATCTGTCTATCTGTCTATCTGTCTATCTATATTAATTCATAAGAATGAATTGCCACATGTATGAAAGCGCATCACTTGAGAATGGCTTCACCAATTTCACTGGTCTTTCCTTTGTTCTGCTCGTAATTCTTAGGACAAAAGGTTTGTATGAAAGAAAATTTTTGGAAAATCTACCGGTTAATATCAAAATTTGAGAAAAACCGAATGTACTCTTCCAGCTCGGATCGTTTTCTAGTTTTTCCAACAATCACCTTTTTCATTCGCTACTCGCTTAGCGACCAAATAGGCTGTAACGGGGCGAACAAATACGCCAAGGATGTTGGAATCAAGGGAGATGGAGTTATGTATGCTGAGAACAGGCATTGCTTGAAGCCAGGGATTAAATGGTACGTAGGGTTTAATTTTAAATCCACGACCCAGTCCTTGCGGGCAATGTTGGCAACAGCCATTTATTCCCGGAAATTGCTTGATGTCGCTGTTAGCCAATCGGTGATTGTGTACAATATCCAATGAGATTCACCGATTTCTTCCCAGTACTATGTCTTTCGTTCATGGAAAAACGATAGATTGTTCTCGTGGTCATACGTGATTAATGCCGGCCGCGGTGGCCGAGGGGAATGAGGCGCTCCAGTCACGGTCTGCGCGACAATGCGGTCGGTGGTTCGAATCCCCCCTCGGGCATGTGCAAATGTTCAAATGTTTGTATAGTTTATGGAACTTAACTACGGGGTCAGCAGTCCCTAAACTTACAAACTACTTATGAACTACTTACGAACTAGGACGGCAAAAATATCCATGCCCGAGGGGGGATTCAAACCCCCGACCGCAGTGGCCGTGCAGACCGTGACTGGAGCGCCTCAGTCCCATCGGCCACAGCGGCCGGCCCCCTCGGGCATGGATATTTGTGCCGTCCTTAGTCTTAGCTAGTTCATAAGTAGTTTGTAACCCCCCAGGGGGCCCACAGTTCTTTTGTGGGTACGTGTGTGGCGCGCACGGGGCCCCGAACCGGAGCAGCCTTTCTTCTGCCCCAGGCTGCTTCACTTTCCCTCCCGGTTTATGCCTTCGCCCGGAGACGGGCATATTTCGTGAGCTACCGTGGTTCTTGTTGTCGTTTCTCTTATTCCTTCGTTCCTTCCTTTCTTACCCTTTGTTTCTGTCTCTCTCCTTGTACTCTCCTAGCCTTCTTCTCCTCCTCATTAGTCTCCGCCTCGGCGTTTGAGACACTTCTTTCCTTCTTTCTCTTCACTTCCTCTATTCTTCTTCTTTCCTCCCTGTGCGTGTCTGAAGGCCGACCCACGCATTATCATGCGTAGCAGGTGACGGGGTAACGCGTAATTCCCCACCCCGGGTAGACAAGTAGGGCACGTACGTACCCCCTGGTAAAGGCCAGGCCCAGGGAGGGGTGATTACCCGAGCTGGTACCTTCCGAACATGCCGATTGGTCCCTCCGTCAGTTCTCGGGAGGTGTGACCTGAGGTGTGAACAATCACCTAAGGCGGGTAAGCCCTCGGAGAGGGTCCCCACTAGGAAGGAGCGCGCCATCGGAGACGCCGGTAATCACGGGGGACACTTCCGCGATGATTTCCTTCTCTTCTTCTGTAACGTTGACCCAGAAACGTAAGATAGATTCGCCTCAGCCAAAGAAGACTCTGCCGAATCTACCGAGATTTCTTGTTGTCTCTCGCACCGATGGAAAAGATTTCACGTCTGTAAATCCTTTCGTCATCCAGAAAGGTGTAGATGCAATTGCTGGCCCTGTTAAAACCTGTTCGCGTCAGCGCAATGGCACATTGTTGCTGGAAGTGGACAATGCCTTCCAAGCTCAGAAACTAATCCGGACTACATTGTTACACACGTTTCCTGTCAAGGTAGAAGCACATCGCACACTCAACTTGTCACGGGGGGTAGTCTTCACGAGATCCCTTGACGGTTTGTCTGATGAAGACATCCAATCCTATATGTCCGACCAGGGTGTGACAGCCGTCCATAGGGTAATGAAAAAGGTCGATAACCAGCTGACACCGACTCGTACTGTGTTTTTGACGTTCGACAGAGTTGTCCTCCCGTCGAAGGTCAAAGCAGCGTATGAAGTCATCTCCGTCCGCCCTTATGTACCTAACCCAACGTGCTGTTTTCAGTGACACAGGTACAACCATACCCGTGAACATTGCCCAAATGCAGAAAAGTGTGTCACTTGTGGTAGGGACGCCCATGAGGGGGATTGCCCACCTCCGTCCCCTCACTGCCTAAACTGCAACGGTGACCATGCGGCTTCCTCTCGCGACGGCCCTGTATACAAGGATGAGAAGGTAATCCAGCAAATTCGGGTTACGGAAAAGGTATCGACATCTGCTGCTCGAAAGTTGTTGGCGAGTCGAAAGCCCGCTGTTCTCCCAGCGGGCACATACAGTAAGGTCCTTACCTCTACTCGACCTACTAAGGATTCAAGTACCCAGACGTGTGATTTTACCTTCGCTGACACAGTTGTGCGATCCGCCAGCCCGAAGATTGCCCGTTCCACGTCCCAGCTTCCTCCTCCTGCTCCTAAAGTACAGTCTTCGTCAACCTCTAGTAAACCGCGGGCACCTAAACAAGATGCCCGGACTTTGAGAAAGGAACCCACCCGTGAGGATTTTCTGCGTTCTCAGGTTTCCCAACTGTCGACTGCCTCTTCTCACCGTCACTCTTCGAGAAGAGCCAACAAGAAAAAGAGTTCCTCTCCTTCCCCGCCGAGGCGTGACCCATCCGTCACGCCGTCCAACAGTTGCCGGCCTCGGCCGTCTTCTGTTTCACCGGGTCGCTCGGTCTGCCGGGAACCCGGCCCTTTACCGGCGGTGGAAACTGCCCCTCCTGATCAACTCAGGGAGGTGGCAGGCGCGTCGGTCGAACCTATGGACCACGACCCTTTGCCCCTAGACATCGATAGCAGTGCTCCCTCGAAATCCGGTCCTCAGCGGCCGTCGAGGTGACCCTGCTTGCTAGTTGGTTTTTATCCTTATTTCTTCTCTCATTTTTATCATGGCGCTCCTTCAATGGAATATTCGCGGCATTCGTTCCAATCGGGAGGAGTTAAAACTAGTCCTTCGGTTGCACTCCCCGCTTCTAGTCTGTCTACAAGAAACAAAGTTGCGTCCACGTGATCGTGCAGACTTCCCACACTACACCTCTGTGCGGTTCGACCTGCCACCCGTGGAAGGTGTCCCAGCCCATGGAGGGGTTCTGATGCTCCTTCGAGACGATGTCTATTTCCATCCCATTTCCTTGCATACTCACCTACAGGCAGTTGCCGTCCGCATCACTTTATCCACATTTACCTTCTCCCTCTGTAATATCTATTCGCTATCGTCATCTGCCCTTACTAGGGCAGATGTGCTACTCCTTGTTGACCAGCTCCCTTCACCTTTCGTGTTGGTAGGCGACTTTAATGCCCACCACCCCCCTATGGGGCTCTCCGGCACCTTGTCCGAGAGGCTCCCTTTTGGTGGACCTTCTCCGACACCTCGATCTTGTCTGCCTCAACACCGGTGCACCAACCTTCCTTTCAGACACAACACACACTTATTCCCATATAGACCTCGCAATATGCACTCCTCCGCTTGCCGGTCGGTTTGAGTGGTATGCACTTTCTGACACGTACTCAAGTGACCATTTCCCTTGTATCATCCACTTCCTGCATCATTCCCCATCTCTTCATCCCACCAGTTGGAACATTTCCAAAGCCGACTGGGGGCTTTATTCTTCCGTGGCTGTTTTTCACGATCAGAATTTTCCCAACTGTGACAGTCAGGTCGAATACCTCACAGAGGTTATTCTCACTGCTGCTGAACGTTCCATACCTCGTACATCCTCTTCTCCACGTCGTGTCCAGGTCCCTTGGTGGACTGCAGCCTGCCGCGACGCGCTTCGAGCCCGACGCCGTGCCTTACGCACCTTCCGCCGCCACCCAACTTTGGAGAATTGCATCAATTACAAACGTATGAGAGCGCAGTGCCGTCGTATCATAAACGACAGCAAGAAAGCTTGCTGGACAGCTTTTACTAGTTCTTTTAACCGTTTTACTCCCTCCACGGTTGTCTGGGGTGGCCTACGCCGTTTGTCCGGCATCAAGGTCCACTCCCCGATTCCTGGCCTGACCGTGGAGAACGCGGTCCTCGTGGACCCAGCTGATGTTTCAAACGCATTGGGTCGTTTCTTTGCGAAGGTTTCGAGCTCTGCCCATTACCACCCTGCCTTTCTCCCTCGCAAACAGGTAGAGGAGGCACGGCCGCCTTCTTTCCGCTCTTTTAATCGTGAAAATTATAACGTCGCCTTCACCATGCAGGAGCTAGATCGTGCTCTCGCCCTGTCCCGGTCTTCTGCTCCCGGGCCCGATTCCATTCATATTGAGATGCTGAAGAATCTCTCTCCTGCGGGCAAGTGCTTTCTTCTTAGTACCTACAATCGCATATGGACTGAAGGTCATGTTCCCACAAGTTGGCGTGAAGCCATTGTTGTCCCCATCCCCAAACCAGGGAAGGACAAACACCTTCCTTCCAGTTATCGTCCCATTTCTCTGACGAGCTGCGTCTGTAAGGTGATGGAACGCATGGTTAACGCTCGGTTGGTCTGGCTCCTCGAATCTCGCCGCCTCCTGGCTAATATCCAATGCGGTTTTCGTCGACACCGCTCTGCTGCTGACCACCTCGTTACGTTGTCGACCTTCATTATGAATAACTTTCTGAAGAAGCGTCAAACAGTAGCCGTGTTCTTCGACTTGGAGAAGGCATACGATACCTGTTGGAGAGCGGGCATTCTCCGCACATTGCACACATGGGGCCTTCGGGGCCGCCTTCCTCTTTTCATTCAAGCGTTTTTAGCGGATCGCAAGTTCCGGGTACGGGTGGGCTCTGTTCTGTCAGATACCTTTTGCCAGGAGAATGGGGTACCACAGGGCTCCGTCTTGAGTGTGGCGCTCTTTGCCATTGCAATCAATCCGATCGTGGACTGCCTTTCAGCCGACGTCTCCGGATCTCTTTTTGTTGACGATTTCGCAATTTATTGTAGCGCCCAGCGGACGTGCCTCTTGGAGCGTTGTCTTCAACGCTGTCTTGACCGTCTATATTCCTGGAGCATCGCAAACGGCTTCCGATTCTCCACTGAGAAAACTGTGTGTATCAATTTTTGGAGATACAAGGAATTTCTTCCACCTTCTCTACGTCTCGGCCCTGTTGCTCTCCCTTTCGTGGAGACTACGAAATTCTTGGGACTCATGTTGGATCGGAAACTTGGCTGGTCCACACACGTGTCCTACCTGGCTGCCCGTTGTGCCCGATCCCTTAACGTTCTTCGTGTCCTCAGTGGCACGTCATGGGGAGCGGATCGTACCGTCCTGCTTCACCTTTACCAGGCCACTGTTCAGTCGAAGCTCGACTATGGAAGCCTTGTGTACTCTTCAGCACGGCCATCGATTCTCCGCCGTCTCAACTCTATCCACCATCGTGGATTACGTCTGGCGACCGGTGCATTTTATACCAGCCCTGTTGAAAGTCTGTATGCCGAGGCTGCTGTATTACCCTTGACCACTCGACGTGACATACTCTTGTGTCGGTATGCATGCCGCCTACGGTCGATGCCCAACCATCCCTCTTACAGATTATTTTTTGACGACTCACTCGATCGCCAATATCAGTTGTCTGCGATTGCCTTGCTTCCACCTGGAGTTCGGTTTCGCCGCCTGCTACAACGGCTCGATTTTACCCTTCCTTCCACCCTTCGGTTGAGCGAAAGCCCATTGCCACCGTGGCATCAGGCCCAGGTTCACACACACCTCGAACTTAGTTCGCTCCCCAAGGAGAGCACTCCGGATTTGGTATTCCGTTCGAGGCTTGTCGAACTCCGTTCGCGGTTCGATAATGCCGTATTTATTTACACTGATGGTTCCAAGAGCACTGCCGGTGTCGGATCTGCCTTCGTCGTCGGGGACAACCGGTTCCAATACAAGCTCCCTGACCGGTGCTCGACCTTCACGGCTGAGCTTTTCGCCCTCCACCAGGCCGTTTTGTATACCTGCCGCCACCGCCAACCTTTCTATGCCATATGTTCTGACTCCCTTAGTGCCCTGCAGAGTCTTAAGGACCCTTTCTCGAACCATCCTCTCGTGTATCGGATCCAACGCTCCCTCCAGTTGCTGGCGGATGACAGGTGTCACGTTTCTTTCCTGTGGGTCCCTGGCCATGTGGGTGTGCCCGGGAATGAGGCCGCCGACACAGCAGCCAAGGCAGCAGCTCTTTTGCCTCGCATGGCTACCTTTTGCGTCCCATCGGACGATGTTCAACGGGCTCTTCGCCGGAGTATCGTGTCGCAATGGCACAGTGTGTGGCTTTCACTGTACAACAATAAATTGCGAACTGTCAAACCGATCCCGACCGCTTGGAGGACATCCTCACGCCCCTCTCGGCGGGAGGAGGTCATCCTGGCTCGGTTGCGGATCGGTCATTGCCGTTTCAGCCACCGTCATTTGCTATCCGCCGAACCTGCACCGCTATGCTCCTGCGGTGAACTGCTGACAGTGCGACATGTTTTACTGACTTGTGTTAATTTTAATCATCTCCGTGTAGCCCTTCACTTTCCGTCTACTCTGGAGGAAATTTTAGCTGATGACACACGAGCAGCTGCTCGGGTTTTGCGTTTTATGAACTTGGCCAACCTATCCAAGGATATTTAACCCTTTTAATTGTCTTTTATCTATCGTTTTTAGCCTCTTGTTGATGTTCTGACAGTCACGATTTTTTTGAGATCATAGCGAATCAATGTTCTTGGCTGGGCGCTAATGACCATAGAAGTTGAGCGCCCTAAAACCACAAAAAAAAAAAAAAATACTGGCAGAAGTGAAGTTGTGGGGCGGCATCGTGCGTCGTGTCGGGATAGCACAGTCGCTAGTGCGCTTGCCCGCGAAAGGCGAAGGTCCCAGGTTCGAGTCCCGGTTCCGGCACAGAATTTTAATCTGCCAGGAAGTTTCATATCAGCGCACACTCCGCTGCAGAGTGAAGTTTCATTCTGGAAACATCCCTTAGGCTGTGGCTAAGCCATGTCCCCACCATATCCTTTCTTCCAGGAGTGGTAGTCTTGCGTGTTTGCAGGAGTGCTTCTGTGATGTTTGGAAAGTAGGAGGCGAGGTACTGGCAGAAGTGAAGTTGTGGGGCGGCATCGTGAGTCGTGTCGGGATAGCACAGTCGCTAGTGCGCTTGCCCGCGAAAGGCAAAGGTCCTAGGTTCGAGTTCCGGTTCCGGCACAGAATTTTAATCTGCCAGGAAGTTTCATATCAGCGCACACTCCGCTGCAGAGTGAAGTTTCATTCTGGAAACATCCCTTAGGCTGTGGCTAAGCCATGTCTCCACCATATCCTTTCTTCCAGGAGTGGTAGTCTTGCGTGTTTGCAGGAGTGCTTCTGTGATGTTTGGAAAGTAGGAGGCGAGGTACTGGCAGAAGTGAAGTTGTGGGGCGGCATCGTGAGTCGTGTCGGGATAGCACAGTCGCTAGTGCGCTTGCCCGCGAAAGGCAAAGGTCCTAGGTTCGAGTTCCGGTTCCGGCACAGAATTTTAATCTGCCAGGAAGTTTCATATCAGCGCACACTCCGCTGCAGAGTGAAGTTTCATTCTGGAAACATCCCTTAGGCTGTGGCTAAGCCATGTCTCCACCATATCCTTTCTTCCAGGAGTGGTAGTCTTGCGAGTTTGCAGGAGTGCTTCTGTGATGTTTGGAAAGTAGGAGGCGAGGTACTGGCAGAAGTGAAGTTGTGGGGCGGCATCGTGAGTCGTGTCGGGATAGCACAGTCGGTAGTGCGCTTGCCCGCGAAAGGCAAAGGTCCCAGGTTCGAGTCCCGGTTCCGGCACACAATTTTAATCTGCCAGGAAGTTTCATATCAGCGCACACTGCGCTGGAGAGTAAAGTTTCAATCTGCCTTCAATGCCTGATTCACAAAAGTGGACTGGTACCTTCTTCGCAATTACAGGGAGGTGACATCACGAATGTACACTGGTGGATGTTATACGCAATCCAGAGCCGTGTAAGTCTACTCTCACATCAGTAGTGTGCATTTATACCGAAATGTGTTAGTACTGGACCACTGACTCTGGGTAAAACAGATATTTCGTCGGGTATTGTGTACTTTCGATTCACCAGAGCCTCTAACTCCCTAACACGCTTTCCATGGGGATATCGATGTCGTCAGTGATTTGTGTCACTGCCATCATTTTCCTTCTAATTTTAATCTAATTCCACAGCCTTCATCATACTTCTTTAACTGTCTTCAGTCTATTTGCAAAACAGTAGTACAGAACAGGCTTTTTATTACGAGCACAACTATTTCGGTTCCCGCATTATTTTCGTTTTCTTTTGGTTCCTTTGTATACTCGTATTTCCCTGGAATGTGTTGCTGTTTTTGAAGAACATGGAACATACTGCACCACATCGCTCAATCGAAGGTCTCTTCTACAGCAAAAAAATCGCATGAAAATAGCTTTAATGTCATGCTTCTACTGTCAAAACGAATGTTGGAGTAGATTGTCCGATACATTTACGTTCGATATGAACAAACTAATCGTCATGTATCAGAACCTCGATTTTCTTTTCCATATGCATGTACTTACGTCTTGCAAATCTGTGTGATATTAAAAAATTGGATCACTATGTGAATAGAAGATATGATAAGGAATGTTTTTAAAGGGCATTGTTAATGAAATAAATAGCAATTTGTTATATTATGGCTTCACTGTACTAGGTTTGGATGGAATACCGAAGTGCGGCGAATGAAAATTTGTGCCCGGCCGGGATTCAAACCCGGGATCTCTTGCTTACCAGGCAGACAAATTGACCACTCCGCCACCGAGGACACAGCGACCAGCCCGACTGCAGAGGACTCTTCCCTGCATGTCTCCTGCCACACCCAAATCTCCATTCGCCACGATCTTTCCTGTTACCACAGCCTATTGCGCAAATTGCGATTTATTCCTTCAAATGAACTCTGTAACGTCGTCAAAAATTTCTGAAAGAAAGAAACTTTTTGAATTGACCTTTGACTAAGCAGCAGGCGTAGGATTTGTTTGTTATAAGTAGAAGTATATGCCGCACCGGGACTCGAACACGGCGAGCTGTTCCCTTAACCAGTTTTTGTAGATATTTTCACTGCGGTGTTGGGTCTCGTCTCACTACGGTTAGGCTTGCGGCAGCCGGAGATGACTGTTGTATGACTGAAGTGTGCCTGTGTGAATGCTCTTTGAGCAGAAGAATGCCATGGCCGATAACTTACGTGTTGTATGTATCTGTCTTTTTTGTTATGTTCCTGTCGCAGCTCGTCGTTATGTCTTTACAGTGAGTTGTAAATTGTCTTCATTATATTGTTGAATTTCAACCTGGAGTTTCCAGTTTAGATAAATGATAAAAAGGCGTATATTAAAGATGTGTACTATCCAGACTAAGGGAATTAAGTAAACAACGAGGGATATTAACAACAACTCAGTGTTTTATTTTATAATTTTATTAGTTAAGAATCAACAACAAACTGGAAAAAAAGAGAAGCATTTGCAAATATAACACCAGGACCAAAAAATAATATTCATTTTCAAGAATTATTTGATCTCGAAAAAGAAAGAGCCAAATTCTGCAGCAAAGTTCATTCATACAGTTTCTCAGTTAGTTAAACAAGCAGATACATAACAAAAACACACATAAACAACAAAACACGACCTTACAATAATTTATGTTTATTTCCTATTTCTAGTCTATAGTCACCAACCGCAACAAACTTTACAACGAAGTTAAATTACTGACACGAAACGGCTGACAAGTGATCAAATATTCCTTGACGGAAATGTTTTTTTAATTTGTTTAATAATTCCTTTAGATTACCAATGCGAATACTTCGCACCGTTAGTGTTCAGTGACGTGAAGTAGAAACAAGTCAATGTAAATGTTTATGAATTCAAAATATTTTATTATAGGTATGTACAATCAATACTTAACCCGTGTTGCTCTGCATCATTACGTGTTAAATGTTGATAATATGTAGATGACAGTGGTGATGCTTTCACAATGTAGTTGGTTACAAAACAGTATTTCCTCTGTTTTGAGCATTAGCTTCAATTAATAACTGAACATTTGTGAAAGCCAATCGAATTACAACTACTCAGTGTAGAAAGAAGTAGGGAAAAATCGAAATTCAAGTCGAATGTGGCTTCAAATGTTGCTTCAGAATCAACCAATTGCAGTGTTAGAAAAATGAAATAAAAGATCTTGATCCGGTGCATGTTCTTAGACCAAAACGAATTGTATATCTTAATAAGAACCGTAGATATGGCTGCTGGAATGAAAAAATCTTGGACAAAATGAACGTTGAATGTGCACTCATAGCTTTCTTCCGAATCAATTGATGTGTTTAAACGCCCCAATGATAGATGTGAAGCTGCTGAGTATTCTAAGACAAAAATGAATTGTGAACTCTACTTAGAACTGTGGCTATTCTTCCTAGTCGGCCGCGGTGGCTGAGGTGACTGAGGCGCTCCAGTCACGGTCAGCACGGCCACTACGGTCGGGGGTTCGAATCCCCCCTCGGGCATGGATATTTGTGCCGTCCTAGTTCGTAAGTAGTTCATAAGTAGTTTGTAAGTTTAGGGACTGATGACCCCGTAGTTAAGTCCCATAAGCTTAACAAACATTTGAATTTTTGATTTATTCTTCCTAGAATGACAAACAATATTAGAAAAAAATGGAAGTGCAGCTGAATGTGGCGACATAACTTTCTTATCAACCAATATAAGTATTGAAACCTCAAATGAAAGAACTTGATCCGCTGTCATATGGTCAAAAGAAACTGCACAATTAGAACCGAAGACTGAGTATAAATAAAGAAAGGAGAGAGTTGAGTTAATTCTGATACTTGATGACGAATATGTGGACCAATTCTGTTATTTAAAACAAAAATGAAGGAAATCGGTCTGATAGAACATCCTGTACGGTTGACTTTTCATTTGTTTAATATATAAGATACTAACTGAAAACCCGGCGTTGGCAGGGTATTTATTTATTCCAAACTTCAGTTAGTATTTCTTCTATCGCTTCTCTCTCTCTCTCTCTCTCTCTCTCTCTCTCTGTCCATCTCTTCTTTTCTAAAACATGTTGTATTTATGGGACGATATATACGAAATAAGGCTGTCTTACATAATGTACAAAATTGTATGTCCAGCTTCCAAACAAAGAAGGGTAGTAATTAAAATGCAAATGATATGCAACATTTATACATTCATTTCATTCAAAACTTGACTATAAACAAAACAATATTTCTTGTTACTTGTCCAGGATAAATTCACAGAATGCTCTGTGTGTATTAATCATAATACAAAGTGCAGGTGTCACTGGTAATCAGTGTCTTGAAGTTAAAAGGCAGATATGTCGGAAATCATGGGTACTCGTTTGATGTACACTGTTTAATTCTTTTCTTTTCCCAGTAGATCTAATGTTGGTCGAAAGTTGTCAACAGCAGTCAGCTTTCAGAAATTCCTTTAAGCTGAAAGGAATACAGGAGTCTTAGCAGTAAATATGTAAATGTATTAAACCGTCCCGCATGATGTGACAGCATTCTACCTATCGCAGTGCATAATCTCTCATATTTATTGAATTATATGTTCTACAATTGTGTAATTTTGCAGGTATATATTCACTTGTATAAGTGCTGTACATATATAAAATCTATTGCCAATAAAGTAAAGAAGCACGAGATTAAAAGCTGATGTGTGATGAAGCGGTTTTCCATTAACGTTACGGTTTATGTCTTCATATTTCATTAACTACATGTCGCACTGTGATACAATTTGACAGGAGATTCAGCATTGTGTGTGTGTGTATACTGTCTACGAGATTTCCTGAGAGTTCAATTTCTAGTGTAGATATTATAAACTGTACCGTCATACCGAATATCTAAATCTATGAACAATGCAAAAGTAGTAAGCGAAAAACATTTTTCATCATATTGCTGTGGTTTTCAGCGAGAAAAAGTTGAATAAAAGTTTGAAATTATGTTTAAAGTTTGTTGCAATGCGGTAAGTACTCTTTCTCATAGTGTGTATGAATTAAATCTCGTCGCATTTTGTGTCAGTTTCTTGCAACTCCTCTTGTTTATGATATTTCTCCTGAAACCATGTGTCGTATGTGGTTCTTACCCCGACAGCACTGTTATCTCAAGATAAGAAATTTATGTACGAAATGTGGTTGAAATCGGTCCAGTGGTTTAGGAGGAAACGTGCAACATTGTCATTTGATGCAGCAGTTTTTACGCGCATCTCATTGTTATGACGTCATATCTCGTGAACAATGTGTTGTGCGTGATACGTACACTTATGGCGACCGTCCTCATAGATTGAAGCTGTTTGCAAAAATTCATAAAGATTAGAACAAAACTTCAGATTTGTATGGAATATGTACACGTAAACACATGAACACTCTTACTTATATAAAAAGACTAGCTGAAAATTCGGCGTTGCCCGGGTATTTATTTATTTATTCATACCATTTTTCAGGTATATACTCATTTGTATCAGGGATGTATGTCTGTAAAATCTCCTGGGAATACAATTAGTAGTAAAGAAGTAATAGATTAAAACTTGGTGCGTGATGGGACAGTTTTCCAAGAACGTTACCATTTGTGTGCTTATATCGCATGAACTACGTGTCGTACTCTGATACAATTTACAAGCTAAATTCAACTGTATACGTGTATATTGCCTGTAAAATGTCCTGCGGCTACAATTTGTAGTGTAGAAATTAAAAATTGTAACGTCATACCCAGACCCGGACTTTTACTCCATAAACAGCGGAAAAGTAGTAAGCGAGAAACTTTTTTTCTTTCATCTTTTTGCTACGGTTGTCAGCGAGAAAAAGTATAATAAAGGTTTGAAATTATTTTTAAAGTTTGTTGCAAGTCGATAAGTATTGTCATTCTCATACAGTGTATTTAGAATCTCGCGTTTTCTATTGGCTATGACGTAATATCTTTTGAACCATGTGCCGTATGTGATTCTTAACCATGCAGCAATTCTTAACTCCCGGTAAGGAATGTATGTACTAAATTTGGTTGAAATAGGTCCGATGGTTTAGGAGAAAATGAACAGCATTGGCGCCAAAATGCAGCAGTTTTTCGCGCATCTCGTTGTTTATGACGTCATATCTCGTGAACCATTTCTCATATGTGATTCTTACACTTAGGCGACCGTCTTTATGGATTGAAGCCTACGTGTACAAAATTTCATAAATTTGGAACAAAACTGTAGATTTGTATTGTGACGATACTGCTGGCCCTCTCATCTCTATGTTACCGTACGATACCATCTGCGTCGGACCCGGAATCGTGTGATTCAATACTGATATATTTTTCGTGTGAAGTTACAAATGAAATAGCAAGCCTCGGAATCAGTGTAGAACAGTGTCTCGGTGATACTGTGATTAAAACAAGAGATAGATTTCATTAATTAAGATATTCGTGTAGATAATTTCCAGGCAGTTCTATAAACAATAGTTTCGTCGTTGTATGTTATTTAAAGACTTGAACAGACGAATTGTAAAAACTTTTGTGGAAAACAAAAAGAAATGAAAATAAATAACATTTTATATATGTTCGGCTCATAAACAAGTTGTGTTGACTAGCTAATTGTGTAATTAATGTAATAGTCGAGATTTACAATATTGAATTCGTTGTATATATGGAATGACGTGAGATTTTGATCCTATTTTCAGAATTGCAAATATATTTGATAGTTCAATATATGTTAGGAACATGTATGATGTACTCATTAACAAATTAATTGACATTTAACATCGCACTTTGTTGTCAACAGAAAGATCAGAGATTTTGACTAAAAAAATTACGTGCCATGTAAAATTATTGTATGTATAGTTTTCATTTTTGTGTTTATTTTTGTGTATATGAAATGTTTTTCTGTTATGTTTGTTAATTGTAAATAAGTATATTCAATTGTTATGAACAATGCGTAATGTAGTGCCATTATTGCCGATGTTATATATTTGCTTCACCGCCTTGCGTGGGGGAGTTGGAGTTTTAGTCGTTTGTCAAGTGCAATGGAATCTATGTCAGTCTGTGTTGTTGTTGTTGTTGTTGTTGTACGCAAGTTTGAATTTGTAATGTTTTGGTGGAGAAGCAGTTTGGTTTCAAATTAAAGAAGTGAAAAATTGTATATAACGAGTATTTATTTCTACCACGACGCCCCAGGAGAATAATGTTGCAGCGAGCAGAACCCCCATACATCGAAATGTTGAAAAGCTGAGTATTATGTTTGGAAGTGGTAGAATGAAATGTAATTACTTAAATAGCATGTAAATGTTTCAGTATGCAACACGTACAAACATACGGACACTCTGCTTTATATATTAGATCATAGTGGCCGTGTTCGCTAGTTCTCTCTCTCTCTCTCTCTCTCTCTCTCTCTCTCTCTCTCTCGCTGTCTGTCAGTAGCATCAGTATCGCGTATTGCATTTCAAGCGCAGCCTGTTATAGGTGCGTGATGACTGCCTCTGTTTTCGCGGGCACCTGTTGATACACGTGATTACTGCCCGTGTTGATACGCGGAGGCGGACAATGTGGATCGCAAATTTATCCGTATAGCGGCGGCGGCCGCTCTGTTTAGCCTGTGACGTGGACCGGAAGAGGATCTTTCCCATCGGCGTGCTATCGGTCGCCCCGTATTTACTCGCAACATGCGGGCTGCACTGGCTTAACGAACCGACTCTAACCAGGTTTTAGGATTATGTGGCTTTAATCGTGCTAATGATTACACACGAGTTGCACGGAGCGCTAACGAAGGAAAGTGGCGGGGTGGATTTTAATGAACTCCAGACTTCACACACAGTCGACAACACTCTCACTGCTGTTCCTATTTGGTATGCAGCAGTGCATTTCTCAGGTAGAGAAATAACGCAAGACGACTTATTGCGTGATATCACCGGAAAGCTCAATCCCTTTGGGGCTATCAGTAAGAATTGTCTCTTTTTAGATTACTTGCATTATTTTTGGTGGTATCTAAAATATATGTTTGCTGACGAGAATGATATAAATATAACCACTCGTTTTTGTTGTCTAGCAGACATAAAAAACCACAGTGAATTGAAAAAGTAAAATTAGAGATTTAATTGTAGATTGAGAAACCATGAGACGGTTTTTCGTCTCAAATATGTCCAAGACATTAAAGATAAACGTGAAGCAATGAATTAAAATTTGTGGTGCGGCCGGGAATCGAACCCGGACCTCCAGGCTTACTAGGCAGACGTCTTACCGTTTTCTTTTTTTTTTTTTTTGTTTTGTTTTTTTTGTTTTTTTGTTTTAGTCTTCTCAGTAAGAAAATTAAAATTTGCACTTCTCTAAACACAGAAATTAAAGTTAAATGTCTTCTTCAAACAAAAATCATACAAACATAGTTGAAAGTAATAGCTCTATGTAACTCAGTTCTTGTATTGCACTGTGGTTCGCTGCTAAACTAATATTAGAAGTGCACCTCGCCGATCCCCAACGCGCCTCGCGTGGGAGTCGGGCACGTCTTCTCGATAGATTTTAGAGTAAGTTCCATTGACCTGATCAGTTCTAGCTCTAAGTCGGCGAATATAGAAATTAACTTCTCATACCCGGTACTCCCCAACTGCGCGGGGGATCGCTCATAGCACTTCCTAGAAAGTTAGCAAAGTAAACATCAGTAAACACTTCCGGGCTGAGTTGCCGTGGTCGATCTATAAAACTTCTTCTCCCTGACGTTTCGTTCTCGACTACGGAGAACATCTTCCGAGGTTGAGTCGACGACTGGCTTTCGGGGGCTGAGGCAGCTCCTTATATAAGATCGTAGAGGGCGCCACCTCACGTCACGTGGCGTCGATGTGTGGCTGTCTCTGGCTATCGCCTGTTCTCTCGATTGCGAGCAATCGATTGTCATGTGATTGATGCAACGTTGATCGCCATATCTTGTCTAATTTTAATCCTTCTTCTTTACGATTAAAATTGTATTGATGTTTGTGGATTTCAATTGCCTCCCTATACATACGTGTATAATAGTGTGACGTCCTCGCCAGCACACTTGTCTCACCAAATTTTATCTCGTGATCTCCTTCCGTGAAAACATGTTCCGCCACTGCCGACTTGTCGATCTGTCCAAAGCGACAATTTCTTTTATGCTCTGTCAAACGTGTATTAATGCTTCTTTTTGTGGTTCCTATGTAGACTTTGCCACAACTACACGGAATTTTATATACCCCTGGTGTGGCCAGGGGATGACGAGCATCTTGTGTTGATCTAAGGCATTCACTAATTTTCTTAGTCGGTCTGAAAATAGTCTCCACCCGAAACTTGGCCAGTACTTTTCCAATGGGATTCGTGATGTTATGAATGAACGGAAGAAATACTTTTCCAGCTGATGGTTGTTGCTGTCTCCTGTTTTTGTGCATTTTACTACTTGGGTGAAGTACTCGGTTAATCTCGCTATTTGTGTAACCATTTTTCGCAAAGGCCTGTCGCAAGTGGTTTAGTTCTTCCTGTAAGTAGCCTGGTTCACAAATGTTATTGGCTCTATCCACTAGCGTTTTTATGACCCCTCTCTTTTGCCTAGGGTGGTGGTTTGAGTTTTTATGGAGGTAGCGATCAGTATGTGTGGCTTTCCTATAGACTTTATGGCCTAAGGTCCCATCCGCCCGTTTAATAACTGAAACATCCAGGAAGTTGAGTTGTCCATTATTCTCTTTCTCCATGGTGAATTTGATCTTTGGGTTGATGCTATTTAGATGCACCAGGAAATCATTCAGATCCTCTTCCTCGTGATTCCATATTACGAAGGTATCATCGACATATCGATACCACTTTGAGGGTCTTTTTTTGGCCGACTGCAGTGCTTGATGTTCAAAATATTTCATGAAAAAATTTGCAATTACGGGGCTTAGGGGGCTTCCCATGGCTACCCCATCGGTCTGTGCATAAAATTCACCATTATATTGAAAATACGTCGAGGATAGACAATGCTCGAACAAAGTCACTATATCAGAGGGGAACATATCGACTATATGTGAGAGAGCTTCGTCAACTGGAACCATAGTGAACAAAGACACTATATCAAAACTGACAAGAATGTCGTTAGGACCGACAGTAATTTCCTTCAATTTCTCAATAAAATGTAGAGAGTTTTTAATATGACTCTCAGTTTTGCCTATGTAAGGTTGTAACAAAGAGGCAAGGTGTCTGGCCAGTTCTTGAGTAGGAGCTCCAATTGCGCTGACTATCGGTCTCAAAGGAACATCTACCTTATGTATCTTTGGTAAACCATATAATCTCGGAGGGTAAGCCTCCGTTTTACAAAGATACTTTTTAACTTCTGTAGGAATAGAAGACTGTTTTATCAGACGATTGGTGACATTTAGCACATTCGTAGTGGGATCCTTTTTCAACTTCTTGTATGTGCCGGATTCCAGAAGGTCACTGATCTTTTTGTGATAGTCTTCAGTATTCAATAAAACAGTAGCATTTCCCTTGTCAGCGGCAACTATAATAACATTCTTGTCAGCACTGATCTCCCGCAATGCTTTCCTTTCCCCTTGAGACAGGTTGCTGCTGGGTGGCTTAGCTTTCCGTAATATCCTGGAGGTTTCCATTTTAATTTCATCGGCAGAATGTGATGGTAACTGACGAATTCCTGCCTCTATATTCGCAATAATGTCCTCTATAGGAACCTTGGACGGAGTAATTGCAAAATTCCCTCCTTTAGTCAGAACAGAAAGTTCTTCCTTAGACAATTCTTTATCCGATAAGTTAATAACCGTTTGGGAATTGTTTGGAATAGGTGTTTCTTGTCGACCCTCTTGCAGACGATCAAACTTCTTCTTCTGCCTATTGGAGGCCACTTCTGTACTAATCTCCATGGATCGAAATGTTAAACTGTCCACTATGTTCCAATGACCGAACTGCATTGTATTACTAATAGATAGATGCAGGTTTAGTAGTTGACTATCTAATATCGCCAGTCCTCGTCGTGTCTGATGTAACCGCTCACCTAGTAATGCCAGTTCCATACGAGTGTAAATACGGTTAGCTTGTGCCGAATTAAACATTCTTCTCACTTCTCAGCCCCCGAAAGCCAGTCGTCGACTCAACCTCGGAAGATGTTCTCCGTAGTCGAGAACGAAACGTCAGGGAGAAGTTTTATAGATCGACCACGGCAACTCAGCCCGGAAGTGTTTACTGATGAAGACGCCGGCCGTGAAAGCCTTCATGGGATGATTAGCAAAGTAAAGTTTGTATTTCTTGTGGTTCTTGATCGTAGAATGCCGTTCTTGTAGAAATGTCCAGAAGTCAAGTGCGTTCTTGGGGCCTTCTCTGAAAAGGTAGAGGACTGTCAATCCTCGAATCCAAGTTACTGCATTGGTCTTTGTTCGGGGGTAGTATGTCTCGTCCGGGTAGAGTAATATCCGTGGTCCGATATCTTGCGGAGCAACTCGAAGGAAAAAAGCTATAATTTTTTGCGCCAAGCTCCACGCTTCTGCGGAAGTGCCGCATGTCAGACGATGTACTTCATTATCCAATTCATTGCACTGAGTACACAGAGGCGTGTCCACTCTATGTATAGCATGTAATCGGACACGCGTCATGAATTTTCCATTGACGATCTGATACCACAGCGTACGTGTCTCTGTGTCAAGAAACACATGGTGCACTGCCCGCCATACCACTGTCCACGTTACTGTCGGATGACGTCTCTCTATCACGTTGCCTGGTCGTCCTCGTAACAGTAAGCAATATATGTCGCGTGCTGTTGTGGTCCTGGTAGTCGGCAGGTCCGCTTGTACATAACTGTATTCGACGAAAAAGGTACGAATATGGGCAAGAGACGGTGATATGTGACCGACAAAAACTGGCGCTCTTTGAGAAGGTGGTGCTAATTCCTCTATCAAAGTGCCGGACAGACTTGACTGGTGTCGACGCCACATCTTGGTCATCGTACTGACATAGAGAGCCACAGCGCGGTCGCGGACGTGGACAAGTCCGAGGCCCCCTCGCTTAATGGGGAGGGTGAGGGTTTCGTATCGGACTTTGAAAATGAGACCTGCGCTCACAAAGTATCCAAAGGCCGCTAGGAGGCAGCGTGCCATAACCACCGGCATCGGGAGCACTTGCGCCAAGTGTGGAATGCGCGATGCCAGGTGAATGTTCACAAAAGTGACCCGTTGCATCATGTCTAATGTTCTTAACATGTTATCTCGAACACTCGTTCTGATAGACTACAGGAGCCGTCTATAGTTGAGCGCTGCCGTGCGTCTGACGTCGTTGGTGAATGTAATTCCCAAACATTTCATTGTGTCCATCAATCTTAACGGTGCCACGCTGTTATCTGGCAGCCCTCGTCCAATGTTCATAGCCCCAGACTTCGCCATATTAACGCGACTTCCTGTAGCCGAACCATACAGATCAATCCAGCGTAGTGCTGTTCGTATCTCGTCCCCCGACCGCGCCAGGAAGGTAAGGTCGTCTGCATATGTTCTGCAGATGAATGTGTGGCCCCTGAACGTCATTCCTGTTAGCTTGTTCCTAAGACCACAAAGTAACGGCTCGATAGCTATGGCGTAGAGCACCGACGACAGTGGACACCCTTGCCGCACAGATCTGAAGATTTTGATTGGTCCTACCGCACGTCCGTTCACGAGCACTGTGGAGGAAGCACCGTGGAGTAGTCGCATTACTACGGTAACGAAGTCGTGTGGAAAGTTCATTTTCGTCATCACTTTTGTCATGTACGCATGGTTCACTCTGTCAAAAGCGCGATCAAAGTCCACGGACACCAAAACAGCATTGAGACAACAGGTTGTTGCCAATGCTATCACGTCGCGGTAGTCACTGAGCGCTGTCTGGATATTGCTGTCACCACCGAGTGACGTTTGATCAAGGGAGATAATTTGGCGGAGGACGCGTTTGATGCGAGCTGCAAGTATCCTTGTGTAGGTCTTAAAATCTGAGTTGAGTAGTGTCAGCGGCCGGTAGTCCTTTCCCACCTGACGGTTTGGGGACAGGAATTATCATTCCCTCCACAAAGGCTGATGGAAGAGGGGTATGTGGAGACATCAGTTCTCGGTACATATCAGTCCACCGAGGCAGCATGAGAGTTTTGAATGTCCGATAAAATTCTAACGGGAGTCCGTCCGGTCCAGGTGATTTGTTTGCTGCGCCTTTCCCCAGAGCTTCTGCCACTTCATCTTCCGTAACCTCTGCCATGAGTAATCCTTCAGCCGTCACATCAAGGGTACCCGACAGTGTTTGTGGAACTTCATCAAAAGCTGCCTCATTGTGTTCCACTCTGTCGTATAGGTGTCGGTAATGTTCCAGAAAGGCTGTGGCAATATCTTTTTGCGATGTTAGACTGTTGCCATCCGGCAAGTCGACGACATGTATTAAGGCTCTCCGACTGCGTCGTTTCTCCCTGATGACGTGGTGCATCGATGGTGGTTCTCCCTGTACTCGGTCAAAAACTCTAGCTCGGACGACAGTGCCTTCTAGGTTGCGGCGCATTATAGATGTTATCTGAGCCTGTACCCGTTTGACTGCAGATTGCCGATCTGGTGAAGGTGCCTGTGTTGAGAGCTCGCGTAGCGTCGTAAAATAGAAGTCCACGGTGTTCCGTCTCCACAAGGATTGTTCTCTTCCGTATGCAATCATCGCTCGGCGTATAGCAGGCTTGGCGCAGTCCAACCACCACTGTAGTGTCGTGGGGAATGACGGTAGGCGTCGCTCGCAGGTGTTCCAAGCGTCTTCTATTAAGCGTCTGCACTCCGGATCCCGGAGGTGTGCGACGTTCATTTTCCAGGTACCTCGACTCCTCCACACCTTCTGGCGTTGGAGTTCGATCGTGCATATGTATGCGGTATGGTCTAAGAAGGCAACGGGCCACAATTCAGCATCAAGAACAGCATTTGTGAGACCACGTGTAACATAAACTCGATCAATACGACTTGCTGAATGACTGGTATAGTATGTGTATCCGGTCCGATTGCCATGGACGCGTTCCCAAGTATCGATCAAGTTCATATCTCTCACCAGCAGTCGTAACTCTTGACACGAGGTGTAATGTGGGTATTGGTCTTTCGGGTCAAGCACACAGTTGAAATCACCTCCAAGTAAAAAGTGATTATATCGGCCCAAGAAAAGAGGAGCAATCTCCTCTGCATAGAATCTGGCACGATCCCGCCTTCGGTCTGTACCTGACGGAGCATATATGTTGATGATGCGGAGCCCAAGTACTGTCAGCGCAAGCCCCCGTGCTGACGGCAGATATACCACGTCTTCAGCATCGATACCGTCACGTAAAAGTATCGCCGTGCCGCTGGCGCTGTCATGCGTTGGTGTAATATATGTGTTGTACCCATACAGTGCGGGAAAACTGTCTACATTGACTTCTTGTAGGAGGACTATATCAACATCCGACGCCCTCAACATGTCCTTTAATAGCTCTAGTTTGACGTGTGCACTAATCGTATTGATGTTGATGGATGCTATTCGATATGCCTGTTGCTGCACTGCACGTTGAAAAGCGTTCATGATGCTGGAGTTTGTTGGTGTGGCGTTGAACATCTGTTGAGTGCTGTCGTGTCCTTCGGAACCTTCCGCATCTCCTAAGTGACTAGTGTTTGGGTGAGGTCGCGGCCGCTGCCGCGTCCGTGTCGTCGTTCATTGAGTCATCATCATCATGATCCTCAGACCAGACGATATGAGGCAAATCTCGTTGAGATATCCCCGCGTGGCTTTGCAATGGCGGTGGATCTGTATCAAGGTTCGTCGGCGGACCCACTTGTTGGTCTCCGATGAACGACGTCAGATGTTTCTCGTGTACTGGGCGGTTTGCGTCGTTCTGCTGTGCGGTGAGAAGGGACTCCACGTTTGTGATTTCAATTTCATTATCCTCACTGTGTGTTGCAGCGTCTCCCGTAGAACAGGTGTCCGACGGCGATAGACGGCGTTTCTTGTGCCGCTTCGGCGATCGTTGCTTGCGTGTGTGTATCTCTGTATCAGATTGTGGCAGCGAATCCCGGCTTTCAAGAGCGACGGCGGGTGTGGGTGTTGCCATGTCAACGTCCATTCGTGCTTCCGGCTCTTTCTCTTCAGCCGTCGATGTCCACAGAGAAATTGTGCTCTGGTTGTTCGGAAGCACATCTGTGTCAGCGGCCACCAATTCTGACGGTTCTGGTATCTGTTCTTGTGGAATGGGTGGGTCAATATTCGGCGTAGCGCCTCTCCGGAGCACATTGACGTATGGCAGTGGGAGTGACGTCGGCGCGGGCGTTAGCACAGCTTCTCCTGTTGGTAATTGTGCGATCCTCCGCTGCATGCACTCAGAGCGAACGTGTCCTTCTTTACCACATCCTGAGCATGGCTTCGGCTGGCCGTCGTATATGACTACGGCCCTGCAACCTCCTATGAACAGGTAGGACGGGACGTGTTTGGTAAGTTCGATCCGGATTTGCCGAACCCCGTTAAGAACTGGGTACGTCATAAAAGTGGACCACTTTTCCGCAACATGACTGAGCACCGTACCATAAGGTTGGAGCGCTTTAATCACGAGTTCAGATGGCACTTCGAATGGGAGTTCAAAAATGCGTATTGTACGTAGTCCAAGTCCTGCATGATCAATAACCACATCGCCGACATGGCCGTCTGCGTGCTTAAATTTGAGTCCATGCTTATTAGCTCGAATTATTCTTTCACATGCTTCTTCGCTGATCATTTTCAAGTAGACAACACTACTCAAGATAGAGAGGTGTATGCCTATGAGATCTTGTGGATCGATTTTAACCTCTTCTCGTATAAAGCGTTCGATTTCGTGAGCTTTAGGTCGGGCATATTCGTTCGAAAAGCTGATCTTTATCGTCGACTTGCGCCATGAGTGAGCCATTCTATAATAGGAAATACTACACCCGCGAGAGCGGCCGAGCACGTAAACAAGCGCGTGCGCGAGAAGCTCTGCGGCGGGACGTAAACACGCCCGTCCTCACCGCGTCGCTGCCTGACGCAGACTGTCCACCGCACATTAGACTATTCCGAGGCGCCCTAGTCGTTAGAGGTGCGGTGGTCTAACTGTATGCCGGGCGCCGTGGCTCAGCGCGCCCGGTCAGGGGGATCAACGCCCTCTGTAATAAAAAAGCTGAGCCAACAACACACCGAACATCAACGAACAAATACGAACAGCGTCCGCAATGAACAGAACTACCCATAGAGCAAAAAAAAAAAAAAAAAAAAAAAAAAAAAAAAAAAAAAAAAAAAAAAAAAAAAAAAACTGTAAGACGTCTGCCTAGTAAGCCTGGAGGTCCAGGTTCGATTCCCAGCTGCACCACATATTTTAATTAATTGCTTCACTTTTATCTTTAAAATTAGAGAGACTGGAGAAGATATTTATACAGTTTGGTAGTCACAGGTCCAGGTTCAAAATTTCTGCATCTTTCTTAACGATCTCAACACAAATAATTCAATTCTGTCGAAGGAATCTTAAATCTTCATCTTCATTCCTAGTGGCTAACGACAGTTTTTATTGTATATGTATTGAAACATGTAAGTTTTCATTTATTAATACAAGTTAGTCTCATTACTGAGGCTGTTGCAAAATGTTGCTCTGTATCTACACTGCGATTAGGTTAAAGGTCTTATTTTCAAACATTGCTGTTCTTTGACATTCGTTTCCGTTGTTGGTAGTCACAAAAATGTATTATTAGTAGGGTAAGGTGGTAAATTGCTATCATTTCAGACACATGTTTTTGTAACTGGAAATATATTGAGAAAATAAATAATTATTACTATGGCACTTGTTCTTGGATGTTAAATAAATATGTAGCACAAAGAAAGGCTACAGAATTGAGAAAAATCGATGGGAAGTGTACCAGACTAGGTACAATTGTGATCACTTCCTCGTACAATTTTGATCACTGGCAACTTTCAACTTAAAAAGCACTTTTTCCCTCGGGCACCAACACATACTTCGTGGAACCAAACATTGCAATTTTGGCAATAAATCCAGTCATCCTTAACTAGACAATTTATAAGACCGCGTTAGACTAAATAGCTTCACGTACCTCTTAATAGGAAAAAAATTATACCTCCGTAGCACGAAGTGGTGTATTCTTGGAAAAGACAGGAGGAGTTGCAGAAACCTGCTACACCACAGCGCTACACAAAGGCAAGACTGCCAATTAGCGCGAAATATATTGATCGGAACTGTACGTATATCGAATTTACCCTATATATTTTTTGCTTATTGCATCTAAACTAGGTGAGAAATGATACAAGAAAAGGCATCGTGCTTGTAGCAGTGAGGAAATTAAAAGGAGGAATATCAGTTCGTAAAGTGGTAGCTGATTCCCAAATCAATTATTGAATGTTAGCAACATTTTTTTTAAGCGATGAAGCTGGACATGAAAAGATGGTACGCCGTTCCATCGCCGTCGGGTATTATCGAAATAGAAATGTTTTCCGTACGACCTCGGCTAGGATAGTAACAAGTTCTTGAAACTACCGTTCTATGTTAGGTTTTATAAGAAAAAATAAAAACTGCATAGTGAAAGTGTCATTGTTCAAACATCATCCAGGCGGTGGCTAAGCCATGTCTCCGCCATTTCGGCCGGTCGCAGTAGCCGAGTGGTTCTCGGCGCGCCAGTGACAATCTGAACGGCCGCTACGGTCGGGGGTTCGAATCACCCCTCGTGCATGGATGTTTGTGTCGTCTTTAGTATAAGATAGCTCATAAGTAGTTTGTAAATTTAGGGAATGATGACCCCGTAGTTAAGTCCCTTAAGCTTAACAAACATTTGAACATTTGATTTTCTCCACCATTTCCTTTGTTCCAGGAGTGCTCTCCCTGCAAGGTTCGCAGGAGAACTTCTGTGAAGTTTGTAAAACAGAAGACGAGGTACTGGCAGAAGTAAAGTTGTGAGGACGGACCGTGAAGCGTGTTGACATAGCTGTCTCTAGATCGCCTGTCCGCGAAATACAGAGCTCCGTAGTTCAAATCCCAGTTCCGGCACACAGTTTTAATCTACCAGGAAGTCTCATATCAGAGCACACTCCGCTGTAGAGTGAAAAATATCATTCTGAACAAGGTTATGAAAAGGACGATTGGGCCCGCAGCGAGGAGTGCTGCGATTGGCTGGAGCTGTGACGTCACCGTAGAAGCAAAGCGAGGCAGCGGCAAGCGAGCAAGTAACTTCCAAACACAAATAACTACTTATGACTGCTATACGTTATTATAAAATGTTTTAAATAGTTGATTTACTTGTTTAGATGTTTGTGGTTGCCTTAAGACATCCGTTGAGCTTATTTACCTAGGCAGTTTTAGAAGAATCTACTGTTTATCGTGGATTTACAACCAAGGTGCAATCTATGTGCAAAATACAAACATTACGAAAGTTGGAAGAAGTGTATACTGAAGAGCTAATTTTTGCGACGTTTCTGCTGCGTGTTAACGAGAAAACTGTTATATGACTCTGTAGTATGTTTAACTGTCTGCCTATGTATACACGGTCACAGTATATTCGAGATGACAGGCATCTTATCCGCATGGCTGTAACGGATTGTGAAGCCACATCTCGATCCTTGAGTAAACAGACCGGGGTGTTTGCAAGACAACAAACATGTGCACAAACAGTTCGACGACGTTTGCAGCAGCATGGACTATACGCTCGGAGACCATGGCTGCGGTTACCCTTGACGCTGCATCACAGACAGGAGCGCCTGCGATGGTGTACACAACGACGAACCTGTGTGCACGAATGGCAAAACGTCATTTTTTGTGGATGAATCCAGGTTTTGTTTACAGTATCATGAGGGTCGCATCCGTGTTTGGCGACATCGCGGTGAACGCACATTGGAAGCGTGTATTCGTCATCGCCGTACTGGCGTATCACACGCCGAGATGATATGGGGTGCCATTGGTCACTTCTTGTTCGCACCGACGGCACTTTGAACAGTGGCCGTTACATTTCAGATGTATTACAACCAGTGGCTCGACCCTTCATTCGATCGCTGTGAAACCCTACGTTTCAGCAGGATAATGCACGACCGCATGTTGCAAGTCCTGTACGGGACTTCCTGGACACGAAAAATGTTAGACTGCTGCCCTGGCCATCGCATTCTCCTGATTTCTCACCAACCGAAAACATCTGGCTCACCACAATACGTCATTAGCTACTCTTGATGAACTGTGGTATCGCGTTGAAGCTGCATGGGCATCTGTAACTGTACACGCCATTCAAGCTCTGTTTGACTCAATGCCCAGGCGTATCGAGGCCGTTATTACGGCCAGAGGTGGGTTGTTCGGGGTAGTGATTTCTCAGGATCTATGCGTGAAAATGTAATCACATGACAGTTCTAGTATATTTGCCCAATGAATACTCGTTTATCATCTGCATTTATTATTGGTGTAGCAATTTTAATGGCCAGTAGTGTATTTTACGCGCCGCCGAACCGTTGATCCGATTGCGATGAAACTTGCCGCACTTGTTTTTCAGAACAAAGGAAAGTCACTGTCTAAATCTAATTTAGTTTGGTTCATGGTAGAAGGTAGTTTACTTAAAAATATTAGACAAGTCTTAGGATTTTCTTTTGCACACTTAACCTTCAAAACGAGAAGAACATCATCGACTACCTAAGATTTCGTAAGGTGCATGGCGGAGGGTACCTGGAAATATCGACACCACTTGTCTGACCACTATGAAATTTATGATCAACATAAAGTTTCACCGGTGGAGGCGGAAATGGACTGCGGAGGTGGAGGAAGAGCTCGACAGGCGTGGAAGTCATTGGTAAAGAAAAGGGAAGGGGGAGATGGGCAAAAAGTGTGGTACGAGTAGATTAATACAGGAACAGAGCGAAAAGGGGGGGGGGAGAAGGGGGAAGAGAAAGGTAGAGAGAGCAAAGGGAAGGATAGATGGACTAAATTATGACTAGAGTAAATAAGTATCCGGGTGACGCCGGATTTTCAGGTGGTATGTGTATAAAGATACGTGTATCGGTGTCAATATACGGAGTGCGCTTATGGGGAGCCGGAGGTGCCTATGCTGTCCATGTTAAAATCACTAAGTTTATGAACACACTACCAAATCGAAGTATTTGAATTTTTTTTTCCAAATATATAGAGTGGTTTAGTATTGAAGTTATGATGGAAGGATATTTGAGTATCGTTTCTACTTTACTTTCAATATTTTCATTCTTTTTTATTAATGACCCAACTTGGTTTTAATAAAACATTATTTAGTAAAATTGAAATGAAACTACTGAAAATATTGCTAAATGACTGTTACAGTTTAAGTTTGACCATTAGGAGTGCTGTATAAAAATTTCATCTCCCTAGTTTGAGTGGATTTTGCGAAAATGGGGAAATGGTTATCAAACTTTTCTAATACATTCCTGCTCTATAGAATGGATTATCAGGGTCTTCTTCTTCATTCTCCAAAATTTTCCGATTTGGTCTTCTCTTCTGGCCTGTCGTTCCAACATATTTCGCATTCTTTTCTCTTCTTTCTGCTCTCCTTACCCCTTCTCTGTCAATGTTTCTTTGTGCTCTTACAGTGTTCACTCCAGCCAAGGAGGTTGTAATAAAGGGAGATGGCATTATCTATACCGAGCACATACGTCAGTTGAAGCCTGTCCGCCATATTAGTCCGTTAAAACTATGCATAAGTCGACACTCCTCCTGTTAATGCCTTGAACTGACAGTCCCATAAGCACTACAAACTAAGAAAAAAAAAGTCACTGAAAAAGTATGTACATTCAAACAATATACTTTCCTGAATAAATAATCATCGTAATATATTTGGAAACTTCATTTCTAATGAGAAATATGCACTGTTTTAACATGTTGTACATCACGGCAGAATCGTCTGACGCTTTATTCCTGTTTTAAGTGACACAAAACATTAGCTATACAATACGAACACTTCTCCAAAACTTAGCAATATGGCGGAGACAGGCTTCAGTTTTTCAGCGTAAGGGCGTCTCCCTGTACTCTAACCTCCTTGACTCCAGCTTGAAATCCTAATGCCTTCAATACTTCACACTGTTTTCTTGGTTGTAGGTTGCTATTGCATCATAAATGCCGAAGTGTAGTGATTTTATGCTTACAATCTCTTACGAATCACTGTCTAAATTAAATTTCTTACGCTCTCATTACGATACAATGTTCGGCGCTCTAAGCGCATCATTTGTCACAGAAAACAAGGTAGCCATCTTTTGCACACTCACTGTATGGGTAACATATTCAGCGTCACGACGAGAAAGCAAAGTAGTTCGGCAAGAAGTCACGAGAGGGTGTTAGATGCAATCAGCGGCCCCACCAATTTCCTGTGCAGGCACGGGAGAAAATGGCAATAACTCCACTTCTAGGACGAGTAGAACAATAATTTAAAGTTTGAATTAAAGAGGTATGTTCCAATAATTGTTGATAGCAAAAATATAGTTTTTTTTTTTTTTGACCACCTCCGGCTCTCCTTATCCTTGGGAAGATGCACAAGATTTCGCTGGTTTTGGTCGGGCACGTCAATATTTGTTTGAGGATATTCAGCGGAATACTGCGTTGTAGAGAAGCAATAGAGTGCAGTTGAGTCGGCAGCAAGTGTCGAGTGTTCTGCTCCGGTCGTACCAACCTGGGCGCTGAAGTCCGTCCGGCGATTTGCAATTCATAGCCTCCTCCCAGCCGCCGCAACTGCCTGTTGTTAGCGCACGAGCGCTGCAGGAGGGACGCGCGCTCAAAGGCCTATTTCCTTACTGGGGCGCAAGCTGGAAGGCCTTTGTGAGGCTACAAAGGGAAAATTTGCTGCGCCGAACCTTGGGTTCAGTGAACTACAATGCTGAGCATTGAAACTGATCTGCGCCTGACATGGAATGTGCGAATTGTTTTGTAGTCCGCTATAGTGTAATTACTTTAGTTAAATGTTTTTTCCTTCAGGCGGAACTGAAAAGTTTTGATTTCTTCGCTTGTATTGAGTGGGGGCCGTGTAGTGAGTTTCAGTTGTGGGAGTGAAATATGTTACCATTTGGGTGTCGGAAATATTTTCTGACCCGCTCGTTGACCGGACAGTTAACTTAGAAGTAAGGGCTGTTGTTATTGAGGAACTTTCAAGAAAGTATAAGTTTTCTTTTATGTAATGTCTACACTCCTTGTTCAGCGTTTGTGTTGTGGTTAGTCTCACCCATGCGTAGTTACTGGTGATACCTATAAGGGGACTGAACAGTGTTAAGTGAAGGACACGGAGATACCACGTAGTCGTCTAGTACGCTCAGGGTTCGAAAGTGCTTACAGTGTGGGTTTTAGTTTCGTCGTCTCGACTTATCCTGCAATACCCTCTTCGCGCCACGCGTATCATATACGGCACGTGGAACTGGGTGACCTCTATCTGCATACAGAACCAATGTAATGATAATATAGATAAAAAATAAAAATATAAATTGTTGAAAGTTCCTGGCAGATTAAAATTGTGTGCCGGAACCGGGACTCGAACCTGGAACATTTGCCTTTCGCGGACAAGCGCACTACCGACTGTGCTATCCCGACACGACTCACGATGCCGCCTCATAACTTTAATTCCACCAGTACCTCGCCTCCTACGTTCCAAACTTCACAGAAGCTCTCCTGCGAACCATGCAAGACTAGCACTCCTGGAAGAAAGGATATGGTGGAGACATGGCTTAGCCACAGCCTAAGGGCTGTTTCCAGAATGAAACTTTCACTCTGCAGCGGAGTGCGCTTGCCCGCGATAGGCAAAGGTCCCAGGTTCGAGTCCCGGTTCCGCCACACAATTTTAATCTGCCAGGAAATTTTATATCAGCGCACACTCCACTGCAGAGTGAAAGTTTCATTCTGGAAACATCCCTTAGGCTGTGGCTAAGCCATGTCTCCACGATATCCTTTCTTCCAGGAGTGCTAGTCTTGCATGGTTCGCAGGAGAGCTTCTGTGAAGTTTGGAAAGTAGGAGGCGAGGTACTGGCGAAAGTAAAGTTGTGACGCGGCATCGTGAGTCGTGTCGGGATAGCACAGTCGGTAGTGCGCTTGCCCGCGAAAGGCAAAGGTCCCAGGTTCGAGTCCCGGTTCCGGCACACAATTTTAATCTGCCAGGAAATTTCATATCGGCGCAGAGTGAAAGTTTCATTCTGGATATAAATTGTTGATTAAACTCTTCTGGGTATTGGACCGTATCGTCAATATATCAAATATTTCACCGACGTTTCGGCCACTATTGCAAGCGGCCATCTTCTGGGTGTTACGTTTACTGCTGGATGAGGGAAAGCTGGTGTCTTAAATATTAAATGTTGCCAGTTATGATTGGCGGTCTCAGCTCTCTTTCAATGAATTCGCGCCATCAACAGAACACGCTCTGCTAGCGGTATAAAACACCTTCCAAATCGCTGGCAACGCTAGTAACTCCTTCGAAGGACAGTAACAGGTGGATACATGTAACGGTTGTAAATAAATTTTTGCCACTATTTCGAAACGTATTTTATTAACTTCGTTGGCTAGTTGATAGCACAATAACCATTATAAATCAATTCAGCGTGATTATTGACTTTAGAAAAAAGAATTGTTTTTCTTCGTGCAGTTGGTATTTCTAATCTTCTGCATTTTATATAGTAATTTCACTCTATTAGTGGTACAAATGGCATCGAGCTCTGGTAATTGGCGCTAATACATCACCGGAAAATCATTTACACCTGTTTTGTGCACTTCGTGCACCGGGGCATTGTTGTGGAGAAAGAAAACCTCTCCGCCTTTCCCCACCATACAGCTTCTCACTCGAGGTTTTATGTACAATTTCATCTGGAACACGGGAGAAACGACTGCCAATTCCGAGGCATTTGCAGCTTCGGTAGTTAATATTGAAAATCGGTACTTTAGATTCACATATTATCATTTCTATTAATTGATTGATAAAGGTATGTTGTGGGATGTGACCTTACAGAATTGGCACTGATTAATAATGGAGAAAAGTCATGGACGTGGAAAACAGTTTCGTCTTAGACGCATTTGTATGATACATCATCAGACACGAACTGTGGAAAATAGTATTACAGTGAGAACTCATATAATATACAAAAGAAGAATATAGCCATACTTTACGTATTGTTAGTACAAATCTCCATACACACAGTATGCGAGCCAAATATACATTTCCATCCATGCGTATTCAAACACAGATAGGGTGCACCGGGGCTAGAAAAATAATTTCAACTTACATCAATTTTTACGGAAAATTATTTACTTAATTTTTGCTTTAAGCCTTCAGTGTGACTTTTATGGGTATACTTAACCCTATTGATGAAAGGTGGTTGTTCACGATTGTCAAACACTTATGTTACGCTATTATTCGATTTTACTCTTCCAACTGCACAAAAGTGTATTTCAGTGGGACTATTCGGATAATGGCTGACGCTATTAGAATAAGGTATGTTATGGGCAGATGCAAAACAAAATACCATGGAAGGTTAGCCGAAAATCCGCTAATTTCTATTTAATACTCATTACCTCTAATTACAATAATAATTACAATAGTAATTTCACAACAATTTAATGTAGCCCTTATGAAATATTTCTGTTCTCGTAAATCACCTGCAGGGTCCACAGACAAATTGCTTACGACTCTCGCACCGACACAGTATTCATGATAGCAGGTGGCTCACATTTGTCACCGTATCCATTCACGTTTATCTTCGTCTGCAACGCGTGATCATTTTCCCTGGCGGAATCCTCATTTCCCATCCATTCCTCATCTTCAGAATCATTTAAAGGCACAACATTGTCGACAATTTTTGGTAAACGATTACTAACGTTATATATTGTTGATAAAATTGGCAGAGATTCGTATATGGCTTTCCATAAGTTTCACTGGCTTCTAATAGTGAAACTTATTTCATCGCTACTTCAATTGTGTGTGTGTGTGTGTGTGTGTGTGTGTGTGTGTTTGTCCTTAGTATACGTTATTTTAGTTAGTTTGTAAGTCTAAGGAATGATGACTATAGCAGTTTGGACAAATAGGTTTGCAAACATTTGGCCATTGCTGCCTCCAAGCTGAAATTCTCCTGTAGCTATCAGCAGGTACTGTGGTAATCTTTTACAAACATTTGAACATTGGTGCGTCAAGTTTGAAATTCTTCTGTAGCGGTCATCAGGTTCTGTGGTAGCCTTTGGACGGCCAGAGCAAGTGAAGTTCGATAGTTCCTGTATCTCTGTACCTATACCACTTTCGAGCAACATCGCTTTGATTCACTCCGAAATGCCTGGAAATTTCCCTTCATAAGAGTGACTCCTGACACAAAATAATAATACGGATACAATAACAGTTCGGAATTGACCTAGGCATGAAACAATGATAGTCAACATAAGAAGTGTACTTCCAACTCCGTTGCATTGACACGTGTGGTTGTGTACATCTTAATGTGGGTTGAGTGACATACAGACAATCTATGGAACTCTGTTCCTAACTCACACCAAATCTACATAGATTATCGTAGAGTAGTACTCTCAGTATTAGTGCTTTTAGGTCAACAAAATCCAATTCATGTAAAGTTCAGAAGACAATATCATTTGACGCTCTCTTGTGGGGAAAATTGGGAACTCAGATTAATAGTTTTGTGAACTAAATTGTCAGAACTCGTGGGAATAAGTGAAATCGCACGAGCGCGATGTCACCAAGTTCAGTCTCATTTGAAAGTGCTGTGTTAACAATTGTGACAATTGTGCATGATGGCGACAGAAAATGTGTCGGAGAGGAGCTAAAGTCAGCTTTATATGGGATGTACATACATATTACACTTAGGAAAATGGAAATCTTAGATATCAAAGAAGTGTTCAAAACAAACTCTTTACTTTCTGTCTTTTTTCCGCATACATAAAAGGTGTTATCTACTAATTGCAGCTATGCGTTAAAGTATACCTAGTGTCACGCTAGTCTCCTGGCAGACTTCAAAGGCTGCATGCTATCATATTCCATCAGTTCTTGTTATACCAGTCTGATTATATATGCATTCTTTATTAATACTGCCCCGCATAGTTCGTACGTTCCATGGAGTTGGCATCCTGACTTGATGGTGTGAACCTTCGTAATCACCGTGTCGCTCACATTTTATTCGGTGTTCATAGTGGACGTTAATGGTATGTTTAGGACATTGCTTTGATGTTTATGATGTCCATTTTGTGAGTGTAAAGCATACAACCTATAGAAGATGCATTTGCCGGATACACTATTTGTCACTTTAGTGATGCGCGTAGAGAACCATTGGCAGGTAATGTCTTTCCTATTATATTTGTTCACACAACGCTTTCAAATAAGACTTACTAGAGAGATGTTGCACTCAATGAGTACTTTGTCAGTAAGCCAGAATAACACAAAAAAGGCACATGAATGCTGAGCTATCGGACAAAATGAAATGGAGCTTTGAAGCTCTGATGAGATTAATCTAATGCTGTAATTAACTGTACAATTTAAAACTTCGTATTTTGAGTCACTAACTCCAGTCAGAAAGTTTTTCTTCTATTTGAAAATGCCACCTACTAATGGTCTTTGGAGCATTTAATTTAAGTCTTTCAGCCACTGATTATGAACATGATTACCTCAGTTATAGGAAAAATAGGAAATAGAAATAACGAAAAGAGTTTCTTATTAACCGAATACATTTTTGTATTTCGATCTCAGCCTACTGGTTGCAGTGATTAAAACGATAATATTAACCATGTTTCGACGCTATCTAAGGGTGTCTTCATTAGAATTTTTAACATTACATTCAAAAGAACCCCCCCCCCCCAGGGGGCTCACGGTTCTTTCGTGAGTACGTGCGTGGCGAGCACGGGGTCCCGAGCTAATGCAGTCTTCCTTCTTTATTTCCCGGACTGCATTTCCTTTCCCCTCCCCTCCCCTCCTTTCCTATCCTCACTCCTTTCCCTCCCCACCGGGGGACTGATAACCTCAGTAGTTTAGTTCCCCCTATTCCAAGCAAACAACCAACCCATTCGAAAGGAATGCCTCATTATAGTGACATATCTTTCAAATTCTTTCAAAACAAAGTTAATATTACTGTTTTAATCATCTGAGATACAAAAAATTTAAAACTTCTCTACTATTTCTAGCTGCACAACCATATTCAAATTGCGGTTAAATAATACTGCATGGCAGTAATCGATGCGTCAATAATCATTAAAAATAAATGAAAGTAGCCCTTTCCCCCCTCTTTTTGCTTGCACTTTCCGATGTTAACTTTGACTACCTCTTGCAAGTATGCCCGTGCGATTATTGGCTTTCGGGTTACCTGAAGTCGCAAGTGTATCGTGATCGACCTACACCTCTAGGGATGCAGAAAGACAACATCCGACGCCAAAGCTTCACCATAACTCCGGTCATGCTTTACAGTGCTGTTCACAACATTATTCCTCGACTACAGTATTGTTGAGGAATGATGGTGAAAATATTGAGCATTTCTTGTAAAGAACATCATCTTTGCTTTGTCTTAATTTGTTATTCTAATTACTGCTTATCAGATAAAGCGCCATCTGTCGGACAAACCCCATGTCATTCCAAGCATGTGTCAATTTTTGCCTCTCTATCCACATTATTCCGTGATTTATTAAGTTTTCCAATTTATACTGACTTTTTGTTCACCCGGTATATAAATTCCTGTATGTATCAAATGTGTATTAGCAGTTCTTGAAAAATTGAAACTGAGTGCTGGATGGAGACTTGATAACCTGTTCCTTTCGCGAGTATGTTGAAGAGTGGAAAAATAATTCAGGTAGCTTCCCACGGGCTTTGGGTGACGCATGTCTCGGAAATAAGCTTTCTTACCTAGATCGCTAATCACCCAAATCTGCAGGAGAATTTCTGTGAAGTTTGGAAGGTTGGTACCGACGGAAGTGAAGCTGTGAGGACGGTGCGAAAAGTACTTTGGTAACTGGGCCGTTAGAGCGCTAGTCTGCGGAAGACGAAGGATCAGAGTTGGAGTTGCGGCCCAATATAAAGTTTTAATCTGCGAGGAAGTTTCATATCAGAACCCACTCCGCAGCAGAATGAAACATGCTTTCTGGAAAGTGTTTTTTTTTCTATTGTTGTTAGATCGTAATACTATGACGTGTGTTGTGGTATCAGTGTTAGGTTATCATGGAGAATCTGGGAAGGTGTGGCTTCAGAGGAACCGAACATCATTCATATTGCAACATGGCATTATATTTAGATACTCAAATGATAAAAAGGAAAAAAAGCAAAACATTATCTGATATCATAAACCTCAGGTTGATGAAATATTAAAACACCATAACAAAAGTAACATTAAAAGGAGAAAACTGTAACTAGAAAAATTCCTTCCATTACGAAATACTGCTCCGGTAAAACTGAAAAGAATTGAACAATTAAGAAACTTACTATAACAAGTTCTTGAATCAAGTAACAATACCCTCTAGATATCCAAGTATACTATGGGACTTAACTACGGGGTCATCAGTCCCTAAGCTTACAAACTACTTACGAAATAGCTAAGACTAAGGACGGCACAAATATCCATGCCCGATGGGGGATTCGAACCCCCGACCGTAGTGGCCGTGCAGACCGTGACTGGAGCGCCTCAGTCCCCTCGGCCACCGCGGCCGGCTAGATATCCAAGCTTTATAAACATAAATAGATACCGGTTCTGAGACATAATAACAAGAACAATAATAAGATAACATGAAACCAATTTTGTTATCGCCTCCTTAACAGTAGTGTCAAGAGGCGCTTCAGTGTCTCATGTGGTTGTAGCCCAAATATGTCCAAAGAGCCTGGTGTGTGTCACGACGGCACTGGGACCAAACAAGTGACCCCGCCGCTTAGACCTCAGGCGACGAGAGCTGGCACGAATGAAACACCACCCGGCACTAAAGGAACCAACGTAATTACAGAGTGGCCACTTGAGACCTCAACAGCCTACAAACACACAGAACATGATGTAAGTGCAAACACACAAAACGTTCTACAGGCCTTTCATACAATGCAATAAGAAATGTCTTTATCCTTCTTCATTTAATTCGACGGCAAATTTCGGTCACTGCCTTAAACAAACTACTACACAATCATCTGTGGGCACTTGACGATGGTTAATGATACCGCAATATTATCCTATAAATCCAGAGAATCTTTCCATAATATTTGCTTTAAGAATCACAATTCAGAACCACAAGGGATTCGTAGTACCACAGGTTCACAGATTTGTGACTGAACGCAGTACGTTGTTCTCGACGGCGAGTGTTCATCAGAGACGAGTGTATCGTCAGGCGTGCCCCAGGGGAGTGTAATAGGACCACTATTATTTTCTATCCATATAAACGATTTGATGGATAAACTTGTAGTTAGAGGCTGTTTGCTGATGATGCTGTGGTGTACGGGAGGGTGTCGTCTTTAACTATAATAGCATATAGGATGACTTAGACAAAATTTCTAGTTGGTGCGAAAAATTGCAGCTAGCCTTAAATGTAGAAAAATGTAAGGTGATGCGCATAAGTAGGCAAAACAATCCCATAATATTCGAATACAGCATTAGTAGTGAGCTTCCTCGTGCAGTCGCGCCGATCAAATATCTAGGCGTAACATTGCGGAGCGATATGAAATGGAACGAACATGTAAGGACAGTTGTGAGTAGGGCGGTCAGCCGACTTCGGTTTATTGGGAGAATTTTGGGAAGATGTACTTCATCCGTAAATGTGACCGCGTATAAAACCCTTGTACGATCACGTCTTCAGTATTGCTCAAGTATTTGGGACCCGCAGCAGATCAGTTTAAAGGGAGACATAGAAGCTGTTCAGAGGCGAGCAACTAGCTTCGTTACTGGTAGGTAATGCGCGAGTGTCACTGAAATGCTCCGGTAACTCAATTGGGGATCGCTGGAGGAAAGACGACGTTCTTTTCGTGAATTTCTGTTGAGGAAATTTAAAGGACCGGAATTTGAAGCTGAGTGTTGAATGATCTTGCTGCCACATACTTCCATTTCGCGTAGTGATCACAATGACAAGATAAGAGAAATTAGGACTCGTACTGAGGCATATAGGCATTCTTTTTTTCCTCGTTCTATTCGGGAATGGAATAGGAAAGGCCTAGTAGTGGTGGATTGCGGTGTATGTATGTAGATGTAGAGTAGTTATACATTACGGCTAAGTACTTTTCCAGAAGATGACCCAAAAAGGCAGACGCAATGGCGGATCCACGCACAATCACACACGCGTTTCACAAGCCAGGGCAGGATGGATCGCTCCAAAGCAAACGGGGCTGTCGAAAATCATCCACAGAAGACAGGCAGGAAGACAGAGGCTCGCCATGTTTTCAAAACGTTTGGAGCAGCAGGTCTCCAGAAGGAGCGGAATGGCGCAGAGGCAGTTAGCACAATATCAAACTCCTGCGCAAGACCCGCTGAGCTCGCGTTGCGCCAGAGCGAGAGCAGACAAGAGAACTCGCAGCCTCGTAAACATACAATTCTGCCGCCACACCGTCGGTTACATGCGCCGTACGCTGCAGATGTGGAGACTGTCACGCTACCTCGCTGTTTTCCCTCTGAGTTTCAAATCCTCTCTGTTCCGCCAAAGGAAGCGTAGAGGGAAGCGTCGTTCGCGATACCGACGTGCGACGGTTCAGTGTGGAATATCCACATAAAACTAATCCATGAATAAATAAAACTACAACTACTATTTTTACGTTTCCAATGTCGTTGCCCTGGCTGATGTTTCAGTAAGATCTCAAACCAACATACTACTATATTAATTGTTGAAGACTTAACTACACTTCTCGGTGGCCGAGGGGACTGAGGCACTCCAGTCAAGGTCTGCACGCCACTACGGTCGGGGGTTCGAATCCCCCCTCGGGTATGGATATTTGTGCTGTCCTTAGTATTAAGTAGTTCATAAGTAGTTTGTAAGTTTAGGGACTGATGACCCCGTAGTTAAGTCCCATAAGCTTAACAAACATTTGAACATTTGAACAGTCACCAGAGCGTGCGAAATGTCGACGCAAGTACCGTGTATTCCCTCAGTTTTCAGCAATGCAAACTGCAATTCTCCTATGAAGACGATCGTGGAGGTGCCGAATGTAGTCTTGCAGAATGTCCTGTCACGCAGTTTCCACCTGGTGTCTCAGCTGGGCGAGATTTCATGCCGTTCGTGTAGACCGAGTTTCACCCGGTCCCTAATATGCACAATGGGCGACAAATCTGGGTTTGGTGCTGGCCACCTTCACGAGCACGTTGGGTGGTTCGGTATGTATGTGGACGTGCATTGTCCAGCTAGAAAAGCAAATGGCCTTTTTGTTACACGCCCCATTACGTAGTAATAGTACATGTTTGATGATTAGATTCAGGCGATTACATTAGATATTTTTGCAAACACAAGTACAGTACATACGTTGACAGGGTTTACAAAGAAACAAACTATTTTATACAACAGGAACTCTTATTGAATTAAAAAAATTGTAAAAGTCTGTAAATCATATTTACTGACGGGCCATCTTCCTTCTTTGTCAGCTATTTTTTTTCCTGAGATGATCCATCTCTTTCAATAAATTGCAGCAGTCAAAAAGCACGTGGTCAATAGTTCGGATAGCTCTGTTAGATATACACGTTCCGTCTTCAATTATTTTGAAGAGCTGATAATAGGCTTTCAGTTTCCCATGACTTGTTAATATAGCTGTAAAATTCGGAGATATTGGGAGTTTAATCATTAAACGCTGTCGGATCGTAGGAAAATACAGTTTAGTGCTTCCCCCATTTTTTGTTCTTTGCCACTCAATGTCCCATTTGTTACTAAACTCTTCTCGAAGTATCTTCTTTACGGCAGTTGTAGGTATTTTGTTGTGGCGTATTGATCGTCGTGATAGAGCTGCTCTTTTAGCAAGGTTGACCGCTAGTTCAGTTCCCCATATCCCTCGATGTGCTTTAATCCATTCGAAATGCACCAGCAAGTTGTGTGTCTGCAACATTCTGATTTTACATCTTATTTCTTAAACCAAGAAGTTGTGGTTCTTCGGATTTCGCAAAGAGTCTAAAGTAATCCTGCTGTCGGTGTGAATTACTACAGTTGTATCAGTATTCGAGAGATTGTTTATGAATTCAAGAGCAATGAGAATGGAAAATTGTTCTGTTTGATTGTTTGGACATTCATTAGACAGTTTTAACTGTATCTGTTAAATAAGCTCCTTATTAACAAATATTGCTATCCCCGAACTCACTCCATCATCTGACTTTCTTACATCTGTGTATACTTCAACAGGGTAGCTTTTGCTTGCATCCTTCTCAGTTATCATCGTAAAGTCTGCCGGGTGTGCCCAGTTTCTGTATTGTAGTTCGATGACGATTGCCTGTCTTTAGTTTTGACCAGGTTATAATATTTGGCTATTTCCTGTATCTTAAGAGTTATGGGCATGAGACCTGATAAAACACAGAGTGCTTCATTGGATGTCGTTCGTTCTGTAAGCTTTGACCATTTTTAAATTGATTAATCATTGGACTATTAATTTTCCTTGTTGGTGCATGAACGGCAGCAAGACGTGTTGAATAATGGGTTCAGTGTACCGTGCACTGTTCAATGTTCCCTCGACGATGACCAGATGAGGAACGGCCAGTGTAGGACGTGGATCCCCACACATTGCTGCTGAGTGACGGTCCCAAGTGCCTGTGTCGTATACACTCAAGAGTTTCGCGTTCCCTTTCACGATGCCACACAAGCAGACGACCATTATGGAGGCAGATGAGACTCTCATCACTGAAGACGAGACGTCTCCATTCGTCCTTCCATAAGCGGATATCGCGACCCCACTGGAGGCGGGCTGAGCGATGTTGTAGCGTGACCGGAAGGCACACTGACAGTACGCATAATCGTTCAGCATGGTGTGGGAAGCCATAGCCCACCATGGCCGTTCTCTTCTGGTGATGGTTGAGAGTTCATTGAACAGTCCACAGTACATTGAAACCATAATTAAACTCGTCTTGCTGCCTTTCAGGCACCAACAAGGCCATGTGCTTTTCCTACAGGACAGTGCACAGCCACATGTTTTCTGTACCACCCCATGTGCTCTTCTAGGTGCACGTCAACTACCCTTCCCCATCATTATCCCCAGATATGTTCCCGATTGAGCACCTTTGGGACCGTATGAAAAGTCATCTTAGCGCGGTCTATACGGACGGCACGAAATCAACTGAGGCACCAGGTGGAAATTGCATGGCAGGACATTCTGTAATTCATTCGGCAACTCTACTATCGTCTGCATGGGAAAGTTGTTGTTTGCATGCTGCAAAAGGAGGGTATACACGTTACAAGCGTCGACATTGTGCTCGCTCTTTTGACTGTACTCACGTAAGCATGGCTCTGTATGCGTGATCGTGTGTTGTATACATCCTCAAGAATGTGTCAATAAAATTTTTCTCTGCTGGGGGGACGAATTCAGGGTGTTCTTTTCTCATTTTCCAGGAGAGTATGTTAACTTTGTGTGCCAGATTCAGTGACGTTAATGCATTCAACTGATTCCAAGGTTTTAGTCAATCATTGTGGAAATACGTGAACACTAAATCGATTTCTAAATTTAGTTATATAAGGAGGCCAATGAAACTTCTACAGTTAGAAATGGCTTTACCATTTATGTACACGCACACACACACACACACACACACACACACACACACACACACACACACATATACACAAAATTAATGTGTGTACGAAGCCTTTACGATTGATTAAATGAAATGAATGTTCTTAGATGTAATGAAGGCGCATTAGACAACTATGCACCGCGAGAGGTATAGGTCTAGCACGCCAGACATCTAGCGGCAGAATGGTTGGTACTACTGGGAGTGATACATGGACGGTAATCAGTGAGGACAGGAAGAGGATAGAAGCTTTTGAACTGTAGTGCCACAGAAGAATGCTGAAGATTAGGTGGGTGGATCGCATAACTAATGAGGAGGTACTGAACAGAATTTGTGAGAATAGGAATTTCTGGCATACCTTGACGAAGAGAAGGGATCGATTGGTAGGACACAGTTTTAGTCATCAAGGAATTGTGAATTTAGCGTTGGAGGGAAGTGTTCAAATGTTCAAATGTTTGTAGATTTATCGCACCAAAATGCGTGGTCATTAGTCCGTAGCCTACAAAATACTTAAGCTAAGGTAAACTAACCTAAGAACAACACAGCCACCTATGGCCTAGGGAGGACTCGAGCCTCCGACGGCGAGCAACCGCGCGCTCCGCAGCGAGGCGCCTTAGACCGCTCGGCTACTCTACCGCGTCTTGGAGGGAAGTGTGTGGAGTAAAAACCGCAGAGAAAGACCAAGAGATGGATACAGTAAGCAGATTCAGACAAATGTAGGTTGCCGTTCTTATATGAAGAAGCTTGCTCAGGATAGGGTATTGTGGAGAGCTGCATCAAACCAGTCTCAGTACTGAAGACCTCAACAACAACAACTGGGTCAACAGTTGGTATCCACAAACTTAACAGTAGAAAGTGTGTGGATTCTAACTGACGTAGCTATCTTTTGAAACCAACTCAATAAGTCGTTCACGATTTATTTGTTACTAAGATTACAAACTTCGTAGACACATTCGAAATATGTCTGTCGTCTTCTGCGACATAGTGTCTTGATTAGCGGAAGACGTAGAGCTGAGAGAGAAATCTGGATGAGGTCCAGAGAGGAGAGCAAATGTATTTTCGAAAGAAAAATACTTTGGGTCTAAGCTATACGTTTTTCCGTGCGTAGATGACAGTTCAGCTTAGATGCGTAATTTATACGCACGTTCTAAAGTAAATTTAAACTGACTTGAAGGGAAAAATATATTAATGTCTTTCAGAGCAGACGTTGCTATTTCCGACGCAGGTGTGAAGTATAAAAACGGGGAGCGGGACGGTGGGTGTCGACACTACTGCGCAGTATTGCGGGATTAATTAAGGTTAGATGGAATTGGGAGGCGGCGAAAAAAAAAAAAAATCTCATCAGTTCTCGTTTAAAGGGGGGCGGGGGGAGTGGGCAATGAAAATCTCACGTCAACTTTATGATTAAAAGAATACATTATTACAGGGGGTAACATTTCAATTTGCAGAATTAAACCATTACAGTGCTCACCCGTCTTTGTGGCCTAATTGAACTGAACAGTTTATGTCCCGAACTTCACAGTTATAAACAACTGCCAGATTTCATTCTGACAGTTCCCTTCCGGTGTGGTCGAAATCACTCCGTGTCAAATAGCGAGTCAGTCGTGATATTCGGCAAGACTTATAAATCAGTTATTTTTAACACGAAATTTTGTTAAGATTTTTACAGTAAGTGTAGGGTAACCTGACCAGATATCACCACCAAGGGGTGAAGGGGTGGGATGGGGGCGGGCAGGAACAAAACTTATGAATAGGTCTGCACATAGACTTCATATTAACAGAATATATGACTTCAACTGCGAATGGACAAAGCTGAAAATGTGTATCCAGCCGGGATTGGAACCCGGGTCTCTTGCTTTCTAGGCAGTTAGGCTGACCCGTCCACCACTGGGGATACAGTGATCACCGCACATGCAAGGACTACCTAAGCACGCCTCCCGTCAGACACCAATTAGTGTCGAGTGGTGGGCAAGTTTGGAACCCTTACTCTTACGGGATTTAGTACGTAGTGACTAAGAGTACTGTGGGCAGGGTAAAGCTGGAAATTTGTGTCTGACGGGAGGCGTGCTTAGGTAGTCCTTGCAGGTGCGGTGTAGGGGTCAACGCAACTGCCTAGAAAGCGGGAAACCCGGGTTCGAATCGAGGCTGGGTACACATTTTCAGCTTTGCTCATTTGCAGTTGAAGTCATATATTCTGTGAATATGAAAATAATAACAACTGCAGGATCAGATGTCTGTACTTTCGGAATAGACGCCACATGTATATATGCACATAGACTTTTTTCAGGGGGTGCACGAATTGGAACATCGGAAAACAAACTTTACCTAGTGTAGATTTAATGAGAATAGGTTGCAATTCACTGATAAGATGATCGCTGAGCCTCAGAGAGGCACGTAGAAAAGACTAGCACTCTAAAACAAAATAAATTGTCGACCACAAGCTTCATCAGAAAAAAAGATCGAGCAGACAATCAGGCGGAACTTTTACAGCCTTTTTTACAATAAAGTTCGATGAATAGTCCTGTAACATTAATGTAGATGAACTATGAACTTCAGTTACCAAATCTCTCATACCAATGCACCACTGAGCACTGAGATCAGGTCCTGGAAACTTTGCGTGAAGTTTTCCAAATATCCTCATCACGTTTCGTTGGATGTCAACAATATCGTGAGATATCTTTCCTTTCAAAGCGAGTTTGAATCAAGGGAATAGGAGGATTGAGATCCGGCGAATATGGACATATTGCAACCATTCCCTTGTTTTTTTAAATAAAATCTTCTTGGGTTACAAGGCGCGTCATGTGGTTTCCTGTCCACGAGCTTTCGACAGAGATCTCCTCTGCCATTGTCAAATGGATGACTGTCATCCACTTGACAATGGCGGAGAAGTTATCTGCCGAAAGCTCGTTGGCAGGAGACCACATGTCGCGGCTTGTAACCCAAGAAGATTTTATTAATGGATGTCACCGCGAAAACATACCCCCATACACTCCCTTTTCTTCCCAGGAAGTGTTCGACGATCTTGGCTGTGTATGGTCGAGCGTTCTCCTGAACAAAAAAGAAGGAACCTTGTTGCGCGTACTGGGATCGTATAATGCGTAGACGTTGAATGAAAAGGGCCAAAATTACAACATACCTTGCAGCGTTCAACGCCATTCAGTCAGGTAGACATTCCTTATGGATAACGCCTTGACTATCAAAATAGGGGATGAGTATCGTTTCGATTCGTGATCTTTTTGTACCGCAGACACTAGGTTTCATTCTCAATGACAGTACAGTTCAAGAACGGGGTGTCGCATCCGACGTTTCGACGAAATGTTATGAAGCCTCTAAACGTACTGGCATCTGATGGTCTTAATGAGGTAGCACAAGACGTTTTCCTGTTCCTAACTTCATAGTAAGGATTTTTCGCACGCATTCACGGTTAATCTGCAGTTTATCTGCTATCATACGCGTAATTAATCCACGATCTTTCGTGCTAAATGTCCTCAGTTTCTCAATGTTTTCGTTACTGACGGCGGTGGCCGGTCGTCCGCTACGGGGATCGTCAGAAACACTCTCCCGGCCTCCTTGAAAATGGGCGAACCACCCGTACACATATTTCACTGTCAGTGCTTGATCCTCATAAACACATATCGCATCGCATGCGTTCTGTGGGTATCCTGCCAAGCTAAAAACAACACTTTAGAATGATCATTCCCTCGTTCATTGTCCTGTTCTCAGTTCAGAACCAACCCACTAATCAAGCACTTCGTCCAACATGTCTAACACGGAACAGAGACTATGCTCAACTGAACTACGGTGGGAATAGGTTGCCAACACGCCGGTGCAGGTTTGTTATACGCCTGTGTTGACAGATCTACTGTTCTGATATCATTTACCGAACGTTATTATTAGAGATTGTATATCAGTACAACACGTTAACTGTTCAAATGTTTCTAACTGTGCGACAATACTGCTGAGGTCATCAATCCGTAACTTATGCCAGAAGGAGAACTCGAACCTGCGCCGGGGAGTGGCTGAGCAGCCCATACTGAGGCGAGCTAGACCAAACGGCCATTCCCGCCGGGCAAGATTCGTAAAATTAAATCAGTTCAAATTTCACCTCTAGTAGGAAACTTTAAGCTGTCGTTTAAGATGATCTACGAGAAATTTCCAGTTGAATGACTCACAAGGAGAGGACACCTACTCGTGATCGCCGAATTCGTCCAAATTAGGGCGTGGTGAGACATGAAGTTCCAAGTGGGAAGTACGATGGTCAAGCGTGTAGGAAATAAAAGAAGTTGAATACGGATCTATCACCTTATGCATCTTATCAACTGTCACTGTGACGGCGTGTTTAGGAAGCGGCGTTTGGCTCAGTGATAAGAAATCGTATTTGTATTAAGAAGGTCGCGGGTTCAACTCCACCCGGCGGCGAATTTTTTTCTAGTCCTTGGCAATGCATACATCTACATATTGTTCCCGTAGGGATCGGGAGGACAATATTATATTATAGCACGTACGGAGGTATTTAAACACTCATCCTTCCCACGCTCAATACGTGAATTGATTGGGACAAAAACCCTAATAACTGGTACAGTGGGACGTATCCTCTGCCATGCACTTCACAGTGGTTTGCAGAGTATTGATGTACATGTAGACTGACGTCACAATTAACAACAAAATCATATAGGTTATTTTATTAATATATGTAAGCAAAAAAAGAAAGGGCATTTGATGAAATTCGGCACTACAAACATTTAAAAAGGGACTGTAGTTAACGCGTACTTGGGGACATGGTGTATCTAAATCGATACTTCCATTCTTTTGCAACTGATCAACTGCATGTACCGGGGTGATACTCATGGAAGAAATAGGGAAAGAAATAATTTTGACCGCATCTTGCGCACTTTATGAACGCCACAATTTGCAGTTCCTTTTTTTTTAATGTCTCCATAGAAAAACAAACATGATTAACATTCTGAAAACAGCTACTTTCATCGCTCAGTCCAGCAGAGAACCACACTTAACGAAAAAATGTCTGTAACTCTATCGGACCAAACTGCGTGGTCATCAGTCCGTAGCTTACAAACTACTTAAACCTAGGTAAACTAACCTAAGGACAACACACACACCCATGCCCCAGGGAGGACTCGAACCTCCACGGCGAGCAACCGCGCGCTCCGCAGCGAGACGCTTTAGACCACTCGGCTACTCCACCGCGGCCACACGTAACGCAGCGTGGCGCTGAATACTTGCGAAGACAGGTGGTGATGTATACTGGAATGTAGTATCATGCAAGACCGTTGCCAACGCCAAGTTTGCAAGGTAATCTGTTCGTTTTTAATAATGACGTCCCATGCTGATGTTGTTCACGTATAAATACAAAATAACATATATGATGTTTCGGTTAATTGTGAATTCAGTAGTGTACGCATTACCAAGGAGCAAAAAATATTTGTCGCCAGGCGGAATCGAACCCGCGAACCTTTCAATAAAAATCCGCTGTCTTACCGCTGAGCGAAACACGGCTTTCTAAACAGACTCTCTCAGGGGCAGTTGATAAGGTGCATATGATGATAGATCCGTGTCAAAATTCCTTTTTTTCCCTAAACGCTTAACTATCTGGAGTTCCCACTTGGTTGGCCGCGGTGGCCGAGGGGACTGAGGCGCTCCAGTCACGGTCTGCACGGCCACTACGGTCGGGGTTTCGAATCCCCCCGCGGTCATGGATATTTGTGCCGTCCTTAGTATTAGCTAGTTCATAAGTAGTTTGTAAGTTTAGGGACTGATGACCCCGTAGTTAAGTCCCATAAGCTATACAAACATTTGAACATTTGTTCCCACTTGGGGCACTTTCGTGTCTAACCACGCCCTACATGTACCATAAATTTAGACAAAATTCGGCGATGACGAGTAGGCGTCCTCTCCTTGTCAGAGCGGGTGTCTTCACTTTTTAATATGGTTAAAGGCGTTTACTTTTGTGTGATTGGACTGGGGCTACGAGATCGCTATCAATTTAGGTGTTCAGGACAATCAACAGATTGTCTTGAAGATAAATATGTGTGCAACATTTATCCTGCACATCTTCACTCGTGAAGTCAACTAACAATAAGTGGACGCATGGCGCAACTTGGTTGAAATGCAAAAAGTGTTCGTTCTTTTCTGGACGAAATTATCACGCGTGACAACACTTAGTGTTTCCTCAAAGTGCGCATTTTTATCGAAAGAAAAGGCAATGCTTCGATCACTTAATAAACAGTGTAGCCCGTGTGACAGACTAACTCAAGGGCGTTGCTGACACTTTCGCCAGCTTTATACGGTTGTATGAGCGTAATTTGCGTTGGAGTTAACCGAGGGAAGCGGGTGGGGGATGTTAGAGAGTGTAGTAGAACACCTGAAGCATTAAAACGGATTCATACTTTTTATTTATCTACTCTCGAAACTTTATGGAATAACGGGGCACTACTGAAATATCGTGACGAGGTTATGGGAGTCTTCGGAACGAAACGTCACAGAAAGCTTTCCAGTCTTCTTGATGCAGTCGTGTCGTTCAAATATCTAGGCGTAACATTGCATAGCGATATAAAACGGAACGAACATGTAAAGACAGTTTAAGGCGGACAGCAGACTTCGGTTTATTGGGAGAATTCTGGGATGACGTACTACATCTATAATGAAGACTCTTGTACGATCATGTCTTGAGTATTACTCAAGTGTTTGGGACCCGCAGAAGATCATTTAAAGGAAGACATAGAAGCAGTTCAGAGGCGAGCAGCTAGGTGCTTTACTGGTAGGTTCGACCAATGCGCGAGTGTCACATAAATGCTAAGGGAACTCAAATGGGGATTGCTGGAGGAAAGACGATGTTCTTTCTGAGAAAGTGCTGAGGAAATTTATAGGGCCGGAATGTGAAACTGAATGTAGAATGATCTTGCTGCCACCTACTTACATTTCGTGCAATGATCACAAAGACTAGATAATAGTAATTAGGGCTCGTAAGGAGGCATATAGACATGGTTTTCTTCGTTCTATTGTTTTATTTGGGAGTGGAATATGAAAGGAAATGCCCTGTAGTGGTACAGTGTACCCTCCACCAGGGATCTTACTGTCGATTGGCAGGTATGTACATTGCGAGGGTGAAGGTCGAGGTGAGAGTTTAAAATAGGGAAAGATTAATTTTTGAAACTCACAACCACCAGCTGCGAACCAAATTCCTAAACATGCAAAAACACTGGAACTGTTATTGCGACTGTTTGACTCGTTTTCTAGAGGATGATATCACACGTTCGCAGCTTTCCTTCCTGCATATGATTAACAAAACAAATTCATAATAAGTTCAAGTTCATGAGAGAAAAGGGTGTACTAACTACTATTTTTGAAAACACGTGAAAGTTCACTTTATGTTGTTTATTTCACAATACTTGAACCCTGTGGCTGATACGTCTGTACGTCGGCACATTTATCAAATAAAGTTATAGCTCGAGAGCCCCCAGACAAAATGAATATTTGTCGCGAATTGATTTCACACCACGCGGCTGTCTCAAACACTGTTTATGTTCATGCCTATGCGACGACACGTGTTACATTAACAAATCACAGTCACTTTAATTTAATGCGATGCACACCTTGTTGCACCGGCTAATTATTCACAAACACACAGTAGCACTTGATTTAACTTGGTACAGTCTACGACGAGCAACCACACGTGCCGATTGCCACACACAAAACTCAAGTCACCACCTCGAGATCCACATGCCGACTGAGGCAGAGCTACGCCGCCCGGCCAGCTCACCACGTGCTCTGGAGTCCCCACTTCCTGCCCTTGCGCGCGCGCGCGCGTGCCAAAAGCTCAACTGCCGGGGTTTTTTCCCCTACGTCATCAACTTCCCCATGTAAGCTGTTGTAACCAATTTGCCAACGTACAGCGCTCAGCCAATACATTTCTAAAACTTTACTTAAAATCAAAATAATTACACTACACATTAAACAAATATTTTCTTACGTTTTTATATTAATATAAACATCCTTTGTACTGTTTATCATAATTGTGCAATTTCTTATACCACAGATAAGTGATTTAACTGAATACTTCAAGATAAAATACAAAAGATTAATTGAAAATAAAATGATAAATAGTTAATATATTATTTTTATAAACAAACATTGCCATGCTAGTTGTGTAACTGTCTTGTCTTCGTTGGTAATTTATTACTTTTCATTGTCAATTAAATATATTACGTTAGATGTGACTATATCAGCGAATGTATTGTTTATTTATCAACAGGCTATTTTGTAATGAGGGCCTTAAAGGTTCCTAACTGCATCGTATTACTTCAAATGCCAGTAGTATTACAATATTTGTGCACTGCACTGTGCCTGGCACTCGCCATTGTCCCTCTCTCCCCTCACCGGAAACGAACTGTAAAATCCTAAGTTGGAACAAGCCACCAACATCGGCCTGCTCGCTGGCCTCCCGTCAGCTACAAGCACACAGCAAATCTCAACGTGGAGAATTTCTACCTATGGCCTAACTATAAATGTTGTCACCCAACTGTGTACATACATTGCTACCTTAATAAGATTAAAGTTGTGTAACATTTAGTGCATTGGCATGGTCAATGTTTGCAGTGAACTTCATACTATTTAATTATCAAATGCTATTAATTACGAGTATTTCTATTGGGCGGTAATCTCACAACATAGATGTAATCTATAATGATAAAGCCATTAGAGAAACAGTGAATACGCTATAAATGGGAATATTAAGAAAGCTAGGGAGATCTTTCTGTTTACTAAAATTGGGGAGAGACATTTCAGAGTACTTAGCAGATCAACACGAATGTTTCGTATCTAGCTCTGGCGGTGTTTAGTATCAGCCGAAAAAGTACAAGACACTGGTACAATACGTTTTGCACGCGAGTAAAATAAAGAGGGATTGGAATGATCCACCATGGTTCATCATGCGGGCTATAAAACTGCTACGAAAGCAAAGAAAACTTATATATAAAAAATGGGGTCAAAGTTTTCCAGCTAAGCGATAATTATACAGTGAAACATTGGCGTCAGGAGAGCAGAAATGTTGGTGTTATGTTAAATCGGTAACGGGACCGAAATTATATGGCATACCAGTAATGACAAAACTGAACTTTTAAAAACCGAAAAATGTGGTGTCTACGACCACAGAGGTAAGGCTCAGAAAACAATATGCGCAGCGGACGCGCCCAGGAAATAGGGGGAAACACAAACATTAAAATTTATGGCCATGTCGAAAGTACTCCCAAAGGGTACAACGAAACTGGTAAACTTGAATAAAGAAAGGGGGAGACAATTTGTCTGCGAAACAAATTTAAAAAATTGACTTACCTCGTATATTCTTATTCGAAACAGGAAACTGGGAACAGGAACATTAAGCAGCTCGCAACATGCAGGTTAGGTGGGTAGTAATTACGTTAAACAATAATAATAAATGAAGGAAATGAAAGGAAGGGAAAACTAACTACCAAATGAGAACGCAGAAAACGAAATTAAGATAAGAAATTATGTATTCTTAAAATACGAAGAAAAAAATTATTAGAGAAAATTACATTAACATCATGCATTACAATAATGTCGTGCTGCAAAACTTACTTAACGGCTGCCTTCTCCAACAGCTTCCTCGCGCTACCTCACAACCGGCAACTCTTGGCAACTAACTCGCAACTCTGCTCGCAACTAACTGCTCTATAGCAGCCAGACAGCTTACTCTACAATCTAACTTACAAAGATTATTGGGCCTCATAAAATATACAACTGTGTCCAGTTCACAAAACTAAATATTACAGAAAACCAACTATGTCGGGACCATAGGGACCTTACAGAATGAACATGGTTTACAAAAGCAACGATCATGTGTGCCGCACCGGTGATATTCATTCACGAGATCTAGAGTGCAGTAGATACCTGGTGAATGATGACCTTCTAGTTGAGCCCCCTATGAAACAACGACAACAGTAGCTACCCCACCCCCACGACAGCCTGCTCGATGCAGTGTTTTTTCACTTTCGGAAGGTGATCGGTATAGTTCCGCACCGTTACCTCATGAAGAAAGTGCGAGCATGTGAAAAATGCCATTGTCCGTGCAGAGGTCTGCAGACGAGAAATTGATTTCTGGCTTGCCACAGGGGAGTATTATAGGACCGTTTCTTTTCACAGTATATACAAATTATCTTGTAGACAAAATAGGAAGTTCAATAGGGCTTCTCGCAGACGACACTGTAGTACATTGAGAAGTACACCGGCAAACACTGGCAAACGGTTTCGAAATGCAGGAGGATCTGCAGCCTACCTAAGCACGATGGCCGGAATGGCAATTGATCCTCAGCATAAATGAAAAGTGATGCGTTAACATACAAAGAAATATCCTTTGATCTACAGGGTGAGTCATAAATGAGGAGAAATATTTCGTGCAAATTATCACACACTGAGGTATAAACATAAATTCGTTTTCCGCATGTTCCTATGTCAATAACTGACAGTGCAATTGAATGGTAAAAAACTGGAAATATGAAGTGATCTTTTGGGTGTTACTGCTCGCCGACATAGGCAAAAGGGGACAGATCGGCAACGTGGTTGTTGTAGGTAGTCTAGCCGCTCACGAGAAGGCGAGACGTGCGGCGTCAAGCGACGGTCTGCGTGACACTGCGAGCAATGTCTGCGCTCACATCTACCTCGTACCGTTTTCGCTGGCCGGTATTATATATCGTGGCTATTAGGAATAAGCAAAGGAAATTTTGCTGTTTCCGATGTCCCCTTGGCCAATGTCGGTGCACAGTAATACCCAAAAGACGACTTCATATTTCCAGATTTTTACCATTCAACTGCATTATCATTTATTGACAAAGGAACATGCACAGCCGGCCGCGGTGGCCGAGGAGATTGAGGCGCTCCAGTCACGGTCTGCACGGCCACTACGGTTGGGGGTTCGAATCCCCCCTCGGGCATGAATATTTGTGCCGTCTTTAGTATAAGGTAGTTGAAACGTAGTTTGTTAGTTTAGGGACTGATGATCCCGTAGTTAAGTCCCATAAACTTAACAAACATTTGAACATGCACAAAACAAATTTATGTTTGTATCTCAGTGTGTGACAAATGTTCAAATGTTTGTTAAGCTTATAGGACTTAACTACGGGGTCATCAGTCCCTAAACTTACAAACTACTTATCAACTACCTTATACTAAGGACGGCACAAATATCCATGCCCGAGGGGGGATTCGAACCCCCGACCGTAGTGGCCGTGCAGACCGTGACTGGAGCGCCTCAGTCTCCTCGGCCACCGCGGCCGGCCAGTGTGTGACAATTTGCACGAAATATTTTTCCTCATTTATGACTCACCCTCTCAGCCTGTATAATTACTGAAAACAGGACAAACGCTGGAAGCAGTTGCATCCATAAAATGTCGGAGTAGACATAAGAAGAGATATGCAATGGTACGACCACATACATATAATCGTGGGCAAGGTCGTTGCCAAAGAGATTCATTGGAGGAATCCGTCAAGAAAGGAAGTAGGTCACTTAATACTCGTTCGGCCGTTGCTTGAGTATTCCTCACAACAGTGGGATATGTGCCAGGTAGAGTTGATAGAAGACATACACAAGATCAACCGTCACTGAGATTATTAGAAATCTCCAGTGGCAGACGCTGCAAGAGAGGCGCAGTGTATCGCGGTACGGGCTCCCGTCAAAGTTCCGAGGACATACGTTTTTCGAGAACCAACGTACGTACATCTCCCGAGAAAACAACAAGGATAAGATTAGACGAATTTGAGCACACACAAATACCGCCAAAAGAATATTCGCCACCCATATGCGACTGTAATAGGAAGAGGACGTGACAAAGATACACAAAGTACTCTCCGCCATACGCTGTGTGTGTGTGTGTGTGGGGGGGGGGGGGGGCTTAAGGGGGGACGCACACGAAAAACAAGTACAAATATGACCTGTCAAAAAATCCACCATTTTTGAGTTGTATAAATGAATTTATGTACAATGGTTGATGGTAGTACAAAGCACCCACTGAAACTGTTTTGTAATTTTAATTGAAATTTTTAATTTTTTTGATAGTTATTAAGTTTATGAACCGATGATTCACAAAGGTACCATTTACTAAAAAAAGTTTCTACGAAATTGTGTTGAATTTTTTGCAGTATAATATCAACTATCATATAAAGAAACCCACAGAATAATTTCAATTTGTTGATATTTAACGAAGTTTTAGGTTTAATTATTTTTTAATTGAAAAACTACACATAGAAATTCTACTTTCTTTATTCTCTATCCTGACATGCATGAATGATATTAAATATTCACCCTGCACATACATGTTTCTTATATAATGCAAAAGACAAGCCAAAAATCACAGTAAAATTTTTTCTTGTTTTGGATAAGAGTGTACATGAATAATGAAAAAGGTTGTTTTGAGAAAATGCATTTTAAATTTAAACATGCTTTTTCGTTCCCATTCCCACCTTCAAAAGCCTCCATATTTGTAATAAAATGTCCTCATTTCCTACAAAACTTCTCTTCTGGCTTCTTCTTTTCTGTCCTGTTTGTTCTGCAAAGTCTTCAATGGATTTAATGGCTGCAACTAAATGTTGAGGTAATCCCCATCAAGATGTCGCGAGTTAAAACTCCGGGCTAGAAGCCCATTCTCTATAAGACTCTTATCCTCTCTTAGCTGCCACCATTAAAGACAATAACTCCATCATAAACTGCAATATTAACTACCTTGGACGAGAAAAATGTAGTTTCGGGGCAATGTTTTCAGATGATAGCCTTCAGAGACTAATTAGGATTCTGCATTTTGCCATGAACACATTTCTTGGGAGAGATGTTATTCCACAGTCTTCTTGATGTAGTATACAGACATTCCCTTGATTATGTTGCACAACATTGAACAGAAAACGCCACATAAACAGATAATACGAAAGAATTAAGAACAAGGAAGAAGGCGTGGCCCTGTGCAAGCTATTACATATTACTATTTTTGAAACATTTATAAGCGGACTTGGAACGTAATATTTCGTAATTTAAATTTCAATACTATGTTGAAAATTTACACAAAATTTCGTGTACGTCCCCCTTAAGTATGGATGATGTAGATGGATGGTGCGGAACCTTATGTAACGATACACTAAAATTTTTATTTTTTTGTTTATCTTTGATCAGCGATGCTTATCGCCTCCGGTTCCCTCTGACTCGCAATGCAACTAATTTAATTTCGCTCGTCATTTTTTACTTCCGAACAAGCGAGAAGACGGAACCGAGATAGTGGTTTTACTCACGCTCTTGCCTGTAACCGATGTGTCATGACGTCTTTCATACCTGTATTCACTCATGTAAGTAAGAATAATGCAAGCTGTTGCTGAAAATATTTAAATTTAAAAGCATTCCATCTCCTTTGTTTTCATTTAAATCAAACTCCTCCACGTCAAATATTTAATTTCTTAATGTTTTCAGCTCCTCAACGTTCGTAATAGTTTAATGTTCAGAAGCCATTACAATCGCTTCGCATTGTCTGCAAAATTTCAATCAATCAATCATCCTTATACAATACTTTGCTTGATTTTAGAACCTTCAGTTTTCTTTTTTTTTAATTTCACGAAGTCCGATCATTTTTTTATTATTATTCTATCATTACCAGTAACTTCATGTTCCACCCACGGTCACACAACAATGAAAAGCGAAGTGAACAGTCTGAACATTTATGTACGGATAGTATCTCGAACGTTCACGTATTAAATAAGTAAAAGTTATCATTTCCAGCTTCTACAATACGAAGCTCAGGATCCAGCTAGATGCTTTCCGTAAGTCTTATAACGTGCTGTTGCTTGTATGGTGCCCGACTTTAATTCGCAACCCGCGGTTTATTTGCTTTAGTGTTCATTTTGTGCCGTGCTTTGAAATAATTTAAATTAAAAAATTCGGTACCATCAACTCCTTGTCCAAAATATAATCGCGGAATCTACTTTAACAATTATGGCATCATACGGAACAAGGGCAACGTTATACTCTGCGCCCTTTTTTGCGCGTACGAGGTATAAGCTCGTCTCCGTGGTGTACGAGTGCCAAATGTGCAGTTCCCCTTATCCCGTCGGACAGCGGTGCAAGAGGCAGATAGCGCACAGGCAGATAACGCGATGCTCCTCTGCCAGCAGCGTCGACTGCCACACACCGGTCCGCTGTGTTCGTCCTGTCTCGCTCTTCCCGCAGCAACTTCCGTGTGTTCGTGCGTGCGTCTGACGCGTTTACTCCAGAGAAGATGAAGGCACTTCTTTTACATGCCACAGTAAAAGATAGCGTGAAGTTTGTCGCGGCAGGCAGTGTGCGCGTCTCTGTCGAATTACCTTCCGCTGAGTTCGCTGCTCGTCCGTTGCGTTCGCGAGTTGTCCTGCGATTTGAGCGGCGCCGGCTACACAACCGTTTACGGCGTCTCGCGGGCCCATAACCAGGCCACACAAGCCTCAAGCATCTCCGTAGACACCGTCACAATAGGGTGCCTTTGCCCAGGTGAGTCTCAAAGTTTTCTCCTATTTTCCACTCCACCCACACTGGTACTTCTGACATTGTAGCAATACTATCCTCTAAATAGAAACGATGTCGAGCTGCAAGAGTAATGCATTGTTTGTGCTGTGAAATTCTGCAATTCTACAACTTCAGTGGCAATTGCTAGAATGCAGAATGAAAGGAGGCGAGGTACTGGCGGAAGTAAAGTTTGTGAGGCGATTCGTGTCGGGATAGCACAGTTGGTAGTGCGCTTGCCCGCGAAAGGCAAAGGTCCCAGGTTCGAGTCCCGGTTCCGGCACACAATTTTAATCTGCCAGGAAGTTTCAATTGCTAGAATATTTATGATATACATGTGGCGTCTATTCCGAAAGAACAGACGTCACTTCTGATCCCGCAGTTATGGTTTTCATATTCACAGAATATATGACTGCAACTGCGAATAGGCAAAGCTGAAAATGTGAGCCCAGCCGGGATTCAAACCCAGGTCTCCTGCTTCCTAGGCAGGTGCGCTGACTCCTACGTCACTGGGGACACAGTGATCACCGCATCTGCAAGGAATACCTAACCACGCCTCCCGTTAGACACATTTTACACATATTCAGATTTGCCTATTCGCAGTTGAAGTCATATATTGTGTGAATATGAAAACAATAACAACTGCAGGATCAGAAGTGACATATATATGTATATATAATATGCCAGTGACATGCAATGCTCCTTCCTTTAGTGGGGAGTGGTGGGCAACTTTAAAATCCCTACTCTTACGGGAATTAGTTCATGGTAACTACGAGTTTGAGTACAGTGGGCAGGGTAAAGCTGCAAATTTGTGTCTGAAGGGAGGCGTGCTTAGGTAGTCCTTGCAGGTGGGGTGATCACTGTGTCCCCAGCTGTGTAGGGATCAGCGCAACTACCTAGAAATCAGGAGACCCGGGTTCGAATCCCGGCTGGGTACAGATTTTCAGCTTCGCCTATTCGCAGCTGAAGTCATATATTCTGTGAATATGAGAATATTTATTGTAATTTTAGTGAAATAAAGTGAATTTGCCTTCAGTTACAAATTGTGTTTTATGTTCCACAACGCATTTCGAGCCCTGAGGGCTCATCATCAGATGCCTCTATGATTTATTATATGTGTTTAAAGGTTGTAATAATATGGAAAATTTTAAAAAGACATTTAACAATTGACTGACATATTAAAAAGTGGTGCTCCAATAAGTCTGGTGCAGTAAGATGATTGGAGTACATTTGTATGTATAAATAATCGCCAACACAAAAACTTATCATCTTGAGACAACACTGTGGAATAACAACTACTCAGACTTAGAGCTATCAGATGTTTCACTTCATATTACTAAGAGTCTCTATACATATCAAGGATGTTTAATTTTATATGTGTAAAGAGACGAGTTCATTGTATATATAGTGTTACACACACAAGAAGCCCGTCCCAAAAATTATGAGTCACAGAGTGCTACTGAATCACTTAGACAATTAGCTGCAGTCTGTTACTCGTAACGTGTGCGTTTTTTTACTGTAGCCATGTAAAATTAGTCAATCACATACTACCGTTGCATTAAGAACTAGTTTATGAAAAGATCAGTAACACAATAGTGACGTTTACTGCACCGGGTACATCATGGAAGGACTATACAGCTGACTAGATATGAGTGGTTTGTTGCTAGTAGTGCATAATAATTTTAAGGAATTTCTTAAAAATATTTTTCTCAGTATATACTTACTATAGTTTTTATAGTTTGGAATAGAAAATCCTGCACTAAAGGGGTAACTGTATGTATAAGATGATGCACTGAAATATCTGTTTCTTGCTTGTGACAATCACAAATTTTTGTTACATTTCCTTCCTATTTCTTCTGTTACTTTCCAACTGTTTAATGAAGATTTCGATTAGACGACGAAGGAAAAAGCTAATGGTTTAACGATCCGTTGATAACATATATCCATTAGCGCAATATAGGTGTTTCCGGAATAATATACTGATACCGTGGACTTCTGCTTACACGGGATGTGTATTCAGCCAGCAATCAACTACTACAGTTGTAGCGAAATTAAATAAATAAATAAATAAATAAATAAAACGTTTGAGGGGGGGGCAGAGCATTTACGACCTGCCGCAGTCCATCATCCGTTTAAATGATGCGTAAAATAAAATTTCACATTTACGTAGAAACAGATTTATATCTGGATCCCCAAGAAATGAAATTACTGACATCCAGGATGAACTAAATCATGATACGGTGTTGAGTGCACCAGAAAGCGCTTGTAACATGTTGTGCGGGTTTGCCTACGTCGTAGGCGCTGCTGCTGCGACTGCTGCTAAGGAACTGGTTGAAAAGTATGAGGCATGGTTTACTTAGGAGCCGATCTCATGTATTGTCAGTTGACTTTTCATGTACAGTACTACAAGCGTGCGTGAATTTCGAACATGACCAGTACGAAGTTTAACGTGTTCTATACTCTGAGGTGACAAAAAGACAAAGAGGGCGCTAGTGTCACCTATACAAGGTATAAAAGGACAGAGGACTGACAGAATTGTTATTGGTACTCCGATGATTCACGTGGAAAAGTTTCTGGTGTGATTGTGGCTGCATGACGAAAAAAAAAAAAAAAAACAAACAGAATTGGAACGTGGGTTGGTAGATGTTAAGGAATTCGGTATTCCAAGCTCCACGGTGTCAAAACTGTGCGGAGAAATAAAATCTGACAGTAGCTTCCACTATGACGAGTGAGTTGCAACGGTCGCCTCGTGCCCTCCACATTCCCATGTTAGTTCAAATGTTCAAATGTTTGTAAAGCTTATGGGACTGTAACTACGGGTTCATCAGTCCCTAAACTTACAAACTACTTATGAAGTACTTACGAACTAGGACGGCACAAATATCCATGCCCGAGGGGGGATTCGAACCCCCGACCGTAGTGGCCGTGCAGACCGTGACTGAAGCGCCTCAGTCCCTTCGGCCACCGCGGCCGGCTCTCATGTTAGTCATGACGATGTACGCAAAACGAGGAAACAAGGCAATAAGCTGCATCCTGTGTTATTGTTCAACTATACTTCTAGAGAGCTTTGCCAAGAAAATTATCAACAATGGGAGTCGTGCTAATAGTTAGTGATACTCCTTAAGGTCGTAATACAGAGTGGTTAGCTGTACTGCGGCAAACAGCAATTTCCTGACTTTTCTATATGATTCTATACCACTGAAGGGACAGAATGTTTGCTCTCCTTGGTCTACTCAGATAATAAAAGACATTGAGTTTGGCTCTTTGAAAACTTTTAATCTCATATTTACAAGAGTGAGAAGCTGCTGACTGAACTTCCGTGCTGTGTGCTGTAGGATTTTACGCTGTAAATACTCCGATATTGTGACATAGCATGAAAATTTTGCTGTTAATCTATATCAATTTCTCTTTTAATCGTGTTCCGGAAGATTTTATATTTAACGGTATGGTAAAATATATCAACAATTTTGTATATCGTAAACTATATGCTATATAGTATATTCCACTTTTGTAAGCTGTCGAAAAGTTTCCGTAAAAAGATATTTCAGAACTCCACATCGCAAGTAAATAACGTTAAGTGATGGATTATCCTGCAATCTTCGGACCTCAACAAAAATAAATAAATAAATGAAAAAAGTCTCTGCTTGGGAAATGAGACAAAGAGACAAAGTCTGGCCGGCCGCGGTAGCCGAGGGGCCTATGGCGCTCCAGTCACGGTCTGCACGGCCACTACGGTCCTGGGTTCGAATACCCCCTCGGACATGGATATTTGTGTCGTCCTTAATATTAGTTAGTTCATAAGTAGTTTGTAAGTTTAGAGACTGATGACCACGTAATTAAGTCCCATAAGCTATACAAATATTTGAAACATTTTTTTAAGACAAAATCTGCATCAAACATGACGCGGATCTTAGTAAAATAATAGCAGATATCACTGAGGTAAACATAAACAATTATTTATACGACAGGTGTCAAATAAACGAATGATGTAAGTATATAACATAACTAAAAAAAGCAACAAGGAAACAAGTGCACATCCATCTATAAAGTTCGTATTTTAATTAATATATCGCTACGCCAGTATGTTAGCCAAAACATATAATGTAAAGGAACGTTAGTAGGTCTAGTATATGTTTGTTGAAAACTCAATTTGAGAACGTTAAATGCAGTGGCATGTGTTGTAGATCTGTATTTAGAGAATAAACAGTAGAGAGAATAAATTTTAGAAGTTTTAGCCTTACATAACATCTGCGGCTACATGAATTTTCTGATCATTTATAAATAAGCCAGTATGTTTCCTATGTGGCACATACATGGAAACCACATACCTTTATCTCCTGAAACAAATGAAAAGAGATCAGAAATGTAAGTAAATCACGAAAGTAACTACTTTCTTGCAATAAAAGATTAAAAAATTTATCTTGAGCCATGTGATACCTCATTCAACTTGCATCTTGACGTGTACCCAGTCTTTTGTGTGACTAGCAAAACAAAGTGTAAACAATTGACTCTCTTAACGTCAGTGAATTGCATAACGAAAGTATGTTTCCAATTTACTACATATTCATGAAAAACATGACACTTTGCCTCCAAGCACGCTGGGTACTGTCACATCAGTGGTATGACTGCTGCGGTGCACTGGTAATGATACACCGCAATTAATTTTTATTTCCGTGGGTTGGTTCTATGAATGACAACTTCAGATTTCTACTGCTCGTAGCATTCTGCGTAATAAGGGTCCAAGTCGTCGCCCCTGAATTGCATTTCGTTTCGCTACACCTCCTCTCGATAGCGCACTCCTGTGTCATCCAACATTCCCACGTAATCTGTCCATCACGTGGAACCGGCGGCATAAACCGGCACTGATATACCTTTGTCGATGAATTTTGATAATTTGTCTTCAAATGTCTACGAATAAATTAGCATTACATTTCGACAGGTAAATCCTTAAAGTTGATGCCGTGTCCAAATTGTCTGGTCGCGTGCCAATAATGGAAGTTCGCCATTCCTCGCCTAGTAGGACGTGCACCATTCAACCAGGCTAACCAGTTATGCGTGCTCGCCTAAGTCCACAAGGAAAACAGCAACATTATAACGGAAACGCGCGAGTACACACACTTACACAAGTAGCAAAGGGATAAACGTGAAGAAAAACAAAGAAGTTAACAGTGGATAAAATGGTTAACTAATGGAGGTGAAACATATTAGCACACCAGAAAATTTAAGAAAACGTATATGTCAATGTGAACACGGATGAGGTGAACACACACAAATTTATTGTCCACCGTTATTTGATAGAAATGCGTAAAACGAAGTATGAAAAAAAATTAATAAATAATTAAATAGAAAATACTTGTATTAGGCTGAAAAATATCAATATCACCAATTCAGATGTAAGCGTATTATCAGCTGATATCAGTCATCACTTAATTCAGAAAGTATCATTCTTGTAAAAAACACAGCTAGCTAGCAGGCTTTATTCCATGGTGGAATTTGTGCTCCACGACTGTATTTGACTTGTGGAATATTTTTTTTTAGCAATCAGTCGTAAAAATATATTCGCGAAAGATAACAAAATGCTCTTATTTCTAGGAGCTATTCAAATATCAGTTGAGTTCAGCTACTTGAAACTGAAACCAACACTTTACTGGACGACCGATATTTACATCTAAACTTCTCACTTTTCACATACGAGTTTCTTTCATACAAATATTGTACACAAGTATTTTTATGTATACAATATGCATGTACATTACTTTTAGCACTAGACTACAGCATCTGTTACATGTTTTAATGCAAACCCTAAAAGACAATCATGTTTTATAATATAATCGCTCTAAGCCAGTTTTGGGATAGACGTTGGCTAGCACTATCTGACGACTGTACTTACTACTACAACTACTTTTAAAATTGATGTAATTTGATTTTATAATTTTGACTGTGAACAAAACTATTAACGGGTCATCAATTTTATTAAAAAAATATTCTAAGATTCACAACTTGTGCGTCCAATTTTTAAGTATTGTTGCGCATTGTGGGATCCCCACCAAGTGGAATTGGCACACGATTTAGAGAAAATACAGATAAGGGCAGCTGGTTTTGAAATAAAATATATAACATAACTAAAATGTAATGCTTAAGGGACTTAACTGCGGGGTCATAAGTCCCTAAACTTACAAACTACTTATGAACTAAATGCAAACATAGGCTTCCGCGGCTGTTGTCACTATCAATAAAACTCTTCCGAGTATGAGACTGCGTCGTCATTTTATAAACTCTACCGACGTTTCGGCCGCTGTTGCGACGGCCTTCATCAGTGTCTGTGTCTGACTGATGAATGTGCGATAGCGTAGGGTGTATATAGCAGCAGATGAGGGACAGGAAGGGGACCGTTCGTTTTCCTTTATTGGTGGTTACATTACTGCACGCCATTTGTGGAAAGGGGCTGTGATGATGGCCTGCAATAATGTAACCACCAATAAAGGAAAACCAACGTCTCCCTTCCTCTCTCTCATCTGTTACTATATACGCACCAAGCTATCGCACATTCAGCAGTCAGACACAGACCCTGATGAAGCCTGCATGCAACAGCGGCCGAAACGTCGGTAGAGTTTATAAAATAACGACGCAGTCTCATACTCGGAAGAGTTTTATTGATAATACTACCTTACACTAAAGACGACACAAACATCCATGCACGAGAGGGGATTCGAACTCCCGACGGCAGACTGCCGCGCGCACCACAACACGGCGCTCCAGCACGCGCGGCTAATCTGCCGCGGCAGCTACTTTTGTATTATCGCGATATAGGAGAGAAAGTGTCATGGAAATGATGCAGGAGTTGGGGTGGAAATCATTAAAAGAAAGGCGTTATTGCCGGCCGCGGTGGCCGAGGGGACTGAGGCGCTCCAGTCACGGTCTGCACGGCCACTACGGTCGGGGATTCGAGTCCCCCCTTGGGCATGGATATTTGTGCCGTCCTAAGTAGTAGTTAGTTCGTAAGTAGTTTGTAAGTTTAGGGACTGATGACTCCGTAGGTAAGTCCCATAAGCTATACAAACATTTGATTTTGAAAGGCATTATTCGTTGCGACGAATTTCTTTCACAAACTATCTCTTCCGAATGCGAACAGATTTTGATAGCACACACCTACGTAGGAAGATATGATCATGAAATAAAATAAATCAGATCGAAAACGGAAGGATTTAGGCCTTCCTTTTTCTGCGAGCTAGTAGAGAATAGAACAGCAGAAAATCATCATAAAAGCGGTTCGATGAACAAAAAATGTTTGTAAATCTATCGGACCAAACTGCGTGGTCATCATTCCGTGGCTTACAAACTAAACTAACCTATGGACAAACACACACACCCATGCCCCAGGGACGACTCGAATCTCCACGGCGAGCAACCGCATGCTCCGCAGCGAGACGCTTTAGACCGCTCGGCTACTCCACAGTGGCGTTCGATGAACCCTCTGCCAACCACTTCAATGTGACTTGCATAGTATTTACGTAGATGTAGAATAGCGATCTTCATTATTAACAAGTTGTATGAAAATGCATATATATGTTTGAGAAATAACTACACGGCTTGTTTTCAAATATTTCATTTTTATTTATCCATTACGCGAAAAGATGACACTTCAAACGCAGAGCGAAGAAATCCGAAGTTTCGAAACCGCGACCCTTCGTTTCCAGTGGAACGCTTACTTCTGACCTTTCTGGCTGGACATGATGGTGAGGCAGAGCATTGGATTTGAGAAGGCCTATTACGTGCAGGACATTCGAACAAGAGGAGAGCACAGTGGGAGCTTCGGTAAGCTGATACAGAGCGGCCGATGCGGTAGATTGGCCGGTGCGATTAGTAGGCAACCGCTAAAATCGAGTCGGCAGTCGGACAGCGTGTGGCCTGAGGCTTGTTTCCAAACTGATCGTTTTAGATGTCTCGCAAAAATTTCAATTTTATTTATCCTTTACGCCAAAAGATGACACTTCAAACGCAGAGTGAAGGAATCGGATGTTTCGAAACCGCGACCCTTCGTTTCCAGTGGAACGCTTACTTCCGACCTATCTGACCGGATATGATGGTGAGGCAGAGTATGGGATTTGAGTAGGTCTATTACGTGCAGGACATTCCGAACACGAGGAGAGCACAGTGGGAGCTTCGGTAAGCTGATACAGAACGGCCCAGCCGATGAGGTAGATTGTCCGGTGTGATTAGTACGCAACCGCTAAAATCGAGTTGGCAGTCGGACAGCGTGTGGAGTGAGGCTTGTTTCCAAACTGATCGTTTTAGATGTCACGCAAAAATTTCATTTATCCATTACGCGAAAAGATAACAATTCAAACGTAGAGTGAAGAAATCCGAAGTTTCGAAACCGCGACCCTTCCCAGTGGAACGCTTACTTCCGACCTGTCTGGCCCGACATGATGGTGCGGCAGACAATGTGATTTGAGTAGGCCTATTACGTCCAGGACATTTCGAACACGAGGAGAGCACAGTGGGAGCTTCGGGAACCGGATACACAGTGGCGGCGCTAGACGAAAACTGGGCGTCTTTGTGAGGCCCCTTTCATTTTTCCAGTAAGAAGGAAACTGTGAAATAAAATGAGCTGAACTATACACCAATAATCACTATACTATAATTTTATTAGCATAATATACAAGTATTAATTGAATAAAAAATACAATAAACAAACAAATTAAAATATAGAAACATTTCGGCTTTTCGCCTCACAGATTTTTTTTTAATATCACATCTTAATTGATACTAGCTGCTATTTCGGCTTCAGTTGATAGTATTGAAAACGCAGATAGTCTTTCTTGGCGCATTGTGCTTCTCAAGTAAGTCTTAATCACTTTTAACTTTGTGAAGTTTCTCTCGGCCGAAGCTGTACTGACTGGAACTGTGAGCATGATTCTGATTGTTATATAAATATTAGGATATACTTCTAAACTGTTTTCTAAAATGCACTGAAGAAGTTGTTTTGCAAGTATTGAACTAAAAATTGCATAACTGCTGCACTCATACGGAAATAAATACGGACAACTAAAAAGCTGCCGGCCGGGAATGGCTCAAATGTTCAAATGTTCGTAAATCTATCGGACCAAACTGCGTGGTCATCAGTCCGTAGCGTACAAACTACTTAAACTAAGGTAAACTAACCTAAGGACAACACACACACACCCATGCCCCAGGGAGGACACGAACCTCCACGGCGAGCAACCGCGCGCTACGCAGCGAGACGCCTTAGACCTCTCGGCTACTTCATCGCGGCCCGGGAATGGCTGAGCACACTAAGGCGTCATATCACGGTGAGCGAGATCGCTCTCGTCGGGGGTCGAATCTCACCCTCGAGTACGGATGTTCGGTCTTGGGTTAAGCTAGTGTAAATTACATAACCTAGCAGTTGAAAAGCTCCGATAAACAACAAATATAAAAAAAAATATAAAAATTTAACAATGTTTTGCGAGGCCCCCACAGGCGCGAGGCCGTCGGCGGTTGCCGACGTCGCCGACGCCTAGCGCCGCCACTGCTGATACAGAACGCCCGATGCGGTAGATTGGCCGGTGCGATTAGTAGGCAACCGCTAAAATCGAGTCGGCGGTCGGACAGCGGTGTTGCGTGAGACTACAGCGCGGCCTCTTCACCGTCGGCACCTGGGCTCTAATAATACCGCAGCCGCTGCTGCTGCTGTTTCTGTCTTTCCGCCTCCCCCCCTTCCCCCTGCTTGTCGGCAGGCGGTTGCGAACACTCGCGCAATTCCAGCAGCGCCCCTGGCGGCGGGTCGCGGCACCACACTCCGCCGCCGCCTTCTCCTCGCACTGCTGCTAGCAGGTGTCTCTTTACAAAGTCGAAGCTCCGCGATACCGGCGCTGCGTTGCCATTGTCGAACGAGACTGCTTCTCATTTCGCGGCAGCCGAGCAGCGCAACAGGTACGCTGCTAGGGGTGGGGTGGGGAAAGTCGATAGGTGGTGGGTGAATGCTGCTCTGTTATTCATGCTCGCGCGTCCGCCGCCCCGCCAGCTCCCGTTTAGAGCGCGGGCGCGGGCGCGCACACACACACACACACACACACACACAGAGAGAGAGAGAGAGAGAGAGAGAGAGAGAGAGAGAGAGAGAGAGAGAGAGAGAGAGCGTAAGCGGAGTCTCGCATTGACCTGCTGTACAAAAAGAATACTGACAGAAACATAGAAAAATGAAAGGGAGAAATACCGAAACATGATATTACTTTGTCCTTCATCAGTGTTATTTAGCTCTGCAGCTATTGTTTAATATGGTAAAAAGACCCCAACCATCCACAAAATAACACTGTGCAACAGTGAAGAAACTTTTTCGCAAAAGTTTGTTCTCTATGTAATTTTTTCTCCTGATATTGAAAGTGAAACTCGAAACATCGTATCACTCGTGATTTTCGCACAAATCGTAAATTTCGACAGTATTCGTATCACATATTGAAGTGGAACGTTACGTATTTTTGTGTCGTGAAATCGAAAGTGAAACTCGAAACATTATCACACGTGATTTTGGAAGAAATCGTAAATTTCGCCATTATTCGTATCACATATTGAAGTGGAACGTTACGTGGCACACTAATCATTCTGGAGTAGAGTATGAGTTTAAAACAACAATGTTGAAATATGCACACAGTGAATAGATGCAGAGAATGTGGCACAGTGCACTCACGATCCCTGACCTTTGCGTGTTGTCTTGACCCTTTGAAGTCACAAATACTTTCAGATATAACAGGCATTGAAATTTGATTTTATTCTTCTTTACTGCGTTAATGGACCACATTACAATAAAAAAATAATTTTCAATTTTTATAAAAAAATATGCAGAGGTGTTTTTACTTTGAAACTACGATAACACAAGGAATTTTTCAATGTCTTCCATAGAGTACACAAATTTTCAAATTTTTAACATTTATTATTACACTAACATTACATTTTCTTATATATATAAACTGCATTCAACAAAAATTTTCCGTTTTCACAAAAATTCCTGAGTACATAGAGCACATATTTTTGTTTCTCACGCTGTTCCAAAAATCAGATCCTTTTATCATTTAGGCAAAATCCGACACAATCTCGTCCTGTGTGGCTTCTCTTTTGAACTACAATGTGGACATCGTTACTACATCTGCTACTATACGGGATACTCTGCGAATCACATTTAGTGTATGGCACAGGGTTCATCGAACCACCTTTACACTATTTGTCTACCATTCCATTCTCTTACAGCTCGCGGGAAGAAAGAACACCTGAATCTCTTCGTTCGAGCTCTGATTTCTCGTATTTTATTCTGATGATAATGTCTACCTATGTAAGTGGGAGTCAACAATATGTATTCGCATTCGGAGGAGAATATTGGCGATTGAAGTTTCGTAAGTAGCCCATGTCGTAGCGATAAGCGCCGTTGTTGTAATGATTCCCATCCCAGTTCCTGTATCATTTCCGTAGCACTGTCTACCCTGTATTGTGACAATAAGAAATGAGCTGCTCTTCTTTGGACTCTTTCGATGTCCCCCGTCAAACCCACCTGATATGGATCCGGTAGGCAAAGACGGTTCATTAAATTGTCTTTTCTCCATAGAGACTTTCATTCTAAAGGTGTTTTTAGGGCTTCAGGGTGGTTTCACAGTGAGTCGCCTATACCACAAGAGGATGCGGCACAGCAAGAGGTGGTTTCGCAGTGGAACCACTGTGACGCAAAGGATTAACTGTGACGGCGTGGCCCCTGCTTTTCCTCTTACAGGGTATTTGCCGCGCGGGAATTTCTGGGCGATCTGGGCGCCACCAGAGGTTCGGATCCTCCTTCGGCTGCCGGTGTGTGTATGTTGCCCTTGGTATCAGTCTAGGGACCGATGACCTCAGCGGTTTGGTTCCTTGCGATTACAAACCCTATAATATTGGGCATACCGTGTGCTTATATAGGCCTAATAGAAATCCCTGGATAACACAGGATGTACTGGACTTAATTGATGAGAGGAGAAAATTTAAAAAATGCATCAAGTGAAGCAGGCAAAAGGGAGTACAGACGTCTGAAAAATGCGATTGACAGGAAGTGCAGACTGGCTAAGCAGGAGTGGCTAGAGGACAAATGCAGACCCATAGATGAATGTATAACTAGGGGAGATTGATAACGCCTACAGGAAAATAAGAGATATTTGGAGACAAGAAAAGCAGCTGTATGAATATCAAGAACTCAGACGGAAAACCAGTACTGAAACGTGAAAGGAATATATAGAGGGCCTGGATAAAGGAAATAAACTTCAAGGTAGTATTCTGGAAATGGAAGATGAAATAGTAGGTATGATACTGCGAAGAGAATTTGACAGAGCACTAAAAGTAGATGATATTCCGTCTGAACTGCTGATATCGTTAGGAGAGCCAGTCATGAAGAAATTGTTCCACTTGGTGTGCAAGATGTATAAGACAGAGCAACCCCCCCCCCCCCCCCCCAACTTCAAGAATTCCAGTTCCAAAGAAAGCAAGTGCAGACAGATGTGAAAATTACAGATCTATCAGTTTAATAAGTCATAGTTGCAAAATACTAACACGAATTTATTACTGACGAATGGAAAAATTTTTGAAATCCAACCTTAGGGATGATCAGTTTGGATTTAGGAGAAATGTAGGAACACCGAGGGAGTACTCACATTATGACGTAGAAGATAGGCTAAGGAAAGGCAAACCTACGTTTTTAGCATTTTGTAGATTTGGAGAAAGCTTTTGACAGTGTCGAGTGGAATACATTCTTCAAAATTCTGAAGGTAGCAGGGGTAAAATATAGGGAGCGAAGAGTTATATTCAACCTATACAAAATCCAGACAGCGGTTATTAGAGTCGAAGGGCATGAAAGAGACGTAGAGGTTGGCAATTCAGTAAGACATGGTTGTAGCCTTTCCCCAATATTGTTCAATCTGTACATTAATCAGTGAAGGAATGCAAGGAAAAATTTGGAGAGGGAATTAAAGTTCAGGGAGAAGAAATAAAAACTTTGCGGTTTGTCGATGACGTAGTAATTCTGTCAGAGATCGCAAAGGATCTCGAAGAGCAACTGAATGTTATGGACAGTGACTTGGTATAAGATGAACATCAACAAGAGTAAAACGAGGATAATGGAATGTAGCGTCAAAACGTTAGGCGATGCTGAAGGATTTAGATTAGGCAATGAGACAATAATAGTAGTAGATGAGTTTTGTTATTGTAGCAAGATAACTTCTGATGGCCGTAGTAAAGAAGATATGAAATGCAGAATGGCTATGGGAAGAAAAGCGTTTGTGAAGAAGCGAAATTTGCTGACATCCAATATTAATTTAAATGTTAGGAAGTCCTTTCTGAAAGCATTTGTCTGGAGTGTAGCATTTGTCTGGAGTGTAGCACTTGTCTGGAGTGTAGCACTTGTCTGGAGTGTAGCACTTGTCTGGAGTGTAGCACTTGTCTGGAGTGTAGCACTTGTCTGGAGTGTAGCATTGTATGGAAATGAAACGTGGATGATAAAGAGCTCAGACAAAGATGATAGCTTTTGAAATGTGGTGCTACAAACGTATGATGATTAGATGGGTGATGACGTAGCTAATTTGGAGGTGCTTAACCGAATTGGGGAGAAAAGGAGTTCCTGGCATATCCTGACTAAGAGAAGGGATAGATTGGAAGTGTGTGGGGTTAAAATCGCAGAGGGAGACCGAGGGATGAATACAGAAAGCAGATTCAAAAGGATGTAGTTTGTCGAACTTATTCTCAGATGAAGAGGCTTGTATAGGACAGGGTAGCGTGGAGAGCTGCAACAAACCAATCTGCGGACTGAAGACCACAACAACAACAACAACAACAATAACAACCAATAGTAGCCCATCGACCGAACATTCAGAGTACCTTGGTATTGACGTTCCATTTTCTTGATATCCTGATGCAATTTATCACACATGTTTGGATGCCAAACACACTGAACATCCGAGCATTACGACTTTATTGAGTATGTTCTCAGTTGTCAGTATACTCCTTGGCGTTTTGAATAACCCATATAGAAGCAATCCAGGCTTCTAGTTCCACAGAATTCACTAAATGAAGGAAATATTCATCTACCATTAATTTTAGGATGTTGTGACAAGTGTACACACTGTCTTTCAGCTGAGTATCTGATACCTTGTTGCATAGATATTTGTAATATTTCCCACGTAGGTGTGATTTGACAAAATTCTTTAATTATTCTCAGTTTCAGTTGATGATTTGGAAAGGGTATGCCCTGGGGCATGGGTGTGTGTGTGTTGTCCTTAGGTTAGTTTACCTAGGTTTAAGTAGTTTGTAAGCTACGGACTGATGACCCCGAAGTTTGGTCCGATAGATTTACAAATATTTGAACATTTTTTAAAGGGTATTCAACCTCTTTCAACTAGAGGGCCATACCTATAGTACTCTTTTATGTCTTTAGCCTTGTGCAGACCTTACTACGGTGTGAGGTATGCACTCACATACCCAAGTAAACAACTATTACTATAATGATAGTTTTAGTGAATGTTTTAAAATTATAATGCATTTTCATTAATTCCAAATCTATGCGATGGGTTCAAAAATTCTAGGTGATCATATTCGATATCAGTTGTTAGAGATACGTAAAGAATTCCTACATTTTTCCAAATAAAATGTGACCTCGTAATTTGTTGCATAGAATAATCTCAACAAGGAAAATTATTTATATCTTAAATATTGTGATACGCAACAGTTGTTAACTTTAAACTTTTACTTTATTTTATGCACTACCCGAGTTTCTAGACATCTCATCATCAGGTTCATCTGGAAATTCTAATAAAATAAAATAGTGACGTCTATCATGTAATAAAATGGCAACCTGCATCTTTACTACAATTATTCAATGCAAAGGGAGTATAAGTACTTAGTGCGTGAAACTATTACACGTAGGAAAACTCACTATTTCAATCTATTCCTACATGTTACAGTTTCAAGAACACACAAAGTACGTATACTCCCTTTGCCGCGGTGGAGTTGCCGAGCGGTCTAAGGCGCCTCGCTGCAGAGCGAGCGGTTGCTCGCCGTCGGAGGTTACAGTCCTCTCTGTGGCATGGGTGTGTGTGTTTGTCCTTAGGTTAGTTTACCTAGGTTTAAGTAGTTTGTAAGCTACGGACATGATCACGCAGTTTGGTCCGATAGATTTACAAACATTTGAACATTTTTTATACTCCCTTTGTAATGAATGATTGTAGTAAAGATGTAGGAAAGCCATTTTATTACATCATAGGCGTTACTATTTTATTTGATTGTAATTTGCAGATGTACCTGATGATGAGGTATAGGTCTCGAATCTCAGATAGTGCATAAAATAAAAAAAAAAGGTTAAAATTAACAACTATTGCGAATCCAATTAATATGATGTAGATGGATTGTTGTGGATACCCTGGAGGAAGAAAAGAAAAATCTCTCTCTCTCTCTCTCTCTCTCTCTCTCTCTCTCTCTCTCTCTCTCTCTCTCTCTCTCTCTCTCTCAAAGAGTACATTATCGCTTGGATCAGTTTAAATTAGAGTGGCCAGCAGGTCATGAGACACTACCTCTCCTCATCCACTACTGGGATACTACCGTGTGCGACCAATGAACACAGTCATAGGGATAGACCTGGTTCGTGACGGAATGGGTAGAAAAACAGTTATTGTAAGTGAACGTTTCATTGACCAGACTGTGCATGGATATTGCAAGTTTTATTCTTTTAACAACGAAGAGAATGCCACTTATCGTGGATACGGAATAAAAAATCCACCATATAGTAACGGTAATCATTGGTAAATGATAAATTTTGGAATTAGTTATACCGTCAATTTGAAATAACAAAATATATGAAACGTAGGTGGCCGAGTTGGGTTAGAGTGCCTGAATCTGACAGGAGAAGATAGAACGAAACAGAAGATCTCAATACATAGTCAAGAACTACTGACATTTTTAATTTTGGAAGGTGATACAGAAGCCATTCAGAGATTTCCACGACAAGTAACATTCATTCAAATAAGTGATAGATAGACGAGCCACAGAAAAAACTTTGGAATATTATGGGTGGAATGATAAAAAGATAACATTAACAGCATATCCCAACGGATCGTCTACCAATACTTCAAAAATGTTCAAATGTTTGTAAAGCCTATGGGACTCAACTACGGGGTCATCAATCCCTAAACTTACAAACTACTTACTTATGAACTACTTACGAACTAGGACGCCACAAATATCCATGCCCGAGGGGGGATTCGAACCCCCGACCGGAGTGGCCGTGCAGACCGTGACTGAAGCGCCTCAGTCCCCTCGGCCACCGCGGCCGGCCCAATACTTCAAGCAAAGAAGGCAGCCCTTCTTTCCCACCTCTAAAGCGAAAAGAATATTTGAGTGAATTTAATTGAGATATTCCAGGAATACATTTAATTCTTACTACCATGTGGTTAAACAACAAAAGTTTCGTCCACAAATCTGAAAAACCCTCGCAAGTTTCAATGCCATTGACTCCAAGGCTCGTTTCTGAAAATCCTCGATGAATAAACTGAGAATGACGGGTGTCAAGGGACTTCCATTTTAATTCTGCTTGTTCATAGTATTGGTCATTAAATAAGATTTAGGAGGAAATCAAAACATGTCGAAAAAATTTTGTTAACTCAACACCAAACCTAGCCTCAATTAGCCCCAATGAATAAGACAGGAATGCCAGTAAAGAGAGAAACCACATCATACCTCTCTAAAATATGAGAGTCATTGAAATGCAATGCCTCCAGTCGACGTAGGAAATCTGCCGAATTCTTAATTGGATGTTCACATCGACCTACTAGAAGGTTCAATAAACCAGCAAGATGTCTGACTGCACGATATGTAGGAACCCCAATGGGAGACAATGGGCTTTTTATGGCCATTTTAAAGTCATGTAATTTTAGAAGGAATACTACAATAAGAAGACTCTTCAGAGTCTCCTGTGTCAAAGAACTTACCCTTGGGAGACTATTCATCTTTTTGTCAACGCTTTTTGTACGGTAAACACCGACCCTGTAATATGCAAGATCATAAAGTAAACGCAGCATCTTTTGAACGCAATCTTTCTTGTTCAACACAACCGTAACAACACAAGTCACCGGACAAATCTTTGAACTGCTTACAGAGGGAAATTGCCCTACACGCTTCCCTTTTAGCCTCCTCTGCAGCATCGAGAGGTAGTTTTAAACAGTCTGTTCAACAGAACTAATAAAATGAAAGATGGCTAAAAGCCTGGGAGCCGTTGCAGAATCAAACCCTTTCTCGAGCACGGATAAAGCTGTGTCGTCAAAAGTTGTTTCCGGGGATTAATACAAAACGTAGAGTTACATAGTTACATAATTAGTCTCCGAGCTAAGGAAACGTTTTCCGCCAAGTGCTGATCCCTTACAGACTGAAATTTCAGTAAGACTCTATCCAAGAAGCACCGCCTAGTCAAGCCCAAGAAAATTCCGAAAATTTGAAAGCAGTCATTCAATAAAGCCAATGCAGTACCTTAGAAAGCGAATATAATTCTTAGCACGTCTAGTGAATTAATTGACGGACAAGAACTCATGTTACATCATCATCATCTTCTTATATAAAGTGTGTCCGATTGTTTGTGTGTGTTTGTCTTGCTCACAAAACTACAGTTTTGTTCCACTCTTGATGAAATTTTCCACACACAACCTTCAAACCAAGGGAACGATCACCACCGGTGTAAGGATCGCGTACAACACACATTCAGGAGATATGACGTCATAAACGATGAGGTACGCGGAAGACTACTGGTAAGAACCAACTAAGACACATTGTTCAGGAGATACAACTCGCGTGGTGCCGCACGGACCTCGACAAAATCTTCATTTTTAGATCTTGATGATATTTTCCACAGCTAACCTTCAAAGAAAGACTAAGGTCACTCTATATGAAATAAAATAAAAATGATCAAATGTGTGTAAGGTCTTATGCGACCAAACTTCGTGGTCATCAGTCGCTAGACTTACACACTAATTACTTAACTAACTTAAACTAACTTACGCTAAGGACAACAGAAACACCCATGCCCGAGGGAGGATTCGAACACCCGACAGCAGCGGCCGTGCAGACCGTGACTGGCGCGCCGCAGACTTCTCGGCCACTGCGGCCGGCTATAAAATTTCAAGTGTTGCATCGCGGAGGGAACTTTTTATATGGACCTCGTGTTCTCTCGATAATCCATTTTTGTCCGGGGCAAGTCTCGGAGCTAAATTAAATTGGTCCCAATCCCCGGCTCCGACCAAGGTTTTAGGGAGGTTTTCCTTGGTTGTAAGGCGTATGCCGGAGCTGGTAAGCCCCTCCCACTTATTCCCAATTGGGATCCCCCTTTGCCCCACTATCAGCTTGTCTGATATTGGCTGAATAGAACCGCGACTCTTTATGGGCCGGATCTCAAACAGCCCGCTCCACTCCTCGGAGTGGAGAATGAAAAGAGATAAGTTTTATATGGACCTCGACAAAATCCTCTGTACTGCTCCGATGTTGATTACAATATTGCACATTTGACCTTCAAATCAAGAGGACTTACACTTTTGATGTAAGCATTACGCACAACCCATAGTTAAGGAGACATGCTTTCATAAACCATGGAATGCGCGAAAAACTACTGCATCACGTGGCAATGTTGCTCATCCCTTCCTAAACCACTGGAACGATTTGAACCAAATTAGGAGGTCGTATTCCTTACCGCGAGGTAATAATTGCAGCAGGGAGAAGAACCACCCACGACACATTCTTCAGCCCCGAAGGGTATGATAAACTGCCCACCCACGCAGAAGGTTTTAATTTACTACGTATTAACTACTAACTCTATTTTGCAAAAATCCTCTCTTGCCTCTATTGTGTGTCACATTGTTTAGGAAAAATGACGTCACAAGTACTGAACTGCACGAAAAAGAACTACAGGCTGAAATTCACTGCAGATTCAGGTGAAATGGACAGAGTGGGACAGAATTCGACGGACAGAAGGGTAAAAAGGAGATGAACTAACATAAGAATGGAATAAATAAATACCCCGAAAAAGTAGGGTTTTCAGCTTGTAAGTCGTAGTTGTTTACAATTAAGATACGAAATATAAAATATAAATAAATACACTTAAATCTATCTTATAGGTCTCATCCTGAGAAGTGGAATATTGAACAAGAAACTGGGAAGAAGAATCTTTCAGTTTCAGTCGCAAACTTGTTAAATGGCAAACGGAGAACTGCAATATTAGACTGTATAAGCCATTCCTCTTTTGTGCTAAATTAGTACGAGCTGATTGCATTGAAATCAAACATTTTCCGCTAGTCTTAATACAGCTGTCTGGAAATGTTCTCTTTGAACGTATTTCTGCCACCCACCTATTTCAACTGTTGTACGTCGGAATAAATAGTATCGAACGCGGTTTGAAGCTGCGCACGTTACGTCATTTGCGCGGCATTGTTATTAAGGGCGTACATTTAGTCGATACCGTATTGTGGCTCCCTCTGTGCGAGAGAAATACAGCGAACATGCATTTAACTCACGTTCTGTCCACAAGCACATTCATTTTCAGCTTGTACCTACTTTCGAATAATTCCAGCTGATAATACAATACAATATGTAAAGGAGAAGTTTTGAAATATTTGCTCCTCAACTGTTTCACGGTGCAGTCTCTTCTGTGTGGAAAACAATTTTTTTCTGATGTCTCATAAATAACAAAAATTGTATAACAATAGACTTTGTATACATTGTAGGTAGTTTTTGCGTTTAGCATGTAAAACTCGTTGAGAGTGGCTTGTCTGTTATGAGAAATGACATGTTTATCACGCGAACACAATTTTAAAGATATTCTCTGCTTATTAATTCAGCAGTGGTACCAGTAAATTTGACGGCACAATTTCCTTACAGGATTAATGAGGGAGCTAGAACATTGGTATAATGTAAATCAGAAAGGCGGTCCAGATTCTATCCATCCTCGAAATACAGTTTTTCGGTGTTTCCCGAAAGTATGGAGCATGCGATCTGTCGCTATGAAACTTGACATAATGTGTCTCGCTTGGGAGCAAAATGAATTCGACCGTGGGCAAATTTCAGATGGTTATGAAAAGGTGTCTCAAGCGTTTCCAAGTTTTATATCGCTTACATGGTTAAAAGAAACATCAAGTGACAAAGTGTTCCAAAGTTGAGCTGAGAATATTTACAGACCAAAATAATAAGTATTTACGTACTGTTTCGTTGGTTCTTGAAAGAATATCTTTGCGGTCTGTTGGCTACGTTTAAGCACTACAGAAGGTGGACGGGAACTTGCTGCCGTAAGTCTACTCATCTTCAGAATCGGTCCGATGATGGCTGAAGACGATATATAGCCGAAATATTATCAAAAGAAAAACAATAATTACGACTGAATACCCGTAATTTTTTTTATCCAGCGATGTCGGAAGGTACTCCATGTCTTCAGTCACCTGAATGAAGTATCTTGCTCAGACTGAAAGAACTGCTTTTAACCATGTCGCATATAATGTCAAGCGTCAGAAACACACACATTAGCTACTGCATCAAGTGTCATGGAAAGAGAAAATCTGAATTTGAGTTTCTTCCACTTAATATTTGTTAATAGCTTTGTAGTAGCTTTGTAGTCTTTTCTAATTTTTGCTGTGCGTGTACGTTTGACTGACTATTGTTCTGTGTTCCTGCAGTCTTACTAAGGACCCACAATATCATGCAGGAGACGCGACAGCAATTTCGTAGATAGAACGTTTGAAAGCATTCTGCTGCAGCTATTGGCTCAAGGTCACTTCACGGTCCATTGCGCTTCACGCTCCATATGCTATGAGGTCGGCGTTGGGAGCTGATTGAATAACAGATCAACTACTGCAGCCAGGGGAAGGGATGGAGGGTCAGAATAATGTCATGGTCACAGTGTTCACGCAGTACTAGGGGCGGAAAGCTGACTGATACCAGATGTCGATAGTAATGAAATCCTAAACTCAGACTGGAACGTATACCGCAGAGCCAAGCTGTGCCGCGGTGGTGTGGCCGAGCGTTCTGAGGCTCGCCGTGCGCCGGTACGATATGTGTTAGGTAGATTGTTAGTAACTGTGAATAACAGCTACTGACCATGTGCGACTTCGTTACCACGCCGTCCGTATACAACGAAATTATACACACACACACACACACACACACACACACACACACACACGAATATAATCTCACAGATACAGTTTATGAATCAGTTGTAACATAAAATACCGATTCACAAATTCGAAGACACACTTTCCACATTATATAAACTGTTGATGAGACCCTAAAACTCTATCAAGTCTTGAATAAATGCGCTAATAATCTTCAAAAACCTAATTCAGCACAATATTTAAAATATGGAGTGTCTTAATGGCTGAAATGACTCTTCAGCACAGTGATACTTGATGTAAAATTTTCAGTTTCATTTCCCTTCACACAAATCATTGGTTGAAGGTCACTCAAATCGATTCCATATTTCTGGATTACCGGAAGGCTTTTGACAGCGTACCCCACAAGCGGCTTCTAATGAAATTGCGTGCTTATGGAATATCTCCACAATTGCGCGATTGGATTCACGATTCCCTATCAGAAAGGACACAGTTAGTTGTAATTGTCGGCAAGTCATCGAGTAAAACAGAAGTGATATCTGGCGTTCCACAGGGAAGCGTTATAGGTCCCCTACCCTTCCTTGTGTTTATAAACGATTTAGGAGATAATCTGAATAGCTCCCTTAGACTGTTCGCGGATGATGCTGTCGTTTATCGGTTAGTGAAGTCAACAGAGGATCAAAAGCAACTGCAAAGCGATTTAGACAAAATTTCTACATGGTGCGAAAATTGGCAATTGACACTAAATAATGAAAAGTGTGAAGTAATACACATGACCACTAAAAGAAATCTGCTGAACACAATTACACGATAAATCAGTCAAACCTCAATGCCGTGAATTCTACCAAATACCTAGAACTTACCATTTCGAACAACTTAGACTGGAGAGAACACACAGAAATATTGTGGGGAGGCGAAGCAAAGGTTTCATTGGCAGAACGCTTCGAAGATGCAACAGCTCCACCAAAGAGACTGTCTACATCACACTTGTGCGTTCCCTCCTGGAGAACTGTTGCACATTGTGGGACCCTCACCAGGTGGGACTGACGGAAGATATTAAGAAAAGAGAAGGGCAGCTCGTTTTGTTTTGTCACGTTACGGTTGGGGGGCCGGCCGCGGCGGCCGCGGGGACTGAGGCGCTTCAGTCACGGTCCGCATGGCCACTACGGTCGGGGGTTCGAATCCTCCCTCGGGCATGGATATTTGTGCCGTCCTTAGTTGTAAGTAGTTCATAAGTAGTTTGTAAGTTTAGGGACTGATGACCCCGTAGTTAAGTCCCTTAAGCTTAACAAACATTTGAACATTTGAACGGTTGGGGGGGGGGAAGCGTCACGGAAATGTTGCACGACTTGCGGTGGAAATCATTAAAAGAAAGACGTTATTCATTGCGGCGTGATCTGTTTGCAAAGTTTCAATCACCGACTTTTACTTCTGAATGTGAAAATATTTTGTTGGCACCCACCTACTTAGGGAGACATGACAATCCCAGTAAAACAAGAGAAATCGGATCGAAAACGGAACGATTTAGGTGTTCTTTCTTCCCGGGCGCTAGTAGAGAGTGGAACGATAGGGAAAAGTTATGAAAGTGCTTAATGAACTCTCTGCCAGGCACTTTAATGTTTTGCAGAGTACCGATGTAGATGTAAAATATACACAGTATTAAAACATTCTTGTGGATATTAAAGATACTAACTGAAACTATTTGTGATATACATAACTAGCAGAACTTTTGTAATAATACAAATAATTCTTTTTTTCTTGTTTATTCGATTATGACGGTTCGAAACGGTGTCCGCTAACAAGATCTTCTCTTGCTTCGTAGCTGTCGACCCGCAACGTTTCATGGCCCGCTATGTCGTCTGTGGCACCGGCAGAGATGATGTTTTCTCGTGAGTAGCAGCGTTGACACTGCACATGAAACATAACAAAACACATATTGTTTTAAGAACGTAATAAGAAGCAATAACATTAAAGACTATTATCAACAACATAAATGAACATGATTTGACCCGCAAAACCCTAGCTTATGTAAGGGATAGTATTTCGTCCCACTACAGCCGTCGGAGACTCGAGTTCTCCCTCGAGCGTGGGTGTGTTTGTTGTCCTTGGCATAAGCCTAGGGAGTGATGACCAGAGTAGTTAACCCTTTCACTCCCACATTTTGAAATCACATTTGGAAAAATTAAACTTTAGTGTTTTCTGATTTAATACAGTGCAGTAAACATCGTCTATTGATTTTTTTTCATGCACCACACTTTTGTATCCCATCCTCGTCGCCACTTTTGTGTCTCGTTTCCGTCGTAGGTGTCGGTGGCCGAGTAGAAAAATACCGACACAGGAATAAAGGTTGCACGCTTGTGCAGGTAGGAGGTGACCAGCCAGTGGGACAGCAGAAACTAGAAACACTAGAGTAAATTAGAACGAGATCTATATTTCTTAGAGACTTAGTAATACTTAACTTTTACATAGCTCAGTCCTGCAGAATGCTGATACATAGTTGAGCTAGAGGCCTGCCTACTGCCTATCCGATAGCCAAGTCTTCACTGGTGCCTATCTGATTCCGAAGTGTTAGCTGGTTCCTATCTCAGTCCCAAGTGAACGATGTCGTTCAGTGGTGGCCACGAGCGGGATAGCAGCAGAGGGCGCTCGTGGGTGACGTCGTAAGAACGCCGCGCCGTGCGTGTATGGCGGCTCGCGGCGAATGTAGGTGGCGCGCACTTTAGACTTGTGCGACACCACACACACAGACGTCTGTCGAGGTTTTCGACATTGTCTTACAGGGAATAAGTTCACATTCCTTAGGCAGACGATTCTCACGAATGGTCCCAGTATCGCCCTAACCTCGCTCTTTTAGGTGAATCAGCAATGTTTGTGATGTAAATAAGTTATCTAAGTAAAACCTGTAAGGTTTATTTTTTACTTTTTACAGAAAGTGCATCTATTATTTCAAACAAAGAAAGAGCACATTTTCTAAAGGCTTTCTTGTATATTTAGTTCCTTTGTGTATCAGTTCCTTGCTATATCTGGAATCCACCACATATCCGAGGTTTGTGTTTAGGTATCACGCTTTGTAACCAAATATAATGGCTTTACCGTTCGGAAATTGTTTGCATCCGTGGCTGCCAAAGTACCTTATCATGCTCTCAGCGTAATCTAAATCCAGCTCACGTTGAAAGTCAAGAGATGGCCGAGGGGACTGAGGCGCTCCAGTCACGGTCTGCACGGCCACTACGGTCGGGGGTTCGAATCCCCCCTCGGGCATGGATATTTGTGCCGTCCTTAGTTGTAAGTAGTTCATAAGTAGTTTGTAAGTTTAGGGACTGATGACCCCGTAGTTAAGTCCCATAGACTCTACAAACATTTGAACATTTTCAAATTCAAGAGAAAACGTTTTTTTTTCTTTCTTAGTATATCTATTAGCGGACGAATTTTCAGTATTTTATCGTTTACATTGATTTCTGTATTATCACATGAGTGAGTGAATCTCATAATGGTTTCAAATCTGTCTCTTCTCATCACATTGTGCACCACTTCATTTCTCAAGTTCAAGCCTGAATCAGTAACATCTCCTGCTTGGTAGAGGATTATAGACCGAGAGATTCAATATTTCTAGAAAACTTTTCATCTCTTCATATCTTACTTTTGGTTTTGCGCAGTTCTTGAACGAAGCATATTTTTTTGAGGCAGTGATGAGAAAATTAATTTCTTCATAATTCCAAAACAGTTCGAAACACTCAGCTGGAGATAAGTTTCTTTGTTCCCCCTCAGATAATAAACTGTTAATACATTTCAGGTCCTCCCTTCTCCAATCTCTGATTACAGTTTACAAGATCTGTAGTGTCTCCGCTTCATCTGAATGGATTTTATCATCGTGAGACCAATCAGTGTCACGTTCACCACCTAACCTGGTTTTGTTGGTCAACACAGCTTCTGCAGCAGCATCAAGTTGCATTGGACCAAGATTTTTTTCCACCGCCATCTTCTTCACCAGAATCTTTATCCGACTCCACATTAGCATCAGGAGCTTCAATAATCTGCTGTATCTTCTTCCTCTTCCTCAAGAATGGCTAATATTTAATGCACAGACAGGCCTCTGAAAATGGTGGAATCCTTGTACATACTGTTCTGCCTAGCGTAACATATATGCAACACAAACTTAGAAACTGGTTTACTAAACATATCAATGAACTGCATTTTGTGAATAACATATATCATGATTGTCAGTAACACGAAGCCAAAGTTTTAAAAATTGTGTTGTATATTGTAATAGAAAACAATACTTATTTCTTATTCCAAGACATAATCATACCGAGAAAAAGTTACCGATAATTGTGGCACCATAAACTGACTTTTACTGTGAAAACTTCTAAGATTAAGGCCTTGTTGGGGTCCGTAAAGGATGATCTTGGTTTGCGTAAGGAAGGTGATATCATATTCCTTACAGTTGGGGCATGTCACATATTGGTCAGACAATCAGGACTGTGGAAGAACGTTGTATTGAACACAAACACGCGCTTACAACAGTCAAACAAATCAGCTGTTGCAGAACAATGTCTGGCACCAGTCATCCTATGGATTACAACACGGCCGGCCGCGGTGGCCGAAGAGACTAAGGCGCTCCAGTCACGGTCTGCACGGCCACTACTGTCGGGGGTTCGAATCCCCCCTCGGGCTGGATATTTGTGCCGTCCTAGTTCGTAAATAGTTCAGAAATAGTTTGTAAGTTTAGGGCCTGATGACCCCGTAGTTAAGTCCCATAAGCTGTACAAACAAACAAAAACAGAATACAACACGGATATTCTGGCACGCACTTCCACCTATTGAGAGAGTGTTATTAAGGAATCTGTTGAAATTAAACTAGCTAGAGACTTTATAAACAGAGATGGTGGTTTTTCTTTAAATTCTTCTTGTAATCCGGCACTGTCTCTCGTCAAAAACAGAGGGACAAAATTAATGCTGCCTCACCTGTTGATTAACTGTTACTATCGATATTTTTGATGTTTGGTCATCTTTGGTTGTGTTGATTTCTATTGTGCGTGTTAACTTCCTTGTTTACCCTTTGCAAACCGAGGTATTAAATACGCTTGCACATTGCTTCTTTGAGTGCAGTTGTGCCTTGAGAATAGCAGGTGTCCTCCTGTCGAAATATCGGTGGTTGTCGACGACGTCACCCGGCAGCATACCCGTTTTCTACTGGCAGTAAACTGTCTAAATATGAACAATAGAGTATTATTAGCTTAGAACCTCACAATAATATTAACTCCATCTGGATGCATTGTTGCAATCGAGGGGAAACAATGGCAGACTGTTACGTTACATGTATATGTAACGCTAGGCAGAAATGGGTTGACACTGGAGAAAAGAAATTAGAAAAGGAGTAACAAAGATAACGCATTAGCGATATAGCCAGTCTTAAACGAAGATAATATTACTTACATTTCCTTACTTAGAGTGTACAAATTCCACTTGCACAGTATCGCGGACAGTTCTAACAGTAGAGAGCAAGGCGACAATAGTCTGTACTGTGAGAGTCGCGCGCTTGCTCTCTACCCCTGGTGGCAGCTGACAATGTGACGTCATTAGCACGTCATTCACACTGTTTACCTCTGCTGTCTTGTCTCCGCGAATGGACTATCAGATTATATTAAAAGCTAACACACTTAAAAGCTGTACGTGTGTTGTGTGGATGTTGAACCTATCGTTAGATCAGACAACAAATTGTTCCTTGACACAGCAATTTGGTTTAATTATGGCCCTGATACTTATGTATATGCTATTAAGTGAGAAACAGTGCATGAAACTGATTATGTGCGCAACGGATATTTTTAACAAAACAACTGTGACATGTAGCCTTTTGAAACAGACACTGACTCTACTCAAAAATTTTGACTGCGAGAAAGATATTAAAAAAACCACAAATCACTTTCTTAATGCTTGACTGTGAGAATTTTATGCAGATCAGTTTCTAATTATTGAAATTTAGTATCAATTTAGTATCATAGTCAATTAACTATCATTTACTATGGCACCAATAATGAAATCCGTTCAACAATATTATTCACATCAATACTGCACTTTAAATCCACTAATAATTAATTATCAAATGAAGGAAGTAGTTTAATTTTCTAACTACGTAAATTAAAGATGAAAGAAATTTTAAGTTACTTATTATTAATAATCAGAATTACATTACCTACATGATACAACTTCTGACTTGCTGGCAAAGCAGCCTCTGCTCTACATCGGAGCCATACACACAACCCAACCGCTCTCTAAGCGAGCTGAACCACTAGTGCCACTCTCTCTCAGTGCGAGCTACAATGCTATGCAATACATGATCTTTGCCAAAGATGAAACTTCATAAAGGACACATATCGATACATACAGTAGAAGCGATATTATACATTTTCTTGCAAGCAAGTTACTCGATACAAAACAGGAGGCACAATATTGGACATTTTCTTACAAAATAATTTTTAATGGACACGTTTCACACTCTTTTTGGAAAGAAGTAAATGATAATTTCGCGAGGAAGAAGAAGTGGGATACAACAATGCAACTCAAAAAGTTCATAATATGTCAAGCTGCAACGTCAGCAGACGTGACGTCACTGGCGGTAACAGAGACGGAATCTGCAGCCGGCCTCCCACGGCACGCTCTTATCGTTATTGGTAGGGCTACTGTCAGTAAGAGGGGCCGTTCTCACGAAGTGGCCGATCGGTCATCCCGCCAGACAAGCGACGGGGAAGGAACTGCGACTGCTCACAGCTGGAGCATCCATCACTAAACTGCAGGCATACGTCACCCAAATGGATTGAGGGACTCGTCGGTCAGTGTAGGCGTTTCCATGCGACAGAGGTACAAAGAGGGTATTTTTATATCAAAGAACTATAACACAATCAGTGTTATATAAACATAAAACCCATCGTACTTTTCACTACTCCACGAAACTCGACAACTCGTCAATTCTGACGATAAAGAGGCCTGGACGGAAGTACAGAAAAGGGACAATAGTACTCCTAGTTTCCCGAACAAGGCCTGTGCGTTCCGAAACTGGTATAACCGATCATTGTGCTGTAAAAATGTGGCATACCGAGTTACTTGAATCAGGAGCAGTACCTCTGAACGATGCACTGTGTGGATGGAGGATCCTACAGCCACAGGCTCCGTTAAAGTCGCTCATCATTATTAGAGACTGGTTATGCCTTTCAGCGTTCAGTCTGGGGCATACTCAACATAATAATTCCTCCATGATGCCCTATTCAATGCCAACACTGATGCTTGTTCTTTGTTCCTCCTAACTGGCACTCAATCTGTTTAAATTCCCACAGATACTACTTCCGTTTTGGACACGGAGACATAATTTAATGAGGGAAAAATGATTGTTACTGTTGTCAGTTTATTTGAGTCAATCATTACAATGATTTGATAATATAAGTGAGGTATGTGGAAGAAAATTAAGAGGTTGGTCAAGTACATAAATATGAATGCTATTATTAATAGAGTACGTAAGTAACTGTAGGTATAATGAGGCTACGTAAAGTTCATAAAGTGAGATGAAAGGAAAAACGTTATTATGGACTACAACATCTACGTTAATCCGTTTAAAGGAAATTAAACTATAGTAAAATTTTATAAGGACTATATAATTGGTAGCAATCTTGTTAGTAACCAGTACAAATAGAGAACACTATTGAAGAATGAATTGATAAAATGAAAATTTATCAAGGTAGCTTAGTAACAATTAACGACCCAGCCTTTCTATAACAGTAGATGGAGTGAATTAATTGTATGACAGCGTCCTTCCAAGGCCGCCCGAGAATGGCCGTGCGCTCTAAGACGCCTTGCTGCAGAGTGTGTGGGTGCTTCCCCTCGGAGGTTAAGGACCTCCCTCGGGCGTGTGTATGTATGTATGTATGTATGTGTGTGTGTGTGTGTGTGTGTGTGTGTGTTGTTGTGCTTAGCATAAGTAAAGTAGTTTGAATGTCTAGGGACTGATAAACACTGCAGCTTGGTTACCTTTACGAACATTTGAACAAAGTTCATTGGCACAGTAGATAAGTGTACATAATTAATAATTTTGCGACAGCATGCCTCTAATATCCTGTCCGAAGTGAAAGAACTGTAGAAAGACTTCCGCCGCCAACGCCGCAGCTGCTTTGAAATTTAGGACGCCTTGAAATACCCTATCTCGCATCAGATTTAGGTTACCTCAAGTTATGTGGCTCTTAACAGACTAAAATATTAATGTTGACGCTGTTCCACTCTAGATACATGCAAAGACGCGATGTTGGGCAACTTCACACTCCCGTGATCACGTGCCTGCCGCTTTTGTAGCATATCATCTCCCTCTGAGACAAGAAATGAATGATTCAGAGGAGGCAGTCGTTTTACTTGACTCTACGGAAGTAAATAACGCTCATTCATTGTTAACGGAACGGATGCATCTTCCTACAGCAGAGCGTTTGTGTACTCGAACTCTAAAAATGTTCAAATGTTTGTAGCGATTATGGGACTTAACTACGGAGTCATCAGTTCCTAAACTTACAAACTACTTATGACGTAGCTTATACTAAAGACGGCACAAAGATCAATGCCCGAGGGGGATTCGAACCCCAGACGGGGAACGGCTTCGCGCATCATAGCCTAGCGCCTCAATCCGCTCGGCCGCTCCGCTGCGGCAAAACCGACGCCATTACCTTTCCTGCCTAAGGATCGGTTTTCGCCTTTTTTGGAGCAGATTCTCCCTTGGCAACCCATTGTTGAGATCGGTCTTTGGTCTAAGAGTATAGTAATGTATCCACAGTGACGAAACAACGCTTAAACTCCCGCGGATTCTTTCTGAACAGCTGCAAACCTTCCTTACAACACTTTACACGATTCCGTTTTTGGTCAAGCGTGAGCAATCGTGGCACCCATCTTGCGGATATCTTTCATGTCCAAAGGTTTATGCAAAATATTATGTACCCGTTCATTTGAGATGCCCACAGGACTAGCACCTTAACTCTTCTATCATCCATCACCATATCATGGATTTTATCATTGATTTCTTGAGTGGTAATGTCCACAGGGCGTCCAGAACGTTCAGCGTCACTTCTGCTTATATGGCCCCTCCGAAAACTTTGAAACCAGAGTCACCATAATGATTATCAAGCTTCTCTTTAGTCTCCTGAGGCGTTTCGACTTTCATAACATAATGTCACAGAAATTCGTTTTCGTCAATTCTTTGACAGTCACTCGACTTCCTTGATTCACAAGAATGCGAAACACAAAGAAATAGCCTAATATGGCTGTGCGTTCTTTCCAACGACGTTACTAACTAAACGTGACCTCGATACCCGCTGGTGGTGCCATCTGTCGGACTGTGCACGGACTTCACAAACGCCCCTCGTACAACTCCTATGTCTTCCTTCAATCTGACCTAATATCGTCTCAAAGGTTCGCGCAATACCCAAGAATGGGTGGTAATAGTATTACTTCAATATTTAAAACCTGTGTACCAGATTACAGTAAAAAAATTAAAAAGAAACTTTTGCTTACAAGAAAAAGTTAATTTTCTATTTTCTGACGTTTCACTTATGGTACATTTGCCTATTAATAAAATGCGAATTCGAAATTTTCGAACATATCGAGCGTTTCGGAGTGTTGAGGAAAAATTCAACGGCAAAGTTGAAAATTTGTGCTGGAACGGGATTCGAACACGGATTTCCAATTTCGCGCCAGCGGTCGCCTTCACCACTTAGAATTTCCATGCTCGCTTTTCTTCCAACGAAAATTTTTATGCCACGTTATGATCGTAGCGCCCCCCCCCCCCCCACCCACCATCGCCCATTATTTCCTCGTGCTCGCAGCCTGTCCCGGATTCCTACAAGGGTTTCCGGACAGTTGTGCAACCGCACAAAAAGAGTCAAATACCCTGTTGGGTGATGTGTACAGTTATTGATATTGATATCAATTGATGCTGTGTGTGTGTGTTGTCCATAGTGTGAGTTACGTTAACACTGGAAGGACCAAACCGGTCATTCTGACCGGTGCGCATTACTTAACGGTTAATAAATAGCGTAGGTTTTAATTTAGTGAGCTTACATTTCATGACTCTTCTAGTATTTTGGTGGGCATAATTTCCACCAAATACAAATATCTACTTTGAAATTCAAACGAATTATACATTTTTCTATTATTTTTTATCTTAAAGGACCACAGACGGTCATTTTGACCGGTGAGCTACTTTTCACGTTCCATGTCTGTAAAGACACAATTTTTTTTTTCATCCGCTTAGCAGATGTTATTTGATTGTTGTGATTCTTTCCCTCACTCTCTATCCCTTTCACTTTGTTTCATGCTTCAGTGGACGTGTTTTGTTGCTGTTCTTTGTCAGTACGTTGTTGTGCCCCGCAGAAACTTAGCTCTTCTCATTATTATGGCGCGTCGGCATTTCCGTTCGGATGAAGAATTACTCAAGTACTCGAATAATTTACCTGAAGAAGATTCCGAGGGAGAAGATATTTTTGAATGTGATGAGTTGAGTGATAATGATACACCTGACAATGCAGAACAAGGCGAATCATCAGATTCGCAAGATGAACATTCAGAATCTGTACAAGAACATGAAAATAACCCAGTACTAACTGGTGATATTCCAGTGGCACCGCAAATTTCTTCTCTCAGACGAGGAAGAAAAGGATAAAAATTAAATCCTGAAGTTGGAAGTGAAGAGACTGCTACCGATGGAAACAGTGTGGACTCTAATTGCACCAGGCCATGCTCCTGGAAGATTAGGCTGTCACAACGTGTTTTCAGAATCACCAGGACATGTAAAGTACGGAAGACCTGCCAGATGGGAGGATGCAAAAGTGCAAACAAAACCAAAAATCTGTGAGTGCAGTGCAAGAAATTCGTCTGTGGTCCTTGTGCTGGAAGTGTCCAGTATGTGTGTGCAAGGTGTTTCGACAAAGATGGTGGATGTGATTCAGCACATATAATTGAAACAACGTAATTTATTTTTAATTATGTGTTCATTTGCATTTGTAACTTTAATTCCAAATAAATAATGTTTGTGATGTACTCATTATCTCAGTACAATTATTTTTCACAAAATAAAATTTCTGTAAAAAATCTAAGCCTAGAACTTTGTTGGGTAGGCTACGCATAGCATCCTAGTGATATTTAAAAACTCTAAACTAAAATAATTCCACAAGTAAAACTGTAAAACGGAAGAATAACGGCACCGGTCAAAATGACCAGTGGCGGTCCTTCTAGGTAGTTCACTACTGTTTGTCCTCCTAGAGTTAAGTAGTTTGTAAGTATAAGGACTGATGACCATAGCAGTTTGGTTCATTAGGTTTACATACATTTTGAACACACAGTACAATTGACTTACTACATAACAAAGAATAAATAAAAGTTTGAAATTTCACATCTTTCACGGACCACATTTTAGCTCCTTCGGATAACTTGTGGGCAGCGGACAACGGGGTTGGTACCACTGCTCCAGAGATAAAGCGTTGTGGGGTCTTTCATTGTCACGAAGAGATTGTCTTCATAATGCCTTAGGGTACGGCCATAGTGAGCCGCTCCACGCTACCTGCTTCTCGCCGGCAGGGAGGCGGTTTGAAAATCCAGTGGGTGATCCCATTGGGGTGGCCATAGTGCACCCGCGCGGCCGCCTCAGCTCGCTCTCAACTCGCGGGTGCCGAGGTTTCAAAGCTGTGCGCTGCGCGTCGCGTTTAATGCGAGCTAATAAAGACGCGTTTATCTCAAAAGTGTTGAATGAAAGGCCGTTAATTCACTGTAGCTGAATTTTATTGAACTTTTGTAGACTTGCACAACCGGTTTTGCAATGTGTTTAATTGCATCTTGTTGTTCATATTGGTGCAAGAATACCAGTACTTTAATATACCAAACAACTACACATTCAAGATAATTTACGTGTAGATATGTTATTTAGCTCATAATATGAAATTGACTTCTTTGCTAAAGGTTTCATGTGAAATTGACATTTTTGTGAGCCACTAACACGAGGCTACTTCATTTTTAATCACTTTGCTGCCATTCCATGTCAATTTACCTTAACAAAAATTTTTTTTTGTTCGTGAACAGTATAAAATATCGGTATGTGATTAGGAACCTTGACAGTGAAATAATTGTAACTGCTGTCCTACTATAATCTCAAAATACATACACTGTGACAGTCGGTACACTGTCAGTTACAGGGTAATTTCAAGTAAAAAGTCTTGGTTGCAAAGTGGTGTTATTAATTACCGATGACGCGTTCTACCCTCACAGCAGGCCATCATCTTACCTGCATGACAAATGTTACACAAGAATTACTACAACATTTAAAGTAGTGAAACAGGGGCTGTAGTAGCAATTTACATAACGTTTGTCATACAGATAATGTGATGATACCCTGCCGTGAGGGCAAAACGCTTCATTGGTAATTAATAAAACCACTTTGCAACCAAAACTGTTTCTACTTGAAATTAAAATTTGACTGGTTGCTGTATCAGCCACACCATTGAGTATAGAAAGATTTATATAGTTACTTTGTATGTATATTGAGGTTATAGGACAGCAGTTGCAACATTTTCACTATCGTGATATAACAGTTACTACCCCATGCAAGCAACTAGTGAGTCCAGTTTTGGCATTTTATGCAATTTGCGATCATAACATTTTTTTTGTCGTAATCATCATCATCCGTGGATGGTACCAAGTTATAACAGCAGTTACAATATAGTACCACTGATTTACTTGCATTAAACTCAACTAGAAAGAAGATGCACTTAAGCTGCACATACGAACTGCATATTCCAACTTAACAGTGCCGTTGAAAATGTCTCCCCGCTGGTAATTTTACTCTTCCCATTTCTATTGCATGTCGGAAGGGGCATTTTCTTTTCCTTAGAACCCTAAAGTCACCATTATGAACTTGCAATTTTCCGTCAGTGACAGCTAGCAATCCAATATTTGTAACTTTAAGACATAGAACTCGGTTTACTGTCTTTTTTTAACCGTACTTGTATGCCACCAATATTTTAAAACGAGTTAGAGAACTGGCAACTGTCCCAGATAAACTATGCTATTTTGTTAAAGTCATTTTTGTTGGCTACGGCATGTGCTTTATTACGAAGGTTGACTGACTGAGCTGCAGGCTAGAGGCTCAGTAGTTGTGCACATGGCGCGCCGAAGGAGAGCGCGCGGCGCTGGAGCGATGTATCGCTTTCTTTTCAGCTTTAAAAACAATTTCACAATGTGGGCTACATTTCGTACGCAGTAATGTATAACATAAAGTTAACCAAACGAAAAGTAGTCAGCGACTATATTTTTCACTGCAAAAGCTTCAAATGTTATACGATAGGTTAACTGGAAATTAAGTATCGTAATAGCTATGGCGAATACCGGAAAACCAGACACTCCGTTATGTAGCTGTTATGTTAGCCTGCAAGAGGTGCAAAGCTCAAAGAGGTACGACAATTAGTTTCCTCAGAATCGAGTTAGAAGTATCCTACGTCAAGGAAAACGCACAAAACCGGGAGAGGTGTTTTTTTTTTTTTCTTTACAGCAGAAGGAGAATTTTTTATCGAAAAACTGACACCGGAGTGCGATGTAGCTTTGTTTCATACACATTCAGTATTTTTTTCAGCAAGAAAATCGAAAAGTAATTTTGGTCATGTGTTGGTATCAGCCGGCGCGCGGTTGGCTGCGCACTGTGGCCACCACCAGCTGCCATCGCGCCGTTGCAGCGCGCGCGGTCCGACCGCTGCGAGTTAAGCGGCCGAGCAGCTAGCGGGCAGCCGTTCACTGTGGCCGTACCCTTAGATCAGGGCGGCGACAACCAATTGTTCGTCGCAACAGTTTTGCTTTAGCTGTTTCTCTATTATGCTTTAACAATGAGCTAAAATGAAGTTTCAGACTTTCTAGAAAAAAGGCTGTGTTATTTAATTACTAGAAAGGGCATCACTGGTGCAGATTTTTACTGCGTTTCAGGTCACGTAAATATAGTTACTTTGTTTCAGTTTATGTATAATTATAAGTTAAAAAGGATTTTGAGGCCTTACTTACAAATTATTTACTGTATACACTTTAATTATACGAGGGTCGTACACAAAGCAAGTTCCAATTCTATTTATATCCACGGCAGCGCTACGATCGCAGTTCCAAGCGTGCGCGACAGTTACTCGGACTCAAAGAGAAGACGTGTACGCCATTTTCCGATCGCTGCTGCTGACGTGTGCTTTGTAGTGCTTCTTTATAATGTCAGGCGTAATTGAAAATGCCACCCTGTGTGAAAGCAGATCTGTGATTCGTTTCCTACATGTAAAGAAAATTAAACGACTGATATTCTTCTCGTTTAATCCCTTTCAAAATCAAACCATCCATCCATCCAAGAACGAAGTGGACCCCCGTCTGTGGTTGCTGATGAAATGGTTCACACATTTGAAGAGAAGAACCGTAAGTTCACACAGTTGAAGAGAAGAACCGTAAGTTCACACAGTTGAAGAGAAGAACCGTAAGTTCACGAAGTTGAAGAGAAGAACCGTAAGTTCACGAAGTTGAAGAGAAGAACCGTAAGTTCACGCAGTTGAAGAGAAGAACCGTAAGTTCACGCAATTGAAGAGAAGAACCGTAAGTTCACGCAGTTGAAGAGAAGAACCGTAAGTTCACGCAGTTGAAGAGAAGAACCGTCAGTTCACGCAGTTGAAGAGAAGAACCGTAAGTTCACGCAGTTGAAGAGAAGAACCGTAAGTTCACGCAGTTGAAGAGAAGAACCGTAAGTTTACACAGTTGAAGAGAAGAACCGTAAGTTTACACAGTTGAAGAGAAGAACCGTAAGTTTACACAGTTGAAGAGAAGAACCGTAAGTTCACGCAGTTGAAGAGAAGGACCGTAAGTTTACACTTAGTGCATTTTCTATGGAAGTTGCGCAGATCTCACGATAACTATTCGTGAATTGGTTACTGAACACTTGAAATTTAGAAAACTTTCTTACGTTGCGTACCTACAATTCTTACTGAACAACACTAAAAACACCCGATAGCCCGTGCACTTCAGTTTTAGACACGCTACAATGAAGAAGGCGATGGTTTTCTTTCTCGGAAAGTCACGGGGGATGAAACGTCAGTATCGTACGACATCCTGAAACAAAACAGCAATCAATGGAATGGAGACACACTTCACCGCCAACGAAGGTTAAGCTTAAGGAAATCTTGACACCTCGAAAAGTCACGAGCACCGTTTTCTTGGGACAGAAAAGCCATTTTGCTGATTGATGTCTTACCACATGGTTAAACGGTCACTGCGTATGGTTACTGCGAGACCATTAAATTGCGCCGTGCAATACAGAACAAGCGCAGAGGATTACTATCAAAACTTGTTGCTTTTTTCACGATAATGCCCGACCTCACAAGGCGAATGTGACCAAACAAGTATTACAGTAAGTTCACTGTGACGTGTTTGATCACTCGCTGTACAGCCCGGACCTCGCTCCCGGCGACTTTCATCTCTTCTTACACCTAAAATCTGTCCTTGGTGGTCAACACTTCGACAATGATGAAGACTTGAAAGAAGATGTTACCACAGGCGGTAACCTTCTATGAAGAAAGCATACAAAACTTGTGCCACGCTATGAAAAGTGCCTACAAAATTTCGGAAGCTATGTGGGAAAGTAGTTTAACAGTTGTAGATTTTTGTACAATAAATATTTTTTTCTATATCTGTACACGTTTGTTATATATAACAAAACGGAACTTACTTTGTGGACGTACTTCGTATACCTAAATGCTCCAAAAATTTACGTTATGTCGTAAGGAAGAGATTGAATTTCTTTCGCATTGCATATATGCAGTAAAAATTCCATTGTCTAAAATTCCATTGAACAGTGTACCTACTCAAAGGGTAAAATAGCATTGGCAGAATATGGGTAAAATTGCCTTCTGTCTCCCCTGAAAGCATCGATTCCCTGAGGCCGAAACTTAAAAAAAAATGTCAGCGACATATTACCAAAAACAGGTAGGCTTAAGAAATGTTCAAATGTTTGTTAAGCTTAAGGGCCTTAACTGTGGGGTCATCAGGCCCTAAACATACAAACTACTTATGAACTAACTTATACTAAAGACAGCACAAACATCCATGCCCGAGAGGGGATTCGAATCATCGACGGGGAACGACATCGCGCATCGTATCATAGCGCCTCAATGCGCTCGGCCGCTCCGCCGCGACAAGAAACGCCGTCCTTAGCGCCATGTCTTCAAAGTCTTCCGTAAAAACTTTGGCGACTATGGGGGAAAGAGGACTCGCCGTAGCCACTCCGTCAGTGTGTAAAAAAAAAGGCATCATTACAAGGGAAGTAATTCATGCGTTACAATCAGCATCCTTTGTGTCCCCGTACACAGTGTGTTGCTAAGCCCGGCCGCACACTAATCCAGCATTTCGCCTGAAGCAAAAAATGTTTCGCTGGGTACGAGCGCTGCATGTATTTCAATGGAAGCCCGCACACTGATCATGCAAATGTTGCGAGGCGTTTCGCAACGCATTGAAATATTTGAGCAGTTGCTCGACGCCCGGATCAGATACAGCACGATGCTTGATGTTTCTGGGAGAAAAACGTTCTGCGCATGCGCCAACCCCTTTTTATTTCTCTCCACTACAGCTGTCACACGCAGCTCTGACCGTATAGAACCGTCTGCTTTGTGTTTTCAGATCTGTGTTTTAGTCAAGTGTAGTCAAGACGATACAGTTATCGATATTGAAGAACTTGTAGCCCTTGTGGGAACGAGATCCGAGTTGTATTTGATTACCAGAAAAGATCACTACATCTAGGAAGTGATCGCCATAGCATGGCAACACATATGTCAGTAAGTGAAGATCTCAGAAGTGTATAATTAAAAACAAATTAATAAAACTCGTGAAATATTATCAAGAATAACCTTCATGAGTTGTACAAGCTTTCATGTTTTGAAAACGTCTTCTTTCAATCGTTTTGCAGCTTTAAACATATTGTTTTCTTAAGATTTAAACAAAAATATTTTTAAATTGATGGAAAATTACTATTTAGTAAGATAAAAATTACAATTTAGTATTTATTATTTCTAAATTTAAAATTCCTCTTCTTCCAATAAGGAAATGTATTAGAAAATTATCAACCAAAAGTCGCTAGTCATCATCCGATTAATCTAATAAAAGAGTAATGGTACAATAATGGTTATTAATTTGAAGCCTTCAATTTGAAATGGAAATTACTCGAAAATTTAGCAGAGATGCTGCATCTCCAATTAGTGTCCTTTTTGGAAATTTTGTCTCCAACGAGTTCCAACACTTCAAAACTATTGACACTCATTCTACAATAATTGCAAAATTTCCTCGCATTTGATTTCAGTTCTGAGAGGAAAGACTTAATGTCTCTCCTCTCAATGATAGGGTGAACCCAATGTTTCCTTTCATTTGAGTTCAGCATTTGCAAAAACTGCCATAAAGTTAAAGCTACGTTAACTTCCTCGTCGAACATGTTAACTGCGCCACTACTGAAGGAGAACAATACAAACAATATTATGGTCTGTCGCTTGAGACAAAATATTACGTCTTACAAACCTCCCACACACTGGAGGGGCAAAGAAGCAAAACGCTTGCAGCGAAACGTTGTGCAACATTTTGCTTCAGGTGAAATGCTGGACCTATGTGCGCCCAGCCTAAGCATAGCGTTACCATGGAAATATGGTTAAGGTTATTATTTTGGTGTGGTGTCTGATCTTTCGGACGTCTGAAAGAACAGACACCACACCAAAATAATAAGTATTTAGACGCGACGGCGGCGTCAGCTTCAATTACTTCACCGCAGATGCGGTCATACGTTCGACCTCGCATGGGAACCCGAAATGGCGAGTGTAAGAGGGCATGAACGTTAGGGGCGCTACAGCCATAGCGTGCGACCTGTGGGAATTTGAGACAGGCAGGAGGAGAGCACGGGTGGCCAAGTGTTTAAGGCGACCGCTGACCCAAAGCGGGAGACCCGGGTTCGATTTCCAGTCCGGCTCACATTTTTACTTGTCGCCATTGTTTCATTTCAATGCCCTAAAGCAGCCATTTTCAATCCTTTCCTTCCTAATCCTTCTTCAAATGTTCAAATGTTTGTTAAGCTTATGGGACTTAACTACGGGGTCATCAGTCCCTAAACTTACAAACTACTTATCAACTACCTTATACTAAGGACGGCACAAATATTCATGCCCGAGGGGGGATTCGAACCCCCGACCGTAGTGGCCGTGCAGACCGTGACTGGAGCGCCTCAGTCTCCTCGGCCACCGCGGCCGGCAATCCTTCTTCCTTCCTCTCCTTTATCATTAATTTGCAAATGGTTAAGGTTATTTCAAGTATGCAACCTAGCAGGTAAAGTTGTAAATTCAACATAAAAAAGAAGCAGAAAGAAAGAAACCTGTGCTGGGACATTTTTGTCAATGAAGTACTTTGTAGACTTCGCAGAACCCGTCGCGTGTGTTTTACGAGGTGTGGAGTCGGCCAGCAGCGCAGTCACCGCAGCTAGCGCAGGCAGCAGGCAGCTAGCTGGCTGTTAATGACCCAGTTGGCGCGGTGTGGGGCTGAAAGCAGCCTCTGCTCAGAGCGTGTGTAGTGGTGTGGTGTCACGCGTCAGGCGTTGCGCGGGCCACGGCACGGCGCTGCCGACAGCCGGCACCACTCAGGAAGACTTCACACGGGACGCGGGCTCTGCCGTGGCTGCAGCACGACCTGCTAAGAGAGCGGCAGGACAGGTGATGAAACTCAACGCGGACACGCCCGCTAGCGCGGCTGCGCAATGCTGTCTGTCGGGGAAGTGTGGATAGATTCGCGCTTCAGTATAATGTTCTTGGTTTAAAAGACGCAACCCTTCACAAAGGACATGGAACGCACAATGGGGGACAAAAATATTAACAATTTTAAGTCCAAGAACAGAGCATTGCGCAGGCAGGCCCGAAGCTAATAAGCGCGAGTGTTGCCAAGTCGATCGGTCTGTGCAGATTGAGGTTACTGTTTACACCGTCAAAGAGAAGTAATAGTATAGATAAGATACAGAATATGTCGAGATTCACTGCAATTTTACTCACGTATTATTTATAGTGGAAAACATTATCTGAGAACGTAGAAACAATTAAGGTTTAAGAATGCCACGTGGGTACATTTACTACAGGGGTGTAGCCTTTCCCCATTGTTGTTCAATCTGAACAAGACTTTTTTTTTCTAAAATGAAACGAACGAAATTAAGGGTCAGGAGTAATCTTACTGGCGTTCAGCTGATTGGAAAAATGTGGTTGATTTCCAGTAAGCCGCGGCGGAGTTTCCTGTCGGAGGTTCGAATCCTCCCTCGGGAATGGATGTTTGTGTTGTCTTTAGTATAAGTTAGTTTATGTTAATAAGTTTAGGGACTGATGCTCCCGCTGTTAAGTCCCATGAGCTTCTCAAACATTTGTACTATGCAAATTTTGTATATCATTGTAATTGTTAATTGCATTCTTACACTGTAGCAATTACGACAATGGAAAGAACTAACGTGATAAATTCGTGCGTCAGCTGTCGTCGTCCACTATCGGCAGTCTCCGGTACTGTTCGCGAGTAAGAGATCACGAGCTGCGTGCGCATTGTTCCTGTACGGCATCAAAAGTGCTCACAGTTCTCGCGACAACTAGCTATTAAGCTCAGCATGGTAGTTCTTTAACTTTTGAGTCGTCTGGCGACTCTGCTTCCTTGGACCAATATTCTGCCACCCTTGTTGTTTCCTCTCTGTAAGGGATAACATTATAACTTAATTTTTCCCTTTCCATTTTTCGATAAGGGATAAATGTTACACTGAATCGCGACCATAGTCTAAGAAACGCCCCGCCTCATTTATATTACAATGATTAGAAATAAGCAACGTTCTAAGATGCAGAGAGTTTAGTTCAAATGTTGAAATGTTTTCAAACCTATTGCACAACTGCTATGGTAATCACTCCCTAGACTTGCAAACTACGTAAACTTACATAAGGACAACACAAAGAGCCATGCCGCAAGTAGGACTCGTATCTCTGACGGCGAACTGTCGTATCCTAACACAGGAAAGAGGAAAAGGGGTTGTCGGTCAATCTGCTAGTCCTGAGAAGAAAGGAGTGACTACAGAAAGACAGGCATCGACGAGATATGCGGATTTCGGGTCTCGGGAAGATATTTGTTCTGGTGACTTAGGGAACTCATAGGTAAATGGAAATATATTTATTGCATCCCATCTACTAACAGTACTACACTGAGGCTACTCATTTAGAAAAGCGGAATGATACGTCCATGCCACAACGGAAGTCAGTGTTTACGTTCCCTGGGGAAGAGCCTGATACAACTACCCTTCTTACCAGCATTTCATGAAAGACGCACTCGCTGCGAGAAACAGACTGTCGTGGAGCTTACCGAGGCTGGTGGCGAACAACACGGATCCGACGCCCAACTAGTCTAACTGACAACTCCCTCTCCCACCCCCCCCCCCCCCGGTCCGATCGATAACAGGAATTTTTTAAAGGCTCGTGTGGGAGCACTATTTTTCCCTCGCTTTTTGGTACCTAACAATTTCCTATTGGCCGCTGCTATGTTCAAGCGATCAAATTTGTGGCTTGCCACCTTCCCGAGTCCTCTAGCGAACCACGATTCAGCCCTGTTCCCGCTGCCATTCCCTGGGTGGGGATGTGACTAGTTTCTGCACTAAAAAGACTCCATACTTGTTAGCAAAATTGTTCAGCTGAAAGGCAAACGTCACGGTTCTACTCAGTATGGTCAACAATAACGATGGTTTACCTCAGTTGGCCACCCCTTACGCGCTCTTCAGAGTGGAGAGTTGCTAAATGGCAGTTTCCCTCTTTTACCCTCTTACTCTAGCCTCGTGAAACCACTGACGTTGCTATTCCCAGGGACTGGTATCAACTTTATTACGTGCATTAAGACGTGCCTTTGGCAAGCAAGTACTAATGTAGCAGCTTACAACAGCATCTAGTGGCTGTATGAAGTTGCCTTGCTGTTCCCCGAAAGGAAACCCTCTACCCTGGTACGGTGGCTGAGGACATCTGCAGTTAGTAAGGAGATTTCTTTACCGCCTGCATCCCGTAAGCAATATGGGTCCATTTTAGCCTGTTATCTACGATGGTCTCTCTTTTTGAGCACGGAGTGCGTCCCTTGGGCTTCACACAGCCTCTCAGTAATGGCGATAGTGATAATCAATATATGACAGAACAACAGCGATCTGCACGAAGACACCTTAAAACGCTCAGCCACTGTACCGCCCATAGTTTTTTTTTCTGTTTGATGTATCTAACCACAGTAGTGCCGTTAACAAATCGTTAGTTTTTTGTTATTAATTCTCTTGGATTTCAAATGTAGTGCTGTAGGTCAAGAAAGATACATAAGCATGTGTCTGCGACTTAGTTACTGAAGACCTTCACTCAGTGATTCTTTGGCCGCTGAAGACTAAATTTGCTTTACATAATTGTCACATCTTAGCTTCCCAAACTCTCTTAGCAAAAGGATTTACGGCAAAAGTTTCTGTATGGGACACACATATTGGATGACTTACGGTTCATTCAAAATTCGAAGAACATGAATTTTTCTGTTAGTTTCATCAGTCACGGTGAAAAGAACATCGCCTGCCCCATCGTAGACGATGAATATCAACTCTGCAAGCCAGTACTTACGCGACAATATTTTGAAAAACTATAAAGTAGCCAAGCTATCTGTGTCGATCACTTAAGTCGGAAGGATCAATCGATCGTAGAAATGATGCGATGAAGATATTATCGCAGCTCGATCAGTACCTCTAACAATAACTAATAACATTACTCATCGAAATGCAAATAATCTCAAGGAAATGTCATCGTTTAATGCCACCAGAAAGAAGATCTCTACTGATCTTAACTGTCATTTAAATTGATTGATGTCATGACCTTGAAGTTCGCTATTGTTAAGGTGCTTTGCATGTCTTTTTATACTTCCAGGGCCGCACCGGAGTGTCAGAGCGCATTGAGGTGCTATGCTACGATGCTCGAGGCCGCTCCCCCCTCAGGATTTGATGTTTGTGATGTCTTTAGCGTAAGTTAGTTCATTAGTAGTTTGTACGTTTAGGGGACTAACGACCCCGCAGTTAGGTTTCATAAGCTTAAGACTCATTTGAACGTTTTATACTACCAGGGGATACAACAAACGTCAGTCGCGTATCTCGTGAACATTCATGGTGTATTCTTTTAGATGACGACGAGAAAACAATGTAAATCTGGTTTTTTATACATGGCGCGGCATTAATATTTCAAGTGGCTGTTAAGCGTAACCATCTCAATGAATTACAAATCAGACATCGCATAATTCTGTCTGCGCTTCAAAGAACATCTGGAAATTTTAATAAGATTTGTGGAAGGCTTTAATTTGTAAATTAGACCAGCATATCGTGAAGGTTTCGGGTGTGGTGCCAGACATATTCGGTAACATCCGAATAGCTGAAAGGAATCGTCCCTCAGCGCTGTCCGCTTTTTGGATTGCTTTCATCAAAGAAGTCCTCTGGACTCTACTAAGTGTAATATTAGAGCAGAACTTCCTTGGAACGAGCAGCTGCGGTGGAACGGTCGAGGCGCCTTGCTGCGGAGGGCGCGGTTGCTCGCCGTCGGAGGTGCGAGTCCTTCCTCGGGCATGGATGTATGTGTTTGTCCTTAGTTTACTTTAGTTTAAGTAGTTTGTAAGCCTGAGTAGTTAAGTTACAAAGATTTACAAACATTTGAATGCTTTGCTAAAATTGATTTCCCTTCAAAATACCCCGTTTCCGATTCCTCATATTGGGCTAAACTACGTATTCCTTAATGCTTAAGTCCATTTATTTTCTAATGTACAGGAACGGCAAGTAAAGAGTTTTTAAATGTGATATTCGATACGATAGTAGGGGTGTGGAAACATTTTCAGAAGAAGAAAAAAATATCGTTTGTCTATCGATTACGACTTTCTTGCATGTTTGGGTAGGTGTATCTATTAGCTGTTTGAACTAAAGAAGCACATATTAAAAACACCGTACAGTGCATGGTGTGTAATCAGAATAGCGAGCAGAATAACTCTTTATTATCTCTCTCTTCGAGACTTTACGACGTGACGCAATAAGTAAACAGGGAATAATTCGCAGTACACAGGAATCGGTCTTGTTTACACAGAATAGTTACTTCAGAAGAGGCGAGGCACTGCCGGAAGTGAAGTTGTGAGGCGTTCCAGGGTAGCTGAGTCGGTAGGGCGAATTCCAGGAAAAGGGGAAGGTCCCGGATTCGACTAACGATCAGACACACAGTTTTAATCCTCAGGAAGTTTCAATCGGCCAGTAATACGACAGTCTTTATAGTCAGGCACAACGAAGAAATTGGTAAACATGTGTCAATTAAGGCACACCAATACATAATTACAATGACAAATATATTTCGTAAGTAGATAACAATGTAAATGATTTGAAAAATAAGCCCATAACAAACAGAAGAGAACCACAGTAAGTTTTTAGTTCACATAACCGGTCTATTTTCGTTTTAATCTCTTATCAATACCATATCTGGATTGAAGAAGCCTTGATATTTTTAACACTCTGTGGCGTCTATTATGGTCGTTGATTTAAAATCAGCTGAATGTGATACCTGTTTCTTTCTTAGTTGACTAGTAATACCCGAAAGAACTGTGAAGACTTTAAGCATTTTCATGATTTCTCCATATTTATTCACTCATTCATTTCACTAGACGTTAGCGTTAGAGGACGTTGTAGCTATGAACTGCGTATATTTGTAGTAAAAATGGGGACAGAAACTAATGAGTGTGCGTACAATATTCATTTAGTAACTTTGTTATATTTTTGAAGTACTAATCACTTGATTTGAATAGGGGAGCCAAAATAGCTTTGATCTATCCAGCCACTGCCCGCACCGAAACCGAGTGGCGCGATATATACCTGATAAAGCAAACCAATGCCCATTAGCAATGATGTCCCTTTATTTGTTTCTTGTTAGACTCAATTTTTTTCAGCTCTAGGTACCCCGATATTCACATAGTCTACATATAAGGGTTTCTTTCTATTAACAGCATTGTACTATATTGGTGATATTTGAAGTTCGCATGATCGCTCACCAGTCTAACCGTGAGTTTGATTTCCCTGCTTTTCAAACACAGAATTCTTTTAAAACATGGCTTTGGTATCATTACCTTGCCATGTTATTGTTAATAGACGTTAGTCCAGTTATTCTACATTCTGTTTTGCAATCCAGTTCTGTAGTTGTTATTTAATAATAGCCTTGGTGATTTTCAGAACAGGTTCAGGTCCAGTGAATGGATCTCTGACCCCGTCCTATCAGCATGGTCATTGCCACTAATCTCTGAGGGTTACATACTTACATATATAGAAATGATCATCAGAATTAAATACGAGAAATCAGAGCTCGAACGGAGAGATTCAGATGTTCTTTCTTCCCGCACGCTATTCAACAATGGAATGGGAGATAAATAGTGGGCCGGCCGCAGAGGCCGAGTGGCCTGCGGCGCACCTGTCACAGTCTGTAAGGCCGCTACGGTCGGGGTTCGAATCCCCACTTGGGCATGGATGTTTGTGTCGTCGTATAAGTAGTTAGTAAGTTTAGGGACTGATGACCCCGCAGTTAAGTCCCTTAAGCTTAACAAATATTTGAACATTTGATTTGATAAATAATGTAAACGTGGTTCGTTGAAACTCGCTGCCAGGCAATTAAATGTAACTTACAGAGTATCACATGTAGATGTTGATGCCTATTGCTAGTTCCTCCAGCGGGAATGATTTCTTAAATATTAAATATAAAATTTCGGCTTTAATTTTGCTGTCTTCTGTCACCAACGCCGAATGATAAACGAGCGGCTGGACAGAGGCATTTGATCTAAAGGATTCTCTGATTCCTTGTTCGAGAGGGGGGTGGTAGACCAACTTCCCTTCACCAAGTCATTTATGTGTCATATCACTATGTATTTCTGAGTCATGTCACTAGCAGGCTCGATGTTTGTTACCAAAAATTTACAACACTAAGTAGTACTGACCTCTGATTGGTGGATGTCGTTTCGTGACACTGCACGTGGAAGGGGGTATTCGTCTCACCGTCAAAGGAAAAGCGCCGGTTCCAGACACAGTTCGTTCAAAAAAGATTCAAATGTTTGTGAAGCAGTGGGACCAAACAGCAGTGGTCATCACTCCCTATACTTACAAACTTATTTCACTTATGCTAATGTCAACACACACAATCAAGTCGAAGGGAAGATTGGAACCTCCGATGGGGAGTAACCACGCACTCCTCAGTAAGGAGCCTTAGAGCGCTCGGTTACTCCCGTGGGCATGCCGCTGGTATTGTCTTCTGTGTGAGCCAGGACACCCTAATGTCTCATCAAATTGAACAGTCCTCACTAATTGTGTTCAGTTACGGGGAAGATTCTGTGTCCCTGTGATGCTGGCAAAACTTGTGTTTTCGCATAGAACCGAGTGCACAACCTCATATGTTGGCCTGTTCAGTATGTCAATTGGTTTGAGATTGGCAGGTTTCTGGTTGCCTAGTAGCAGGTGAAGATCTTTGAACGTTCATCTTCACAGAAGAGTTTCACTTTGACAGCGGGATTTTATAGGAGCTCCACTCAACATCACGCATAAATTTTAACGTCTTTAGTAATAATTTGTGGTCTTTATTTGTCCGGAATGAAAAGTTATTGTTTTCTTGGTATGGAGGCATTCCGCGTCCGTATTCATGTAAATTATTTGCTTGGGGCTTTTCTGTGAACTTATTTCAGAGCAGGGCAGAACTAGTCATTATCAGAGGCGTCTTTACACCCAGACACGTTAAGCGGCATCTGAATCGCAAAACCTCCTCTCCAGCCGTTGCAGACAGGACGCAGTTCACTTACACCGTTTACTTGCGTGACACAAATTCGGCAGCCAGAGTAATTCATTGAAATTGTGTTGTTCGGCTCCGCCTAGGAGCAAATTCATTAAAATTGCTTGCGGAACGCAGTTAATTTTTCTTTTTCTTGATGCTGACATACACACTCGCTGTCGTAAGGGAAACATAATGTCTTCCTTTAGTTAGGTTGATACCGGGGCCATCCCCCTTCCTTCTAATTTAATATAAAGTGGAAAAAAATTTCCAAATTCATAATTTTTGTAAAACGAGTGAAAGGAAAATTTGATGCATTCATTAGTGAAAATAAATCTAAATTATTTAAAACAAATTCTTCCCTTTTCGTAATTAGTTCCCCTTTTTTAATTGATTTTAATAGAATCTGTCGCCAGCTATGAGAAACGGCGGCAGTATTATTTACGTACGAGGAATGTAGTGCCGGCAGCGGTGGCCGAGGGGACTGAGGCGCTCCATTCACGGTCTGCACGGCCACTACGGTCGGGGGTTCGAATCCCCCCTCGGGCATGGATATTTGTGGCGTCCTTAGTCTTAGGTAGTTCATAAGTAGTTTGTAAGCTTACGGACTGATGATCCCGTAGTTAAGTCCCATAAGTTCTACAAACATTTGAACATTAGGAATGTAGTATATCCGATACGTTACATGACAATTCAGATAAAAGTAAATTCAACAAGTAAACATTATTCTAGTGATAAAGTTCCTTACCTTAGGTCGGATGTTAAAAAATTACATCACTTCTTGTCTTGTTAAAATTCAGTTGGGTATTGAATCTTTCATATAATTAAATTGGTGTGGTGGTTCAGGACGTGCGCACACAAATATAAAGGGCGGCTTTCTTATAAAATCGGCCAGTTGCACGTTAGACATATGTTCTTGCAGGTGACCTGCAGTTACATTGATTTTTCAACTGAAAACGTACTGATTGAAATTGCGCAGGCTATATTTTCCCAACGAAATGTGTAAACTACATGTTATGGAGAAATTCTGTAAATAAAGCAATGCTATATTGTCCGTGCAAACTGAATTGACACTCGATGCGGTGGCTAATGGGGGTGATTGCAATACTGGAAAATGCATTAACGCTCTTTCAGCTACTGCGCCGAGAGTGTATAACTTAGTTTGCACGGACAGTAATTATAATCGCTTTTTTTATTAGACGGTAGTCTAAACTTTAATGGCTAGGAAAAATTCGTGAACAAAGTGAACAAATACGTAATTGTCCCTATTTCAACTATGAATTGACTAGTAACGTTGATGATAGTTAATACAAAAGAAAGCAAAAAAAATTCAAATGTTTGTTAAGCTTCAGGGACTTAACTGCGGGGTTATCAGTCCCTAAACTTGCAAACTACTTATGAACTAGCTAATATTAAGGACGGCACAAATATCCATGCCCGAGGGAGGATTCGAACCCCCGACCGTATTGGCCGTGCAGACCGTGACTGGAGCGCCTCAGTCCCCTCGGCCACCGCGGCCGGCAGAATGCAAAAACTTTGGAGTAAACATTCTACAGAGAATACTTTTATAACGACATTCGAAACCGCCGTTTTACTTACGTACAGGTGAATAAGTTGTTTCAATAATAACTATTGAAAGGGGTATGGACAAAAGTCTGAAATCTTCTCGTATAGTAAAAACCGAATGAATTTTTTGGGAACTACCAGTTTTTCGCTTTACTTAAAACCTTGGATGTTACTATTAACTAGATATTGACCCATCTCCATGATATTTTCGTTAAGTATTCATGGATGCTTGTTGGATAAACAAGAGCTGTTCTGCAACTTTTAATAGATTGTGTGTAAAATATGGAAATTTTTAAACTGCACTCCATAAACAACGGCTACACTCATTATCATTAGTTCAAACTACTACTAACTACTCGCATTATTTTGGAGTCTGCTTTTATGAATGTTAGATTAAACTATCTACACTGTCGGATCGGAGGTGGAAGAAGTTGCCACAGATATTTTGTTACCGTAATGTGCTTGACTTCATTCTGATGTAAGGTGACTACGGTTATTGTGCTCAAACTGTCTGCGGTAGCATGAACGATGTATCTCTCCATCAAAATAGAGTTAACCACTTCCTGCAACAGTTTATTACTTTCAGAGAAGAACGTATCCTCAGTTAGATTACGTGATTTCGAAGCTATAGTCATTAATTTGGGGGACTATTTTATCTAAGAGTACAGGTATATGTTTCTAGTACCATTTCATGTTTATATTTAATTCGGTGGTTTTCGAATGTACTTAATTGTGTTCAGGCTGAAATCACAGAAAATTTTGCTTCTTAGCAAGCGCACCACCGGACTAATTTCATTGGCTAACGAGTCCTGGTAATATTGCAATAGATTTACGATGTGTAGCTCTATTGCATCTGTATTTTCAATTTCATTAGCTTGTGGGATATATTTCCGTAGAAATAATACTAAAAGGGGAAACACACCATCGTACTCCCTCAAAGATTTGGTTATAAGTAGCACCATATGTACCCTTGTTCGTATAATCAATAAATCTGTTTGTATCCGTCAGAAAGTATTCTATTATTATCTTGTACAGTCAACTGTATAGAGAGACGCACCTTATGGAATTATGAGTCTCATTTCAATCTCACAGAATTTATGAACGGCCATAGTAGTTAACGAGGCAATAATTTATGTTCAGTAGGCTCAATGTGCGATCGATTATAAATAGCAGATTCGAACGGACACTTCATCGTTGGTTATATAAAAGCTGCGAGAGAACTGTCTTCTGTTACAAACGAGAGTGTTACTTGATCGTAATGTGTTTTAATTTCCAAATTGGTCTACACGATAGTATTAGCCAGGCTGTAAGGGCGAGATGAGATCACTAGCGATTGCCGATAGTAAAAGGCAGTAACCCGGCTTTTAATTAGGCTGAGTGGTAGTTCGTTCTGCTCTAGCCTTGCGTTTCTAAATCAGGGACTGCTCTGTTATCACCGCGCATTTCCCCCGTATTTCCCTGGGTAGTCTTAAATGGCAGGACCCACGAATTTTACTGCTGCGAGTGACTTTATACATAGCACTGCATGGCTGAAGGTTTTTCGAGAAATCTGCTCGTTGTATTTCTCAGCCCTTGGCATATTTTGTTGGCTACTAGTGACAACAAATAATAATTAAGCACTGTCTAAAGCGTATGACCAGGACAACGCAGGAGATATGAATTCTTGTTTATAAGTAAGTAAATAGAATATACACCATTATTGATAGTTATTGATATGGTGTGTGTTCTTTCGGAAATAAGACACCGTTTGTTGACATTAACGCCCGCAATTTTACGAATTCAAAATACTGCAACATTTTGACCGTTTCGGGGCGTTGAAATAAATTCAACGACAACGTTAAAAATTTGTGCTGCACCTGGATTCGAACCCGGATTTCCTACTTCGGGCCAACGGTCGCCTTAACCAATTAGGCTATCCAGGTACGCTTCCCTTCCAACCCATACTCTCAATAAAGGTTTGTCATATTTGGGGCGATCTTTTAATCATTTAATTGGAGACAAGACTCAAGATAGCTTTTTTATTTTTTATTAAGATTACCGGTTTCGGTAGTTTAACTGCCATCTTCGGATCTGCAAGTGCACGCAAAATTATACTCAAAATGCAATAATACAACAACCCAGAGAAACAAATATTTTTAAACACCCACTTTCGAAACCCACCTTAGATTTCATTCTTCAGAACATTACTATTAAAAGCTTTTAAAAACACCAACTTAATTGTTGGATTGTCACCATATAAAGAAAACATGAACATCAACATTCTGTAATAAGGTTTGGTCACTAAGTTAAAAACAATTCTGAATAACTCAGTCATCCAAACTCACAAGATGTGACATTTATCACTTCCTTATTGACCCAGAAACAGTCAAATATTATAAAAACTACTGTGCTACCTTAAGAAAAGTTATTAAAAAGTCCAGATGCATGTGCATCATGCCTGATATGAATACCTCTGATAACAAAATTAAAACAATTTGGAATATTATTACCAGGCAGACAGGGAAACAAAGAGCACAGGAAGACAACATTACCGTCAAACTGAATGAAAAGTTTACAACTAACAAGCCAGAAGTTGTAAACATTTTTATAATTATTTTTTAATGTCGTGGAGAAAATAGGATCTAAATGTTAATTCGAAAAGCTACGCAGTTAATGTAGCAGGCCATACCCACACAATTTGACACAATAGAAATTCCACCTCTCCTTCTGAAATTAAGAAAATAATAAACTCTCTCAAGAGTTAAAGCTCAAATGGAATTGATGGTATTTCCAGCAGGGTAATAAAAGCTTTTTCTCAAGAAATAAGTAGGAGTCTTAGCCACATATGTAATAGTTCTCTGAAGCAGGGTGCTTTTTTCTGATAGACTGAAATATGTTACCGTTAAGCCAGTACGCAATAAATGGGATACGTCTGATGTCAACAACTACCGCCCAATCTCACTTCTGACAGCCTTATCCAAAATTCTAGAAAAAATAATGTATTCTAGAGTAGCTTCACACACAGGTAAAAATAATGCCCTAAAATGTTAGTTTGGTTTTCAGAAAAGCTTTTCAATAGAAAACGCTATATATACTTTCAACAATGAAATATTGAATGCTCTGAATAACCGGACATCACCCGTTGGGATTTTGAGTGTGTAAATCATGGGATTCTTCTAGATAAACTAAAGTATTGTGGTATGAATGGGACAGTGTACAAATGGTTTAAATCATACATAACAGGAAGAGTGCAGAAAGTTAACATAATTAATTCACATAATATGAAAAGAAGCAGCTGATTCTTCAAACTGGGGAACAACCACAAATGGTGTGCTACAAGGTTCGGTCTAGCGCCCTTTGCTGTTCTTAATATATATTAATGACTTGCCATTCTATATCCATGAAGATGCAGAGCTGCTTCTTTTTGCTGATGATACAACTATAGCTATCACACCTGACAGATAAGAACTGACTGAAGAAATTGTAAACGACGTTTTTCAGAAAATCTTTAAGTGGTTCTCAGCAAATGGCCTATCATTAAATTTTGATAAAATACAGTACATACAGTTCCGCACTGTAATGGCATGGCACCATTAATAAATATAGACTTTGATCAGAAATCTGTAGCAAAGGTATAATATTCAAAAATTTTAGGTGTATGGATTGATGAGGGGTTGAACTAGAATAAACGCATTGAAAATCTGCTGAAACGTTTGACTTCAGTTACTTATGCTATTAGGGTAATTGCAAATTTTGGTGATATATATATCAGTAAATTAGCTTATGCCTATTTTCATTCTCTCCTTTCGTAAGGAATCATTTGCTGGGGTAATTAATAATTGATTGAAAAAGTATTGCACAAAATCGTGAAATCATAATAACTGCTGGAGTCCATCCAAAATCATCCTGCAGACACTTATTTAAAGAGCTAGGGATCTTCAAAGTAGCTTCACAGTATATATATTGACTTATGAAATTTGTTATTACCAATCCCACCGAATTCAAAAGCTATAGCATTGTACATAACTACAACACTAGGAAAATGATCTTCTTCGTCATGCTTGGCCTCCCAGGTCCCCACAAATCAGTCCGTGCGATTATTGACTTTGGGATTACGGTGAAGTCGGAAGTGTATCGTGATCGACCGACATCTCTATGGATGCTGAAAGACAACATCCGACGCCAATGCCTCACCATAACTCCGGACATGCTTTACAGTACTTTTCAGAACATTATTCCTCGACTACAGCTATTGTTGCGGAATGATGGTGAACATATTGAGCATTTCCTGTAAAGAACTTCATCTTTGATTTGTCTTAATTTGTTATTCTAATTATTGCTTTTCTGATAAGATGAAGCGCCATCTTTCGGACATTTTTTGAACATTTTTTCTTTTTTTTTTTCTTCTAAAACCCAATGTCATTCCAAGCATGTGTGTCAATTTTTACCTCTCTATCTACATTATTCCGTGATTTATTAAGCTTTAAAATTAATGCTGACTTTTTGATCACCCGGTATGTAGAAAATGTTCAAATGTTTGTTAAGCTCATGGGACTTAACTACGGGGTCATCAGTCCCTAAACTTACAAACTACTTATGAACTACTTACGAACTAGGACGGCACAAATATCCATGCCCGAGGGGGGATTCGAACCCCCGACCGTAGTGGGTATGTAGATGTAGACAGACGGTGACGGACAGCGTGTGACTCGGTCGCCTCTCCTACCGCGGCGACATATACCCCGCGCTGGCTGCGCCGCTCAGAGCGGCAGTCGTGCTGCAATACGCCGCCCCGCCGCCCACTTTTATCGTTATTGAGTAATAAATTGGGCCGTATCGGCGGCGCCGTGCCTGCAGACAGGCCGGACGCTGCACATCGCCCAGAGCCGGGGCCCAGGTTTTATTGGGCTCACCGCCAAACTGCGAGACTGCCGCGAGATACGGCCGTCCACCGGCTACCCTTATTCCCGAAACCGTCTCATCCGAGAAAGGCTGTCAAGTGTCGAGGATAGAGATTAGAGACACAATTCCGCGTGGTGCTCTGGTGATTTCTGTAGTGGGAAGCGGTAGTGGTATTAGGAGGCATCTCCCTTCAGAGTAACAATGCCGAGCGGGTGTAGCCGAGCGGTCTAGAGCGCCGGGTTGCGGATAGGGCGGTCTCTCGCGTCGGAGGTTCGGATCCTCCAACGAGCATGGATGTTTGTGCTGTCTTTAGTATAAGTTAGTTCATAAGTAGTTTGTGAATTTAGGGACTGATGATCCCGTAGTAAAAGTCCCATAAGCTTTACAAACATTTGAACGTTTCCACAATGAAACTTTCACTCTGCAGCGGAGTGTGCGCTGATATGAAACTTCCTGGCAGATAAAAATTGTGTGCCGGAACCGGGACTCGGGACTCACGATGCCGCCTCACCACTTCAGACAGTTGTCCGCAATGAAGAGAACTATATATATATATATATATATATATAAAAATTGGTAAAGCGCTTTCCCGCGAAAGGCAAAGGTCCCAGGTTCGAGTCCCGGTTCCGGCACACAAGTTTAATCTGCCAGGAAGTTTCATTTGAACATTTTTAGTAACAGTTCTTCAGAGTATGTTCCAAGTTGCGGCTTGACGTCAGTACGTTGGAAATATGCGATATTATTACACAGGGTGTCCCACTCAAACTTTTCATCCCATGTATCTCTGGGACAAAAATAGATATTGAAAAACGACTTTCGCCGGTATGTGCGTACGTGCTATTCCATTTGAAATCGTACAAAACTGAGAAAATTGGCCCAATATTTATAAAAAATTAATATTTTCTATGTGTGCCAATTAATGTAAGAGAAAACAAGTGTAATGAATGTAGCCCTTAAGGAAAGTCGTACCGCCCTGTCTCGACAACGTTAAATTGGTTAAAATATGGATGCTCCGTTTTCTCAGGAACTGATGACTGTATAAATTTAGTATTTTTATCACATATTCTCCCATGTTTTTGTGATTGTATTGCTCTACAGTCACTTAAAAAAGAGCTGCAAAATAGATCATGATTTTATCCTCTTATCATATAATTTTTTGGCGTAAATTTTCTCAATTTTAATTTCTTGAATTTCAACATCACTGTACTAGTTATGTTATGTGGTAAATAATTCACTGGTGTAGATTCAGAAGTTTCTGAGAAAATGGGGCATTTTGATAAATAGCGTTTAAAGAAAAAATGTATTATTTCGCCACCTGATACATAAAAAATGGTAGAATCCTCCTGGATGGTAACCCTAATTTCCTTTTTCACATTCGTCTCTCAGTGCTGCCCTCCTGCTTTTGGATCTGGCTTCTATTGACATATTGTTTGATTCAATCTCTGCTTCCATGATACGAACTTTTAGTGGTGTTCTAACCTTTATGAATCCCAAGACTCTAAAATCTGGAGTTTTCCAGAACAGTCATTATCAAAAGTTAGAACAGCATAAAAAACACCAAGTTCAAAGACTGAACATCCAGCAAACACAGAACCTAATACACTCGTAGCAGATAACTGTTGTTGTCAAACGGACACAGATTTACGGTTCGAAAAGTATTAAGGGAAGTGTCGGCAACTTACGAAAAGGACAGTTCTCTTCAAAACAAAAGAAACCATAGCCTTCTAGACTAAATGGTTCCAGAGAAAAATGCGAATAATCGAAATGATGGAAAACAAAATTCTCAGAAATTATTTTCAAGTGTTTATTTAAAATAGTGAATAATCGAAAATTTCAATAAAACCAACACCAATTTTCATAATTTCTATAAAAGTAAAAATGTGAAATTTTAATGTTTTGGGCGGTACGACTCCCCCCCCCCCCTTAAATGATTACTACTTTTCGAGTTAAAATTCCGTTAAGTTAGCTGTTTAACTCAAGAACGTCATACCGGACTTCAATGAAATTGAAGCTGAATATATAAAGTTGATGTGGGTATATAACTATAACACGAGAGCCATTAATTCAGTGTTGTAAAATATTTTTTTTTCCATTTATTAAAATGAATGCATTTTTCATAAGGATTAAACTTACATACGCTTGAATCTCTTTTTATTACACGTTGATTTACGTTTTAGGCACTTAGAGTCCCTTATCGTAAACGTGGGAAAAAAATTATTAAGTAATAAATACGCAGGCTCTCGGAGCATTAACAAGTTACAATGCGTTGCGTTGCGTTGCGTCCGTCACTTAACAGGAGAAGACGCCTCGCAGCTGGACGTGACGTGATTAACAGGGCCTTAAGGACTGAATGGTTTGCATTCAACGCTGTGTCGTGAAGCCGGGATATTCGGCGCAGTATCTAGATACAGTTTACTATTTCCACTGCTCACTATTCAAGTACTTGAAATTTAAATTCTAAAAAGAATATCGCATAAATATCATTCAGTCTTTACAATAATGCCTTCATTTTGTAATTTATTTGAAAATTTTACTATGAATAGTTTCCGAGCTATGAGTGTCCTAATAGCGTGATTTCATGAACCAGAAACATTTGCGTATCACAGCTGCGATTTTGTCAAATATATTACCTTGACGTGTACTTTGTATGACAGAAAAACGAAACCTCACAAAAATGCAATGTTTCCTGCTATCCGATTTGAAATGCAACAGTAGGGACTTGTATAATACCTTCAAAATCGTGAACAAATAGTGTTTAAATGCAAATTCATGTTTTAAGTGAATATCTCATGTTATTTCTTACGCAAATCGCAAAAAGAATGTCGTTTGTAGTACTCGAAGCAGAACATGTCAACAATTCGCAGTGCCCTCATTTAAAATAAAAACTGTAAAGTGAACAAGTAATACTTACATTGATAAGTCCTCGCCGTACGTACATAATCACGAAAGTCGTTCAATATTTTTGTTAGATATTTGGGGTGAAAAGTTTGATTGTATAACAAAGCTACGATATATGAGTTGTGACTTGACCTCTTAGGGTTAAAAATGTACGGCGTCATCATATTACTACGTGAACACTTAAATTGAAGTATAAAATGTTAGTATTAATTAGACAACTAAGCCAATGACACACAATTCAAAAGGTTACAGATGTGCAAGTAGTGAAAATAATAATTAAATTGTCATTCTGCAGTGTGGACTGATAAGACTTCCTGGAAGATTAAAACTTCTGCTAGACTGTGATTCCAACCGACCTGTGGTTTCGGGGGCAAAGGTTCCTAGACGCAGTACTGGCGGTAATGAAGATGGCCCGTGAGGCGTGCCAGGGTGACTCCGACGGAAGAGCGCTTTACCCCCGAAAGGCAAAGATCCTGACTTCGAATGCTGGTCTGGCACAGTTTTTATCTGCCCCGAAGTTTTTAATAATTATATGTGCTTACCCTTTCAGAATGTTAACAGGAAGTAGTTGTTTTCATACAACTGTGTAGTTACCTTCCATGTCAGGCATTGAAATCTCCAATGATAAGATCTGAACATCAAAAATTAAAGTGCTACCAATGAAGTCCTGCCGTTCAGATCCTTCCCTAAAAGTGATCTACGAAAGTACAGCGTTTCTTGAAATCGCGTTATAGAGAAGTTCGTAGTTAAATGGTTCTTTTGCGGTAACAAATGCTTACCGGGCAGCTACACTGCCACAATGGTGTAACAACTTGTTCGCTGCTGTTGTCATTTGTGGAGACCAAAAGAATGTGGTAAATATTCCGCCCTTTTTCCTGTAACTATGTGGTTCTTGGGAAAGATTGACAAAATTTGATTTGTGCTTCTAGTGTTTTATTTTTTAGTTTTGAATAGCAAGATGAGGGTAAGAGCAAATAGAAAGAGAGAGGGCGGGAGGAGAGTAAGAGAGGCGGTTGGAGAAGGTAGAGGTGGTAGATATGAAGAGGAAGAAGGAGAGGGGATGAGCATGGACAGAAGGTAGAAACCGCTCACTGAATAGCTGTGTACTGGTGTGTCTAACCGGGGTCCCTTGAGTTGGGGTAGCCCTCTGCCTCCGTAAAATTCTGGCATGGTTCAACGGCCACCACATGGCGCAGTGGTGGAATGTCGTTTGTCACAGAGGCTGGTGATTTTAGCTTTACCGCCTTGGTCGTAAGCGTGTAAAACCTCTTTAAAATAACTCTAAATCCTAGGCTGAGCTTCGCACTAACGTGATAATGGCTGTTGAGGCGGTGGAACAGTCCTAAGCGGGCGACCTCTAACAAGGGAACATCATCAACTCGACCTCATATTTTTTTGAGAAAAAAATAAATGAGCTAGATATCAACAACAGGAATCGATAGCTTGTAACATTTTGGGCCATTATACAGATACTACGCAGTTACGGGCTCCTCAAAGTACAGCTTTTAAACTTTCGCGCTCTTGGGTTGTTTCCTACTCGGCCGCTTAATGCCCGAACGTCTGGTACTGTGAGCAGAGTCTAGTAAGAGGTTTGTGTTCATGATGTAAATAAACGTATAGGCTGTCGACCAGCGGTATGGAATGATGACTGATCTGCAATGATAAATGTCAAAGATTTAGACATCTTTAAAGTCGTCACCGGTAAGCATAATCATTTGCAGTTATTATTCGTACTATACTCGGTAAAAGAAAATACGTGGCCCTATATTTTTGCATTTCCTTATATCCTTCAACTGCTTTGAAAATATCATAGACAGTTGCACGGATGAAGACGTGCTGGATAGAGAAGAAAATAGCGGGATGACGTCGATGATAATGATGCTGCCATTTCGCCATCATCAGATTCGTCGAGCTCCTTCATTGCGTCAACGGAGCTTGGGCGTGGAATTGAGGTCGTCAGTGATGATGAAAGCTGCTTTGATGATTTTAAATAGTCGAGAACCACTTCGCCTGTCTCCGTAACAGAAGAATATATCCAAGGAGCCGTTTGCGTTTTATACAGCGCGTCACAAGTGCAGTGGAAATGAATGAGATTGTTTATCAACAAGCAGTATAATGTAATTTAATTTTCAATACCTTTTATGCGCATCATTTTGTCATACGTGAAGCTGACACTATTGAAGCGGAGTAAACTTGAAATACAGTACATATGCATTTTGTAATATTGTTTCCTCCTCCACTTCCATTGTTCTTAAATTTCACATTTTGGGGGACTCGCTGTTGCCTCTTCATTGCACAGCACTTTGCTTTCGGACATTAAGCGGCCGCAGTGAAGCGGGCCGAGTGACGAACAGCCCGAGCGTGCAAATGTTTAAAAGCTGCACTTTGAGGAGGCCGTAAATGCGTAGTATCTGACTAATGGCACAAATTTTCCCGTGATATCGATTTCTGGAAGTGATATCTAGCTCATATTTTTTTTCACAAGAAAATATGAGGTCGAGTGGATGATGTTCCCTTGTAGGAGCCGCACCACAGTTGGATGAGGCTTGTTCAGGCACGCAGAGTACTTTCTGGGCTGACATTGTTACCTCAACTACTTGTGGGACGACGACGAGAGTCTCTTTTGACTTTTCCACTGCTCTCACTGGTGAGCACTCTTACCTATCATAACGAGAGTAGTCGTAAAGGTAGCTACCCTTCAATAACGTAGAATTAGTCAGCGGAAAGGGGCACAAAAGTTTCAAAATTTTTTTGTGATAGTTAAAAGAGGCGAAGGTTCCTTTGTCATGGCTGATTGAAACTGCGATTTCTGGTCAAGTAAAGAACCTTTTTAAAGCAACAACTGGGCGAATACCCAATTATTGTTGAAGTGTATAAAACCTTAAATACTTGTGGTGGTGTGTTATCATATGATGATCTCACGAAGATATCAGTGTTTACAGATCAAATGTTTGTAAATCTGTGGGACTTAAATACGTTGGTTATGAGTCCCTAGGTTTACGAACTATAGAGTGGAAATGCCCTCTCACTATATTATAACACGCAGATGGAAATGGTCTACTCCGTTACGTAGCAACTTGGGCCTTCCCCTTTTTTTACAAAGAGAAATAAGTGAGCTAATGAAACACTTAAGACAAACTATTGGCATTCTTTTTTGAAATGTCGAAAATTCGCAGTATCGTGTGCCACCGGGTGGCTGGCGATGCACTCCGCTACAAACTGCGCTTCACAGCTGGCTGTCGGCCCTGGCCGGCTGTTGGTGTCGTTGAAACAACTTGGCGCAGTGCGCTCGTAAATCGTCGGGTGGTACTTTCTGGGTCACAATTATTCAGAACAACGACTGTCTTGCATGTGCTCATTTTGTGTCTTGACACAACAAGAAGGATGGAGCGGAGACTGATGTTTTAAATTGAGTTCACAGCCGACATTATTAGAGACAAGTCATTGCTCGGGTTTCTTACTACTGCAGGGGAAGAATGCGGCCATGGATTTTTAAGGTATAGACTGATTAGATGTAAATTTCGTTTCAACTGACCATAGTGAGGAGAACCTCTAGGATGGTCAACACGACAGATCAGAAACAATAATACACAACGTGGCTGCCTAGACTTTTCAGACTTACTAAATGATCAAATTCATGCTGGGTATACAGCCGGATGAAACTGTGTACACAATGTTTCTGCTGTCCACTTGGCCGTCATCATCAGGCGAGCAAAGTTACAGCCCTCTCACCGTGACTGCTGTGACTCACAGTGAAGCCATAGCTTTTCTCACCTGATGACGACGGACAGGTGGACCGCATAAATCTTGTGTACCCATTACAATTTCATTCCGCTGAAGAAATGTTTGTCAAGCTTAAAGGAATTAACTGTGGGGTCATCAATCCCTAAACTTACAAACTACTTATGAAGTAATAGCCGGCCGGGGTGCCGAGGGGACTGAGGCGCTCCATTCACGGTCTGCACGGCCACTACGGTCGGGGGTTCGAATCCCCCCTCGGGCATGGATATTTGTGCCGACCTTAGCGTTCGCTAGTTCGTAAGTAGTTTGTAAGTTTAGGGACTGATGACCCCGTAGTTGAGTCCCATAAGCTATACAAACATTTGAACATTTGAACTATCTTATACTAAAGACGGCACAAATATCGATACCCGAGCGGGGATTCGAACCCCCGACGGGGAACGGCCTCGCGCATCGCAGCATAGCGCCTCATTGCGCTCGGCCGTTCCGCCGTGGCCATTTGGCTGAAGATCCACATGAATTTGATCAAAAGTACTTTTCAGATACTTGCTAAATATGAACAAATACGTTACTGTACTTTCCACAGATTTCAAATCATATTGCCCTTGTGGATGTAGAATCGGTCAATAAATAAATAAATATTATCTTCATCATTTTTAAATTTCAAATGACACAATTTTTTACCATATACTTAATGTTCAGTATACTTAGGCGCAAATGATAGTTCTTAGTCTATTCCAGCCACGCATCATCAAGTGAAACTAAAATCAAGACATTATAGAACACTAATTTACGTCGATTGTAGTGCTGCACAAATGTTGTACAGAGGTAAAATTATTCACATTCATGTGATATTATTAATAACATACCTCGGTCCATTCTGCTAAGAAATTTATCAGTGGAATAGGGATGGACACCAATAAATCCTTTAGATTCTTCTCAAACTTCATTACGATTTAAAAATTTTATGGCTGCTGGCATGTTATTGAAAACGAGCACTGCTGAGTAGTGAACACCTTTCTGGACCAACGTAAGTGGTGACTATATATACTATTTCTAGTATCAAAGTTTTTAAAAAGATGATAGAAGCTTTCGAAATATGGTGCTACAGACGAATGATGAAGATTAGATGGATAGATCACGTAACTAATGAGGAGGTGCTTAACCGAATTGGGGAGAATAGGAGTTTCTGGCATATCATGACTAAGAGAAGGAATCGACTGGTCGGATACATTCTGAGACATCAAGGAATTGTCAACTTAGCAGTAGAAGGAAGTGTATGTGGTAAAATCGTAGAAGGAAAACGAAGGACTTATACAGGAAGCGGATTCAAAAGGATGTAGATTGCCGAAAGTATTCTCAGATGAAGAAACTTGCGCAGGACAGGGCAGCGTTGAGAGCTGCATCAAACCAGTGTTTTTAAAATTCCAATCAAAAATCTAAATCCGAAGTTTTGTATTTCTTGCTTCAAAATTGTCTGACTAGCAACGTATTTTCAAAACACCGCTCATTACCTATTTCAACCCCTTAAGGATGGGAATATCGAAAAATAGCTGATGTGGAAGATAGACAAAGTCTACAAATTTCAAGTTTCTATCAACTGTGGATTCACTTTACAGCGCCGTTTTCTGTCTTTTAGAAACGGTTCGATAACGCTTTGACATCTTTCTTGGTAGTTTTACTTTTTTAAACTGTAATATGCACTTATTCTTCTTTATTCGTACGCTTGTTGCAGAAAAAGAACTGAAGAATTAGCATCACATTTCGCTGTATATAACCTCTTTGCTATTATAGTGTCAGTTGTCATCGGTGGTCTTCAGTCTGAATATTATATAAGCTGACGACTTTCAACCACTATATCTTCCAACCTTTTATAGCTATCGACACGAAACTGCTATGGTATATTACTGGAGACTTTGAGACGAATGATATCTCTGTGTTGTTTCAGTACAATTGTGTAACTGTTGCTAAAGAGCAAAATATTGACACCTAAACGTAAAATTTTATATAGGTCGGTAACTGTAAATTCCCATATCTTCCATACCTTTATCGTTATCAACCCTCTACCACCATAGAACACATGGAAGACTGATACCTACTTCCACATACAAACACCTTCAGTTTGAGATCTGTAGTTATGGCTGCAGAGTGAAATACGGGCGTAAACATCTCAATTTTTATTTGTATTAAGATAATGGAGTGCCTATTATGGCTAGTATTGAGATATCAGTGAACTGTGAGTGGTTGTCAGCTGTACTTCTGCTGTCATAGGACGTTGAGCAAAGCAGCTAATGGGTTCTGGGAGAAATGGAAAGGGTTTGCTAAATGTAATGTTGCAGTAAAATTGGTTTCAACATATTTTAACAAATGGAATTGATGGTTTCGAATGGCAGCGTATGTGATGCAATAATGAAAGGATTCCATGGAATACAGGAATTGTGGACGTACGTGCTGCACATTCGCGAACATTCTGCAGTGTATTCGGAGTGTCGTAGTCTGTGCCACCACTGTCCTCTGTTGAACGTTCCTCGTCCAAAACGCAAACGTCTTCCGCTCAATGAAGCAGAAAATCTGGCAGAGAAACAGTTCGCCTACTCTATGGACATGAACATTTAGTCCAGCAGTTCTAACTGAAAATGAACCTCCAGTCTGCGTTTTACAGCCTTACACGCGGCTGCAATTATAACTGGGGTGTAGCTGCAGAACTTCTGGTGGTGGTGCGATTTACTATTGAGATGAATTATTTTTTGCACATATTTTTACGAGGAAAGACTGCCTCATCCAGTTAGTTGCTTATTACAAACTTACATTTGAAAGGAGAATGGCTGAAATCCGTTACCATTAATATGGAAACATTCCCAACTGTAAATCAACGATCCTGATGAATTTTGATGGATGGGTAGATAGGTGAAAGCTTGTTTGTTTCGTTTTCCCCCATTATCACTTATAAGGAGTAAAAGATAGTCCGAAAGGTAATTAGGTTCAGACAGAATGTTGTAAAAACCGTGAAATATATAAAACTGTATAAATGTACATAAAAGTTTTAATGTAATAATTAACGCTCTTGAAAAATGTTTAGTAACATTTTGTGATAATTCGAAATTTTGAAAAATACCGCATTACAATTACTTAATTTTGACAAATAAAAACGTTTGCTAGAACGTAAATATCAAAGATGCTTTCATTCCATAACTTTCCAAGTGTAATAAAGCTGGGTTGTGAATTATCATTTTTCGGGAATTTGATACAGTTTCCCGTCGGGGTATATTCCGAAAAAACTAATTTAAATACCTAAACATTCATTATTATTGTAATTAGATTCCATATTGTGCCAGCCCACTACAGAATTATAATGAAATAAAAGGTTTCAGCTTGGTAGGTGATGTGAGATGTTTATTTAAAAAAAAAGTAACAAGATTCAGATTTCTTCCCTATGATGGAACATCGTCAGTGCGTTCTGTTAAAAACAAGGTACCGTAGGCAGACATTAAAATCAATATAAAATTATATACACCAAGAATTTTAAAATTATATAAGAAAATTACATAGTAGAATTGCAAGTCATGATGAGCTATGTGCTCTGCTTAAACATTTTTTCGTCATACTATAAAATACATTTAAAAGGTCTTGCTGGTACAAGTCACAAGTATAAAATGAGGTATCTGCTTACGTACACCTAAGGAGCTTAGCATTTAGATAGCTGGTGCCTGGCGCCCGCTTTTTATTTTAAAAGTCGATTACATTGTAACATTTTTAAAAAAGTTAAATTATATTAAACGCTTAAGAAGGCAAAAATGATGATTCTAGGTGAATTAGAGTTTAACAAATAACATACACAGATTAATCAATACATAATGAAAATATAAAATTGAAATTACCATTTATTACCGCCCTCAGGCGGGTTGGCGTTAAAAATATCTTAAAAAATTCAAAATTTGTCTACGTCAATTGCTGAAATTTAAGGTACATTGTAACACGTACAAAATTCTTTCTGTTTAATTTATATATATATATATATATATATATATATATATATATATATATATATATATATATCAAGACTAGCATAAAAGGTACAATCATTACGAAGTACCATTGTATGTGTGTGTGTGTGTGTGTGAGAGAGAGAGAGAGAGAGAGAGAGAGAGACAGACAGACAGACAGACAGACATACATACATACGCAGCAGTCCACGCCATATAGTGTTTCAGAACAATACTATGCAAGCTGTCTTTGTTTACTTAGTACAGTGTGCTTAAACAAAAATATACAAATATACATGAAGGTCCAAACACAATTACGTAGAAAAGAGAAAAAATCAGATTTAATTTTTTTAAATGTTACAATATGCGCTTACATAGGTGACTTTGGTATATGTGGTTCTCGTAAGTCGCTTAACATAATGTAAGCTACTATGAATTTTCATCCAAACTAGCACACGAGCACAAGGTACGAAGTGATGGTATCATGTAGAACTTGCAATCCAGGACATGGGGAACACACATTTTAGCGCCACATAGCGCATCTGTCGCTACTTACTTGAACTATATAATCAAATAAAGCTAGTTATAACCATGTGGACATTACAGATTGATGTTATTAAAACGAAACGTGAGCTCCATACAAACTAAAGCCACGTGAAATGTCATCATGACTTGCAATTCTGGTATGTAATTCCATTATATAATTGTAACATTCTTGGTGTATTAAATTTTATAATGATTTTAATGTCTGACTAACGTACCATGTTTTTGATAGCACGCACTAATGATATTCAAACATAGGGATGAAATCGTTATGTTGTGAATTAAATAAAATAAACATTTCACATCGCTTACCAAGCTGAAACCTTTTATTTCATTCATTATTATTCTAGTTATGATCTTATAACATTTCAAATACGTTTTCGTGCCTTGTTTTTTAGTTTATCATTTCACGTATGTGTTTAGATAGTTGAAAGCAAAATGTAACTTATTATGATAGAAAATAATTACACTAATGATAATGTATACGGAAGTGATTCTCAGCAGATAGCGTGCCGACCGGTATACTCCAACGTATTGCCCCAACACACAGGCGTTTGCTGCTGGTAACCAGTCTGTTTGATGTTTGCGCGATACTCTTTGCGAGAGCAAACACAGACGGTGTACGGAGAGCACAGAGCACTTCACTTGCATGATTACGACCAGGGCCGGCGCAAGGCACGTGCGAAACGTGCGGCCGCAAAGGGCGGCACTTTCAGAGGAGCGGCAAATCTGCCGCCCCACTTTTTTAAAGGCAAACAACGGCGCTTATCGCTGCGGCGTGGGCTACTTACGAAACTCCAATCGCCAACATTCTCCTCCGAATGCGAAAATATATTGTTGACTCTTACCTACATAGAAAAGTTCATGAGAATAAGATTCGAGAAATCATTGCTCGAACGGAGAGATTCAGGTGTTCTTTCTTCCCGCGCGATATTCTACAATGGAATGGGAGATGAATAGTATAAAGGTGGTTCGATGAACCCTCTGCCAGGCATTTAAATGTGATTTGCAGAGTATCCCATGTATATGTAGAAGTAAACTCAACATTCTTGCCAAAAAGGTTGTTTGCAGATGAGGCCGTCATTTACCGTCTAGTAAAATCATCTGAAGATCAACTGCAGAACGATCTAAATATCACTATGGTGTAAAAATTGGCAGTTGACTAAATAATGCGATGTTTGAAGTCGTTCACATGAGTACGAAAAGAAATCCGTTAAACTTTGTTTACGAGATAAATCAATCAAACGTGAAGGCCGTAAACTCCACAAAATATCTAGGAATTACTTTAGTTTCTCGTTTCCGCCGGTTGTCCTAGGTGTCGATGGTCGAGTAGAGAGAGATCGACAAAGGGAAATAGGGTGCACGCGTGTGCGGGTACAGAGTCTGCAGTGACCAGCCAGTAGGACAGCAGAAACTAGAAACACTAAGCTAGATTGGAACAAGATATATATTTCGTAGAAATAATACAATACTTAACTTGGAGGGCAGCAGATACATAGTTTAACTGGGTAGAAGCCTGACTACTGATGAGTCTTATGTGGTGCCTGTCCTAATCCCAAGTGACCGATGCAGTTCAGTGGTGGCCACGAGCGGAGTCGCATCAGAGGCGCTCGTGGCTGACGTCGTAAGAACGCCGCGCCGTGCTTGCATGGCGGCGCGCGCCCAAAGTACGTAGCGCGCACTCCAGACTTGTGCGACACCACTATTACTACTACTTCAGACTTAAACTGGAAAGAACACATAGATAATGTCGTGCGAAACGCGAACCAGAGACTGCGTTTTGTTGGCACAAACCTTAAAAGATGCAACAGAACTACTAAAGAGACTGCATACACTATGCTTGTTCGTCCTTTTTTGGAGTATTGCTGCCCAGCATGGGATCCTTATCAGGTGGTTTTGACGGAGGACATCGAAAGAGACCAAAGAAGGGCATCTCGTTTCGTATTGTCACGATACAGAGGAGACAGCGTCACAGAAATGGTACAGAACCTGGCATGGGACTCATTGACTCCAAACTACATAGGTAGAAATGATCATCAGAATAAAATACAGGCGACTTTTGTTACTCTAGTTATTATCAATTAACTTGGTGTGTTACTCATTTACCTAAACTAAGCTATTACGCCGAAATCAGATTTCGAACGGAGAGATTCAGATGTTCTTTCTTCTCGCGCGCTATTCGAGAATGGAATGGGAAATTGATAGTATAAAGATGGTTCGATGAACCTTCTGCCTGGCACTTAAATATGATTTGCAGAGAATCCCATGTAGATGTAGAAAGGGGATTCAAAACCAAACCTTGGAGGGAGCCACTGTTGAAGAAGAGGAGGGAGGAGGACTAATCTCTTGCTCTCCACTGTGGTAGCACTGTCGTGTTTACGCCGGAGGAACAGAGAGGGGGAAGCAGTTTGGCGTATACGCCAGTATTCTTAAGTCATTTCTACACGGAAGTGAGAGCTTACGAGATTACCCATGATGCACAGGTCACGCCGTCTGCGTACAGTGTAGACGCGTCCACTTGCACAAGATGCACGCATACGTTCGCTAGTAGACGGAATAGAATGGATCCTATTCTCACGCGCATGCGCAGACGACCGAATGGGAAGCCCAGCTGACAAACGAAGCGAAGTCGGGAATTTGTTTGAGAATGTGTACTTGTCTCCTGCTCAGAGGATCGTAGTTTTTCGACTCAGTCGTAAGTATTTTAGGAGGTGATACTATAGAGGAATTACATTAAAAATTCAATAAAACATATGTACAATTTTTATTGAATACAGAGATATAGCTGTTAATATGAAATCCAAACAAACGTAGAACAAATGTAAATGAAGTCATTTTCACTGATTTATCCGTCGGTTCTTGGTAGTACATCACACTTACTTAAATGTAGAATTTTGTGTATGTTCTACATGTTAATTTCCACTTAGTTACCTGGTTTTCGGCTTACTGGGACATATTCAGACTTTAAACTACGTCGAAAACCGGTTATTTAAATAAAAGTCAATATCGTGATCTACCAAGAAACCACGAAAGAATCAGTCAAAATATCCAAACCAGTTTGTTGTTCATACGAAGAGCTGTATCTCTGTACCCAGTAAAAATTGGACACACGTTATAAGAAATTTTAACTGCAAATCGTCATTATTACCATCTTCTAAAATATTTGCTATTTTCCCTGAAACATGCTGTAGTTAACAGATGAGGTATTTTTTGTGCGCATTATTTGAAGCTTAATCAAAGTGAAAGATGTATGAGTAGACACCTAAGCTTGTTCATCATACACATAGGCGCCTCAAATCGCAGGATCTGGAAGTATGTAATCGCATTTTATAATGAGGACTTTCACACATGTGAACGACGTAGTCACGCACGAACTGCATGAAAACAGTTAAATACAGTTTCACAGTGGCAGTATAAAACAAAAATAATCATTAATCATACAGTTTCGAAAAGTGATGTTAACGCGGCGATTCATTTTCTGTAAGTTGACAACAAACGAAGTAGACGCGTGAAGCAGACGACTCAACAAATACGTACCGCTTGAACGCTTCTTTGTAGTTCGACGGTCTATCGCAAGGGGCGCTGCAGCTGACAAAGACTTCCTTGTGCGTGTTGCACGTCTCGTATAGAAAGGGCTTTATCAGTGGAGCGTTGACAGCCTTTTATGCGCCGTGCGTTTACTCACACAATTTTGCAGAAGACGAAATTTAATTTAGAAATTCGAATACAATGTTCGATACTGCGGTTACATGTTAAATCTGAAGCAATTTTGCTAAGCCCCTCAATGATGACAGTTTCAAAGTGTTTTATTCTTCCCTCACTACGCAAAAAATATTAAAAAAAAAAATAATAAAAAAATTTAAAAAAAAATAAAAAAAAAATGGTTGAACATTACTACAGTCACACAAGTCCAACACCTACAATGGCTATTCCTAATGGGAAAATACGCAGCGAATAATTACTAGGGATAAAGACATTGATAATGAGCCTGGCACAAGTTGGGTTTCGAAGTATTTTTGAAAACTTTTGCTATCCGTTTCTGAGTGATAGTCGGATGTTTTGGTTTTTTGTGCCATGAAACACCTGTCTCCGGCTACATGAAGAACAATTAAAATTTGACCGGCACTTATGTTTGACAATACTACTCGCACACTATCACTTTGCCAACATTTATTTACTGTATATCGTGTGTGAATCCATGTTCCATCTAAGTAAACTTCTTGTAACTTCTTGTAACTTTCGATGTTTACATAAGAGTATGACGTCCAATTGGTATTGCGCATGCACGTTACTCATGAATTTTTCTCCTTCAAGATTGCAGAACAGGAAAATTTATTTCTCTTATGATCTGTTACTTAAAATATTAGCTAGATTTCTTCAGTCAGGTTTGACTCCATTTTTGTGCTGGTGCCCAGCGACTGATAGGTACATACCTGTAGAGAATGTCACCAATCAATCGCAATTTTTGTTTTTATTTTCCAAATCTACATATATTTCGGCCACAGTGTGGCTATTCTCAGTGCTTTGAGTAATGCTTACGTCTATACCATCATGCAATTGGTGTAAAATTGAATATCTCAGCGCAAAGTGCACAGAGAGTGCTGAATGAGACAATAAAGCAAACACATGAGGACGGCAACAAATCAGAAGAACGGCAGTTTTAACACCGGGAGCCAGAGAGTAATACGGAAACCACCTGTAGCGAGCGTGGACGTCAAACGGAGCATTATACGCGGCCGGCTGCGGCTATGCTACAGAACAGAACAGAACTGTCCACAAGAAAGTTTGAATGACGACAGTCCGAGGTCTGAACGACCAGTGAAACTTGGATGTGGAAAAGAACGTCACGTGATAAAATTACTAACGGACAAGAGCCCAAAAGCACGCGCACAGCAGTCTGAGCAGCCACATATAGTTGATAATAGGGTGGCTGCTATTGGCGGGCGCGGACGTCAAACGGAGCGCTTACAGCAGCATCCACCAATGAGAGATCGCCTCGCGGTCACAATTAGGCATAAATATTGGACACGTTCCACACTAGAATCAACGTTAGGAAGGACCGGATGAAGATCGCGAGTAACGCGATCGAAATATCGTGCAAGTACGACCCGGATTACCGGCAGAAAACAAGATTTTCCAAGATGACAACACCCCGCCGGGAAGAATTAACACGATAATAATGTTTTTGTTATTATAATTAATGTAAAAGCGCTGCATACCAGAATATCAATGATGTGGTCTCAAAACTGAAATTTAATAAAGCATGTTAATGGTCGCATTATTTTACATTTTTATACGCCTATTTCATGGCACCATCATAAGGAGTATTTCTTATCATGTGTGTAACGGATTTTCAAGAAATTTAATTTTTTTAATTTTTTTTTAATTTATGGAGAAGTCTGATTTTAGAAGTTGTTTCCAGAACATAAAAATGAGCCAGATTATGACTGAATGATTTATCAAGCTGAACCGCATCCTAGATTTCACCACGTTAATCCTAAATATGGAAATATGAATTTTACAGTGCATTTCATAACTAGGATATCGGTCTTCTAGGAAAGTAGGCCAAGTTTTTTATATTCAAAGAAATGGTACATTAGCGCTTCGGCGTAATAGCTTAGTTTAGGTAAATGAGTAACACACCAATTTAATTGATAGTAACTAAAGTAACAAAAGTCGCCTGTTTGAAAAGTTTCAGAACGCGGTAAACAGGAGCAACAATAAGTGACTCAACGGTCGATCCAGCATTTATCACAAGAAATGGAACAAATACTAAGGTTTTCAGTTTAGAAAGACAGTGCTAGAAAATACGGAATCAATTTGCATCCTCATAAAAATTGTAGGGAAGTGAGACATTCAAGCAAAAACGGGGCTGTCCTTTTTTCTGTAATGACGCTGTAGATACAATATTTTTGTGCAATGAGAGTTGTGATACATTAGATATTTTGGACGTCAGTCTCTGTTGTTGAAGAGGTTGTAAGAGTACACCTGTTGGTGTATCTTACAGTTTGATTTAAAGTAATGTATATATTGTCTTAAATTTGTTTAGTTCATGTATTTATCATTTCTTGTATGCTAGAGATATTTGTTATGTAACGTCACTTTCAATATTGAATCATCTAGTGTAAACATGTACTGTATGTGTAAACCCACATGAATGCACGGACATTCTTTGTAAGTTAGCAATGCGCCAGAGACAATGTTGAACCTGTGGTAAAGACTGTCTTTGCCACAGAAGTAGTAGCTGTGAGTGTCGCGCTGCTGAAGCAGTCGCGGTGCGGACTCGCCAAAGTAAAGACATAAATGCAGTCGCGGAGCGGACTCGCTATAGTAAACACACAAATGTTTTGTTGATAGTGCAGAGGCACGGTAGGCGCAGGGTGGGACGAGTTTAATGCAATTGCAATAAGCCCGAGAGGCGTACTGTTTAATGTATTGAAGAAAGTGCGAAATAAGTTTATTTATACTCGATCAGTGTAATCTTTTTTCATGTGTGCAAGAAAAGCAATTGTTTGGTATCAAGTCTATTGTCACCGAGTGTGATCGTTGTTGTAGTAAGAGTACCTATTGTAATCATATCTGTCTTTTATGGACTTCACGACGAAGACGACGAAAGCAGATGAGTACTTTTGTAACATTTTATTTTGTATGCATATAAATGTAGTGTCAACCCAATCAGAACTTTGGTTCAATTATACATGACTTATTTTGAAACCAGTCTTAATTTTGTAAGTAGTTGTAGTCACCCCATCATCACCATTATTAGATTATGTTGATTATGCAAGCCTGTACATTGACCAACGTAATTACGATCAGTTTTAAAGAAATTGCTAGATGAGTTAAAGAATTGCTAAACGTGTTACAACCACAGAGACTAGTAATTAAAGTGCAAGAGAGTTTTCAAGTAAAGTAAAGTTGATTTCATTTGTGTAGAAAGTAACCAGACTTGACTGAAGTATTTTTTTTAATGAAATACGTTAAATGCCAAACTGCTCAGCTAGTTACACGCGTACGCTACCCAGGCCCTGGAACCAATTAAAAAAAATAGTTCACGTAAAGTTTTATAAGAAAATTGAATGCTTTAAAGAATATTATCAAAATTATTGAGAACTTTGACTGTGAAGCTCATTGCACCACGGAGTTTCACTGTATTGAGTTATTATCATTGCAGTCAGAGTTTATCTGCTATTACAATTTTGATTATAACACGAACACGCCATCACCACTACATGAATTCTGACACAATTTATTAGTGAAGTTGTGCTGTTCGTGAATCGTAAGAGGTGCTAGTTGGAGGCTGTAGTCAATGCTAAGTCAGATAGGGCCAAGCTTAATTAATTACCACAGTGATTGTTTCAAGTTAATTAATATCTTTTTTTTATTCAAAATTTTTAACTTTCACTGCGAAAGTGTTGTTGCGACCCATTAGTTGTGATTTGCTACAACATTCAATAACGAAATTATTATTAATAGAGTATACTATTACGCATTCTGAATTTTGAGATTTTTTGACGACCTCCAACAGGCAATATTCTTACAAGGTACAGTTTGAAAGTTTCTTGCTTGTCCTTCTCTCTTACAAAATTTACGTCTGCTGCGAAAGTTATGTGTTTTACCATATAATCTAAGAAACTGACTGACGATACTTAAATGAAATGTAACTGAATGTGTTTGAACTTGTTCTACCTGAATGCCTTTGCACAACATTTTGTTAATCTCACTGCGTACGTTTAACTGTATTCTAAGTGAATGTAAAGGTATTTCAAAACCTATCTGACTGCGTAATGTTTATTATAATGAAAAATAAACTGCTAATTGTTTCTGTATGAAAATGTAACAAAGTTAACTGTCTGAAAATTACTGAAACTAAAAATAACTGTGATAATAATTCAGGCCCTACAAACTTGTTTCTGACTGAACTAACAATCTTTAACGAAATGTAATGAACACAATATTTATCACTGACTCAGTGCAAACACTTGTTAACCTGAACTGAACACTGTATGAATTGTATTACTCTGAAATCTGTAAATCTCAGTTTCACTTTTCGATTACTTTCACTTACTAACCTGGATTGTTTTATTTTCTTTATTAAAAAAAGATAAACGTTTCTTTATTGTTAATAAATTTAACTCGATTCACACAAACAATGTTACAACAATACCATATTTCAAGAACACTACCCATGAAATTCCTATTTCATAAAAAACGCAATCTCAGAACTAAACTATTCCAATAAATACTTTTCCTAACACAGAAAGACTTGCATGAATCGTGAGACCACAAGCTAACTGCAAGATCTTTCCCGACCGTTACAGTTACCATCAGTTCCACCTAACAATGCGAAGAGGTGCCATTGAAACATGCCAAGTATTTCATGAAAACCTGTACCTTATGAAAACTTCAAAAGATCGTTTCTCCAACGTCATCTATTCCTTTCGTCTCCATATCTTAAACAAACAGCTTGGCTCAGCATTCAAGTCTCAAAATCTCATCTCCTCAACTATCCGACGGGAACGTCAGCTGCCCACAACCACAGTCCCCGCGCTTCTGCAATGTCATCCGCGCACCTAGCAAAGTCTGCACTCTTAATAATCAGAACCTTAGTTCCTGGCAACAATACTATCACCGTCTCCAATATCGATAGTACTGCCATCGAAAATTATTCCTGCAACCAACGATAAACGACTCCTGCCTGAATAGCTAGACACTTGTATCAAATTCGCATTACATTTGAATATGAAATATATACCTTCCTATAGCATTTATCTTTCAAGTACTTATATAGAAGTAGGGCAGGCCGCGGTGTCCGAGGGGACTGAGGCGCTCCAGTCACGGTCTGCACGGCCACTACGGTCGGCGGTTAGAATACCACCTCGGGCATGGATATTTGTGCCGTCCTTAGTATTAGCTAGTTCATAAGTAGTTTGTAAGTTTAGGGACTGATGACCCCATAGTTAAGTCCCATAAGCTATATAAACATTTGAACATTTGAAAGAAGTAGGCAATAGTCTTTGGCGGCAACATATTCTTGCTGTTGTCACAATTACCACTGACGATAACTCAAAGCACCCTTCTGTTTCCTTATGCTCGCCTGAGGACTGGTGAGCGTGACTACACCTTTCTCCACCACTGCAGCTCCAAGCTGGGGTAGTCTAGATTCAAGGCCTCACAACAGGTCCGTGTTACGTCACACCAATAGACCAAAGAGAAAGACAGGCTCCAGCGCGCAGGTCATGCCACGTAAGCAAGGTAGTTCTGAGCCGGCGCGATCGTGAGCGACATGGCTGGCCGCTATGAGGGAGTGGGCATTGCCCCAGCGGCCGGCCGACAGCTACCGACCGCGCCGGCTCAGAACTGCCTTGCTTACGTGTCACGACGTGCGCGCTGGGGCCTGTCGTTCTCGTTGGCCTCGGATAGGCTGCCGTCGCTGAGTGGCTGGCCACTGGGGCACAGCCCAATGCCTCGTAGTGCCATCAAGTGAGCTTGCGATGGCTGCCTACCATTGTGACGTTACATGGGCTTGTTGTGAGACCTTGTATCTACACGGTGTTGGCAGTGAGCGCTCGTGTGCGCTCCTGCTCGCGGAGCAGCCTGTCGGAACAGCATGCCGTAGGGGATATTTACAGAGAGATGTATTCACTCAGCAACGGAGTGTGCGATGATATGTATGCCAGTGTGGTATTTGGAAGTACAAAAGAACTGGGTTCGAATCCCGGTCAGTCACAAAATTTTAATCTGCCAGGCAGTTGCATATCATTGCAGACACCGCTGCGCAGTGAAAATATAATTTCGAATACGCATTCTCGCTATCACTGTTCACGAGACCTGGCTTCCGAGACCTGGCTTTCGCAGCTCATCCCCTCGCGGAGGCACTAGCAAAGTGCGTAATGCTTTCGGCGGCGCAGAAAGAGATCTGTCTGGAGTTGTCAGTCAGTCCGGCCGCGTCGCTCGCTCAGCCGGCGAGAGGCGTCGGAAGCAGGCGAGCGACCACGGCCGCTTTCCGCCCGCGGCGCCTCGTGTAATGGAACGCCCGCGGCACAAAAGGGCCGGCGCCTCGGAAAACAAACAGCCCAGCCGGAGCGGAGCTGGACGGCCGGCCAGCCAGCCTGTATTTACCTCCTCCTCTCCCCCTGCGCCGTCACCAGGGAGACAAACATTTGTTAAACGGACCGCGCGAGGACGCGGCTGCAGAGCCGGCGCAGCTGCCAGGAGGCCCGGCCGCGTCGCAGGAGACACCCAGGACCTGCCGGCGGGCCCACGCCAGGGAGGCGACAGCCGACTGTAAACAAGCGAATTGTGCCATTTCTGGAGAACAAGTAGCCTCACAGAACAAGTAGCCTCACAGAAGAGGCGAAATGTGGTGCAAGGTCAGTGCCACACGCAAGACGCAAGAGAACGATCGTGGAGAAGGCAGCGGATGACCGGCAGCCAATCACACGCCGGCGCCGCGCATCCTGGAGGGAGCAACGTAGAAGCGTGCCCTCTACAAGCAGTTATATCTAGGCCGACATGCGTCTGGAAGAGCCCGCCTGAACTCGGCTCCGAAATAGGAAGTCACTACGACTCAGCACAGTTAGCATCGAAGAAAAAGACGACGCCGCGAGAAGAGACAGAGAGATTATCATTTGAGTATTTGGTGTAACTTTCAGTTAATGAAACCTGTACTAGTTATCAGTATAATAGCTGTTTTAGATGTCAAAGTATCCCAAGTGTCATGATAGAACCTTTCATGAAAGACAGGTCGCAAAGGACTGAACTTGGTATAATTTACCCTTAGATTGAGACGGAAATCTTTTTGTCCATGCATCAGCTTGCATGCTATGGATGAAGGGCAACTGGCAGACTGCATATTTCTCAAGTCTTGCAAAGCGCTTGACACGGTACCGTGCTACTGCCTGGTAACGAAGATACTTGCTCGTGGAATAGGTACCCAAATATGTGAGTGACTCGTACTTAGGTGAAACCCCCGACGGCGAACGGCCGTGCGCACCTCAACACGGTGTTCCAGTAAGCGCGGCTAATCCGCCGCGGCTCTTCGCAGCAATGTGCATCTATCGTAAACTAGGTAACAACCCATTAAACAGTGTGACCAACATCCTTCCTTAAATACCAGTCAACTTTCACATCTGGCTTGTTTAAAAACCCCATATCACCAGTTAAAGATTGAAAATTTTGACTATTGTTGGTTTCTTGAAATAGCAGCGATGATATTGGCTTTCGCTTTTCTTGTTCCACTACTGAATAGGCTGTATTAATTCTCACCTGCGATTCTTGCACTGTTCCGACTCTGGTATAACGCTCCATTAAGTCTAGCGCGGTTTCAACATAGAATTGTCTCTCTCCGTAGACTAGTGGACAGCGTGGTACGTTGTCATGGAGGGGGATTGGCTTCGAGTCCCGCTCGGGCTGGAGATATTCTCTACACGGGAATTGGGTGTTAAGCTGTCCTCATAATTCTTTTATCAACATCGACGCGCAACTCGCCGATGTGGCGTCACCTAAAGACTTGCACCAGGCAGGCCGAACACGATCCCAGCTGGGGTCCAACGGCATAAAATGCCACACGAAATCATCATCTTCAACGTTGAATTACGTTGCATACGTTCTCAGAAACGAACGCTTTACATGAGAGTTAGCCTAGCCTATTCCACGTTAATTAACAGGCGATACTGTTGAGAAGTCTTCTTGCTTCAGGTCGAGACACCGCAATAATCTCAATGAAGCATAATGCTGATCTAATAATATATGTTTCAGCTCCTGATTAACGAGAGAATGCGCCGAGAAATATTAAGAGAAATGTCTTCAGGAGCGACGAGACTAGCCCAGGCAAAGGCGACTAACGCCGTGATTATCTAAACCAACTTCAGCACGTGCTATCTCGACGTGTTTGAATTATCACTGACTAATAACCTTGATAATCAGGGGCACGAACATAGGCCGCTATGCTCATAGCCAGTATGCAGAGTCGCCCATAACGACGGCGACTTGCTCACACGATGGTCACAATCTCACTTCAACCAAAGACTGAATTCGAGGGCCCACGGACACTGTCTAGCCTCGCAAGAATGGACGTGTAGTCTGGGGCATAAAGTTACGGATCATGCGGTCACTTACTTCGGAGGTTAGTCCTCCCTCGGGCATTGGTATATGTGTTGTCCTTAGTATATGTTAAAGTAGATATAAGTCTAGGAACCGACGACCAAAATAGTTTGCTCTCTTGAGATTACAAGCATTTCACACTGTCTAAGAGCGCTGACAAGAAGGGGTGCTCTGTGACCAACTTAACGGTTCCTCCTCTAACGAATTCCTTTTGGCCCTTGAATGCATCGCGATGCCCTCTCGCCCCATAAAGGCGTGACATAACGAGTCTTCAGCAAAATGGCGGACCAAGCACATGTCATAACCGCCTTTGTGGAAAGAGGACAGGATTTCAAACTAACGGCCACTCTGGCATTCTATGAATACTTCGTAATGAACTGTTTTATATTATTCAAACAAGGCGCACGAAAATTACTGTCCCTTCACGGGCCGGGAATCTTTCGTTAGTCAACTGTACAAAGCTCCCTAATTGGTGGGGAACATTCTTTTGCTGTGATTTAATTAAATACCAGTTCTATGAACTTGTAACTTACTGAACTATTTCAACTGACTATATTACTTTAGTAATGAAAAGTATTAAATTTAATTAGGAAACTTACCCTTTGTCAGAGGGCTGGGAAACACTGCCAGGGCTCCAAGGGTGCTATGGAGGTGTACATCAGTGTTACACCCTCAATACAGACGGCGGCCTCCTACTATGCAACAGCCAGGTACACTGTCTGGTGCAAACGGGCGCGGCAGACGCAAAGTATAAACTTCACTACATAAGGAGCTGAAGTGGGCACTGTTGACGTCACGAAAGGCAGAGCGGCTGTATAAAAATAGCGGTAGCTTGCATTGTTCAATCAACACACAACAATGGACGAAGAGAAGTCGGCTGCAGGTTCGTAGATTTTAAGCCACTTCTCACGTCTGGAAACCCGAAAAATGTTTTTTACATGTCGTCACGATATATATATGGCTGGTCACAGTACTCTGGATTTCAATGGCTGTTTCACCACCCGAACCATCTGGATCCTCTCCTCCAACACCAGCTCTTCTGAACTGCGCACATGGGAGTTGTCCCTTCAACACATTCTACACTACCCCCAAACATCCTGGTCTTAACCTACGATAACTTCCGTTCCCTACACCCTATCCCCCCGCCCTCCTATTATCCTGTATCTCTCAATTTCATGTCTTCCTTACAATATCCCCTTATTTCATTACATTTTTATATTTTTTAATTTTTATCTATTTCTCTTCATTGTCTCATTATTTTTATCGATTCAAATCCCCCCACTCCCTCCCCACACATCTTCTAGAACTCCCATCCCTCTCCCCTTCCCGTCACTATTCAATGCCGCAATTCAAATTTCCGCATATCAGAACCTTTACAACCCATCATTCAACGCGGAACTTTCCATCCCCACCCACACCCCGCATCCTTCCCCTCCACTCCCCTCCTCACTCACAGTCTGGATGCTTGCATCGCTGGAGTAGCCGGACATGATGGATGTGTTTGTATAGTTATCTGAGTGCTAGTGTGATTGTATATGTTTCTTTTTCTGATGAATTCCAGGGCCGAAAATTTAAGGTTTGTGATTGTGATTGTCTATTTTGCATGCCTGTCAGAAACTCAACTAGCCTCTTTACGGTAAGTTGGTATCTATCCTCCATTATTTACTTTCCAATCGTATATATATATATATATATATATATATATATATATATATATATATATATGTGAATGTCTGTTCGGCGTACGTTTATCACGTCTGAACCACAAGACATAAAGAGCTAAAAATTTGTACAGTTACTAATGTCTACCCGGGGAAGGCTTTAGGCACGGTTTTATGGCGATCGGATAGCTGTATATTAATGTGAATGTCTGTACGGTGAACGTTTATCACGTCCGAACGACAAGACGCAGAGACTTAAATATTTGTACAGTTACTAATTTATACCTGAGGAAGGTTTTAGGCACGGTTTTATAGCGATCTGATAGATAGTAATTTGGAGAATATAACGCGAAATGCGGAACAATAATTATTCTTTGAATATTATATTTACTCTTTGAAAATGGTTTTACTGGTTGCATTGTTGCTTGAGGGTTGATAATGATAAAAGAGTGGAGTAAATTGGGATGGAAAGTTATCGATGTATATAAAATTCTACGTGTGTGTGTGTGTGTGTGTGTGTTAATATTTCGCTCTGCAGCGAAACCTACAGAAAGCAAACGAATGGTCTGTGTGTAATTGTTGTCCGAAGTCTCCCGTTGTACACCATAGCAATTCCATGCCGACAGCTTTAAGGGGATGGAAGATATGGTGGTTGAAAATCTTCAAATTAGAAAGAAATTCGTACTGAAGGCCAGCGTTCACGTTTGCGACTCTGTAGCAAGGAGGTTACATACAGCGAAACGTGATGCCACAGACCATATCTTTGGTCTATGCGTGCAACAATGCCTTTTCTCTGTAAGGTTAAGCATACGAATAAGGAAATATAAGAATAAATAAATAAAGCAGTAAAAAAGAAATTTCTTTTAATACATCAACCAACACGCGAGCGGATCCGCGGGTTTAAGCTAGTATATATATATATATATATATATATATATATATATATATATATATATTGAAACTGTTACGAAAATCAACATTACTAAGTATTTCGATGAACCACGTATCCTCCATCCGCAGCAGAATGCTATTGCTGTTGAGTTCTGCCGCAAATATATGCAGCGGCAGCAAATCTTCCTTCTCTATAGGCCGTCTTACCGTACACGGCGTATGCACCGCCCACCACAGATGCAGCCATCAGAGCTTGGCTGGTGGTGTCGCCCATAGTAGAACATCGGCCCCATCGACACATTCATAGAATCTGGCTATAAACACCAATGTACTTTGTACTATAATGTTAGGAGTTGTCTGTATTCAACATATTAGGAACGAATGTTCGTAAACCTAAGGGACGAGAATGCTTAGTTCATCGGTCCCTAGACTTACAAAGTAGGACCATTATATTTATGGTAAGGAAAACACACACACACACACACACACACACACACACACACACAGTATATGATAGAGAGAGAGAGAGAGAGAGAGAGAGAGAGAGAGAGAGAGAGAGAGAGAGAGAGAGAGATGCCCCCGAGGGAGGTCTCGAACCTCCGATCATGATGGTGATGACAATCATGATAACGATGAGGATTGGTGTTTTAGGGCGCTGAACAGCTAGGCCATCAGCACCCGTGCTCAAACAGAAGCACACTCGTCAGAGACACAAATTTGTCCTCAGTCCATAATCTAAAATGCATTTCGTTAAGATATAGGGTATTGACAATAGTGGTCTACATCTATCACACACTGGTGGTTCCTCGCGGCGTAAAAGAAAACCATGTGTCAGTGGTCAGTACCCGATTGTGAGTCGAACCTCCGATGGAATGGTCGCGCATTCCATGACTTGGCAACTTAAAGTGGCCATTCCCGCATGGAAATCAAATTACACCCAGTTTTAATTTCAAACAAGAAGGAAACTACCAGCGTCATTTGACTGTAGACTCGTGCAAAGGCGACGTGCGACGCACGTATCCTGCACTGTGGAAATCAAACAGTCGGTGTAAGCACAATAGTCATCTACCCTTTCAAAGGTCAACGGAATATTTAAACTCCTTAAAATTGTAATTGTGAATGACATGTGCTCAACATAAGAGATAAAGACTATCTATTTATGCCCCGCTTTATGCTTATCCAAGGATGGCTAAATCATAATAGCCCAGTGATTCTGTTACTTCCAGTATCCGTTTTCCGCAAATACAGTGGTTAAATGTAAAAGTTCTAGGGTTAAACTTGTCACATTAGAAATATCAGTTGCTCGTGTGCTCAGCATATCAGTCCTAAGGGCGCTATCGCATCTCAACGGTGGATGTCAACACTGAGAATTCATATTACGACCGGTATGTTCGGGCTTCCGGTAAACAACATGACCTTGGGAAAGTTTTTTCAATTAGTCGCTACTTCGGTGGCTTGCGTGCTCGTAACCTCTAATCTACTCCAGTTACATAGTAGCCAAAAGGAGTCCTACAGTTCAACGTGGAATACGAAGCACCGAACCACGCGTCATTTCTGGCGACTCCTAACACCGTTGAGAGGCGAAGGCTGGAAGCCTCCAATGGTAAATTTAATGCCACTATAAACACAACTGAGAGGTACAAAAATCGGACCAAAGTACCATGTCCACGAGAGCATACTAAAAAGGTATCAAGGTGTAAAGAAACTTACGATATTAGCTGCCTGGGGTCATTAAGCCCGTGAGGAAAGTTGAAAAATTGTGACCAGCTGGGAATCGAGCCCGGGTCGTTCTGCTTAGTAGGTAGTCGCGCCGACCGCCACTGTGGACAGACCGGTAACGGCGGCTCTGAAAGGACAGACACCGCACCAATCTATAGTAAGTATTTACACTTTAAGATGGTTTTTGATTCATTTACTTTACAGCAGATGCGGTAATACGTTCGACTTCGCACGGGAATCCGTAATGGCGAGTATAAGAGGGCATGGACGAGGGGTGTGGCACAGTCGTAGCGTGCGACTTGTGGAAGTTCGAGACAGACGGCAAGCGAGCGTAGGTAGCTAGCAGGAGACCCGGGTTCGATTTCCGGCCTGGGTCACATTTTCACTTGTCGATATTATATAATTTCAATACCCCACTGCAGCTTATCTTTCTTCTTTCCCCTCCTTAACAATTAATTTGCAAATTTCACTTCTCCACGTGAAAAATAAAAAATATCACCCATTCGCAGTCTAATGAGTAAACCGTTAAAAAAATGTTCAAATATTTGTATAGTCTATGGGCTTAATTACGGGGTCATCAGTCCCTAAACTTACAAACTGCTTATGAACTACTTACGAACTAGGACGGCACAAATATCCATGCCCGAGGGGGGATTCGAACCCCCGCCCGTACTGGCCGTGCAGACCGTGACTGGAGCGCCTCAGTCCCCTCGGCCACCGCGGCCGGCTAAACCGTTTTCGTGGTAAGCGAAACAGGTGTAAGCAGCAAGAACTAATGGCTTTAATCTCTTTTAACTACTTCTCTGTGATTAATCAGTGTGTAAAAAGAACTTGGAAATCGGTCTTTTATCGGGCAGAATTAAGTCGTTAATATTCTAGCAGTTTCTCCAAACAGAAATCAACCAGAAAGATCCAATTTGCTGGACGTGGCTAAGCTGTCGAGTCCACGTGGAGTATTGTTTGTAGTGAAAACACTGCGGTGCCGACGCCAGTGTTGACCTTTCTTCGTCTGGGCCGACAGTTTCTGCGGTTCCGTAAACGTTTTTTTAACACCTGCCGGGAAATGGGAGCTAACATCTCGTTTACCAGCTGAAAGATATTTACTTTCACATCGAAAGATAAAAGTGCCTCTTTGAGATAACGATTTCTTTCTTTCTTTCTTTTAGCACATATTTGTACAAAAGTCTGCCATTGTTGCAGGTGGATAAAAAATAATATTGATGGTAGGGCTATGTGCAAGTACAGCAGGTCAAGGTTCATTCAATATTCTACGAGGTGCGACAATAAAATAATGAGAAAGATAGGAAAAAATGTTGCTTACCATTTTAGTCAAGTTTAGTGCTGTCTCCTTAAAAGTAGTTCTGTTCTGATTGCACACACTTTTTTCGGCGCTTCTGCCATTGATGGTAACATTTCTAGAACTCATCTTCTGTAAATCCTCCAAGAGCCTCGTCACAGCTGTTTGGGTCTTGTGTTGCATCAAAATGGTGTCCCTTGACCGCCGTTTTGTCTCTTGGAAGTAGAAAAATGTCGCTCAGAGTGATACCTAGTGAATAAAGTGGCTGAGGTAGTACTGAAATTTGTTTTGAGTGCCGCGTGGGAGTAGCCGAGCGGTCTGGAGCGCCGCGCGGGAGTAGCCGAGCGGTCTTGTGCGAAACGTTGCGGATCGCGCGCCTCACGCGTCGGAGGTTCAAATCCTCAATCGGGCATGGATGTTTGTGTTATCTTTAGTATAAGTTACTTCATAAGTAGTTTGTAAATTTAGGAACTTATGACAACATAGTTAAGTCCCTTAAGCTTTACAAACATTTGAATAAGTTTTGTTAAAATTTGCTTTACTGACAGAGCCGTATGGGATGGTGCATTACCTAATAACAAGACCTTCCGTTATTATTAGACGAACTGTTTCTCGATTGATGTTAAGTTCTTTTGCAACCATTTTCACCAATAATCTTAGATCGTACGAGTACATGCATCCTGGCCAAGTAGACATCCGTCAGTGAGGTTGATGTCCACTGTGCTCTTCAGCTTCAACACTCTTTCTGAATTCACTTAACATTTATGCCAACGAAAAACTAGAAGTCTTTACATAACCTCTTCTCCAAAAGCCTTTTGAAGCTTAGCGTAAGTTGACGCGTTTTCACCCAATTTAACGCAAAAACAAATGGTATAACGTGGCGCAATATAATGTGGTTCCATTTCTGTGACAAGGGACACAAACACGTGTTAACTTATTACAACTCAACTCACGACTAAGCAGTTGCAAAAACGTGCCGCTTTTGTGCCTCCGCGCCTACGCAAGCCTGCAGAGTTGCCACATCTTGCAAAGAAAATCAGACTCATTATTTTATTATGGCACCTCACACTTTGAGTTCTTTCTTGGGTTTGAAGCACAAACATGAAACTGAAGTAGGCATAGTTTTACTATAGGGGTTACACAAAGGGATGGAGACCTTGATACAAATACACTACTGGCCATTAAAACTGCAACACCATGAAGAAATATAGCTGATATACGGGTATTGATTGGACAAATATATTATACTAGAACTGACAAGTGATTACATTATGATACGCCTGGACATTGAGTCAAACAGAGCGTGGATGGATTGAACAGGAATAGATGCCCATGCATCTTCAACAAGATACCACAGTTCATCAAGAGTAGTGACTGGCGTATTGTGACGAGCCAGTTGCTCAGCCACCATTGACCAGACGTTTTCAATTGGTGAGAGGAGAATGTGCTAGAAGGGCAGCAGTCGAACATTTTCCGTATCCAGAAAGGCCCGTACAGGATCTGCAACATGCGGTCGTGCATTATCCTGCTGAAATGTAGGGTTTCGCAGGGATCGAATGGAGGGTAGAGCCACGGGTCGTAACACATCTGAAATGTAACGGCCACTGTTCAAAGTGCGGTTGATGCGAACAAGAGGTGACCGAGACGTGTAACCAATGGCACCCCATGCCATCACGCTGGGTGATACGCCAGTACGGCGCTGACGAATACACGTTTCCAATGTGCGTTCACCGCGATGCCGCCAAACACGGATGCGACCATCATGATGCTGTAATCAGAACCTGGATTCATTCGAGAAAAGGACGTTTTGCCATTTGTGCACTCAGGTTCGTCGTTGCGTACACCATCGCAGGCGATCCTGTGTGTGTGCGGCGTCAAGGGTAACCGCAGCCATGGTCTCCGAGCTGATAGTCCATGCTGCTGCAAACGACGTCATACTGTTCGTGCAGGTGGTTGTTGTCTTGCAATCATCCCCATCTTTTGACTCAGGGATCGAGACGTGGCTGCAAGATATATTACAGCCATGCGCATAAGATGCCTGTCATCTCGACTGCTAGCGATACGAGGCCGTTGGTATCCAGCACGACGTTCCGTATTGCCCTCCTGAACCCACCGATTCCATATCCTGCTGTCATTGGATCGCGTCCAACGCGAGCAGCAATGTTGCGATACGATAAACTGCAATCGCGATAGGCTACAATCCGACCTTTATCAAAGTCGGAAACGTGGTGGTACGCATTTCTCCTCCTTACACGAGGCATCACAATAACGTTTCACCAGGCAACGCCGGTCAGCTGCTGTTTGTGTATGAGAAATCGGTTGGAAACTTTCCTCATGTCAGCAGGTTGTAGGCGGCGCCAACCTTGTGTGAATGCTCTGAAAAGCTAATCATTTGCATATCACAGCATCTTCTTCCTGTCGGCTAAATTTAGCGTCTGTAGCACGTCATCTTCGTGGTGTAGCAATTTTAATGGCCTGGAGTGTATACAATATACCAATGACGGATAATGATTCTTCAGTGCGCAGGCACACCTAGGCTCTTACTCTAACGGGAATTAGTTTAGAAAAACTACGAGTATGACTAATAGTGGGCAGGGTAATGTTGAGAATTTGTATCAGACGGGATGCGTGCTTGAGTAATCCATTGCAGGTGTGGTGATCGCTGTGTCCCCAGTGGTGTAGGGGAAAGCTACAGATCCGGGTTCGTATCCCGGATGGGTACACATTTCTAAGTTCACCCATTCGCAGTTAATCTCATACTTTATGTGAATACGTTATTCTTTTGGGCACCGGGGCATCCTGGAATCCGGGGCAATGAAACTGGTTATCGAGCTGCCAAAGAGGCTTGAAGAGGCCAAGGTGTCATGCAGTGCAGCACGACCTTTCAGTTGTGGGAGGAGACATGGCTTGGGAGTGACGGGTAATTACCTGCGGTTGGTTAAACCAACTGTCGACCATGGCGGTCCTCCTGCCGGTCATTCAAACACCATGAAGTGGCCCTGTCACGCTTCGAGATCAGTACCATATTCCGCACGCATATTTGTTCAGTCGTAAGAATCCCCCTGTTTGTGATGCTTGGGGCTTACAGACAACTGTGCGCTAGATTTTAACTGAGTGGGTTTCGTATAACGCTGAGAGGGCTGAAGCGGATCTTGGATTTGCTCTGCCCTCTATTTTAGCCGATAATGAGACGGGTGTGACTAAGATTCCTTGATTTGTGTAGACTTTCTGCTAAACTTTTAACCTGAGATTGTAGTATTTATTAGAGCGGCTGGCTCATACTTTTTATTCCCGTAATCCGGCAGCCATGTTTATCTGGCACGTTATTTTAAATACTTCCCTAAACTTCCTCTTTAGGCACTGTTCGTCTTTCAATTTTGTCTATCGTTTTCTGTGTTTCAGCTTATCAGCACACCTGTTTTGCGAGATTCACTCAGACTTTTATTGCTGATTTTACTCCTCTATTTTCTTTGCTCTATTCACACTCATCTCGTACTACATTAGTTAGTTCGCCAAAGACCACGTTGTTGTGCGTCCAAAACACCATATCCATCCATTCATTCTTTGTACCCACTGTTCACACACATCTTCATTTTTACTCATTAAGCTACATCTCTGCAAGACACCTTACGTAGTGTGGAAAAGGATACTTTGTTACACTTTCATTTGTTTGATTTCCTATTCCAATGACACATACGAGGATGTGTTAGAAAGTGTTGCCTCTGTATTATAATGTGAATTATATTACAATTTACTACAGATAACAAATGTTACAAGCGTTCTAAATTTTACCCATATCCGCATATTTACTATGGGAATATAATCATTAAGGCGAGGAGCACATTCCCCATGAACGAGACACCGATTTCTTGATGCCGTCACTCTAGAATATCTGACTTTTTTGAGACAGCCACAACTTCGCGTCTGGTTGCGCTGATTCATGGCTATCAAAATGAAGGTAATTTTTAAGTTGTGAAAGCAGGTGAAAATTGAGTTGGAGCAAGTCTGATTATTGCAATTGTTCCTGCGTCCATCTATGTTGTTTTCGTTGTTATGCTGAAAAAGAGGGTGCACCACATGTGGGCCAAAGCTTTAAATTAACGCTTCCTGATTACCGAGAGTCTCGCAGTACACTTTAAGGGGTGCCCTTTGGCATGAATTAAAAAAAACGCTCTTTGCACATCCCAGATCACTGGAAGGCACTTCGCTTGCTCGTCATCAATCACAGTCTTCTTCCAGAAACCCATCACCTTCCACAAAAAAACAGAGTACTTCTGTGAATATCAATTGGAAGCACGTTTTCTTAGTTATAGTACGCTGTTTCTGACGCACCGACACCGATACGTTTCAAAGCCCCATGCTTCATACGAAAACTGAGATCCCTCCAGCGGCAAAGGTTTGCATATCACATCGGCGAAGCGGGAATGTTTTCTGTCCAATATGCATAATATCTGGTACCTCAACAGATAATGACAACAAAACGAAATAATCTGTGGCATTACATTCAGCACGCCCGATTGTCTCGCTGGAAGAGGCATTGCTGTTGTGTGCTGGTGATTGTGTGGGATCAAATATGTTTATCTTTACTTTTGTTTTCTTCCCGGAAACAATATGTTTATCGACTGTTCTAGGAACGTACGCACTCGGAATTTTATCAGCAGCGTATACCACTCCAGTAGTTGTCCGATTCTCTCGTGCTCACGGACCAGTGATTAAACTAGAATCTTTCTAGATTTATTGTACTTCCTTCATCAATCCTGCCTGAGGAGCAATATTGTTTTGAAAACCTGAAATTTGGTATGTAATTAAGAGAGTAATTTAGCAAGCTTGGTAGGGTGTAGGAGGTCTTTCTGAATGTTCGTTATATCAAAAACGTATGCCTGGAGCCGCAAGTACTAGGTATGATAAAAAAGAAAAGAGTTTTTTAATTTCCTGGGTTTCAGAAGTCAGTTTTTCAAATTTTATATTTGTTGGTATACATGTTTCTGATGTTAGTTTGCATTTTCAACTGTTGTGAATATTAATTATATTTTTGAGACAAGAAGCTCACATGCGATTTTCGGCGTTGCCGAAATTATGTTTTCAAAACGATAGTTCAAATAATTTCCATTTTGCTTTAAATTGGGATACAGTACAGAAGCGCATTAGAAATATTGACTTTGGCTTTTGGCAAATGTACTGTGACGACGACAACAGATTACGAATGGAATAAAGTTTCATAGAGCGGCGAGAAGCTGTAGACTACAACTACCCTGGACGACATAACACAATTACTGGCTACGCTGTGGTACATGCCAAGCAGTTCTTTGGTTGTTTTAAGTAACAAACTTGTTGCAGAAAACTGTTCCGAAAAGGATGTCTTGTGTATATATCTCAGAAATTCTGAATGCAAACGACAGCGATCCACAACTTCCAAAGCAGATTATAACAGATGACAGAACATCGGTATACGGGTATGGCGTTAAAACAAATTGCCCTAATGGAAACAGCCCTAAGAGCCAAGACCGAAATAAGTTAGATAGATTCAATCACTTGTTACGGCTTGCAGAAATTTTTTTCAGCAATCAGTAGTAAGTATTATTTATTAACAGACCTAGATTTCGACCACTGTGTGGTCATTATAATTGAAAATGACCAGCGTCACTGATGGTTTTGAAACGGATTTGCTGAAGGAACTGAAGGCCATAGCGAAAAATGAGTTCCAGAAGTGCTTCCGAGATTGGAAAACCTTCTGCCGCAAGGGTATATCTAACAGAAGATACTTTTAAGGGGACAAAGTTGATATTGGCCAAAACAGAATCATAAGTTTCTTCTACTATCATACCTCGAATCCGTTGAAGTGATAAAAAAATCACCGAATAGCGATGTTAACGTATACAGTATGAATACACAATGTATATAAGTACAGCGCAAAGCACGTAATTACTAATGGTTGCTGAGTACTCTCCGCCACGCACCTTTGGGTACATTGCAGTGTATGTATATAGATGTAAATGATAGAGCTGCCATTTGTACTCTGGTGATTGATGTTTCCTACGCGATTATGGTTGCATAAGCGAATTAACAGAATTTCAACGCAGAGTCATAGATGGAGCTGCAAGCATGTAACACTGCAGTTGCGATATCCTTGAAAAAACTAACACTTCTAGATCCGCAGTGTCAAAAGTGCGCCCAGGAAAGTGAATTTCAGACAGTAACTCTCACCATGAAATCGACAGTGTCCGACGGCCTGCACTTACAAGGACACAACCTGGGTATCGGTTCTTGAGAATATCTTTGTATTTTTGGTACATGAAGTTCAGAACGTAAATAACAATCAGCCAAAGCCATTCGTCGCACCTATAAAAAAATCCTCGAGAAAATCGACTTTGAAATTTTGCAAAGTACACGTAAGTACCAATAATTAAAACAGTTGCGGCATTTGTCGGTTCGAATCCCAGTGAGACAGTTTTTTAATTCAGTTGTCTAAAACATTTTGGATTTTCTTATTGTACGTGTTGCGTCATCTTTTTTATGTGTATGTAGACGATCTGAACACCTTGTCGTCACGTAAAACGATGGTTGAGTAGGTTAGCTTCTTGGAAAGCCGCTAGTAGCTATGGAGACAACTTTCCAAAAACAGTGTCGTACATCTTCAAAACCTCAACAATCAAAGACTACATTCGTCTACTAATGGTGGAGGCAATGCTGTAAAAAAATGTAACTTACGTTTCTTGACTAAAACCATCATTATTAACAACTTTCTATAAAATATAGAAAGTTAGGAATAAACAAAAATACGAGCACTTTTCGTAAAAATTAGCATTAGATAATAAATATGAGTAAGTATTCGAAAGCGACGAAAAAGAAATACAAAAGTGTGGCGTGACAGTGTTCGAACCACCGACCCTACGGGTGTAATGCCAGAACGCTACCACCTTTCTTTTGTTAATAACTTTTATATTTTTATTAGTTTTAAAAATGTATTACTTTAAATTCAAGTAGGAATTAAGGCAGATTGTAGATACATCTTGGGCCCACAATCTTACAGATATCATAGATTCACATAATTACATGAGGCTAAACCAGAACACTGTTAAATCCTTTCTCATTTATTCTTTATTCACGAGCTAAGGATGTATTCCAGCAGAACACCCCCCCCCCCCCCCATAAGGGCCCCACTCTGCAGAAACAATTTTTTTAAAAATATGAATAGCCTAGTGTTGCACAGATATAATTTACAAAATTATAGGTTGTATAGTACTTACGGTATTCAGAAGAGGTGTTTTTAGCTGTACTGGCTTATTAGTTTTTAGTTACACTATTGTATCTTATATATTCGTTTTATGTTTTCTGAGATACAAATAGGTCACTTTCATCGACGAATTTTGGCCATTTATTTGCTCAACGCCTCAGAATAGTGTATGTTTATAATATATTGTCAAAGGAGAATATATAAGAGTTAAAAGAAACTGTATAATATTTATTGGTAGAGAGGGAAAGACACCTGTCCACTTTTTTACCAGCACTTACATTCTGAAAACCATACAGTAGGCCCTACAAAAAATACACTCGTAATTGTATGTAATTTTACATACAATGCAGAAGGAATACGAAATGAAATTGAAATATGTATCCACGCAAAAACTGACACAAATAAGTTATTAAATGATCAAAGAGATTTTAAACATTAATTTTTTATACTTTTCTCATCAATTAGAGCTGGAAAACCGATAAGAAAGCTCACTACCGAACAAAGAACTCAGGTAAAATGAATTAATATAATAAGTAAGAAAAACCAAAGCAACATAAATTTATCGTTTGTGTATCCTCTTATAATTGTTAATACAAATCTAACCGCAAATCCCTGCGGTCTAGCATACAACCAAAATAACAAGGAAAAGTTGTACAATCTCTGTAAACCTGCTGTATTCTGAGGAGCCAGAAGAAATAAACATTCGTGGCTGGAAATTCATATAATTATCTCAGAAAAAATAGAATAAAACGAATATATGCGATACAACAATATAACAACTCAAAAATTAATGTCAGTTAAAACAATACAACAGCCCTTCTGAATAATGCATTTACTACACCACGTATAATTATAATTTTGTAAATTATATCTGTGCAACACTAGACTATTCACGAAAAATGTTTCTACAGAATAACTGACGACGGCTCTTCTTCTCAAAAGGTCTCTCGTGAATAATGAATACATATCAATAGATATAGTGTTCAGGTTAAATCCAATAATTACAGCAGACTAGGTTATGTCTAGGTGACAGATTCCGTTATGGCAAGTAAACATTATCGCTTGTGATGAAATCAATACTTTCAAACCTGAGCTACACAGACAGTTTCTGCAAATCTTTTAATGATTGCTACTTACGTAGATGTACTTCGCAAAACTTCCAAATCGATTTTCTCGAGAATTTTCTATAGTTCCGTCGAATGGCTTTGGCTAGTTGTTATTTGAGTTCTGAACACCACGTACCATAAATACATATATATATATATATATATATATATATATCCCATACCATTTGGTCAGTGATCGAGAGCAGCATATACACAAAGTTGTCAGTGCTAACGCAGAATCTAAATTGAGTGAAGTAATCATAGGCAAACGTACGCATTACGACAGTGTGGCGCTAAATGGCGGTACTGGACTAAGGCGGTAGCCTTTGTGCCTTCGCTAACAGCACATCGCCTGCAGAGCTTCTCACTGGTGACCTCATCAGTGGATACTACATGGCTGGAAAATATGGCACCCGGTCCCGATTTAATAATATCGTGGGGCTCAGTGTCCTGGTGCAAGTCTTTCAATTGGACGCCAATTCGGCGACTTGCGTGTCCCTAGCCTACTCCAATTCTGTGACCGGGAAATGGGGACCACCATTTTAATACCTAATGGTAATTTTGTGAACAATGAACGATTTTTTTGTTTGTTCGTATTTCTATATATTATGTGATTCAATCATCATTCATTGAGTTGTGGTTTCACACATGCAAGGGTGAGGAGCATTGTTAAAACAAGGAAACAATTTTCACAGCATCGAGCACATAGTACAAATGCCGCACATGCAATTTTTCTTGGATATGTGAATTGGAAAGTAAACTTCATTTACGTTCATGAAGATTTCTTTTGTATCGCACTGTTTAGAAGCAAACCACGCATACCTGACCATTTAAACCAAGTTTGATACAATCTTCGCTATCGCTAATTTCATGTCCTCATTCGATCAGGTAGGCACAGTTTTTCAGCGTTGCAGCTTTTCACAAGCTGAAGAATCGAAGACAACCGTATTCAACTAATAGTGAAGCCAATACTGCAAGTAATATAACTTTGTTACGCTTTTTTGAGTGAAACTATCATGACTAACAACATTTTTTAAAAAAAGGATGTAAATTTCAAATAAACAAAAATACGTGCATTCTACGTAAAAATTACCATTGGATATTAAAATTGTGTAAGTATTCGAAAACAAGATAAAAAATTTTTCACGGAGGGCCTTGAAGCACTGACCCCTTCGTTGTGAGGCCCGAACAGTACCACCTGAGTTACACATACATATACTATAACTCATTTAATTATTAATACTTACATGTACTTGCAAAACTTCAAAGTCCATTTTCTCCAGAATTTTTGACATTTGCGTCGAATGACTTTCGCTGATTATTATTTGAGATCTGAACTTCACGAACCAAAAGTATCAAAAAATCCAAAAATCCGGTACCCATGTGGTCTCCTTGAAAGTAGGGACAAAAAGTCCCAAATTACATTCGGGGGAAACTCATGACTTTTGTCACGATATGTATGATCTTATAACCGCAAAACGTGAACTAAATCAATTAGGCCTGTCGCGGTCACCCGTTAGTGAGATAAAGATTGCTCTGGGACTGCTTGCGTAATGTCGCCGGCACACGGAGCGTGTGTGTGAACACGTGTGGGCAACGTGGCGCGTTTATGACGCCACAAAGTGCGAATCGCATGTTGGCGAGGTTTTCCCGAACTGTCGGGCAAAATCAAGCAACCCAGAAATTGTCAACGTGCGTGTGAATGATAACCAGTGAGGTGGGAAAACACCACCGACGTCACACCACGTGGTTTTTGTGCTTATAACTTACCTTTTATGAATGTGTGATATTTCGAAGCAAGGTAAAGAAACTGAGTAAATTGAGAATCTCTTGAAAACCGGCCATTAGAGGTTCTATTTATTGGAATAAATGTTTATAAAATCTTATATGTGGTTAAAAAAATTTCGTACTACAGTAATCTGCCGTTTAAAGGCAAGGCGGACTGCAGATATATCAACACTAATTGTTGTTTACATCATTTGTTGTAATTACGTGTCAGCAACTGGCATAACCACCAGCAACACGTCTAATACCTCCGTGGTCGTAGCGAAGCCAGCAAAGTCATAGAAATGTTAAATAAATGTTTGTAGAACTTATGGGACTTAACTACGGGGGTCACCAGTCCCTAAGCTTACAAACTACTTATGAACTAGCTAAGACTAAGGACGGCACAAATATCCATTCCCGAGGGGGGGATTCGAACCCCCGACCGTAGTGGCCGTGCAGACCGTGACTGGAGTGCCTCAGTCCCCTCGGCCACCGCGGCCGGCAAAGTCATAGACTGTGAAATAGATTATGTTCTTCGGCGCTCCTTCAAGGCTCCTCAGAACCAAATAATTTTTCTTCTTCGGGTTTACTGATAGACGCAAAGACTTTCCTATAAATTTCATAGAAGTATACTGCATAATATTCGATGCTATGTAAACATAAGAGCGTATTCTCTGATGAGTGAGTTTGTTCCATTACTTTTATGAACAGAACAGTTTTCACCTTAGAGTAAAATACGCACTTTATTGTTTCACATATTGCATTTTACACATTCTTAACGTTCTTCTACTGAATAGTAACACTGACCATTATTGAATGGCCTTAACGTTTAACAAAAAAGCGAGACTGTTGCAATAATGTTTGCATCATGTGCCTTTCCTAATTTCATATCGCACAGTTTGCCATTAAACTTTTATAGTTTGCTGTACTTATTGACATAACATGCAACTTTTTTATAAGAATCTTATGTTCGTCTTAAGTTGTTTGCAGATAACGCCGTCATTTACCGTCTAGTAAAATCATCTGAAGATCAAAACCAACTGCAGAACGATCTCAACAAGATATCAGTATAGTGTAAAAATTGGCAATTGACTCTAAATAATTTACATCCACATGAGTACGAAAAGAAATCCGTTAAGCTTTGTTTACAAGGTAAATCAATCAAAAGTGAAGGCCGTAAACTCTACAAAATACCTAGGAATTACTATTCAAAATGTTCAAATGTTTGTAGAGTCTATGGGACTTAACTACGGGGTAATCAGTCCCTAAACTTACAAACTACTTATGAACTAGCTAATACTAAGGACGGAACAAATATCTGTGCCCGAGGGGGGGATTCGAACCCCAGACCGCAGTGGACGTGCAGACCGTGACTGAAGCGCCTCAGTCCCCTCGGCCACCGCGGCCGGCGAATTACTATTACTTCAGACTTAAATTGGAAAGAACACGTAGATAATGTCGTGGGAAAGGCGAACCAGAGACTGCGTTTTATTGGCAGAACCCTTAAAACATGCAACAAAACTACAAAAGACACTGCATACACTACGCTTGTCCGTCCATTTTTGGAGTATTGCTGCCCAGTGTGGGATCCTTATCAGGTGGGTTTGACGGAGGACATCTAAAGAGCCCAAAGAAGGGCAGCTCGTTTCGTATTATTACAATACAGGGGAGACAGCGTTACCGAAATAATACAGGATCTGAAATGGGAATCATTACAACAACGGTGCTTATCGCTGCGGCGTGAGCTACTTACGAAACTCCAATCGCCAACATTCTCCTTCGAATGCGATAATATATAATATATAAATCAGAGCCCGAACGGAGAGATTCAGGGGTTCATTCTTCCCGCGCGCTATTCGAGAATGGAATGGGAGATAAAATAGTGTAATGGTGGTTCGATGAACCCTCTGCCAGGCACTTAAATGTGATTTGCAGAGATGTAGATGTAGAACCGACAGATCTACCACTAGTGTATGCAATACCTGTAATACCTCCGTGGATGTAGCGAAGGCAGTAAAGTCGTAGACTGTGAAATAGATGATGTCCTTCGACGCTGGTTTAAGTCTCCTCGGAACCAAATATTTTTTCTTTTTCGGGTTTTCTGACAAAGACATTACTATAAACTTCATATAAGTATACTGCATAATATTCTATCTATGTAAACATAAGTTCCTGTCTTTGAGGAGTGAGTTTGCCACTCGTTTTGTGAACAGGACAGTTTGCTCCTTACAGTAAAATACGCACTTTATTGTTTCACGTATTGCATTTTACACGTCCTTAACATTTTTCTACTGAATAGAAACACTGACCGTAGAAGAATGACCTTTACGTTTTACTAAAAAGTGAGAGTGATGCAATAATGTTTGCCTCATGTAAAGGCCTTTTGTAATTTTATTTCGTACAGTTTGTCACGTAACTTTTTTGAAATTGGTATTTTAAAGTCTCCTATGGCAGGCTGGCAGCAGCTTTAGTGCTGCTTTTCAGGCAGTCGGCTTTATAATGCATCAAGTTGCAAAAATAAATAAATAAATAAAAATAAAATAATAAAAAATAAAAAAAACTTATTACGCATTCGGAAATTAAAATAGCCACTGTGATTAAAACACACAGATATGCAGAGTTAAAACTCGCAGAGATTTAAACACAATCATTGGAGGACAGTAGCCGATAGCAAGAGCACGACAAAACTTCTATAATTCGCTTATTAACGTCACATGCAACTTTTATAAGAGTGTTATGTTGATAGAAATTTTGTTGTTACTTATGGAGGCCTGTATCACAGAACATAACTAACATACGCACAAGCGAGGAAATAAACGATTTAATAGAGGTAAAGCAGGAATTCCGCTTTTGATTTCGTAAACTGTGTGATTCCAGAACCTCATCTACATCTACATACATACTCCGCAATTCACCGTAAGGTGCGTGGCGGTGGGTACACTGTACCACTACTAGTCATTTCCTTTCCTATTCCACTCCCAAATTGAACGAGGAAAAAAAGAATGCCTATATGCCTCCGTAAGAGCCCTAATTTCTCTTATCTTGTCTTTGTGATCTTTACGCGAAATGTAAGTAGGCGGCAGCAAGATCGTACTACACTCAGCTTCAAATTCTGGCCCTCTAAATTTACTCAACAGAAATTCACGAAAAGCACGTCGTCTTTCTTCCAGCGATCCCCAATTGAGTTGCCGGAGCATTTCCGTGACACTCGCGCATTGGTCGAACCTACCTGTAACAAACGTAGCTGCTCGCCTCTGAACTGCCTCTCCTTGCACTGCAACAACGAAACAAGGAGATCATCTTCTGTTGGGTTCCTGAGCACACTGGGATCCCGGGAAACGAGCTTGCCGATGTGGCGGCTAAGGAGGCTTGCTCCCTCCCCTCCTGTGTGACAAGGAAAGCCATGATTTTGTGGGAGCATCAGTGGTTAATGTGGCGGATAACAAGTTATGCGCCCTAAAATCCTCAGTAGGTACATGGCGTACTTCCTTCCGCCCTCGACGAGCTGAGGAAGTCGCCCTTACAAGCTTTAGAATTGGACACTGCCCGCTAACGCATGGCTTTATTTTGCGCCGTGAGGAACCGCCGGAGTGTAACAGATGTCGGACACATTTGTCGATACGACATGTTTTCACAGAATGCCATTTATACGCTGGTGTGAGGACAACTTTAGGTCTCTCACAGGACCTGAAATCTATTTTAAGTGACGATGAGGCGTCCGTGGATTGTGTCCTAAGATTTTGTACAACATCTGGACTTCTTCCCAAAATATTGGGTGTACGATTTTAATGTGTGACAGTGTGGCTCGGTCACTCTTTAAGTAGTCACCGGGCCCCATACATCTATCACACTTTTATCCCTTTTATGCAGTCCTTTCCTTTGAACCGTCTTTTAAATTTTTAATGTACAATTGAAGTTAAATGTCCATACGACTGGACCCTTTTTTCTTCTCATCTCTTTACGTTAGCATACGGGCGCTGATGACCTCGGTGTTGAGCGCCCTAAAACGCCAATCATCATCATCTGAACTGCCTCTGTCTTCCTTTAGACTGATCTGCTGCGGGTCCCAAACACTTGAGCAATACTCAAGACGTGGTCGTACAAGCGTTCTATACGCGGTCTCCTTTACAGGTGAAGTACAGCTTCCCAAAATTCTCCCAATAAACCGAGGTCGGCTGCCCGCTTTACTCACAACTGTCCTCGCACGATCGCTCCATTTCGTATCGCTCATGTCGCCGACAACTGTCGATGGAGCGCAAGTCGCTCCGTCTGCGAGCGTTGAGTCGCACGTTGGACTCGGCACGTTGGGCACACACGTTCAGACACACGCTCCGTGTGCCGACGGCTTAAGGCTTAGCGGCTGAGTAGCTCAGACGTACGCGGAAGGGCGGGGGTGGCGACCGCAGCGCGGCTGACCCTTGCGCCCTCTTTATGGCGGCAACAGGTGCTCCCGCCCCCGCACGCTGCGGGGGTGGCGGCTCCGCTGGAACGCTTCCAGCCGCCCGCCGACTAGACTGCGTATAGCGGCCCGGGGTCGACGACCCGCCGAGTGGGTTCCCTGCCCGGCTGTTAGTAATAAGGGAGGCCCCGAGTTTGCAGACGGGCTAGTGCAGCAGCCGGATGCTAAGTGCAATCCGCTCCCTAGTACTAAAGAGCACCGCTTCATCTATTCGCTGAGACGTGAGCTGAATTTCCATATTTTCCTCCCGAATGCTTTTATGAAGGTGGGAAGGAAGGGATATTAGGGTTTAGCACTGCCATTAGAGACGGAGCTCGCGCTCGGTATGTTTCGGGGATGATGGGGGAGGAAATCGGCAGTCCCCTTTCGTAAGAACCACCCCGGTGTTTGCCAGCACTGATTTAGAAAAATCGCGGAAAACCTGACTCTGGATGGCTGCAGGTGGATTTAAACCACCATCATCCCAAATGCGGTATGCTTTTGTGAAAGGTCTGTTCAGCTTCATGTGGACTTTCTTCTTACACCAATTAGAATCCTCGATACCTTTGACAGTTTTTCTTTCAATTTGTAGGCGTCAGGAGCCTCAGTCATGTAAAATTTTTTAAAAGAGCTGACCGCTATATGACTGGTATTTTTGTTTATTGTCACTACCTGGTTTCGTCCTTAGGCCATTTTCAAGTGCTGTGATAAAAGTTTTCACATAGGTTTCCTTACGTAATGGTTGTTTTTATTATTATGACCATGACCTAAGGAAAGCTATCTGACAACATTTATCACAGCACTTGAAAATGGCCTAAGGCTGAACCCAGTCAGTGTCAATAAACAAAAATTTCAGTCAAATAGCGGTCAGCTCTTTTAAAAAAAATTTTCTTTCAGTGCAATTTCAGTTACGAAAAGAACTACACTCTATACTAAACAAACTTAGATTTACTTTAATTCTTTGAGCCACACACATACTTTTGGATATGATAGGCATTCAAAATTGGTTTTATCGTTCCGTATTGTCTTACTGGAGCACATTAAAATTAAAAACACCAAAAATAAAAATAAAATAATAAAAAATAAATTAATAATATTAATTTGTAGTGTGCATTGTTTACACGTCTTCAATTTATCACCATTTAAAGCATAAAAATTAGAGTCCATCTTTCGTTTATTATCTCTTTAGTGTGAGTTCTTTGCATCTATTAAAAGTAAACAAAGATGGTGGCTATGATTTCTTACACATAAGAGAGGTTATGACAATGCAAGGGACATGTGACCACTGGAGGTATGATATTTTAATTGTTTATATTTAACTTCAGTGAACAGTTGTATAACGTTACATTCTCATGTATTGTTTTTGTATTTTCTCTTGTAGACAGTGCAACAGGTCAACCTACGATAGAACCTACATGTACACAGCATAACAATATTCCACCTTATGATGGGGGTTTAAACCCCCGAAACGCGTTGTCAGTAAAATAAACAGAGTGACGAAAACCTTGTAATCAATTTCAAAAATCAGTCACGGTAAAGACTAAACCAAAACGTTTTCATTTAAAGTATAAGGAGGTAGTTTCACTGTGAAAGAAGGGACACACGGGATTTTTCAATGTCTTTCAAGCAGTCGACTAATTCTGAATTTTTTCACGTTTATTATCACACTAATATAACATTTTCTTATATATTCATTTTTTTTTCAACTAATGAAAAAAAAAGTTTTTAGGCAAAATTTATCAATTCATTACATACAGTATGTCCATTTCTCGTGATTTTCCAAAAACAGTTCTTTATCAGTTAGGCACAATCCGACATCACAAACTTTGCATGATCATCTCGTCCTTTATGGCTTCTTTATTGAACTACAATTTGCACATCGTTTCGATTTGCTATGAACAGGAAAATGCAGTTCATTGGATTGTCTTTTGTTCAGAGAGACTTTCATTCTAAAAGTCATTATAGGGCTTAGGGTGATCGGTGGTTTCACAGTGAGTCACCTATGCCACAAGGGGTTACGTCACAGCAAGAAGTAGTTTCAGAGAGAAACCACTGTGACGCAAATAGAATCAAACTAATTGCCAAGACCGTTTATTCAAACTTTCACTATTTTTACCGGTTCCGGCGGATTTTGTCACCATCATCTGAACTAAAATACACACAAAGAACACCAATAAATGCGCCTTCGTCGCTAAAGTCAGCAAACACTAAAAATCTTAATTTGTAAAGACATTCTACAATGGTTTTTACATACGACTATTATACATTACTTATGTCTGCACGGCGTGTTACAGGTTTGTCACTTACGTAAAAATTATTTATCGCATAACAAAATATACACTTACCCCCACAACTCGTGTAGCTACCGACTTTCGTCGTCCTAGCACGTTATCGTCAGGCCTTACATAGAACTGTACAAGCTCGTGATGGGTTCACAAGCAGTCAATTATCAAACTGATCGCTACAAGTCTGTTACTATAATATTATGCAAAGTTCGCAAAAAATATTTATGTACTTTGACTTCCGGTTTCGGTTCACTGGGATACTACCTTCAGGTCTTTGATATCTTACAGATTCATGTATTCATAGATTCCTTCGACATTTTGGTTGTTGTCAGTACAAAGACCATGAAGTTCCTCTTACAGTGAACAACAAGTATATAATGGTGTATTTTGTAGTATATATTTATGCTTATTTTGTGTATGACTCACCATTTGTAACGAATACCACCAAAATATCGAGGGCTTCTACAAAGATATACTTTACCATATCAGAGACCAGAAGATATGATACCAGTGTACTAAACAGGTCGTGAACCAAAATTGTGTCGATCTTGCCATAATATCACTTTTAATCACAAGAACATGGCCTATCCTTAGCGTGAGCTAATTAAATCTGTTACTGCTAACGATTTGTGCCATAAAGTGTAATTGAGATAGTGTACATACTGCATTACTATGAATAACGAACATCACATGAAGATTTCGGTAACACCTAAACCCATATAAGTCTGAATAATTTTTTATTAGCATTTTAACGAAAACTTTAATTAGGAAAGCGTTAATATAGGTAATATATAATAGTTCTTCATTAATAGATAATAGTTCTTCATTTTTTACTACGAACTTTTTGAAAAATATCCCATGCTTCTAAAAAACTTCAACTGCACATATGCAGATTGCTATTAAAGTTTCAAATTAATATTTTCTAATTCCTTTTATATGATGATATAAAACAAATTATACGAAGCGGTACACTACTTTCATTGTACTGTTTTATAGCTTTTTCTTATATTGGTGACAGTGAAGATATTCCTTCCATCTTCAGACAGATCGATCACATAATGTTCCAACTTTTTATATTTGGAATAATTTCATAAAGTTTGATTGCTTTTCGTTTTGCATAGCGACAAGATAATACGACTTCGTATTTGTAATGGTTTCTATACGAAATGCCAGTTCGTCTAATTTAGCACCATCACCCACGTAGAACATCCATGCGTCATATTCAGCTACATCTACAAATTGTCAGGTATTGGAGAACTACCATCTCTTACTCCTGTTGGTTACTCTATAGAGTGATAAATTTTGTCAGCCCTTTAAACTCCACCGATATAATTATTTCAGTGATAAAAGATTCTTCGTTTTTGAAATGCTGCACACAATTTTTCTTCATTACTGGTAGAGTTGGATTTATAATAACAAAGATGTCAACATATAGCGATTACAGAAGCTACTATAGAAAAATGAACTGATAAATATGAATTTGAATATCCCTGTATGTTTATTTTCTGTTTATCTTCCTTTTGAAGATCGCAGTTTCTTACAATTCTGTTTGGTCCTAAAATACCTGTACGTTTCATGTAGGCTGCACGAAAAAGAAGTGAAGTAATCACTAGGTGCTCTTCCTTATGGTCCACATACGTCGTGAACAATATCGGCGTTGTAACCCTTTCATTCCTAGTGTTGTTCCTCCACAACATTGTATTAAAATCTGATTTATACAGTATTTTGTGTATCAGTTCTCTCGCACTGTTGTAGATGAACAACATGCTTCTATTACATTTTGCCGCTTGGTACAGCGTTTAGCCCTTATGAGGCATTAATCTGTCCGTCTTGGAGGTTGTGTTACATTGCCGTCTGTACGTGGCTGAGAGTGTGAGCGTGTGTGTGGTTCATGCTATTTTATTTCAGCAGTGAATTGTCTTGTCTTTGGTACAGTGGCGAAGATTTTGCTAGGATTATTGATCTGATAGTTTTAACCATCAACAAAATAATGTCTAACTAATAAAATACCTCGATACTAATGGCTGTGTTGTGCGTAAAGTAAATGACATGAAAAAATAGTTAGATCACAAATTTAAAAACACATATTTTGATGTATAGTGAACTGTATTCATACAGAAAATACGGAATTTTAATTTTTCCAAAGCTGAATTTATAGTGTGTGTCTGAAAGGGTAAATACATCCTGAACAGTGCTAAATATCATTAACTTTATTCTACATACATTTTAGTGATTTGTATTGGTATAAAACGTTATTATTGAGAAGATATAGTTATTTGTACTTACGTTACAGCAAATAGAAATGGCAGAAAACAATCCCTCTAATTTTATAAATTATAATAATGCTTATGCCATTATAGAAGGATGTGCTTAGACAGTCTGTTTCTACTATTATATTGGGCTCGCAAATAATTGTATTACAATTTACTATATTAGTATAATGTTCTGAGTGAACACCCATCAAGTAGATCAGGTAGGCCAAGTTTTCTCTTGCACACAGAATAACGCTGAATGAACAACGAAAGATAAACGTTGTTTAAACAATCGTATTATAAGTCGGATGAAATGTATACTAATGCCATCTGTTGAATCGTGGAATAAATAGTAGTATAACAAGTTTTAAGCAAAAATCTTGCCTCAAGGACAACAGCTGTTTTCACAGGATGCTTAAGTTCCATAACAGCTCGTACGTAGCAATGTTTACACTCTACGCCTGCTACAAACGCAGCCCTTGGTCTCTGGTAAGAATGTTCTTTGGCACGCAGCCGAAGAAAGGAATCTCTGGTCGGGATGAAATGCTCAAAAAGCGCGGCGGTGTTAGTTCCTCGGAAAATAATCGGTGCGTCTCAGTTGTGTAAGCAGCTCATCCCAGGCAAAAAGCAGTGCGTCAACAGAGGATTTGTAGCGTGAATTGTCTTTTGTTTTCTCTGTTTCAGTCCATTCAGCAGAACGGACAAAGCAAGGTAAATGAGTTTTATGTTTCGCCTATACCAGAGAAAAGCGCCTTCAGTGCTTTAAAGACGGGCTGGTCCACAGAGACCAAGATGTTTGGCCGTGACGTCAAAACTGGCATTAGACATTGCCGTAGCCCACAGAGTGAAATCCATTCTCTTGTTTTTCACGCTGTGTACACGAACTTGCGGTTTAATCTTCAGTAATATTTGAGTCCCTAATTTGCGAACGTCACTGTCTAGTTACCATATACCATATGACTATTATTGTACAAAGAGAAATTTTTTATAGTACCATTGAGAACCTACATTTTCAACGAAAAAAATCATACACCAGCACGAAATTGTACAGTCATTCTTCATGTCTTTTCCCGAATGAATCGGTAATTCGCCGGCCGGTCGCAGTGGCCGATCGGTCTGCGGCGCGCCAGTCACGATCTGCACGGCCACTAGGGTCGGGGGTTCGAATCCCCCTCGGGCATGGATATTTATGCCGTCCCTAGTATTAGCTAGTTCATAAGTAGTTTGTAAGTTTAGGGACTGATGACCTCGTTGTTAAGTCCCATAAGCTCTACAAACATTTGAATCGGTAATTCGAAAAACAACACACCACCATGAAACATACCTGCACCCTCATCATTATTTAAGATTGATTATGCTTCAGCTTTCACTCTAGAGCATAGTACTCCTTGTAAAATTACTCCGTAATCCCCTATTCAGTTAAAACACTGATGCCTCAACTCATGTCAACCGGCTACATTGTTAAAAAAAAAGCACGTGTCCTACATAAGGGGTGATTCACGAGAATATGCAATTATTTTAATGTGTTAGTCTGCAAGTAAATCTTACTTGCAAGTTCATAGAAACAAAGGTACCCAAATGTTTAGTTACGGAGTTACGTCTAACAGTAGATTTTGCCTAAAGTTTAGCAATTTCGCTGATATGAAGCCATCGGAAAACTATACGAGCTTACAGTAGAGCACGAGTTCAGTATATTTTGTTGTTATTGATCTGGCGAATCTAATAAAACCTGTCTCATACATGTATCTGCAGTAGTTTACCCGAAATGGCAGAGATTGTCTAAGTAAAATCCAAAGATTATATAAGTATTTTTTTTTAAATATTCCATTATGAATGTTGGCTGCTGTATAACTTACTTAACACTGACCTCCCTCTCTCTCTTATTATTATTTTTTTAACTGTTGAACATTAATTCATTTGTGCTATGGTATTAATAAAAACTGATTACCAGACATATTCGTATAGCATTAGTTAACTTTATTGCCATTATTTTCCACAGTTAAATACTCTACAACTTCTATTGAAAACTATGTACAATTACCTGGAATTAAAAAAAAAAATTCTGGTCCACGTTGTCAATAAATTACAAAATTTCCTAAATTATTTATTTGATTTTCTGGAAGACTTCTGATATTCGTCTGCGACATGTTTTATTAGATTCATCAGATCAGTAACAGCAAAACAAATGGAAATGCTGTTAAACCGCGTACAGTTTTGTGATGGGTTCATATTAGCGGTGCCAGTAAATTTTAGGCAAAATCTTTTATTAGCCGTAAGTTCTTAACTAAACTTTTGTGGATCTATGTTTGTTTGAGCTTTCTTCTTTAGATTTACTTCTAGAATAACATATTGAAACATTTGCATATCTTCGTGAATCACACTGTATATTATTGCTTTTACGTGCATTGTGTTTTTTCAGTTAACATCATGACTCCTGCAATTGCGTTGTTGTTTTAAAGGAGAATACAAAATAGGTCAGTCCTGGATTCGTGCAGTGAATGTAATTTAAAAACCTAAGCTTCCGGGACAGGAAATTAACGTTAACACATTTTGAATCACAGACCTGAAGAGAAACAAACCGGAGTACGAAAGTACTGGCCACAAAGGATCAAACGTTTTTTGTTGATTTTTGATTGGTTACAACAACAAAAATATTCCCAAATGTGATAATAAATTGCACCTGTTGGCTGAAGGCCCTACATGAAACAGTGCTGCGCTAATGAAATGCCTTGTAAGTTCTGGCAGATTCATTCTAAGACGTCTTTCCAATATTTTCTTGTGCGCATAGATAACTTTTTCGGGCTGATACCAAAGTCCCGCCTCAGTTACACGATTCCCAAACATTTCGCAACACTTCACACTTTCACACAGACATTTAGGGTAAATATTTCCATCTGGAGGGCATAGGATGGCGATAGGAAGGGTAACCGGACACCCTGTAAATATGAAAACTTAAAATCCGGAGTTACCAAAGCCGACCCTGCATGTGCGGGAACATGGCCAAAGAGAAAGAAAGGTAGAGAGAGCGCACATTTGCTTTCATAGAACGGCTGATAAGAGGACCCAATGTATTGTCTCACTGAGTATTTCTTATGTATGTTCACATCGCCAAAAATAAAATATTCAGTTAAAGCTTATTTACGCAGCATAGATTTATGATTACAAGAAATATTTGTGAATTTTTATAATAGTTCATTTGTCTAACGCCAGATGCGGGAAGTGAGTGGACTGGAAAAGAAAATTAAAATACACAGTTTCGTCATTTATGACTTTCCCTGAAAGTGAAATGTTTGTAACAGAAGGGGAAATGGAATCAACATACTGATGTTCTCATAAAACACTGCGCCTCATTGGAACACTCAATACATACAGAACCGCTATTACCTGCACATTACAATGTTTTATGGCGAGAAAGTTGCAAATCAATGTCAAAAAATTGAAGGTAATACAACTAATGCAGCGTATTTGTGAAGAATACAGCCTTAAAAACGTTTGTTAAGCTTATGGGACGTAACTACTGGGTCATCAGTCCCTAAACTTACAAACTACTTATCAACTACCTTATACTAAGGAAGGCACAAAACATCCATGCCCGAGGGGGGATTCGAACCCCCGACCGTAGTGGCCGTGCAGACCGTGACTGGAGCGCCTCAGTCTCCTCGGCCACCGCGGCCGGCAATACAGCCTTAGTGTGATCCTTTGATGAGTATGTGAATCCACATCAGTCCCGAACTATTACAGGCATCGGGTAACACCGGTTAACAGAATAACAAAGTATCCTTTCAAGACAAAGTGACAAGTTGCGATTTTCTTTAATCATGGTCCGTGAATGTTACTTAGAGAGAAAGACGTTACATGAGTAACCTACACTACTGGCCATTAAAATTCCTACATCAAAAAGAAATGCAGATGATAAACAGGTATTCATTAGACAAATATATTATACCAGAAATGACATGTGATTACTTTTTCATGCATTTTGGGTGCATAGATCCTGAGAAATCAGTACTCAGATCAACCACCTCTAGCTGTAATAAAGGCCTTGATACGCCTGGGCATTGAGTCAAAGCTTGGATGTCGTGTACTGATGCCCATGTAGCTTCAACACGATACCACAGTTGATTAGGAGTAGTGACTGGCGTACTGTGACGAGCCAGTTGTTCGCCCACCATTGACCAGACGTTTTCAATTGGTGAGAGATCTGGAGAATATGCTGGACAGGGCAGCAGTCGAACATTTTAGGTATCCAGAGAGGCCCGTACAGGACCTACAACATGCGGTCGTGCATTATCCTGCTGAAATGTAGGGTTTCGCAGGGATCGAATTATAGAAGGGTAGAGCCACAGGTCGTAACACATCTGAAATGTAACGGCAACTGTTCAAAGTGCCGTCGATGCGAACAAAAGGTGACCGAGACGTGTAACCACTGTCATCCAATACCATCACACTGAATATGGCGATGACGTATACACGCTTCCACTGTGCCTGTGCGTTCACGGCGATGTCGCCAAACACTGATGCGACCATCATGTTGCTGTAAACAGGACCTGGATTCATCCGAAAAAAAAAAAAGCCTTTTGCCATTTGTGCATCCAGGTTCGCCGTTGGGTACACCATCGCAGACGCTCCTATCTGTGATGCAGCGTTAAGAATAACCGCAGCCATGGTCTCCGAGCTGATAGTCCATGCAGCTGCAAACGCCGTCGAACTGTTCGTGCAGATGGTTGTTGTCTTGCAAACGTCCCCATCTGTCGACGACTCACGGATCGAGACGTGGCTGCACGATCCGTTACAGCCATGCGGATAAGATGCCTGTCATCTCGAATGCTAATGATACGAGGCCGTTGGGATCCAGCACGGCGTTCCGTATTAGCCCTCCTAAATCCACCGATTCCATATTCTGCTGACAGTCATTGCATCGAGATTAACGCGATCAGCAATGTCACGATACGATAAACCGCAATCGCGATAGGCTACAATCCGACCTTTATCAAAGTCGGAAACGCGTTGATTCGCATTTCTCCTCCTTACACGAGGCATCACAAGGTTTTACCAGGTAACGCCGGTCAACTACTGTTTGTGTATGGGAAATGGATTGGAAACTTTCCTCATGTCAGCATGTTTTAGCTGTCGCCACAGGCGCCCTTCCTTATGCAAATGATTAGCTTTTCAGAGCCTTCACACATCACGGCATCTTCTTCCTGTCGGTTAAATTTAGTGTCTGTAACACGTCATCTTCGAGGTGTAGCAATTTTAGTGGCCAGGAGTGTATTACAGGCATTGGGGGAAACCGGTTAATGGAATAAAACAGTATCATTCCAAGTCGAAGTGACTAGTTGCGTTTTTCTTTAATGATGGTCCGTGAATATTACTTTGAGTGAAAGACGTTACATGACTAACCTATTTTAATGGGATGATTATCTGTGTACATGGGCCTGTTTAGCCCCAACATACATATGAGCTCGACATTTAACGTCTACCTGCGGCCCCTGGCATTAGCACTGTACAGGCTGTCCACTGAGAAGACAGACAGCTAACACCCAGTGCTGGAGACGCACGGTGACGGATGTGACTCAATGCACTGTGGACAGCTGCCTCTGGGACTGCTAATTGCATTCCCCTACGACAGCTGCCATTGGGGCTGTGTCCTACGTGGGACGTAGCTAATGTGACAGGAGCTCATTTGAGGTGGTTTTAGTAGCATTATGGCTGCGCCGCTCGAAAGAAAGACAATAACGTTTGAATAATTTAGACGGCCAATCTATGCGTTGGCAAAGATCATACCCTAAGGCAAAGGAATTGGAAAGCGGTGTCTAATAGCATCGGGTTACAGCTTGTTAAGGTAGGGGTAAAATATAGGGAGCGAAGAGTTCTATTCAACTTGTACAAAACGAGACAGCAATTATTTGAGTCGAATGTCGTGAAAGGATCGTTGTGGTTGGGAAGGGAGTAAAACAGAGTTGTAGCCTTTCCACAATGTTCAATCTATACAATGAGCAAGTTGTTAAGGGACGGTAGGAAAAATTTGGAGAGGGAATTGAAGTCTAGTGACAGGGAATAAAAACCTTACAGTTTGCTGACGACATAGTAATTCTTTCCCTGTCCAAGACCCAGAAGAGCAATTAGACGGAATGGGCAGTGTCTTGAATGAAGGTATAAGATGGACATTAACAAGAGTCAACAAAGGTAATGGAGTGTAGTGTCAAAAAGTCAGGCGATGCTGAAGGAATTAGATTAGGTATTGAGACAATAAAAGTAGTAGATGAATTTTGTTATTTGGGTAGCAAGATAACTTCTGATGGCGGAAGTAAAGAAAATATAAAATGCAGAATGGCTATGGGAAGAAAAGAATTTCTAAAGAAGCGATTTGTTGACATCCAATATTATTTTAAATGAAAGTAAGTCCTTTCTTCAAGCATTTGTCTGGAGTGTAGCGTTGTATGGAAGTGAAACGTGGACGATAAGGAGTTCAGGCAAATAGATGATAGAACCTACCGAAATGTGGTGCTACAGATGAATGATGAAAATTAGATGTGTAGATCACGTAAGAAATGAGGAGTTGCTCAACAGAATTGTGGAGAAAAGGAGTTTCTGGCATATCCTGACTAAGATAAGGGATAGGTTGGTGGGACACTGAGACATGACGATTCCTTCAACTTAGCATTAGAAGGAAGTGTGTGGGGTAAAAATTGTAGAGGGCGTTATAGGGGCAAATACAGTAAGCACATTCAAAAGGATGTAGATTGCTGAACATATTCTCTGATGAAGTGACTTGCACAGGACAGGGTAGCGTGAAGAGCTGCATCAAACCCCTCTGAGGCCTGAAGACCACAAAAAAAAAAACCACTGATGAAAGGACCCTGATGACAAAGAATGTTATGACCTACTACATAGCCCGTTTGTCAACATTTTGCAAGAGGTAAGGCGGTGACGCTACTTGGAATGGAAAAAAATGAGGCCTTGGTAGATTGCTAGAGGGAAGAAGTCACATTATTCAGATCAATTCCAGGAAAGAGCCATGTTGAGCCACATGAAAGATGTGTACGATTGGATTACATCTGGTGTGATGGGGTGCCAGATAACAGTTACATCTCATTACGGACTTCATAAAATCACGGTCTTTGCCTTGTAACATGGCGCTTTATATTGTGAAACTTGATTACCATGGAGGAGTATACATGGTCTGCATCCATTGTACGATACTTCTTGCCCCTCATGGTTCCTTGTATGAGCTTAATTGGATCCATGGGTGACCATTTGGGTGTTATTCCAAGTTAATAATGAAGTCAGCGCCAGCCTGCCTTGGTTCTGCATTACAGATGTCAATGAGCTGTTGCCCGGAGAGACGACGTGTTAGCAACCTCCGATCACAATGATAAATAAGGTATCGTTATTAATCAGACTCTGCAATGCTCTTCAACCGCGCCAACGTACAGCGACGATGGTCACGTCGACTAGTGTCCGTTTCAGTGATAGTTGCCGATTTCTTGGTTACACCTTTCGCAAATACATCAGCGATGTCTGCAGAGGCCATCGATTAGTTGAAGAACATTATAATACACTACTGGTCATTAACCCTTAAACGGAAACATTAGTGCATTATTAGAAACTCCGGTCTGACAGAACGGATTTTTTCCTCGATATTTTTTCATATATTTATTATATTTATTATTTTTTATGATTTATCAATGTGCTTAGGATAATATTTTGTGGTTTTAAAATGAAGCATCAAATTGAGTATTAAATAAGTTTCACTTGTTCATCATTAACGAGGTTATTGTTCTTTTTGGTTCCACTGATTTCGACAGAATATCTTTTTTGTTCTTTATCCCAACGAAAATTACACAACGTTTCACCATGCAACGACCGACCGACCCGACCGTAGTGGCCGTGCAGACCGTGACTGAAGCGCCTCAGTCTCCTCGGCCACCGCGGCCGGCACACGACTATTCGTGGACTGCTATGGGGCAGCGGCTGCAACTCGCAGTGTGAGAACAGGCCTGACTGAGGACGTTGACGCCGAGCGACCACTACATAGCGAACGTCACATTTCAAGCACCAGAAAATGCAGACTGAATGGAAGGAACGGAGAAGTGGGGATTTTCTGACTTTTCAAAAGGAATGCGAGTATCAGTATTTCTTTGTGGAGAATGGCGAAAATGCAAAATATTTTATATGTGGCTTTATTCTCGCTAGTCAGTGAAAATTTAGTACTAAACGGCATTACAAAATATCTCGCAAGGACGGGTCTAGCTTATTTTCGGATTCTGAGTGGATGGGAAAACTGCATAAAACCGATCAGACGACTCCAGATTAATCCGACGTTAGCAGCGTTTGTTATGAGAGGTCTACAACTTTATTTTTTCATGTCTTCCATGTAAACCGATATAGTATATTATGTTTTTAGTTCTCCTAGTCAGCCTCGTCGCCATGTGTTCTGTCGTTCCCGGCTTGTCTTTCAAGAAAGGTTCTATTCAGGAAGCTTGGGATGCATTGACATCTCAAACAGCTATCCTGATAAGTAATGCAAGTTTTATTTATTAGAATATCTCTGTCTCTTCTCGCGTCGTCGCCTTCTGTACGAGGCTAGCTGCGCTGAGTCCTACTGCTTATTTAGGTGCCGAGTTCAGATGGGCCTTTCCAGACGCATGTCGGCATAGGTATGGCAGCTTGTAGAGGGCGCGCTTCTCCATTGTTCTCTCCAGGATGCGCGGTGCCGGCGTGTGATTGGCTGCCGGTCGTCCGCTGCCTTCTTCACGATCGTTCTCGTGCGTCTGGCGTGTGGCGCTGACTTTACGCCACAACATTATGGAGCACTGTTTTATATTTTTCAGGACGACAGCAATGATAGCCGAGGGAGGCAAGAGAAGTGGGTGGCCGGCTTGCCCTGCGTGCACACTTCACCCGGTTAACTGGGTTAACATCACGTGCGAGTGCGCTTCACACGAACAGAATTCCTGCCCCTGAACAAATTTCACACCTTACTATGAGTCTAATACGACGAAATTACATTTCATACTTCTTACAAAAAATTGACTTACGCCTGCTATATTTTGACGTTCGTATCTACAAATTACCTTACTGTTACAATAATTGCTATGAATAATTCCCGTATTTTGCTGTTATGTAGTGCTTACTACCAGGTTTCTGTAGCTTGATTCGGTGTGCTGTTACACGTTATAGATAACTTCTGAGGTATTACGTAATTCTCAACAGATCCGCCAAAGACGTTCCATATGTATAGGGTAATCGACAGTTAACTCAATTTAATGTTTACAGTGGTCAGAGAGGATTATGTTTTTTTACCTATCTCTGATTATTTATCAAATATTTGGTTCTCAATGTCAGTTTCTATTATTGACAAAGTAAATAAAATTGAATAGATAATTTTTTTGTTTGAAATCAGTGTGTTAATTATTCTATTTTGATTGTTTTAGTTTGTGTATATATATATATATATATATATATATATATATATATATATATATATATATATATATATATTGAACATATATTTTTTCATCAAAATATTCGTCTCTAGTTCCTTTGATATTTTATGTAATATTGTTACTGCATTTTCGATCTTAAATGTTGAGGGGTTTCCGTTTCCGAGATGTATATAGAAACTAGTTGTTTTGGCTTAGTCTTACGTGTTCGCGAAATACGTAAAAACTATTACAGTTGTCACACGTGATTTTGTAAACTCCTCGTTCTAGGAATTGGGAATTGCTGACAGATGCGAAGTGTAGTTTAGTTCTTCAAATGTTAGTACTGCTAAAGACGAATGTAATTCTGGTATTTTTGCAAAGTTCGTTAACTTTGTTATTTTACCGACATTTGTTGCGGGTATGTATTTCAATTTGGTATTCTGTCTTCACCAGACAGACGTACCAAACTTAGCTAACTAAAGAACACAGAAAACTAGCAAATTTAGCTAGGTATCTGGAGTAGATCGAATAAATACCCCAATTAGCTTGCTAGAGAACGAAGAATAAATACCAAATTTAAATACATACCCACAACATATTTCGGTAAAATATCTAACAAAATAAACTAACTTTTCAAAACTACCAGAATTAAATTTGCCTTTCGCACTAACAATAATTATAGAACAAAACTACACTATACGTCGAAGCTCCAATTGCTGCTCCTAGCGGCCAATGTCCCCTTCCAAGTTGCCAGGCACACTTTCGAATTCGCTGACAAGAATACGAGTTCCCTATCCCCTGAATTTCATGTACAAGTTTTTGCCCTAATTGAAATAGAACTTCGTGTAAATAATATTTAGTATAGTATTTGTTCCTAAACTGCTTAAACATCGATTTACTAGGAAACTGAACATCAATACTCAATCATCTATCGCAATAAGGAGCAACTGCGCGCCATATTGAATCTGGTGAGGGGACGGGGAGCGACTAACAGCGCTGCGAGCGTAAGGTACAAAACACACACCTATCTACTTATGCTGTGTACCTAAATCCAGCCGCACTTGCTCAACCGTTTAACCCAACAGTTGTTTCCACAATTTACTCCTGTAAAAGGTGTTACAAAATTCCCGCTACAAATTTCAAAGAATGGAGAGTGAGTACATATATTCAATCTACTCCAGATACCTAGCTAAATTTGCTAGTTTTCTGTGTTCTTCAGCTAGCTAAGTTTGGTAGGTCTGTCTAGTGAGAACATATGTCAAGAAAAGCCTATGAGGTCTTCGTTACCTCTGACACTATGAAATGTCTTCCACTGCAGGATCTAGCATTTCGTACATTAGGAGCAGGTCAAACCGAAACAAGAAAAAATGAGCAGTAAGAAAGGTGTTTTCCATGCATACAATATATGTTTCTTTGAGTCGATTATTGATATTGATCATATGTTACAAAATAATAAATGGAAGAAAGTATATTAATTCCTAAATGACGTTCCCTTTATGGCTACTGCAACCTTGAAAACAGCGTAGATTGGTAAAAACAGTTTGCCAAGTATGCGGATTATGTTATTTTCAAAATAAGATTAGGAAAGCATTTTCTTACTTCAAGGAAGAAGGAAGATCATTATGGTAGGAATGATTTTCCTTGTTAAGAAAGTTTTGTATCTTACATCTGTGATAATCTGCGAAAGTTAAACGCCGTTATTTGGTATTCCTATAAAGTATTATTAGAAGAAGAGTTAATAAATCGTCGGCTTACGGAGCAGTTAACTGTTCGCTAGCAAAATCCACCAAAATGGAGCTCTCTGATTACGATACCTGTGAGTAGATCGGCTCGATGAGTTTGTAAGGTTTCACTGATTTTTGAGATGTTGTAGCCTCTGACGACATCTCTATCATTTGAAGAGAAAATTTCACGCAGAGAAATGTAACTTCGACTATGGCTTTAAATCTGTACAATAAAGACAGCATGCTAAATGCAAAGGTATCGCTAGTTATTTAGTAGCAAGGAAAAAAGTGAGAGAATTGTACTTCAATGTCAGACATGACTGAATACATTCTCATGTTCATCAACGCTTATATTGTGGAATGGGGTAGTCAATTTTATATAAAAAATCATAGTGTTTATGTAAGACTCAGTTTCCAATATTTTGATTTCAACCAAATTTGACGCAAAAACAGAGGTGTAACAAATATTAGCGTTGTGCGGGTTATAGCCAAAAGAAGTAGAGATACAGGTAAATAGTGTTTTTCCCAAACACTGGTGAATTGGCTGCAATGCATGACACTGTTATGAGAACCTGCCGTACCTTCCTGACCTGCTCTGCAGTGCTGCCTATACAGTAGGGGCATACTAGCGTTTTCCAGCCCCTACCGTATAGGTTGCCCCGCGACACAGACTGCGTGTTTTGCAGCGTAAACTCAAGATTATGTTCAAATGCTTGTATAGCTTATGGGATTTAACTACGGGGTCATCAGTCCCTAAACCTACAAACTACTTATGAACTAGCTAACACTAAGGACGGCACCAATATACATGCCCGAGGGGGGGATTCGAACTCCCGACCGTAGTGGCCGTGTAGACCGTGACTGGCGCGCCGCATTCCCCTCGGCCCCCGTGCCGGCTCAACCTTATGAACATGGTGAACAGACAGAAGAAATGAGATTTCACTGAATAGTAATTGGGGTGGGGAAGGAGAAAATCGACAGTGAGAACTCAGAGAAATAGGTTTCTTGTATAGCGATTGTGGATGGGAGGAGAAGGGAAGCTGGAGATGGGTAGCTGAGGTGCCAGGTGAGATAGACAGAGGGAGAAGGAGACAGAGATGAAAACAAGTGGGTGATCAGTGCGATAGGCAACTGCTGAAAGCTGGAGATAGCCAGGGAAAGGAGGAGGAGGACACTGACTACGAGAGCGCGGAGGAGATGAACAGAGAAAAGATTATGAGGAGGAGGAGGTGGATGTCTGAAGAAAGGGAAAGGAGAAATGGAAATACTGGTGGAGGAATGGATGATAGGATATAAGGGGGGAGGTGATGCTTGCAATAGGAGCATCAAACGCATTTATGAGCGAAGCTGCATTGAGAAGACTAGTATGTCTTGAATTAACAATGGTTGGAATAAGGCATCCTACAACGTAATCAGACTAACTAAAAAAATTACACGAAGCTTTCTTTGGAATAGCAGTGATGTGGCACGTCACTCAGGAGTCTACTAGAAAACTGGACTGTGTACAGTGGCACCTTTCACCATACACTCACCTAATAAGATTTTTTCAATAAAAATTTAAGTAAATTGTATCTACCTACTACTTTAGTTTGTTGCAAGCATGAATACTATGATATGAAAGAAGTATGGTAGATCGTAAGGGAGATAAAGATGACTGTATAATAATGTTCTCTTTCCCTGTACTTAAAAAAATTACAAAATGCTTATGTCGACAGGACGATAAACACTAATTTCCCTTTCTCCTTCTTTCGCATTCAGGAGAACAGGGATTTAAATCCTCATGCGACTATCGGAATGAGATTTTTGGTGATGTCCTAGAATTTCTCCAGACGAAGGCTGGTATGCTTACTTTCGAAAGGACCGATGTTCTTCACCAATTCGCTTGTTGTCCGTCTCCGTTGACTGGGCTGCCGGCGGTAAATTAAGCTCTTCAGTTTTTTCGGTTGCAGGTGGCCTATCAAAGTTTCCATAAAAAACAACAAAACAATGTTCTGTGCTTAAAAATTTAAGTATACTCATTAAGAGGTAATGTAGTGTTACACAATCACTATTAAAGTGCATCATGAATGATTACTATATTATTTAAGTAAGAAAAATTTGTTGATGCTGAATATTAAAGTGTTAGGAAGTCTTTCCTGAAGACAGTTATCTTGAGTGTCACTTTCTACGGAAGTGAAACGTGGATGATAAACAGTTCGGACAAGAGGGGGATAGAAGCTTTTGTGAATATTTTGCTGCAGAAGAAAGATAAAAATTAAATAGATCGCTTAACTAATGTGGTGATGAACTTCATTGGGGAGAAACGAACTTTTAGTGGCATAATACAACCCAAAGAAGGCATAGATCGATAGGACACCAAAATAATCCCTTTAGTGCGAGGTTGCAAGTTTAATCTCTAGTAAAGCTCACTTGAGACATCGGAAAAAAGTATTAGCTAATAATCAATCAATATGGCCATCAGTAAAATAATGCCCAGGAGGCGCAAAAATCAACCTTCTTTCTGATATATTGACTTCGTCGACATACAGGATATGTTGAAAACAAGCCATTCGTTTTCTGTCCGTGTCTATATAACATGTTATCGCACTTCCTGGAGCTACGGTTTAATAGATAAGCTCCACGACAGACCATTTTGCGTTTATTTTCATGCAATCACATGTCTGTTTTCCTTCCCTCATCCTTCGCAGAACAAACCGAGTTTGTGGTCCATCTCTCCCGAACACGATGCAGACGGGGTATTAATCTCGTTACACCTGTGTGATTGTTTATGCATTCTTCAAAAGATTATACCTACCTGAGTTGAGTCCCAACGTGTTAGATTTCTATCTTTAATGGTGTGAAGCGTTCTGAGCAATGTGAAGCGCTTTTTTTCATTTGGCGTTCATGGTGAAATTTATTGGTTTGTTTCGAATATTTCTTCGATGTGTACGATGTCCATTGTGTGACATTTGATACATGGACCCCATATGCATTTTCATCTCCGCAAGTCCTGGAAATTTATTTTCTGTGGCCATCCTAAAAAAATGTTTATAGTTTGTAATTCTATCGGACCAAACTAGACTTACAAACTACTTAAACTGAGTTAAACTAACCTAAGCACAAACACATACATCCATGACCGAGGGAGGATTCAATCCTCCGACGCGGGAGACCGCGCGGTCCGCAACGTGGCACTCCAGACCACTCGGATACTCCCGCGCACGGTCATCTTCTTGCAATAAGTGATTAATTTGCAGCTAATATTTTTGTCATAATTGTTAACGACTTTCATATGAGCCACTATAGAGATAGAACTTGCGACAGCGCACTCAAGGGCCTGCTTTTGTGAGACAACGAGGAGTAGTCACTTTAGTATTAAAGGGAAATATGAATGGTAAAAATCCAAATGGGAGACTACGAAACGCAATCAGGAAGCTGGTTGAAATTGATGTAGGCTGCTGTAGTTCGTACAGGATGCAGCAGTGTCGTGAATTGCAGTCTTTGGAATAAAGATGACAACATATTTATCCAATATTGGAGAATGAAAACACTTAACGACTAGGAAAAAATCTTGATGATCTTGATACACAATTCCAAGGATTTTAGAAGAGTAGTGGGAGGAAAATACGGAGGCATTTCGCAAACGAAATCCCAGCATCATACGACACACGAATTACTTTTGATAAAGTTGCTTATTGTATTCCGTAGTATAACTTGGTTTAGCCGCCCCGGGCAGTAACACTGCGAGATTGTATTTGGCCACTTCTGTCACTGGTATCTATTTAGCGAATGAAAGATAGCGCAGGTAATTTTTATTGAAAAAGGACTGAAAGGATATCCTCTTCCTATGAAAGTAATAACAGTTCACACATTAGAGTGTTTTCTATGAGATACACATCGAAATTTACTCTTCTAGTCGTCCTTGTACTTAGTAGCCCATTAAAATCATTGTACAACATATATTTCACTACATATGACGTCATAAACACTGATGTGTGTCGACCGATATTTTCGTAAGCTACATTAACGCATACGTAAAGCAAGCAAAGATCTGAAGTAGATTTGTATACGAATTTTCGATTTTGTAAGGGTCACTTGTTCCAATGTGACCAACGCCAGCCACGCCAAGTTCAAATTCTTTACCCAGTGAGATCGTGCAATGGTAACACACTGGACTCGAATTTGGAAGGACGATGGCTCAAATCCACCTCCGGCCATCCGTATTTAGGTTTTCTGTAATTTCTTTAAATCACTCCAGGCAAATGCCGAAATGGTACTTTCGGAAGGGCATGCTCGATTCCCCTCCCCAACCTTACCAAAAATTCGTGCGCGAGCTCCGTCTCTAATGACCACGGTGTCGACGATACACTAAAACCCTAATCTTCTTTAATTTGCAAATTAATATTTAAGAAACATTTATTATTTGTTTGGATTCGTTGTAATCATGTTTCAGCGGCTTCCATTTAATTATCCACGATCTTGAGGAAAGTGTTGCAAAGTGTGCAGCTTGTGATCTAAGGCAGGGGAAATTTGCCACAGTGCGACAGTTACGGCACTTGAGTAGATTATATTGCAAGGCAAATTCTCTTCTGTCGTGAAGAGCAAACTGAAGTACTGAGAACACAAAAAATAGAGAGAGCTTTACGCTTTAGTCAGCTTAGCTGTATTTACCCAGACGTTTTCAACTTGACATGTTTGACTCTTCGCGTACAAACTGAATCCTGTAGTTACGAGATGTACTATCACAAGATTAGGTCTGTCAGTGAAAATGCAGGAAAGTCGGGGAATGTTTTCGGTAGCTATATTCACTATCATTTTTGCAGTCGTGTAGATGTTACGTCAAATCAATGAAGAACGCAATTTCAACGAAAGTAATTTCGAAATATGTCTCCTGAGCTGTTGATGAACGTACAAAATGTTTGAAGAGTTATTTTATTGCAGATCTAGGTTTAAAAAATACGTTGAAAGCTTTGTAAACCTAAGGGGCCAAATTTCTGAGGTCGTCTGTCCCTAGACCTACGAACTACTTACACGAACTTACGCTAAGGACAACACACACGCCCATTCCAAAGAGAGGACTCGAACCTTCTATGGGAATGCCGCACACTCCTTGACACGGTGCTTCAGATTCCCGTTCCAGTCTCAATAACATCTCTTATTTTCGTGTTCCTTACGCAAAATGTTTGTTGTCGGCTGTAGAGTCATTCTGGAGCTTCAAATGCAGATTGACTGAATAGAGTTTGTCGAAAAGAATATTGGCCCACTTTAGGTTACGGTACTAACACTAAAAGTGGACCTTTGCGATCGTCTTTCGACAGCTCGAAATGTAAATGAAAATAATGGCTTCACTATTCATCTGACACGAAAATTGAATAACCGAATTTGTAGAGGAGAAAATTCTCTACAACTTAGATCCCTTATGTTATTTTCATGTCTCGTATCGTTTGAGACACATTTGCAAAAATAACGGAGATTTGACACCCTCCATTGAATTAACGAAAACCAGCCGTTCGGAGATGTCACGTAATACTACTCGCCCGGAACGCTCTCTGGCATACGCCATCTTGAGTTGCGTATTTGATGATTTTCTTATAGTAGCTTACACGTTGTCATTTCAAAGCAATGGCGCACTGAAGAATTAAAAAACACATCGTTCTTCGAACGATAAAAGATAATGTCGTTTCTATAGATGCTACATTAGCATCAGTTAACAACGGCCATCAATACTATGAGATTAAAGGATCCATCTTTCGATTAATAGCCGTAGCGTAGTGGACAAAGCGTTGGATTATGACGCTAAAGGTCGGTGGTTTGGAACCCTCCACACACAATTTTTTTTACCTAAAAGCAATTCAGACGGTCTTATTAATTAATTTTTTGTTATTTTGGTCCAAAATGTTTGCAAAAACTTATAAAACTACAAATATAAAGTGAGCCGTAAAACACGTCAGTGCGATTTTTTCCCCATGCATTTAAATTTGGTAATTATAGATATCATTCATAGGCCGAAACCGGTACCCGTTTTTGAATATATGATTGAAACAATTGTTTGTTTTACTAATTACAATTTGAGTTTATGGACCATCTTCGCTATTCTCCTATGTTGAACAGGTGAATCACATTTTCTACTTTCTTCTCTATAAAACGAAGTCGACCATTTGCCTTCCGTATTACATGCTCGTTCCATTTCATACAACGTATATTTAATCGACGTGTGTGTGTCAAACAGCATACTACGAATTACGGGATTGTTCTTCTAACCAATCTCCGTTTAACAACTTTTTTTTCTATGTTTAGGGCAACCTGCCCTCTATCACACCAACCGTTCTGCTTAAGCTAACTATTCCTGCTCACCACAGCATTAATATAAAATAATGCTCAACCTGTCTGTCACTTCATATAAAGCACATATTCAACAAGAGCGGTCCTATTACACTTTCATGGGACACTCCTGACGACACACTTGTCTCTAATTAAGACGCGCTGCCGAGGATAACTTTCTGGGTTCTATCAATTAAGAAGTCCTAGAATCACTAACATGGAGGGTGAATCTAAATTCCTGCACTCGGGCTTTGCAGTGAGATTCCTCACATGCTAGCAATAAAAAAAATGTCTCTCACAAAATTGTCTTGCGATATTTCCGGCGGTAAATGGACGTCGAAGATTGAGATGTGTGTCCCCCCCCATATGTCAGTGTGTTTCAGAATTACACTATTACACCAACAAACGTCTAGGGGACGTGGGAGGTGCCTTGAGGAACATAGCTGGTGCCTGTAACTTGGACTCTGCGTTGCGTCATTGAATGTCGTTTCTGGGGATGGGTTTCTATGCTCTCTTTGTTCCTAAAGACATCTCCAACATCCCCTAGAAGTTTGTTGGTGTAGTAGTGTAATTCTGAAACACACTGACGTATGGGACACAAACCCATCTCAGTCTTCGACTTCCATTTACTGCCGAAAATATGCGCAGGGCGAAATTTTATGAGAGACATATTTTTTTTTTATTTCTTGCATGTGAGGAATCGCGCTGCGAAGCCCGAGTTCGCGAATTTAGATTCACCCTGTATATTGGAAGCTATTGTTAACAGTCCGCAGTTGGCCAACATATTTTAATCGTCTTCCAGAAACGATTTTCTAAATATCGTGTGAAAAATATGCAGATTAAGTCTATCTCTCACGAGCAATGTTGTCTAAATCCGCGTTGACAGTTCGCCAGTAGCTTTTTCGTGTCAAGTTTGTTTCTTAAATTCGAAGTAAGAACAAGAATTGTGCAGCAAATCCATGTTACAGAAAATGGTCAGTAAATTTGCGGGTCCATTCTTTTACTTACCTCATGAGGTAGAGTAATCGGCCCTTTTTATATTCCATTGAGTTTATGCAGTGGGCGAAAGATTTCTAGCAAGCAAAGTAAGGGGCCAATTAGGATGCCACCCGGAACTGGTGAATTATGGTTTTCAACTCCCTCGTTTGCTATTACCTGCCAAGAATGGCTATTACTGTGCCTTCCACACTAAAATCTATCGAAATCTTCTTTGATGAAATGGAATGCCGACTTTGCTCTATATTGCGGTGGTCAGCTTCAGCAAGGCATAGTTCACGCCGCCATAAACAGGATGGAGAGACCTGATAAAAATGTATATCAATATCATAAGCCGCATTGAAGTGACAACGTGTCAGAAGCCTGAACAACTACCTTTTGTGATGAGTATCTATGAGAGACGTGCAGGGAGAGAATCAGGTACTCATAAGGATCTGGAGCTATTTAACTATAGGACCGAAGGTATTGCGCTAGGTTTCTCGGTTGATACAAACAGCTCGGCCAAGGCGGCCGCACAAATTTTCGACTGGGTATTAATGTACGGCGTTTAGTGGCTTGGGGAGTATGGATACAGGCCCTGCTGCCCTTATAATCATACGTGTGTAATTCAAGCTGTGTTGTCGTGCTGGTACATGCCATTGTGACGAAGAAAAAGAAACTGCATTTACCGGTGGACATGGTCCCAAGGATAGATGCATATTTGTAGCGATCTACTGTGCGTTCGACAATGACGACACCATACAGAAATTCTCCAGTAAACAACCATCGCAATACCGAGGGTTGTAGGGGGGTGTATTTTGTGACCATCTTGTGAAAAATTTGTAACCTAGCCAGGTATTCTAAAATTATGCAAAAATATTTACTACTTTCAGAGATGTCTTCTAGCAGATTCAATTTATGTATTTAATTTTTCAGGTAACCTTACACCAAAAAATTACGTTTAAGTAGAAATGCTACGTTCAGAATGGAGGTTACACCCAATAGTTTTAGGGACAGGACTGTAATTACACATCTATATCGCTTTAAAAGGGATGTTGTGTTTAAGAGTCAAAATCAGTCAACGAATGTACCGATTTTATTTTATTAATTTATTTAATTTTTTAATTTTTTTTTGTCGTTGTGTGTTTTTATCTTGTTAATACTCATCAAATGTTCAAATGTTTGTAGAACGTATGGGACTTAACTACGTGGTTATCAGTCCCTAAGTTTACAAACTACTTATGAACAAGCTAAGACTAAGGATGGCACAAATAACCATGCCCGAGGGGGGATTCGAACTCCCAACCGTAGTGGCCGTGCAGACTGTGACTGCCGCGCCGCAGTCCCCTCGGCAACCGCGGCCGGTTAATACTCATCATTAAAACTGGTGTTGCTGCGTGTGTGCTAGGAGATATTTGAAGATTCTAGACAACACTTCCACATTATTAAATCGATCAAATTAACAAATTTCCTATTCATATAGAACTTTTTGCGGAAGGGGGGGGGGCACGTATATAAACACTCCCTCCCTTCTCCCCCCTCCCCCGTCTCGGTTATACGTGTTACGACAAATCCGATGATATTTGGAGGGATAACGCTTGCAGTTTGTTTGCTTTGAATCTTTTACACCACATACGCCAATGTCCATCTGTCTGATGGAACATAAAACGTGATTCATCTGAAAAGGCCAGCTGTCTCCGATCAGTGGAGGTCCAGTTGCGGTATCGGCCTGCAAATTACAGGGGTCGACGCTGATGAAAAGCAGGCAGGAAAAGTATAGGAGTGACGCACCTGCTGCAGGGGGTCATAAACAACAACGTTCTCTGAGGAGACCCTTATCTACTCCCTTGGTTCACTCGAGCTATCTGTTTCTCAAGAGTGACACGTTTTTAATGAAATAAGTCGCAATTTGCGATCACTTATGGCTTCACTCGTTCGAATCCCAGCTAGAGCAAAAATTTTTAGATGTAATACCAATGTGGGGCGAATGAAAATTTGTGCCCGGCCGGGATTCGAACTCGGTCGGGCACAACTTTTCATTCGCCGCACACTGGTATTACATCTAAACCTAGTACAGTGAAGCCATAAGTGATCGCAAATTGCGATTTATTTCATTAAAAATGAACGCTGTAACGTCGTAAAAAATATATAAAGTGACACGTTTATTCTCCCGCACATATAAGCGCAGCCGTCAGTTACCCCTGTCAAATATGTGTTGTGGTGCACGCACCACAGTTGTATCGACGGCGGTTTTGGATAGGCCATTTCGGCGTGAAATATATACATTAACCATGATGGCACGCAGTTTGCAAATTTATCATTTTCCACCTTTCGTTCAAATGGCAGTCGTCACGCCGTTTTGCACGCCACATAAATCGTTCAGTTTCCTCATCACGAAGCTGGGATTTTCACAACCACCGATACGCTTAATGTATCCTCAAATGCTAGTGATGTCAAATGACGTTTGTGAGTCGTTAATTGCACGTTGACGTCGAACGTAGACGGTGCTCACATGACGAGACTCGGCCATATAATTTCCTCGAGAAATTATCCGTCCCACAGTCACGAGTTGAGTCACCTTCATTTGTTCATTTACACTCCAAATAATGAAACTAAAAATATAATGTAGAATAAAGTTTTGCAAGCATAATTAAAAAAATATTTATAAATTTTTAAATATGAAAATTCATATATTCCATCAGTTACAAACAAGTTCATTATGAATGCGATTTATTCAAATTTTAAAAAATATGTTAGTCCAGGAAACACACATTGGGATGTACTACTTACATCCCTCCTCCTGGACAATCCGTGCTCCTTACAAGACATTCATGAAGGTGACCACAAGGTTATTGCAGATGCTGTTTTTAGGAAATTCTGACTGGATATGGAAATAAATGAATGAATAAATTAACTTTCTCTTTATACATGGTAAGTAACGTAGGTTAAAACTACAACAATCTGTACGTAATTGACATATTGCAAAACTGATTCTATTGCTATTGATATATTTCGACCACGGAAACGCCGTGTTTCTTTGATAGTTACACCCACACTAATTTTTTTTTAATGACATATCTGTTAGTCTGACCAGTGAGCTTTGTTAAATCGCGCAAGTTTTATTTTAGCGAGCATTTATGTAATGACTTTTAGTGTATTTCGGTGGTCTACAATTTCCGTAAAATACAAAATCTACTACGAAAAATGAATGAGTTATAATTTTTTCTGCATTTGATTTACCTTAAAGGACCACAGCCGGTAATTTTGACCGGTGAGATATTTTTCACGTTCCATGTCCCCAAAAGCACAATGATAGCTTTTTTCATCCGCTTAGTTTACCGTTACGTTAGTTCATTGTTGTAATCTTGTCCCCTATCTTTCTTTCCTTATTACTTTATTTCGTAGTTGAGTGGCTATATTGTGTTGCTGTACGCTAACAGTACGGCGTTGTGCTCTGCAGAGGTTTAGCTCTCCTCATTATTCTGACGAGTCAGTATTTTCGTTGAGATGAAGAATTACTGAAATATTTGAATAGTTTACCAGAAGAATATTCCGAAGAAGAAGATATTTTTGATTGTCATGAGTTGGATGATGAAAACGACGACGTCGACGACGACGACGACGATGATGATGATACAGAATACCAACCTGGTGCTACACAACAAAGCAGTGCTACACAACAAAGCAGAATCGTAAAAATGCGGAAGATGAAGATTCAAAACCTGTACAAAAACATACAAATAACCCAGCACTTACTGGTTCGATTCCTGTGGCACCACAAATTCGCGGCAGAGGAGGAATATAACGAAAAGAATCGAATCCCGTAGTCGGAATTGCATTAGGCCATGCACCTGGAAGATTAGTATGTCACAGAGTGTTTGTGGAAACTCCAGGGCCAACGGGCAATCCTAAGGAACTTAGAGGAAGTTAACCGTGTGCTTGGCGAGTGATGAGATAATATATATATGTTCATATCTATGTAAAGCTTAAAGGACTTAACTACGGGGTCATCAGTCCCTAGACTTACAAACTACTTATAAAATAACTAATTCTAAGGACGCCACAAATATCCATGCCCGAGGGGGGATTCGAACTCCCGACCATAGTGTCCGTGCACCTCGTGACTGGAGCGCCTCAGTCCCCGCGGCCACCGCGGCCGGCGAGTGGTGATAGACACTAATATTATACAGAACATAAAAACCTGTACAGTTATTAGAGCCCGCGAAGTTCTCCGAGATGAAACTTGGGAACTCGATACTGCCCAATTAGAAGCTCTTATAGGCATAATTTATGCACGTGCAGTGTGTGGAAGAGAGTATTTCGCCCTGAAAGTTCTATGGTCTAAAGTGTAGGGGTCGTCAGTTAACCTCGTACTATGGGAAGAAATAAGTTCATAGAAGTCATGGGATTTTGGAGATTTGATAACCAACAAACTCATCCTGAAGAACTCAAAACTGATGGCTTCGCAGCATCTACCACAAGCAGAAAACCATTTGTAGACAACTTTATCTGGAGCTATAAACGAGGTGCATTTATAACCGTAGATGAGCAAATATATCCTTGCAAAGGTCACAACATAAAAATCTGTATGAAATGCAATAAATTGGAATGTGGTCCTTGTGCCGAAAGTGTTCAGCAAAGTGTTTTGTTCAAATGTTTATAAATCTAAGAGACTTCAATGCTTGATCGTTAGTCCGTAGCTTACGAACTACTTAAACTAAGTTAAACTAACGTAAGGACAACACATACATACATGCCGGAGGGAGGACTGGAACCTCCGACGGCGAACGGCCGCACGCACCACAGCGCGGCACCTGAGTGCGTTCGGCTAATCTGCAGCGGAAAGTTTTTTGTCCAAGATGGTTGATTACATTCAAAACAGTTCGTAGAAATAAAAAGAATTGTTTTTAATTAAGTGTTTATTTGCATTTGTAAGTTCAATTTAAAATAAATGTTTTTACGATGTATTGTTTATCTTGATCCATTTTTTAATTAAATAGAGAAATTAAATAATACTTCTATACAAATTTATACGCATAGCACATTGATAGGGTAAGCATAATACCTTAGCGACATTTAAAAATATTAAAGCAAATTAATTTAACATGTAAAACTTTAAATAAAAAAATAAAAAATAAAGAAAAACACCGGTGCAAATGACCGGTAGCGGTTCTGGTAGGTAATTTTTTTTTTTATTAAGACATTTTCTACTTGATACAACTAAACAGATACCCATACCAGTATTTTAAATGACATTAACGAATGAAAAGAATTTTTGTAATAACTATAACGATTCATCTAAACGGTACACACAGATTTTAATTTCATATATTAACCTGTCTTTATTTTGAAGAGCACTGACACGATTCAGATATCTTCAGGCACTTAAATGCCTCACTGGGCTTCAACTACTCCATAGTACAAACTGAAGACAAGTTTAAATTACACTGGTTGGGTGTTATTATCGGTAGGCCTGCAAAGACTGTGTGTGTGTGTGTGTGTGTGTGTGTGTGTGTGTGTGTGTGTGTGTGTTTCTTTATTGAATTACATGCAATTATCGTTTCTATTCCATTTTACTTTTCTCCTTGTAAGAAGAAATACAGCCTCTGAAGCCACTCACTTTGAAGGCTTCCTGGCACAACCACTAATTCCATTATAAACAGTTCAAAACAGAAAACATTAAGGTTATTCTCTCTCACTTTCCACTCCAAATTACCAGTGTTAACACTAGTGTTAATATGCAACAAACCGGAGATAATCGTGGTCAGATACAGCTAGTTTTAATGTAAACATGTTCATATTGTGTATACTACTGCTGAATTTTACCTAAACTGTTTTACCAGTAGTTTCCTTGGAGTGTTTTATCGATTTCGTACCGGAGTTATATTTTACACAAGTAAACAAATTAAATTCGAACTTAAACATAAGGAGAGACAATGAATTAAAATTTTTGCTCTAGCTGGGATTCGAACGCGGGACCTCCTACTTACTAGCCAAAGCGACTACATGGACTGTCTTTTTGCACGTCTCGCTCCACACCACATACTTTAATTCTGCCTCATGTTACCTGTGAAATGCGTATCAAATTGCCAGGTCTCTTCTATATTGGAATAGCATCCGAGCAAAGAACGCGAATGGGAACGATCCTGGCTTGTTCCTCAGGCCGAGGTGGCGCGTCCAGAAAGTAAGTTCCGTTTCAATGTATCCCGCTGCAGTGCTGCGATTGCATATCCGCACATGCGCTGTAGACGATCTGTATCACGGAGGAGAACGTGTGCTATTTGGAGATCGCTGTCAGTTATGTACTCTTTGTTGTGCTTGTTTGAAATGTCGGCGTTGATTGAAAATCCCGCCGCCTGTGAAATCGGGTCGGTGATTCCGTTTCTGAACGTGAGGAAAGTGAAACAAAGTGAAATTTATCGGCAAATTTGCGATGTTTACGGTCCAAATGCCATGAGTGATTCGTTGGTGAGAAGATGGGTCCGACAGTTCAATGGCGGGCGTAATGATGTGCACGATGAAGAACGAAGTGGGCGTCCACCTTGGGTTAGAGAAGAACTGGTTCACGCGATTGATGACAAGATCTAGGAAAACCGCAGGTTTACAATGAGTGCTCTCACTATGGACGACGAGCTGAAAGATACTGTTTCCAACTGGTTGAAGACACAGGCGGCAGATTTCTATAAAGAAGGTATACAAAACCTGGTGCCACGCTATGACAAATGCCTGAAAATTTTCGGTAGTTATGTAGATAAGTAGTTTAAGAGTTGTAGAATTTTGTGCAATAAAAACTTCTTCTGTATCTGTGTAAAATTTCATTTTATTAACAAACGGAACTTACTTTCTGGATGAGCCTTGTATATATAATTCCCTGAGACAATATTGTCCCGTTATACCAAAGGTATTAAACATAAGGAGAGGCAGTGAATTAAAATTTGTGCTGTGGCCGGGATTTGAACCCGGTACCTCCTACCTAGTAAGTAGGAGGTCGCGGATTCGAATCCCGGCCACAGCACAAATTTTAATTCACTGCCTCTCCTTATGTTTAATACCTTTGCTATAACGAGGCAATGTTGTCTCAAGCAATTGCATTATTTGTTGATATTTAAATTTGAACTGGTTTTGTTGATGAAATGTAATGTAACAACATGAGCCTCCATCTAATGTAGTATACGATACCTCTCTGTACTGAAACCAAGGATACCCTTTTTTCCTTATAGTGTAGTTTAGCATACCATTCCCTATATACTGAAGCTCCAGATGCCTTTCTTTCTTGTAGTAAAGTTTATTATACCACCTTTAAACCTCTCTATCCTGTAGTAAAGTTTGTGATACCACCCGTATTCATTTCTACATTATAACAACTACATTGTTTATGTCACTAAGTATTTATCTCATTTTATTCCCATTAATAAAATCCATTAATCTCATAGTAATTACAGCTTTTATGCCCATTACTAAATTTCTATAGCTTCGTAATTACCATTACCATATTTTCCCATTATCAAACCTCATTAATTTCGTAATGCTCTATTAACATTGTTCCCATTATAAGGCCCCAGTAATTTCGTAGTATTTATTTTGCAGCATTTATTTCCTTTCATTTTCTTTATTAATATTAGATTAATTTTCATAATATTTTTGGCTTGACCAAATTCGGGTACAAATTGTAATTTAAAGTTGTTGTTACATTCTAATTGTCATTATGGCTAATAGTCAGACATTGTAGTTCATTGTAAAGCAGATTATTTAACTTCAACCAAACAATAGAATTCACTTCATTTATAAAGTATTAAAACTATTTAATCAGTTATTTGTTATACTAATAAATTGACATTGTATAAAAAATACAAATTACATAAATTTGTTGTTTATAAAAGAACCGATTCATAAATTATCATTGTAATAAGTATGCATCACTTAACATTGTTAATCATGTAATAAATACAGGTAATGCGCGGGAATTACAATCAGTCAGCCAGTTTGTAACATTATCGCTGCGTCCACCTAACCTTCGATGGGCGAAATTGCCGTTAATTATGTTTTATGCTTAATCATTTAATAATTGTTCCAATGATTTGACAGTATGGGATGCGGACAATTACTAGGTTGATCCATAACAGTAAACTTTGTTAACTTCCTTTATTATGGAACGACAAATGTTAAATACTCTTCCCTTTAAACACACTGATTTAATAACTGCGTGCCACTACGATGAATGGCTACAAGTCCACACTGAAACATTTCAATATATAACTGCAACCCGTATGCGATACGACGGAATGGCAAAAACTTTAGCCACCACTAAACGCAGGTTACGAACTCACTGCCGAAATGCTACCGCCTCGCTCTGCGGTCGGCGGGAGACTGCCGCACACCGGCCAACAAACAAAGAACATTCCAACCTAAGCATTGTTGCCAGCAGCTCTCGCTGCACATCAATGATAACTATCGTTCGACCAAAAGAGGTTACTAACCTAAAACCGTGTATCCTCACAAGTTGTTGTACTTCAGAATTAGAGTTCAGTTCAAGCCAGTAGTATGTCAGATCTGTGTATCTTGCCTGTTGCAATAAATCGAAGTGTATTTCGAAGAAGTATTTGTTCGTTTTGAAAAACACCCCTTCACAATTAATATTTATCGTCAAGTTGAAATTTTATAACAAATTAATTATTAAATGTGGCGATCAGCCGGCCGCGGTGGCCGAGCTGACTGAGGCGCGTCAGTCACGGTCAGCACGACCACTACGGTCGGGGGTTCGAATCCCCCCTCGGGCATGGATATTTGTGCCGTCCATAGGATTAAGTAGTTCATAAGTAGTTTGTAAGTTTAGGGACTGATGACCCCGTAGTCGAGTCCCATAAGCTCTACAAACATTTGATTTTTTTTTTTTTTTTTTGTGGCGATCACCTTATTCAAAGAGGGATCGTCATAAGTTATTGATCTGCAGCCACATCAAAGTGTATGACAGTGGCGGATAAGGAGCGGCGCTCGCCAGTGTAGCGCTTGGCCACGCTGCTCCTGAGACTTAGGGGCTGGCGGCCGGCTGTGGCAGGGGAGGCGCGTGCGCCCAGATCGATATCAGGGACGCACGACACGCCACGCCACGCAGCTCCGGGACTTCCCCGCCCGGCTCTGCCAACCCTGCAATTTGCCGCCGCTGTGTGCGTCTGCCGCGGCTCGCCTTTAATTCCCTGCACCGTCGCCTCCCACCACCGCTCTATCGATTGCCACCATGTTTTCTCGCGGTCTCTCCTCGGCTTTAAGGGAAAGTATGAGCACCATTTGGACATAGCCGTGATAACATTACTCCAAATATTTTAAAGGACCCGATAAAAGACAAGCGTTCCTGGCGACTGAAGACAACACTGTGCACTCTCCTTTCGGAGAGATTGTAGCGTAGAACATGTTGGGTGAAACTGTAGCTGTGGCTGAATACAGACAATATGGGAAAAGCAAATCACCTGCAGATCTTCTGTCCCAGGCGGCCGGGCTTCGTCTGTTGCAGCAGGGGTTTCAGCGCCTGGTAAAATGTTTACGAAAAGGGACAGTAAGGAAAGCTACAGAAAAATGAAAGCCGGGATAGCCAGTCGAACTACATATTAAAATCTAATCAAATAGAGGCGAGGTAGCCCTGTCACAAATTTATATAAGCCCTCACGCACTTAATGCAACCACTGAGGTGGAATAGACTTGCCCAGTTGCAAAATACATAAAAGAGTAAGACTAAAAAAAATCACTGACGTGTTTTAACGGCCCACTTTAGATTTGTAGTTTTATAAGTTTTGAAAACATTTTGGACCAAAATAATAATCTAAATAATAAAAAATTACTTAATAAGAATGTCTGAAACTCTTTTAGGGAAAAAATCAGATAGTGGCCAGTACCGAACCACTGACCTTCAGCGTCACAGTCCAACACATTGCCCACTACGCTACGGCTAACAGAAGTTGCGTTCTTAAATCTCTACTATTCAAATGTTCAAATGTTTGTAAAGCTTTTGGGACTTAACTACGCGGTCATCAGTCCCTAAACTTACAAACTACTTATGAACTACTTACGAACTAGGACGGCACAAATATCCATGCCCGAGGGGGGATTCGAACTCCCGACCGCAGTGGCCGTGCTGACCGTGACTGGAGCGCCTCAGTCACCTCGGCCACCGCGGCCGGCTCTCTACTATTGATGGCCTTTGTTAACTGATGCTAATATGGTATTTGTAGATACCAGATTATCATTTATCGTACGAAGAACGACGTGTTTTTGTTAATTCTTCAGTGCGCGATTGCTTTGAAATGACAACGTGTAAGTTACAATAAGAAAATCATCAAATACGCAACGCAAGAAGTCGTATGCCAGAGAGAGTTCTGGACGAGAAATGTCACGTGACATACGCGAACGTCTGGTTTTCGTTAATTCAATGGAGGGTGACAAACCTCCGGTGTTTTTGCAAATATGTGTCCGATTAACAAATGGTATCAATAGAGCAAAATAATGAAAATATGTACAGTCGCTATGCACAACCGCAAATTTTGCTGCCCGGCGGGAAATAAAACAGCTAGGGCACACGATCGTACATACTGTCGATCACACGTGTATCTGACACGAAATATGAGAGTAAAACTCTTATCTTCCAGTATCGCAGCCAATTGTAACAATACGCGTACTTTCTATGCGACGTGAAAGCGACATCGCAACCTGATTTTAGAAACTGCTTTGCGTTTTAGCCATAGTGTTTTAAGCTATTCGCGACCGACAAATTTATTTCCACATTTCTTTTCTTATAGTTTCAGTAAACGAAGGCAGCAATTAGAATTGAGATGCTGCAGTCCGCGAATATTGTCGGAAGTTACTGACACATTCAAATGGAAGATGTGCATGCGTAACATAGAATTTATTGAATTATAAGACAGGAAGCAAATCATCTACATTAGCCTCTACTTAAAGTTACCATTACACAAGTGCAAGTTGACAAATGTCTAGTGGGTGCTACACCGGCACATTTGCTGGAGTCACGCTACAACACTTATTCGTTGGACGGGAAGACAAAACAGATCGTGTTCCAAACACTTTGTAATAAAGCTAAGGGTTACAATGCACCATGATGTTCGGAGATATCACGTGACGGTTTTCACCCACCCCCTCGGTTGCGCTATAAAGACGACAACCGTTTGGCGCGGCAGATCAGTGATGGTATTTTCGAGAGTGAAGATACAGTTCTATACGTCATTTCAGCTAAGATATCAGCATGCATTTAACAAACATAAGCCAGCTGTGTTACCACAAATTACAGTTCAAAATGTTCAAATGTTTGTTAAGTTTATGGGACTTAACTACGGGGTCATCAGTCCCTAAACTTACAAACTACTTATGAACTACTTACGAACTAGGACGGCACAAATATCCATGCCCGAGGGGGGATTCGAACCCCCGACCGTAGTGGCCGTGCTGACCGTGACTGGAGCGCCTCAGTCACCTCGGCCACCGCGGCCGGCAAATTACAGTTCCCCCTCAGATTATTGGTACTGCTGAATAAGTCAACGGACATAGTTGATCGACCTTGGAACAAAAGTTCTAAGGGCACCGAAAGAAAAATATACAGTGATCGTGAATTTTATAAATTGCAAATGCACTACAGAAACGAATATTACAATTGCTCGAGTAAGAACAGCAAGCGTCATCAAAACTACCAATGTGGACAAGTGATTGTGAACATCCACAGCTGCGTTTAACTGACCCATAGTTCATGTCTTATTAAAATAGCTAATGGTAATCATTTGACCACAGGCTGGGCTATTATGGTCAACTATTGATTAGCGAGCGACAGTTCGATTACTTTCTTTTTCTCATTGTTCTTCTATTTTGAAATATGGCTCATTATGTTGCTCACGTAACAAAAACAAACGCACATGATAATTGAGTAATAATCTGTATCACAAAATTTGTGAGGTAATTATTGTTGTTAGTCACAGTCTTGCCATAACCATGAAAATATATTGATAACACTAAAAGAAACATGTGCAAGAGAGAACTGTGTTGATCAAATGAATTTCTTTAAACTATAATATCCAACCCATAATTATATTTTTATTCATTATATTTCAATAATGACGCAAAAGCTATGTTTTTTTGTGTAAGCAACAGGAGGAATATTAAATCCGTAGTGTTTTAATGTAATCCAGTTTCACCCTAGACGGTAGTACGAGGACAAGAATTCCGGATAACGGCGAGCTCCGTGTTCGTCACTTGGCATCCCCAGAGGTTTAGGGGGTCTTTTGGTGTGAGCTTGTCACTGGCGAGTACCGAACACGAGACGTTTCGCACACTAATTAAAAATATCAACCCGCCAAACCACCCGCACCTACAAATACATCATACAGGAAATAGACGTCTGAACAATCATCTTAGGATGAAATCGGCCATCATTACAAAGAAACAGGCATTAATTTAATAATGCGAATTGCGAAACTAAAGAGGTAGAGTAATTTGTAAAATCTCGAGCCTAAGAATCGACTTTTAATGTTTCTCCATCGTAGCAATTAGAGAAGCAAAACATTCGAACGCTGATCTCTTGGATTTAGAAGCCGCAACCATTTATTCTGTAGTAGGACAGCAATACACTCCGATGGGTTGCAGTTACTGTGCAGAATACAAAACCACGGTTTTCGTCAAAAGAGTACGTTGTTTCCAGATAAGGTCTCCCACTTCTGAATATGTTGTAGGCTGCAGAGGTTCGAAAAACGGCTATGCTTAAAGTATGTGTTGGTGGCGCCGGCGTAAATAGGCAGATACGTAAGACGAAGTCCTACGTTCGAGCTGATATCAGCAGCACTTTTGTTTTTTAATATGACTCGTTTGCACGAGTTTCAATCCATATATTTCGCATACGTAACTTTTCCACTCAGTAACAACTTTTGTAGCGTATATAGTAACAAAAACGTTTTACTCTTCACTCAGATAGTTCATATGATGACCCATAATAACAAAGAGAACTTTTGGATGACAGAACGAAACATTCTGTCTATTTGCGTGCAGATATTCTGAACCCTATGTTAAATTTTAGCGTAACATGATGGGCCTAAAAAGATGGTTTGAAATATGTGTCTAGAATAGTATTTAGGCGAATAGTTTTTGAGACACAGATATGTTCTCGTATCATATTCGTCCTTCGAAGAGGCGTTGTTCAATGCGTCCTTTCCTGTTGTGTAGAGTACATTGTAAACGTTGCGAGTCCGTCCTTACACAAACACGCCAATTTATCCGACAATAGTAATACATACTGCAATATTTTCCTCAAAAATTAACTAATGATGTCGCGCAAATATTATTCAGTTATTTCATAATGGTGATACCAAAATAGTGGACAACATACAGTATTAAAATACTACAAAATGTTAATACATTTTAAGTAAAAGAAATACAAATGTAAATGAGGAGGTGTTTGTTTTTTATTTGAAAATAATTACTGTTGATCACAATACGAAGCAAATACAAAGATACAAAATACATACTGGACATGATACAAAACGTTATTGTAACATGTCCTCAAAATGCTTCCCTTCTGCTGCAAAGTACATTTGTAGTTGACGTTCGAATAATTTGTTAATGGTTCCGAAGGTGTCGCGTGAGATATGTGGGCATGCTTCGATGATAAGTTGATTCATGTCGACTGGCGTTATTGATATTTGAGCATACACTTGATATTTAGTTGCTCCCTATAGCAAAAATAAACAGGGAACAAATCAGGAGACGATACTGGCCACTTCAGCACGTCGTTCTGTACAACAAGCCGCGCACTTTCCATGTAACAACTTTGCAGCCACACTGGAAGAGTGAGCAGGCTAGGCGTCATGTTGGAACTACATGAACTGATGTGGCACCTCTTCCAGCAAAATGGGCTGAACGTTTCGCAGAAACTGTGCATATTTAATGCCATTTAGTATACCAAGAATGACGTACGGCCCCACAATGTCATTTCCAGCGATGCCGCACCACACGTTAAAACTCAACGGTTGCTTACGCTGCATCTGTCGAAGCCAATGAAGGTTCTCTGTTGACCACTAATGCATATTATGCAAATTTACAATCCCGTGGTTGGTGAATATCACTTCATTAGTATAAAGCGCCCGTTGAAAAAAACGTTGGATCATATCCTAGGCGCTGCAGAGCAAACCTGAAAAATTCTTGTCGCTGCTCGAAATCCACAGCGGAGTGCTTGATGTAATGAGAGGTGAAACGGATGAAATGTATGCCGGTGCAATATGCGTAGAACGCGTCTCTGACTGATACCACATTCTGTAGCGTTACGTCGCTACGAAACAGTAGGGTCCTTGTGCGCCAACACTAGAACGCCCTCTCATGTATCTCGCCAGTTGCAGTTTTCTTCCTTGCCCTCTGTATGGCGTTCCATTACCCCGATTCAGATAGTTTCTTGCAAATATGTGCAAGAACTGGCGCGTTGGACGCTCACGATCAGGATACAGCTCTCCATATCGTTTTATTACTCTAATAGTATTTCTTATGCATTCAGCATACACTAGAAGCAAACTTTGCTTCGCTGGTGTACACGTCTGATCCAAGAAACTGTGATGGAAATGCGATGTCTCATCATCCCAGCAGCACATTTATACCCTTCTCTCCAGCTACGTCGTGCGTCACCTAGCGGCGTTATCGAGAAGCTGGAAAACAGCGCCTTACCTGTTAAGTTCCTCTGTCGTCAACAGGAAAGTTCGCATTGGACAACGCCTTTTCGAAGGACGAATACCATACTGAAACATATCTGTCTCTCAAAAACTGTACGCCTAAATATTATGATATACACATATTTGAAACCGTCTTTTTAAGCCCAAGGGTTCCATTAAAAAAACAAAAACAAAAACAAAGATGGCCTCATATCTCTGTAATAAAAAATAGCACAAACATGAAATGTGATGTGCTCAAATCACTGTCCAAACGCCATCTTTGCATCTATTACGATTGGGGGAGATGCAAGGGGTGTTACGACTTTGCTGTCTCAGCCTGTATGTATAGGGGAACGGCTGGTACTATGGGCCCGTTGGTGTTTCAGCAATTCACTACACGGTACACATTGTAACCTTTGCTGCCAGCGCCATTTCGCAATGTGCAGAGATTTTTTTAAATTCCCAGTGTCGTATCGTCTGTGATATATCATTTACTCTATAAGGGACTGACAATTGCTTACTGTCCTGTTTTCATATCAGTGTTAGTCGGGTACTATGTGCCATGAAACTTTATTTATTTATTTAAGATGCTGTGCCCACATTTAATGTACAACATTTATTCTAGAATCACTTCTGGGGAGACCAGGTGTCATCTTTGCTCTCCTGCAGGAAAAAGAGGTTGGGCCGGCCACGGTGGCCGCGGGGACTGAGGCGCTTCAGTCACGGTCTACACGACCACTACGGTCGGGGGTTCGAATCCCCCCTCGGGCATGGATATTTGTGCCGTCCTAGTTTGTAAGTAGTTCATACGTAGTTTGTCAGTTTAGGGACTGATGTCCACGTAGTTACGTCCCATAGACTATACAAACATTTGAACATTTGAAAAGAGGTTGACATGTCGGAAAAGAAAGGCAGAGAGAAGCGAAATATTGACACCAACTTCAATAAAAAATATGCTGGCAGACAAGTAAGATTAAGCAGAGAAAAAAAGAAGCACAACAGAAAAAGAGACAATTGAAAATTTCTAAACAAGAAGAAACTATGATCAATAATCAGAAGAAAAATGAACAAATCCAAATTTTTCATAATGGTAGTTCGAAACCAGGCACTTATCAATACACTGAAGATGTAAAATGTATTATGTGTGTGAGAATGCTATGAGGAGAACTGCATTTAGTTGAACATTGCGGGCCGGCAGCGGTGGCCGCGAGGACTGAGGCGCTTCAGTCACGGTCTGCACGGCCAATACGGTCGGGGGTTCGAATCCCCCCTCGGGCATGGATATTTGTGCCGTCCTAGTTCGTAAGTAGTTCATAAGTAGTTTGTAAGTTTAGGGACTGATGACCCCGTAGTTAAGTCCCATAGACTATACAAACATTTGAAATTTGAACATTGCGGACATTGGCAATTTGCTTTTTTTTATTTTTGTTATCTCTGCAAGGAAAGAAAAATAATAATAAGATAAATGACCTCTACTATGTTATACATTCTATACAGTAGTAAACAATAGTTGGCCGCGGTGACCGAGGGGACTGAGGCGCGCCAGTCACGGTCTGCACGACCACGACCACTACGGTCGGGAGTTCGAATCCCCTCTCGGGCATGGATAATTGTGCCGTCCTTAGAATTAGGTACTTCATAAGTAGTTTGTAAGTTTAGGGACTGATGACCCCGTAGTTAAGTCCCATAAGCTCTAGAAACATTTGAACATTTGATTTTTAGTAAACAATAAAACTTTTTCATTGAAATCAATGTTTTAATCTATAAAATTAATCATATTGGTGTGGCCAATTTGTAAAGGGCCCTAAATGCAAGGTTAATCCTAATTACCTTCTTCTGACATTATTTTGTGTAATTATTTTGCTTTTATTACTTTTATTCGCTCATAACTAGGTTAAATATACTTTGTAATGTACAGTTTTCCTAAAATGATCCATGCTACCCACCGTTCTCCTATTTTACGGCATGATGTACGGGGTACAGCAGGAAAACTATTCACGTAGCATGATATCATCAGTGTGCCAATTCCACCAGTTAGAATACGGTTCCTGCTGGCTGCCGTTTCCAAACACGTTCAGACATCTCATTTATGTGTGTGTCTATAACTGACATAGCAGCAACAGGAACTCGGCGGCTTGCACTTACACGAGATGTAATCGGTTAACTGACGGGACCGCAGAGGCGGGAGTTAGCGCCCTGGCAGTCCGCCGCTGTTTGTGGCTGGTGGTCCCGTAACTTTGTGCTAAGCGCGCGGCGCGGCGCGGGGCACGGTCGATAGCGGCGCCGGCTGTCGCGATGTCTCCCTTATCTCGACTCGTTATCTCGGCCGGCGGGGCTGCGGCGCGAGGGCGCCCGTGTGGGCTCACCTGTCGAGTAGGTCTGTAGGCCGGAAACAGACACCGACATCTCCGCGTCTTCACACTGGAACGAAAGGCTGGAACAGATCCACGTCACTTCGTGACATAAAGTCATCTGCCATTTCCCTTAAGCTTAAATCGTATATATATATACCCCGTACATCATGTCGTAAAATAGGGGAAAGGTGGGTAGTATGGGTCATTTGAGAAAAAATTTAAATTACAAAGTATATTTAACTTAGTTATCAGCGAAAAAAAATCATATTTTCAACATCTGTCCTCTAAGACACGCATTGACGTGTTTTACGGTCCCAATGCGCTGCCGACTACACTACGGTGGACAGTTACGAACTTAGTCCTTTTTTTCGTCCTATTGATGGCAGTTGTTAACTGATGCTAATAAGACTTTTTAGATACTAGATTATCATTTATCGTACGAAGAACGACGTGTTTTTGTTAATATTCTTAAGTGCGTCGTTGCTTTGAAATAACAACGTGTAAGTTTTAATAAGATAATCATCTAATACGCAACGCAAGATGGCGTATGCCAGAGAGAGTTTTCGGCGTGGAATGTCACGTGTTTCTGCGATCGGCTGGTTTTCGTATAATCAATGGAGGCTGTCAAATCGTCGTAATTTTTGCAAATATCTCTCAAACGATAGGATATATAGGGGTGTTTCACTAAGTGTGTTTGCCTCTAAAATAATAGGTGACGGGAAATTTTAATGCGGTAAGTCAACACAAGAAATGTTATACTTTCTGTGGAGCTATGAACATAGTTTATTGTATCATTTTCCACAGAGTTACAACATAAAGATATAATTTTTTAAATGGAACAATAGTTTTTTTTCTATCGTGCATTGGATTCGTTGAAACCAGCTGCGTCGAAATCAATTTAAACTACATTCCTATCACTGTTAGTTTGGGAGCTACAACCCTTCAAAGTTTGAGGGGCAGATACCACAAGCTGTACATAATACATGGCTGTGTGGTGGGTGATGGATGTTATGGCGGTGGGAAGTTGATTTACTTGAGATGTTCAAATGTGTGTCCATGTTCCTACATGCATAATGCAATGCGCCGTCGAAAGGATCTGCGGACGTGATGTAACATCGCCGGTGTGACGGAGCGACATGCGTCTCCATGCGTCGTTTTAGATTATCTGGGGATGTGGGCTCAGTGACATTAACACGGTCCTTTAGATATCCCCACAAAAAGAAATCTACTGGTGTTAAATCGGGCGACCTTGCGGGCCATGAATGAGGACCATGGCGCCCCAACCATCTTCCTGCAAAACTGTTGTTTAGTTCTTCTACAACAGCACGCGCAGAATGGGCTGGGTGACCATCGTGCTGCATCCACATATGGACTTTCGTGTGTAGAAACACATGTTCAAGGAGATCACCCAAACTGTCGGCTATAAAAGCGCGATATAACTCACCTGTCAGTGTACCTGGAAAGTAGTGTGAACCGATCATTTCATCCCCAAGGATTCCACACTACACGTTAATAGACCACCTACGTTGACGGTCGACAGGTCGTACCCACCGAGTATTGTCTGCGGCCCAGCAGTGCATGTTATGGCGAATCACTGCACCATAATTTGTGAACGTGGATTCATCAGAAAACATATCAGTTTGTAAAGACTCCAGCGTGAAATTACGCATGGCCCACTCACAGAATGTCACTCTTGCACGAAAATCGTTCCCGTGCAACTCCTGGGTCAGTGATAGGCGGTACGGGTGAAACCTGTGTCCGTGTTCTATACGCCACACAGATGTGAGATTGACACCAGCGACTGCAGCAACGGCTCGTAAGCTGACATGAGGATCGTGGTGTAGTGCAGCTAAAACAGACACCTCCGTCTCCTCACTTCTTGCAGGTCTTCGTCTGTTACTGCGGCGTATTACCAATCTGCCTGTTTCCCGAAGTCGTTGTTCGGCACGTAAGAACGTAATGGCTGCCGGGGCTCTTCGCCTAGGATATCTCACAGCATACGCAGTGGCTGCTTCAGTGGCATCGTGTCGGCACTCGCCGAGCATCAGCAACATGTCAACGTACTCGTTGTTCGTGTATGCCATCGTCATCCGATGTCAGTAACTGTGGTGTATTGAGCCCCGGTTGTTAGTGTGGCTCCAACTGTCGGGTATACGGCCGTGTGCGGCGACAGTCGGCAGTCTAACAGCGCATCAAGCAAGCTTCTCGCTCCGTGACACCGGCGACGTTACAACTCGGCCGCACCACATTTAGAAGGCGCATTGCATTATGCGCAGCGTTTGTGGTATGTGCCCCTGAAACACTGAAGGTTTGTAGCTCCCAAACTAACAGTGATAGGAATGTAGTTTAAATTGATTTGGACGCAGCTTGTTTCAACGAATCCAATGCACCATAGAAAATACTATTGTTCCATTTAGAAAATTATATATTTTTTTGAAGTCGACCTTGTAATATTTCTGGCTTGAAGCCATCATATCAAGATCGAAGTATTGTTTCAGTGCAGCTGGTTAAGACCAGTAGGCGACGACAGATGGTAAAAGCTGGCGAGAACCACGACAGGTGGTACAATAGGTCGAGTTCTCATGGGAAAAAGCACTAGCAAATCTCCCCGAATTCTAGGGATGTCCCCGAGCGTCAAGCAGTGGACGCTGATTGTCTGTAGCACTGGCGGTCACGCGCCAAAACGCATTAATATTTTTGTTAATATTTATCAAACTAATTATTTATTCAGTGTCATACTCAATTTAGAAAAACCCCTCAAAGCTAAGCTATGCCTTGAGTAGGTAAAACATATCAACAATTGCAAATTCAAAAAATAAAAAAAAAAACAATTTAAGACTGACGAAGCACGGCAGCCATGTTTGCGCGCCAAATTGCGGAACGAAGGCAGCCTTACATCGAGCCGCCACACTTCACTTCAGTACATGCTCTCGGAGGAGTAACATGTGAGTCTAGAACACGCACACGGTTGAGTAACATGCATACGTAGGCGGTCATAAGACATTGCTTAATCATCTTAGATCAAGGCTAAATGACTTTATATCTACTTTCAGTTAAGAAAATGTGACTGAAGTGGATATTATTATGCAGCTTACTGTTTTTAATAAATCAGTTGACATCCCGATACCCGAGGACTTCAGTTTTATTCAGTAATTAGATCAGTTCCTGCCAATAGCATAGCAATTTCTGCCTCAATCAAGAACTCCGACGTGCGTGCAATCATCTGCGTGGGGACGACATCTATAGAAGACGTCAGGTTGGTGAACTTCTAGAGTTTCTGCTCTTCACTCAGTGCAGTGGGGAGTTACTACAACCCTCGCATACATTGTCATTGAGGTACAAACGCAAACTGTTGTGCGTCATACATGGCAACATGGAGGAGGAAAGGAAATGATATAAGACCGGTACTAACCTACACAGTTATATTTTTGGTAAAAACAGAAATTTCTAAAATTATATAAATACATTTCTGGAAAATGAAAAAAAGAACACCTTGAATTCGTCAGCCGAACAGAGCGAAATTTTATTGGCACATTCTTGATGATGTTAATACACACGATCACGCAGTCAGAATCAGACGCACATCAGTATAGTCACCAGCGCGTGCACAATGTCGACGCTAGTATCGTGTATACTCTCCTTTTGCAGCAATGCAGGGTGTAACTTTCTCACGAAGACGATCGTAGAGGTGCCGAATGAAGATTTTCGGTATGGACTGCCATAAAATTTTCATCCGATGCCTCAGTTGTACCAGATCTCCTGCCGGTCTCGTATACCGCGCCAAGATGTACTTTTCATCTGGTCTCAGATATGCTCAATGGGGGACAGATCTGAGAATAATGATGGGCAGGGTAGTTGACGTACATCTAAAAGAATACGTTGGGTTGTACGGGATACGTTTGGACGAGCATTGTCCTGTTGGATAAATACACGGCGACAAGAAGGGTTGAATGATGGTTTCATTGTACCGTGTACTGTTCAATTTTCCTACAACTAACACAGCATGAGAACGGCCTGTGTATGATATGGCACCCCACACGATGATGCCAGCCGCGGTGGAATAGCCGAGCGGTCTAAAGCGTCTCGCTGCGGAGTGCGCGGTTGCTCGCCGTGGAGGTTCGAGTCCTCCTTGGGGCATGGGTGTGTGTGTTTGTCCTTATGTTAGTTTACCTAGGTTTAAGTAGTTTGTAAGCTACGGACTGCTGACCACGCAGTTTGGTCCGATAGATATACAAACATTTGAACATTTGAACGATGATGCCAGAAGTCGGTCCTGTTTGCCTCTGTCGCGTACACTCACGATTTTCGCACTCTCCGGCATGACTCCACACACGCGTACGGCCGTCACTGGCTCGAGGCAGCGACGACTCTAATCACTGAAGACGACACGTCTCCATTCTTCCCTTCATAAGTACCTACCATGACACCATTGGAGGCGGGCTGAACGATGTTGGGGGTGAGCGGACACTCTAACGGCACACCTGATCGTGCATCATTGTGAGGGGAGCGATATTCTACACTCGCCATTCTCTTCTAGTGATCGTCTAGAGAACTTTGAACAGTGCCCGGTACACTGAAACCATCATTTAACCCGTCTTGCTAACATCATGCACCAACAAGGTGATATGCTTTTCCAACAGGACAATGATGATCCATATGTATCCCGTACCACCAACTGACCAGCATGATCCCCCGATCTCTCCCCCATTGAGCATCTTAGGGAGCGCATAAACGTCATGTTGGGCGGTCTGCATGAGTGGCTCGAAATCTGGCCCATCTGAGGTACCAGGTGGAAATTGCATGGCAGGCCATTCCAGATAACCACATTCGGTGGTTTCCGTGAAAGAATTACAACTTTCATTAGTGCAAAAGCAGGGTACTAACGCCAACATTGCAGACGCTCTGGTGACAGTACTAAGGTGCGTACGGCCCTGTCTATGTGATCGTGTGTTGCATGCAACCTCAAGAATTTATCAATAAAATTCCCCTCTGCTGGATCGACTAATTCATGGTGTTCTTTTTCATTTTCAAGAGCTTATATTTGCAACTGAATAATACAAAATTATATACATTTAAACGAGCAATTACATATATTATATATATATACGTTACTTCTTATACTTATGCATGGGCAACTTTCTTTGCCATGTCTTTAAAAATCTTCTCCGACTTTTGTAGTTCTGCATGGTCATAGTTGAGTGTTTGTAATTCTATCGGACCAAACTGCGTGGTCATCAGTCAGTAGCTTACAAACTACTTAAACCTAGGTAAACCAACCTAAGGGCAACACACACACCCATGCTCCAGGGAGGACTCGAACCTCCACGGCGAGCAACCGCGCGCTCCGCAGCGAGGCACCTTAGATCGCTCGGCTTCTCCACCGCGGCATGGTCTTAGTCGTCGAATATTACATGTCATTGACGTATCAAAGTGCTGAGAACACCAGAGGTTTGTTCGGGGTGATGGAAACTAGACGCCTTACGATGTACGTCTAACGAGGGTCAAGTTCCATCTTTTTAACTCTCCGTAGTAAAAGTGATACTGTATTGCAATGAATTTAAATATATGGCTAGTTGGGTCCATATCGATTCCGTGATACGTAAATTCACGATTGATTGGTTTTCAGTGTATAGTAATCACCAACGGTATGCAACGATCCATTTTTAATAACGATCCATTCTGCATTACAGTAATTGCTCTCAATCCAAGCGTATGACATGCCAAGATGGAATACATGTGTATAAAAGCAAATTTCGACAGTTCTGAAAGATTTATACGATAATAGATATCAACAGCAGTATCCTTTGCTGTAATTATTGAGGGCATTTTTATTTTATCATAGCAGTTTGTAAATGATTGATAGTGGTCTGTAATGAAAGATACCACACATAATTTGGCTTGTTTTCTGATTTTCACTTACGGTTTTTCATGCCCAGTTTTACGCTCACATCAAGATACGCCGTATTCTTTCTAAACTTACACTGCTATTTAGTGTAAACAACAGGGTGCAGAACTACTGATTTTCGTTTTAATCTTCTGGGCTAAATATTTATCGGATGTTTCTTGTAGTGTTAACAACTTTATTTAAAGGTTTTTCTGTGATCAAAAATGTGTATAATAATAATGCAGTTGAACATCTAATTGATGAGTCTTAGTTCAATAAAACTGAAAGTGTCTGGTATAAAAATTCTCAGTTTCTGCTAGTTACAAAAATAAAACACCCTCAGTAGTTACTGTAAAGCAACAATGGCAATATTGTTACATAGATGAGGACTTACTTATCATCAAATTCATAAATACCTTGTACGTGGATGTAAAATAACATTCTACTTGATAATTAAAGGGCGTTTTATGGCACAGACAACTCAAGTACTTGCAAACCATTCGAATTGTGAGGGCACTACGATTTACATATTACCATATTTTTTCAACAAATTTAGTGGCCCATGCGGTAAACGGCAAGTCATACTCTTATTAAAGAGTTATCCAATAAAAGCTTCATTTTTTGCCCGTCTCTTTTGTCAATCTAATTTATTGATTTTTATCTCTCTGTTAATGATAATTGTTGCCGCATTTGCTCCCAAATTTCCCATGTTTCACTCGTTTAGTTACTTTTTTATTTTTCTTAGTTATGTTTTGTCTCGTATGTGAAATTGGATGCATGTTTATGTCTTTGTGCTAATGGAGAATATTTTGTTTACAGGTTCGTATCCTGGTCCAGTATAACTGCTCTAGAAGTAAGTGTAGCATCTTCTAAAAATACGTAGCAACAATTCTCAATTAATTCATTGAATTTTTCTGTTATTTTGTTTCTGGAAAAATATCATTCAAGAAATGATATATATTTTGAGTACAAGGACATAGTTTCTAAACTTACTTCCTATCGTTATAAGCGCAGACGACAGTGCGGTGTCCGTTTTCTGTTTCTGATTGTTATTGGGGTGAGGGTATTATTAATCACTTACTTCTCCAATTAATCAACGCACATTTAGTAATACCTCCACTGACGAGCTATGAATGAAGAAGTACCTTAAGTGCAATGAAACTGATATACCCTTGTTCCTGGATGCTTTGAACAGTCACCGTTAATTCATGAACGAATCGTGCAACTTCGTTGATGGTGTGGTCGTGGGCTCGTCCAAACATGGCAGCTGTTCTGTCATTCTCTCACGTTTCCACATCGACGCATATTTCACTTTGATTACTCACGTCAGCTGCGGAGGATGACAACAGCACCTGGTGTCAGTTGCAGAACATCTACAGCATTCCAGAGTGACCAAGGTTTTCTTTTAATGGAATTATTAGTATTTTTTCCAGCCACCTTGAATACAGGATATAAGACACCCTGTTTCTTTTTTAAACAAAGACAACATAGTGATCTGAAAATTTTTATTGGCAATACTTAAAACAATGTCTGTGCTACTTTTCGTTATTGTCACGAAAATAACTGGGACACTTGTCATATCGTGGGGTTGACTTTTCTGTGTGGTAGAGATCTGCTGCTTGTGAAAGGAATAACCGTGTGACAGTCGTGTTCACTTGTGTGGCTTTATCAAAATGCTGGCCGGAAAAGCCGTGGACTACTTACTGCAAGTGTTGGGCTCTTCATGACAGTGATCATTCCTATACGGCTCGGCGTGCAGCAGATGTTTCGTAGAAGTTCAGTTTAGAGCTGTTCCATCATACAGAATGCGATCCCGAACTTGTTCCCAGCAATTTTAATCGTTTTTTGGATCGCAAGAAGTTTGTGTCCCCCGTTCAGTGTTTTGAAAATGAAGACCGGCTTAAGACGACTGTAACACGCTGGTTCCACTCACAGTCGTCAAACTTGTACAAACCAAGAATGAGAAGTGTGTCAATTCTTTTTGTGACTACGTCAAAAATAGTTCAAACGCTACTGAACCTCTTGTCAATAAACTTTTTATGTAACTATATTGTCTTTGTTTTGAGAAAAAAGAAAAAAATAGGAAACTTGCTTTTTGGATGTGCCTCGTACAGGATTTTTTAAAATTCGTATTAAGCGAGCTAGAGGATGTAAAGAGTCCTTAATGGTTGAATGTTAAAATGAAAACCATGTTGGGACGGTCAAATAATGACGCTGTGAGGTATTATTCATATTCGTTATAGTGAAACAGATCTACTGGTGGATGTTAACTTTCTGTGTCTTACGAAGAGGCTCTACAGACCAAAAGAAAGAGAAAAAATCTGGTAAACATTGGCTCTAAAATACATACCTTGAGATCTATGAACAGTTCTTTATAATGTATTCTGTGCAATAGAGTTACTGGCCAATTACTAATAGTTCATAACCTATACATCTTACAGTCCATATTTAGTGGACAATTTGTTGTTGTTGTTTCGGTCCATAGTACCACCTCCCAAAATATAGAAACCAAAGAGATAGCAGTGCAAAAGATTTATTTCACAATTTATATAAATAAAAATATATTGCCACATGAATGTAAGACCATAATTTAAGAACGTTTGAAATGATTTTACTGACACCTTTTCTTTTCTTCCGTTCGTAATTTCCGGTACAAGGTTTTTATATCTGAAATTGTTTGAAAAAACTACCGGAAAATTGGAAAATTTCAAAGACAGTGAAAGTTCGTTTTGCTATGTGTTTTCGAATAAACTGTACACTACAACTCGAAAAAAAAAATGTTCAAATGTTTGTGAAGCTTATGGGACTGAACTGCGGGGTCTTCAGTCCCTAAACTTACAAACTACTTATGAACTATCACTAAAGATAACGCAAAAATCCATGCCCGAGGGAGGATTCGAACCTCCGACACGGGAGGTCGAGTGATTCGCAACGTGGCGCTCTAGACCGCTCGGATACTTCCGCGCGGCACTACAACTCGAGATTCGGTTGATGGAGCAGGGTAAAGTTTATCTTTGGTTTATTTCTCGTTTTATTTGTTATATTTTCAGAAACAAAAAATCGGAACAGTTACAAAGAAAACCGGAAAATTCGAACCAAGTGCGGAAATCGTAATATTTGTACACACTATCATAGCTGATAATACGAAGGAAGGATTTGTCTCACTCACACAATCAAATTTGGTACAAATCAAATGTTGAAATGTTTGTAAAACTAAGGGACTTAACTACGTTGGTCACCAGACCCTAGGCTTACAAACTACTTACACCAACTTAAAGTAACTTATGCTAAGGACAGCACAAACATTCATGCCCGAAGGAGGAGTCGTACCCCTCGGCGGCTAACGGTCGCGTGCTTCGAAGATTGGCGAATTAGTGCGCACGGCTATTCTGCCGCGGTAAATTTGGTACATTTCTGTTAAAAATGTGAAATGTTTATAAACCTATTGGACCGAGCTGCTTTGGTCATCAGTCACTAAACTTAAAAACTACTTTAACTAATGATGCCTTAGACCACGCGGCCATTCCGCGAGGATGGTACTTCTCTGTATACTTGCACCGAGAACGACTTTATCCTCCGCAACCCACTGTATGCCGCATGGCGGAGGATACCTTGGAATACATTCGAGGACATTTGACCAATCGATAAATTTCATCGCTGTTTTATCGACCACCGTGAAACTTACCACATGTATGTGTGTTTTTATGAAGTCTTTTACCAACTGGAGGCTGCTGTATGGTGCATGGCCTAGACTAACTTGGCTTGACGTCGTTTGATCATTCACCTTTAAAACTTGCAGCTATGTATAAGTTTTCATAGCTACCGGGGAGGAGGAGATGTAGAGAGTGATGGACAGGCCGAGATGGGCAGAGAAAGGGGGCAGGAGCACTTGAACATAGAGAGAGGAGTGTGGAGGGGATGAACTAATGCAAGATCCGAATAAACGCGTAATGTAGGAAATGTTACTGCACTTACTGTTGTCTAAATGAGAAGAATGGGAGAAGTAGTTTATAGAATGGGTGGATAGAGGAGCAGGAGGAGGAGGAGGAGTGGAGGAGACTGAGACGAAGGCGGTGGTACGTACAGGGCGGGGAGGATATGAAGAGGCATCAGGGATATGAAGAAAAGGAGGGATATAGACGTAGAGATGAGGAAGCAGGAGGTGGATAGTGTGTGCTTTATACAGTGGAGTGAAGGCGATGGACAGTACCAGGAGGAGGACGACGAGATGGATAGTTGAGTAGGAGGATAAGGATAGGGACAGGAGAGGAGATTAGCGTGTATACACATTACGGAACATTCTTCTTCTTCGTTTTATATGGAGTGTGAGTTAGTTTGTATTAGAGAAGGGTCGTTAGCGAACGAACGGTTCGAAGAGAATGGTTAACAAAAGTGAACTGAAGGACCGAGGCGCTACATAGAGGTACGGCAGTTCGCCATTCATTTAAGTGCTCCTAGTAGTTCCTATTCGGCTGTCCCGGTCCGGAACGCCGGACTGGAACAGTTGCGGCGACTGGCAGCTCCAGCAAGTGTTACGTGGCCGTTCCAGTTCCGGGCAGGACGCGCGGCCGGTCTCGTTCCGGTCACTCTGTTACAGCCCCAGCTGACTGCTCAGTAGGGAGCTGTCGTCCGTTTCGTTCACTGCGCTCGCCCATTCTCATCGTGTTTCTGACTTTTCTTAAACTTTCAACTGCTGGTTCTTCACGTTTTCTGTTTAGCGATCATCACCAGTAATTTACATTTTAAAAGCTTTTTATAATTTCGTAGCTCACTGCACATAAAAATTGTATTCTGTCCAATACATAAATTTTACAACGATCATAAATGAACATCAACTTATTTGTTCGTAATTTTTATTTAGACAAAATTCTCGAGTGTTTCTTAAATATTATACTTACGTTTTTATATTTCATATGCTTCATTTAATATATTTTTTAAAGTAAATTATAATCATTTCCCAAATATGTGATGTAAGAATGTTCACACAAATTGATTTTTTCCCTCCTCCTTAGCCCATGCGTGACACTTAGGTGACGGTAATTTTTAAGTTTCAGTATTACCTTCTTGTTAAGTTTTTGTTTAAAAGAATTAAAAGTAAATGTGCATGATACTGGCGGAGTAGGAAAAGGAATTTCGATAGCTGTCGACTGCAATAATACCGTATTTACTTTTCATCTCAGAAATTATTGTTCAGCAAACTACTTAGTTTCTAACTACGGGGTATAGATAAAGTCCGGGAACACTGTTAATTACTTATTGCATTTGAGGCATCAGACATTGCTGCAACATGTCCAAGTAGGAATATCTAGTGACAGTGCTCTTGGCGAAGAAGCATGACCCGTACAGTTTCCGCCATGACAATACCCAAAAAACATTTACCGTCGGGGAATCACGCTGAAATTCAATGAATTCCTGTGGATGCTTTGTACCCCAGATTCGAAAATTATGTCTGCTGCTCTCCTTTCACATCGTTTCAAACAGTTAAATATTTCCAGAATGAAACTTCACTCTGCAGCGGAGTGTGCGCTGATGTGAAACTTCCTGGCAGATTAAAATTATGTGCCGGAACCGGGACTCGAACCTGGGACCTTTGCCTTTCTCGGGCAAGCGCACTACCGACTGTGCTATCCCGACACGACTCACGATGCCGCCTCACAACTTTACTTCTGCCAGTACCTCGCCTCCTACTTTCCAAACATCACAGAAGCTCTCCTGCAAACACGCAAGACTAGCATTCCTGGAAGAAAGGATATGGTGGAGACATGGCTTAGCCACAGCCTAAGGGATGTTTCCAGAATGAAACTTCACTCTGAAGCGGAGTGTGCGCTGATATGAAACATCCTGGCAGATTAAAATTGTGTGCCGGAACCGGGACTCGAACCTGGGACCTTTGCCTTTCGCGGGCAAGCGCACTACCGACTGTGCTATCCCGACACGACTCACGATGCCGCCTCACATATCAGCGCACACTCCGCTGCAGAGTGAAGTTTCATTCTGGAAACATCCCTTAGGCTGTGGCTAAGCCATGTCTCCACCATATCCTTTCTTCCAGGAGTGCTAGTCTTGCGTGTTTGCAGGAGAGCTTCTGTGAAGTTTGGAAAGTAGGAGGCGAGGTACTGGCAGAAGTAAAGTTGTGAGGCGGCATCGTGAGTCGTGTCGGGATAGCACAGGTAGTGCGCTTGCCCGCGAAAGGCAAAGGTCCCAGGTTCGAGTCCCGGTTCCGGCACACAATTTTAATCTGCCAGGATGTTTCATATCAGCGCACACTCCGCTGCAGAGTGAAGTTTCATTCTGGAAACATCCCTTAGGCTGTGGCTAAGCCATGTCTCCACCATATCCTTTCTTCCAGGAGTGCTAGTCTTGCGTGTTTGCAGGAGAGCTTTTGTGAAGTTTGGAAAGTAGGAGGCGAGGTACTGGCGCAAGAAAGTTGTGAGGCGGCATCGTGAGTCGTGTCGGGATAGCTCGGCCGGTAGAGCGCTTGCCCGCGAAAGGCAAAGGTCCCAGGTTCGAGTCCCGGTTCCGGCACACAATTTTAATCTGCCAGGAAGTTTCACTTTTTTATTTAATTTTTTTTTCCCCACGACGATTTTTTTTTCTTGTGGTCTATTGAACCAGTGAATACATTGGACGCGCAGCCACTGTTTCTTGTGCAATAAATATTTGGAAATGCTGCAGAACTTTAGGTACACGCTGTATTTTGATTGTCTATTGTTTAATTTGATAGAAAAAGGAACGGCGAACGCGTTGAAAGGGACGGCTTCCAAAGAGGAACGATCATGAGTGAACTTGTTTGCCTGTCCCTAGTCGTGTCCGCTACTGCAGCTCTCGCCTCGCTACGCCGCGGCGCCTCCGGGCATCGATCAGTGTGTCGGCAGAGGTAGAGCAGGCAGGCAGCCAGACGCGGACGTGTGCGCCCCCCCCCCCTCTCCCACACGTCTAAACGGGGGCCCGGGCAACACGTGGCCGCTGGCGGGCCATTCAGCGCGCACCACAAGTGGCGGCAGCGGCGGCGGCAGCGGGTGTCCGCCTCGTTATCGCCGACTGCCACCAGCGACGGTCGCTTCAGGCCGCTCCTACCACAAGTTATTCAGCGCCCTCAAAAGAACCTCGCGAGTCCATCAAGACGAGAAAAGCGGCAGAGCGTTCAGCCAGCAGACCAGTCCACGCGCTACAAAATCGCTTTCCAAAAAAATCCACCAGGAAAGAATTATTTGAATGCGATAGAAATCTTAATAATGCATAAGAAGGTGGAACCAGTATTGAACCACTAGATACCATATTTAAAATCTGTTATACAGGGTGTTAAAAAAGGTACCGCCAAACTTTCCTGAAACATTCCTCACACACAAAGAAAGAAAATATGTTATGTGGACATGTGTCCGGAAACGCTTAATTTCCATGTTAGAGCTCATTTTATTACTCGTATTTAAATGTAAATTACAATAATTCGTGCAGGCAATCGTCAAAATACCCAACTGTTTCGTTAGTATGTACTGTACTTCCTCGATTCACCGCCAGTTGGCTCAATTGAAGGAAGCTAATGTTAACATCAGTGCTTGTGTTCATATTCTTCCACCCACGCTCACTGGAGCACGTTATCATGATTTTATACGGGATACTCTACCTGTGCTGCTAGAACATGTGCCTTTACAAGTACGACACAACATGGTGGTTCATGCACGATGGAGCTCCTGCACATTTCAGTCGACGTGTTCGTACGCTTCTCAACAGATTCGGTGACCGATGGATTGGCAGAGGCGGCCAATTCCATGGCCTCCACGCTCTCCTTACCTCAACCCTCTTTCACTTATGGGGGCATTTGGAAGCTCTTGTCTACGCAACCCCGGTACCAAATGTAGAGACTCTTCGTGCTCGTATTGTGGACGGCTGTAATACAATACGCCATTATCCAGGGCTTCATCAGCGCATTAGGGATTCCATGCGACGGAGGGTTGATGCATGTATCTTCGCTAACGGAGGACATTTTGAACATTTCCTGTAACAAAGTGTTTGAAGTCACGCTGGTACGTTCTGTTGCTGTGTGTCACCATTCCATGATTAATGTGATTTGAAGAGAAGTAATAAAATGAGCTCTAACATGGAAATTAAGCATTTCCGAACACATGTCCACATAACATATTTTCTTTGTGTGTGAGGAATGTTTCCTGAATGTTTGGCCGTACATTTTTGTAACGCCCTGTATATGTAGCAATCTGTTCAATTTTTCTCTAAAAGGTCAGCCAGGAACAAAACAGTCTGTTTATCCCTAAAACATGTTTCATTACAGTTGTAGCAGCAACTGTGAGTTTTTTTATATCTATTACATTTACGTAAATACTCTACAAGTCGTGGCAGAGGCTTCATCGACCCGCTTTTATGATGTTTCTCTACAGTTCCATTCTTTAATATCTCGCGGGAAAAATACCTAAATCTTTCCGCTTTACATCTGATGCATTTGAATGATCATGTCTTTCTATGTACGTGGGTGCTAGCAAAATATGTTCTCATTCTGAAGAGAAAGTCTGTTAACGAAATTTCGCCATTACAAAGAGTAACCCCCCTTTAAGTGAATTTACCCATTATGGATGTTGAAGAATTCCGTGACTGTTCCTTATAGGTTGTGGAAATAAAATCCGCTACCAGTCACAATTATTGGCGGTTTATTAAAACACTACCGGTTTCGGGCTTGTGCCCATCTTCAGGTGTTTACATTCAGTGTTGTTGACTGTTTAAAGAAAACGTAAATTACTTTGTGATTATCATACAGTTATACATACACAGGTATCATATAGAAATAGATATACATTAAACAAGTATGGTATATGGTGGAGTGATTTGTGTTAAGGCTATAAGAGGACTCACATGTAAGTAGGGTATCCAATTCGTTTTCGTACATTTTTCACAGGTATTAGTTGAGGATAATGCAGTAACATCAACATAATGCTGCCATGACTGCATTATTCTCAACTGATACCTGTGAAATATGTACGTACACGAATTGGATACCCTACCTAAATGTGAGTACACTTATAGCCTTAACACAAATCACTCCATCACATACCGTACTTGTTTATGTACATGTATATGATACTTGTGTATGTATAACTGTAACATAACATTTGAATTTTTTTGCACTTATCACATCATGTGAGTAAAGAGCTATTTGCGTTTCACTAGAACTGCCCTTCTGAATCCGTGTTAAGTATGGGTGAATAGGTCGTTCTCTTCGAGGTAGTTCTTAATATCTGAGGAAAGTATATGTTCTAAAATTCAAATTCAAATGTTTGTAAAGCTTATGGGACTTAACTACGGGGTCACCAGTCCCTAAACGTACAAACTACTTATGAACTACTTACGAATTAGGACGGCACAAATATCCATGCCCGAGGGGGGATTCGAACCCCCGACCGTAGTGGCCGTGCAGACCGTGACTGAAGCGCCTCAGTCTCCTCGGCCACCGCGGCCGGCTGTTCTAAAATCCTGCTGCAAACCAACCTCAGTGATACAGGCCTGTCATTTTACGGATCACTCCTATTGCCTTTCTTGAATATTGGTGTAACCTGAGCAACCTTGCAGTCCTTGGGTACAGAGCGTTCACTGAGCTAGCGGTTGTATATGACAACTAGGTAGGGGGTAATGCATTAGCATACTCCGAAAGGAACCTAATTGGTATACAATGAGGTCCGGGAGACTTACTTTTGTTAAGTGACTTAAGTTGCTTTAATGCACCAGGGGTAGCAACTTATAAATTACGCATGCTGTCGATTGTTCTTGATATGAATTCTGGAGTATTTGCTTCGTCTTCTTTCGTGAAGGAATTTCGGAAGTCTGTGTTAAGCAATTCGGCTTTATCTTCAAATTAAAGAACATACATTATATTAGTTGTGCGACTGTATATGGATTGCAGCGTAATACTTAAGTTCCATATAGTTGCAGATGACAATCCGACAAGGAAGATCTACACAGAAAATGTAGAAAACTGAACTAATGCAACACATAAAAAATCTGGTATATACAAAGTTTTTATGGGTTTTATATGTTGTAGTAGATCAGTTTTTCTACATTTTCTGAATAGAATAATGCACTACTGCATGTTTTTATGTGTTGTAGTACTTCCGCTTTTCTACATTTTCTGTGTAGAAATGTACAAAAACTGAACCACTACAAGTTTTATGTGTTGTAGCAGTTCAGTTTTTCAACATTTCTGTGTAGAAATGTAGTAAAACTGTTGTACTACGACATATAAAGCACATGAAAATATGGTATATCATATTGGACACTAGCCGGTACCCAGATCGTTGCTGCCATAGAAGTAATAATTGTGCATAATGTTTCCAATCTTCCATTAGTCCATCTCTTCCTTTCCCTCCTCTCTGCTCGTCTGCTCGCCCCCGTCTCCTCCTGTCCCTTTCTCTGTCCATTTCCTCCTATCCCTTTCTCTGTCCATCTATTTCCACCAGTCTGTCACCATCGCCCCCCTCTCATTCTCATCTCCCCTCTCTGTCCGTCTCCTCCCTCCCTCCCTCTTTCTGTGCTTCTCTCCCTCCACGTACTCCTCTCCCTCTTATATATGAAAACAAACATATGCGCGCAGTTGCATTGAGGCTGATCAAAGCCGGCCGCGGTGGCCGAGGGGACTGAGGCGCTTCAGTCACGGTATGCACGGCCACTACGGTCGGGGGTTCGAATCCCCCCTCGGGCATGGATATTTGTGCCGTCCTTAGTTGTAGGTAGTTGATAAGTAGTTTGTAAGTTTAGAGACTGATGACCCCGTAGATAATCCCTTAAGCTTAAAAAACATTTGAACATTTCGCTGATCAAACGCTCTCAAAGTGGCAACTTACCCTCCACCACGCTAAGTTCACCAGCTTACAGATTATAAAAAAAACTTCTTCGTGAAAACATACATTTATGTGCTGACTTTCATGGTGACCAGTCATACAATTTGGATGACTTTTGGAACGTACCCTCCGCCATGCACCTACGAACGCTTATGAAAGGCGGCAAACGTATTAATTCGGGGTATAAGCTATCTTCATTCCACATTTCATTCAATTACGTCCAGCCGTTTCAGCGTGAAGAGTAACAAACATCTTAAAGCCACTGTAAGGTTCCCTCCGCCATGTACCGTAGAGTGGATTCCTAAAGGTAGCTCACGCGTTAATTCACGGTATAAGATATCTCCGTACCAAATTTCATTCAAATCTGTCCATACATTTTAGCGTGAAGGAGTAGCAAATATATTAACATTTTGTAAGGTACCCTCCACACGCACCATACGGTGGCTTACGAAAGCTCAAATTTTCAAATGTTTGTAAATCTATCGGACCAAACTGCGTGGTCATCAGTCCGTAGCTTACAAACTACTTAAACCTAGGTAAACTAACCTAAGGACAAAACACACACACACACACACACACACACACACACACACACACACACACCCATGCCCCAGGGAGGACTCGAACCTCCACGGCGAGCAATCGCGCGCTCCCCAGCGAGACGCTTTAGACCGCACCGCGGCTTACGAAAGCTAGCCCACGTATTAATAAGGGTATAAGCTACCTCTGTTCCAAGTTTCATTCATATACGTCCAGCCATTTCAGCGCGAAGGCGTGAGTAACGATTTAACTAATTGTAAATCACCCTCCGCCACCCACTATACGAAGTAAATTTTTGTACGTCTATAACCTTCGCGCGAGTGCAAGCAATCAGTTGACAAAGTTTTATCATAATCGGATGTACGTTATGGGCATGCATAAAATACTAACAGAAAGACAAACAAACATTAATTTTTATATATTAGATTAATTTTTCAAATTCGCATTACAACCATACGTTGAGAACAACAAACTGTGCTGGTGGTTTTAACCCCAATGATTAGGTACGGTTGGTATACATCAAAGCTGACAGCCAAAATACCCGTCATTTGAAAATCTGAATGAAGTATGCTTTCCACTGAAGCATATTAAAAAAAAAAAAAAAAAAAGAAAAGAAAAGAAAAAAAAACCCTCACTTTTAATTTCTTACATAAAATTCACATGGTGTGAACAATATTTATGTTTTAAATGTTTCTTTGATGATTATCACCCTGAAAAATGTAACGTAACTTACAGAGAGAGCCGCTAGAATTTTCAGAAATTTTATTGCGATCGAAAGTTCGCCGAAATCTGGAAATTAACTGTTTAGTGACGTTAATTAATTGAAGTGATTATAGGTAATCTGAATATATTAATACTGAACTGATAAAATAAATTGTTCAATCATATTTAAAAATTTCCTCAGGATCGGAATGCAACTATAGAATCTGACGAAGTCCATGTGGCCGCGGTGGAGTAGCCGAGCGGTCTAAAGTGTCTCGCTGCGGAGCGCGCGGTTGCTCGCCGTGGAGGCTCGAGTCCTCCCTGTGGCATGAGTGTGTGTGTTGTCCTTAGGTTAGTTTACCTAGGTTTAAGTAGTTTGTAAGCTACGGGCTGATGACCACGCAGTTTGGTCCGATGGATTTACAAACATTTGAACATTTGAAGTCCATATGTAAAGTAACCTCTGTCATGTACCATCCAAAATTTTATGTGACAATGACCTTCCTCTTGGTTTGAAGGTGACGTGTCCAAAATGTCATGAATATTTTTGGATGAATTGTCGCATGTCCCATGATGCCACAGGTTTTCAAACGTGTAATTGTTTATGAAGTCATCTGAACTATATGTCATAAGCAGTTATTACCCCTACGTCAATTATTTCCACATGGAAGGAATATGTGTGCCAAATTTGGTTGAAATCGGCACAGTGGTTTAGAACCAGACGTCGCATGATGCAGCACTTTTCCGCGCATTTTATTGTTTATTACGTCATATATCCTGAACTATTTGTCGTACAGTCATTTAATGGTGCCTATGACCATCGCGAAAGTGCAAGCACTATGTTGACGATGTTTCATCACAATCGATTGAGCGGTACGGCCGCGCATAAAATACGAACACACAAACATTCATTTTTATATATTACATGAGTGGCACTGAGAATGAAAAATAAAAGCTATGTTTGTGAATGATTTGCATTGTGGTTAAGTACAATAAATGTGCGAATATAATCTGGAGGAAGAGAGAATTTTAATTTGATCTCATATTAATAACCTTCGGAAGATTCGTCATACCACCAGAGACAATGATGCCACAAACGTCTTCGAGTATCCAAGATAACTGCCAACAATAGAAATTGAGACTCACCTTCGAAACATTTATACGAAGTTTGTCCTATTGGACATTTAACGGGTTTAGAAGGAACATTTGTTTGAATTGAATAACGTTTTACAAACGTAATGTACGACGGTTGGAACGTAAACAGTAGCAACTATTTATTCACAACCGATACCAAATCGTTACATGTCTGCACCTGTTACTGTCCTTCAAAGTAGTCAGTAGCGTTGTGTAGAACCCGTTGTCAGCTATGTGGTAGGCGCAATGTACCGTTAGCAGACCCTGTTCTGTTGATGGTACCAATGGAGCGGCCACAGCTTGTGCTGAAGCTCTATGCACACGCGCATTGTCGTGCAGAATGTTGGGTGAGTTGAGCAGAACGCGTTGCCGCTTCTTTCGCAAAGCTGGTCGTAGGCGATGCTCCAAAACGAACAGTAATACTGCGCACTGATCGTCTCCGTTGTTTCGGTTTGGAAAACTTAGTGACACCGTTACGTTAGACCGCATGTTCTCATGTCACTGTGTCTCCCTCGATAGTACGCACGCCGATGACGTGGGACGGGCGAATCCATTTGCTCGAATGTTATATAGGTATGTCAACGACGAGTGCTATCAGCGCCAATGGTAGATTCTATTGCATAGTGTCTCCACAGCAGTGTTGCCACTATTTAACCCTACGCTGCATGGTGTTGCAGTTTAGCAACGCCAATGTTTGTTACATAAAACAGCTGAGCCAACAACACACCGAACAAGAACGAACAAAAACGATCAGCGACCGCAACGAAGGGGAAAAAAATTGTTGGGGCTCGGACTCTCACGTCAGAGGTCTCGGGTTCGATTCCTCCTCCAGCACTATTTTTTTCCTTTTGGTTACAAGAAGCGACCGATTTTTTCGGATCTCATATTCACAAATTAATAGATGGCTATGCCAATACTTAAACGAACGTCATCGTGACATCATCGATACCGGAAACTTAACAACAGTTTGATACAGGATTTTCTCTGGAAATTTTTTAACTCTTACGTCGGGGAGAATAAATTTTTTCTTCTCATTGACTCTTGGGGATGATGCAATTTTTCAAGATCACGAAAATATGGCAACTTGGTCTGTAAAAGACATACCAAAATGCACTTCTTTAGGGCAACTTTGTGATTTTTACTTTTACAGGCAAGTTGAAAATTCCATAAAGAGCTTGCAAAATTGCAGCGCATTGTTACAGGAGAATCGTGAAATTAATTTCTGGGAAGATTGTATAAAAATTCATTCTATAATTCACCATCAATTATCGTCACCAATATTCTGAGACATGATCCAATATGCCTGGTTTGCCTCAGAATTATCAGAAACTCGAAAAATTTTCGTAAATGTTAATGGTGCATGTTTTTCTACAGATTTATTGCAAACGCCCTGTGACTGTAAAAAATCCGCTTTTATATGTTGCACAAGATGTCGCATAAATTATTTCTTTGTTTGATTTTACGATAATTACCACTGCAGTTATTGTTTATAATTATTATATGTATAAAGACTGAATGTTACCCAATCGACTTTGTTATTCTGATTAAAAACCCAATGTTTCTCCCCGTATACGTTACAATGAAAAATGGAAAACCCACCGCCATGAATTGCGTTGTTGGACAAATAGAAAATAATTTATGTACCTAATTTGTTTCAGATAATATAGGTCTAGGGAACATTCTGAATAATTGATGGAATAACAAAAGAAAATGAAACAGAAGAAAAATAAAAGTACCAAAGGAGGAATCGAACCCGAGACCTCTGGCGTAAGAGTCGGAGCCCTAACCATCTAGGCCAGCCGGCGGCTCGGCAATGGACTAACATTTTATACTCACAAGGCACCTAAGAAACTTCCGATCGATTTTTCTAGGGATTGTCCGAGTAGTGCATCCAAATATTTTAACCACGTGAGGTGTTAGAGGTCCTCTTTCACCACAAAAAATTTCGGACAAATCCCCGACCCCACGGTCGTGCCGTCTCCTTGTAAGAGCATGAAAAAGAATCTGCCTAAGATACTTCCTCTCAATTGGTTTCAAATACAGAGTTTGCATATACGAGGTTTGGAACTTAACCCTACACTGCATGAATTTTTATTTTGGCGCAAGAGAAAAAAATTATATATGGTATAAAATGTTCACCTATGCAGGGGAAAAATATTGAAAAAATTGCATAGCTCATTCAACAATGTCAGTCATTATTTACCTGTTGTCATTATCAACATCATGCATTTAGACACAAGTTACTCTGCAGGAAAATGGTATCTAACATGTTTTCTTCTCCGTTTAGATGTCTGGAACATGATAAAAAAAATTTACTTGATAGAAGTCGTATCAGTTTGTAATTACATTAATGCTCAACAGTGAATAAAATCCGCTGGAGCGCTCTTTGTTGCATTTCTCCTCAATTCATGACTGCGCTGCCGTCTAAATGCGTAGACTACAATGTTTACGATATGCATGGAGTTGTAATCTGTCAACAAGAAGAACGTCTGAAAAACTAACAAAAATTTGCGTTGCCAAACTGCAGCACCATTCAGTGTTGGGTTCAATAGAATCTACTATTGTCGAAGACAGCATATGTTGTTGACATACGTACCTTACCTCCGAGCAAATGGATTCACCCGTCCCACGTCATCGGCGTGCGTACAATCAAGGGAAACACAGTGACTTGTGAGCATGCCGTCTAACGTAACGGTGTCACTAAGTTTTAGAAACCAGAAGGAGACCGTCAATGTACAGTGTCACTCTTCGTTTTTGGAGCATTACCTGCGACCAGCTTTGTGAAAGAAGCTGCAACACGTTCTGCGCAACCCATCCATTATTTTGCACGACAATGTGCGGGTGCATACGGCGCAAACTGTGGCCGCTCCATTAGTACCATTAACAGAACAGGGTCTGCTAACGGTATATTGCGCCTACCACATAGCTGACAACGGGTTCTACACAACGCTGGTGACTACTTTGAAGGACAGTAACAGGTGCAAACACGTAACGCTTTTGTATCGGTTGTGAATAAATAGTTGCTAACAGTATGTGTGGTGAACGATTACATACCTATGTATCTGCGATATTAAAGAAATATCTATTCCTTAGATGGGACTGGAAGTACGTCTCACAAAAGCGCCGTAAACGCCGTGTGATATGTATTTCTGACGCTGCGACAAACGAGTCAGTAAAAACATCAGTAAATAATCTTCTATTTTTTCATTGTTATTCCCATTCGCACAATTTTAAATCCATTATCACAATGGACGAATGTGAAAGAGGTAGTAGTCGTTTGTCGCCTCCTTCCTCTTACGTTGCTTTAACGCCCGAAGACGTTCGCAAGTACTGCATTCTTGTTATATAACGAGCACGCCGGACGTCGGTAAGTTTTATACCTTTACTGTACCAAAATGTTCATAATTCACATCTCACCCTTATCTCGTACTGTTTCGATCGAACGGCAATAATTATCCCATTAAATTTGCTTTCAGTGCAGAGACCTACTCCAATATTATTTTGTCTACAAAAGCAACTACCTCATCATAATTCTACGGTCGGGGGTTCGAATCCCCCCTCGGGCATGGATATTTGTGCCGTCCTAGTTCGTAAGTAGTTCATAAGTAGTTTGTAAGTTTAGGGACTGATGACCCCGTAGTTAAGTCCCATAGACTATACAAACATTTGAACATTTTCATCATAATTCATGTAGGGACTTGAGCTGTGTCACCGATAAGCTGGAGAAATCCTTCGTAAAAGTTAGTAACTTCATTTACGGAAGTTTTCGTCGCCAAGATAATCCACAGCTTATACCTTCCACCTCTCCCATCTTGTGGTTTGGCGTGACATTTAACCTTGAAACCCAATGAAGTCATCTTACAGGATTATCTTAGATGACCTTTGAAGCTTTGTAATGCTATCTCTTCCCTGCATTCTGAGAATTACTATAGAGTGGAAGCAGTTACAGGCTTCGTTAAAGGAAATAATTAGCGCGTACAGACGAATTTCATCTAATATCCTTCAGAAGAGTTTGCCAGTTAACAGATGGAGTGAACATTTTCACACAGAAGTTAAATATACGGAGTACCAAACCTACTTGTACCTTGATTACTGAGAGGTGTTTAATGAATAGTGTGGGGCAGCCCTTGTTATACTGATAGCTTCCACAGTGCAAAGCGAAGGACTCAAGCACCATAAAAGCATTGGGGGCGACATCTTGTTCTATTATCGCTCACCTATAGTTCACAAGTAACCCTGCTTTGATAGTAGGATCGAGGCATTCACATCTGTTATAGTTGCGCCCAGACTTAATAAATTTGAGAGAACTCACGTTAACCTCGAGACGGATTTCAAGCAATTCGTGATAGATGGGATGACTACCTCTCAGTGTTTTTTCTAATCCGTCAATTTTTCTCAGCCAACATAGAGGGCAATTGGAGACGTGAATGCAGCAACGAGGTAACTCTACGCACAGTCTTTTTTGAGCAGTGAATGAAGAATCGCTTTCCGATGCTCACCATAAATTGGGAAGAATAACGAAAGTAATAATGAAGAGGCATATACATAGAGATCCGTGGGGTAACAAATTTGACACATTCACATTTACAGCACTGGAGATTAGATTAGATGTGCTTTCAGTTCCAGTTTATCTATTGTGAGGAGATGCTCTTGTATGTACAATATATCAGGCAACGTAACGGATATACTAATTTACCTTCTACTGATCCCAAATTAAATGATAATATATCTATACCATCAACATTTAAAATAACATGAAACTTGTAAGCATACTTAAGTGCGTATGATAATTCTTACGCTATTGCTACCATGGATCATCAGATGAAACTAAAAATAAAAAGACGTTTTAGAACGCTTATTGACAAAGATCGCCTTTCTGCACAAGATCTCTCAAGAAGTCAGACTACAGGCAATGTTCATATTATATGATACTATTGGGTATAAGGTTCTCCTGGTTACCCAAACATGTAGTGGCACCTCTGTGCCATCATCAGTGGTTTCTTATTAGGTTACAGCTCTGATAATGAACATACTTTAGTGCCAACCTAGATGTGAATAAATGAGGCCTTAGATCTTATTGGTTTTACATTATTAGGTTATATTGGACTATTTCTGTAACATCCAATATTGGTAGCTTTGTCATCTGTAAAAAATTAAAAAAATGAATAAATAAAAAGAAAATAATAATAATAATAATCATAATGCTATGTCAACGTTTTTGTTTGATTTTTGATGTGTTAAAACGTTAGGCGTACTTTGTGTGTTAAAATGCAGGTGTGCTTATAGATAACTTTCATGTATAGTTGTTGTTGTTTTTATTGTTGGTAGTGGTGGTGGTGGTGTTGTCCTCAGTCCCGAAACTGGTTTGAACCAGCTATCCATTCTACTCTATCCTGAACAAGTCTCTTCATCTCCTCATAACAGCGGCACCCTACATCCATATGAATCTGTTTATTATATTCATATCTTGGTCTCCCTCTGCGATTTTTACCCCACACACTTCCCTTCAATTCTAAATTCACGATTGTTTGATGTCTGGTGCCTTCCTTTCATGCCCTTCGACTCAGTATGAGGGTATTTCGCCTGTTTCATACATCTTTCACAAGAGGTGAAATAGTTATGTCATATTTCTTCAGTAGCTGTGAGGGAATGTAATATACTCCAGGGGCTTTGTTTCGCCTTAGGTCTTTCAGTGCTCCGTCAAACTCTTCTCTCAGTATAGTTTCACGTATTTCATATTCATGCACTTACTCTTCTCTTCCTACAATATTGTCTCGAAGTTGATTTTCTTTCTAAAGCCCCTCTATATATTCCTTACAGGTTTCAGCTATCCCTTCTTCGCTCATAAATGGTTTTCCATAGGAGTTCTTGATAGTCATGCTGCTGTTTTACAGTCCAAATGTCTCTTATATTTTCCTGTAGTCGGTATCTATTTTTCATCTAGTTATACATTATTCTACCGACTTGCTCTTGCCCTTTAGCCACTACTTCTTAGGCATTTTATACTACTTTTCAATCTCATTTCTTAGTCGTCTGTAATGCATTTTACCTGCTTCATGTACTACATTTTTAAGTTCTCTCCTTTCCTCAATTAAAATCAGTACTTTCGGTGATATACAGCGATAATTTGTAGGTGTGAGTTTCTAACTATTTGGACATCTGCCACATTCACTAATTCGTCCTTCAAAGCTGTCGATCCATCTTCTACTGTGTTATTTTCTCCCGTTTCTGTCAAATGTTGCTCTCTGAATCTTTCATCGACCTCATGTTCCTTCAATTTATCAGGTCCCGTCTCTCTATTTTCCTACCTTTCTAGAATTGTTTCTTGTTTCAGTCTACAGTTCGTAACCAGTAAGATATGGCCAGAGTCTATATCTGCCCCAGTGTATGAGTTACACTTAAAAACCTGGTTTCGAAATCTCTGTCTGACCAATATAAAATGTGTGTTGTACCTTCTGGTGTTTCCTGGAATCTTCCAGGTATTCTTAATCCAAGTGTTTGTTACGTTAAAATTATGTTGTGCAAAATTCTATCCAGCGGCCACCTCTTTCATTCCCTTTTTCAGTCCACATTCACCTACTGTTTTTCTTTCCCTTCCTTTTCCTATTACCGAATTCCAGTTTCTTATGATTATCAAGTGTTCCTGTCCCTTAACCGTGTGAATGATTTGAAAGATTTCCTTTAGCCCTCATACATTTCTTCGATCTCCATGGGCAGAGCTAGTTTGCATATTAACATGTACTACTGTGATTGGAGTTGGCTTCATATCTATTTTGACTACGATAATGGGATCACTGCGCTGCTCATAGTAGTTTAGACGCTTACCTGTCTGCTTATTCATTTTAATTCTTACTCCTGTAATACCTGCAGTACACACCTGACCAGAAAACCTGTCCGTCTTTCCACCGAACTTCATTAATTCCTTCAATTTACCCTGTTCTCTTTTTAAATTTTCAGACCTTCCTATCCGATTAAGGGATCTAACATTCCACACGCTCCGATCTATAGAATGCCGGTGTTATCTTTCCGGAATACGACATCCCCTTAAGTAGTCCCCGCCCGGTGATTCTAATGGAGACTATTTTATCTCTGGAATATTTTACCCAAGAAGATGCCATCATCATATATTCATACAATAGAGCTACGTGTGCTCTGGGAAAGTAACTACTGTTCGTTGTAACTGCAAGTCTGATGTTAAAAGGCTAGCTCAATCATCCTGACCGTTGCCCAGGTAACTACTGAAATGGCTGCTGCCCCTCTTGAGGGACCACAAGTTTGTCTGGCCTCTCCGCATATACCCCTCCGGTATGGTTGCACCTACGGTACGGCTTCCTGTATTGTTGAGGCACGCAAGCCACTCTATGCTGCCAGGTTTGCGGTTCATGGGGATAGAACTTAGAACTCTATTATTCTATATTCTCCATTACTGCTGGTTTTCGTCAGTTGCACACAAACTAAATACATATACTGCACACAAAGGGAACGCAACGGTGCTGCTAATATCAGAAGATTACTGGCTAAAGATGGGCGACATTCTCCAGGATCCGGCCTACAAACAACTAGGGAAAGACCGCAACACTACAGTGACTCGCAAGACCGTCGAGATGCTTGACAACTAGGAGCTGGAGAAGGATATCACCAGGAAACTGTACCCGAGGGAGGCGGAACCTCCACGTCTCTATGGATCCCAAAGGTCTACAAGGAAGGGATGCCTCTTCGATCGATTTTGAACACTATCATCTCTCCAACGTACGGTATTGCCAATCATTTATCACAGATGCTTAAACCCTTGGTTGGCTATGGTCCACACCATGTGAAAAATTTGGCTAAGTTTGTGGAGATACTACAGGGCATGTGGCTGAAGAATGAAAACCTACTAGTCAGATTCGATGTGATATCCGTCTTCACACGAGTATTAATAGAAGATGCAATGGCTTTACTCGAAGAGGATATTAAATGTGGTGGGAATTTCTCAAAAATCAAAATGTTCAAATGTTTGTAGAACTTATGGGACTTAACTACTGGGTCATCAGTCCCTAAGCTTACAAACTACTTATGAACTAGCTAAGACTAAGGACGGCACAAATATCCATGTCTGAGGGGGGATTCGAACCCCCGACCGTAGTGGCCGTGCAGACCGTGACTGGAGCGCCTCAGTCACCTCGGCCACCGCGGCTGGCTGGAAATTTCTACGAACAAACAGATAGCGTAGCGATGGGCTCCCCCCTAGCACCAGGCATAGCCGACCTGTACGTGGAGCACTTCGAAGAGCTAGCACTGGACACGGGGAAACGCAAGTCCAAGGTCTGGTATGTTGACAATACTTTTGTAGTTTGTCCACATGTGCAGGGACAAACTGCATAAGTTCCATCAACACCTCAATAGTATACATGGGAATATTAAATTTACCATGGAGATAGAAGAGAATAGCATCTTACCCTTTCTAGATATCCTGATCACAAGAAACATGGATTGTTCCTAAAATCTTGGTTGTGCCTGCCATATCACATGGTTATTGCAGCTCAACAAGCTAATACCATTCATATTGCATTACAGCTGCTGGGGCATGGTATGGAATTATATATAGCTGGAAACGGTGCGATACCATGTGTGACTATGGTAGACAGTTGGGAGTCACTGTCACACCCCTAGATGGCATGGCTACATTTCCTACACCTTTTCATAATTTAATTATTTTCTCAGTTTGTATTTAATGCACTTTTTGCTTACGTTTGATAACGATGACAGAGTTCATTGAAACTAGTTACGTTTTGTAAATTAAAATTCGATCTAGGGCACGCCGTGTACAGAAAGAAGACACATACACGGAGCTCTGTCTCAATGCCAACAGCTGCCACCACCCTGCACAACGCAATTCTTTACTCAACACCTTGGTACACAGGGTCACCTCCATCTGCGACAATAAAAGTTTGCCAGGAGAATTGCAACACATCAAGGACAACTTCAGGAAAAATAGTTACAGCGAGAATCAAATAAGGAGGTCTCTGAGACTGGCCACTAGAGGAGGGTAGAGAGACTCAAAGAAGACGAAGCAATGGGCTGTGCGTTCTCGCCATACGCGAGTCCCCCAACGGCCAAAATCGCGAGAATGTTCAAGAAATATAAAATGAACTTTTTCCGTACAGCAGGAAAAATCAAAGACCTTCTCGGTTCAACAAAAGATCAATTAGGTCTGACGGCACTTGGTGATTTCAGGATTGGGTGCAAATGTGGGATGCAATATATAGGACAGACGCAGCGTTGAATCTCATAGCGTCGCAGTGAGCACATCGGGCACGTACGCTTGGGTCAGACTAACAGATCTGCTGTGGCGGAACACAGTATTGACGAGAAGCACACCTTCAAGTTTGAAGACACAAAGAAAATTTGCAGTGAAAACGGGTTTTGGGATTCAGTAACCAAAGAGTCCATAGAAATACGGCTACATGATAACCTAATGAACCGTGATAGTGGCTACCACCATAGCGCAGCCTGGGACCCTGCAACTAGAAGAACCAGAGAAGAACGCTCCGCGCCAACGAGGTCCGCGTCCGGAGAAGACGGGGATGGAGGCCGGGACACAAACCCCGCACTCTCCCCCCCCCCCTCCCCGCCACCACCACCACTGGCCACTTCAGGCACATCGGCTGTTTCCGCGGGCGCCTGATTGGTTGGCGGCGGCGAGTGGAGAATGTCTAGCAGAGATATATGCGTGCATCCGACGATATCAAAAAACGACCAGGTCCGCCAAAAGAGGGAAAGTCCTAGGGAACACCACTCAAATGCTCCCCAGACGTCTCCCTCAGATCAGTTGTTGAGTACTCTGGTCCAAACCATGAATCTCATCACGCAAATGATGCAGGAATTCAAGGTGGCCCATAGGCAAAACACACAGATCCTCGCTGCCCTTCAGGCTGAAGTTGTGCAGACTCTTCCCTCTGCGACTTGCTCCGTAGCCCCAAAACCTCCTCATGGATAGACGCCCACATATCCAACGCCTGAAAATGTGCGCCTTCAACGCAGACGGAATTGTCAATCAAGTGCTCGAATTCAGAGAATTAATGAAAGAATTCTCTATCGACATATGCATGATGGGGGAAACCTATCTTAACGGGAGTTAAAGCGTCAGTTCTCAATTACATTTGTTACCGCAGAGACAGGCTAACCGCAGGCGGCGGTGTGGCCATCTACATAAAAAGAGGGATACCACTCCACCAGGTTTACATCCCAGCTACCAACAAAATCGAAGCAGTGGCAGTAGCAGTAGCTACAGCCACTGGACCCCTAACGGTTGTTGCAATATACCGACCGCCAGACGAAGATTTAGATGAGAGAGACATTGTAGCACTAGGGAAAATAGAAGGAAAACTCCTAGTCGGAGGTGACTTCAATGCGAAGCACCCAGACTAGAATTCCAGGGTAACATGTCCAGAAGGCGCCAGATTGCAACAACTAACGCGCACACACCACTTTGAGACATGGAGTCCAGTCGAGCCCACACACTTCCCAAAAAAAAAAAAAAAAAAAAAAAAAAAAAAATGGATGTAGGCCCGACGTGATGGCATAGCAGTAACTAGGATGATCATAGGGATTGTAACTGCGAGGACAATTAACAGAATGTCCGCGGACCACAAGCTCATTATCTTTGGGGTCGATGTGGGAGAGTGGGTAGCACTCCCACTGTACCATACTTCCTAAAAGGGTACAAACTGGGAGCAATACCGAGAAACTGTCGTCTCAGACATTGCTCGCGCTCCGCCCATTACCGTAGATACAGTGGAGTAAGCGCTACAGGACATCACAGGGACAATTTTACATGCGGTGGAGGACGCCACACGCCCATTGAGAGAAGGCCCTCCACCGGAAATAAAACTCCCAGTTCACCTACTAGCACAAATACGGCACAAAAACCGAGTGGCTAAAAATTGGAAAATAAACAGAGACCCAGCCATCAGGAGGCTGCTCAGCAGACTACAGAGAGAGCTGAATGTAGCGCTCAATGATCACAGAAACCAGCAATGGCTAAACCGCCTGACAGCCTTCAATGTAGAAGACCAAACTCTCTGGAATGCCACCGGACAGTTCACCAAAAGACGCGCTGGCATGTCTTGCCAACTCTCAGCAAGAACTAGTGCATCCTGCTAGTTCCCATACAAGATCACATCGTCTGAGAGGAAATTCTGCCGTATTTCCAGTTTGGTTTCCGGAAGAAACACTCTGCCTCTCTCAGCAGATCATGAGAGTGGTTGAAGTAGCGACATAAGCCTTCAGCCGAAAGAGCTACTGCGGGATAGTGCTATTGGACGTGGCAAAAACCTTCGATTCAGTATGGCACAAGGGGTTAATTTACAAATTACCCACACGGGGATTCCCAGGAAGTAAAGTAAAGATAATCCAAAGTTATCTAACGAATAGGACTTTCTCTGTTAAAGTCGAAACATTCACCTCCACCAAAAGGCGAATTCGTGCTGGGGTGCCACAGGGATCGGTTCTGGAACCTGTTTTATACAACTTGTAAGCTGCAGACACCCCCACTGTCCCCCTGGTGCACACTGCACAGTACGTTAACGACAAAGCCTTCTTTACCAGAAAAACAAACAAGGGTCCGGTCATCCGTAGGTTACAAAGGGTTTTAGATAACACAGACACATGGGCCCGTCGCTGGCGAATCGCTATCAACGCCGAAACAACTCAGGCCATGCTGATTACAAAGAGGCTCGGGAAACGCGGTCCTCCTCAAAATCCCCCTCTCTTCCTCCGCCTCCAAGGATCCCAATTCCCCTGGCGCAGAACTGCCAAATACCTAAGCGTAACCCTGGACCATCGTCTAACATGGAAACCCTATGTGGACGAGGTCTACAGGAAATTCTGCGCCAGATAACCGACCTTTCTTCTACCCTAAACTAAAACAGCTCCCTATCCCCTTCTCTTGGTGTTAACACTTACCTATCCGTAATTCATCCCCAAGTGGAATACTCCTGCCCAGTACGGGCAAACGCAGCCAGAAGATACCTGGATAAGCTGCAAACATTGCAGAGCCGCTGCCTCAAGAGGGCTCTTCCCCTACTACATGGTTTTCCCACGGCCGACTTACACGCTGCTGGTGGAGTTCCCCTCCTAATATAGCGTTTCCAAGATTTGGCAAGGGCTTTTTATGAGAGTTCCTCCAGATCTGGAAACTAACTTATCCGTTCCCTAGGTCGATATGACATGTACCACAACAAACACAAGCGTTGCCTGATCATCTTTGATCTTTGATCAAAGAGGAAAATCCTAACACCCATCCCTAAATACATTCCTACCCAACAAATCCAACACCACGCTCACCCAGGGCAAGTACCAGACACACTTAAAGAACCTCCAACACAGTACACAGATATTTAATAAATAGTAAAAGACACACAAACATCACATAGTACACAGAGGAGAAAAAGCCAACTGGCTACAAACTCCCCGTTATATTCTCTCACAGAGAGAGAAGCAAAAGAGTGAGCGCGCGATACCCGGGCACTTCGCTTGAAGATGATGGAGACGAATTCCATAAAAACGTTGCTACGATACGACGGTGATGCCACTCGGCCGACAACCCGCGAAGACTTCATTTGAGAAATTCGCCGGAAAGAAAAGAAAAAGTTTGTAATTCTATCGGACCAAACTTCGTGGTCATCAGTCCGTAGCTTACAAACTACTTAAACTAAACTAACCTAAGGACAACACACAAACCCATGCTCCAGGGAGGACTCGAACCTCCACGGCGAGCAACCGCGCGATCCGCAGCGGGACGCTTTAGACCGCTCGGCTACTCCACCGCGGCAAATTCGCCGAGAAAGCCTACATTCGCATGTAACACTTATTATTGTAACGATCAATTTTACAGTATGGCAAAAACAGACTGTGTAGGTTGTGTTATTATCCTCCATACTAGTCGACCGTCATTTGTTTCAGGTGCAAATGGCGGTGGATTTAAATTTCGTTTATACCCCTGTCTGCCTGCCTGAGCGCGCGTGTTCGCATGTGTGTGTTCAAATGTTTGTAAATCTATCGAACTCGACTACGTGGTCATTAGTCCGTAGCTTACAAACTACATAAACTAAGGTAAACTAACCTATAGACAACACAAACACCCATGTCCGAGAGGGGACTCGAACCCCCGACGGCGAAGGGCCGCTCGCACTGCAGCACGGTGCCCCAGTACGCACGTAACCATAAAAACAGTGTCTTGCAAATCAGGCGGACCTTATATCCAGGATTTTGCTGCACTCACGGACAAGCTTAAGAGCTGAAAATGCAAAAGGGTGAGTATTTTGTGTTACCATTAATAACGTACGTGCATCAACCAGTTCGAGTAAGAAATTCATCGATGGAGTAGGAAATGAAAATGAAATGATCGTTATGCATATTTCTCCGGGAGACACCATATGGGATGGTTCGGCTGCCGTAGTACATCTTGTTACTTGAAGTGGCTTGGACGACTTGCGTGCCGATTGTGTTGGTAAAATGATAACAGAGAACATCAAGAACGTAAGTCCTTGTGACAGTGATTTGATTCCGAAGCTAAAGGATCCACTTGATGGCATTTCCTTCAAAACTGTTGCATATTACTTTGTTCCTACGACGATGGAGTAGGGCTATTTATTTGGTAAAATAGCCATTCGTCTTGAAGGCCGAACGCAGATGTTCCACCTAATCTTTTACATAAATCGGTTCACAAATTTTGTGCACCCTGTCGTCCAAAAATTTTATCACATCTCTTTTTTTGTCTGTGAGTCTTTATGTGGAAAGCCTTGCAGTAAACCAGGCGTAACCGTGAATGTAAAACTGAATATCTGCAAAAGATGTAAGACATCAATTGGACACATCGGTTGTGCATAAAATTCCCTGCAGCTGTGGTTTGGTATACATCAGAACTAGAAAAAGAACTGTCAACACTCGTTTGGACGAAACTAAGACAAATTGCCGATTGGGAAATTGGCTGATTATGTTTACTAAGAGGGCAACCAAAAATCTCGAACTTCACACTATCATGCGCGGACCTATAGAGAAAGAATCGAGATCTACAAAGACCGATACAATTTTAACAGGAAAGAGGAAGCTCTTAATTTAGAATTTGGACTCAAATGTTACACCAGTGGAATGTTGGCAGTATCAGAGACAGTCTCGGATCAGTCGTAACGTGATGGTTTGTGGCGCCATGTACTTTGCCTATGTATAAGGCACTACTTCAAATTCTGATCGAAGTTCACCGCTTTAGTACTGAGGATGTCTTTCGTAGCCGAAGATGAAACATTAAGGGAAAGTTTTATAAGTCTCCCACATCATATAAGCCCGTAAAAATTTAAATGAAGTTAACGCCGTCCGCGAAAGCTTACATTGTATGACCACTAATTCTTATCTTCTTATGTAGTTTTCTTCCTTTTCATAATGTAAAAGATAAAAAACAAGAGTGTGGTAAATAAGTATTCAGGAGAACAGTCTTCCAGGGTGCACAGCGGAGTGTAGGAAATAATGCACTAATTTGAATGTAGCACATGTTGAAACTGGCCACGTAATATTTGTGGACACCGATCAGCATGTTGCTGAAGGCGGGTGGAAGCCAGATTGCTTGAATTACAACCATATCATCAGAAATACTCTGCACCAGTTCTTGAAGACTATGAGGATTGTTGCAGTTCGTCCAAGACTCACGGGCTCCTCCACACAAAGTAATCGCCGCATGCTGACAGAACAGGAGACCTATTTGGCATCTAGGTCCGCGACCAGATTCTCTTCAAATGTTCGTTAACTTAAGGGACTTAACTACGGGGTCATCAGTCCCTAAACTTACAAACTACTTATGAACTAACCTATACTAAAGACGACACAAACATCCATGCCCAAGGGGGGAATTCAAACCCCCGACCGTAGCGGCCGTGCAGACTGTGACTGGTGCGCCGCAGACCGTTCGGCCACTGGGGCCGACCAGACTGTCTCTGCTAACAGCGTGAGAACCACGTAAATGTGCTCCAAGGTTCTGCCGCAGATGTGGGCTGATGCTCTATCGTGTTGAAATTAACTACAGGTCTTTCCCTCCTGCATTAGTGCTACCATAAATGGTTGTAAATGTAGTTAATGTAACGCGTAAGTTAGAAAGATGAAAGAAGACTGGGCGAATAATACGACTTGCAGATGCTGCAAACCAAACCCCAGTTGTTTGACTGTGTTTCGTGGATGTTATATGGATTCTCCGTTGCCCAGAACCTGTGATTCTATGTTGGCATAATCACCTATGTGAAACCAGCCTTCGTCAGACAACAGATCTCTAGTACTCGTATTGTGAGGGAATGAGGTGACGAAAGACTGCTATAAGAGTATTGATAGGGCGTTGGAACCACAGGAAGTTGGCAGCAGTTTATGAATACCCACTGTAGGCATTTCCGAACATCTTACTATACAGCACTTTTCTGTTAAGTGTTTATAGCACATATAATACTGGGGCAAAATTGTTCCTCTTAATATTTTTTATTTTAAAAAGTGAAGAGAAACAATTTTGCCTCAGCAAAGTATTCAGATCTGTGCTATAAACACTTAACAGAAAAGTTCTGTATAGTAAGATGTTCGGAAATGCCTAATATATATTCTCCGTTCATATTTCGAGAAATTAAAATAATCACATAATGTAGAAAACTGTCTCACAGAGACTGTTATAAAGGCTTCGAAAGACTTGGTAACCTACGAGGTATTTCACAATGTAGGTTCCCTTTGCTTATATAAAAAAAAAACGTGTACATATACAGAAAACTATTTATTGTACAAAAATCTGTAACTGTTAAACTATTTTTCTACATAGCTTCCGAAATTATGTAGGCATTTGTCATAGCGTGGCACAAGTTATTGTATGCCTTCTTCATAGAACGTTGCATCCTGCGTATTCAACCAGGTGGTAAAATGTTCTTTCATCTCGTCATTATCGTTGAAGTGTTGACCACTAAGGTCAGATTTTAGGTGTAAGAAGAGTTTAAAGTCGCTAGGAGCGAGGTCGGGGCTGTACGTAGACTGATAAATAGGTTCAAAATGTTCAAATGTTTACTAAGCTTATGGGACTTAACTACGGGGTCATCAGTCCCTAAACTTACAAACTACTTATGAACTACTTACGAACTAGGACGGCACAAATATCCATGCCCGAGGGGGAATCGAACCCCCGACCGTAGTGACCGTGCAGACCGTGACTGGAGCGCCTTAGTCCCCTTGGCCACCGCGGCCGGCGATAAATATGTCCCAAAGAAATTGCCGCAAGAGTTGTTTGGGTCAATTCGCCGTGTGACGTCGGTTATCGCTGAAAAAGCATTTGGTCCGTAAACCTCGCAGATTTTCCGATGAATTTCCTTTGGTTTAACTATCTTTGCATTTAGAAAACGAATCACAGATCTGATATCATAGACGGTGACATTTTCAATTACAGCCTACATTTTAATGGAAGCACTACAAAGCACACGTTAGCAGCAGCAATCTAGAATTGGCGTACATGTCTTCTCCTTGAATCAGAGTAACTGACGCGCATGCTCGAAACGGCGATCGTAGCGCTGCCGCGGATAGAAATAAAATCGGAACTTACCTTGTGGACGACCCTCGTTTATGAGCCGGAGGGAATTTATATATATAGATTTTTATTTCTTAAACTCCACTTTACCTTGTATTGTCGTGTACGCCTTCTTATACTTTTAAGTTTATCTCTATTTTAAAAAATATACAGTGTATTGAACTTTGCAAATAAAGAGCGCGTCAGACCCTAAATGCCAGCAGGTTAAGCTGCGTTTAAATTTATAACGGGTACTAGGAAGACCTTTTAATTGTTTTGTGGATATGACCAATGATTGTTTTATGCATAGTACATGAGTCAGTATGACTTATAATTCTGGTATGTAATTTTTTACATAATTCTAACATTCTTTGTGTGTATATTATTGTGTTGTTTTAGTGTCTGACAAACTTGAATTTACAGCACTGCTGATGTTTTATCATAACAACGAAATCGATATGTGAATTTTGTATCGCCCTCTAAGCGGAAACTTCTTATTTTAGTATACATAGATTTTGTCTGCAATTCAGTATAGTAAAATGTGTATAGACAGTCTGGCATATACTCAAACCTTAGTTATGTAACACTCTTCTCGTAAACAATTTGAAATTAGCTCTACAATATATTACTTTACAATATCATGTCTCGAAATTTTTCGACACTTTGTCTCATATCATTACCACAATTACAAGTTCGACTATGAAAAGTTTCTGGGCCTCCTTTAACGCACCAATCGTTGAATCCGCAGCAGTCACAATACTGCACCATACCCGCTGCTAAAAAGCGGCTTGGTGACTTCGGTGCGGTAGCTCACCGCCTTCGCTCAGAGAACTGCCTGCCTTCTGTAATAATGAAACGTGGCCCATAACTCATAGATCAACGTAGAACAAAATCGAGTTCACGGCCAAATAGGACCGATATATTCACCATCTCTAATGACCACGCTGTCGATGGGATGTTGAATTACAATCTTCCATCCTTCCTTAGAAATATTCAAACAACAATGAAAACTTTAGCATTGTGTCAAAATACAATACTTATGCTGCGGGTTCGATCCCAGGCCAGTCATAGCATTTACGTCTTTCAGTTTTAGCTCATTTCACCTCTGGCAATGTTGTTTACGTGAAACACGCCGAGTTGTATCTTGGTTCGTAATCCATACAGAACTATATGTCTCCCTATAACTGGCTAGGCAATTCACTTCAAAGGTCTTAGGAAGGCAACTACAAGGACCCATCTTAGGGCCATTGATTTTTCTTTTGTACATTAATGACCTCTAATCAGTTACACTGCCAGAATCAGAGTTCGTTTTGTTTCCAGAGTATACAACTATTGCAATAAATAGCATGTAAAGTATAGTTCTGGAAAGGTCTGCTAATGATATTTTCGTTAACATTAATAAATGCTTTCAAGCCAACTCATTGACATTAACTACATGCAGTTCAGAACATGTAAGAGATTCCCATCCAGTATATGCATAAAGTATGAAGAAGAGAAGATAGAAGAGGTTGACAGTATAAAATTCCTGGAATTACAGCTTGATAATAAATTCAGTTAGGAGGAGCACACCAAAGAACTGCAGTAACGACTTAACAAATCTGTATTTGCAATACGAGTGGTATCAGACATAGGAGACATAAAAATAAAAAATAAAAACTTGTATACTTTGCTTACTTTCATTCCATAATGTCATATGGTATAATATTTTGGGATATCTCTTGAAGTCAAGCAAAAGTTTTCAGAGTCCAAAAGCGTTTAATACGTTGTATTTATGGTGTAAATTCACGGACATCCTGCAGAAGCCTATTCAAAGAACTGGGTATATTAACTACTGCCTCTCAGTATATTTATTCCTAAATGAAATTTGTCATAAATAATATATCCCTTTTCCCAACAAAACATCTCGGTTCATACCTACAATATTGGGAACAAAAGCGATCTACACAAGGACTTAAAAGCACTTACTTTAGAGAAAAAATGGGTCCACTACTCAGGAACACACATTTTCAATAATTTAACAACAACCATAAAAAATAAAAAAAATAAAAATTAGCGACAAATATAGATCAAATTAAGAGGAGTCTAAAAGACTTTCTACTGGCCAACTACTCCACTGACGAATTCTTAAATAGAACGAAATGATGCATTTATCTGTTCTGTATTCAAATTATTAGTATTATTCTATTATCAGATTGAAAATATGTCTTGTAAAAAAAAAAAAAAAAAAAAAAAAAAAAAAAAAAAAAAAAAAAAAAAAAAAAAAAAAACATGTTCCACATCCATGAGAAACTCCTCACGACGGATCTATGTAACGAACCAACTAATCTCATCTCATCTAATCTTCGTACCACATCCAAACAGGGCCATGACACGGTTTTCAAACAAATCTTAGGATTGATGACTGCTTTATCTTAGCTGCTACTAGTCTTACAGCTTCCGGGGACGTATGGAAAACAATGTGCATAACCATTTGCGTCTGGTATGTAACCTTAAATCATTTACCGGTTGGACATAATCAGCCAAGGAGGAGTGGTCGATCGCATTGAGGCGCTTTGCTACGATGAGCGAGACCGTTCCCCGTCGGGGTTCGAATCCCCCCTCCGGCATGGATGTTTGTGCTGTCTTTAGTGTAAGTTATTTCATAAGTAGTTTGTACGTTTAGGGACTGATGACACCGCAGTTAAGTCCCATAAGCATACAAACAGTTGAACATTATCAGGACGATAATTAATTTTCAAGGTAAATGTGATATGATTAGCAAACTTCCTGGAATTTTCTGAACAGAAATTAAACTGATGTATATTAAAAGATTAACAACGTTAGTTTAATAAGACAAATTTAAAGGAAACAATATCAGGTATAAGTCGTTAAGGCTTTGAGGTGTTCTTTCACTTCATCTGTCATATGTGAGAAATGGACTGAAGATTCTTACAGAGTACTGGCTTTAGCGGCAGAGAGTATATTTACGAGGGAATTGCACACAGCGATTTTCCGGTTTGACACCACACTAACCTCTTCACAAAACAGAGAAAGCTGAAGTTTCAGAGCTACTACGGCGCTTGAAATAGCTTGATTTAAGGTCGTTTACGCACGTTCCAAGTGGTCACCGTGGCACTAAAGCGCTTTTCCACATAAATAATGCTGTTTTAATGGCCCACTATAAACTGCACAGCGCTGTCGTCAGCATTGTTCCAAACAGATGTTGCCGAAAAAGCATGGCAGCCTTCTCCGCTACGAGTGTTTACTGTCGCTTCCGATTGAGCTGTCTAAACAAGAGGCTGTTAGCGGAATTCTGGGGTGTCCGAAAGGGACAAATGACAATGAAATCGCGAAGGACAGATGAAAATACATTCCCGTTGAGAAGAATTTAGTAGTAAAGTAAAACATAGAATAGAGAGGACAGTTGGCGTTGTTCTTTCTTATAACGAAACGTGTGCCAGCACTGAAGATTATTTGACTAGAAATTTTAACTTTCTACTGCGATCAGCTTTCGTTTTCGTGGTAGTATGTTCAGTTTAACCCGTTAGGATATCGTTGTTACCGTAGTCCCATTATGTTAAAATGAGTGAAAATGGATGAAATAGTTAAGAATTCCAAACCATCAGAAGCAGTGTTTGTGATTGTACTTTTCAATACTATAGAAGATACCGTGAGTGCTTAATAGTAGTGAGAAGTGTAATGTTGCCATTTCTCTTAATTAAATACTCAAAAATGTTCAAATGTTTCTTAAGCTTAAGGGACTTAACTGCGGGGTCATCAGTCCCTAAACTTACAAACTACTTACAAATTAACATATACTAAAGACAACACAAACATCCATGCTGGAGGGAGGATTAGAACCCCTGACGGGGAGCGACGTCGCACATCGGAGCATAGCGCCTCAATGCGCTTGGGCACTCCGCCACGTCATTAAATACTCGATCTATCTTTCTAAAATCCAGCATTATTTCGTAACACCCCACTTCAGAAGCTGCCATTATTCCCATCTCTACAGTACTTAGTACGTTCCGCGTTCATTTAAGTGGCCCTTCATTCATGGATGTATGCTAGCCTGTTAGCAAAAGGCAAGCTATGTTTCGCAAAGGGGGTGGGGGGTCGGGGAATTCAAATGTTTGTAAATCTATCGGACTCAACTGCTAGGTTATTAGACCGTATCTTTCAAACTACATAAAATAAGGTAAACTAGCCTAAGTACAACACAAACACCCAAGTCCAAGGGGGGACTGGAACCCCGAAGGCGAACGGCAGCGCGCACCGCAGCACGGCGCCCCAGTGCGCACGGCTAATCCGCCGCGGCTTTCGCACGAAGAATGTTTTTTTAAATATGTGCTTATTTGTGGATAGTACTTTTTCTGTCGCAAGGAAATTTGTTACATTTCCGTTTAGAATGTATTCTAGAATTTTCTGGAACTGTTCTGGTACATAGAAGTCACTAGCGCTTTTTTCTGTTGCTTAAGACATTGAACTTGGCTAAAAATTAGCGGTAAGAAAGGGGCCAATACAGTAAAACACTCGCTGTAAGACTCAGCAGGCCTTTAAGTAACAACGCAGAATAGAAGTAATATTGAAATTAAACGTACCGTCGACGATAAGGTCATTAAGTCGCAGTACATATTTGTAGTTAGATTTGATGTGGCTTGTTAAGTTTGGCCGGCCGCGGTGACCGAGGGGACTGAGCCACGCCAGTCACGGTCTGCACGGCCACTACGGTCGGGGATTCGAATCGCCCCTCGGGCATGGATATTTGTGCCGTATTTATAGTTAGCTAGTTCATAAGTAGTTTGTACGTTTAGGGACTGATGACCCCATAGTTAAGTCCCATAAGCTATACAAACATTTGAACATTTGATTTGTTAAGTTTGTCGGGAGTATCAAAGGAAACGTAGCAGCCGCGGCGTAGTGACCGAGCGCATAGAGGCGCTATGCTCAGATGCGCGAGGGCGTTCAATTTCGGGGGTTCGAATCCACCCTCGGGCAGGGATATCTGTGTTCTCTTAGGTATAAGTTAGTTTATAAGTTGTTTGTAAGTTTAGAGACTGATGACCCCGAAGTTAGGTCCTATAAGCTTAGCAGTATTCGACTTAAGCGATTTAGGATGCTCACGGAGGACCCAAACTGGGTGATCAGATTTTGAATATGTTTTGCCGTCTTCCAAATTGCGACTCATTGTCTTACCACTGACGTATATCTCTGTACAGAGAATACAGTTCTAACAGGGGACAATGAAACCGTTCGCCACACGGAAACTCGAACTCCGGACCTGTGTTGGCACGTGTCAGTGGTTCAGTGAATTCGCCATAGCAACTGATTGTGCACATTGAATCCGACCGGGGAAACCGAAACAATAGCGCGATTTCTCCTTACCGCAGCCTGCGACAGTCAACAAACCACCGTAACTGAAAGCAGTCAACCCCCGCCCCCCTCCTCCCCTCCCCTCTACCGCTTCCACCACCGGCCATTTCTCATATCCGCTGCTGCCGGAATCGAACCAGACGGTTACTTTAATGCAATGCTTTCCAAACTTTCCCTCATGGCGACACCATTTCATAGCTCACAGTTTTGTGCTAGACCCTTTCACTATATAAATACATATGGTAGAATTTAGATGGTTCTAGCGGGGAGGGGGGGGGGGAGAGGGGGAGAAATAATGTATTGCTTAAATGTAGTTTGTAAACGAAACTGAAATCCTCGTCCGCATTGACATGTTTAATGTTGATCCTGACTGCAAGAAAAGAAAACATTAGGAACTACGCAGATGTACAACAGAGTAACACCGCAGACAACAATGCCTAACTCACACAGTAATGCTTGCTTCTTCTACATGCGACCAATCTTCCGAAACACGAAAACTGAATTTCGGAAACCGTTTTTCGCTGTCGTGTGTACATGTCAGGGCCAGATACGATTTTGTTGGATCCATTGGAAACGGCATCTGGGAATTTGCTGCTCGCATTTCTGATTTAGGCAGCACAGTGGCTGTTCCCTTTCAGTTCATTATTGTCACATTATTTTCGGAAATAAAGAGAATGTATTTATGACAAGTGATGAATTATTACTTAAGTCCTATTGTTAGGTTCTTGCTTCACCACGACCTCGGAAGTCCCGACATATTCGGAAAAAATGGATAAATATTTGTGACAAGAATACGAATGTCATTTCTAATCCCATAATCTGTTACATACAGGAAACTGAGAGAAAAAATATCGCATAGCAGGGTTCGAACCAACGATCACTGCATTTAAAATACTACTCTTCGTTAATCACCCGGCCATATCCATACTAAACATCGCTACTGAATACCTTTAGTCAGTGGACAATTGTGACTGCTTTTATAATCTGTGACAGCTTTTACAGCCACTGTGTCATTGATTGATATTTAATTGTAAGAAACGCTACCGAGGATGACGTGGCTTTGATAAATCCATTAAAAAACGCTCAGGTGCAGCTTTTTGAGAAGGAAAGCAGACTACAGTGAAGGTTCGTTCAAGCAGCTGCCAGTTCCAGCACACTGCGCTTACGAAGAGCTGCTATCGAGTATCAGCAGTAGCTCTGCGCATGCGCAGTTTGCTGGAATCTAGCAACTGCTTGAGCGAACCCTGTCTACTGCTGTTGAAGCAGAGCTGCCGCCTAGCGGCTGAGCACGCAAGTAATGTGTGTTTTATTTATTTATTTATTTATTTATTTATTTTTATTTATTGTATTTCTACACCAGCGATTACACCAGTAGGTTGGCAGCAGCTCCAGAGGCTGCTCTTCAGCCGAGAGAATAAAATACATTGATGATATGAAATTTAAAATACATGACAGGCGAAAAATCAACGGAGGAACAATGACACATACATGGCGACAATTGGAGGTACAAACAGTTGACAGGTGAACAAAAACCGGATGTAGTCAGTTAAAAACGAGGAGCCACGGTGACTTAAAAAGCACATGTTGGACGACAAGAACACAGGACGGCGAGTACACGGAGACACTAAGTAAAATACACGGTGCGACGCTTGTCTGGTTGCGGTGGACGCAGTTAAAAAACACACACTTCACTGTAGCACAATACACAACACTTGACGTAGCACTTGTAAAACTGTCGGTCCAGGACCCCGATAAAAAGGGGGCGGAGCAAAGCCTGGGGGAAAGGGGGAAAAAACGGCGGTGAAGAAAAGGGGGGCGGCAGGGAAGAGCCGTAGGGACTCCAGGGCAGGGAGGGGGGTAGCCAAGCGGGGGAGCGGAAGGGGAGGGAGGAGAGGGGGCACTTTATCTATGGGTGGGGGATCAGAGCTGGTAGGATGGGTAGATGTCGGAACGGAGGACGTCATCAGGAAGGGGGAGGCGGCGGAAATTACCCTGGGAGAGGACATGGAGGGTGTGGAGATGAAGGGAAGGGGGTATAACGCGGTAGAGGCGTGGTAGAGGCCCAGGGTTGGTAAGGATGGGGTGGACCAGGGGGTTGCGGGAGTCAATTTTACGGGTGGTATAGAGGATACGGATACGCTGGAGATATTCGAGGAGGTGGGGAAACGGGATCAGGTCATACAGGATCCGCGTGGGGGACGGGAGCCGGATGCGGTAGGCGAGGCGGAGGGCGTGGCGCTCGAGGACTTGGAGGGTTTTATAGTAGGATGTGGGAGCGGAGATCCAGGCAGGATGGAAGCTGCAAAGGACAGGACGCATGAGGGACCGGTAGGTGTAGAGAATGGTGGAGGGGCTGAGACCCCACGTCCGGCCGGTGAGGAGTTTGAGGAGGTTAAGGCGGGAGAGGGCTTTCTGTCGGACAGTGCGGAGGTGGGGGGTCCAGGAGAGGTTACGGTCGAGGGTTAGGCCAAGGTACTTCAGGGTGGGGGTGTGGCGGATAGGGCGGTTGTGGAGGGTGAGGTAGAAATCATGGAGACGGAAGGAGCGGGTGGTACGACATATGATAATTGCCTGGGATTTGTCAGGATTGACGGAGAGGAGCCACCGGTTGCACCATGAGGCGAACTCGGTGAGGTGGGACTGGAGCAAAAACTGGGAGCGGGCAAGGGAGGGGGCGAGGGCTAGGAAGGCGGTGTCGTCAGCATATTGTAGAAGGTAAACGGGAGGCTCGGGTTGGGGCATGTCGGCGGAGTAGATGAGATAAAGGAGAGGAGAGAGGACGGAGCCTTGGGGCACCCCGGCAGAGAGGTAGAACAAACGGGAGTCGGAGTTGCAGACAGTGACATAGGAGGGGCGGCGGGTGAGAAAGGAAGCAATGAGGCGGACGTAATTAATAGGAAGGGCGTAGAACTGGAGCTTGAAGAGGAGACCGGAATGCCATACACGGTCGTAGGCTTTTTGGATATCAAGGGAGACAAAAATTGCGGAGCGACGGGAGTTGAGTTGGACAGAAAGGAGATGAGTAAGGCGAAGGAGCTGGTCATTGGCAGAGAAGGAGGGTCGGAAGCCACATTGGGAAAGGGGGAGGAACTGGTGGCGATGGAGGTGCTGATGGATACGACGGGAGAGGATGGTTTCCAGGACCTTGCTGAACACGGAGGTAGGACTGATGGGACGGTAGGATGAGGTCTGGGATGGGGGCTTATCCGGTTTTAGGAACATGAGAATACGGGAGGTCTTCCACAGGTCGGGGTAAAAGCCGGTGAAAAGGATGACATTATATAAGGTAGCAAGAGCTTCGTGGAAGGAGGGGGGGCAAGCCCGGAGGTGACGGTAGGTCAGCTGGTCGTGACCAGGGGCGGTGTTGCGTTTAGTCCGAAGAGTGTCAATGATGTCACGGGCGGTAATGGGTGTGTTCAGTTCTGAGGGGGGAATGTGGTCCAAATACTGGAAGCCGGGGCGAGCGGAGGAGTGGAGGTATCGGTTCGCTCATGGACGTCCGGGAAGAGAGAATAGCCAAAGAGAGGATCATCAGGAATGGAGAAGACTTCGGAGAGGTAGGAGGCAAAGCGTTCTGCCTTACTGGCGTTGTCAGGAAAAGGACGGTCATCGTGGAGAAGCGGGTAGTGGGGGGAGGAATGACCGCCAGTAAGGCGGCGTAAGGCATGCCAGTACTTGGAGGAGTTGACAGGGAGCGTGGAATTGAGGCGGGTGCATGTCTGGCGCCAGTCCCGGCGTTTTTTCGCGGACAGGCAAGTAATGTGCACCGATCATTCCTTTAATACATGATCTGTGGTGCAATGAATGAAGAGAAGGATGATTAGCTGCAAGTGAGTCTTCAGGTTAGCATGGAGAGAAGGATATTTTGTGTTATTTTATGACAGGTTTTTTTGTTTAGATTCTAAATTTGTTAGTTTCGCGACACCCTTGATACTACTATGCAACACCCCAGGGCGTCGCGACATCCAGTTTGGAAAGCTCTTTGTAATGAATGTTCTCTGGTGCCCTCTTCAGAAACAGTATGCAGACTTGTACCCCAAATACCTGCGCAGTGTATATCGTGGAGTGTGTTATATATACATGTTCTTACAATTATAAAGAACTACTATAAATCTAGCATAAAATTTGTAAGACCTCTTACTTCTACATCAAAAATTAATTTGAATTTCGTAAATTAGTATGACCAGATATAATATCTGAACTTCATGCATTCTTCAAGTTTTCGGTATTCCGTAAAACCCTTCATTGCAAATGAACAACTACCTGAATATCATTCTTTAATTGAAAGAAAATTGAATAAGCTGTTAGTTTTATTAAATACTTGACTGGAAATAACCCAAGCCAGAGTTGCAAGAATATTCTGAATAAATTTGGCAGAAATGCGATAGCGATTTTTACTATTATTGGAGAATAATGACCATGAAAAATGAATTTAATATTAAAAAGAAAACAACGGACAATTCTAAATGGTTGTGTTATTGTTGTTGTTGTCTGCAGTCTATCCTTAGCAAGCCTCTTCATCTCCTCACAAGAACGGCAACCTACATCTATCTGAATCTGTTTAGTGTTTCGATATCTTGGTCTCCCTCTCCCATTTTTACCTCACACACTTTCCTCCAACGCTAAATTCACTATTCATCGATGTCCAAGAATGTGTCCTACCAATCGATCGCTTCTTTTAGTCAAGGTATGCCAGAAATTCCTTTTCTCCCCAATTCTGTTAGGTACCTTCTATTTAGCTACGCGATCCACCCACCTAAATGGTAATGTAACTGAACTGCTGGTTCTCGACAAATGGGTATCGTAATTTAAAATGAAACTTACGATTTATCAGAGAAGCCACGTTAACGTGAAATATGTACAAACTATTCAAACATACAAACAGCACAAATCAGTATTTCTGGACTACGTTTCTTTAAAAGAATGTGTGGCACTGATTTGAATCATAATGGCAATCATTCACAAAGCAATACAAATTAAATCACACTTACTGACAATCTCCTCTGTTTGAACCGGATAATAAAGGAAGACAAAATGGAATGGGGTCTTATAGAGGTGGCTTATGCATTCTATAATTACAAGTTATTTTGTAATTGGGGTATCCGCAGCTAAGTAAATACATTTTCTTTTATGAATTCATCAATTGTTTTAAAAAATTGATTGTATGACTTTATATAATAAAAGAAACTATTTTGGAAATTGAAATAGAAATGTCCTCTTATGAAACAATCAATAAATTCTGGAGCCGCTTCAGCTGTTTTTATTGAGATCCTTTTATGTACAGGTCCACAACCGGTTTCGCGTCAGTAGAGACGCATCTTCAGGTGTTACTGTGTTAAATAACAAAACAATAATTAAAATTACAGGACCAATAACTTAATAAACGCGATACATGAATTGAACAAGGTATTACTTACAACTTTTTATTCTCTCGTCATAATTCGTTACTGAGTCCCAACATTCTAGTTGCTCCACGCATCTGTAATCTAGCAAACATCAACTTTAACCACAATGAAACACAGCTTCTCAACAAGGGGTTAACCCATAATACTAAGCACTATCCGACACAGCCCCAAATAGATTCACTAGTTTCACACTCTGTTTCTGTCCTCGAGGGAGTCAATTTGTCCACCGCCCAAAGAAATGAGGTGGCTATTGGGATGAATAAAACTATACAAAGTACTATCAGTCAACAGCAATCCGAAATTCGACCGAGTCACAAAACATCTGACGAGAATATAATCCTAAAGGGTATCAATCAAAAACTCGAGGATAATAAATCAATAATAGTACGAGCAGATAAAGGGAAAACGACGGTTGTTATTACTGAGGAACAGTACGTTACAAAAGTGCAAGATTTTTTTATAGAAAATAATATTGAGAAATGTAAATTTGACCCTACATCCAAATTTTTGGCTAATCTGAAACAACAACTAAAGACGGAAAAATTTTTCCCTAATACGTTCCAAAAGAAGACTCTAATTCCCATGAATCCGTCAGCACCAAAATTAAGAGCAGTCATAAAGGCACATAAAGAAGGCTTCCCGGCGCGTCCTATTGTGAACGCAAAAACCGGCGTTGCATACGAGTCTGAAAAACTTTTGTCTCGGTATTTAGACAAACATTACAAACACCCTTGCCAATATAACATCCGTAACAGGGACCATTTAATTTCAAATCTATCACAGTTAAGTATTCCATGTGGTACGAATATGGTCTCTCTAGATGTTAAAAATATGTATTCAAATATTCCAACCAACCAGGTTAAAGAAATCATATCTCGTAATTTACATACACACAGTAGGCGCCCAATCGAAGAAATTGAAGAAGTACTTCAGCTTTTAGACCTAATTCTAAAATATAACTATTTCAAGTTCGGTGATCAAACCTATCTTCAAACTCGGGACCTTGCTATGGGTTCGCCACTAGCATACTGTCTTGCTAATATCTACATGACGAACTTTGAATACAATCACGTACAACAGTCTTCCCAACACGCGAACAAAATCATAGCATGGTACCGATAAGTCGACGATGTGTTTCTGCTGTATAACGGTTCGAATATAGAATGTGACTTGTTAGTCACCGAGCTGAACTCTCAACAAGAACATGTACAATTCACAATTGAACATAACAAAGAAGGCAAACTTCCGTATCTGGACTTACTCATCACTTTAAAAGAATCTAAATTCAGTTACGATATTTTCCGCAAACCTTCCACCTCAGATACACTGATACACCAAACTTCCAACCACCCGGAAAAATACAAGAAGGCAGCATTTAGATCATTTTTGTATCGACTTCATAACGTGCCTCTTTCAGAGGAAGCCTTTAAACGGGAATACCAAACCATCCAGTATTTAGCATATTCAAACGGCTATAGTACAGATTAAGTAGATAACATTAATAAGGAGATAATGAAAAAGTTACGGATAACCCCACCTATTACTTCTAGGCAAGAAGAGAGGACACACATAACTTTATTAGCAGCAAATCAGGACAAAAAACTAAGTTACCATAGAGTCCCATACTTATGAAATTTATCGGACCGGATAGGTAAGCAACTTAGAAAGAAGAACATTATTCCAGCCTTCTTCATTCCAAAAAATGTCGGAACCAGATACAGACACTAAGAAACGTCAAAATTTAATCCGTATAAGGGAACAGGTGTCTATTCAATCACCTGTAATGACTGCCCTCAAAAGTATATTGGACAGACAGGACGAGGCTTCGACGTCCGTTTTAAAGAACATACAAAATTGACTAACTCAAAGTCCGCCATCACCGTACATTTAAGGGAAACCAAACACACAATATCCAGTATAGAAAACAACCTAATTATTCTACACAAAGAGAGTAAAGGTAACATCCTATATATTCTGGAAGAAGTGCAGATCATAAGATCTTTAAAACAGTCAGCTGCTCAAACACTGAATAACCAAACCGAGTTAAAACACCGTTCCATTCTGGCTAATTTTGATTATCCGAATCTAAATTGAATGTCCCTTCACTCAGCTCCATGCCAGAATGAACATCTTCAATTTTATATTTACAAATTTTACCGAATGACATTCAGGGTCTTTCGAGAATTTTTCTACAAAGATTATTACCGCCAGAAATATTACCCCAACCTACATGTTCCTAACAATTAAATTACACGCCAGTTCATGTGTTTCAATTTTTTAATACGAACCCCAACCTTCAGTTGTTTTCTCTGACTGACAGTCCAGGTAACATACTACAGCGCGCATGCGCAAGTCTGTTTTCCTCCATCACGCCGCACCACAGCCCGCGTTCAGTTTACTTCGGCACTTCGCAGTGCACTCCTCTACGCCTCCATAGGTCTGCTACAACTTGATGTTTCTAATTACAGACCTTCAGTTTATTTTTACAATGGCCACCTTCACTCCATTGCTAATCTACGGGTAAGTCATTTTAACAAGTTTTAATGCTCCCCATTCCTAACGATTACTTTATTTTGTCAACTGACATAGGTGCAACCCTCCCCCCCCCCATCAACTACTCTTCCCCTATGATTTATTTTATGACTATAGACACAAAATTGTCACGTGTCTCTTTCTTTTTACCTTCAGGTTTTATCGAAAATACGGTGGTCAAAATCACGCGACTACATGTCCCACATTTTAACGTCCATGTTTTTTATCCTGAAAGACAACCATTTGATTTTGGACTTGGACCCATGTATTCGACCCTATTGAATTTTAACCAATTGACGGATGAAACCAACTAGAATGTTGGGACTCAGTAACGAATTATGACGAGAGAATAAAAAGTTGTAAGTAATACCTTGTTCAATTCATGTATCGCGTTTATTAAGTTATTGGTCCTGTAATTTTAATTATTGTTTTGTTATTTAACACAGTAACACCTGAAGATGCGTCTCTACTGACGCGAAACCGGTTGTGGACCTGTACATAAAAGGATCTCAATAAAAACAGCTGAAGCGGCTCCAGAATTTATTGATTGTTTCATAAGAGGACATTTCTGTTTCAATTTTCAAAATAGTTTCTTTTATTATATAAAGTCATACAATCAATTTTTTAAAACAATTGATAAATTCATAAAAGAAAATACATTCTATAATTGCCTTATTCGTTGTTCTTTGGCCACTGATATTAATGAACTACAATCAAAGTTGCACATGTTATACATTTTTGTCAAAAATGTTACATTGATTGAGCGCTACAAAATATTCTTTGTCGCTTGAGTTTGACATTCGTATGCATTTTTTTACAAAGAACAAAAATATTGGCAACATAGAAAAATCCGTAAAAGAAGTCAAGTCTTCAGGGATTATTACAGTGTACATGGAGACATTGCCGACAGACTGTACCTCAGGTGGAGCAGGGGTACCACAAGCCGGTATTGGCCGAGGAAGATGGAAAACAGACCTAAAAACCAGCCACAGGCCAGTATTACACAGTCAAATTTTTGATCTTTGACAAAAAAAAAAAAAAAAAAAAAAAAAAAAAACAAAAAAAAAAAAAAATAAATAAATAAAGTCCAAAAGTTCGTAATATTTTTTTTTTCTTTATGTAAATCTTTGACCTGACGATAGAAACGGGTATTACACGGTCGTCATATTTTTGATCGTATTTCATGATGGCGGACAGTAAGCGCATGTTATCATGCGCTGTCATTGCTACTGCTGCCAGCCGCAATGGCCGAGCGATCTGCGGCGCGCCAGTCACAGTCAGCGCAGCTACAACGGTCGGGGGTTCTAATCCCACCTCGGGCATGGATGTTTGTGTCGTCTTTAGTATAAGGTAGTTCATAAGTAGTTTGTAAGTTCAGGGACTAATGAGCCCACAGTTAAGCTACTTAAGCTTAATAAACGTTTGAACATTTTATTAATTTTTTTATTTTTTATCTTGATACTGCGAACACTCTATTTTGAAGAAAAAAAGAGGCGCTTACATGGGTGAAACTGTGAAAATCACTTCGTTTTGTGGGAGCTGCAAGCGAGGGACGCCACGTCACGTATAAATTACTGGAGAATGGATGATAAATGTTTAAATGTTTAAGCTTATGGGACATAACTATGGGGTCATCAGTCCCTAAGCTTACAAACTACTTATGAACTACTTACGAACTCGGACGGCACAAATATCCATGCCCGAGGGGGGATTCGAACCCCTGACCGTAGTGGCTGTGCAGACCGTGACTGGAGCGCCTCAGTCCCCTCGGCCACCGCGGCCGGCGAGAATGGATGATACAACGCATCGGTAATTACTCAATAAAAATCATTTTACACGCGTGTAAAGACTATATTGGCAGAAGACAGGTTTACAGTGACACAGAAATTTGCTGCTGTTCGGATTAAATTTTACTTACGGCGCGGCGGCGTAGCGCGCTCATGTTGGCAACGAAATGTTCGCTATACGAGAAGGATGAACTTACTGGTCGGACAAGTGCGCATACAAGAACCTGTCAACAACATAGCAGCAGCAGCAGCAGCAGCAGCATCAATTATTATTAGATTGAGGCGAGTGGAGAGCTTATAATATTCTGCCCCATACATTTCTATTAATTTTCTAGTTGATGCAACACACCAAGCCATTAATCTTATTCTAAATATCATGGGCTAAACATCCAGGTCGGATTTCTCTGATGAGTACCTCCGCCATTCTCTTGTAACTTTCGAGTCTCCTTAATCTGTTCTTATTTTCAGGGTGTCTGGGATTATTCATTGCTTCGTCTGCTACATAAAGTCCGATTAATTTTGTCGTAGACGGCACACGCCAACTAAACGTCGTCATGTTTTCAAACAGAGAGGTTTGTTTTCAAATAAGCGCGGTCCAAGAGCTACAGCGATGTTAGCGCTCCATGCGGCTACACTTCGCATTGCAGTGAACAGAAGGCAAACTACTTTTATGATAAAATCTACTGCGAGGCACCAGGATGATCGTATTTTTTGACGAAAGCAGGGATATATCAAAGGTCCCTATTACACTATCAAATTTTTATGATGTAAATTTTTGACAAAGAAGTATGACCGTGTAATACCGGCCTGAGGTACACTTATCTTCGCCAGAAAACAAGGAAACTTCTTTTCTTTGTTAACTATATTGCACGAACATTACGTTTCAAACCATTAGTTAATTACAGTTAACTGACTATCTCTTGATAAGTGCCGTACGTACTGCCTTTGAATAATATATCCGTTAGCGTAAACATACGTTCTACATCGAAGCAGTAGCTCTATTTGTAGCGTCATAGACTGTAAAGTTCAAGGTAGCTCATTCCCGTCCACGTATTTTATTCTCTTTTCTTTTCTAACAGATGGGCCAAGAAAAAACAAAGCATTGACTTTCTTAGTTTTATTTTGCTGAGGTGAAGGGATTCATTTGGAAGAAAAAATTTCCGTTTCGCAAGATCAAGAACAGACTTCTATTACGACGATTTCTTACGGTAATCTAACCAACCACCACCTAGTCTATGGGAAAAGAAAACAGCGTGTATACAATATTTCATAAACATGGATTGATGAAAACAGTATACACCTATTAATAACATAACTGATAGGGCTGACAAAATTATTTTACCAAACGAGTACATGTACTAGACATAAGTGTACAAAAAATTAGGTCACCTTTAAAACAAGAATCTGTAACAAAATGCGCCATATATGTACGATAAATATTACCGGTGTTGCAGCACATGCACGTAAGAGAGCAGTTCAACTAATCAGCAATGTTTTTACTAGAACGGAAATAACTGCATCTAGCATATTTAGTAATTTCCTCTCTGGTCACGACGGTGCTGGTTACTTGATCTGCGATCTTACTTGGGTGTACTTCGAGAACGGCGATTGAAACCCGCCTTATGCTATCCTGATTTCCGTAAATCACTCTATGCAAATGTGGAGATGGTGCGTTCGAAACGGCACGGATACTTTCCTTCTCCATCCTCAGAAAAAAAAAATCTGTCAGGCCGCGTCCTCCTTCTGTAATGACCACGTTGACGGGTTATTAATCTTCGTCGAAGCATTTCCAAGTTGACTTTGGTGACGAACGATTCGAAGACCTCACCTACTAACCATGCATCAAAAAGATCACAGTATACTAAAACTATTCTGCCGAAACAATTTGAAGATCATTTGAGATAAAATACACAATATACTTTTGGTAATGTATTCTAGTCAGATACTAGATAACCCGGTGAACTTCGTATCACTTACCTCTTAAAATAAACCATATTAATTTAAATCCAATAGCTTTATAAAGGCATCATCAGATAGTCCAAGTAGTGGGCGGAAAGAGTGGGCAAATCACGCACACATGTCCAGGATAATGTTCGTGTCTCATTCGTGCAACTCCAGGGAAGGATTAAACGTTAATAAAATGTTGAAAAAACTTTATCGTAATCACATGAATGGTACAGATATTTTATAGAAAAATCTCTCTTTTTCTTTTTTTCTTTTTTTCTGAATGTTCCAATATCGCGGATACTTTTCCAAATCTTTATTTCATAAGAACGTTACTCTTGCTTTGAACGTTAAGTATACGAACTTTGTCCCAATCAGACGAATGATATTGTTATCCCATTGAAAAAAGCTCTTTCAGTTTTACGCGGATTTTCAAATTTGCCGGTAACTTTCCCAAATTTTTAGTTCATAAAAACGTTCATCTTTCGTTGAACATCAAATAATCAAAATTTTATCGCTATCGGATGAACGGTTCTCAACTTAAGTGTTACGTACATTTAGAAACACATTGAAAAAGGAACTTGGTTGGAATTTTTGGGCTTTCCTTTGTAAGTGTCCCTATTTTTTTTTCTTTTACTCAAAACTTTCCCAAGACCAGAATGAGCAAAACAAAAAAGAGTTGTACCCCTCTCCGTCGTGCGAATAGTCAGTTATAGTACTGAATTCAATCAAAAACACATTGAAAAACGCACTTAGTTTTTCCAAATTTCCCAATTTTCCTGTACATTTAAAAAAAATCACACAAACCTTGTCCTGTCTAGCCGTACTAAAGTGACGCTCTTAAAACCACGTGGTAATTGATGTTTAGTCATAGAAAAAAAAATCGCTTTCGGTTTTTCCTACATTTTCCTACTTTCCGGGAGACATTTCCAAATTTTTATTTGATGCGAACCTTCCTCTTGCTTTCAATATGAAATGTGAAAAATTTTATCGCAATTGGACGAACGGTATTGATAGCTCACTGCAAAAATCTGTTACAGTTTTTACAGATTTTCCTCTATTCCGGACAAATTTTCCATACTTTAACACCGTTTAAATATTCCCTGGACTTACACGAATATTTCAAGACTAAAATTAGCCAAATCGGTTCAGTCGTTCTCGAGTTTTAGCGAGACTAACGAACAGAAATTCATATATATATATATATATATATATATATATATATATATATATATGGTTACAATTATAATTTACTTTTGTGTGATACACTACATTTTGCTGCCTCAGCTCTTTATTGAGGTTTACACGGCGTTAGCTAAGATCGAGATACCATAGGACTACCATAATAGAGAAAAAGTCATTCTTGTTGCCCCATAATATGGTGTGTGTGATCACCTAGGAAGGCCAGTACAGTTCTTGAGGAATATTTGGCCATTTTTCCATGAGTGCAATATCCAGCTCTGCAATCGTTGCGGGAAGTGCTGGTCTGGCTGCAATGCGTCTGCCAAGTACATCGCAGACATGCTGAATCGGGTTTAAATCCGGGGAACAAGCTGTCCAGCACTGCATTTGTTCAGTTCCCTGAGCTTCAAACATGTTGTCCACCAGTGGAGCTTTAATGAGACGGGCTTTATTGTCCTACGGGGCCGCGGTGGAGTAGCCGAGCGGTCTAAAGCGTCTCGCTGCGGAGTGCGCGGTTGCTCGCCGTGGAGATCAGAGTCCTCCCTGGGGCATGGGTGTGTGTGTTTGTCCTTAGGTTAGTTTACCTAGTTTGTAAGCTTCGGACTGATGACCACGCAGTTTGGTCCGATAGATTTACAAACATTTGAACATTTTTGTCCTCCGGAAGGAACCCATCTCCTGTGGCACCAGCATAGGACATAATAATAGGTCGAAGAATTTCGTCTCTATACCTCTGAGCCGTCAAAGTGCCATTCTGAACGACAGAGAAGTTCATGCCTCCAGCGATACTGACTCCTGCCCAGACCATTCCTCCACCACGACATGGTGATGTTTCCTGCACATAAGCAGGATTGTTCCGACTTCCATGTTCTCACCAGATGAGTGAACGATTGTCCGGTTGAACGCAAAAATCTTGTCTGATCCGTGTAGAGAAACTTACGAAATTCGTTACGACTCCAATACTAATGTTACTCCGTCTAGTTCCTACGGGGCTAAACGGTGTCCTGGTATTACCGGAACGCACTCCATAGGCCTACAAGCATTGAGGTCACACTCCCTAATGCGATTTCGCACTGTTTGTGTTGATATTGCTCGTCCTGTTGCTACCTGGGGGGGGGGGGGGGTGCATTGTATCTCAGTTGAATTCAGCTTCTTGTCTCGACGGGCTGTTAACCAGAGATAACGGTTAACTCTTGCGGCTGTTACCCGAGGATGATCTTCGCCTCGCTTTCTTTTAACGGTTTCTGTTGTCTGGAATTCCTGTCCATGTGAAACGAAATGTTCCCCTAACTCAATCGTTTCTTTATGAAACATATGAATAAAAATTATAATCTCCTATTGATCCTCAGCATTGGTTGAGTTTCCAAAGTCATGAATCGAGCTTTTTATTCGAGAGACCTACGACAAATTGTTATGGTTTGTACTGGTACAATTACAGGCCGAAGACTTGCCATATAACAACTGCTTCATTGTATATTTTCTTTAACTCTGCATTATTTTCCTATATAGAAGTCGTTCATACCAGATCCGAAGACTATTCATTGGAGATTCGTCTTTTTAAAAAGACTGTATAACGAGGGAAGTCAGTTAATATAGAAACAGTAAATTTTAGTTGTAGCGACTTCATATGTTAGTTATAATTTTGTTTTTCCTGTTGCTATCATAACCAACGATCACAAACATATCAGTTTATTTTTTTACTGCGCGAGCGTTAATAGTATTTGCTGTCAATTTTTATGGCAATTAAGTTTTCTGAATAATCATTAGATTTCACTAAGATGTCTCTTGGATTGAACATTAGATTTCAGTTGATAACTATTTACTTCAAAATATATTTTCGTGAAAGTCCACAGTCAAAGATTCTTTTACCTTGCCTTTGCGCAGTCACGTTATCTCTGGTTTCTTTACACTCTGAATTTTCGAAATATCTTCAATCAATTTCAACCATTTAATTTCTAAAATTAAAACTTTTCTACAGACTTCTGAGTTAAAACTAGCAATCCTATAAGTTTCAGTCTTGGAATGCAGTCACAGATTAATACGACAAAATTAACATTTTGTCAAATCCACTCAAAGATATTGTTAACCCGACTGTTTTCACCAAAACTTGATTTTAAAAACCAAAATCACTTTTTAAATAATTCAAATATGTTCAAGAATACCATCACAATCACAGAAGAAATTATTGAAATCTTCTATCTTCATAGTTCGTAGAAATAGTTTTAACCAAACATTTTATTCTTTTTTCTTGAATACAATAATACTTCTCGTAATAACACAACCCTTTACATGAATTGTACATATAATGACCTGTTTCGATCAGTGTCATAACATTAACTCCATTTTTACAATCCCAATTTACAAAGATTTTTATTCCATTACTGAAAAAATAACCGCAGTCGGGAATCGACGTGCAAGGCATCTTCTTATTCGGTGCAGCCGTCGACTGGATGTTGATGTCGACCAGATCTCGAACAGATTTTTTAACCTGCTGATTGTGATTGAAGACTGCCGTCGTCGTCAAGTCCCTCGTACGATATACATGTAACAAAGAAAATTACATTTTGCATCAACAAAACTTTTAAAATAAACATGCAAAACTTTAATTTACAAATGTAACACGTATCTATCTATTACGGTCCGTGTGCTTTTTCCCGGTTTCTGGAAACCATGCAGTGGGATCCTTTATTTTGTCACATTACAGGTTTTAACTTAAAAATGATTTGAAAATGAAATGATTTCATAAAATTTATTCTGCCTCATTTAGGAACTGATTCTCCAAACACACTGAAATACATTGTAACGCCACCGCTGCGTCCACCTAATCCTCGATGGGCGAAGTTGCCGATACATTCTATTTTATGCTTAATCATTTAATAATTGTTCCAATGATTTGACGGTATGGGATGCGGACAATTACTAGGTTGATCCATAACAGTAAACTTTGTTAACTTCCTTTATTATGGAACGACAAATGTTAAATACTCTTCCCTTTAAACACACTGATTTAATAACTGCGTGCCACTACGATGAATGGCTACAAGTCAACACTGAAACATTTCAATATGCAACTGCAACCCGTATGCGATACGACGGAATGGCCAAAACTTTAGCCACCACTAAACGCAGGTTACGAACTCACTGCCGACATGCTACCGCCTCGCTCTGCGGTCGGCGGGAGACTGCCGCACACCGGCCAACAAACAAAGAACATTCCAACCTAAGCATTGTTGCTAGCGGCTCTCGCTGCACGCCAACGATAACTATCGTTCGGCCAAATCTTACCAAACCGGTTACTAACCTAAAACCCTGTATCCTCACAACATAGTTGTTTATTTCTAATCTGGAAGTCAAATACTAATTTTCACAGTTACAACATTAAAATTCTTCAGTAATCCTTTGTAGACGATTTATCTTCAAACGTAATTCTCTCACTCGCTTAACCCCTCAGTGGGTGTGTTCTCAAAAATGCCTTAATACATATATATTTTTTTTTTTAAATTCTATCAATAAATCCAAATATCACTTCTCATAGTTCTAGCTTGTAAATTGAGTGAATAAAGACATGCCGGCCGCGGTGGCCGAGGAGACTGAGACGCTCCAGTCACGGTCTACACGGCCACTGCGGTCGGGGGTTCGAATCCCCCCTCGGGCATGGATATTTGTGCCGTCCTAGTTCGTAAGTGGTTCATAAGTAGTTTGTAAGTTTAGGGACTGATAACCCCGTAGTTAAGTCCCATAAGCTGTACAAACATTTGAATAAAGACATATTTTCATAACGCGTTTCATCCCCGTAGGGACAGAATATAGATGCAGCCCTGCTTAAATGACGCCTACTGTATAAGATTAACAACCTCTGCAAACTTGACGCTTACATTGTCAGTAGTTCGGGCTAAGCGGTGATGAGTAAGCAACAGTCATTCAACAAGTGAGTTACTCGGGAAATTGCCTTTAGTACAGAGGGATTTTATTACATCGGTGTTTACTGCTTATTTTTAATGTATTTCCCGTCGCGTGCGATATGAAATACAATTTTCCTGTCGGCGTCGGTGTTGCCGCGTCGTGCAAGGCAAGGACCCCGACGTCTCGTAAAATACGGCCGCGCCAGGCGTAATCTTGAGGTTGTCTCATTAAGCAAAATAATTAGCCATTAAGTTAATTGGCGACGTCAGCGGGGGTGTAGCGTTACGGGCCCGGCTAATGTGGCGGGAATCTCGGCTTTCCCCTCCCCCTCGCACCCCCCACCACCACCACCCCATGGATCGCCCGCGGGCCGGGGCGTTTTGCATACTGTAATTATGCCGCAGAGCGTCGATCCCCGCCTGTTTGCCAAGGCGGTTCTTCGAAAGCAATTGCCTCGCAGGGTAAATTTATCAGTGTTCGTGGCGGGGAATTACTTCATTCGCCAGCCAAGAGCTACAGCGCAAGCAGTTTCTTTGAAGCTGAAACACTCTCGACGACTAGAAATAGAGCACATGGAAAGTCTAATTTACGAAGACTTATTTATCACCCGCACATTTGTGAAATTTGTAATATAAATAAGGGTGAACGTGAAGTGCAATTCACGTCGCAGGTGTAGCGTCCTCTGGTGAAACGATATTAATAATAAGTGACGCCGTAATGAATTCTAATCAAAATCATAGGTGCAGTGATCTCAAAGATAAAGAGTTTCCAAGAACGTCAATGAACTTTTTTTACAACAAAGAAATTTTAATGTCGTCGTGAATGTTACCTCAGCTCTTTGTTCGAGTACTATTTAAGCAATTGTACAATGTTTAATACTTCTTGTCTAGTCTTGCTCCTAAACGTGTCATGTCGTGATATAAAAGTTCGATATTGTCATAATTTTTCGAAAGTCGCTGTTAGATTTTTTTTTTATTAACAATAATAATCAAGGTCTGTTAAATGATCTTAAAATGTGAGATATGATCTTCGATACAAATATTAAACAAAATATAACGTGCCATCGAAGTAACAGCACCCGTACAAAGATTTTAAGCATTTTCAGGTTGTTAGCTCCAGTTGCAGCAACTTCAAAATCGGCTGCTGAACTACAGTCACCGGCCGCCATTTGATGGTCAATACTAGTAAATAATTATTAAATGATTCAGGGAGGGGTGTTGAAATTTCAATATACTGTTTCATCAACTTTTTACGTTCTACTTACGAAAACATAAAGCCTTAATATTTTATTAACATCTTTTCTTTGGCTAATGCACTCTATTAGCAACAAAAATGATACCATAAATCAGTATTTAATAGTTCAGCAAATTTCGGTTCAAGTAACAGTAAAGCACAGTTAAAATATCTTTTTAAATTTTATTTGCTGGGACACCACACAGGTTAGGTATTTGATTAGTTAGTGTGTGCCTAGAGCCTACATTAATTTATTGCAGTGGTTGTCTAGCGAAAGATGATATGATAAACACTTTCTGACGAAGACAGAACACTAGTGTGTTAGTGCTACAAACTGCAGTGGTTTCCGCTGAGCTATGGCTATATAAGAAACTGAGATATTACAAGGTGTGCTCTGGTTCCACCTAATATGTACATATGTACAGCCAACCGCCGTATCTCCTAAAGAGTAAAATGTATACTGTAGTGCACTATCAGTGCAATTTGGACGTCCACAAAGTTAGTAAAAATCTTCTCCAATACAATGGCCTAAGATAATTTGTCATTACAACATTACAGATTCTTACCGCATTTATTGCGGGATGAAGAAAGATTTAGTACCTAATCCATTTAACAATTTTCAGAATTCCGATTAAAGTCTTCTTATTTACTTGACACTCATGTTGTTTACTCTGGTTGCTATATCGATCACAGATAATCTGTTCCCATCCTGCATGTGATGCGATATTTGGTTAGTATAATCCACATTTATAACAAATGCAATGTTCCGGTCTTACGTGCACTCATTGAAAAATAAACAGTTCGTATATAGGTGGTGTTTTCAGTGTTTGTCCTTACGGCATTAGAGAGTTCCTTTTAATTAAAATCGATCGCCTACAGATTTGCTTAATTGTTAATACCAACAGATATTCACAACTCGTTCTTTCCAAACTTGCCGTCAAATCATTCGGTTACGCCTCTTAAAGAAAAATAACAAACATACCACTCTGCTGTGAAAATGTATTACTTCTTTTCCTCGGAGTTAGTTCAGTTCTAATGAAGGTAGAAAAGGTTTAAACAACTTTTTTATTCTTCATTGCAGTGAGTTTTATCAGGAAACAGTTATGTTGTATTTCTTCCTCACTTTATTATGCTATGCAGGATACAGCTATGCAAAATGCTTCAGCTGAACCTAATATTACCACATAGAGATGCTGAGAGGTCTTCGACAAATCTCTTACACCTATGATCCCATATACAAAATATATCGTATAAGGAATTGTGAAGCTATTCTGTGTTCGCTAGTTTTATATATGGCCGTAACTAGCAACATAATAGTGCGTTCTAATAGAGAGAAATGGAGATGTCGTACACTATAAAAAGAGATATTGCAACTTTATATTAATTAAGGTCACTGATTTACTCAGGGTTATATTTCATCTAAATTTCAGGCCAGCCAAATATTGTGATTACACTTGTGTTGCATTTGACCCATGAGACTTGCCCATATTAAATTGTCAACAAGAAACATATAGTAGTTGGGCTGTACGTGGCTCTGTTTAAATACTTCGATGCTGTTTTAGATCGAACGGTACATGTCTACTTTCACGCCCAGGAGCTAAACTCACTGCATATAATTTGTTCCTTTGATACTGCAGTAAAATCGAAACTGCAGTAGTTTCAAACACGAAGTAATTAAATAATTAGAACTATTTGATACAAATAATTATAATACATAGGGGCCGACTGCAGTGGCCGAGCGGTCTGCGACGTGCCAGTCATGGTCTGCGCGGCCGCTGCGGTCGGGGGTTCGAATCCCCCCTAGAGCATGGATGTTTGTACCGTCTTTAGTATAAGGTAGTTCATAAGCAGTTTGTAAGTTTAGGGACTGATGACCCTTTAGTTACGTGCAACACATCACAATACATAGGGTTTTATTGTAACGTCTGTAACTGGTGTTTGCAAAATCAGAGAATTAAGTTCAATAATGTTTCTTGTATTTTTAACTAAGTAACGAATGTACACATTGGTAAAACTTCGGGATGTCTACCACGTTCAGGGAATCCATGGTGAATACTACCTAAGGAGAAAACAGAAGTGTGAACTGTGAATAACAATCGCGAGATTGACTTGAGTTGAAGTGTCATTGATAACTAGGACCGTGCTTTCAAGTTCGTACTGTCCCAGTTAGCTAAATCCCTCCGTATTACAAGCCATTTTCAGTGTTTGAAAAGGATAAATACACTACTGTAGAATAAATTGTAAGAGACTCACTTTCCAGTAAGAATGGAGTTATTATTTTCAGCTCCTCATACAGTAGGTAGTACTATGATCAAATCTTATACTCAGTTACATAGAAATTTAAAAAAAAGGGCTGATGTCAACAATACACGATTCACTCCTCCCCTGTAAAGTCCGACTCCGAAGCTGGTTGAATCAGTAGTAGTTACAATCGACCTGTATTCCCTCTGCTAGGGATTCTATAGAATAATTATCACAGCATGTAATTCATCAGGGCTATGCACTATTTGATTCACTGTACAGATAACTGTTCTGTTCCATTCATTCACATATTCAGAGAGAGAGAGAGAAAGAGAGAGAGCGAGAGAGAGAGAGAGAGAGAGAGAGAGAGAGAGAGAGAGAGAGAGAGAGAGAGAGATATGCACCGCGGTGGAGTAGCCGAGCGGTCTAAGGCGCCTTGCTGCGGAGCGCGCGATTGCTCCCCGTCGAAGGTTCGAGTCCTCCCTGGGGTATGGGCATGGTTGTGTGTGTGTGTGTGTGTGTGTGTGTGTGTGTGTGTGTGTGTGTTGTCCTTAGGTTAGTTTACTTAAGTAGTTTGAAAGCTACGGACTGATGACCACGCAGTTTGGGCCGATCGATTTACAAACATTTGAACATTTTAGAGAGAGGGATGGCGCGGGGGGGTGGGGGGAGGGGAATAACTTTAATTTCAGATATACGGAAAGTGGTGATAACAATATTCTAAGAAAGACTAAAAGTAGCATCGCACCATTTGGCATAGCGGTCAGTATACCTACCTATACTGAGTAAAAGACCCGACTACAAAGCCTTGTCCAGCACAAATTTTCAGCTCTCACCATTGATGTAATTCAATGTCCACTGGTAATTTTTTTTTTACTGAAAATGGCCGCCTTTTTGGATAATATGACATCGCCCATAAATAATTCCATCATTTCTAGATAATACCTTACTAGCTCCTTCTTACCATAAAATATACCAGAGACTGACAGTCGAAGACATGACATCTTGCAACATAATATTTAACAGTTAATGTAGGGCCATGCAATCATACAAAGCACTCAGTTCTGAACTGAAAGGCAGTTAGCTCACGCCAATGTTAAAGTTCCGTTAAAAATCACTTAGATCTGCTAGATTGCAAACTAAATACGTTGTTTCTTGAATGTCACAGTTTTGCGTCAGGCATAACTGCCTTTCATCCATCTCTAGTCGCAGAGTATAAATACTACTGCCATGATCTTCCCCCTAAAAAGTTCAAGTATTTTACTTGACTGCAACAGTGTTCCATTACTACGTTGTTCTCAGTAGCTGACTGCAACAACACCAAAAAAGAAAGGTTTCAGACCCAAACAGCAACCGTTAACCTCGGTTTAATGAGAATCGTTTCTGGCAGTTGCAAACTCTTAAAAGCTTTAGGGTAAGAGCTGACTTGTTTCATTTTGTCAGTGAAGTGAAATGAAGTATATGTATGATTTTAAGAACTGGGAAAACTAGTTCGGGATGTGTAGCTGCTTGGTGCAAGTCAAATTTGACGATACTGTGGGAATTGGCGCGTCAGTGATAAAATGATGATCAGAACGACACACACCTTCAACTGCAATCAGAGAAAGAGTAACCGACAATGAACCGAACTCAGTTTTTTTTTTTTTTTTTTTTTTTTTTTTTTTTTTTTTTTTTTTTTTTTTTTTGGAGTCGATAATCAGCAACGCTAACAATGACACCATGATGTGGCGACACGTGAGTGCTCTGTTCATAATAATAAATTCACAAGTTTCATGGTATTTTCGCTCTTCTGAAATACAATTTGTATCTTTTATTTTCTCGACCGAAGAAGTCATTCTCCGGCGAAAGAAAAAAATGAGTAAATTTTATTTTAGGGGAGCGAAACTTTTACAAAACTTGTGAATGTAGCAACGTTAGCTCTCCTCATGAGTCGCACTATAGGCCTCACACGTCCTACTGTGTGTCTTACAGAGTGTATATGTGTTCACTGTGTAATGTATATCCCCTAGAAAATCCCTTTTGTTTAAACGAATGAAGTATTCGATACCATATTTGATCGTAGTATTGTACCCTAATAGTCCGTGTTTGTATTATATAAGCAATTTATGACGCTTCTGGCTGGTCACATTATCACTTTCATTACTTGGGTCTTTTAATGAACTACATAAATAAAGTATTGAAACTCGTCAGCTTAGTGTTGAACAACAATGTATTCGTTAATGAAATTAATAACTAACAATATCTGAGGTCCTCTGTAATGTATTGACCATAATATAATACTTTGCTGACCGTAAAATTTAATAACAACTCTAATTTAACCATTTTAAATAATGTAAACGGATATTAACACTACACTAATTGTTATTTACTTAAGATCTTTTGTATTGTTTTGTTATGAAAAACTTATTATTTCATTTGTCATGATTATATGTATCTTTACGTAAAGCAATAATTATTTACGTTTCATGAACATATTGTTTTATATTAAACATAGTTAACTTCCGTGTTTTAGAATGTTCTAGAAAAGCAAATATGTATTAATACGCGCGAATTGGCGCGAACTCAGTCAGTTGTGAAGTTAGTATTGCTTTGGACACAGTCAGTCTTAGATCAGTATTGAGTTAGTTGTGATCCAGTCTTTTTTTTGTCATTATGTACTTCTATTTGTGCTTAATCAAGAATGAAAAATAAATGTATCAAGTGAAACGTGTCATATTAGTGGTTTCCATGAAGCCTATAAACCAGACGTCCTAATATTTTTTTATGTTTTAATGGCGGGCGAGCTACGAGATCTAAGAGATCACTGAACAACTAAAAAAGGTGAAGTAATCTTAATTCAGCTTTAGTGTTGTGCATAAAAAGCGCCAGAACTGGATGAGCCCAGTTTGCTGGGATCGTAGCCGTGTTCAGATTTGTTAAAGCATGTAACTGTGATTTTTTTTACTAAATCTCTGTTTTATAAGTGGCCATATCACGTAATTGCTTAAAACAGCCAGTGTGTAACATATACATTCATATACCGTACTTGCAACTGCCATCAGAATTCCCCCTCGCTAGAATTACGCTATGCTGTGCTTTGGGTCTGTCCTAGTTCCGCCATGTAATATGCCGTAATCTCTACAGATAATCTCAGCTCACCCCGCCTCAAACTCAATCAGAGGTTGACGAATCGCCTGCCAATATTTATAAAGTTAGAAGGGATCTTACGATACATTGCTGCTCTAGGTCCCAATAACATTTCGACATTTTTCCTGCACACCATGAAGGTAGAATATAGAAAAAGTGTTACATCACGCTAGACTGTCTTTTCTAGTACGATTAAACGTATATTTTGAAAAGAATTGCCTTTTTGTAGAATAACGAAAAATATAAAAATTACAGAAACAAAAGCTACTGATAAAGAAAACCAGTGTCTGATATTGGCTAAAACAGGAAAGGAAAAGGTGGTTATTCCCATATTTTATGTAAGTTTCAACATCGTTGTCAATTGATTCTTTTCTTAAACGCCATACATTGAAGTACGTAACTTGTGAGAATAACTTGATCAGAAAATGATTACGAAAGGATGCAACAATTTTCTTTCTATCAAGAATATATAGTTTCCAGAAATAATGTTTAAATTAAAGGCGCTTATGGCAAAATAGTGGGAGTAAAATTTTCTCATATGAGAAATTCTATGTTTTGTGAAACATTGAACATACACATCACGAAAGCTTGATAGAAGTAAGTGTGTGGATATACACTCCAATGAGATTACTTAATACTAGAGCATAAATTAAGTGTAGTAATATCATTACCAAATGTTTCGTAAATAATTTTGAGTTAACAATGCTTGAGCACAATAACTGTAGTAATATTACTGTTGTTATCATCATTATGCATAAATTGCTTTAAATCTATTTTGAATTAACCGTATATAGATCTTTATCATCTTTATCCTCAAAAGTTTCAAAACTTCAACAGGAGGGATGATTGGTGATAAGTCCACCAGGACCTGCTTCAAATTACTGATTTGTCATATTTCATCATATAATTTTTCCTGTTCTACCTGGAAAAACTAACACCATACGAAGTTATCCTTTAATGCACCTTAATAAGTTGAGATTCTTTACACTGCAACCATTAAATTGGGGACTACGATACTAGACACATTAAGTAAATTTTTTGGTTAACCACTGCCTTCTCCAAAGCAACCACAGATACAAATTGTTCTTGCGTCATCTGTACTACTTAAATGGCTTCTTTCTTTGTGGTTTAGTAACGATTTTATAATGCTGTTGTTCGTCGTCTTCATTAGACTCACTTTAGGATGGATAATACTCTGAAACAGAATCGGAAATTTCTCCCTCTTTTTAATGATATCTCTAGGCATTTCGGAATATTTCGTATTATCATAGTTATAACCTCATACAAAATAGTAAAAACTGTTAAATAATCAAGATAGTGATTTATACAAGAACATACAGTATTAATATTACACTTGCTTGTAGACAGTCTACACCAGAGATTTTCAAAGCGTGTGTCGCGAAAGCAAGTAGTGTTATCAAGTGTGTCGTGACAATAATACATTGAGAAGTTAAAACAACGTAAAAACTCGCAAAAATATGAAGTGTTTTCCTCGTCCCGTGTCCAGTTTATTTACAAAGAAACCATAAAAATTTGTATTTATCTTTTGTTTCACATGTTACAATTTAGTATCTCTAATCATCAATGCCTAAAGTGTGCCTGTACAACGTTATCATAAGTAACTTACCTTAAACGGTTTAGACAATGTTATGTTACAAAAAATGACGGAAAACAGATTTGCTAGGGATACAATAAAGATTCATCTAATCCTTAATAACGATAATAATAATAATAATAATAATAATAACGAAAACGATATTTCTAGATGGTGGATCAGAGAGTCTAATTTTGTTTCATGGCATTGTGGCGCAAATGAGACTGTTTTTACTTTGCTGCATCATGTAAACAGAACATGTAATTTTTTCATAATGTTGTGATGGAAATAGGACTTATTTCACTTTGCCAAATGATGTATTCATCAAAACAATTCACCGTAGAACGTCCGGTACCGTCTGAGATGTTATTTGACATAAAAGACATTCGTGAGTATGCCACTGAACAGACGGAAATTTGTGCTACATAACATAGTACTTACCTCATTTTTGTCGAAATCCGACTTGCAAAATTCTGACATAAAGCCCCTCAGGTAACACCTTTATTTTGGTCGAAAACTGCAGTTGGCCTTTTCTACAGTGCAGCTGTGTTCCAGTGGTGCCACTGCACACATTTTGTACATTTTACGTTGGCGTAACAAACATTTCACCGACAACTATGATGTGAGAAGAAATTTTGGCCTCTGTAATGAGTCTCAAATTACATTCTTGTATGTTTTGCGAGCGTTTCTCAAGGTATTTATAAGTTGTATTGCAAATTATTTTGTAGTGTAGCGTTAGAAAGTCCTATCTTGAGCATATGGCTATGAACACACAACGTCTCTTCGTCGCTTCTTCAATCTAGTGAATTGATTTAGGATAATACGACGGAGACGTACAAGAGACCATCATAAGGGTTCCTACCATTTGCTACGCATGTTATTGTCGTTATTTCAAGAGGTGCGTTTTTTTTTTTTTTTTTTTTTTTTTTTTTTTTTTTTTTTTTTTTTTTTTTTTTTTTTTTTTTTACAGAATTTGTAAATGTCTTCAGTTTTACACATTTAAGTGCTCTGTTAAACGATAAAGGTATTTTGAATATCATGCTGTTTCTATAACTGCACAATTTTACGGCATTTAAATGCTATACACTTTGAAAGTATTTAATGTATATTAGTTTACGTAGACCTTTAACTCGTTTCTGTACTTTTAACTTTTAAACACAAGGTGTTCTTATAGTATGGAGTGTATATTATTTGATAATTGATTGAATTTTAATAATGTTGAAACTGATTTACTTACTTCGATTTCGGGAATTTGTCTCCATTTCAAATCACTTCTAATTGAAATTGAATTTAGCTTCAAACTAGTTTGTGATAATACCGGGTGATCAAAAATTAAGTATAAATTTGAAAACTTTATAAATTACGGAATAATGTAGATAGAGAAGTAAAAATTGACACACAGGCTTGGAATGACATGGTGTTTTATAAGAACAAAAAAAAGTTCAAAAAAAGTCCGATAGATGGCGCTTCATCTGATCAGAAAGGCAATAATTAGCATAACAAATGAAGACAAAGCAAAGATGATGTTCTTTACAGGAAATTCTCAATATGTTCACCATCATTCCTCAACAATAGCTGTAGTCGAGGAATAATGTTGTGAACAGCACTGTAAAGCATGTACGGAGTTATGGTGAGGCATTGGCGTCGGATGTTGTCTTTCAGAATCCCTAGAGATGGATACACTTGCGACCTCAGCTAACCCCAAAGCCAATAATTGCACGGACTGAGGTCTGGGGACCTGGGAGGCCAAGCATGACGAAAGTGGCGACTGAGCACACGATCATCACCAAAAAACGCGTGCAAGAGATCTTTTTTTGAACTTTGTTTGTTCTAATAAAATCGCATGTCATTCCAAACATGTGTGTCAATTTTTACGTCTCTATCTACATTATTCCGTGAGTTATTAAGATTTAAAATTTTTACTGACCTTTTTGATCACCCGCTAATTCACCTCATTTTTGTCTTACTGACTACTAGTGTAGTACGGCTACAATTACTAAACACAGTACTGACAAGATTTTCTCGGATGCAATAGTTTTGAAGTACAAGATAGTTTAGAAGTGCAAGACTATATTGGAACAAATCTTAATATTGGAAAAAATCTTAATTAAAAAAAACAGTTCAAATGTTTGTAAAGCTTAAGCGACTTAACTGCGGGGTCATCAGTCCAGAAAATTACAAACTACTTATGAACCACCTTATACTAAAGACGGCACAAACATTCATGCCCGAGGAGGGGATTCGAACCCCCGAAGGGGAACGGCCTCGCGCAACGCAGCACAGCGCCCCAATGCGTTCGGCCGCTCCGCCCCGGTCTTAATTTTCCAGGATAATTAAGTAGTTCCTAAAAAGTCTGCAGTACACCCAAAAATAGAGAGAAGTAATTGAAAACCGTTTTATTCCTTTATTTGTTGGCACGACTTGAAGTCCCGGCAGGTTCTTTTCGAATATGTGTAGCGCCGCAGCCCCTTTCACAGCTAGAGGCAGTAGGTGACATCCTACTCAGTGTGTGCTTTCTACGCTGGTTGTCAGCACAGCTTGCGCGGCACTACGAAGTCTACAAATCTGTTTGCAATGCGAACAGCTGCGTTGCAAATGGATCCCAAGTGCGTGATGCAACTCTTAAAGTTTATTTTTCTACTGTTTATTTGACATTCTCCATTTCATAGTAATATTGCATGTTTGATTGTTAAATTCAGGCAGTTACATTAGGTACTTTAGCAAACACAATCACAGTACATAAGATGAAAGGATTTAGAAAAGAAAGCATTTTGGATGTTCATTATTTATCGCTTTACATAAAGAAACCAATCGGTTTTACATATCAAGACATCTTATTGAATTACAGAAGTAGTAGAAGTCTGTAGTGAACTTGTGTACCAAATCAAATTTACTGACGGGCTATCATCCTCCTTTGTCAGCAATTTTTTTTTCTGAGATGGTCCCTCTCTTTCAGTAAGTTGCAGCAGTCGAAATGTGGGAGGTCAATAGTTTGGATATCTCTGTTTACATGTGCACGTTTAGTCTTCAGTTTCCCATGACCCGTTAACATTTCAGTAAAATTCGGAGATATTGGGAGTTTTATCATTAAACGTTGTTGGATTGTAGGAAAATACTGTTTAGTGCTTTCGCCGTTTTTTGTTCTTTGCCAGTCAGTTTCCCATTTGTTTCTACATTCCTCCCGAAGTTTCTTCTTCACCGGACTTGTAGGTATTTTGTTGTAGCGTATTGATTGTCGTGATCGAGCTTCTCTTGTAGCGAGATTGTTAGCTAGTACATTTCCCCATATCCCTCGATGTGCTTTAACCCATTCGAAATATACCAGCCACTTGTGTGTCTGCAAACTTCTGATTTTGCATCGTATTTCTTCAATCAAGAGGTTGTGTTTCTTCGGATTTCGTAACGACTTCAATTCTGCTATCGGTGTGAATTACTGCAGTTCTGTCAATATTCGGGAGAAAATGAAAAATTGTTCCGCGTGATTGTTTGATCATTTATGAGACAGTTTAAGCTGTAATTGGTAAATAAGCTTCTTTTTAACAACTATTAATATTCCCGAAACCACTCCGTCATATGACTTGCTTTCATCTGTGTATACTTCAACAGGGTAGCTTTTGTTTGCGTCCTTCTCAGTTATCCTCATGAAGTCTGTCGGGTGTGCCGAGCTTTTGTACTCTAGGGCGATGTCGATTGTCTTTTTGGCGCCTTTAATTTTGGACCACGTTATAATCTTTGCTGTTTCCTGTATCTAGTGAGTTATGGGTATGAGACCTGATAAGAAATAGTGTTCTGTAAGCATTGGCCATTTTTAAATTGATTAACCGTTGGACTCTATTAAATTTAGTACGGTCGTACTGTCGTTCTAGTGCGTCTATCTACATCGGTGAGCCGTTCGATAATATAGGCAGTAATGCTCCTTTATGTAAATAAGGAATTATATGTTAAGCGGTGTGAGTTAAAATTAGTATGCAGTTACCTTTACACATTGCAATGTTAATTGGTATAAAATATCAGTGCAGTATCCTTGTAACATTCATTTATAACGTACAATATGATGAAGGCTTCAGTGCAGTGACTTCATAAGTTGGGGTTACGTTGACTTTTGGTTGCTTTGATCCGATGGCTGATGGAACAGCTGGTGACTTAAGCTGGACGCTTCCGTTGATGAGTTTCAAACTTGGAAACACGTTTTATCTCCTTACACCTGAGAAACAACTTTCAACTCCAAAGAGGACAGGCAGCATTTTAGGTAACAGACGACGTAAGTTTCGTAATACAGGATGTCATCACTGGTCAACATTTATCAGATCAAGAGGCTGAAGTGAACTTTTCTCATTTACAAAAGTGAAACCGAGTCTCTAAAGTGTTCAGTGTCAATTTTTCTTAAAATAAGAAAGTAGTTTACGTCGTTAGCTATCAGTGGACTCCGAATTAAATGAATGGCGAAAGTTGAACATTTTTGCCCATCTTGAAGTCGCACCGGGATCTCCATGCTTATTAGGTGGATGCGCTGACGACTACGCCATTTAGGACACAGTGATAATCGCGATCACGTGGGCTACCCTTGCAGGTCCCTTCCCCCATCAGACATAAAGACTCTACCACAGAGTAACTAACACATAGAGAGGAGTAGCCCCCCCCCCCCCCCCCCCCCCCCCGCCTAAACCACTGTCCTACGCTCCCCTCGTAGTTCTGTAAGATGCTAGCAGGTGTCAGGCGGTTCGCTGGCTTAGAGTGCCTCTCGCACGTCAGAGGGTAGCGTGGAGGGGAGGGTGAGGGGAGAGCTTGTGCCGCCTGCTAAGAGGCCACGGCTGTGTCCGGCTTGCTAGCGTTGCCTGATCTGGCCAGTTTAAAGGGCTGCTTCTGAGCGCAGCGCCACCATGGGACATCTTACGGAACTGCTGGAAACCCTCCCTCCCCGCACCCCTGAGCGTAGGACCAGGCCCTTACGGAGGTTTCCCGTCTGTATATATTTGTCTGTGACTCTGCTCTTCCACACACTACTGAACGTAGTGTGCCTACCCATTAACACTCACTACTCGCGGCATTTCGCCGATTCCCGTAAGAATTCGAAAGGATCATTGGCCGTTTCAGCCTCTACAAATTGTGCGCTAAAGGAATCTTTCTTTTTATATATAAATATCACCAGAAATAACGATCCTAACTGTGTAATTCTTTTGCGGCTTTTCAGTACATTATTGAACTTCATCTGTATAATATTGTCGGAATTAAATTATCTGTACATTTTATGAGCATTACTAACGTTGTATGAACTTAGTAACAAAATATTCTTCTGAAACTTCCTGGCAGATTAAAATTGTGTGCCGGAACCGGGACTCGATCCTGGAACCTTTGCCTTTCGCGGGCAAGCGCACTACCGACTGTGCTATCCCGACACGACTCACGATGCCGTCTCACAACTTTATTTCCGCCAGTACCTCGTCTCCTACTTTCCAAACTTCACAGAAGCTCTCCTGCAAACACGCAAGACTAGCACTCCTGGAAGAAAGGATATGGTGGAGACATGGCTTAGCTACAGCCTAAGGGATGTTTCCAGAATGAAACTTCACTCTGCAGCGGAGTGTGCGCTGATATGAAACTTCCTGGCAGATTAAAATTGTGTGCCAGAACCGGGACTCGAATCTGGAACCTTTGCCTTTCGCGGCACTTCCAGGAGTGCTAGTCTTGCGTGTTTGCAGGAGAGCTTCTGTGAAGTTTGGAAAGTAGGAGACGAGGTACTGGCGGAAGTAAAGTTGTGAGGCGGCGTCGTGAGTCGTGTCGGGATAGCACAGCCGGTACTGCGCTTGCACTATTCTGGAAATATTCTTCTATTAATTCAGCGACTTTTCAAGTATTATAGAAAAAATAAGTACGCTAAATTTTTAATTTAATTTAATATTTTTTTTTTTTTTTTTTTTTTTTTTTTTTTTTTTTTTTTTTTTTTTTTTTTTTTTTGTAAATGCATTTGTTAAATGTTTGACAAATGTTTTATTCCTCTCTTAGATTGCTGACTAGATACAGAAGTCTGAATAGTGTTCCAAGGTATAGAAACTCTTTCCCACATCATGATCACAAAATTTTTTATTTCCAATTCAATTATTTTCTTTCATGAATTATCATTAATATTTTACACATATTTTTCATCTGTGAGAGTACAATGTCTCTTGCTCCTTTTTCCCATATAGTTAACAAAATTATGAAAAAAAAAAAGTCAGTCGACCAGGCCGTTCTGTCTAGACGACTTCCCTCATTTTTGTTTTAAACGAAAGGTGTTAATCCACGTATTTGCCATCAAGTGTTTTAATTCACTTAACTCTCGCCTTCTTTTATTTATACTCAAATGAGATATCGATCTGTCATTGATGTGAATATTGTAATATGTCTGTTTTACTATATTTTCTGTTCTAGTTAAGGCACGAAGTTCTTTTTTGGTCTAAGAACGTTCGGCGGATAAGCTCATTCATTTGCGCTTTTAAGAATTAATAACAGTATCATAGATTGAGATGTTGCAAGTAGCGTGAATATTGTGGAGGAAATACTGTTACCTCGCACAGACTTGACATTACGGCTCTTTTAACCGTCCACAAATTCCAATTAGATTTGCATTTTGTATTACGATCAACAAAGCGTTGAGTCAAACACGTGTCAGAGTTGGAATCTACTTGCCTTATACCAGGGCAATATATTAGAAAAAAAGTAGACGTAGAAATTTAACCTAAGGGTCCAAGAATAGATAATATTGACTGTAAAAAATTTGTCTGCCGTCAAATACAGAACTAATTATTCTTAAACTTGTCTCAAGGTCAAGTGAGGTCAGGTCCTCGACATAAAATTCTCCTTTCTATCGGTCACGGAGAATCGGCAGTGGACGCTGTTTAATTTAAAGATAATAGACAAGGTGCTCTTTTATTCTCCAAAGACCGCGCTGATGTGAATATTGTCACTGCACATTTATGATGATGATTACGTTAGAAATGTTATTTAACAACTTCATTGTATTTAGAAACTTCAACATTACCTGTTTTTTCATTAACGCATCTGCCATATATTTTTTATTATTATTAACGCATCTGACTAATTTGAAATAAAACTCATTCAGAAAATAAATTATGACTATTTGCCGACCCCGGTGGCCGAGGGGACTAAGGCGCTTCAGTCACGGTCTGCACGGCCACTACGGTCGGGGGTTCGAATCCCCCCGGGCATGGATATTTGGCCGTCCTTAGTTGTAGGTAGTTCGTAAGTAGTTTGTAAGTTTAGGGACTGATGACCCCGTAGTTAAGTCCCTTAAGCTTAACAAACATTTGAACATTTGGATTATAACTATTTCACACTTTGGCTCTTGACAATAATGGAAATCTTTACTCAAAATAATTTCCTGCTTTCTAAGCAATCAATTTCTAATGTGCTTTCTGCACACTTAAAAATAGACTTACACAGATTTTACACTTGTATATCAAAGTGGGGTAAGATGATACTTGCTAACAACAATAATAAAGTTGAATGGTATTTTACTACTTCATTTAGTATCGAGAAATTAAAACATTGTTATAAAAATGACAATCCTTGTCAAACCTTTTACACTTTCTATCCAAAATTACTTATACAACAAGCCTCGTAACAATACGTACTCGGTAAGTGAACCTTTCTCTATCCAATGTGGCTAAAAAATTACAAAATTTCTGTACCTTTATAGCTGAACTAGATAATATCAATCAGTGTCTGCCGTCCCCTCGGATAGGACAGTTTCTCTATTCACAATTTCAAAATAGAAATCTGTGTCTACCACCACTGCGAATCAGAGGACATTTCTGTACGTCGCCAAAAATTATAGTGTTCGTCTCTGGCAAAACAATGACCTCCACGAGACAAGCCAATGATATTATTACACGTATGAATATCTCTGGCGCGTAGTAGCAACCTACTGCCAACTTAATTATTTTTGTGCCAAACACAAATAGCAGTGTTTCAATTGGAAGAGAGTATTGTGAAATATAAAACTGTATATTCTGTTAAAATCTAGGGGTAAATACTATGATTTGATAAATATTTCCGTTTACTTATTTCCACATACGTCACTGATCACTCACGGTTCGAAGTGGTTATCTAGTAATGACTTAAGATATTTTAAATATTCCTATAGACAGATTTAAAATACTTTCAGGTGTTAAATATATGAACAAGTATTTTAGATGTCTTATCATACAACAAATGGTTGTTAGAAATATTTTGTAGCGATCATAGGAGCTGCTACAAGTGAAGTCAAAAGCTGGTAGTGACGTGTGTCCAGCGTGGGCTTCCCGATGGTCGATGCACCAGGGCGGCAGGGAGACCGCACAGGAAATTGCAGTTTGATTGCGGCAACCAGTAGGAAACTGTTCCGCAAACACGTGAATTATTTACGAGACTCATTTTCTCTTCTCCGGTTTGTATTTCTGAAATTTTTGTCAATATCTATCTCCGGCTGTAATTTATTTATTAGTGGACATGGACCCTTTATTCACGTAATGTTTTGTCGAAAGAATTTCAAAATCAAAAGGCTGTAAAACACCGCGTTGCATGTTCGAGATTTGCAGGGACCAGTTTTTCATACGAGAAAGGATGGAGCCCCTTTACGCCTACACGAACGTGGTGTTCATGGAAAAATGGGTCAGGTTATTCAAGTGATGCTGAGCCGCGAAGTTGTCGGTATATGTAAGTGCAATCATCCACTAATACGATTACATCGAGAGACCACAAGTGGTTCGAATGCGATTGAAAGGTAATGGTTTTAAGGTCAGCGGAAAAAAAAGTACCAAGTAAAGGAAAAAAAGAAAAAAAAAAGAAAAAAGAAAAAAAAATCCTACATGACAAATTGGGCGGGCAGTAAGAACAACTGCGGTTTGTACAGATCGTACAAAGCTAAGGCTGTGTTATACTTCTGATACTAGTGTTATATAAAGCCAATTCTCGCACCAGTTGTCAGTTACACTCAATTGTCAGAATGACATGTTTCGGGACCAACGTTATCCCATTCTCAAGTCCTACAGTAAATAAGTTCAATTTCAAATGTTTGTAGATCTATGGAACTTAACTGCTGGGTTGTTAGTCCCTAGCTTACAAACTACATAATCTAAGGTAAACTAACCTAAGGAAAACACACACAACCATGCCCGAGGGAGGATTCGAACCTCCGACGAGCAGTAAATAAGGCAAGAATGTAAAATACGACTTAAAAATTAAGTTTTGAACACACGAAACAATTATCTTTTCTAGGATAACTTTCCTAAAAATTAAAATGAATCAACCATTAGGCACGTCCACCTTAAAATATATATGCAGCATCGGTGCATTGTCATGCAATAATCTGACACGTCGGTTTGAAGAATTAGTATGAACTGCCGGCTAGCTGCACTGTTGTTTCAGCGTTAAAATATGTGCAACTACAAGTCAAAGATTACTGACGGCGTGACTCCCACGGACGTGGCCAATTATGTTTCAATAAAATTATTTAAGAAGGCTCTAAAAAGGGTCTGAAGCATGGCTGCATAGCTGAAGATCTATAATTGCCATATAAATTTTGTTATTTCTTCAGGAATTCATTATTAAAATGGGCCCAGAAATGCCCTGTGGACAGTTCCGACTTTTAATTTAATACGTTGTTAGTATCTTTCTTTATTGTGCAGAATATCTCTATGTCTTCTAGATTAGAGAGCAACCATCCTACGTCTTCGTAGTGAAATACCCTCATACTATCAGTGGTGTTCCCGAAAGAATGTTGTTCTTCCTTCAGGTGACTAGCCACCGCCTGTGAGCCATTCCCATTGTTGTGATCATTGAATCAGAGTTTGAAATTTCTCGCGGCTTGACCCACATACTTCATGTAGCAATCTGTGCTGCATATAAAGTGGACGTTGCCTAATGGCTGATTAATTTTAATTTTTAGGAAAGGATAATGGTTTCGTGTGTTCGCATCTTAATTTTTAAGTTGTATTTTACGTTCTTCCCTTATTTCTTGCAGGACTTGAGAATGGGATAACGTTGTTCTCAAAACATCGTTCCGACAACTTTATGTAACTGACAAGTGGTGCGAGAATTGGCTAGAGATATAGTACATTTCTGTGATGGCGTCAAAACAGAATATGCCTACGTTCGTCATACAGAGTTGAGCCGTTTTATTGAAGAAATGTTGGAGCTGGCCACCATCAAAGTCTCCTGGACCTGCTACGGCATCTGAGTACCTGTAACATAGCCAAGTCATCTTTTTTACTAATCAGGTCGGGCATTATTTTTCCATAAGACTAGAGAACAATGTGCAACTTTCAAAAGTTCAAAGAAAATTAAAATTAACTAGTTTTACTTGAAGGCATACCACAAAACTGACAACGGAGTAAAAGACTTCAACATGGCTCATGTTGACTCCAAATTATTCTGACTAGAGACTTTTGATTTCCTTAAAATAATGAATTTCTCTACAGCACTCACGAATAATGTTGAAACACAAAATACAGTGACGTGCTAACTACGAGATTCATGCTGCAAGCACGTTCCTAGTTGCGATTACGATTGCGTCCAACGGTGACGTGAGTAGTCTGATACCAATGCATGTTGCAGGAGCAGAGACGTTGTGTGGGAATAAAACTGCTGCTGCGATGTTGCCTCCTGTCAGCTGCGAGAAACATGCAGTTAACTACTTTTCCTACCATTAGGTGGAGGAACCGTCAGACGACGTTTCCAGAAAATTCAGGACGGAGACAGCAATGGTCGACACGTCCCTGGTGACACAAGGACTAATGTAAAGTGTGTGGAAAGCAATTTGCGAAATCTGCGCTTCGTAATTTCAAAACTCACTCGTTAATCCCCCCCCCCAAACGCCACGTTCGCAGTTACATGAAAGTTTCTCTCGATGGTCTGATTTTCATAAAGTGTGTGCCAGATGGTATCACAGACACTGAGAGATTAACACAAAATCAAACGTCTCGTCGCTGCAGAGACGGTCCTGCAGCTTTATGCAGAAAAAGGAGGAGTTCCTCGGTGTCGAGGTCACTGGGGTAGAACAGTGCGTGGTGAAAGAAACAGAAGTTAAACAAAACGAAAATCCTTTGCATCTTACTCATTCACCTGGGAAGGCCAAATTCGTGTGCTCTGTCTCGAGGGATAAACGTTCTGTCCTGTGCGAGTTTCCAGCACTAGAGCAAACCCTAAAGTTCTCTTCATTGACCCTGAAAACTTATTACAATTCAGCAAAATACTGAGCAATGCTCTCAACTACAGTTTTTAATACCCTTATTTGCATTTGGTAGACCAACTAAAGGAAAGCAGCTGAAGTCGGAAATAATCGTAAATTGCGAATTAAAATATGTACATTTAACATTTGTAGCTGCGGACCATCAGTAAATCTGTTCCTTTAGAACAGTAGTTTCATGTTAAATAAGACGCCCAAGACAGGCTAAAGATGGTGTATGCATGTCTCTCCCAATCGCGGGAATCACGCTAAATGCGTGCGAGCACCAGGTGAAGTAGACAAGTGCAACATATGGAAGTTTGAGTCTGGCCGGGAAGCGTGCACGGGTGGACGAATGGTTAAGGCGACAGCTCGCGAAAAGCGGGAGACCCGGGTTCGAGTACCGGTCTGTCAAAAATTTTCATACGTTACAAAATGATAGACCATCTAAAGGAAAGTTGAAGTCGGAAATTATCGCAAATAGCAAGTTAAAATCTGAAAAAAAAAAACAATATCATCAAGAGAACATTTGTTTATGAGTTTCGTGCACTTAATGCCCTTCTTCAGACATATGTTGGTAACGTAACAAGGAAGGGCACTAAATGCCCGAAACTGGTGAATAAAAAATAGAAGTGTAACTGGTTGCTTCTATTTCAGAGTCTAAGTGTAACAATTCCTGTAATGAACAATGCAGTATTCCAAATGCGTTACATCAATTTGTATCGGAGATCGCCGACCATCCACCAAGCAGCTCCGACCTCGCGCCAAGTGACTTCCACCTCTAAAGTCTCATGAAACATCTTCCGGCTGGAAATCGTTTCCACAATGCATCTTAGTCCTTTCACTGTTATAGACGTTATTTTTCCGTCCTTGGTACGATTTCCTTGTCGTTTATCTGCCCTGTACTGAGAAAAGCTAGCCGCGGTGGAGTGGCCGAGCGGTGTAAAGCGTCTCGCTGTGGAGCACGCGGTTGCTCGCCGTGGAGGTTCGAGTCCTCCCTGGGGCATGGGCGTGTGTTTTTGTCTTGAGGTTAGTTTACCTAGGTTTAAGCAGTTTGTAAGCTACGGACTGATGACCACGCAGTTTGGTCCGATAGATTTACAAACATTTGAACTTTTTTTTTCTTTTTTTGAGAGGGAAAATGATTATTGCGAACTTTGCAGGTTATATCTTCCCTACTAAATAATTTATTTTCGTTATTCATCAAATATTGTGATTCATTAAACAATGTATAATTTTAAAAATATTTAAGGAATTTGCAGAGGTAAAATTGCATTTTGTAAACATCGAATGTAGATGGTTTTAGTTTATGCGTTGTTGTGTATTAAATGTAGTTAGGCCTATAGTATCGAACTCTCTTTATATAAAAATCAACTACTGTGCGATAATGAAAAAAAAATCGAACTGCTTGAAGAAATTCATTTTTTTTTCGTTCACTTTAATACTGAGGTAATCTACAAAACAGAAAATTGGGAAACCCAAAGGAACAGAGAAATCATACTTGTACTTAACTTTTCTTGTAAAGGAAAAAAGAGATGTAGACAAGCGGTAGGAGTTTGTTTAGGTTGCGTTGTATGGCTAGCTGAACTCGACCACGGGTAATAAATAATTCTGAATGATAATTAATTCTTACGAATTCAGTGAAGTCAATACTTACACTGCTTTCCTTTCATGTAGCTATATCAAATGAAGAGGAGAGTTGGAAAAGTGGCGTTTTCTCAGAACACCCTCATTTAGTGTAAAGCCAGTGACTTGTTCATGTTTTGCATAAACATACAGGTCAGACGGTTGCCCGAATCAGGAGCGTGCGATGTACAAATTATTGTTCTTGACAAAAGCAATGGTCTTCTACTTTTGTCCACCTTTTTCTTCCCTAAATCCCACGGTCTTCTTCGTTCTCCAGCTCTCTCTCTCTCTCTCTCTCTCTCTCTCTCTCTCTCTCTCTCTCTCTCTCTCTCTTCACTTTCCCTCATCGTAGCTATTAAAAAGCAATAAGTTATGGACTCGGTACTTACTTCAGCTTTTGTGATGACAACAGAAAATGACCACAAAGTTATTCTTGCAGAAAAGTAATCGACATTATGGCACCAATTAACAATGTCACATACAAGATTCATTACAATGTTCCTGTTTCTACCGCTGACAACTATATCCAGCTAGCAGTTACGTCAGTGTAGCTGCCGGATGCGCCTCTGTTACTGAAAATACATCTTTCAAACATGAATGTTCGTAATATACGATTTCACAAATCGTTGTTACTTTTCTGTGTCATTTTTACCTCCTGATCGGTATGCAGGACAGATGGTGGTAGCATTTCAACTTCTCATGTTTACTTATTGTCATAGTGGTGATTTTGTGCCATTTCTGTTTCGTGCATGTCGATGGTAAATAGCATTTCGAATTATGTAAAGTTCCGTTGGCCTACTGGTGTAATTAATATTTAAAATCGGTACTTCAATTTTCGGGTTCATTTATTATAAATAGTATTGCCTGTGCTCGAAATTCAAAAATGGTTTAAAGAGTAACGAAACTCAATAGTGACATAGCGACGCCATTAAATAATGTTTCCGCGATATTTTGATTTCCACTGCTGACAACACGGTCGACCTCTTTGTTCTACCCTATATATAGACAGTTGGATGTAGTGATAGAGTTGTACCTTTCGCCCCTTATCCTTTAACTATTCTTAAGGGCTGTGTACAATTCTGTTTTGTGCACTTCTATGGCAATTCCCCTTTCTGATTACCTAATTTTCATTCGCTTATTTGAATAATTAATATGAAAAATCGGTACTCAATTTTCGGGTTCGCGTATTTGTAAGATGATTTTTTGCAATAGTCTTTCGGATCCACGGTGAGCATAAAGCTGAAAGAAATAATATTTATCTCGGGTATGCAGCAGGATACCTTCGTCAACCAGACACGATATTTCAACAGACCAACTGGGAATATTTCCTCGAAAATTTCAAGAATTTTAAGAAGATTCGACATTAAAAGTGTTTTTATGCCCCCAGCTAAGACTAGGGCCCTCCTTGGGTCAGTCAAAGATGATTTAGGACTGAGGAAACCCGGTGTTTATAGTATTCCGTGTTATTGTGGTAAAACTTACATTGGCCAAACGATCCGCACACTTCAGGATCGGTGTGTGGAACACCACCGTCATACTCGTTTGCTACAACCTGAAAAGACGGCTGTTGCTGAACATTGTTTGAATGAGAGACACAAGATGTTATACGATGAAACTAAACTGATTGCTCCTGCTTCCCGCTACTGGGAATGTGTTCTCAAAGAATCAATGGAAATTCGTATGGCCGATAATATTATTAATAGGGACAACGGTTTTCCACTAAGTAAAACTTGGAACCCGATTTTATCTGACATCAAGCAACAACGGTCTTCATTTCGACCTGCTGTTTCTTTAAACTAGCCTTGTTTTCGACCCATCGTTTTTGCCGTTTTTCTCCACCGGCGCGCTACTGGTTCTATTGCGCCTAGGTGGCTTCTACTTTGGTTTCGCGCACGCGCGGTGGGTCGTCAGCAGTGTATAAAGGGGCTGCTGTTTCTTGTTCTTTATCAGTTTCCGGCGAGTTAGTGTTCTGCGCTCTCACCTGAAGATGGCGGCCAGTTGGTCTGTTGAAATATCGTGTTTGGTTGACGACGGTATCCGGTTGCATACCCGAGATAAATATTATCAGTTACTACGCCGGGAAAGTCTACGCAACCACAAGCTGAAAGAATTCCACAACGTTTTTATTGAAGAAAATTTTTCCAGTAACGGAGAGGTGTTCAGGGTATTTCGAAATGACAGACTTTTCGTACACTGAACACAACAATTTGTATGGTTAAATACTCTGATCGAGAGACTCTTTTGTTGTTCTAGGGAAACACATACAACAACTGATAAACCATTTTCATTTATTCCTGTAGCGTTTCATGGAACTCACTGTTGATCAACGAATATTCCGTGAAAATTGACATTAAATTACACATATAACAGTCGGAAAATTCGATCATCATTCTATTTTAATGAAATTCCCGTGGTCAAACAGTTAATGTGTCCGTTACAAATAGAGCATTTTTATTAACCATAGAAATTTAGATACACCGTTATTAGCTAGTACGTTTATAGCAATGAAGTGACACTTTACGTATAGACCTGAAATTTTGGCTCGTTTGATTTATCCCTGAGTAGGGCAGCTACATTTCATGTTGCTAAACTCCCGCGGTGTGCTGCCTGCAGTATCACCGAAATTACACGCAACTCTGTCTAGGAGTTTCAGAGGAGGCCAGTAATTTTCTCGAAGTTAGCAGCTAACTTCAGCTCATAGCTGAATGCAGCGAAGCAGAAAGCAGTGTTCATCGCATCAGCCTGAAGTGTGGCTATTACAGTGATGATATCTGTCTCTATGCTATGCAAATCTATGTGGTATTATCAGTATTAAATTCAACAACACCTACTACGTTACATTGCCAGTAGCTTTCATCGTGTTTGGTAACAGCAAGTGACTGGAACACACTTCATAAAACCGACACTGGTTGATACTGGACGAATCTTCTCTCACTGAGAGATCGAATTTTATTTGGGTATAGTTATAAAAGAAGCATTACAAATAAAATATCCGAAAACTCAATAAAAACGTTGGTTTGTAACATAACCTGAGATCTGGCAAGCACTTTCCGAAGCGAGCGCGAGATACGCGGAAGAAAACGTAGCCATATTGAAGTGTAGATATGGTGCCTGTTCTTTTGGACATGTTGGAAAAGACAGAAGCCATTAGTTCACATTAACAGTCATAAATTTTTGACTTCAAAATATTTAAATATCTCGACTATTGCAGGACAGTGAAATAGTGCAGCGTGTGGCAGAAACGACTAAGCAGTTTGTATCGGTTAAACTGAGGCTTTGGTGGGGCTAGGCAGTTGTACGTAGTGTGACTTTGTTTAGTCGTTGACCCCATTTCGGTAGCCAACATGGTCTGTACCGGTGCACATCGTGGTATTACCGTTGGTGCTTATTATGAAAACTACACAGCTGTGATCGCCACGCAATGAACTCTTCGGCGACAGTTCAACATTTCACAGAACAATCCCGTTCCTAATACAAACAAAATTCTGTCCTGGGTTCGGTAGTTGGAGGAAACTGGTAGCACGCTAACAAAAGATACACATGGCGTTGGGGATTTCAGACCACAGTTCAAAAATGTTCAAATGTTTGTTAAGCTTAAGGGACTTAACTACGGGGTCATCAGTCCGTAAACTTACAAACTACTTATGAACCAGCTACAACTAAGGACGGCACAAATATCCATGCCCGAGGGGGGATTCGAACCCCCGACCGTAGTGACCGTACAGACCGTGACTGAAGCGCCTCAGTCCACTCGGCCACCGCGGCCGGCCAGACCACAGTTTCAGAAGGATTCTGCAGTGCGATTTGAAGTTTCATCCTTTCAAAATAATGTTTGCTTAAGAATTACGCCCAACAGATTACGTCAGCCATACCAATGTGTGAGCTGTGATCACTGCAAATGCCGCTTTCTTCAATAATGACGAGGCACATTTTAATCTTAGTAGGTGCGTGAATAAGTAAAACTTTCGCTACCGGGCTGAATTATTCACGAAAGACCGCAACCTTCTCCTAAAGTGACAGTGTGTTTTACCATATCACAATATAGTGTGGCAGGTCCTTAATTTTTTATCGAGGAATGAATGAGCGTGTCAGTGACACGTTTCAATGTGACAAAATTTTCTGCAACCCATATTGGACGAGATTGTTGAAGAACATGGACTGGGGGATTTGTGGTTCCAACAAGATGGGGCTACTGCTCACACAGCTCGAATTTCACGTGATGTTTTGAGAGAAATGATTAAGAGACGACTCGTCCCTTTGAGGGGTGATGTCGGGTAGGCCTGCATGGTTACCGGATTTGAGCATTTGCGACTACTTTACTTGGGGACATCTGAGGGAAAATGTTTTAAAAAGCCCCCTTCACACCCTACTGGAGTTAAAAGAGAAGATTATTGACGAAGTTAATGCCTTACCTCGCGATATGTGTACAGGAGCTGCTCGAATTTTCACGGATCATCTACAAGAATGTATTGATGTTAACGACCGCCATGTCGAGGACATTATTTTTAAATCTAAACTGTTGTAAAATGGTGTATTGTACTAATTTACAATATAAAAACATACATATTTACGTATTCATTACACCTTAAAACCACTTAGTGCGTTCTGCCGTACCAGTTATATTCAATGGCGAAGTTGATGATTCGTACTGGACGCGATTCGAACTCAGATATCCCGCCTCGGGTCATCGGTCGCCTTAAACTATTGGGCTATCCAAGTGCGATTCCCACCCTTTCTAAATTCTCAACGTATCGCACTCTTTGATGGTAATGCCCCGCTCCCGCTACTTTATCTTCGTCGCAGCCTTGCTGTATGCCCGCAGGAGATCGGACGAACAGAAATTGTCAACGGCGTAAAGAGCAAAGATGATTGGACTGTTTCTGCTGCCATGATCATACTTGGCGAGAAGGTAAACGCGGTTGGCGTCGCAGCCAATTGAGCAGTTACATAACGTTGAAGCCTGGCCGACATGGCAGTAATTTACCACTTGACAGAGTCTGAGAAGAGCATGCTTCAAAGCGTCTGGGATTTTAACTGCTTCACACTACTGCACATCCCAGAAGAATTCGTTAATTCATGTCGACACGAAGAAGATACAAGGTTGTTGTAATTAAACTGACGGTGGTTAGGGTATTGCAATGATACATCGCAGGACGCTGAAAATTTGTGTGTATGTTGAGTAATCGGTGGGCTCGCAGAGTATGATAAAAAGATTATAGTTCTACTTTCTGCCACTAGTCGAAAATAAGGCGCAGTAAACAGAATGTGCTGCAGGAGTAGTACGCCAGTACGTCAGTCACATCGTACAAAAAAGGGGGATAATCTTTTGATACGTTATTAGGACCATTTAGAGTAGTGTGAAACCAAATTTGCAGCTCCGAAAACCCTGTGCTTCCCGAGTTATAAGTGAATACTGTGAAATGTTCCGACATTTTTTAGATGTTGCCTTCTAACTCACAAACTATAACTTTTACGATGTCACTAGTTCTTACCATTTCCAAATCACATTGAATGTGTAACAATTTAAGCCTAACCACAGCGTTATTCGTCTAATAGTTTTCTTGACATGAAGCGTGAAAAAAGGGCTTATTTTTATCAAAAATGTTAATTTTAAGTTTTTCTCTGATTTCCAGCTCATCCTAACCGTTCATCCTGCGAGAAACGTCATCACAGTTGAAGTTGTAGTACATTTTATTAGCTTTAAAATAAGCACAAGATGAACTATATAGAGTGAGTTAGTAAACTAAAATTTTTGAAGATATGAGCCTAAACACTAATGAATAATTGTGGAAATTGAGCGAAACGTTCGATTGTATGAGATAAATTGGCACGTAGCTCAGAAAAAAAGGCATTGAAGGTGTCAAGAAATTAACTGGCAGCTCGTTTGGCAAAGTGACTTTCAAAAGAAAAGACAAGATGGTAACTTTGTCAAGAATCACGAACTCCATTAAGACGCACAAGAAACGTTTTGACGTTAATCCGCTCACCATTTTTCAAAGGATGTGTATCACAAAACAATCGGACAGTGAACTGAAGGAGCATTTTATGTTCTAATTGGCCCCATATCCACTGGCATTGTTCAACGAAGAGGGGAAGCATAAGGGAGCGAAATGCCGCTTTGCGCCAATTTCACAAAATCAGGACAATTGGAGGATACCGTCTCCACAAGGCTGTCTGGTACAGCAACGACTCGGTGAAGGCTGTAGTTACTACCTACATTACCTACACTTTAAATAATTTTGGAAGGAACGTTTCAGTGGTATTTGATAGATATCGTGAAGATGGAGCCCACAGGAGTAGCTGGAAACTTGGTTTCACACTGCTCTGACTGGTCCTATATATATGAACTACATCACGAATTTCGTTTTTAGTGTCTAATATGATTGGCCTATAGTGGAGGAACGATCAAACACATGAGAAAGACGGTAGGGGATTATTTATTAGGATATCTTCATAAGTAAAACATTTGCTGAGTATGGTCTCCCGACTCAGCAACATTCGTAATACGGCATGGTCGGCAGTTGTCCGCAACGTCCCTTCCCCCCCCCCCCCCCCAAAAAAAAAAACAGAAGTCACAGGGATTTTGGAGAAGGTTCTGGAAGGACATATTGAACATGACAAGAGATGATGCGGTCGTCACCGAATTTTTCTCGAAACACATCTCTCACCTGGCGAGTGACATGTGATGTCGCCCCATCTTGCATTAAAAAAAAAAAAAAAAAAAAAAAAAAAGAAAGAAACGGAATAAAATGTTGCACGATGTGGTCTTTACAACGTGCAGCTGTTACTGTACTCGTAATATTACCATGAGGTGTCATTTCCTCGAAGAAAACAGACCGAGAATGGAGGAGCTTATTAAACGACATAAACGACATCATGCAGTAACATAGGCTGAGTGCAGTGGATGTTCCTGACACAGTGTCTTGATCATATCGTTTAGCACATTTATTGACATGGAACGTCATCGCACGTGATGCTGTCGGCGATATCCCGCAATACAGTGCTACTGGTCCTGCCGTCTTGATAAAAGAAATTTGAGCAATTGCCGAAAGCCAGTGCAGTTCGAACGGGAAAGTTCAACTTTCTTAACCCATTACACCAACAGTCGCTTCGCAAACGACGTCAACAAGCGTCTTTAAACAACCAACAACTTACTGATGTCAAATCAGAAAACATGCTGCGGCAGAATAGCCGTGTGCACTAAGGCACCCTGCTCCGGTACGCGCGGCCGTTCGTCATCGGGGGTTCGAGTCCTACCTCGGGCATGGGTGTTTGTGTTGTCCTTAGCGTAAGCCAATGCCTGATAACCAACGTAGTTAAGTCCCATATATTTATAAACATTTGGACCAGAAAACATTTCGCATTATGATGCTTACAACGCCACATTTTAGCGGGATGGCAGAAATTGGAACTATTTTTTTTTTCATACTCACTAACTGTTCTGTCTGTTCTTGACAGAATATTTTATACATTATGAATTGTATTGTTTACCGGTTTGTAAAACGAATAAATCTGCAGAATATGTCACAGTTATGTGTTTCATTCACAATATAATTTTTTCATCATTCTCCGCGAGTGCACAGATTACTGAACACATACACGAAATTTCAGCGTCCTGCGATGTATTCAGCCAGCGCTGCAGCACCTGGTAGGAATACAGCCCGGTATCAGAGTCAAAATGGTAACTGCTCACTGAGTTGATACGAAGGGATTTTAATTAACTTCCAGTGAGTATTGAAGTAATTGACTGCTTAAAATTGAAAATTTGTACTCATCCGGGACTCGAGCCTGGTCTCCTGCTTCCTAGACAGTTACTCTGACCGCTGGGACGCAGTTAGTTCTAAAATTGTATTAACTATCCTAGCACTAGTCCCACCAGAAGCAAATTAATTTTCAAACTATCCACAGGGTACTAACGTGGTACTCCGTCCCATTTTCACTCATCAGTTGTGCCATTTAGGAGACTTTCACAATTTGTGGCAGTCTTCGTATTAATACACAAATGTTCAAATGTTTGTCAAGCTTAAGGGACTTAACTGCGTGGTCATCAGTCCCTAAACTTACAAACTACTTACTAAAGACGACACAAGCGGCCATGCCCGAGGGAGACTCGAGCCCCCGACGGGGAACGACCTCGCGCATCGTAGCGTAGCGGCTCAATGCGTTCGGCCGCTCCACCACGGCTGTTAATACACACACACACACACACACACACACACACACACACACACACAGGGTGTCCCAGCTATCTTGTCCACCCAAAATATCTCTGGAACAATAACAGCTATTGGAAAACGACTTTCACCGGTATCAATGTACGGCTGGGGCCCAGAATGTACATATTTGGAAACATTCTAAAACGAAAGCAAATGTGTTTTTTCAACACAAACTCATGGTTTTTTTAAATGGACACCCTATATTTTTCTTCAGCAATCCATAGCATGACAAATAACATAAACAATGGCGTTGATTGCATCGCAATATTCCAATTACATCCCGAGATATTGCGACGAGAAGTTGACGCTTGAAAAACCCGAAATACGCTGCTAGCGCACTTCCAGATGTTCAGGCGTGAACCCCATGCTGCCCGTAATCGCGATGTGATTGACATGCGTAATCGCACTTCCATACTTACGAAGAGGTCCGAAACGAATAATACGGTCTGCTGCCATCCTGCATTACAGTCTAACATTCCAGCAGGTATTTATCCCATAGGCTAGGGGTGATGCAGTTCTGTAACATACCTGTGTACCGCAACGTTAGTCACAAAGTTAACTTCGCTTATCGTTAATCCGTTACTAAAAAGGTAATGCCGTTCAGTACCAACAAACTGTGGGTGATGTGGGAGGTATCTTGAGGAACAAATTGAGCATAGCAACCCATGTCCGGAAACGTCATCCAATGACGCTACAGAGCGTCGAAGTTGCTGGAGGCGATGTCTAGCGGCAGGAGCTGGTGCCTGTGACTTCGACGCTCCGTAGCGTCGTTTACTGGCGTTTTCGGGCATGGGTTTCCATGTTCGCTTTGTTGTTCCTCAAGACACCTTCCACATCCCCTAGAAGTTTGTTGTAGTAGTAGTGTAATTCTGAAACACACTGACGTATAGGACACACACCCATCTCAATCTTCGACGTCCATTTACTGCCGGAAATATTCGCAGGACGAAATTTAGTGACCGACATTTTTTTATTGCTGGCATGTGAGGAATCGCGCTGCGAAACCAGAGTGCGCGAATTTAGATTCACCCCGTATATATATACTACATTACTGCCGCTGGGCGTTAAATTAAATCTATGGGGAGAAATGAAATTTTATGCCAGGTCGGGATTCGAACCTGGCATCCTGCTTGCTAATCATCTCCGTCATTGAGGCACAATGATCTCCACCACTGTATAGGTTATCCTAGCATGTCTCCAACCATTTGCAGATTTTAATTTATCCACACCCTACTAACATAGAGTCCCTGTCCCCCTCGCGTTTCGCAGATTCCCGTAAGATTCGGCCCCGCTGTGCAACTGTATTGGAGAAATGATCATTAGCCGATTTCTTGTTATGTGATATCGAGTTGCCCCGTTGTGAGGAATACACATTAACCTGTATACCCCCCAGTAACTGGCTGGGTAAATTAGTTCAAAAGTCATAAAAAGGCACCGCCATACCGTCTCGAAGATGCTCTTACCTCGTAATGCATTGTGGTATTCAAACCAATCTTCGGCTTGTTGACAGATTTATATATTAACTTTCCGACGCGCGCGTGTATGTGTTATATACGAGGCGACGAGGTTCGTATTCTTTTCTCGGATAGTGAGAGAGTCATTCATACGTCTTTGTATTAGCTTTCTCTTTTAAGATACAAGTTTTATGTTTGTGTATTTTTTAAGGTTTATTGTCAAGAGGTATCTGCAAAATACGCGTGAACCTCCTCGGCTGACTAGAAGTCGCGTCTATCGGAAAGTTAATGTGCATATGTGTGGCGTTTACTATTTTGGACATTTCAGAAAGAAAAGAGAACTCTTACACATACTAATGAATATGTGCTGACATTTGCTGGTATAGTGCGATCGTTGTTTTGTCCAAATATTCAAATGTTTGTTAAGCTTAAGTGACTTAACTGCTGGGTCATAAGTCCATAAACTTACAAACTACTTATGAACTACCTTATGCTAAAGACGTCACAAACATCCATGCCCGAGAGGGGATTCGAACCCCCGACGGGATGCAGCCTCGAGCATCGCAGCATATCGCCTCAATGCGCTTGGCCACTTCGCGCGGCTTGCTTTGTACATAAAAATGGATGTTTGAAAGGACGTTAATCAGAGAGCAACAGCTGTGCATGCTGCAAAGTATGGTTAACCCTGCGTCACACTATGGATCAGACTTGAAATGGAACCATTTACGGGGGTGGAAAACGACAAATATTTAAACATGTAATTGTCATACTGGGTGAGGGATGCTAATACTGTCGCTGCTAAACAATTGTAGCCTACGTCCATTGGTTTCTGCCAGATCCACGCACATTTACTGCCAGCTACAGATCCGTAAGAGAGACTTCTGAGATGTGCTGACGTCAATTATTGTCACTGAAAAGATACCGTTAATGGTGCATGTGTCTTTAAGTTAAACTGACACAGTTGTTTAAATATTTGTAAGTCTATGGGACTTAACTGCTTTGGTTATTAGTCCCTAGGCTTACAAACTACTTAAACTAAGTGAAATTAACCTAAGGACAACACACACACACACACACACACACACACACACACACACACACACACACACACACACACACAGCCTTAAGGAGGACTCGAACCTCCGACGGCCGGACTTCGCCCGCTATTCAGCGAGGCGTCTTAGACCGCTCGGCTACTCCTCAGCGGCGACGCAGTTGTCAACACAAAAGGCATACAACAGAGCTTGAAGAGCAGACATTAGCATTGCTATAATGCACGCCCCCAACGATTCGCAGAATATGCTTAGGAGATGGATGTAGCCCATCCCATTCATCTGTAGAATGAAGACGATTTGCACCATTAGCGAATTCAGAAAGTTCATGCCCTTACTCTAGAATATCATACGTGTCCTATTTACGCCCGCCGCTGGCTTTTGCAGAATATTTTCAACATAAATTCTTACACATCCTTCAATTCAAAATGTTCAAATATTTGTCAAGCTTAAGGGACTTGACTGCGGGGTCATCAGTCTACAAACTTACAAACTACTTATGAGCTACCTTATACTAAAGTCGGCACAAACATTCATGCCCGAAGGGGGGGATACGAACCCTACACGGGGAACGGCCTCGCGCATCGTAACATAGCGCCTCAATGCGCTCGGCCGTTCCTTCGCGGCTTACACATCCTTCACAACAAAAGGTATGTTAGGCAGCACACAATTGTGTGCAAAAAAGAAATATTTTTTGCAGCTTTTGTTTGTAATCAGCTAAAGCTTTGCCGTCAAAGTTTGCACAGTTTTGGATGCATACGTGCTGCTCCGGCGACGGAACATAACTGAAACTTAATCCTCTCAAAGGAAGCAGTACTAAACGTATTGAAACATCTCCTACCGATTGTGCGACAGCGCATTAGGTACAGATATAACAATACATCTGTGCATTTCCCTCCTGTGATGGTAAATCATTTGGATGAGGCCTTTTGTGATACCATGATAAGTGGTGTGGCCTGCGCACGTTTCCCCCATCCGACTGTTTTGTCTGAGGAGGTTGTAATTTATTTAGAAAACATCGCTCGATACGAAAGAAGTTCAGATAGTTTCCGATCCATCTCTATTTTAGTAGGGCTATTTGATAACGTCTGACAATCGCTCGGTGTCGTTACATGTCGTGAATTCAAACATCAGTGCTTCATTTCGAGTACTTTCTGAAACTGCTTTAATAATCTTTTATACTTTGATGTAACGAAGAAATTTACATTACCCTACTGAGGTTATACCATGGCTACACCCACGGTGATTTGAATGCCTACTTTATTGGCTGATCGGTGGAGTGCGACGCTGTTCAATGCAGAAAGCATAACGAAGAGCGGTGAGATACGCACACATTATTTATTATGTAAAGTTGCATCACCTTGTGCATTTCAGAAATTCCTTGTACACTTTGTCTAGCGCGTCACGTAACGCTACGTCTCCAGGCGCCACTCAGTCTCCCTCTGTGGAGTGGCCACAATGTTTTTGCCCTTCACTGTTGAAAATAGCACAACATTTACGCAACATGGCGGGATCGCGTGTGTCACGAAGACTCGCGAGCATATGCTACGTTACTGCATAGTCGTAGATGAAGTTAGCTCTATTTTTCAAAGAGAAGATACTTTTAAACTGAACTGTGAAGAGGGAAAATGAAATTTCGAAGGCTGTGGCTTCGCGTAAAGGAAACTTGATCTCCAGCAAACACGACAGGGGAAAGCTTGCGATCTGTCGATCTAAATGAGCCAAGAAAATCTATCATGGCAATGTTAACAGCCCTTCTTTGTAATGCAGTAGACCCTAGGTACTGAGCTAACGTCGCTATAGACACTTCAAAGTATTGTTACTGTGCCTGAATAACTGCTTATAGCGCCTTTTCTGCTCTAGAAATTCATTGAAATATTAATACCAAGAGTCACCATTTGTTACTCAAGAAAATTACTTATCATATTCCAAGTACGTCTTAAATGATTACGATAAGACGCCACAATTAACTTTCCCACAAATAATTACTTCTGTTTCGAAAACATAAATATTCAGAGATATCATTTTCACCTTTCTCTTGCACCAACCTATATAGAATCATATCTATTTATCCAGACACAACAAAAATAACTTCTCCAATAACTTTAAGCTTATAAGTTACATGCAAATTACGTCTACAAGTAACTTATAAAAAATTTGATGATTTCACACGCTTTTCTTTGTAATTGTTTCGAAAGCTATAGATAGCCTTAATGTAGGTTTTCTATCGGAGTTACATTTTTTTTCACTCATGGGCGCCTGCATAAATTTATTCAAGGAGAGCAGCTAAGATTATAAAATTACCTTACTTATACAAGTGACTGGGTTGTTTTCGTATCACAGGTGAATGGTTGTTCAGAATGTTGTTGCGAACCATCTACCTGAAACTTGCCTATCAACAAATACAGGACTAATAATAACGAAAGATAAACTTAGGTGAGATCAGCGCCTCGACATAAAATTCTGCTTTCTACCGGTCACGGAGAATAGGCAGCGGCCGTTGTTTAAATTAAAGGTAATGAACAAGGCGCTCTTTTACTCTCAATGACCCCGCTGATGAGAATATTGTCACTGTATATATTGTTACTGATCAAATTTTTTGTCTTTGGATACTTCAATATTACCAATTTATTTTTATAATGAACGCCCCTGACATTTATTATTTTTATTAATATCGCATCGGACTAATTTGAAATTAAACTCATTCAGAAAATAAAAATGATAAAATTTCAACATTTTGACTGTTCACAATAATGGAAATCTTTATGAAAAATAATTTCCTGCTTTCTCGGTAATCAAATTCTAATGTGCTTTCTGCATGCTATACAACTCTGAAACAAGTGCAATTTCACAGATTTTACAGGTGATGTAAAATGATGAACTACAATCATAAAGCTGAAGGCTATTTTAACACTTCATTCAGTACCAAGAAGTTAAAAGACTGTTATACAAAATTCTACATAAATAACAATCCTTGTCAAATATTTTTACACTTTCAATTCAAAATTACTTATACAACATACCTCACAACAATATGTACTTGGTAAGTGATTGTTTCACTACCCAAAATCGCTACAAAATTACAAAAAATCTTTACCTTTATTGCTGAAATACATAATATCAATCTGTGTCTGCCGCCACTGCGGGTCAGCCGACCTGTCTGCACGACGCCAGAAAGTGGATTGTTCGTTTCCGGCCAAACAATGATTTCTACGAGACGAGCCAATGGTATTATTACACCTCCGAATACCAACTTAATAATTTTTGCACCAAAGACAAACAGACGTTATTCATTCTATGTGTGTGTGCGTGCGTGTGTGTGTGTATGTGTGTGTGTGTGTGTGTGTGAGAGATGGAGCGGGTGGGAGAGAGATATGTAGGTAGAAAGATAGATACACTACTGGCCATTAAAATTGCTACACCAAGAAGAAATGCAGATGATAAACGGGTATTCATTGGAGAAAAATATTATACTAGAACTGACATGTGATTACATTTTCACGCAGTTTGAGTGCATAGATCATGAGAAATCAGTACCCAAAACAACCACCTATGGCCGTAATAACGGCCTTGATACGCCTGGGCATTGAGTCGAACAGCTCGAATGGCGTGTACAGCCACAACTGCCCATGCAGCTTCAACACGGTACCACAATTCATCAAGAGTAGTGACTGGCGTACTGTGACGAGCCAGTTGTTCGGCCACTATTGATTAGACGATTTCAGTTGGTGATAGATCTAGAGAATGTGCTGATCAGGGCAGCCTTCGAACATTTTCCGTATCCAGATAGTCCCGTACAGGACCTGCAACATGCGGTAGTGCATTATACCTGCTGAAATGTAGGTTTTCGCAGGGACCGAATGAAGTGTAGAGTCACGGGTCGTAACACATCTGAAATCAAACGGCTTCTGTTAAAAGTGCCGTCGATGCGAACAAGAGGTGACCGAGACGTGTAATCAATGGCACCCCAACACCTGTCGGTTAAATTTCACGTCTGTAGGGCGTCATCTTCGTGGTGTAACAATTTTAATGGCCAGGAGTGTGGATAGATAGAGATAATTTTTAAAATATAGTGCGAAATATTTAAGCAAGGACGTATAGTGACACGTGGTGACAATGACTAAGTGACAAGTGAGAAGGCAGGCCGCGGTGGCCGAGGGGTCTGCTGCGCTCCAGTCACGGTCTGCACGGCCAATACGGTCGGGGGTTCGAATCCCCCCCTTGGGCATGGATATTTGTGCCGTCCTTAGGATTAGCTAATTTATAAGTAGTTTGTAAGTTTAGGGACTGGTGACCCCGTAGTTAAGTCCCATAAGCTATACAAACATTTGAACATTTGAGCAACTGAGAAGTAATTGCATGCGGCAAAGGGCTGTGCCGCAGTAGTTTATGGAATTTAAATTTTCAGTAACAGCAAATAGCCTTACCTGAGCCAGAAATCTCGGCATTCGTTTCGAGCTTCTATCGCCAGAAAAAATTAGAATCCCTATTAAAGGGGGGTACACATACATATTCTTAATCAGAAGTAATGCACTGGTGTAGTAAATGCTTTTACGTCCTTCTCAACTCGTCCCCGATGGATAACCCACTATGCGCAAATGACTATTCCGTTTAACGCCTCATTGCTAGCATCAGCAAGGCGGTTTCGCGACATTAAAAAAAAAAAAAAAAATGTTAAAAAAGAAAAAAAAAGTGGCATCACCAGGACAAAGTGTACATACACGTCGTTTTACTTCAACTGCTGCGAGAAGTAGTGCACTATGGCGGAGACCTTAAATGAAAGACTTTCTGCATCTAAGTCATCTAACTGACCTACGACATGTTTGGACGTAGCTCAAAGAATATCAGAAGAACGGCAAACTACATCCTATTAAAGTCGCTTATAGTACTCATCTGTCGATCTCCCTCTGCGATTTTTACCACACACACTTCCCTCCAGTGCTAAACTGAAGTTTCCTTCAAGTTTCAGAATGTATCCCACCAACCGATCAATTTTCTTAACCCAGATATGCCAAAAGTTTCTTTTCTCCTACAGTCTGTTCAGCACCGACTAAATAGTTAAGATATCTACCCACCTAATCTTCAGCATTCGTCTGTAGCATCAAATGTCAAAAGTTCAAATGTTTGTAAATCTACCGGAGCAAACTGTGTGGTCATCAGTCCGTAGCTTACAAACTACTTAAAGTAAACTAACCTAAGGACAACACACACACACACACACACACACACACACGCCCCAGGAAGGATTCGAAACTCCGACGGCGAGCAACCGCGCGCTCCGCCGCGAGGCGCCTTAGACCGCTCGGCTACTCCACGGCAGCGCATCAAATGTCAAATGCTTCTATCAATTTTCCTGTCTGAACTCATTATCGCCCATGTTTCACTTCCGTACAATGCTACACTTCAGACGAATGATTTTAGAAAGGACTTCCGAACATTAAAATTAATATTGGACGTCAACAAATTTCTCTTCTAGAGAAAAGCTTTCCTTTCCATTTTGCGTTTTATCAAATGTTCAAATGTTTGTTAAGCTTATGGGACTTAACTGCGGGGTCATCAGTCCTTAAGATTACAAACTACTTACGAACTAACTTAAACTAAAGACTGTACAATCATCCATGTTGGAAGGGGGATTCGAACCCCCTACGGGGAACGGCCTCACGAAGCGGAGCATAGCGCCTCAATGCGCTCGGCCACTCAACCTCGGCAAAAAAATCTCCATTCCGTTCAATTACTCTTTCTGATTCTCTGCTGTCTCTGAAAGAATTACAATGTCATTGGCAAACACAGAAGTTTTAATTTCTTCTCCCTGAATTTTAATTCCTTCTCCAAATTTCTCCATGCTTTCCTTCCCAGCATGATCAGTGTCCATATTGAATAAGATTGGGGAAAGAACACAACGCTGTGTTACTCCATTCCCAACCGCTGCCTCCTTTTCATGCCCTTCGACTCTTGTAACTGCTGTCTGGTTTTTGTTTTCGTTCCCTGTATTTTCCCTTTGCTACCCTCAGAATTTTAAAGTGTCTGTTCCAGTGAACACTGACAAAACCTTTCACCAAACCTACAAAAGTTACGAATGTAGGTTTGTTTTTCCTTAACCTATCTCCTAAGATTAATCGACACTGAGTATTGCGTCGCGTGGTCCTAAATTTCTCCTAATTTCACAAGTAGATTCAAAGCGAATGAAATACGGAGTAGACTTGAATGGACTCATTTCAAATATTCCTGACATCTTATATAGTAGATATACGAGGGTAAGTCAATTATTATCCGCAAAGTACTTATAAAATTTTATTGTAATCAAATAGGACACTTACAAGAACATCATTCTTCGACGTAGTCGCCTTGCGTTTCAACGCTCTTGGTTCATCGTTGTACAAGCTTCCTGATGCCCTCATAAAAGGTTCTCGGTTGAGCTGCGAATCAGGAATACATATTTTTGTTTTACTGCTTCGTACGAGGCAAATCGACGGCCCGTTGATGCCTGTTTGAGTGGACCACACAACTGATAGTCAAACGGGCAAGATCGCGACTACATGAAGGATGATACAGTACTTCAAATTTAAGTCTTTGAAGCGTTTCAGCAGGGTGGGCAGCAGTATGCCGACGGGCATTGTCGTGCAACACAACATCTTTTGACAGCAATCATCGGCGTTTGAATTGCATTGCAGGCTTTAGCCTGGCAGTAAGCATCTCACTGTATCATACACTAAGTATTGTTGGGCTCCGTTCCAGTACTGAACCTTGTGCGTCCCAAAACAATCGCAAGCAATCCTGCAGACGGTTGACTCTTGAACTTTTTCTTGCACGGAGAATTTGGATGTTTCCATTCCATTCTCTGCCGTTTACTCTTCGGCTCGTAATGATGTATCCATGTTTCGTCACCAGTAATTATCCTGTCTAAGAAGTTGTCCCCTTCGTTACTGTTGTGACCTCGTCGCCTATTTGTTATTTCCTCGTCCCTGTCTAGTTGTAAGGAAATGTACTGGTTCAGGAATCGATGTCAACTGTAACAACTATTCAGATTAATAATACAAGTTTTATTGACTGAAAATTATAATACTCAACTTTAGACCATATGTCAGTTTCTTGTCTGTTCTCGCGGTGTCTTCCGTATAATGCTAGCTGCGCTGAGATCTACTGACCGCCAAGTTCGTAGCCGCGTTCTGACTTAGTACTATCCTATTTATGACTTATTAGCTGACTAGTAACTGCCTGAGTTCTGAATAGTAACTGATGGGCTGTCCAGACGTAGATATAGCCGCTTGCAGAGGGCGCGCAACTTCGGTTACTCCTTCCAGGATGCGCGGCGCCTGCTTGCGATTGGCTGTCGGCCGATCACTGCCTTCTCCATGATCATTCTCTTACGTCTGGCGTGTGGCGCTGACTGTACGCCACAACAGTTACCATAGGGATCCAAATATTTTCTGCAGATGTTTATGCAACTGTGTCGGTTGTTTTGAGATCCATCTTGCACAAACTTTATGAAACCTGAGTCTGTTGTGGATGATTTCGTAGTCAGAATCGCGATTGATTTGCAGACGATGTGCTGTTTCGTCAATAGTTTATCGTCTGTCTAAGAGAATCATTTCACGCGAACGCTCAATGGTTTCTTCATTTGCGGCGGTAAACGGCCGTTCAGCATCTTCCTCGTGCGTAACACTTAGGCGAGTATTTCGGAATATTGCAATCGATTTGTAGACACTCCGTTGTGGTAAAACACTATACCGAAAGTCTTCGATGAATTTTGGCCCCTGATACGCCTTCCTACCACAAAAAACCGATCACTGAACGTTGCTCTTCTTTGGTGCAGCCATGGTTAACAGCACTGCAGCGATAAAGAAACTAACCGAGCAGCTCGAAAATTGCAAAGATGTAACAACAATTAAACATAGCATGCGTTATCGACATAAAACGACAGTACTGCCAAAATTTAAAAAAAATGTAACCAAATTGCGAATAATAATTGACTTACCCTCGTATGAGCAAGCATTTTCTATAAAGTTTACGCCTACAACGCTTTGATTATAACATGTGCTTGTAACGTACCGGGTCGTAGATCGTTGGCTCTTGAAGTTTTCGTAGATTTGCGCTCTCGGCAGCGGCTCGCTGAAATTTCATACGGCATTACTAATCTGCTACAAGTAACGTAGGCAATACGTAGGATTACAGTTCATTGACATTTTAATTGATTATTAGTGCCGAATTCGCCACATTTATGACCAGCGTACTGTCTCATTAAGAACCCACTACGTACATTTCGCACATCAGTAATACAAATTAACACAGTTCGTGTGTCGTTTACGAAAGTCTAATCTGTACAATGTGACACAAATATGAAGGATTAATTACTGTACATACACGTTCTACACACGTAACGTTAAAGTACTTTTACATAATTTTTTAAAATAAAAGTTGAAATTGACGTTGTTTGTATCTTAGATACATCACGAAGACTCCCTACTGGCTTCCGATCAAGGATGAAACAATACTCAATTACACGCCGCGAAAGAATCCTATTTATATCTTCCAAACAATGATGATGAAAATTACCTATTGTTAATTATGCAGATTAAATTAATTATAGCCGGCCGCGGTGGCTGAGGGGACTAAAGCGCTTCATTCACGGTCTGCACGGCCACTACGGTCGAGGGTTCGAATCCCCCCCTCGGGCATGGATATTTGTGCCGTCCTAGTTCGTAAGTAGTCCATAAGTAGTTTGTAAGTTTAGGGACTGATAACCCCGTAGTTAAGTCCCATAGACTATACAAACATTTGAACATTTGATTAATTATAATTAAAAGTTAACAATTACTTACAACTGGCTATATTGAAAGATAGCGTAAATAATACTGAGTAAATTGATTTACAGACCTCAGTTAAATTAATAGTGTTTCATTTACGTGTTTAATGAAATACATTTGTCAACAATATTTTCGTAATTGCCGGTAATTATAAAGAAACTAATGAGGACAAAGCTCTCCTAACATTAATTGTGAAACAAAATAATACCTACTCCAATATTATGAGACACAGTTTACTTAGTTTTATCAGAAATACTAATTAGCATACTACCTGAACTCTGGCATGAACTAAATAATATTTGCTTTATAGGTAAGGTCCGACTTGAGCAAACACAAATGTTTTTAGTTTCTCCCTTACATGTTTCGCTGGCGTTGCAACATCATCAGTGGGATGTTTAATTCATGCTGTCCGTCAAATTAACAATGAAATGATTGTTACTTTTTGTACATTAAGCATAAAAAAAACAGAGACAATTGTGAAACTAATATAGATCGTTTCTTATTTTTATAGGTATACTAGGCCTAACATAACACCACATGTAGTTGTGTTTGTAATTCTTCAACTCACAAAACGTCACTGAGAATTTTTGACAGTTTGTCATCTGCAAATCCAAAACGTGTGTAGTTAATGGGGTGAATGGTTAGCTTGTAAATATCGGGATTATTACGAAAATATAGGACGTCATTTTTGTTGTTTTGGTTTAATTTTACTGTTGCGACTGTTTCAAGCCACAAGATGAATATTATTTGCTAATTAAACAAACATCTGCAACACTGAATAATAGAAAGTAACTTCAACTAGTCCCGTTAAAAATAAATAATAATAATAATAATAATAAAATTACAAAATAACAAAAGTTTTGGAAAAGAAAATGATAATAGACTAATTACATTCGTATCTATTATTATGCAACACTGGTATCGGGAGGTTCAGTAATGTAAGCAGGTGGGAATAAATCGCAACATGCTTTGTTACAGGCTACATTGGATAATATTTTAAAACAGGTTTGCCCGTACGTTGCTGTTTTCACTGTGCTACAGCCTACGGTCCCAGTATATTTCTCTCCTCCACAACCCACTTCCGTTTCCGTGTAAAATCCAAGCCTGGTCAGCCTGAAATCGTGTCTACGGTGCGCCCACGGTAGGCGGTGAGTTTAATCAAGAGACAGGGCGCGATATATGGCGCCGTATCTGTCCGCCAGGCCGGTGTCCGCGCGCGATTGTTTACTGGCCTGGTGCGTGAGTAGAGGAGCAGCGAGGGCGTGGTGCAGCAGAGGGTGCGGAGGGGAGTGGGCGGGCCAGACCGGACCGTCAGTGGACACCGCAGCCGCCTAAAGCTGAGCTGATGGCGCACACCAGTGGACGCCTCAACAGTATTAGCGTCCAAGCGCGCTCAAAATGGGACAGCTTGGTGAATCGTCGTGTCACGCTCGCCTGATTCATAGACGTAAACAACAAAATATGTCGAGCGGGTTACGAACTTTAACCCTCGCAATACCAAGGGGGAGGGGGGGTACTTTATGCCCACCTTTTTATAACATTGAAATCTACTTAGGTACTTTATTTTTTTAAATTTTGTACAAGATATTTATTGTCTTTAATGAAGTCTTCTTCCAGATTATATGATTGTTCTACGTTTTTTGTTCAAGCTTAATCAGAAAATTTAATTTTAAGGGAGGTGGTCAGAAAGTCTCCCCCCCCCCCTACACAACAGTCGTCTTACTCCACATATAACAGCATAACGTGACCATAGAACACATGTAAGTTATATTTGTCTGGGTCGACGGCAACAATGGTCTCAATAATGAATCTTTTCCCTCTTGATCTTTATTGTTACCTGTTCAGTGACACTTATTCCAGTGTTAGATACAACTATGAGTGAAAATGTATCGACAGTCCCTTACAGAAAGAGAAATATCACAAATTTTGGAAGAATCTCCTGATTCTGAAATTGATGAAACTGTCAGTGTAGTGACTGAATCTGAAGAGGAATGTGTTGTGCGCGAGCATGTGTACAGTGATAGATTATCTACAGACGCTGAAGAAGAATTTTGGGCACCTGAAACTTATGACGACGCAGCTTGCGAGGTTAGTGACAAGTATATTACAAGCACTGGGAAAATTTATAGCTTCAAACCTCCTCACATTAGAAGACAAGTAGCACAAAACAACCGGCCGCGGTGGCCGAGGGGACTGAGGCGCTTCAGTCACGGTCTGCACGGGCACTACGCTCGGGGGTTCGAATCCCCCCTTGAGCATGGATATTTGTGCCGTCCTTAGGATAAGCCAGTTGATAAGTAGTTCGTAAGTTTAGGGACTAAAGACCCGTATTTACGTCCCATAAGCTATACAAACATTTGAACATTTGAAGCACAAAACAAAGTGACAGAAAGAGAAGGCATAAGAGATGAAGGTAAAGTAGGAACAGTAAGAGAATCATTTGAAAAGTTTGTCTCCAGAAATTGTCAACATCATAATACATCATATCAATGAAGAGGCATTGAGGCAGAAAATACCCAAGACAGACAAACTTGAGTTCATGGCATATATAGGGCTACTTACTTTGTGAGAAAAGGAATTTTTGGCATACCCTGACTAATAGAAGGGATCGCTTGGTAGGACACATTCTTAGACATCGAGGAATCGTAAATTTAGCATTGGAGGGAAGTGTGTGGGGTAAAAATCGCAGAGGGAGACCAAGAGATGCGTATAGTAAGCAGATTCAAGTGAATGTGGGTTGTCGTTCTTATGTGGAGATGAAAAGGCTTTCTCAGGATAGAGTAGGGTGTAGAGCGGCATCAAACCAGTCTCCGGACTGAAGACCATAACCACAACTTACTATTATGGGGAAGAAAAGCGGCAGTAAGCCATCTGTTACAGATTTATGGTCCTACACTTCAGGAAGGTTTGTTTATACTGCTACAATGAGCCGAACCAGTTTCCACTAGCTTACTAAAATACTAAGATTTGATGACAGAGACTAGCGAAGTGATCGCAGGAATTGTGACAAGTTTGCTGCAATACGAGAAGTTTTTCATAAAATGAATGAATTACTGCCAAAATATTATTCTGCTGGGATGCACACAATTATTGATGAAATGTCGTCATTGTTCCGTGGCAGGTGTCCCTTCAAGGTCTTCACGAAGGAAAAAACTGGTAAATATGGTATACGCATGCTCACAGATGCTAAAACCAGATACGTTATCAGCATGGAGACTTATGCTGGGTTGTCAAACGCCTGGTGGTTCCTATACATAATTCAGGACGAAATATCACCACAGACAGATATTACACTTAAATTGATTTGGCCGAATATCTATGGAGGAATCACAAGCTAACTCTCGTGGTAACATTACAAGCTAATAGGAAACATATACCTCAAGAACTGAAAGACATTTCAAGACGAGAATTATATTCTAGTAAATTTGCTTTCAGTGGTACTAGTACTGGAAATGTTCCGATCACAATTGTTTCTTACAGCCCCCGTGGAAAAAAAAAAAAAAAAAAAAAAAAAAAAAAAAAAAAAAAAAAAAAAAAAAAAAAAGAAAGCTGTTTCTATCATATCAACATTATGACGCTGCAATTAGTTCACCTACTGACTCTAACAAGAAAACAGTTATAAATTTATATTATAATGAGACTAAAGGTGGCGTTGACACGATAGATCAAATGGTGAGGAAATTTTAAACTAAGAGGGCTACAGGAAGGTGGCCGCTCTCTGTTTTCTCTACTCTTGTGGCGACAGCAGCGGTAAATAGTTACAGACTATTTTTGTTGAACTACCCAGACTGGAAAACCTAATAAGCGACGACTTTTTCTTCAAGAACTGGGACTACAGCTCACGAAACCATACATTGAGAAAATGACTACAAATACTGCAGGACTGCCGAATCCTGAAGTTTGTGTGTCAGTGAAAGCCGTTCAAAAGCAGAAAAGTACAACAATGTGAACAAAATGACAATAATATGCAACAATTGTAAGAGATACATATCCGGTAAACACAGCAAAAAAACTGTCGTATGTTGCAAGTGTGAATCAGATTCCGAAGATAGTCGTGAATATTTATTCTCACGAAACTATGTTATGTACCTAAGGCATCTGTGTATTACTTCCAGTTTTTGTAATATTTTTGGATTATAGTAAAGTGTACTTCAATAGTACTATAACGACTTTTTACTAATTTTTCTCGAGGTAAATAGACTTAGTAAACTGAAGTGACAAAGTAGGTGAAAGATACAAAATGCATTATTGAAAACAGTTTTAAAATAAATATTCAGGTTCTAGATCCTGATTGTGCATTGATAGTTCTTTCAATAGTATGTTATTAATGCAATTCAAGAAAAATTAATGAATATTATTTATTCCCCCCCCCCCTTAGTAATATATGTTACTAAAATGGCTTGGTATTGCGAGGGTTAAAAATGCTGCCAAACATCGGGCATTTCTATTATGATTTTGTACATACACTACCAGTCAAACGTTTTCGATCACAACTATGGATTTGTGGTTACAACAGAGATGCAGTTTTAAATAAACTAAAGAAAGTACAAATCGTTGAAAGTATAACAGAGGTATGAAGTTGTACTGTGGTCTGACACAAGGACAGTGCTGCAAGTTGGTCTTGCTCAGGCAGCTGTCATATCTGATTGATATCTGAAGAACAACAATGCACCTAATACCTCGGTATGCAAAGGGTAAACAAGGAAAATAACACACGCAGTACAAGTCACTGCAGAGTCAACACAACCGAAGATGACCAAATATCAAAAATATCAAAAGGTGAGGCGGCATTAATTTTGTCCCTCTGTTTTTTGACGAGATACAGTGCCGGATACCAAGCAGAATTAAAAAAAACACCAGCTATCCCGACACGACTCACGATGCCGCCTCACAACTTTACTTCCGCCAGTACCTCGCCTCCTACGTTCCAAACTTCACAGAAGCTCTCCTGCGAAACATGCAAGACTAGCACTCCTGGTAGAAAGGATATGGTGGAGACATGGCTTAGCCACAGCCTAAGGGATGTTTCCAGAGTGAAACTTTCACTCTGCAGCGGAGTGTGCGCTGATATGAAACTTCTTGGCAGATTAAAATTGTGTGCCAGAACCGGGACTCGAAACTGGTATCTTTGCCTTTCGCGGGAAAGCGCTAGTCTTGCATGTTTCGCTGGAGAGCTTCTGTGCAGTTTCGAAAGTAGGAGGCGAGGTACTGGCGGAAGTAAAGTTGTGAGGCGGCATCGTGAGTCGTGTCGGGATAGCTGAGTCGGTAGAGCACTTGCTCGCGAAAGGCAAAAGTCCCAGGTTCGAGTCCCGGTTCCGGCACACAATTTTAATCTGCCAGAAAGTTTTATATTGACTTGATCAATTTGTGACGAAATCCCTCTTGAAAATATTGTCCATTTGGTCATTTATTATAATACTTTGTTGTCGATACATAGCTTGCCCTTTATTCACATGAAGTATTAAGTATCATCGACAAGGGATCTCAAATCGATTCCATATTTCTGGATTTCAGGAAGGCTTTTGACACTGTACCCCACAAGCGGCTTATTATGAAATTGCGTGCTTATGGAATATCTCCCCAATTGTGCGATTGGATTCACGATTTCCTATCAGAAAGAACACAGTTCGTTGTAATTGACGGTAAGTCATCGAGTAAAACAGAAGTGATATCTGGCTTTCCACAGGGAAGCGTTATAGGTCCATTACTCTTCCTCGTGTTTATAAACGATTTAGGAGACAATCTGAATAGCTCCCTTAGACTGTTCGCGGATGATGCTGTCGTTTATCGGTTAGTGAAGTCAATTGAGGATCAAAAGCAACTGCAAAGCGATTTAGACAAAATTTCTGGATGGTGCGAAAATTGGCAATTGACACTAAATAAAGAAAAGTGTGAAGTAATACACATGACCACTAAAAGAAATCCGCTGAACTTTAATTACGCGATAAATCAGTCAAACCTTAAGGTCGTAAATTCTACCAAATACCTAGGAGTTACAATTACGAACAACTTTGACTGGAGAGAACACACAGAAAATATTGTGGGGAAGGCGAACCAAAGGTTACGTTTCATCGGTAGAACGCTTCGAAGATGCACCAGCTCCACCAAAGAGACTGCCTACATCACACGTGTGCGTCCTCTCCTGGAGTACTGTTGCCCCTTATGGGACCCTCACCAGGTGGGACTGACGGAAGACATTGAGAAGGTTCAGAGAAGGGCAGCTCGTTTTGTTCTATCACGTTACGGGGGGGGGGGGGGGGAGAGCGTCACGGAAATGTTGCAAGAATTGGGGTGGAAATCGTTAAAAGAAAGACTTTATTCATTGCGGCGTGATCTGTTTGCGAAGTTTCAATCACCAACTTTTAGTTCTGAATGTGAAAATATTTTGCTAGCACCCACCTACTTAGGGAGACATGATCATCCCAATAAAATCAGAGAAATCAGATCGAAAATGGAACGATTTAGGTGTTCTTTCTTCCCGCGCGCTATTAGAGAATGGAACGGTAGAGAAAAGTTATGAAAATGGTTAATGACCCTCTGCCAGGCACTTAAATGTGATTTGCAGAGTATCTATGTAGATGTAGATGTAGATACATGTACATCGCATTTGTAGACTTCCGTTCCATTTTGTTAATTCCTACGTGATGTGAGGTTTCTCTCTGCCTTTGAGTGTGCTCTTGCGCGAAGCCCTCTGCGGCTGGGAGCCGGCGCGCTCGCCTCGGTAGTCTGAAGCATCCCGCGGGGCAGTCGTTAAGCGATCAGTGGGGAACCGCAGACCATCCCCACAATAAAAGGCAATCAATAGCCTCATTATTTAACGAGGCGGACGCGGTGCTCAGGGCGCAGAGGAAGTTAAGGGTTGGGCGGGGCAGGGCGGCGCGGGCAGAACAGCGGCGATAGCTCTCTGAGCTGCCGGGGGAGAGGGAGAGAGAGGGTGGTCCTTTTAATCACCCCTCCCTCCACTGCTGCCCTCTCCAGACGAGGCTGCAGGTGGGCTCTCCCACCATCGGCGGATCCTCTTCGCCTAGTGGGCGCCACGTTCTGTTCACTGCAAAGAGGCTTCTGGAGCGCAGCGGGCTGAAGGCCGCCCTCGCACAAACTAATTAATCCATCTTCCACAACGCACCTGATTCGATCGCCTGGCTGGTCAGTGAAGATTTTGAGCCGGCCGCGGTGGCCGAGGGGACTGAGGCGCTCCAGTCCCGGTCTACACGGCCACTACGATCGAGGGTTCGAATCCCCCCTCTGGCATGGATATTTGTGCCGTCCTTAGACTTAGCTAGTTCATAAGTAGTTTGTAAGCTTAGGGACTGAAGACCCCGTAGTTAAGTCCCATCAGTTCTACAAACATTTGAACATTTTTTTGAAGATTTTGATTCGTTTGTAGCCTCTTAAGTACTAGACTTGCGCATAATACGAGGCGCGTCAAGAAAGTAAGTTCCGTTTGGTAATAAAATGAAATTGTACCCAGGTACAGAAGAAATTTTTATTGCACAAAATTCTACAACTCTTAAACCACTTTTACATATAACTGCCGAAATTTTGTAGGCACTTGTCATAGGGTACCACAGGTTTTTGCATGCATCCTTCACAGACGGTTGCCGCCTGTGTATTCAACCATGTGGTAACAGTTCTTTATCATCGTTGAAGTGTTGACCACCGAGGACAGATTTTAGGTGTAAGGAGAGATGAAAGTCGCTAGGAGAGAGGTCCGAGCTGTTTGGAGGATGATCAAACAGGTCCTATCGAAATTTACGTAAGAAATGTTTGGTCACATTCGGTGCGTGACGTCAGGCATTATCGTGAAAAAATCCTTTGACAGTAATCATCTTCTTACACCTAAAATCTGCCGGCCCCGGTGTCCGAGGGGACTGAGACACTTCAGTCACGGTCTGCACGGCCACTATGGTCGGGGTTCGAATCCCCCCTCGGGCATGGATATTTGTGCCGTCCTAGTTCGTAAGTAGTTCATAAGTAGTTTGTAAGTTTAGGGACTGATGACCCCGTAGTTAAGTCCCATAGACTTTACACACATTTGAACATTTGAACCTAAAATCTGTCCTTGGTGGACAACACTTCAACGATGATGACGAGCTGAAAGAACATATTACCACATCGTTGAATACACTGGCGACAACATTCTATGAAAACGGCACATACAACCTTGTGCCATGCTATGACAATTGCCTACAAAATTTCGGAAGCTCTGTACAAAAGTAGTTTAACAGTTGTAGATTTTTGTACAATCAGTATTTCTTTCTGTATCTTTACCCGTTCGTTTTATATAACGAAACGGATCTTACTCTCTGGACGCACCTCGTAGTTCGCGATCGGGAGCTCTCACGTTAGTTCGCGGCTCTGTCGCGAACTAGTTCGTTCTTTTAGTTCCTCTGCTCCCAGTGACGGCTGAGCGGCGTGGTCGGCGCATGCAGGTGGAGGGAGAAGTTTCCCCACCTAGCTGCTTCATGCGCTTGCTGCTTGAGCCGCAAACCATGTCACGCAAACCAAAAGAAACAGTTTGTGGATAATTTCTGGTGTTTAAGTTTAGAATTATATCTTGGCATTATGGAATTTATTAGTCAGATATGGCGGAGTGCAGAATACTTCAAAGCAGAAATTTTGTAGGACTGAACTATGTAATCTAGCAGGCAGACGCTAACCTCGAAATGGCTCTCATCAGCAGAAGGAAAACACGTGAATTTTATCTTCTTTTATGAATTTATCAATTGTTTTAAAAATATCAGGTCCGAATACATGGGTCCATATTGGACTTGGACCCATGTATTCGGCATTATTGAATTTTTAACCAATTGACGGATGAAAGCAACTAGAATGTAGGGACTCAGTAACGAATCATGACGAGAGAAAAAAATTTAACACCTGAAGATGCGTCTCTATTGACTCGAAACCGGTAGTGGAACTGTATATAAAAGGATCTCAATAAAAACAGCTGACGCGGCTCCAGAATTTATTGGTTGTTTTATGAGAGGACATTTTTAAGTCAATTTTCAAAATAGTGTTTCTTTTACTATATAAAGTCTTACAATCAATTTTTAAAACAATTGATATTTTTAAAACAATTGATAAATTCAAAAAAGAAAATGTATTTACTCAGCTGTGGATGCCCCAATTATAAAATAACTTGTACGTGATTTTTGATTCTGTTTGCGACCTATCGCGCATCTTTTAGTTTGCGACCTATCGCGCATATTTTAGTTTGCGACCTATCGCGCATCTTTTAGTTCGCGACCGGTAGCTCTCCTTTAAGTTCGCAGCTCGGCCGCGAAGTAGGTCGCTCTTTTCAGTTCGTCCGCTCGTTTTGGCTTTTCTACCGCAACTAAAACTACAGCTGAGCTGCATCTCAGCTCGAAATTACGGCAACTGGCAGAAGGGAATCGCGCGATTCTGCGCGCTCTCGCGTTCTCTTGCTGTTACCCGTCAGTCTTCGGAGAAGGAGCGGACGAACTAAGAGGCGAGGGATCTGCGAACTAGTTCGCGTAGTTCGCCTGTGGGAGCGCTCTTCCGAACTACTTCGTTCGCGAACTACCCAAGACTAGTAAGTACCTGCACCCTACTGTAGGCAGTCACTGTACTGAGGAAAAAAAGTAAGATGTCGACGGGACGTTAAAACTTAATCTTCCTTTCTTCCTTTGAATAACAAAAGCAGTTGAAGAAACGTCAAAAGGAGACATTATCAGATGAAAACTAACCGCGCGCCTATTGGTGGACATTGTCAGCTTCAACTTTACTGGGAACTCTGAGTGTTATTTCTCAACGACTGTAGAAAATTAACAACAGATTCTCTCTCAAGAAGCGAAACGAATGGAGGTAGTGATTTTGGATGCCAGGGGCTGGACCACAGTTGATTTTCTCTCACCCCACTTTCCGTGTTCGATCTTTTATGCTTTACGATGTCTCTACTCATCTCGCTAAATGATGCAAACTTCCTTATGATGTATTTTACTCATGAATGTTTGTAGATTTCACTATGTAATTCTTACACAGAGATACTTTTTCGTGATTTTAGGGCGCACAACTGCTGAGGTCATTAGCGCCCGAATCAAAACTAAGATATACCCAAGGATAATAAGCCTATAAGAAAACAGCTAAAACACAGGGTAAAATACAACAAAAGGAAGAACTAAATATCCTTTGAGAAATTGCTCAAATTGATAAAATTCAAGATTCGAGTAGCAGCTCCTGCGTCAACAGCTAAAATTTCTTCCAGTGTATTCGGTAGATGCAGTGTTGCAGTGTAATACGAACAGAATTAAAATTTGGACAAGACAATAAAACATGGCGCACCGTCAGCGGGTGACCACAGGAACATAACGGTGCGGGGTCACCAGTTAGCAAGTGGCGGTGGCTGAACCGGCAATGTCCGATTCGGAACCGGGCCAAGATGACCTCCTCTCGTCGCGAGCGGAATTGTGGGGGGGGGGGGTCTTCCAAGCTACCTGGAGCGGTTTAATGGTTCGAAGCTTATTATTTATAAGCGATGACCACACATTATGCCACGACGATATAATGAGACAGGAAAGAGCCTATCGAATATCATTCGATAGGACACAGAACGTAGCTGTCCGAGGTAGGAGAGTTGCAGTCTTGGCCGCGGCATCAGCAGCCTCATTACCAGACACGCCTGCGTGACCAGGTACTCACAGGAGGGCCGTCGGAAGCGAATAATTAAAGGGAGCGGTTGATTTAGTGCACAACAGGATGGGCCGAATAGTAGTCTCTCAGGCTCTAGATGGAGCTGAGGGAGTCAGAGCAGATGACATAGGAAGGATGTATATATAGTACAGCCTGACAGAGGGCAAAAAGCTCAGCTGTGAAATTCGAGAATTGGTCATGAAGCTTGTACTGAAAACAGTCATTCCCGACGACAAACGCACATCCGACACATTCATTGGTCTTAGAGCCATATGTATGTATGAAGACGAAATTATTGAGCCGCGCACGAAGTTCAAGAAACCTCGAGCGGTAAACAGCATCCGAAGTACTCTCCGTCGGGAGTGAGGTGAGTTCGAGGTGAACGCGAACTTGAGCCTGAAGCCAACGTGGCCCTGGGCTCTCACCTATTTGAAATGTGAAAGGGAGGGTAAAATCGAACTGCTGAAGCAAGCGACGAAAGCGGACTTCAGGAGGGAGAAGGGCAGTTGCGGGCAGCCCGTATTGGCTATCGAGGGAGTCATTAACACGGCCGCGGTGGCCGAGCGCTCTGAGGCGCGCCAGTCACAGTCTGCACGGCCCCTACGGTCGGGGGTTCGAATCCCTCCTGAGGCATGGATGTTTGTGCCGTCTTTAGTATAAGCTAGTTCATAAGAAGTTTATAGCTCAGTGTCTGCTTTTCAACTCAACGTTCTGTGATTAATCTCACAGAGAAAACCTTTGGGACGCAGCTCTGTTCGTTCTAGGAAAAGTTTTTAATTTTACACCGACGCCTAAACGTTTACCTGTTTTTGATTTTATTAGCTCTATCGAACAGGCTGTTTTTAAATTACCTTCTGGCCCTAAAGAGGAGGTTAGGAAGGAAGCTTGTCGTGTGTTGACTAGGGCAGTCCGCCTGTAATATAACATCTGCTGAGGCAGGTGCTTTACGTTCACTTATGACGGATCCTGATATTGTTTTTTTACCTGCGGACAAAGAAAATGCTACTGTTGTTAACTCTTAGTTCTACAGTGTCAAACATTGGTGCTCCCACACATCGTGCAGCAAAACATCTTGCTGGTTTGTTGTGCCCACTGGTAGGCCGATGTGAACATCACATTAAGAACTCGGCGGATTTCCTTTGTTGATTGGAGGGATTACACTTGTATGACTCGGATATTTTAGTTACTTTGATGTGGTTTCTCTTTCCACTCGAGTTCCTCTGTCTGATTCATTATAACTAATTGAGACGAAGTTTGGTACTGATTTAACGAATTTATACCGACATGTTTTGACTTCCACTTACTTGTTATTCAATGACCAGTACTATCAAGTGTTAAAATGTTTGTATAGCTTATGGGACTTAACTACGGGGTCATCAGTCCCTAAACTTACAAACTACTTATGAACTAACTAAGACCAAGGACGGCACAAATATCCATGCCCGAGGGGGGATTCGAACCCGCGACCGTAGTGGCCATTCAGACCGTGACTGGAGCGCCTCAGTCCCCTCGGCTTGTAGTTTGTAAGTTTAGGGACTGATGACCCCGTTGTTAAGTCCCATAAGCTATACAATCATTTGAAACATTTTTGGAGCGCCTCAGTCCCCTCGGCCACCGCGGCCGGCACCAGTACTATGAGCAGACAAATGGAGTTGCGATGGGAAGCTAACACCTCGCAATAAGCCAATGAAAGGAAATGTAAATCTATTATCGGACTGTATCAGAAGAATTTTAAATTGAACTGACTACTATAATATACTAAGAATAATTTCTTTTCACACATTGTCAGTAAAAGTACCTGCTTTGACGTAGGAGATATTGAAAGTTAAGAAATAAATGATGAACGCGACTTACGTCATCAAATGGTAACAAATGAAACGGGCGGGGCAATAAAAAAAAACATTTATGTATTGCGCTAATAGTAATACTAATAAACCGTATATTTTCGAGTTTGTACCTGCATCGCAGTGAGCAAGGGTAAAACGCGAGTCGGCACGACGCGGCCGCACAGGTCGCAGGCATTCTGCGGGTTGTCGTTTTTTGGGTGCAGCTTAATGCAGTGTTAATTGCGGTGGCGTGCGTGGCGGTGGAAAATTTGCCTGTGGCGAGGGAGCGGCGAGCGAAGCGAAGCGCTGCACTGCGGCGGTAACCTAGCACTGCGCTCTGAAACACTGTGTGCAGTGGAGGGCCGGCAAACGGTTCAGCTGGCTATTATAATGTAATACTGCGAACAAGCCATCCGAATCTCTATGTTTAATCTTCAAAAGCGAACAGTAAGGATGATAACTGGAAGGGAAAGAAACACAAAATGTACTAACCTATTTAAAATGCTCGGCCTCCTACTGTTTCTTCTTGTTAGGTTTTCCAACCGTCGTGTATATTAGAGTTTAAGTGTGTGTCCTTACCAGTCCTTTGTTACATGTCTCAAAAAAGTGCTGAAAGTATGGAACTTTTAAAAGCCCAAACAAGCTATATCTCGGATGGAACAAATTTATCGACGCACGTTTTCGTCAGATGACTAAGTTGTCCCATTGGACAGTTAACGGGATTAGCAGGAACATTATGTTGAATAGAATAACGTTTTATAAATATTAGTATTTATGGACTCTTCCGTCAGTTCTTGATAGAACATAGACATATTAAATAACTGTATACACTATATATTTGGTCCACAATAATATTTAATTTTGTTGTGAACTAGCTTTCGGCTTCTAAGGCCATCTTCAGACACCTTAATACTGCAAATTATCCACATCACATCAGCTGCTTTGTTTCGAGTACAAAGATTTTACAAAGATAACTGTCAGTTATAGGCTATCTAGTCTTTGAGTATTTTATAAACACAGACGCCCAACGAATTAAAACAAAACTGTAACTAAGACATAACTATACATTACTTTTCAACAGATAGGTTCAAACAAACAATGGTCCCGTGAATACTAGTAAGTACGATTGTATATTATATTAACTTTATATATTGGAACAAAAGTAGAAGGGGAACAGCTGAGTGAGGAAGACATAAAAATGAAATGCTGGTGGGGAACAATTACCGAAGTTTGGAGGCATTTATTATTAATATTATTTCTATAATTATTACTTCAATACTTCCTCACGTATGTGAAATTGTTTGTTTCTTCTACGAATATACTCCGCAGGTTTGCTACTTTCAAATAAAACGAAGCAGAAGCAAACTGCCGATTGCACAGTTCTATAAAATCCGAACAGTCCATTTATATTTAGGAAAATTTTGTCCCACGTAAAACTCGGTGTACGTTTGTCGACGTGGGACAACTTGCAACGTCATAAAAAAAAGCACCACCAGGGTTTGAACCGAACGACAAACATTCGCTCTATCAACTACCCCATGGGAGTTCAGCGCTCCACGCCCCCCCAGATAAGCTTTTCCTCTGCTCCGTAGACAGATGTTAGATATTATTTCTGTTTACGCACGTTCTCCTGGACGGCAGCACATAGCACGAATTATATAGAAATTTCTGTTAATACTATATCGATATACGTGTGGTACTGATCTCAGTGTCTGGCATCTGAAGGTTTGGGTGTGAGTCCTAGCCGGTGTGATGAAATTGCCTGGTACGTTCTACCGAGATAACAGAGGCTGATGACTAGAGAAATGTCATTTCTGGCAAACAGAACGAAGTGACATATTTCCGTGGTCGCGTCTTTTTAGCTTCTCTCTGCAGAGCGGCCGTTTACCTTCGACTGCTCCACGAGGTCCCTCAGCTGCAGCGGTGTGGGTAAAGTGACGCCAGCGTATCGCAACGGCTATTTAGGATTTGTTATTGCAGGATTCTTATGAATATTGGGGACCTCGTTCACGAATAGATGTCGTAGTGTTGCTTCCAGTAGACTCTGATTTATTGAGGGCACCGTTTTTGGGACGATTTCATTATCGTTTATGATCCCTGTTTAGGAATAGTCAGCCATTTTATGTTTAGATCAGTTAATCGTAAACGTTTTGGAGTGATTGTTAGAATTATTTCTCTGTATGCTTTCTTATGATCACTAAATACATTAGAATCGTCATTGGTTAGGGTGATATATGTGTTTTCTGCGTCTATAGCACAGCTTCGTCTCGACTACATTTATTAAGAATTCCCATCATTGTATTTTGTACGGACTTCTTTTCTGTGTATCTAATCAGTAATGTACGAGGGATATATGAGTATTAGAGGGAGTTCCTTTGATGTAATAGTACTCTGGCACAGCACATACGGGTTACAAAATAGACGATAAATGTTTAAATTGTCTAATCAACTCATAACTGTAACCCACTGAGCCCAAGTTAACCCTTTGATGCATGGTGTAGCTAATCAGCTACATACCTTATTTTCTTCGATTATCTCTCAAACTGATCAACATTTTACCACAAATTCATTTGTAGCTGCTTATGTACATAGTGTTACATATGCTAGTAGCTCGTCCTAGAAACTATAAATTTTAGAGTGGTACTGAATCATTTTGACAGTTAGTTTCTTTGAGTTACTCTTAACATGTGCGTTTGTTTACTTTAGTTGTTGTTGTTGTTGGTTGTTTTAAGGTGACTAAACAGCTAGGATATCAGTCCCCTGTTCCTAGCTGAGAGTCAACTGTCAATAAAGTAAAGATAAAACAATGCCCTGAAAATGAAACCGCACAAAAGGGCAGGTTGACAATGGACAAGCCACTGACAATACAAAACGAAGACACACAGAATTAGTAAAGGAAAGTCACGAATAAAACTGGATAGCAGAGTACCTTGGCTGGCTGATCACAAAGAAAAAACAGGATGAGCCAGCCACACTGCACACACTAAAAATCCCTAAGGGCGTGAAAAGGTAAAAAGCTGGGTTGGTGGTGGCCTAAGATATCAGCTACAGCACCCACGGTTAGATAGATTCATAAAAACCAGCAGCGCGGATATAACTTAAAACTGCGTTAGCCATAGAGGCGTCGTCACCTAAAACTAAGGGTAGTGCATCTGGAAGATTAAAAGAGTGCCGCAGATTGGCTAAAATCGGACAGTCCATCAAAAGATGGGCCACTGTCATTACGACACCACATCGACACACGGGCGGGGACTCACAGCGAAGGAGATACCCGTGGGTCAACCACGTGTGCCCAATACGGAGGCGGCAGAGGACAACCGCCTCTCGGCGGATCGGCCGCAGTGAAGATTTCCACAGGGCTGTGGACGGCTTCACTGCCCGAAGCTTGTTTGGCGCATTCGCCATAGCCCACTCGGCGCTCCAAGCCTCGCGCACCTTCCGGTGTAATACCAATTTCAGATCAGGTTCCATGACGCCAATATCTAGCGGTGGTTCCATAGTGGCCTGCTTGGCTAAGCGATCTACTTGTTCATTCCCTGGGATGCCGACGTGGCCCGGGGTCCACACAAAGACCACAGAACGGCCTGATCGGTTTAGAGAGTGAACGGTATCTTGGATCGACCGTACCAACGGCTGGCGAGAAAAACACTGGTCGATCGCTTGTTAGCCACTCAGGGAGTCAGAACAGATGACAAATGACCCCCTGGGGCACGCTTTGAGGTGTTGCAGAGCCTTTAGAATAGCGACCAGTTCGGCAGAGAAAATGGTACTCTCACCTGGCAGGGAATGCTGTTCCACATGGTCGTCATGAAGAAACGCATACCCAGTATGGCCATCTACTACGGAACCATCTGTGTAGACGGCCTTTGCGGCATGGAACGAGTCTAAGAGTTGTAGAAACTGGTGGCGGAGATGTCAAGCGGAAACCGAGTAATTTGACGTACGGGACAGATCCAGACGGAGCTGCAATCGAGGAATAGACCAAGGAGGGTTTCGAAAGGAATAGTGGAACGTGGTAAGGAGTGGAGAGGATGCGAGGGACGAAAGAAGGGAACGAGCACGGACTGAGATCGCGTAACCCGACCTAGGCCGTCGTGGAGGAATAGGGACCGCAGCGTCTGGAAAAATGAGTCGGCGGTTCGGATGGAGGGACGAGGCCTGAACGTGGGCAACATATGAAGCCAGCAGGTGTTGCCTGCGGAACCGCAGCGGGAGGACTCCAGCTTCGACTAGGAGGCTTGTCACAGGGCTTGTGCGAAAAGCCCCTGTCGCCAAATGAACACCACAGTGTAAAATTGGGTCTATTGCCTGCAGCGCTGACGGTGCAACCGAATCGTAGACTATGCAGCCATAGTCTAGGCGCGACTGAATGAGGGCCTTGTAAAGTTGTAGGAGCGTTGGGCGTGAGGTTCCCCAAACCGTGTGTCTAAGACAGCGCAGGATGTTGAGGTGGCGCCAGCACTTTTGTTTTAACTGGCGTAGGTGCGACACCCAGGTTAGACGGTCATCAAACAACATACCTAAGAATCTGTGTGTCTCTTCGACTTGTAGCAGGTCGCCAGCTAAGTAAAGTTCGGGTTCCGGGTGTAATGCCCAACGTCGACAGAAATGCATCACACGAGTTTTCGATGCAGAAAATTGAAAACCGTGGGCAAATGCTCACGACTGTGCCTTTAGAATTGCGATCTGCAACCGCCGTTCAGCTACGCCGATGCTGGAGGAGCTGTAATACATGCAGAAGTCATCGGCATACAAGGAAGTAGAAACCGATGACACCGCAGCCGCAGCCGCAGCAAGACCGTTTATGGCGATTAAGAATAAAGAAACACTAAGAACGGAATCTTGTAGGACTCCTTCTCTTGACAATGAGGTGAGCTGAAACAAGAACCAACACGAACATGAAAAGAACACAACGCCAGGAAGTTCTTAATGAATGTATGAAGTGGACCCCGCAAGCCCCAATCGTACAGCGTAGACAGAATATGATAGCGCCAGGTGGTGTCGTACGCTTTCCGCAGGTCAAAGAAGACGGCAATCAGGTGTTCACGGCTAGAAAATGCTGTACGAATGGCCGACTCTAGTGACACGAGATTGTCGATAGCGGAGCGGCCTTGACGGAACCAACCCTGTTGAGGCGCCAAGAGTCCTCGGTCCTCGAGGATCCACATGAGCCTCCGACTCACCAACCGTTCGAGAAGCTTGCATGGAACGTTGGTGAGGCTGATCGGGCGGTAACTATCAGCCACCTGCGGATCTGCCCCACGCTTAATCACTGGAATGGTAATGGTATCCCGCCAGGAGGACGGAAAAACACCCTCAAGCCATATGCGATTAAACAGGGCGAGAATTTGGCTCTTGGCGTCCGCTGATAGGTGTCGAAGGAACTGGCTGTGAATGCGATCGGGTCCAGGGGAGGTATCCGGGCATGCAGCAAGGGCACTTTCCAACTCCCACTCAGTAAATGGGACGTTATATAATTCATGACGTCGTGTTCGAAATGAAATCTGATGGCTCTCTGCTCGCTCTTTAATGGCGCGAAAATCTGCACTATAGGCAGCAGTCTCCGATGAACATGCAAAATGATCTGCCAGGTGCTCAGCGACGGCGACAGGGTCAGTACACAGCATACCCTGGACGCTGAGGCATGGAATTCCCGCTGGTGGGAGATGCCCGAAGAGGCGTCGAACTTGCGACCACACCTTGGAAGGAGAAGCACGGGAACCAATGGACGCGACATACTTCTCCCACGAGGCTCTCTTACTATCTTGTTTCAGTCGCCGGGCCCGTGCCGGAGGCGCTTGAAGGCTACAAGATGTTCGACAGAAGGGTGACGTCGGTGGCGCTGTAGTGCTCGCCGACGTTCCCGGATGGCCTCAGCAATCTCCGGTGTCCACCAGGGCACCGACAGACGATGGAGCGAACCGGATGTGGTGGGAACAGAGTTTTCGGCTGCAGAAACGAGGGCCTCTGTGACCTGCTGAACGGCGGCATCAACATCTGCTGGAAGCGGAGAGGAAATCACAGCAGCTGAAGAATAAGCTGGCCAGTCAGCCCTACGGAGGGACCAGTGTGGCGGATGGTCGGCAGGCGAACACTGTGGGAGCGACAGGAAGATCGGGAAATGGTCGCTGCCACAAAGGTCGTCATGGACCCTCCAGGTGAGACGTGGAAGGATGCTAGGGCTGCAGACTGACAGGTCTATGGCAGAATACGTACCATGTGCTGTGCTAAAGTGGGTCGGAGCACCGGTGTTAAGAAGGCAGAGATTCTGCTCTGAAAGGAGAGACTCAATATCCCTATCCCGGGCCGAGGTCTTCGTGCCACCCCACAGAGGGTGGTGGGCGTTGAAGTCCCCCAAAAGAAGAAAGGGTGGGGGAAATTTGGCGACCAAGGCAGCGAGGTCTGTGGGAGAGATATTCTCATCAGGTGGAAGGTAGACAGAGCAGACGGTAAAATCTTGTACTACCTGGAGTCGATCAGTGACTGCCTCTAGAGACGTTTGAAGAGGCACAGCAGAACTGGGGACAGAGGCATGGACATAAACACAGACGCCGCCAGAAACCCTGTCGTATATGGTTCTCGGAGGGCTGGAGTCGACGGGGAACCATGTTTCCTGCATAGCTAGACAGATCGCAGGGAAGTGGCAGCGTAATTGTCGCAGCTCTGCTAGATGGCGGGAAAAACCGCAAGTTTTCGTTTGTAGTCTACTGAATAGCCATAATGTAAGAGATGAAACGGTCATTCAGCAGGGGCACCTGCTGCCAATTCCGCAGAATCCGCAGGATCGAGAACCATGGGTTCTGGCGATCCTAGAAAGGCGAGATCCTCAGGGGACGCAAGGATTTCCACCTCGTCTTCAGTGGCCGAAGATGTGAGCGAGCGCTCCTTTCGAGCCACTGAAGGGTCCTTAACCTTGTCTTTCTTCTTTTTGGTCTAGTTCTCTCCCGCTGGCCGTTTGGTGGTAAGGGCTGGGAGGACTTCCCAAAAGCGACATCAGGGACAGTCGAAGAGCTGGAAGCCCTTCGGTCATCGGTTGTGGGATCCTTTAGCCAAAGGCTAGGATCCCCTGGCGTACTCTGAGAATCCTCGGAAGGGAGTGTCCCGAGGGACCCCTTCCGAGCAAGAGGGGCCGATGTCCCCGATGGAGGGGGAGATGGCTCCCACAGGTGTCGAGGGAGTGAGAGATGGAGACGGGCCCCCACCCGTCACGGAAGATTGACGGCCCTTAGAGCCCACAGGAGGAGACAACACTGGTGGTTTCACTGGTCTCAAGGAAACTGCCGTAACTGTGGCAAAAGACGTTTCCATACGGACAGCGTGTAGCCGCTCATATTTCTTACGTGCCTCATAGAAGGTCAGCCGGTCCAAGGTCTTTATTTCCATAATTTTACGTTCCTGATGTAAAACAGAACAGTTCGGCGAGCATGGGGGGTGATGTTGCCCACAGTTCACACATAGCGGAGGTGGGGTGCATGGTTCGTCCGGGTGAGGTGGCCGCCCACATTCCCTGCATGTTGGGCTGGAACTACATCGGGACGACATGTGTCCGAACTTCCAGCACTGGAAACACCGCATAGGAGGGGGGACATAGGGCTTGACTTCACACTGGTAGACCATTACCTTAACCTTCTCAGGCAGTGTTTCGCCTTCGAAGGCCAAGATAAAAGCACCGGTGGCAACCCTATTTTCTTTAGGACCCCTGTACACCCGCCGGATGAAGTGGACACCTCGTCGCTGCAGGTATGCTCGCAGCTCGTCATCGGTCTGGGACAAAAGATCACGATGATAGATGAGACCTTGGACCATATTTAATGATTTGTGGGGCGTGACACGCACCGGGATATCACCCAGCCTGTCGCAGGCAAGTAATGCCCGCGACTGGGCCGAGAACGCCGCCTGTAACAGAACGGCCCCACTCCTCATCTTTGAAAATGATGCTACTTCACCAAACTTGTCTTCTATTGTGTCGACAAAAAACTGAGGCTTAGTGAAAGTGAAGGATTCGCCATCAGTACGCTCACAGACTAGATATTGAGGTGAGTACGGCTCAGATCTATTAAGTGCCCTTCGTTCCTCCCATGGGGTGGCTAGGGACGGAAACGTGTTAGGGTCATAGGTAGAGACGCCGTTTTCGCGACCGGCCACGCCAAGAAAGAACGCCTGAATTCGAGCTCTGATATCTCGTATTTTATTCTGAAGATCATTTCCACATATGTAGGTGGGAGTCAACAATATTCATTTGCATTCGGAGGAGAATGTTGACGATTGGAGTTTCGTAAGTAGCCCACGCCTCAACGATAAGCGCCATTCTTGTAATGATTCGCAACCCCGGTCCTGTATCATTTCCGTGACGCTGTCTCCCCTGTATCGTGACAATACAAAACGAGCTGCCTTTCTTTGGATTCTTTCGATGTCCTCCGTCAAACCCACTTGATAAGGATCGCACACTGGGCAGCAATACTCCAAATGAGGAAGGACAAGCGTAGTGTATGCAGTCTCTTCATTAGTTATGTTGCATCTTTTAAGCGTTCTGCCAATAAAACGCAGTCTCTGGTTCGCCTTTCCTACGACATTAACTACGTCTTCTTTCCAGTTTGTCTGATGTACTCGTGGTAGTTTTTATTCATTCAAATAAAAAGTCATGCATTAAAGGGTTAAGATCAGCTGTTTCATTTTTCATTTTTTGTAGAAAAATTGTGGCGACCCTCAAGTAAATTCAATGTAATTAATTTGTTTACAAATTATTACCAATAAAGTAATATTAGATGAATCTATTGACGTTTATTAACTTTTGATAATTAATTTTCTTGCAATGACATAAGGCTTACAGACACGTACACACAAAAAAGGCACCTAAACCATCCTTAAACATACAACTTTCAAGAGTTTCCTTGTTTTTCCTAAATCACCTCAGGCAAATGTAGGGATAATACCTTTGGAAGAGCACAGCCGATTTCCTTCGCCATCTTTGTCCAAAAATATGAATGCGGACTCAATCTATAATGACCACGATATCGACGAAACGTTAAACTCTTACCTATCTAACTTGCACTTACTCCGTTCCTTTCTACTGGCCTTGGTCTTTGTTTATCAGTAGAAGCTTCAAATAGACGTGACTTATGTAAAACACCAAATCCGGCAAAAGTGTTACAACAGGTGCTACTTGCTGTCCATAAAAAAAAAAAGACAGGTGTGTGATAAGGCGTAAGAAGGAATTGCCCGCGCAGTGTTACCTGCCAACAGTCACTGTAGCGGGAGGGCCGCAAAATTGGGACGGGAGTAGTGGCGCTTGTCCAGGACTGCCCTCGGTCGGCCGGACACCTCCTCTTTAAGCAATTACGGGGCAGTAGATCACAGGCGCTGAGCGGAAGCCGTGCCAGGATTGCCGCCCCCGCACAGGCGGGCAGGCCTGACCGTGGTGCGCTCTGGATGCAAATCCGTGCTGAAGCCAGGTGGATAATCACAACCCACAGGCAGGTACCAAACGTTGGACGTAGGTTCAGAGAATGCGATCGTACGGCAGGCTGATTCGCCTATATGTGGAAAATATTGCACGATGTGTGTGTGTGTGTGTGTGTGTGTGTGTGTGAGAGAGAGAGAGAGAGAGAGAGAGAGAGAGAGAGAAAGAGCGCAGGAGTTGTGCAAGGTGCAAGTACACTCCTGTAACAACTACAAAACGTTCCTGTCATGTGGCCCAATAGTTACACATGACACACTATAGCCGAAGTTTTTATTATTTGGTAAATAAGTATCAAATTACCTCTGGTACAAATGTAAGGTAAAAAGCTACGTACAAATACAGTATATACAGGTTAAAGATAAAAAACTACTAACAACAAATGTATTTAGTACACTACTGGCCGTTAAATTGCTACACCAAGAAGAAATGCAGATGATAAACGGGTATTCATTGGACAAATATACTATACTAGAACTGACATGGGATTACATTTTCGCACAATTTGGGTGCATAGATCATGAGAAATCAGTACCCAGAACAACCACCTCTGGCCGTAATAACGGCCTTGATACGCCTGGGTATTGAGTCAAACAGAACTTGCATGGCGTGTACAGGTACATATACCACAGTTCATCAAGAGTAATGACTGGCGTATTGTGACGAGCCAGTTGCTCGGCCACCATTGACCAGACGTTTTCAATTGGTGGGAGATCTGGAGAATGTGCTGGCCAGGGCTGCCGTCGAAAATTTCTCGTGTCCAGAAAGGCCTATACAGGTCGTGCATTATCCTGCTGAAATATAGGGTTTCGCAGGGATCCAATGAACGGTAGAACCTCGGGTCGTGACACATCTGAAATGTTACGGCCACTGTTCAAAGTGCCATCTATGCGAACAAGAGGTGACGGAGACGTGTATCCATTGGCACCCCATACCATCACGCCGGGTGGTACGCTAGTATAGCGATGACCAGTACACGCTTCCAATGTGCGTTCACAGCGATGTCGCCAAACACGGATGCGACCGTCATGATGCTGTAAACTGAACATGGATTCATCCGGAAAAAAAATGACGTTTTGCCATTCGTGCACCGTCGTTGTGTACACCATCGCAGGCTCTCCTGTGTGTGATGTAGCGTTGAGGGTAACCGCAGTCATGGTCACCGAGCTGATAGTCCATGCTGCTGCAAACGTCGTCTAACTGTTCGTGGAGATGGTTGTTGTCCTGCAAACGTGCCCATCTGTTGATTCAGGGATCGAGACGTGGCTGCACGATCCGTTACAGTCATGCGGACAAGATGCCTGTCATCTCGACTGCTAGTGATATGAGGCCGTTGCGATCCAGCAAGGCGTTCCGTATTGCCCTCCTGAACCCACCGATTCCATACTCTACTAACAGTCATTGAATCGCGACCGACTCGAGCAGCAATGTCGCGATAGTCTACAATCCGACCTTTATCAAAGACGGAAACGTCTCCTCCTTACACGGGACATCACAACAACGTTTCACCAGGCAACGCCGGTCTGTTGTTGTTTGTGTATGAGAAATCGGTTGCCGCTGTGGAGTAGCCGAGCGGTCTAAAGCGTCTCGCTGCGAAGCGCGCGGTTGCTCGCCGTGGAGGTTCGAGTCCTCCCTGGGGCATGGGTCTGTGTGTTGTCGTTAGGTTAGTTTACCTAGGTTTAAGTAGTTTGTAAGCTACGGACTGATGACCACGCAGTTTGGTCAGATAGATATATATATAAAAAAAAAAAAAAAAAAAAAAAAGAAAAAAAAAAAAAAAAAACATCGGTTGGAAACTTTCCTCATGGCAGCACGTTGTAGGTGTCGCCACCGGTGCCAGCCTTGTGTGAATGCTCTGAAAAGCGAATCATTTGCATATCACAACATCTTCTTCCTGTTGGTTAAATATCCGCGTCTGTAGGACGTCGTTTTCGTGGTGTAGAAATTTTAATGGCCAGGAGTGCATTTCTTATAACAGACAGTAAATATTGCACATTATTTACCTCTTAAAATGCAATGCAATGGCCTACAGACCGAAGATTTATTTGATTTTTCCATAACACTTGTAGTTATTGACCAATTAAAAGAGATTGAATTTTTTCACATTCCACCAAGAGGTGTGATGACATATCCCAAGTTGGACACGGGACATCACAACAACGTTTCACCAGGCAACGCCGGTCTACTGTTGTTTATGTATGAGAAATCGGTTGGAAACTTTCCTCATGTCAGAACGTTGTAGGTGTCGCCACCGGCGCCAACCTTGTGTGAATGCTCTGAAAAGCAAATCATTTGCATATCACAGCATCTTCTTCCCGTTGGTTAAATATCCGTGTCTGTAGCACGTCATTTTCGTGGTGTAGCAATTTTAATGGCCAGGAGTGCATTTCTTATAACAGGCAGTAAGTATTGCACATTATTTACCTCTTAAAATGGAATGCAATGGCCTACAGACCGAAGATTTATTTGATTTTTCCATAACACTTGTAGTTATTGACCAATTAAAAGAGATTGAATTTTTTCACATTCCACCAAGAGGTGTGACATATCCCAAATTGGACACAATAAGTGAAGCATTACTATTACGAAGTGTGTGTTAATCCTGAATATGCCGACACTTAAATAGACAAACTTTGTTCATTCAATATTCAAAACAGATACTCTTCAGCTGCTTCCGACGAATTTCACATATAAGTCAGGACTTCACGGTACTCTCTCTCATTGACATCACCCAAAAAAAAAAAAAAAAAAAAAAAAAAAAAAAAAAAAAGGGATGCCTTTTTATCGCTTACTACGGCCTGCGAGGGCGCTTCCGTCGGAAGTTCGAGTCCACCCGGCATATCTCTCTCTCTCTTTCTCTCTCTCTCTCTCTCTCTCTCTCTCATCTCTGTGTGTGTGTGTGTGTGTGTGTGTGTGTGTGTGTGTGTGTGTGTGCGAGCGCGCACGCGCGCAATCCTTAGCGTTACTCAGTTTAGGTATAGTGCATTCTAGAGTCAGATGGCTGCAACAGTTTCGTCCCTTACGCTTACAAAGATTTCGACATTTTTACTTCATTTTTGATATTCTTGTGATCCAACTTTAGCGGCTATGTAGATACGTTACTGATCGCTCTTGCAGAATTATCAATATGCCGTACATATTTCTGGAGATAACACACTTAGACGCTTGAAAAACTACCTTCTTATTACATTGTCACGGAGTAAAATTACAGAGTTAGTCGTGACGTACTAATCTGTTACTTTTGATGTCTAGCAGACATTACCCACATACAAAAACACAATTTAAAACCATTTCTTATGTTCCTTTCGACTGCACGCTTGAAGTCAGGTAGTTAGCACATTAACTCTTTCTTAAGGTAATTTTTTATTATGTCATAGATAAGTCATACTGGACTCAAGAGTGTGATGGTGGACACAAGGAGAGGTTCTCAGTCTTACTAGACGTTTCGTTTGAATTGTCATTTAATCTCTTTGCTGAATGTTTGATAGAAGACAATCGTATAGGAGGTGTTTGATCTCGATAACCACTTCAAATTCCACACTCATTGTCAATCAATATTAAATGACTAGGAAAAGTCCCATGATTTATCATCATTATTATTCTGTCGTAGCACAACAACTTACATTCCATGAAGAGATCAGAATTTTAAGGATGAAAACCTGATTGGATGTACATAGCACATAATCTGCAAGTTATTGTATCTAGTGTGGCACGTTCAAACAACGTTGAAGCTCATGAACAACATGCTGAGCGAAAGAAAGTTCAGGGACATATTAACTGGTGGAACCAACAAGTGCCAGTTTTAGCTCCCTGGCACTCAACATCTATATAGCATATTTGCCTCATCTGCATTCACGTAAATTTGCCTACGCAAGTTATTTAGCTATTGCAGCACAAAGAAACACATTTGAAAACCTGAAATCAAATTTAAATATAGATTTAGCTACACTGAAACAATATTAAGACACCTGGCATCTGAAAATCAACGTGACAGAAAGAGTAAGCACAGTCATGCATCTGAACAATAAGGAAGCGAGAAGGAAATTCCGCATGGTTATAGATGAGAAACCTGTCAGCCATGAGAATTTTCCAAAATATCTCGGAATTCAGTTAGACCGCATCATGACTTTGAAACTGAAACTGCCCAAAAGATAATGACAAGAAACAACCTGCTCAACAGACTGGCAGGCACCACTTGGGGTTGTGATGCTGCCACTCTAACTGCTGCACTCGCACTGGTGTATGGCGCTGCAGAATATTCTGCTCCAATCTGGAGCATAAGCCAGTCTGCAAAAAAAAAAAAAAAAAAAAAAAAAAAAAAAAAAAAAAAAAAAAAAAAAAAAAAACCACAACGTTAAACTAAGTGCCACACTAAGAACTAAGAACCATCACCGGCCAACCCCAGTTGAGTGCCTTCCGGTGTTGGCAAACATAGCTCCCGAATCCATTCGCAGAGAGATAGCAACCTGGGATGTAGGATGGTGGTTCAAATCCACCTCCGGCCATCCAGATTTAGGCTTTCCGTGATTTCCATAAATCACTCCAGCAGGCAAATGCCACGCTGTCGACGGGACGTTAAACTCCAAGCTTCATTCCTTCCGGGATATAGAAGAAAAATTAAAGCAAATCCGAGCCTATCCATACGTGCTGACATGGGAGGTCCCATGATACTCAAGTCCAGGAAACCTCTCGCCTTGAGAAGAACACTGAGCAGAGAGGATGTCGATGCTGAATGGAGGACTGCATGGCAGGGTCTAGAAGAGGCGTCCTGAAGAATCATCACCTAACCCATGACCTAACCAAAAGGGTTGAAGGCTTCGACATCAACAGGAAACACTGGTCGGCACTAAACAAGTTTCCAGCGGAGCTGGACTATGCAGACAGCAAACGACGAAATGGGGCTATACAGGAGAGGTACAAACAATGGACGATCTTCTTGTTTGTAAAATTCATGGCTTTAGAGACGTTTCACTAAAGTTGAGCCACAAGTTAACGGAACAATGGCAGGAAATGGCTCCATAACGTAAATGTTACTGTATAATTACTGTTTTTAATTTATAAGATTTTTGTTCCATTTGTGGTAAGAATGTAGCTTCCCTGACATAATTGTAATGTAATAACTGATATAATTTGTTTTCATATTGTAAGTTCCAAACGCTCATCTTGATTTGTATCGGTCTTATCTGTTCTCTGTACCATGTATCTGGCAGATCGAATGAGAAATAAATAAATAAATGTACACAATAATGGTGTTTCATTATTTTATATCCCTGATACATTTCTATCCATATACAGTAATGACTGTTTCCAGTATTGTCCAGTGATATCTATTATTATATTATTTTCTGCTACAAATACAGACGTTCGCAACCGATTCAAATTAAACCACGTGTTCAGTCTGGGAAAGCACTCTTCTGTACTGTGAAACGCAGTTTTCAATGTTCTATTAGATGACGCGGCAGAACACGATGTAGGATTTTCGTTCCTCTCACAAATGCAGGCGCCACAAATGCTTGATTGTGACAGCTACTTAGTACCTTTTTACCTTGTACAAGTAGTGGATAGAAAGCAGTGCTAACACTGCTGTAACGTCAGACCGCTGAATCGGCGAACTGCAGTCTATGTTTACAGAACAAAGGAGAGGAGTTTGTATAGCGAGTAGGGACGATATTCTGTCAATATACTACTGTGTGTAGATCGCTGACCGTCACAGCAATAGTACGACTGTCCATCCATCCTGTTTACAGAGATAGAGCATCGCTCTTCGATAAAGTGCCACGCGGTCAAAGTACACAGAAATGTTTCCAGATATAGCGGAGCAAGTTGGGATTGTTTCCCATCTGCTTATGCTATCTTCCTCACGACACCATTGCTGTAAATTAATAGCTGCAAGTACCACACAATGTGCAGTCATAGTTTGCCTAAATTTTTTTTTCAGAACTGCTGTTCATTCTGGAGTGACTGACACCCACGATTTTCGTAATACTCATTAACCGATGCTGTTTCGTATTCCATTGGTATTGTTATATGTAGATATCAACCATATGTAAGCAGAAATTTTTGAAGCACTTATTGTTGTGACTTCCAAATTATATTAGGTACATTTGCCTTAAATTAACTGTTGTCTAATTACCATCTGTTTGTGGAACAGTTTCCAGAATTATTACCGTATTTTCTATATCAAAACCGTTTGTGCCCATATAATTTTTAGCTTAATTTTAAATTAATACTAGCTTAAACCCGCGGCTCCGCTCGCGTGTAGGTTGATTACAATAGATAATGCCGAAACGTCAAATCGATTTTTCTTAAAGAGACGTATTAAAAGAAATTTCTTGTTTACTGCTTTATTTATTTATTCTTACATTTCCTTATTCGTATGCTTTTCCTTCCAGAGAGAGAGCTGAAGATATTGTAGCACACAAGATGTAGTCTGTGGCATCACGTTTCGTTGTATGTAACCTTCTTGCTATAGAGTCGCAAACGTCATCGCTGGTATTCAGTCCGAAGTTTTTTGTAATCTGACGACTTTCAACCACCATATTTTCCACCCCCTTATAGCTATCGGCATGGAACTGCTATGGTGTACAACGGGAGACTTCGGACAACAATTACACATGGACCATTCGTTTGCGTTCTGTAGTTTTCGCTGTAGAGCGAAATATTAAAACACACACACGTAGAATTTTATATACACCGATAACTTTCCATCCCAATATACTCCACCCTTTTGTCATTATCAACCCTCAAGCAACAATGCAAGAGTAATTGAAAGAGTAAGTATTGTTCCGCATTTCGCGTTATATTCTTCCAATTACTAAATTACTATGAGATCGCTATAAAACCGTGCCTAAGACCTTCTTCAGATATTTATTATAACTGTACAAATAATTAAGTCTCTGCGTCTTGTCGTTCGGACGTGATAAGCGTACATCGAACAGACATTCACATTAATATATATAGTTAAATAGCTATCCGATCCTCATAAAACCGTGCCTAAAGCCTTCCCCGGGTTGACATTAGTAACTGTACAAATTTATAGTTCTTTATGTCTTGTGGTTCAGAGGTGATAAACGTACACCGAACAGACATTCACATTTATAGATATAGATTAAACTAAATTTTCCCATGTTAGTTGATTGCCAAAATAGTTAAGCTTTTCCTTGTAATTTAACCAAACCCTTACTTATAAATACGCTTTTTTAGAACATTTTGGATAACAGCGATCTTGCAAGTAATTATTAATTGAAGTAACAGGGCAGTCAACATGGCAATTTCTTTTATTTCAGTGGTAACCGGTTTCGATCACTTACATAACCATCATCAGATGTAAGGATATATAATATATTATTAGAGGGATAAGTCATTTCTACATTGAGTATTTAAAATAATAATAAAACACAACCGTAATGTTGGCCACCGGTTGTTTTCAGCTGGACTCTCAGAAGGTTTAATCTTGACTGCTGTAGAAGTAGGTGCAGTCATCCTTGAAATACTGTAAGCTCCACCCACTAATTCAAATGTTGGCCAATCGGGTATCATTTCTAACGAAAGTTATATAAAAATGGATTTCAATATGTACCAAACCAAATCATTATATAGAATTATTAATCATGTCGAAATATGTAAAAGGATTTAAAAGTACATTATATTAGGTCATATAAAAGACATATGTAGCATATGGAGACATTTTATGGTTTTGTTATGATTTGAAAAACAGATATCTGAGTTACTATTTTACCTTGTCAGATTATAAATTAAAATATTAGTCATTATGTCAGAAATAAAATGAACACCAGTTTTGCTGCTACATATGAATGTATTACATCTGTAATGAAATCCTTTTTGATAAAGTGTTTGGTTCTCAGGGCCCTTGCCTTAAAACTAAGAGCCAGATAGAATAAATTGTCCTTCTGCCTATATGACACTCTGCGGCCTTCTCTGCTCTGTTTTAGAGCTACCTATTCTTCCTCTACTGTATTACTTCCTCCGTTTCAGCTAATCCTTGCTTAACGTTCCTTCTGAATCTCTTAACCACCTCTGGTTCCTTTAATATTTTCAGGTTCCACCTCCTTAATTTTCTACATTTTTGTAGTTTCTTAAGTTTTAATCTACAGTTAAGGACCAATAAAATATGGTCAGATTTTACACTTCTCTAAGTCTGATTTAGGTCCATAGAAAATTTCTGTAACATTATTTTAGTAAAGGAACTGATTATCAACGAAATTAGGAGCGTAATGAAGTATGTGTCTCAACTACAGTTTAAAAACTAGAGAAATAACATAAACATTCACTGTTCATTTATTTTTGACAATATATATATATATATATATATATATATATATATATATATATATATATATATATATATATATATATATATTATCTGCAACTCCCGTGGTCAGTGTTGAATCTCATACAAGTTGTGATAATAAATGCTCAGGTCTTTTAATGGGTTGTCCGTGCATTTTATTACCACACAGGGAGATATATCTCTTTCTTTGTAGACTTATACTTTATCACTGCGCAGGAATACACTCAGAAATTCTTCCAGCAGTTCGCAGCACAGTCTTAGATCAAAGGCACCATACAACAGTAAATTTCGCAGAACAAAGTCGGTTCGTAACGTATAAACGTGACTCCTGGCGGAAAATTAGGTAATTTTTTAGAACCTGTTGTCAAGTGGACGTGTTCCTAATCCGGTAAGCAATCTGAAGCGGAAGCTACGTTCCCCATTTGCTTCCCTTCCACCAAGCTTCCATCCGCAACGGATTTGTAATAACCAGCTTAAAGTTCGGATTGTTACGCGAGATACAGTGGCCACGTGTTATTGACTTGACGTCCTGAGCGTGTTAGGAAACAAGGTTCCATAAACGGAGCACTCAGAGAAACGTTAATGCGTTTGGATCTCGATCGGCATAACTTCGTCCGTTGCTGCTATGCCCTATTTGCGAACTAGCAGCCTTGCTCTGCTCGCTACAATTCCATTACCGCCATCATCGTTACGCCTGTACTCCAGTTTTGCTCGTGGAGGAGGTACTTCCTTCTAGCATACCGCAACAAAGCAGTGATAAATACCGTACATTCATGTTGTCACAAAACCTTGAAACATTAGAGATACGAAGTGCGATTAAAAGCTAAATTTTTGTGTTTTTAGCGCTCTCCTTTAGGCGAATGTACGCAAATAACAATCTACAGCTGTACAGGTAATACATCACATAATTCGCTGCATATTGTGCTATTGTAGGCATTTATATGCTCCACATATAAGAAGATTGAATTCTATAATAGTCTAAAGTTTAAACAGACAATCAGTCATGTATTCATTTGTAATACAGTATTTCGACCACCACCTTGTGTGCTTGTGCTTGTGTGTGTAGTTTTCAGGTAAGAGAAACGTATCTCGTAATTAGCATATCGTCAGTGTACAGGAACGTTGCGTCGAACACAAGCGGTACACACGCCTTCTTCAGTCCAACAAGTCTGCAGCAGTCGAAATTTGCATTCCTACTGGCCATGCCATGGATTAAAAAGAAGTAAAGATTTTAACCACAGATTCTGCTGTCTCTGGGACTCAGTTGCAAAGGATGCTGAAGACATACAACTGGCGGACAACTTGCTAAACCGTGACAAAGTATTTCGACTTGACAATGATTGGAAGCCGCTTATCTCAAGCCCTCGTTAACAAAAAAACTTTTACAGGTTTTACCACTTAAATGACTAATTATTCATTTATAAGCACGGTGGATTCGTAGCAGCTCCGTGTTCTTGACGTGTATATATCATCTATAGCTAGCGCAGCAGTTACGAGTGTGATATTTTCGACGCATGCGCCATTTAATCCGCAGTAACTTTGTATCACGTGATTTGCTGTATAAATAGGCAAGTGCAGACGCTGAGAACTTAACGTGAGATTTGCAGTCGAAATATCGGTCGACGAATTGTCACTGTCCCGGGGGGCACCCTCGAAAGATGATGGAAGTGATGGAAGTGTTTGCACGTTTGAAGTTAGTGGGACATCGAGAGAGAACAAGTATTTTCAGAGGTACACAAAGACAAGCGAATTAGATTATTAGCTGAAGCGTATATCTGTCTCCAATTTGAAACTTCCTGGCAGATCAAAATTGTGTGCCGGAACCGGGACTCGAACCTGGGACCTTTGATCTACATCTACATCTACATGGGATACTCTGCAAATCACATTTAAGTGCCTGGCAGAGGGTTCATCGAACCACAATTATACTATTTATCTCCCATTCCATTCTCGAATAGCGCGCGGGAAGAAAGAACGCCTGAATCTCTCTGTTCGAGCTCTGATTTCTCTTATTTTATTCTGATGATCATTTCTACCTATGTAAGTGGGAGTCAACAATATATTTTCGCATTCGGAGGAGAATGTTGGCGATTGGAGTTTCGCAAGTAACCCACGCCTCAGCGATAAGCGCCGTTGTTGTAATGATTCCCATCCCAGATCCTGTAACATTTCCGTAACGCTGTCTCCCCTGTATCGTGACAATACGAAACGAGCTGCCCTTCTTTGGACTCTTTCGATGTCCTCCGTCAAACCCACCTGATAAGGATCCCACACTGGGCTGCAATACTCCAAAAATGGACGGACAAGCGCAGTGTATGCAGTTTCTTTAGTAGTTCTGTTGCATCTTTTAAGGATTCTTCCAATAAAACGCAGTCTCTGGTTCGCCTTTCCCACGATATTATCTACGTGTTCTTTCTAGTTTAAGTCTGAAGTAATAGTGATTCCTAGGTATTTTGTGGAGTTTACGGCGTTCACATTTGATTGATTTATGTTGTAAACAAAGTTTAACGGATTTCTTTTCGTACTCATGTGGACGACTTCACACTTCTCATTATTTAGAGTCAATTGCCAATTTTTACACCATACTGATATCTTATTCAGATCGTTCTGCAGTTGGTTTTGATCTTCAGATGATTTTACTAGACGGTAAATGACGGCGTCATCTGCAAACAACCTAAGAGAGCTACTTAGATTTCCCCCTAAAACGTTTATGTAAATAAGGAATCGCAGAGGACCAATAACACTACCTTGTGGAACGCCCGATATCACCTCTGTTTTAGTCGATGCCTTACCATCGATTACTACGAACTGTGTCCTCTCTGACAAGAAATCCCCTATCCAATTGCCAGGAAGTTTCATATCAGCGCACACTCCGCTGCAGAGTGAAAGTTTCATTCTGGAAACATTCCTTAGGCTATGGCTAAGCCATGTCTCCACCATATCCTTTCTTCCAGGAGTGCTAGTACTGCATTGTTCGCAGGAGAGCTTCTGTGAAGTTTGGAAAGTAGGAGGCGAGGTACTGGCGGAAGTAAAGTTGTGAGGCGGCATCATGAGTCGTGTCGGGATAGCACAGTCGGTAGTGCGCTTGCCCGCGAAAGGCAAAGGTCCCAGTTTCGAGTCCCGGTTCCGGCACACAATTTTGATCTGCCAGGTAGTTTCATATCAGCGCACACTCCGCTGCAAAGTTTCATTCTGTCTCCAATTTTTTTGACTTTAGATACACAACTGAATAGTGACTATGTTTATATAGCCTGTTTTATCCCTAAACCCAGTTTGCAGCTGTTCAAGTGAACACTGAAGTATAGTACATTAAAAAATTATTCTTTCGGAAGTGGACTTTTCGAAGAACTTCTTCGCTGTTCTGATTTGCAGATAATCATTACAAACGGTAAAGTGTACTGATCGCTACTACTGCTGTTCCTTGATCTGTGCTCTCGTTGTGTGTTTTGTTGTACTACTTCAACTTCTTTTTCATTATTAAAATGTCGGTACAAAGAGTAACTTCATTTCAGTAAAACAAGTTATTTTGCTGACAGTGACAGACTTAACGCTTTAATGCATGACTTTATATTTGTCGCTATAAAGACTACCACGATTAATGTATAGTGCGTATATACTGAGAAAAATATTGAAAAAAATCCTCCAATTTATTATGCATAACTAGCAACAAAACGTTCATAGCTGGGCAGCTATATAGTTCTTCCACGATGTACCCAATGAAATAATTGTCACTATTATCCCTCTAATCTTTCCAGAAAGTAACCCATAATGCAACAGTAGTATATATGATGGGCTACTTTTACATGTCAAAGGATAAATACGAAAGTAAAAAACGCATATATTAGGAGTAACTCAATGCAGCTAACTGTCGAACTGATTCAGTAGCATTCTGCAATTTATAATTTCTAGGACGAGCTACTAGCAGATGTAGCACTATATATATATACAAGTAGCTACACATGAATTTTTGGTAAAACGTTGACCAGTTTGAGAGATAATGGAAAAAAATAAGGAATGTAGCTGATCAGCTACATTATGAATTAAAGGGTTAAGGGATTTTCGCGCGATATAGAGGGACCCTAAAATGATGTTATGGGATTTGGTGCTTCAGGCTTGCTAAACCTAATACACTATGTCATCAAAAGTTACCGGACACTCCCAAAACATACTATTTCATATTAGGTGCATTGTGGTGATACCTACTGCTAGGTATTACATACGAGCGACCGCAGTCGTGTTTGTTTGTAATTCTATGGGACCAAACTACGTTGGTCATCGTTGCCTAGACTTACAAACTACTTAAACTAAGTTAAACTAAAATAGGGACAACACACACATCCATGCCCGAGGGAGGATTCCAATCTCAGACGCGGGAGGCTACGCAGTCCGTCCCGAGGTGGAGTGGGCATGCACTCTGAGGCGCTATGCTGCGATGCACGATGCCGTTACCCGTCGGGGGTTCGAATCCCCCCTCGGGCATGGATGTTTGCGCTGCCTTTAGTATAAGTTAGTCCATAAGCAGTTTGTAAGTTTAGGGACTGATGACCCCACAGTTGAGTCCCATAAACTTAACAAACATTTGAACATTTGTCACGCAATCGGTAACGTGGCGCTGCAGACCGCTCTGCTACTCCCGCGTGGCGCCCTCAGTGGTCATTAAGCATCGGGACAGAGTAGAATGGGGTGCTCCGCGGAACTCTGGGAATTCTCGCGTGGTCAGGTGATTGTGTATCACTTGTGTCAAAAGTCTGTACCCGTGATTTTCACGCTCCCACACATCCAGGGTGCAATGTTTCTGATGCGATAGTCACGTGGATATGTGAATGGGCACGTACAACACGAAAGCGTACCGGCCGACTTCGTCTGTAGACTGACAGAGACTGCCGACAGTTGAAGAGGGCCGTACAGTGTAAGAGGCAGGCATCTATCCACACCATCACACAGGAAATCCAAACTGCATCATTATTCACTCCATTTACTATGACTGTTAGGCGGAAGGATAGACAATTTAGAATGCATGAGCGAGCGGCTGTCCATGAGCCACACATCACGCAGGTCAATTCAAACGATGCCTAGCTTGGTGTAAGGGGCGTAAACATTGGACTACTGAACAGTGGAAAAGCGCTGTGTGTGTTGTGACGATCCGTGGCAGGGTGTGGGTATGGCGAATGCCCGGTGAACGTCATCTGCCAGTGCTTGTAGTGTCTACAGTAAAATCCTGAGGCCGTGGTGCTATGGTGTGGTCGTGTTTTTCACGGAGGGGGCTTGAACCTCCTGTTGTTTTGCGTGATACTATCACAGCACAGGCCTACATTGATGTTTTAAGTACCTTCTTGCTTCCCAATGTTGAAGAGCAATTGTGGGATACCGACTGCATCTTTTAACACGACCGAGCACCTGTTCAAATGCTCGGCATGTGGCAGAATGGGTACACTATAATAATGGACTGGCCTGCAAAGAACCCTGACTTGAATCTTCTAGAACACCTTTGGGATTGGAACGTCGACTTCGTGCCCTGTCTCACCGACGTACGTCGGTATTCTCCTAAATTTATCAATGCCATTTTCCAAGAAAGCTTCCAGCACCTTACTGAACGTATGCGTGTGAGAGTGGAAGCTGTCACCAAGGCCAAGGGTGGGCCAACACCATCCTGAACTCCACCATTACCGATGGAAAGTTCCACAACTTGTCATTTTCAGCCAGTTGTTCGGATACTTTTCATCGCACAGTGTAGATATTATACAGGGAACTTCGTTCAGTGATATCAGATTGTTAAGTTTAAAAGCTGTCTGCTGATATATTTTCAATTGGTAAAACCACAGTATGACATATACAGTCACGACACTCCCACAGATTTTTGTTATAAGCCACGACAGTAGTGCTACAAGCGGCCGGGAAGCTACATTTCTGAAGACGATATTGGAGAGTGAATAGTATCGTTATATATATACACATGTGGCGTCTGTTCCGACATTTTAACATACGTTTCACATTAGAAAACGTATTTAATGCCATAAAAATTGGTTATAACTTCAAATAGCTTCATATTTGTCTTTCGTAAGATTCCTAAAGTCCCTGACAAGGTACGAAATGGTGCATTAAAGTACAGTTTATTTACAGTTACCTTGTAACCTATGGCTACTGCTAAATAATTTAATTTTCTATTAAAAATAAAAAATTGCCAGGAAACACCAGAAGACATTCCCTTTGGCAGAAAGACGTCGCTTTTCTATTCAGGACCGTTAAGATTTCTTTACTACAATTCCACGCGAATAAGTGAGTGTTGAACGCAGCACACGTATAGGGAATGTAATAACTACAGTATTTAACGCACCAAATCAGCTATGACAGTTGTAGCTGAAGGAAAAACGTCACGAACGTGTCAATAAAATGACAAAACCAATGAATCTGTATTCCAAAAGAGAAGAAGCCAGTTCCACAATTGTTGCTGCAGCTGAATCACAAACGGCAAGAATCATCAAAACATTGCCTTTTTAAGCTAAAGTAATTACACTCAAAAGAATATGTATGCATAAGAAAGATGAGTGAGATGTAAAAAGGTGCTAATCATTAGACTCCACAGCGAATTGATACACGTCTAAAAGCTGCCTGTTATAGTAAGGAAAGATCATAATAGACATTTATTATCCTCTTACGTGTATAGTCTACTTATTTTGAGTGGAATAAGCTTGAAATACACACATATTCGTAAGTTTTTGTTCAAGACGAAGTTGTTATATATACCACTGAATCAGTTAAATGCGGCTGTTTTTACATTAATTTCCGAATTATGTATGCCCCTTAATATTTTACTAATGCTAGTAACGCAAAAATTATACTATTTCGTTATAACGTACAAAAATAATTATAAACAAACATCACTACTTCGGCGGCTTCCCCACCGTTGTATCTGCCGGTTGGTAACAAGTTTTACAACAGTGAGTGTCGCGATTGTAGACTGTGGTAAAACCGCTTCTGATATACTGAGATAAATATGCTGTTGAATTGCAAAACTAAACAATACGTTGGGTGGATCGTCACAAAAATGGATTTGGTACAAACACTGTCACAAATACGTGTCATGAACACATTTCTGACAACTAATTGGTATGCAGTGTGCGTGCATGTGAGCGATAGAATAATTTGATCTGACTATGAGAAACACTTCTGCTATATCACAAAGCTCAATTTATATCACCTGCGAGAATCTACTCTGCTCTATAAAATGTAATGACATGTACTTTCATATAGTAATGACTTTCATATAAGGCAGTATGGATTATTTCGAACACCAATCATAATCAGTATTATTCATTTATTATTTTGTGGTGAATCGAGAAAAGGATTTAAAAAACTAATCAGCATAATTTATTCTGTATCCAATAATTGATTGAATATAACTTGAAAGAAAGGGGTTAGGCAACTAACTATTTGAATGAAACAATACTGTAAATAAAAATTAAGAATTATTATTATTACGCAAGAGCAGCTATGTACATTACCTTAGTTTTCAAAGTATTATACAAAATAGGAGATACGAGTAGTAGTCTGGTCTGTCCTTCGAATAAACGATAATTCTGAGGGACAGCCGCGGTGGAGTAGGCGAGCGGTCTAAGGCGCCCCGCTGCGGAGCGATCGGTTGCTCGCCGTGGAGGTTCGAGTCCTCCCTGGGGCATGAGTGTGTGTGTGTGTGTGTGTGTGTGTGTGTGTGTGTGTGTGTTGTCCTTAGGTTAGTTTACCTTAGTTTAAGTAGTTTGTAAGCTACGGACTGATGACCACGCAGTTGGTCCAATAGATTTACAAACATTTGAACATCTGCGGCACAATTTCTATGTCCGATTTCTCCACATGACTCCTCACAGCCGCTGCACACGGCAGCTGCCAGTATTGAACTCTACAACACTACAACACTACTGAACTGCTACTATTGCAGATCAGCCTACAGTCTAAATTCTTTGACAAAGACACACCACATCCTGAGAAGTTTGCTACGTTACAGATCAGAGATAAGAAAGCTCAGTCAAACTTACACAAATTCCAACGTCACTGCACAAATTTCATAATACGAGTTTCAACCTCTCTGAAGAGAACCACAGGAAAGTGATGTAAAACTCGGCAGTTCAGCTACTTTAGTATTTTACAGCAATGCGCCCTAATACGCAAAATTATTTTATTCCGGAAAAAAAGTCCATGTTTGAGGTATTCTCATTCTGATTCACGTAGGTGCGGGAGTTGCGGTGTATGTCCTGAAACCGTGGAGAAGTAATGAGCACAGGCTTATTAATGGTGGCGTACAAGGAAATAGGCCTGCACATGGTGATACGGGTAATTTATGGCCCCGTTCGCAGATAGGCTGCAGCCATGTCGCCGGTGCATTACCCAGAACTTTCACCGTCCTGGCCCCAACTGCCAATGAAGCGCGCTTCATTAATTCGTTGTGCAGCCCGGAAATGCGGTATTGGCATGCGGCACCATTGTCCGCGCTTTGATTAATAGCTCTGCGCGTGCAGATCCCTCGCGGCACGCCATTATCGCCAAGATTATGGACACTAGATTAAGCATACGTCAGTGTTGCTACGTCTCCGCTTATTGTCGGAGCGTAAACGGTGATGGAGCCACAACTGCGGAGAAAGTTAAAATCAACGGAAATGAACACTTCTGTGGATCATAACGTGTACGCTTTCACGGCCGGCGTCTTCAATAATTAAAATTTCCGGTCTGAGAGGCCGTGGTCGAACAGTAGAAATTTCTTCCCCCTGACGTTTCGTTGCCGGCTGCGGGCAACATCTTCTGAGGTGAGTCGACGACTGGCTGCAGGGCCTTCTTTTTTTTTGGGGGGGGGGGGGGGTGTTTGTTTCGTCGGGACCGTCGCGTTTTGCGACTTGCCTGGAATGTGGAAGGTAAGGTTTCAAATCTTTATTAACAAAATAAAGCGTGCTCTTGGGCCCTTAGGGGCCTTAGGTGCCCTTAGCCGACCTACACTGTTGTCGTTTTATCTCTTCTTCTCTTGAATCTTCTTTTCTTGCTTCTTCTTCTCTTGGTTCTACTTGCCACCATTACTAGTCATCTTCTTCTAGTAGGGCTAGGGGCATTTTTATTCGGTTACCCTGTCTTGGTTGGGCGATTACTACGTCTCTCAGTTGTGGTAGTGTTTCCCTAAGGGCTTCTATTTTCCTAAACATGTTTGTAGCTTTCTTCCTGATTTGTATTTTGAGGGTTTCCATTTGGGTGGCCTCATGTACTAGTCTGGTTGGTTCCCAAGGGGGGGCCCCGAGTATCCATTTGAGTACTTTATTCTGGACTACCTGTAGTGATGTGATCTGGGTTTTCGACGCCGTTCCCCATGAGGTACTCCCAAATAGAAGGGATGGCAGGACTGTTGATTTATAAAGTCTAATTTTAGTCTCCTGTTTGAGTTCTTTACTAGTAAAGAAAGGGACAAGTGCCTTTGCCATTTGAGTGCATTTCTGTTTTTTCCCTTGTATGTGTTTGTTAAAGAACAAACCGGAGTCGATCTCTACCCCTAGGTATCTAACATTTTTGGACCATGTCAGTCTACGACCTAGCACCTCCACCGCCTCCAGTCGTGGCCGTTTCTTCGAGAAGTAGACCATAGACGTCTTGTCTGCATTGAGGGTTACCTTGTTCTGTCGACACCAGCGAACCATTAGATCCATTTGCCGTTAATGCGATTTACGTTCGCAAAGTGCTGGCGGCCGCTGGTGAATAGCGCCGTGTCGTCCGCGAACTGCGCTAGGTGGACGTTGTTGGCTTTTGGAAGGTCGTTGATGAAGACGTTGAACAAGGTCGGCGAGAGAACTGACCCTTGTGGAATTCCGGCTGCTAGGGTCTTCTGTTCGGACTGCTGATCGTCGACTGACACCAGAATCTTCCTGTCCTGGAGGTAGTTTCCGATTAGCTTGATGTAACAGTCCGGGATGGTCGTGTTGATGGCCAGTTTGAGGATCAGTTTCTCATGCCAGACTTTGTCGTAGGCCTTCTCCCAATCGAGGAAGGCCGCCGCTGTAGAGAAGGAGTAGTTCATTTTCTGTGCTATGTGTTCGACTACTCTCAGAACTTGGAGTTCGGCAGACAGTTTCTGTTGGAACCCGAATTGTTCGGGCCGAATTGTTCCGTCCGTGATCAGTGGTCGTTGGATGCGTGTTAGTATCACCCTCTCGAATGTCTTGCTCATGGTACTCAGCAGGCTGATCGGCCGATAATTGGCTGGGTGTTGTAAGTCCTTCCCTGGCTTAGGAATAGGGACAATTCTTGCGATCTTCCATTGCGGCGGGAAGAAGTGCAGCTGCATACATGCATTGAAAATCCTCGTCTGCAGGACCAGTGGTTTCCGCGGCATTTCTTTTAGATGCATGTTAGTGATTTTATCTATGCCCGGAGCTGATCTTCCTCTTCGTTGTTGGATGATCTTCCTGACTTCTGATGGGGTCGTGAGTAGCGGTTGTGTGGTTGGGCGTCTTCTCAGTAGGTCTTCCGCGAATTGGTTCGTCCGTTCCTCTTCGCGTCTGTCTTCTTCGTCTTGGTGAAGTTGGGGGATTGTGTTTTGGGCTTCATAGCAGTCTGCGAAGGTTTCTGCTATCTGTAATGGCTCAAATGTTAGTCCTTGTCCTGTGTTGATGGCTCTCTTCACAGTTTTTTGCCCTCTAATTGCTTTCACGAGGTCCCATTCTTCTTTATGTTGGAGCCTGAACTGCTCCATTCGGTCCTCCCACTGCTCGCTTTTCCACTCTTTTGCGCGGTCTCGCAGTTCACGTTGGAGTTCGTGCATAGTTATTCGGTCCTCCGGGTCTCTGTATCGTTGCCACCGGCGGCGGTATCTGTTTTTCTGGATCCGCAGTTCCTCGAGGAGTGGGGGCCATTCCGATTGGCGCTGTGTTTCCATTATCGTCGTGGTCGAGGCCTTGTGCGCTGCGGTTCTGATCTTTTTCGTGAGGTATTCAACTCCTTTCGCTATTTCTTCTTCCGTCGTGAGGGGGATTGTGGGCCGTACACTGTTTGTCAGGGTCCTTCTAAAGGCGTCCCAGTCGGTGGTGATGTTAATCTTCTGCGGGTCCGGTATAGTCGCTCTTCTGAGGGTGATAACCACTGGGATGTGATCTGACGCGAGATCGTTTATGGCTTTGAGTTCTAGTTCTGCTGGTACATTCTTCGCTACTACGATGTCCAGGACGTCGGGTCTACGTCGGCTGTTGTAAGGGTAGTACCCTGGAACCGTTGGTCCGTACACAACGAGGTCTAGTTCGTCCGCGATGTCGATTAGTCTGTTTCCATTTGGGTTGTTGACTCGTGAGTTCCACGACCGGTGTTTAGAATTTAGGTCACCGCCTATGAGTGTGGTCTCCGAGAATCTGAGAAGTTGTTCCATATCTTGTTGTAAGATGGCGTCTCTCGGGCGGAGGTACGTCGCCACTAGCGTGATGTTGCCGCTGTTTGTGCGTACTGTAACGGCTGTGGCCTCTGTGTTGTTCAATGCTGGTACGTCTTCATGGTGGTGTATTAGTGACCTTCTTAAGAAGATCGCTGTTCCTCCGCGCATTATGAGCGGGCGGTCCCTCCTGTAAGCTACCATGTTTCTTAAGTTGAATGTTTCATTTCCTCTCAGGTGTGTTTCGTTCACCATTAGGACGTCCACCTTGTGGGCCGCGACGAATCGTTCCACTTCCGTCTTTTTCCCTCGGATGCCGTTTGCATTCCATATAGTGATTGTCAGGTCTCTTGTCGGTAGCTGTCTTCTGGCCATTAATCAAAGGAGGACATTATTCCCTCGGCGAGCGCCAGAAGTTTGCTCACCGGATCTGTTGCGTTTTTGATCATCGTTGCCGTTTGCTTAATTTTCGTCATTGTGTCTGGCTTGAGGAAGGTGGCGATTAGTGTCTTAATCTGATTTAGTGCTTCCCCTAGTGAGGTCGTGGTGTCGTTGGTGTCCTGTGCCTGGGTCGCTGGGTTCTGCATCCAGGCTGTGGTTGTTTGTGCTGGTTTCCGTTGACGCAGCGGCGGGAAGTTTTCCGTCATTTTTGACGGCGCGGGTGGGGGTGGCGGCGTCTTCTGGGCTGTTGGCTGCCTATATCTTCCCTCTTGTAGGTTTACTGTTGGCCGGAAGGGTTTTATTTCCTTCTGGAATTCTGGGCATCCACGGAAGTTTGCTGGATGGCCTTGTTGTCCGCACATCGCGCAGGTTGGTTTTTCCGAAGGTAGCAGCTTGCATGACTCCGATGCGTGAGGGCCTGCGCATTTTACGCAGCGCGGCGGGAGGTGGCAGTACCGCACTGTGTGGCGTAGGCGTTGACAATTTTTGCAATGTGGCGGCCCCTCTCTTGGCTTGTAGTTTTCCACTCGTATACGTGTGACCAGTAGGTATTTCTCCCTGTATATGGCTTCCGACTTCTTTGTTCTCGGGAGAGATACGACATAGAAGGGAATTGGTATCAGTTTCTTACTTCCTTCTTCCCGCTTGCTGTATTGATGTATGTCCTTTACTGTGTACCCTCTGTCCAGGAGGGAGTTTACCACTTCCTGAGGCGGGATCTCTTCCGGTAGGTACTTCAAGACTACCTTCAAGTTCCTATCCTCAGGTGGTTGATGGGTGTAGTAGCCCAAGTTCTTCTCCTCAATTAGTTGATTCGTCTTCCGGTAGTCGTCCATTGTCTCCAGGTGGTACCGCACGTGGTCCCCTTTGTATACTGCTTTTAGGCAGCCGTCGATTTTGGTTTTGATTTCTCCGTTTAGGTGGAGGTAATCCTTGGGGTGATACACCACTATTGGTGGTGGTTTCATTAATAACTTTTTCAACTGTTCCGCCGCCGTCTGTTCGCCCTCCTGGGTGGACAGCGCCGCGAAAGCGTTGGCAGTTCGTACTGCGTAGGCAACTTCCTCCTGCCGCGCCTTCTTCTGCTGCGTGGCTCCGTTGTCGTTTGTGTCAGTTTCCGGGATTTTCTTTTTCTTCTTCTTTTTGTTCACTACCGTCTGGAACCCGGCCGCGTCTTCGTCCTCTTCGTGGCCGTCCAGGTCCATGACGAGTTTTGGATCTTCGTCCGAGTCGTACTCGGACGAGGTCTCTTGGTTTCTCGACGGCGATTGGTGCTGTGCCATGTCGCTATCGCTGGTGTCTCTTCTGTTCCGACGTTTCTTCTTTTCCTCTGCGCATATCTTCCCGCGCCGGATGACGCCCCTGATGGTTTGCCGCGCCTCGAACGGCAGGTCGCCAAGGCGGGTGCCGTAAACGACGATGTCATCTTCATTGGCCGATGTGGAGGCCGGTGGAGGTGGAAGGGGAGGGGGGGGAGCCCTACCCGCGGTGTTTTTTCACTAGCTCTGTCATTCTGGCCTACACGACGCGGGCTTGTCCCGCCGCAGCAGAGGCCCTGGCCGTGAAAAGTCCCTAACACTACTTCCTAGTTCGGGCTAATCCCGAAACTCCTATTCCTACTTGCGCCCTAGCCCTAAGACACGACAATTTTCCGCCCTAGCCCTAAGACACGACAGTTTGCTCGCGTGCGTAAACGCACGATTCACTTGCTCCGAGTGGCTCAGGCGATGCGCACGCTTCGGCTGTCCAGCTCGGAATCGTGGCTGCAGGGCCGTGGAGATCCTGCTTATATAGAAGGCATAGAGGGCGCCACCACTCGTCACGTGATGTCAACAGTAAAACTATCTCTGGCTGGCGTCATTACTCTCGATCAAAGATAATCGATTGTCACATCTTTGTAAAGTGACATGCGCCGTTGCGTGAAAAAGATAATCGAGAAGTTTCTTGAGGTATGCCAGTTCCTGGAGAAGACATTCTTGGTGCATGCGGCTTCTAATTATGGAACTGTTTCATTTGAAATTAATTGATATTAATTCGTTCGAAACTAACGACTTTAAGCTGCTCTTATTAAGGTATTCTGTCATTTTATGACAAATGGAAAATTGAAGTCAGACCGGTACTCGAACACAGGTATTTCGCTTTTCGCAAGCTGTCGCCTTAACCTCCCCGTCACTAAATGTGTGCGAGCACCGGGGGATGTAGGCAATATGACAAATGCAATTGCTGGTCTGGCTGCAGAGCGTGCATGGGTTTCATAGTGGTTAAGAGGAGATGTTGATGAAATTGATCAGAAATGTCAATTTTCGATTTATTTTTTATCTATTAATAAAACTGATGGACAATAAGTTCCCGAAGATTTAATATTGAAATCGCGTCCGAAGTGCCTGAAAATTAATTAAAAGTGTGACGCGGCCTCCCTGCCACCCCCACGTTTTGAAGCAGCACTTCAATACCAGCTCAGTGAACATCGATTCTGTGTATTACTTTCAACCAAACATGGGCGGGATATATCTAGGAGGCCGTGAAACATACTCTTTGGTTTTATAGATCATCTTTGACTCTGTTCAGTATCTTATAAACAATAACACACTAGTTGCATCGTTTATGACGAAGCAATTATTTTTTTGCCATGTGATACTGACGGAGGATTTATACAAGTGTTCGATTCTTTCTTTATTCAGTTATGCCGCGATCTCAAAGAGTGTGTAAAAAAAACTGCATAAACTGCGTTTCAATAAGTTAGTGAATAGAAGACGTGAGTAACAACGACAAACCAGCAATGAGGCTACGTCTGAAGTAAAGAACATCTGCTGAAAATGTGAACTCGTCTCCTAACAGCTCCAAGCGAAAAATTGCAGAGGCGAATGGTGCGTACTACAGTGATGAATCTGGGTTTCTGGCCGATCCTGCACTTCTCATAAAGTGTTTTCATGGCAAAACCCAGAATCCAAATGATTCTCTAAAGTCACTCATATGGAAACGATGCACTAAAAGCACATTTGCATCTGCTATGGTTGTCAGAATTGCAACTTATGTTGCAGTTCTAGTTGTTAATGATGGGAACGTCGGGAGGATGAAGGTATTAGAAAGAGTGGGCTTGAAGATAGGAAATTTTACTCAAGACACCCTGAGAAAAATAGATTTACAGCGCTTCTCTGCAACTGAAAATTCAATTGAAGATCTGGTAAAAGAAAGAAGACAGACAACAAGAAACCAGAAGAGAAGCCTTGAAGGGAAAGACGACCCAAAATAAAAATATGGTGTCTTCTGATTTAATGACAAAAGTAAAAATGTTAAGTTGAACTTTAAATTGCGTTTCCTGAAAAGTTTGTTTTTTAAGGTTTATGTACCTTTTCCTCAGATTCTGTGAATGCTAGAATTATGAAATGTTGTACACACATTTCTATAAACCTAGTAAACGTTGTCTCAAGAGAAAATTTTGAAATTATTATTGCATTGCTATGGGTCAAAGTGCATGGAATTTTGGATGAATTGAAAGTTGTATTGTGGAATTATAATTTAAAAAACTATGAAATTTTCCTATTTGACCTATTCCAAAAAACCTCATGAGGGAAGCTTACAAAATATAAAGAGATGAAACAGAGATTTTTGTAGAAATCTGTTTGATACTTTCTGAGAAAAAGGAACATACATTATTTTTTTAAAATAAAACTTCAAATTTCATTTTAGAAAGTTGAATACATACAATCAAAGGATTTTAAATGTAAATGTGTTACTTTCATGTAAGGCGTGGTACAAAATTTCATTGCCACATCTCGAATACTGTGGATTTGTTGCATTTTTGAAATAGTGTGTGGTTTTCATCAACGTCCCCCCTTATGGCGACCGCCCACGAAAAGCAGGAGACCTGGGCTGGCACATATTTTCATTTGTCATAAAATAATAACAACAGCTTAAAGTCGGCAGTTTTGCTTAAGACGAATTAATATCAGCTTTTACAATAATCTAGTTCCGGACCATCAATGTCTGTTCTTTTCAACCAGACGTTACATAATATATGTCTCATACGAATGAATCATTTTTCTCTCGTGTAAACCCCCCCTCCCCCCAAAGACAAAAAGTAAAGAACATTCGGGTTTAACGTCTCTTCGATGCAATGCTCACATTCGGATTTTTGGGTAAGGACGAGGAAGAAAGTCAGCTGTGAACTTTCAAAGGAATCATCCTGACATTTACCTTAAGTGACTTAAGTGACTAATCTGGATGGCTGGAGATGTATTTGAACCATCGTCCTCCTCAATGCGGGACCAGTTTGTTGCGCTGCGCCACCTCGTTCGGTCCCCCAAAAGAACTCCTTTCGTACCATACAAGTATTCCATTACTCATTTAATTGACTCAACCATCGTTAGACTTTCGTCTATAATCGTGGGAAAAGAATGTAATTTAGTTTTTATTTACTAAACCTGGCGTGCCTTCTTGAATATAGACAGTTCCGCCTTGATGATATGCAGCCAAAAATCATCAAGAATGTGAATTGTGAAAGAGGATACGTTACTTGAGCTGCAGGAGTGAGGCGAACATCTAGCACAAGCTAATACATTTCCGTGTTTATTGCAATCAGCACGACTATGCCACAGAGATAAAATGGCGGTCAGAACAAATCTTGGTCGCTATTCTCTACAAGGCCGGCGGTCTACATACGTCGCCGTGCCACTTGAAGAAGAGGCGATAAGTCGTTCCACAGTACTTCCGCCGCAGAAGGCGCCAGCAGTCTTGTTACCCTCTCTGCTTTTCGCGCCGACCAATAGGAGAAAAGGACACCGCAGCCACGACAGACAGTACAGGAGTAAGTACGACGTTGCCCCAGGAATACGACGGTTCCAGGGGTTCATCATAGAAGAGCCATCAGTTGACAGTACTATTGCGAGAGATAGCTTTATATAACAGAACTGTTTCATAAAAAAAGTTGAAATGTTTCTAAAGCTATAGGACTTAACTGCTTGGTTATTAGTCCCTAGTTTATAAAGCACTTAAACTAAGTTAAACTAACCTAAGGACAACACACACACATATCCATACCCCAGGGAGGACACGAAACTCCACGGCGAACGGCCGCGCGCACCGCTGCACGGCACCAGTATGATTCTTCTTATTTGAGAATACCATAACATAATTAATTACCTTCTTCTTGTGTTGTTTTTTGTAGTAGATACTGGAAGAGGTCCTTATACTCAGTGCCTCTAATAAGTTACTTCCTAAGATAAGGTCAATCAGACTTCTTCCCTATGAAGGTTACACTCAGAAAAGATGAAGTATCATAGTTTAACTTTGTCTCAATTACTTAAATTAGAAAACAGTTGGTTATATTTGAACCATAATAAGGGTTTATTGTACCCTTTGTACATCACCAATACTTCAAACATTTGGTTAACAGTCTTATATCCAGAAATTATTATACAAATTATTGAGACAGGTTTAGAACATGTTGACAATTTGAGTCAACTCTAGTAACTAATTACAAAACAAAACACCATCAATATCTACACTTTCGCGTCTCTTTACTCTGAGTGTCCACAGAGTTCATTCTAGTGCACAGTGTCCTTCAAATATGTTTTCCATGAGAAGTAGTAGGTCCCTGTCGGGCATTCACCTGTGAAAGAAGTAGCCCAGGACAGTAATAGTCCAAGCAAAAAACCTCCTTAAATACCCAAAAACTAATCAATTTAGCTAGGTAAAGCGTGTAGTGCTTGAGAAACTACACAGTGCGCACAGCTATTCCGTCGCGGCCAACTGTTTCATACTTCGGAAGAATGTGTACCTCACTAGCACGCCAAAGATAAGTATTTATACCACTGTATTAATAAATAATACGTGAACTAATCACTTCTTTCGTTGCCATTGCCCACATCCTTGCTAGCCACGGTCTACCACCTTCCCAATTTACAGCATCACGAAGACACGACAGTCGCAATTCATTATACATGTGTTGGTCCTGGTGGAATCTTAAATCTTCCAATCTTGCCTGCATACTTTGGCGTGGCACTTTAAAACAAGAAAAAAATAACAGGACTTGATTATCAGTAATAACATTTATAAATTACTCTAAAATTAGAAAGGTAAAAAGTATGATTTTCAGTGTTGGTGTTTATGGATGGTACCAATGCAACTATCCTTCGTAACGCTTGCAGTGTGTAGTATATGGATATTCGGGCCCGTCTGGGATGCGTGCGCGGATTACTTAATGGTTAATGCGATCACGCGCGAAAGGTGCGAAAACTGACTTCGAGTCCCCTTTTGGCACAAATTTTCATATGCCATCATTAACCTGTAACGGCTCACTCTGATACAAAATCACAATTACTCATACGTTCTGGTGTAGTGAACCCTCACATGCGTCGCGTCCTCAAATGAGGACACTTTAATTTTGCCTCATTTCTGTCATCTTTTATATCTGAGGTGACGGTAAAAGTACAGGTACCTCATATGAGAACTAATAATGAATGCCAGAATGTCTCATAGAAGGCAGTGTTAGTCGTTGGGCTAAGAAAGAAATGGAAAGTCGGGATTACAAGAGAGAGTAGAGCAAGCATTCAGATAAAAGCAAATTCTTGTCTGTACATCGGAAAAAAAGCCTGTCATTCGGTACGCAACGAATAACGCTTCAATGTGGTATAACACTGGCGAGTCAAGTCAGGTGATCCCAGTGCCACCAAGTGTCATGATCGGGACTGCAGACGGAAAACACGTTACATTTGAGAAAACTTTAGACTTGCTGTGTGCCCTGACTGCCTGAAACAATAACAATGTACGAAAAACACAAATTAGTGTACACTCTTCATGTATTCTTTGACATTATTAATAGATGTTCCATGTAAAATGACGCCGTCATATGCCGTCTAGTAAAATCATCTGAAGATCAGAACCAACTCCAGAACGATCTGAATATCACTATGGTGTGAAAATTAGCAATTGCCTCTAAATAATGAGAAGTGTGAAGTCGTCCACATGAGTACGAAAAGAAATCCGTTAAACTTTGCCGAGTGGTCGTCGTGCAGAGCGCACCACTCCAGAGCCAGCACATTTTCAGTTGTAAGTGAAACCGGCTTCTCTCTAGAAGCTACATATTTTGACTTTTCGTTGCGCTTTCGCTTTAGTTCATTAAAGTTATTGTGTGCTCGCGTTATTATTTGATTCATATTCGCGTTAAATATCTGCTTAGTGCATTATTGCGCCATGTGAATCACGTCGCGACAGTCGTCTGTCTTTATTTTCTGATTAGAAGCGACATATAGTATTTTGATTTTCGTCTGCGCGTTCTCGTTTCAATTTGTAAATTTATACCGTGCTCTCGTGCGTATTAGATTCAGATCCGCGTTTTAACAAACAGTGTAGTCTTCCTTTGAACGCATCGCTACTGTAGTTTCTGTATTTGTCGGCACTGTAATCATGAATAGAGACTTCGTTCCCAGCTTCAAGCTGTGTTAACCTCGGTTGCACAGTTGAAAACTGCAATCGATGGGCGTCGTTGTTGTTGGCCGGCAGTGGGGACCGAATGGACTCCCGTCGTCTCCACCGATGGGCATGCGGCAGCGACATGCCCTAATACTGCTAGCAGTGAGGCAGACATCCCACCCGTGGTTGCGTAGGAGATCGCTCCAGTGCGTGGCAGGCGGCGCAAGACATTCCGGGGGGACCGATCGTGAGGCCTCCCCGGTTCGTCTTGCGAACAGGTTTGAGGCGCTGTCTGCTCAGGACGAAGTTCCTGAGTCGGATGGTGTCTCTCACCCTGTCACCACCTAGCCTGCGAGATCCGGGCTTTCACAGAGGGTGGGTTTACTTGTAGTTGGGAGCTCCAACGTTAGGCGGGTGATGGAGCCCCTTAGAGAGATGGCTGCCAAGGAGGGGAAGAAGGCCAACGTGCACTCCGTGTGCATACCGGGTGGAGTCATTCCAGATGTGGAACGGGTCCTCCCGGATGCCATAAAGGGTACGGGGTGCAGCCAACTGCAGGTGGTGGCTCACGTCGGTACCAACGATGTGAGATGTGAGATTCTCTCAGGTTTCGAGCGGCTAACTGAAGTGGTAAAGACTGCCAATCTTGCTTGCAAGATGAAAGCAGAGCTCACCATCTGCAGCATAGTTGACAGAACCGACTGTGGACCTCTGGAACAGAGCCGAGTGGAGGGTCTGAATCAGAGGCTCAAACGGTTCTGCGACCGTGTAGGCTGCAGATTCATTGACTTGCGCCATCTCTGGTGGTGGGTTTCCGGGTTCCGCTGAATAGGTCAGGAGTCCACTATATACAGGAAGCGGCTACACGGGTAGCGGGGGCTGTGTGACGTGGACTGGGCGTTTTTTTTAGGATAAAGAGCTTCGGGGAAATAGAAAATGGGCAATTTCAAAGGGTGCAGGTGGATCACAGGAGAAATGTAAATTGTCGTAGCTGTGTCGGGAAAGTACTAGAACTCCAAGCGTTAACAGAAAGCACCGAAACATACATCATTATAGACAGCGAAATTTGGCTCAAGCCGGAAATAAGTTCAGAAGAAGTATTTGCAAAAGATCTAACGGTGTTCAGAAAGGATAGATTAAACAAAATAGGCGGGGTCGTGTTTGTCGCCGTCAAAAGTAGTCTTTCGTGTAGCGAAGTTGAAGTTGATAGTTCCTGCGAGCTATTATGGGTAGAGGTTGTACCCGAAAATCGTACGAAGTTAATAATCGATTCCTTTTACCGGCCTCCCGACTCTGACGATACAATAGCAGAAAGGTTCAAAGAAAACCTGAGTCTAATTACAAAAACGTACCCGACTCACACGATAATAGTAGGTAGTGATTTTCATTTACCCTCGGTCTGTTGGCGAAATTACATTTTCAAATCAGCTGGTAGGCATAAAACATCGTCCGAAATTGTACTCAACGCATTCTCTGAGAATTACTTCGAACAATTAGTTCAAGAGCCAACTAGAATTGTAAATGGATGTGAAAACACACTTGATCTCTTAGCAACAAATAATCCTGAGCTCATAACGAGCATCAAAACGCATATAGGTATTAGTGAACACAGAGCTGTCGTAGCGATATTGAATATCGAAAGTTCCAAATTTACCAAAAATAAACGCAAAGTATATTTGTTCAGGAAATCAGATAGAAACGAAATACATTGCTTCTTGAAAGACAGCTTCCACTCGTTTCTAACACTAAACGTAGGTGTAGATCAGATGTGGCTCAAATTCAAAGAAGTGGTATCGACAGCAATTGACAGTTTTATACCAAATAAATTAATAAATGAAGGAGGCGATCCCCTTTGGTACACAAAACAGGTCAGGACACTGTTGAAAAAGCAAAGGAAAAGGCATACTAAATTTAAACGAACACAAAATCCCCAGGATTGGCGATCGTACTCAGAAGCTCGAAATTTAGCCCTCGCTAAATGAGAGATGCCTACAATTTTATCACAACGAAACTCTTTCTCGAAATTTGACTGAAAACCCAAAGAGATTTTGGTCATATGTTAAATATACTAGGGGCAAATCACAAACAATACCTTCACTACGTGATAGTAATGGCGATCCTGCCGACGACAGCGCTACTAAAGCAGAGTTACTAAATATAGCTTTTAGAAACTCATTCACCAAAGAAGACGAAACCAATATTCCAGATTTATAATTACGAACAGATGCTGTAATGAGTAACGTAGAAGTAGATATCATCGGAGTAGTGCAGCAACTAAAATCACTTAACAAGAACAAGTCTTCTGGTCCGGATTGTATACCCATTAGATTTCTATCTGATTATGCTGAAGCGATAGCTCCTTACTTAACAGCCATATACAACTGCTCTCTCAAAGAAGGATCTGTACCAAAAAATTGGAAAGTTGCGCAGGTCACACCTATATTCAAGAAAGGCAGTAGGAGTAACCCACTAAACTACAGGCGTATTTCATTGACGTCAATTTGCAGCAGGGTTTTGGAACATATCCTGTACTCAAATATTATGAATTATCTCGAAAAGAACGATCTATTGACCCAAGGTCAACACGGATTTAAAAAATATCGTTCATGCGAAACACAACTAGCTCTTTATACACACGAACTGATGGGTGCTATCGACAAAGGTTCGCAAATCGATTCGGTATTTCTTGATTTCCAGAAAGCTTTTGACACCGTACCTGACAAACGGCTTTTAATCAAATTGCGTGTTTATGGTATATCGCCCCAAATTTGCGATTGGATTGGGGATTTCTTGTCAGAGAGGACACAGTTCGTAGTAATTGATGATAAGTCAGTGACTAAAACAGAGGTGATATCGGGCGTTCCACAAGGTAGTGTTATTGGTCCTCTGCTGTTCCTTATTTACATAAACGATTTAGTGGAAAATCTAAGTAGCTCTCTTAGGTTGTATGCAGATGACGCCGTCATTTACCGTCTAGTAAAATCATCTGAAGATCAAAACCAACTGCAGAACGATCTGAATAAGATATGAGTATGGTGTAAAAATTGGCAGTTGACTCTAAATAATGAGAAGTGTGAAGTCGTCCACATAAGTAAGAAAAGAAATCCGTTAAGCTTTGTTTACAAAATAAATCAATCAAATGTGAAGGCCATAAACTCCACAAAATACCTACGAATTACTATTACTTCAGACTTAAATTGGAAAGAACACGTAGATAATATCGTGGGAAAGGCGAACCAGAGACTGCGTTTTATTGGCAGAACCCTTAAAACATGCAACAGAACTACAAAAGAAACTGCATACACAACGCTTGTCCGTCCATTTTTGGAGTATTGCAGCCCAGTGTGGGATCCTTATCAGGTGGGTTTGACGGAGGACATCGAAAGGGTCCAAAGAAGGGCAACTCGTTTCGTATTGTCATGATACAGGGGAGACAGCGTTACGGAAATGATACAGGATCTGGGATGGGAATCATTACAACAACGGCGCTTATCGCTGCGGCGTGGGCTGCTTGCGAAACTCCAATCACCAACATTCTCCTCCGAATGCGAAAATATATTGTTGACTCCCACTTACATAGGTAGAAATGATCATCAGAATAAAATACGAGAAATCAGAGCTCGAACAGAGAGATTCAGGTGTTCTTTCTTCCCGCGCGCTATTCGAGAATGGAATGGGAGCTAAAGAGTATAATTGTGGTTCGATGAACCCTCTGCCAGGCACTTAAATGTGATTTGCAGAGTATCCCATGTAGATGTAGATGTAGACAAGATAAATCAATCAAAAGTGAAGGCCGTAAACTCCACAAAATACCTAGGAATTACAATTACTTCAGACTTAAACTGGAAAGAACACATAGATGAAAGGCTAACCAAAGACTGCGTCTTATTGGCAGAACCCTTAGAAGATGGAACAGAACTATTAAAGAGGCTGCATACACTACGCTTATCCGTCCTTTTTTTTTTTTTTTTTTTGGAGTAATGGTGCCCAGTGTTGCATCCTTATCAGGTGGATTTGACGGAGGACATCGGAAAAGTCCAAAGAAGAGCAGCTGGATTCGTATTGTCACCATACAGGGGAGACAGTGTGGAAACGGACGGCTGGGTTGTGTCTACGTTAAGAGGTTTGGCAATAATAGCAACGAGTCGCCACTTATTGATTTAGTCATTTTATATACTGGCAAAGAATTATTTATTTTAACGCTATCTGACTGTCTTACTAACAAAAGTTATATAAAGGCAAAATACCTATAAGCAATGTTCTGCATTAAATCCAGCCGACACCGTTCTCAATTAACAATGAAATAAATGAATCAAATATTCAATTCTGGAAAGTGACACCTCGCTTCGCAGTACTTCACATACTTCACTTCATTTAGTTCATGAGACTGAATTCTACAATGAACTCAACTATCACTAAGCTATAAATCCATTTAATACTAAACTTGATCCCACCTTTACTTTCCAAAAGAAATTAAAATAAATAATCAATGTAACTAATTAAATTCACCTGATGTAAAATATTAAGAATAATAAGTAATAAATTCACCTTAAGTATCACAAACCACAGAAACGAAGAAGGTGCGTATTATTGTGTGCAATGAGGATGTTCCGAAACTTAAGGAAAACCTATACCAGGTAGCGGTATTAGAACTGACAACGTCGATGTATGAATGATTAGTTTATTATACTTTCAACCCCTTTTTCTTTACACTAATCGCGCTCAAAGATCATTGTTATAAATTAATTAAATGGAGTCTCACTAGGTGGAAATCTATATTAATAATGAAAGAAAAATAAACCCAAAAATTCTTTAAAGTAGTAAATAAATGTATTAACACTTATCTTGCACTTATAGATTCCGAACCTCATCAGGTGCCAGCTTCAATTTCTCCATCAACCACCCGATCCTCTCGCTTGGCTAACAGGCGCGATCCTTCCCCGACAGACTCCAGACTGCTACTACTTCTTACTCAGAGGCAAAACCACTGCCTACCGGCCGCCAAAGATAATCTTACTTCACCGAAACAAAGATGGCTGTATAAGTTGTTGCCAACCTATACAGCGTAAACTTAGGATTCGAGATTTCCAATCAGTAGTCCCCTTACAAGTGTCACGGAAATTATACAGGACGTGGGATGGGAATCATTACAACAACGGCGCCTATCGCTGCGGCGTGGGCTACTTACGAAACTCCAATCGCCAACATTCTCCTCCGAATGCGAAAATATATTGTTGACTCCCACTTACTAAAATACGAGAAATCAGAGCTCGAACGGAGAGATTCAGGTGTTCTTTCTTCCCGCGCGCTATTCGAGAATGGAATGGGAGATAAAGAGTATAATGGTGGTTCGATGAACCTTCTGCAAGGCACTTAAATGTGATTTGCAGATGTAGATGTAAATGAATCGGCAGCTTTGAAGGATGAATCATTGAAGGCGGCAGATGTTCAAATAGAAACTCACACCTACAAAGAATCCCTGTATATCACCGGAAGTATCGATGAAAGGAGAGAACTTGAAATTGTAGTACACGAAGCAGGTAAAATTCAGTACAGACGACTAAGAAATGAAATTGACAAGTAGTGTAAAATGGCTAAGAAGGAGTGGCTATAGACAAGTGCAAATCGGTAGAATAATGTATAACTAGATGAAAAACAGATTCCGGCTACACGAAAATAAAAGAGACACTTGGAGATTGGAAATACAGCTGTATGATTATCAGGAACTCATATGGAAAACCATTTCTGAGTAAAGAAGGGATAACTGAAAGGTGTAAAGAGGGCCTTTACAAAGAAAATCAACTTCGAGACAATATTCTAGGACGATAAGAGGAAGTACATGAAGATGAAATAGGTGATACTATACTGAGAGAAGAGTTTGATAGAGCACTGAAAGACCTAATTCTAAACAAGGCCCCTGGAGTGTACAACATTCCCTCACAGCTACTGAAGAGATACGACAAAACTATTTCCCCCTTTTGTAAGATGTATGCAGGCGAAATACCCTCATACTTCATGAAAATGTCCTAATTCGAATTTCAAAGTACCCAGGTGCAGACAGTTAGGAAAATTAAGTAACCATCAGTTTAATAAGACAGGGTTCCAAAATTTTAACACGAATTACTTACAGAACAGAGTAGAAGATGATCTCGGGGAAGATCAGTTTGGATTTGGGAGAAACGTAGGAACACGGGAGGCAATACTCACCTGTGTACTTATCTTAGAAGATTAAGGAAAGGCAAATTTACATTTCTAGCTTTAGTAGATTTGACTCCCACTTACATAGGTAGAAATGATCCTCAGAATAAAATACGAGAATTCAGAGCTCGAACGGAGAGATTCAAGTGGTTGTTTTTTTCCGCGCACTATTCGAGAATGGAATGGGACATAAATAGTATAACGGTGGTTCGATGAACTCTCTGCGACGCACTTAAATGTGATTTGCAGTACGACAGTACTGCTAAGGCAGAATTACTAAACACAGCTTTCCGAAATTCGTTCACCAAAGAAGAAGAAGTGAATACTCCAGTATTCAATCCAAGAACAGATGCCAGCATGCAAAACTTAGAAGTAGATGTTCCTGGAGTAGTAAAACAACTTAAGTCACTAAACAAAAACAAATCTTCCGGGCCAGATTGTATACCAACTAGATTCCTCTCAGAGTATGCTGATGCAATAGCTCCGTACTTAGCTATAATTTACAACCGATCACTCAGCGAAAGATGTGTACCCAAAGATTGGAAAGTTGCCCAAGTTACTCCAATATTCAAGAAAGGCAATAGGAGTGATCCCCAAAATTACAGGCCTATCTCATTGACGTCGATTTGCAGTAGGATTTTGGAACATATACTTTGTTCGAGTATTATGAACTACCTCGAAGTGAACGGCCTATTAACCAATAGTCAACACGGATTCAGAAAGTATCGCTCTTGCGAAACACAGCGTGCCTTTTATTCACTTGAAGTGTTAACTGCCATCGACAAGGGATCTTCGGATTTCTGGATTTCCGGAAGGCTTTTGATACTGTACCCCACAAGCGGCTTCTAATGAAATTGCGTGCTTATGGAATATCTTCCCAATTGTGCGATTGGATTCACGATTTCCTATCAGAAAGTACACTGTTCGTTGTAATTGACGGGAAGTCATCGAGTAAAACAGAAGTGATATCTGGCGTTCCACAGGGAAGCGTTATAGGTCCCCTACTCTTCCTCGTGTTTATAAACGATTTAGGAGACAATCTGAATAGCTCCCTTACACTGTTCGCGGATGATGCTGTCGTTTATCGGTTAGTGAAGTCAACAGATGATCAAAAGCAACTGCAAAGCGATTTAGACAAAATTTCTACTTGGTGCGAAAATTGGCAATTGGCACTAAATAAAGAAAAGTGTGAAGTAATACACATGACCACTAAAAGAAATCCGCTGAACTTCAATTATGCGATAAATCAGTCAAACCTTAAGGTCGTAAATTATTCCAAATACCTAGGAGTTACAATTACGAACAACTTTGATTGGAGAGAACACACAGAAAATATTGTGGGGAAGGCGAATTAAAGGTTACGTTTCATTGGCAGAATGCTTCGAAGATGCACCAGCTCCACCAAAGAGACTGCCTACATCACACTTGCGCGTCCTTTCCTGGAGTACTGTTGCTCCTTGTGGGACACTCACCAGGTGGGACTGACGGAAGATATTGAGAAGGTTCAGAGAAGGGCAGGTCGTTTTGTTTTATCACGTTACGGAGGTGGGGGGGGGGGGGGAAGCGTCACGGAATGTTTCACGAATTGTGGTGGAAATCATTAAAAAAAAGACGTTATTCATTGCGGCGTGATCTGTTTGCGAAGTTTCAATCACCGACTTTTACTTCTGAATGTGAAAATATTTTGCTAGCACCCACCTACTTAGGGAGACATGACCATCCCAATAAAATAAGAGAAATCACATCGAAAACGGAACGATTTAGGTGTTATTTCTTCCCGCGTGGTATTAGAGAATGGAACGGTAGAGAAAAGTTATGAAAATGGTTAATGAACCCTCTGCCAGGCACTTAAATGTGATTTGCAGAGTATCTATGTAGATGTAGATCCCATGTAGATGTAAAATGCAGTCTTTGTACTCACTGTTCTCGTTTGAGGACACCTCGTTATTAGTGTATGGAACTATGTTTTTAGACAATTTATGATGAATTCTGCACAAGATAGGTCATAAGTTACCAAATAATACATCAGAAATGTTGTTCATTTTCGGGTTGATAATTCGTGCATGTGAAGGTTAATGTTCAGATGTTTCTTAAACGCTTAAAGACCTCAAGTCTGCAGTGTTGTGAAACGGTTTCCGGTTGATTCCCAGCTTCCATTTTACTTGAGACAGATAACAACGCTCGTAGAAGCATTATTTTACGCCTTGCTAGCAGACAATGACAGCGCGTCATGTTGTTGTTGTGTTGTACACGCCATGGCCCTAGTGTTTAGCTGGTAACAGCCGCGGACACAGCCCATTGATCCTGCCCCTTACTAATTGGCGACAGGTGCCGCGTCGCTGGCACGCTGCTCGGCCGCCGCCGCTTTAAATACTTGCCACAGCTGGCGAGGCCGCTCCTCCGTCGCCCACTCGCCGCCGCCTTAGTGCAGGTTAAGCCCAAGCGGCAGTCGCCTCCGGCCAGGCGGCTTATCAATCTCCGTTTCCGCCCCCACTCGCCGGAGATCAACTATTTCTGCATCCAAAAACGAATACGTCCCTTCGTGAGACGGTGTCTAAGACTTCTACCGGTAGTGGCGTGGCAGTTCGTATCATCTTTGAACGATTTCACTAGAACTGACGTGTAACACCTTACAAGCCGACTTAAATGGAATCATACATTCCCCACTTATGATGACGTAACTAAAATCGATGTGTTAGTATTCCGAGGTGCTGGTAGAAGGCAGGGGGCGGGGAGGGGGGTGGGGAATTTGCAAGTCGTCGTGGTAATGAGTACTCCCACCCACCCTATTACCAACATGATTTCATTAAAATCAAAAATAATTAAACGAGCGGTTCTAATTCTATTTCTTGAATCTCGAAAACGCCTTTAACGATTTGAGTCAGATTTTGAATGTACACTAGTCAAAACAATCAGGCGATCGATTGAGATACCTGGGTGCTGAAGTAATGTAATCGGCAGAATGAACTCAAATGATTCGACGTCTTTCTATCGGTTCTGCGGAGTGGACACAAAAAAATTACGGCAACTGAGATAGTGTTAATAACAGAGAGTTGCTGCAGGTTTTGGTGTTGACTCGTGTTTACTTTACCAAACGAATTACACAAGTAGTTTGCTTCAGATAGTGTATTGAGCAGGCAGTGCAATGAACAACATCGTGACTTACTCGAAGCTATGGCACTGAGAACCATAGGAAGGTTAGAAGCGGAACAAACAAAAAGATTCCTGCAGCTATTGGGGTGTTCCAAAGTTTAATTTATAGGACCTGGACGCGATTTCAGACACCGGAAACTGTTAAAAGAAGGCAAGGCCATGGTCGTCCACGGGTAACATCGGCAACAGATGACCGTTATCTCTTGTTAATACCTCGTAGAGACAGGAAGCTGATTGCAACTGAGCTGCACCATCCACGCTGCAGGAGGACGCGCAAGCCGGCCGCGGTGGCCGCGGGGACTGCAGCGCTCCAGTCACGGTCTGCACGGCCACTACGGTCGGGGGTTTGAATCCCCCCTCGGGCATGGATATTTGTGCCGTCCTTAGTCTTAGCTAGTTCATAAGTAGTTTGTAAGCTTAGGGACTGATGACCCCGTAGCTAAGTCCCATAAGTTCTATAAACATTTGAACATTAGCGTACCGAAGGAAGAGATTAAAACTATGTACTCCATTGAACAACGCGTTTTTCTGGTGCTAGAGTACCGCAGGTTAGAAGAGAGTCCTACGGCAACAAGGCGAAGTTTTCATGCACGATTTAAAGTTCCAAAAGGAGCCCATACGAAAACTATTCGTACGCTCTTCGCAAAATTTCAACTAACAGGCAGCGTAACTGATGATCTAGTGGGCCATGTTGGCCGCAAGCAAACCGCAGTTACGCCTGAAAATATCGCCACAGTTTCTGGAATTATTCAGCGAAATCCAATGTTATCCGTCCTTAGAACTGCATCTGAGACTGATTTGAAGCGTCCCAGCACGCAGAAAATACTGAGAAAGAGCCTACACATGTTTCCATTCAAAATTCAAACGAACCGAGCCATACCCGTACGAGCTGTGCAACAAAGGGTTGCCTTTGCTAATCAGATGCTCACAACGATTGATAGTGAAGGATTTAATATTGGCTACTATTTCACTTATGTATGCTGATATGAGCTGTAAAGCGTACAGCGCCATCTGTTAGCAGCTTTTTTAACTATTATTTCAAACTACTGTATAAACTTCTTATAGCTTTCTCAATAAACATATCGTTTACTGCATTCCTCTATCGATCTTTGTTTTCGAGAAATTTAATTTTTGAAATCTGGGAGCCATTTTCTGGACACCCTGTATAAATGATGTGCAACTCACACATTATTCACTTATGATGACGTAACTGAAATACGCTGTGTTAGTGTTCGCAGGAGCTCGTAGAAGGGAGAGGGCAGGGAAAAGGTTGCAAGCCGTCGTGGTCAGGGAAAGCCCCACTCCCACACACCCTCGTACCAAGATTATTTCATGAAAATCAAAAATAATTAAACAAGCGATTTTTTTTCTCTTTCGTATACTTCGAAAACGCCTTTAACGATTTGCGTAAAAGTTTGTATGTACACTGGTCAAAACAATAAGGGGATGATTTGAGATAACTGGGTTCTGAATAATGTCGTTGGCAGAACGAACTCAGAAGATTCAACGTCGTTCTGTCGGTTCTGCGGATTTGATACAAAAACATTACGGCAAACGAGATAGTGTTCATGAAAGATCGTTGCTGCAGAAGCGGCTCGTGGTGAGGTTTTTACTCTACCAAACGAATTACATGCTTACCCGAAGCTATCCCATTGAAAGCAATAGGAATGTTGGACGTGGGACACACACACAGATGGAGTGTCCCAAAGTCTGAATTCTAGGGGTTAGATTAGATTCCAGATAACAGGAACCATTAAAAGCAAGGCCAAGGTCAAGGTTAAAGTCGTCCAGGGGTAACAGCTCGTCGAGACAGAAGGTTCAATGCAGCCCAGCTGCAAGGCACCCGCCAGGCAACAACAGGACGTGCCATACTAACACAAGCAGTCCATAATCGCCTTTCGGAATGAGATCTCTGCGCTCGGAGGCTATAGTGTGTGTCCAATTGAAACCATGATGCCATTTACCTACAGAAACTGACCGGAGGAACATGGGGATTGGAGTCGTAACGAATGGCACCGGGTTCTTTTCACGGATATGTTAAGATTTTGTGTTCAGCCGAACAGTCGTCGTTACCTCATCTTGTTTATGCGCAGGAAACATCACCATACCGTGGAGGTGGATGAATGGTGTGGGCAGGAGTCAGTATTGGCGGAAGTACGGACCTCTATGTCGTTCAGAATGGCGCATTGACTGCTCAGGGTATAGAGACGAGATCCTTCGACCTTTTGTTGTACCCTACGCTGATGCCATAGGAGATGAGTTCTTTCTGGTGGACGATAACGCTCGTCCGCACAGAACTGCACTAATGGACAACTTGCTTGACTCTGAAGGAATTCAACGAATGGACTGGCCTGTTTGTTCACTGGAGTTAAGCTCGATTGAGCATGTCTGGGACGCACTTGGCAGACGCATTGCAGCCAGATCAGCACCTCTCACAACGGTTGCAGGGCTGGATATTGCACTCATGGAATAATGGCTAAATAGTCCTCAAGTGCTGATTGATAAGCTCACACTGACCATGCCACGCAATTGTGCTACAGTATTGCCCGTGCGAAGTGATCACACACTATTTTAAAGGGCAACGAGAATGATTATGGTAGCCCCATGGTGCCTCGCTGTAAGTAAAAGACATGTAAAACTGAAGTAGATATGTACGGTTACCTTTGTGTTTCTGCGATTGTGTAATTGTTTATTAATTATGGCCCTAATTTTTCTGATTGAGTAGCGTAATCAGCTGATGCCATACATGCCGTACAGCAACCAAGACGCAACCATGTGTGAAAGATCGAATCACAAAATAAAAATTTAACATGAAACAATTTTGTGCCAACAAATTAATCCCAATGCTTTACCATGACTAATATCAAACAGTTTATAAGACAATGCACATCTGCCAGGCACTTAAATGTGATTTGCAGAGTATCCCATGTAGATGTAGATGTAGAACTCAGTCTTACACCCTACAAATATAATTGATCACGAGTGCTCATTATCAAGCCATAAAGAAATCATCTGATCCAGTAGTATTTACTCACAAAATTTAATAACATTACGTTCAACAAGCAGAATGCAAACCACATTAACAAGTAAACGATCTCATGAGCGGTACTTACACTGACCGAGAGCCACCAGCCACGAGTCAAATGCTCTAGTTGCAAAATAAAAAGAAAACTATTAAAATCAAGCAATTATATTATCGCGTTACTACAACCAGTGAACTCCCTATAAAATGATCGTATAACAGAATATGCATAAGCGCACAGCAATGCAAGCTCGCTTTTAACGTCAGCTCGCAGGTCCGTGGTCCACGTCCTGTCGCCTTGGTAGCCCCGCCAGAAAACAGCGCAACCTTACTTCTGTTGATCCCAACGGCTCTCACTTGAATCGCCTTACCTTTGATTGGCCGAGGCGGTGGCCTAAGCCCTCTATCTTGCGAATCCACCCCTGCGAACTTCCGAAGGACATTCCTGTGGCAAGCCCCTCAACTTCCTTCCTTGAGATACTACTGCACTACATAAGAATCTTTGAACTACCCTAATATCTACTACCCAAGCATCTCCGCTCTATCCTGCCAATCCATTAATAAACTACAGCACAGCACACAGTCTCTGCAGGTAAGAAAAAGGTGACGGGAAAAAGTAAGTGTAACACAGCCGATAAAACTGCAATCAAGTGACAGCGGAATAAAACGCATTTGCCACTTTCCATGTCCAGTGGTTGGTAAGCTTAATAACTACACCAGACAGGCTTCCAGAATCCATGAATGATAAGCTGAGTGTAGCTATGCAGCACCTTGGACTGTTGTTTGTAGTGCGTAAGATTTAGTTAAGGTGCATGAAGCGTACCTACAGTACCGCTTCAGAGAGTTGACACAACAAAATATCGTACTGTGTTACTCACAATTTACAATTGTAGCCAATATCGGAATAGAATACGTTACGAAATTTATATTGTGTATGATATCTCACCTGATCCCATAATTGTTATGAATAGTACTCTCTCCCCCAACACACACACACGCACACACACACACACACATACACACACACACACACACACACACACACACACACACACAAACCACACACACGCTCCGTGTGTGTGTGTGTGTGTGTGTGTGTGTGTGTGTGTGACTCTGCGGCCGCTTCTGCACGTGTGGTCTGGGCCTCGGTCTGTCAAAACTTGGATCCAGGTTCGTACCTCCTTCATTCGTTTTTTTTTTTGTTAGATTTTTTGACGTATTTGATAATATTCTCATGTTTGTAATACCTTTTCTTGTGTTATTTTGAAGTAGAGCACCGGAAAGTGTGATTAATATTCAATTAAGCGTATCGTCTGTTTTATTTATGATACACAGTACACAAACAATACAAATAAAAAATAAATGAAATAAAATAAAAACTTCTGAATTATATTACTACTTAATTCCAATTTCTGACCGTAACTGATAACATGAAGCCAATAGATAGTTTTCAGTTAACGATCTGTTCAGATGGACTGGAAGACCCTGTTCATTTCACCTAAAAAACAAATCCCACCATTTCGGACTGGCAACGAATATGCTCAGTGCGTTTTTGACAGCTCGGGTCCATGGCTTCCTGGGGTCTGTGCCACACTTCTTACGAACTGTAATCGGGGATCATCAGACTAAGTGACGGTTATCGAGTAATGTAGGATGAAATCCATATGAACACGAACCCAGAAAAGACGCTGCTTTGCTGTTGGATGACATTGTAGTTGATCGTCTGCTGCTATAGCCTGTTAACGCAATATGCGCCGTGCTGCCCTACCGGAGACGTTCGTCATATGTGTGTCTGGTAGCACTGAAAATTCTACGAAAACGCCGCTGGTGTCGCTCACTGAGTTCCTCCCTCAGCTACTGCATTGTCCGTGGTGAACGGTAAAGCCTGAAAGTTGATACACTGGGCACTGTATTGACACTGTTGATGTTAATATCAATTTTTATAACGATTTCCGAAATGAAAAGTGCCTTGCATCTAGCCCCAACAACAATTGCTGCGCGTTCAAGGGCTGTAAATCTCTAGCCACAAACACGTCGGAAACCTTTTCTGATGAATTACCGGAGTGCAAATGAGAACTCTGCCACTACACCACCCATTTACACATTGTGTACCCGTAGTATCATATATGTCCTCCTCAACTGCCCCACACCTCCCCTCCCCGCGCCTCCGCGGCTCCTTTCCTCTCCCTATGCCCCTGCTGCGTCCCACAGCCTTACTTTTAACAGTGTTCGTGCTAACGTGTTGTATGAGTGTCAAGTTGTGAGTGTGATTTTAAGACACGAGCAACCGCCGCATAGGCAGAACAATGTGTTGCCTTGTTTTTTATCTTCTCTCTGTTCTCGTCGCCGTTAACTGTGCAAAGTCTGTCTTGCAACCATGGCAATTTTTAAAACAGATTACATGTGTATTAAAGCCGTCATATCATTGTTTTTAATTCGCCAATTGTATCTCCTGTTTCATCTTTAAATTCAACGTTCATTTTCTCCTGTTTTAAACTGCAATTCAGATTGTCAAACTTATACGTTTAGTGGGCTAAAGAGCAGCGTACGAGGCTGCTGCTACGCTCCCGCCTCCCCTTGGGGCATTAAAATACATCATCATCATCAGCATCATTAGAGACTGATTATGGCTTTCAGCGTTGAGTCTGGAGCAAAGTACCTCTAATAAAGTTCCTCCATGATCCCCTATTCATTGCTAACATTGATGCCTCGTCTGATGTTATGTGGTTGTGGTTCATGGTGTGGGTTCCTGTAGTCATGTCCTAGTTCATGAACCAAGGGCAACGTATGAGTGGCCAAGTAAGTGGTCCTGACAGTTGGGATAGCAGCTACTTTGGAGTAAGGTTGGGCATCAAAAATCAAATTCAAATGTTTGTACAACTTATGGGACTTAACTACGGGGTCATCAGTCCCTAAGCTTACAAACTACTTATGAACTAGCTAAGACTAAAGACGGCACAAATATCCATGCCCGAGGGGGGATTCGAACCCCCGACCGTAGTGGCCGTGCTGACCGTGACTGAAGCGCCTCAGTCACCTCGGCCACCGCGGCCGGCGGTTGGGCATCTCGGACATATTCTGAGTCGGTTATAATCCACCGGTTAGTCCTCAACCGTTACCGGTAAAACACAGTGGGGCCTTGGGCAAGTAAGGCTAGCAACCTGCTTCCCAGGTACTTCAAAATGCGTCGGACCTTTGGAGGTGATGGAGTCCCACCTCTAATTGACAGACCAGGGACTCCTCCGATACGACTTGGCAAACGATCTGGAATGAGATGGGGAGCTATTAGTTAAAATACAATAAACAAAAAAAGAAATACCACCGTATGGATTCGTACGTATCGCTCCCCTCAGTAGTAGAGCTTACAGACACCGGGTGCATAGGAGGATCACCATTTACACGAATATCACCTGTATATGGGGACGATCTACTGGGCGTGAAGTGCATAGGAGCGCGGCCCGAGAGACGCACGGCTGCCGTGACGTCACGGCTGGCACCTGTCGCTGACGGCGCCGGCCGCCTTGGCGCCTCCAGGTGGCCCGCGTCGTCGCCGCCGCCCCCCCCCCCCCTCGCTCTTCCCCCTCCCCCTGCTCCCTCACCCCATCCCCACCAGCCCCACCGTGGCAGCGGCTCGGCTTGCGGCTGGCCGCTAGTGGTCCATATGCCCTGCCCGCTCAGTCATCCTCGGGCGTCGTTACGGTGGCGCTCACGCGGTTGCCATGCGACGAACATCGCCGCCCGTGCTCTTCGCCAAGAACCTCGTCAAGAAAGCTGGTAAGTGACGGGCCGTGACAGTGCAAAGGGGACGCATTTAAATGCACAAGTCGCGCAACAGTCGTCCGTTAATCGTCGTCCTACCGGTGAAAACGAGTGTGACACACGTTTTTTGGACAAACTAATGTTGCAACCGTAAGCAGTGCTACACAAAGCCTTTCTGTAGAGCACTTACAAACTCGCAGTGTATATATAAGCAAATTTTTTTCGGCGATTTCAATGCAATCAGGGAGTAAAACAGTGTTTGGGAGGGCTAGCTTTGCAGGATGTAAGCGTAATAGTAATACACATAGTCCTTGCAAATTACCAGATTTTTAGCCAAACAACCGCAACAGGTTCACTGTATAAAACTAAAAAAAATTATAACACTTGAATGTAGAACTACATGTGGATATGTGGTCAAAAACGGAATGGCGTGCGTAATACGGGGGAATATTATTGTCGATATAAAACGCCGTAGAGTGCGTATTATTAGCAGTTTTAATGCGCACTTATTACTAACGATGGATACTCTTCGTCATCTCTCCCCTGAGATTTAGTGACAAGATAGCCCTAAGTAATGAACACACAAGCACGAAAACAGAAAGGTGTCAAAAATCGGGGAAAAAAAGAAAAATGGAAAACTTTTACGGTGGAAGTAGGAAATAACTAACATCGACCAGATATTCTTCGATGATTAACTACGACGTAAGAAGTCTGCGTTCTAATCTCCTTTATACTTTGTATTTTCTAGTTTATGTTTTTCACAAAGTAATGAACTAACTGACCGTGCAGTCACTGACATTACTGATACCTTTTTGTAGCTTTGGCAATTGTCATATATGAGCCATGTAGGAAGTATGTTACGAGTAAATGTAGACGGACATTGAGTGCAAACGAGATGTCTCATGGACAACTCACTGAACAACAAATAAACGGGTGTGAACTAGGTAATCCCACATCTCACACATAATTAGCTTCACAGAAGGAAATTCCAGGGTTTGTACACGAAATTTGATGGTATATTGAGAAAAACATCAAAATCATACATTTTGATAAATTCTTTCTTTCTCTTTGGCCATGTCCCCGCATATGCCGGCTCAGCCTTGTCAAATTCGGAATTGGCGTCTTAATAATTACGCGATGGCCGTATCGGCTTCCTGTCGCCACTCCATGCCCACTGGGAGGAAATGTGTACCCAAATATCTGCGTATGCTGTAGTATATGTGAAAGTGTAAAGTGTTACGATATATTTGCGAATCGTCTGAGAGGGACTTGGGCACCAGCCCGGTATTCTTCTAGGGGGATGAGGAAAACCGCCTAAAAACCACTTGCAGGATGGCCGGTACTCCGACCCCCTTCGTCAATCCGCCGGGCCGATTCGAATCGAGGCCGGTGCGTTAAAACACACAGCAAACCGAAAGGGCATATGTTTCGATAAATAACAGGTAAAAATCTGTAATAATGATACTGTTGGGTTCATCTGTTGCAGTTAAGTGACGAAGTGTTATGATTCCATCATTTCGTTGCGGACCACATACGGAAATCTAAATCGGGTGTGGAAGTATATCTCACTACCTCACCAGCCGTACACATTAGGTGTTCCCATAAGAAATCACTCATATATGACATACATCATGTCACATGTTTCCTAGCCGGCCGCGTGGCCGAGGTGACTGAGGCGCTCCAGTCACGGTCAGCACGGTCACTACGGTCGGGGGTTCGAATCCCCCCTCGTGCATAGATATTTGTGCCGTCCTTGTTCATAAGTAGTTTGTAAGTTTAGGGACTGATGACCCCGTAGTTAAGTCCCATAAGCTTTACAAACATTTGAACTTTGAACATGTTTCCTAGATGATCAGATGTGTTTTGGTTAAATTGTCACCGTATCATCAAACGCGTATGACTCCCATTCAACAACCATTTTCTTTCAGTTGCTGAGAAAACGGTCCAAATAACTGTAAATCTAAGGGACTTAACTGCTGCGGTTACCATTCCCTAGGCTTACAAACTACTTGGACCAATTGAAATTAACTTACGCTTCGGGCAGCACACACACACACACACACACACACACACACACACACACACACACACACACACACACAATTACCAGAGGGAAGACTCGAACCTCATACGGCGAGCAACCGCACGCTCTGCAGCAAGACACCTTAGACGGCTTGGCTACACCGCCGCGGCGACAAAACAGTTGTTCGGCACGTATGTTACAACGCAACACAGACACAGGGATGAATACAGTGAACAACACAAAATGATATCCTCACTATGCAGCGGAGTGTGCTCTGACATGAAATTTAAAACCATGAGCCGGACCTGGTTTCGAACCCGGGACCTATTGCTTTCGCAGGGAATAGCTCTACAGATTTTTTTCTCTATTTATTCATCGCGTAGATTGGTTCTTTGCAGGGGTAGGTTCGTGGTTGTTCTACGTTATACTTGAGTTTTGCGATTAGTTTTCTTATTACAAAGGACGCCGAGTCTTCTGCCCGAACGTGCTAAACTATCACGCCAGCTGCCAACTGAGCTTTCTTGGCATCCCCCGCGGTCCCTCTTGATAGCTTTACTTTCGCCAGTACCTCGTCTCCAAACTTCCCATACGTTCTCCTACGAACGTAGCAAGTCTAGCACACCTGGAAGCGCCGGCCGCGGTGGCCGAGGGGACTGAGGCGCTCCAGTCACGGTCTGCACGGCCACTACGGTCGGGGGTTCGAATCCCCCCTCGGGCATGGATATTTGTGCCGTCATTAGTGTTAGCTAGATCATAAGTAGTTTGTAAGTTTAGGGCCTGATGATCCCGTAGTTAAGTCCCATAAGCTATACAAACATTTGAACATTTTTTTGAACACCTGGAAGCAAGGGTATTGTGGAAACATTGCTTGGCTCGGTTGGTAGCATGTCTAACACAATTGAAAGAAAGTGTATTGTGTAAACATGGTTTAGCTTAGTCTGCAGACAGATTGCCTGCGAAAGCCAAAGATACAAGGTTCGGATCCCGATCCAGTAAACAGTTTCAAACTATCATGAAGTTTTAAATCCAGCGAACACTCCATTGCAGAATGAAATTATCAATCTGGAAACATCTCCTACGCTTTGGCTAAACCATTTCTCCACAATATCCTTTCTTCCAGAAGTGATAGTCTTGCAGGTTTCGCAGGAGAACTTGCGTGAAGTTTGGAAAGTAAGAGGCGAGGTACTGGTGGATCTAAAGCTGTAAGGACAGGTGCCATGATAGCTTAGTCAGTATAGCGCTTGCCCGCGAAAGTAAAAAAAATCTATAATGATACTCAGCTCTGTTGTCTGTATACGTTGAGATTGAAAAATCGGCGAAGTAACGTACTTGAAACTGGATTAATTTTTTGGTGGAAAGAGAGAAAAGGAATAAAATGTTCCAAATTACAATTACTCTCAAACCTTGACAAACGGAGGATTGAATTAGTAGCACAAATGATTAATCGAAATAATATGGCGGACAACAAAAGCTTGAAGTTACCTCCATTATTTTCTCGGCTTCTAGGCTGTCAGATCCGATGGAATTTTTTTAATATTGAATGAGGTGTTCAATGGTTCGAACCTTAGAAGGCGGTTTGGCCATTTAAGCTTCTTGTAACAATTTGTCAATGACCGTTCAACAATTTGATCACACCGCGGAACAAACTATTCTGATTATCAGACTTCCGAAAAATATTTAATAGCATGTAGGTTTTCTTACCATATCACGGTAAGAATTGACCGGTGAAATTTGGCTTTCTGGATTAATATTCACACGAATTGCAAAAAGAAGCAAGATAGCGTGCAAATCTCATACTATGGCAAAATTTACATTACTGAAGACAGTAATTTAACATCTAACGAGATAAAAAGGGTGGAATGCAAAGACGTAAAATGGTTAACTGTACGGGTTTCTTTAAAGAACAAAGCCTCAAGTGAAACTCACTCGTACATTTATTCTATACAGATTGGGAGAATATAGGCATCCGGCTGGAATATTGGAAGACAACCGAAGACGGCGAAATACAATGTAATACTGTGTTATGTTCGCGTTCTCTTTCCAAAAAGGACGGTAAAAATTAAAAGTTGAAGACAAAAACGGGTCACAGATTCATTTTGAAAAGAGAACGGAGTCGATAGCAGCAAGCACCGCATTTATCATAGAAGTACGATAAGTATCGGTACAGACCTCAGGTGCGAATCCTGATCCAGTACATTGTTTTAATCTGCCAAGAAGTCTCAGACATTTCATTGACCGATAAACAAAGAATTGAAATTACGTTAGACGAAGGAGAAATGAACACTGCTATGCCGTGTAGTAGCACAAGTCATGACCGCATAACCAATTTAGCATGGCTCCTGTCACTTCATCTAAGTTGGACATCTTGTGCTTGGCTCCATAACCGTTTCTGTTTTGGTCTATTTCTGACAGTTCCATACAGCTTCCTACCGTTTTCAATGCTCGATCTGTGTGTGGTGTTTGACGGGCTACACACTGGAGGAGTGTTGGGGAGCTTCCCTTTTAAGTAAGTGTTTGAAGATTGTGCTGATCGTAGTTTTGAAATTTTACGAGGGTCATTCCAAAAGAAATACACAATATTTTTTTAAATACAGTTTTTATTCTATATGTTTGAAAGTTTTACAGTGTGTAGATACATCCTTTAGGAACAATTCGTCCACTGTGATGCATATGTCAGCAGTCACCAATTCGGTAACTCTCTGCACATTCTCTGGAGTGTGTGCAGTACGAGGCCTGCCGCTGCGAGGTCAATCCTCAATATTGCCGTGCCCACTTTCATCACGTAACCTGCTTGCTCACCGACTAACTGTACTGCGATCAACAGCAACATCTCCATACCTTTTTCAACCTCTTGTGGGTGTTTCCCACTGTCTCGTTTTCCACACACAGGAATTCAAATGACAGCACGTTGCTTTGACGAATGTCAAGTGTTGCAGCCATCTTGAAGACATGCTGTGATGGAGCCACTCACGGGAACAGGTTGAACTAAGTTTGAAAACAAGCGGGAAGGATGAATCTACACACTATAAAACTTTGAAACATGCTCAATCAAAACTGTATTTTTTTTAATATGCATTTCCTTTGGAGTGACCCTCGTAATTTCTTTGTGTGGGTTTGTATTTGAACAGATCCAGAAATTAACCGACGAAGAAGGTTATGACTGCTCTCTGTAATGGAGAATTCGACAAAGGAGGTGGAGTGGCCGAGCTCTCTCTCCCCTCAGAGTTTCGAATCGTCCCATGAGCTGGGTATGGGTCTGTGTATGTTGTCCTTATGAAAGTTAAAGTAGTTTGTAAGTCTAGGGACTAATAACCATAGCTCTTCGGTCCAAAAGATTTACAAACATTTGAACAGGAGAAATGCGTGTGAGGCTGCATTAACCTGTCATGTGGCTGTAGACTGTTCTTCAATACTTGAAGCTCCACTCCAGACCATAGTAAAAACAGTCATAAGAAAAAATAATATTCGACTTGAGGCTCTTCATCTTTACATTCGCTCCCAATGATCTCTTGAAGCCAATGCCTGTGTACACTAACCGGCATTGTTTATTTTGCATCTACTAATGTGTTAAGCACTCATGCGATGTATTTTACTTACCTTTATAGCTTTTTGGTAGCAATGTTTCCTTATTATGTATTACAGGTATCCTAATATATTATTCATATAAATGAAAATGTTGCCTATATTCATCTAAATGTCAAATAGAAAAACAACCTTTCCTTGTGTTTATGAGGTAGCATTGTGTCCCCCCAACTGAAAGCCTCGTGGGATCAGGAACTGAGACAAATGACATGACCATTGATACTGCCTCTGCTACAGAAATAACAATAAACAATGTTTACCAAGCGAATTCCATTGTAGAGGTTTCTAATGACACCGCTATATCTTGAGTAGCCACAGTACAGAGTTCAGTCGAAATGGCTCAAAAGAATAAAGTATCAAAATGAAGACCGTGTTTTCAAAACACAGTTTCTGTAAATCTGTTATTATCCAGCCACTCCCTGAGGAAAACCTTCCAGTATGAGCTCTTTTTCTTTTCTTCCTTATTTTTTTTTTTCTTTAAATAAATCAGGTTCATGTGTGCCTCTTCTGAAAACGGCATAACCAAGCACGGATCGGGACATCCATTTTTTTTTCTTTTGACATCAGTTTGAGCCACGCCTGAAAAATCATTGAGTTGAGCATCCTCCCCCCCCCCCCCGCCCCCCGACGAAGATCCTGGCTTGTCCACTAGTGCAACGTGTCCTTATTAAGATTAAGAGTGGAATATGGTACAATGCCAATGTCTCCTGTGAATCTGGAAACATACATATCAACATCCTTGGCACCCAATAAAATTTCACACACATTAATAACTTGTCAAATCTCGTATATCGGATACTTGTGTTTACAAAGTTGGATGTGCATAAAATTACACTTTATATCTGTCAGCGATCATTGGAAAAGAAGCCTGAATACTGTAGCTTTCTTATATCATATGTCTAGCTGTACATTGCATGCAAGCGCAAGGACGGTATATATAAAAGTAGCTGATAAAGATAACAAAATGTACGATAAATCTTTTTGGAAAAAAATTAATAAAAACTATCAGTGGAGAATTACATCATCTGCTCCAGCTTGACTTGCCTTCCTCTGTTACATTGCTATTTTCCACGTTGTACGTATTCTGCAAAGTCAGAAATTTAGTTCGGCAATCGTTTGGAGATAATGCGTTCTACCTGTTATATTTAATTTGTTCATACACGCGGGACAAGCTCTCAAATCGATAATGTTTGTTTTGTTAATTTTTGCTTTTAGTATTTTATATTCCTCATTTACTGCATCTGATTCAATGACCACGCGCTAGCCATGTTCTTTTTGCAGTGTTAAACTGACCTATTCCACCACAGTACTGAAGTGCGTCAGTTTTTAAGCGTCGTGTGGAAAACCGAGTGACGTAGGGTATTGTCTCGAAATTAATTGGTTCTTGTGCCATAGCACGAAAAACTCAACAAATTCTCTCGTGGATAGAGTTCGTTCTAGTTTGTAATAAATAACGTCGAATTTTAGGTAATATAATTGTATGAAATTAATAAAAGGATCCATAAACCGTAATTAAACCCAATCGTAAAAAAAGAAGAAAAAAATCCGGCAGAGTGCAGACGGAAACCAGTTATTTACACCTCTTTTTTCTCCATAGTTTGTGACGCCAACAACAACGACAGTCCTCCTTCTTAAAAAGAAATAATGTATAACGTATATTATATTTAAAAAAAACCATAAACGTTTAGGAAATCAAAAAGGAAAAAAAAAATTAAAAGTGGATGGACGCGAACACGCAGCTAGTACGGCTACCATTTATACTACTTCTCTTCGCCGTTGGAATTTCCTGGTAATTGATACAGTAAATAAATGAACCCAGAATACGTTTCAATTTGTTATTTAGCTATGGTATAGCCTCACAAAGACGCTCCTTTGATAGAATGGCGTTTTACCGTAGAATAGGATCAATATTCTTTCTCGGTACACAAATTATAGCACTAATAGATGTTAAGTACCTATGATAAGCTTTAAAGTTAAGTATCTACTTTGCGATGATTTTATTATAACATGTGATGTCTGAAATGACGCGTTTTCGAACCTCAATTTTGGGGCATTATAAAATTTTATATTCATACACCTTACGCTACAATGAAAGAAGGCACGAAATAAGGAGTTTAGTTTTAAATATGGCGATTCAGAAGTTCTGCTTCTCACGTGGAATCCAAACAGCATCTCATTGGCCACATTACACTTAACGAAGCAAAATTCTAACATGCTAGGTAGTATGTTTCACGCTTCGCAGCATAGTGGAACGTGGAATTCCACGCTGTGATATCACCAGTTCCTTGTCCACATGCGTGTCCACGTCTCGTGAGAGGACTGCAATTCCTAAAATGTCAAATGCAAAATAAACACACTGACTCGGCGAATGCGGGACAAAGACAAAGAAAAAGATTAGGGAAATGACTTTGTTTGATTCCAAGAGGCGATCAGTTTTTCACTTGATCGATAGACGATATTGATTGTGGTTTTGTTCAGTTTTATCAAGATTTGGTGTTCATTTCAAGATCTTATCAAGCACTGTTTACGTTTTTTACAATTGCTGGATCACATCCGGTATTCGTTTGTGGCCTGTATCCCAAATCTGACAGACCTACGTGTAGCTCTGATTCCGTCACGTTTTAGTGAATTGGCAATAACATGGAAAAATAAATTCGAAAAAAAATTGAATGAATAGTTAACTTTGGGAAATATGCGAAGAACTAAAACGATGTCCAAGTTCAGTACTGCAATCCTGATTTAAAGGCAACGAGACGGCACTGTTTCTATCGCTATATCTAGTTTTAAAATTGGCATGCAGCTCTTCTGCTTTTTCCAAGGTCACTTTTGTGCTGTGCGATTGAAACGCATTACAAACGACAGGTGGACTGCGTAGCTCCTCGTGTTATGCTTAGTGAACGAGATAGCATCGCAGAATTTGCTTACCCGCGGTTAGCGTTGACAGAGACATTTTTGTCGTGCTTGAAACGTTGCAGGCTCTACGTCTTCGAGATGAAATGTGAGGTATCCCGTAATTCCTTTCAGGAAATTAGATGGTCATTATTTCCAACTTGTCTTGTACTTCGAACGTAATCAATTCAATGCAACGGGAAAGGGGCATTATTTATGGAAGTAATTACTACAGTGGCCAAAAGACTGTTATAGAACTGATAGTCTTCTCGATTTATGACCCCTTGGGTAACGTTAAATGTCTCTGATTACTGCAACCAAACGATAGTGTGTGGTAGGTACAAATCTAAAAAATTGGAGCGAAATTCTTGAAGAAATGCAGAAAAAACTAGGAAGGAAGGAAGCAAGGAAGGACGATTATGAATTACCATCCATCGATGCTAATAACAAAAGCTGAGAACACGATCGAATAGACGGAGGAAATTGGCCATGTTTTATTAAACTAACCATCGTGGAATTTAACTTAAACAATGTTTGGCTACGGCTGTCAAATAGTTCACTGTAACGAATTAGGCTACTAGTTTTTTTTTTTTTTTTTTTTTTTTTTTTTTTTTTTTTTTTTTTTTTTTTTTTTTTTGCAAAAAAAGAAACAACATTAAATCATTACACATCGGATGATGTATAACTGAATTCATGTACGAAGAAAGTAGCGCGCAAACCCCATGTTCAACCGATTCTTTGTGTAATGTTTGTGAGTGACAGAACCTTAACAGGTAGTTATATAGAGGATAAAAGAAGCCACATTTCTGTTAAAGGTTTTTTCAGACAACATCAAAGAAACACGTAGCTAACTAACCAACACCAATGACTCAGTATTATCTTCACGTGCACAACCGGTGGATAGCAGGGAACAGTCGAAGATGCATACGAAACCGAATAACGTATGAAAAATAATAATAATAATAAAATATGCAGATCACGGACATAGGTTTACATTCATCAATACCATAAGTGTTTCATCTTTTTTTCTTCTCGCATGTGCTATCAATGGCGTTCCCAACAAAGCCCGATTACTGTTAATTACATTCTTATCAACGGATTTTTTTTACATATATTAAGGCCTAGCTATGTTTATTTTCTGAAATTAAACAAGAACCTAATAGTATATATTCAAATTCGTGACTCAAAGAGTTGTTTCATTTTTTTTATTTTTTAATGACGAATCGTCTAGAGATACACTGCTTGATTTGAGGTTTATTAATACACCAAAATTTTACGTAATGTTTACTACCCGCATCCTTTCAATTCCGTCCAGCCGTTTCAGCGTGAAGAGTAACAAACGTGTTAACTCACTGTAAAGTATCCTCCGCCATGCACCGTACGGTGGCTTCCTAAAGACAGCACATGTATTAATGCAGGTTATAAGTTATCTACATTGCAAATTTCATTCAAATCTGTCCATCTCTCTCAGCATGAAAGGGTAGAAACGTGTTAAGCCACTGTAAGGTACCCTCCACCACGCACCATACGGCGGTTTACGTAAGGTATAAGCTACCTGTGTTCCAAATTTCATTCATATCCATCTAGTGATTTCAGCGTGAAGGCATAAGAAACAAATTAATTAATTGTAAAGCACTATCCACCATGCACCATACGAAGTTTGTTTTTGTATGCCAATAACCTTTGCGCGATTGAAAGCAATGAGATGACAAAGTTTTATCACAATCAGATGTACGGTATGGCCGTGCATAAGAGACAAACAAACAAACAAACATCAATTTTTATACATTGGATATGTCCTGAAGTATGTATCGTACAGTGATATAAATTAGATTGCACATTTAGTGATACATATCGATACTATATGCAGAATATGTTGCGAAAACAGTCAGCAGTAATCAAGTAAAACATCACAAGGTCATGCCTGATGCGACAGTTTTACGGCATCTACAGCGAAGACTTCTTTTCGTTTGATCGTTTTATGTGTGGGGGGAGGGTCAGTTAGAAAACGCTTCATAAACATCCGAAATTACACGCAGACTTCGTTGCAGGTCCCTAACTACTCTCATTGTCCAATAATTGACGCATAAATCTGGGTATTCTCACGCGGTGGCCTCTCATTATTTATGAAGTCATAACTCCTGATCTATGTGTCGTGCTCTTTTGTTTTTGGGTCAGGACGCTTTGTGAACAGTTCACCAGTTTCATTGCAATCGAATGAATGGTTTATGAACACATAGAGGACATACAGACGAACATATATATATATATATATATATATATATATATATATATATATATATATATATATATTTGGATGTCAGTACCTGGGCTTAGAAACTACTTAAACGAAGTGAAACTAACTTAAGGAAATGTAAAGCAGACATGAAATCTTGATGGAGGTAAGCAGCTATTATAACAATTATTATAAAAATGACTTTAAAAAGGCTGGTGGGCTGCAATAAGACTCTCTGAGGATGGGCATCGCCCGAAACGCGTAATAAAAATAAATAATCCATCACCACCTGGTGCTTCGACGTTATTGTAGCCCAACAGCCTTTTTAGAGTCATAAGGACACACAGACCCATGCTCCAGGGAGAAATCGAACGTCCGAAGGCGGGCAACCACGAGCTCCGCAGCAAGGCGCCTTAGAACGCTCGGCTACTTCACTGAGACAGCTCAACATTTACCATGACGAAAAATTTCCGCCCGTGTTTATTTGGAGTGCTGGGAATACTCATTCCTTCATTTGCCATTTGGTTTTGGTATTAAGATGTGTCGTTAACACCCAGTGGTAAGCCGTCGTTCATAAAGGAACAGTAAATTTAGCCTCATATTTGTTGTCATGAATTACTTCTTAAATTCTTTACGTGTTTTTGTGTTGCTGCATAGTTTACCTCTTAAAATACTTGCGCATTATTGTTTGTCACAGACAGTATTGCTTCCTATGAACTTAAACGCTTAAAACCACTTGGTCGTTAATCATCTGTTTGTTTGTTTTGCACAACCGGTAGCGTTTCAGTCAGTCTTCAGCCGCCGTTGGTGAAGGAGCAGTGCGGTAACATGTTGTATATTTAGCTTTATATTTGTTTCCATAGTTTGGTTTTTGAGATAGAAGTGTTAGGATGGGTAGGGCGTGTTCGTGGGATGGAGGAAGAGTTGGCTGCGATTCGCGAACAGCTGGAGGCGCTTTTGGCAACGTTGAGCCGTCTTCAAGGCTCTGCCTCAGGTTGTGGCAGCGTCGCGTAGCGTGGGACACGTCAGGTGTGGCTTTTTCCGCTCCAGGGCTTCTGCTGCCAAGCCACCTTTGCGTGTACCCTAAGCGGTGGAGCCTCCCCCACCGTAAGACGTGTGGCGCGTTCGCGCTTCTACAGGCGGAAGGCCGATACGGAGGCTGGCTCTCTGGACTCGTCCGATCACTCTGTGAGTGAACAGCAGATTACTGCTTCATAAGGCATCGAGTAGGCACTCGAGGGAAGGGGTTTACCATCTATTGGGAGCTTCAGTATTTGGCGCGTAATGGAGACATAGGAATGCTGGTCAGGTCTAGAAGATTTCCATTACTCACGCGGCGTCTCTGCCCAGGAGCCTCCTCCCATATGGTCAGGAGACCTTGCACGTGTCTAGCGAATTCCGAGGTGCAGTCGTCTAAAGCTGTAGCCCAATTGTAGCTCACGTCAGCACCAGTGACTCTTGGATGCTGAGGCCATCCTCAGTTCATACGGGCAGCCGACTGAATTGGTGAAGACTGTCGGCCTGTCTCGCAGGGTGCAAGCGGATCTCACAATTCCAAGCGGTTTGGAGGCAAGTGAGGGTCTCAAAGAAAGACTTGGCTGCAGATTTATGGGCGTTCACAAAAGTAACTAATTTCCTTCAGCACTTGTGTGGGCAGCTCCTTGATAGTATGTGAAACAGGAACCATCCCGGTTTGACGATAACCAGAATAAACTCTTGCAGTATCGCGGAGGAATATCGGCAGGATATCAGACGTTTTCCCTGTGTGACGTAAATTTTGTAAATATAATAATTGGAAAATGTAGAGTTCGTCGTGATCGCCGAGTCTTCCTTCCTTCTTGCACACCGATTTCAATGATTTCACAGCCTTTCTACTTCTGGGTATGAACAGTGGGGTCGTCAGATGAAACAAATTTTATTCAATGATTAACAAACTGATGTTGGAATCCTTCATTTCTTAGATTTCATAAGATTTGAAAGCATCTGTTATAACTGTTGTTCCTGATTTAATAAAATGCTTTAATCAGCGCTGTCAATGTTTCTTTGCCCCTCGGACGCTACACGTACTATAAAACATTTTTTTATTCACATTCTATTCCGCCAAACACCAACACATTCTCCGCTTCGTTTTTTTTTTTTTTTTTTTTTTTTTTTTTTTTTTTTTTTTTTTTTTTTTTTTTTAGTAATTTCCTTGTCATTAAATGGGATTCGTCAGTTACCACTAATTTGTTTTCGCCGCCAATGGGAATACAGTCGCCGGCTGCGGTGGCCGAGGGGACTGAGGCGCTCCAGTCACGGTCTGCACGGCCACTACGGTCCCCCCTCGAGCATGGATATTTGTGCCGTCCTAGTTCATAAGTAGTTTGTAAGCTTAAGGACTTAAGGACTGATGACCCCGTAGTTAAGTCCCATAAGTTCTACAAATATTTGAACATTGGAATACACTCATTTGTAACTATTACATAACACACTTCGTGGCGAAATGAGCAATACTCACAAACGGTGGTAACAGGTAAATTACTTTCAGCAGCAGCAGCTTCTTCAAGAGAATATTGTCTCACACAACAGGCCACGAGAAGTAGACTCTGCTCTATAGAAAAATTGCAGTAGCGAAACCATGTATTAATTGTCATGGTAACTCTCTCCTTGAATTTGTTGCACCGCAACTGGGAAGGGCACTTTACTCTACTACCAACATTTTCCGACTTGTCTGCTCCGCAATCAACTTTTGCGTCCCGATTGAGAAGCAGCCCATATTTCGAACAAACTGTTATTGATTTCTCTACACCACTTATAAGTGCAATAAACTCCTTCCACGCCAGAGAAATGTTCGCACTCGACATGTTATGACATATTTCCATTACCCACGTCAGTCTGATACTAAGTTTCACGATCACAAAAAAAAAAAAAAAAAAAAAAAAAAAAAAATGATATCTCCCGCTAATTTCATTCAGAGTTATCTTATTGGTTACCATAACGGGGACTTCTCATTGGCTCTTACACTATCGTTCGATACTACGACGTTCGATATATATCGACGGGAAGACCGCTGTGCACAAAGGCATGCGAATTACCGAGCAGACACCATCCTTGGTTTCCAGTCACTGACTCATTTCCACATTCATTGACAGGAGTAAGAAGGATGAGGAAGGAAAGGAATGAATTTAACTGCACTAGGGAATTGAAATAACTCAATGGTGAAAAGTGAAGAAGTGAAACGGGCTGGGATTCGAATAATGGGAATGTAAGACGGAAGGGAAGCGAAAGCGGTAAGCCAAGAGGTTAAGGTGACCGACCATCTGAAGCAGAAAATCTGGGTTTGAATCCCGGCCCGTCTCAGATTTTCAGTTATCGCCCTTGCGTTACTTCAGTGTGCCAGTGCAGCCAAAGTCATTCCATTCCTCTCCTTTCGTTCCTCTCCCTTTCTACCGTTGAATGAGCGAATTAAGATCCAAATGACGAGCAGTTACAGGTTAATTACTCACCACCGAGTCCACCACAGGTAAGCAGCTGTCCCCGGGCAGGCTTGCTGCCCCCATCCTCCCGCGGTCGCGTAGCCACTTCCAGCCGGCCTGCTGTTGCCACAGTCGCTCGCAAAGTGTGGCCGTAACCTCGGTGCAATTTCAGCCTGATGGAGCACCGAGGGAACGCAGAATTTCTTGCTCTCAGGTATATCGCTGCCAGTTTGCTGCGCGCATTCCCATATGACGGGATTGAGTCCTACCGTCGCCCAGCAACAGACCAGTGACTTACAGAAGTCGAACAATGTATTTCTTGCGCGGCAACGACATGTCTGTACGTGGCAGAGGTGGAGCTGAGGCTGTAGCTTCTACGCTCTACCAATTAACTTCGAAAATGGCCTAAAGGTAGAGATCCGAAATATAAGGAGAAAAAGGTATTATGTACAGGCAGATATGTTCCTTAAGTTCATGGATTAAAAAAAGAAAGCCTACGTTGCTTTACGTCTCGATATTATGAAGAAGTCCTCCATATGCAATATACGTTAAAGTCAAACTGCATCACATATTTTACGTGCTTTCACTAAATCACTTCAGACAAATGACGGGATTATTCCTCTGAATGGGCACGGTTCATTTCCTTCCCCAACCTTTCCTAAAAATCACTCTGCTGTCGACGGGACGTTAGACCCTGAGCTTCCTTCCTTCTTTCTTCTTCTTCTTCCATCACATAATTAATTGTAGCCACGGTAGAGTGGCCGAGCGCTCCAAGGCGTCTTGATGCGGAGTGCGCAGCTAGTCACCGTCGGAGGTTCGAGGGAGGCGCGCGTGTGTATCTGACTGTGTGTTTGTTAGCCTTAAGTTAGTTAAGTAATTTGTAAGTCTAAGGACTGTTAACCGTAGCAGTATCGTCCAGTAGGTTTACAATCATTCGAACATTTAGTTAATTGTGTATTGTATTTTGGATAAGCAAATCGTAGTCCAAGATAGCAAAATAACGCACCATGAAGTAATTATTGGATTGGGTCGAAAATCGATAGATGTGATGTACATTTGCTGACAAACGAATTATTTAACTAATGAAAATTTGATGATTTATTCAGAAGATAGAGTTAAGATTGTGTTGGTGCATCTATAGCTCTCACGCCGGCAGTACTGGGTCAGGCACTGATCGTTGGAGATGCTTATAAAGTACTCTGAAAAGAGTACGCTTCATGAGACGTCCAATTTATAAACTGTTTTGTCGTTTTTCAATCTTTTTGGATATTTATTTTATTATTTTTCATGTTATATTTCTTAAATACTTGTCATGTGTTTGAAGAAATGATTATTTGTGCCTCTAGTACATCGTAGACCTAACGCTACGAAGTACGGTAGGAAGTATTGTGGTTTTATTAGTGACTACCTACCTTAGGCTTTCAAATGTTTGTGGACCTAAGGCACCAAACTGCTAGGGTCATCAGTCCCTAGAATCACAAACTACTTAAAGGACAACACACACACACACCAACCAGAAGGACGAATCGAACCCCTGTCCAGACTCCTCGCAATGCATAGCATAGCTTCCTTAGACCATGTTGATCTAGAAAACTGCCATAAATCAGTAGTCTCCACCATTTCCGCTGGTTACCTTTCAACACGAAATAAACTACTTTTTGCGTCTGACTGCAACACATAATTAACATAATTCAAGGAATTCATTAAATACATGTGGCCTACAGTTCTGTAATCGGAGGAATTTTTGTACATGTTGTTCACAGTTTCTATTCTCTTCTTCATCTTACAAAAGTACAAATCACTGACTTGTACTGGTAGGTTTTGTTAATAACAAAGTTTTTCAGAAGATTTCAGACTCCCTTCGTGTTTCAGATAGTTAATTTCCAAAGGAAAATGTCACTGGAACGTGAACCAAAAATACTTTTGAATGTAACTACTGTTATTTTCTACTTTGATGGACTCTGAAGATGTACTTGCTTGCTGTTAAATCTAAACCGTGCAACTTTCATTCATACTGAACAAAGAGAGAGACTGCATACATTGGTGAACTATATTCACTTTACTTTTAGGGTTTCAGAGTAATGTACCTTCAAAAGTATTCAACTGTAATCGTTTGACACTTAAGACGTTTCATACAGTCATAGATAAATTTAGTTCTCTGGGAAACAGATTTGCTCTTTGAAAGCTTGCGCGTTTAGAAGCGCACCGCCACCCCCCCCCCCCCCCTTCTGAAAATGTTCCTGGTAGATTGGTTTGATTTTTGAAAGGGACTAAACTTCAGTGGTCATAAGTTGCGACATATTTCTGCAGACGACAATGGCTGCTTCCTTTTCTTTGCCTAACATTGTAGCAGAACCTGCAGAAGCTGCGAAAATTGCAGTAATAATAAAATCAAGAAGAAAGAAGAGTAGAATATTTATTTGATGGTGAAGCAGGAAATCCATATTACTTCTTCAAAAGATCAAATGTTTGTTAAGCTTAAGGACTTAACTGCGGGAGCAAGAGTCCTGAAACTTACAAACTACTTATGAACTACCTTATACTAAAGACGGCACAAACATTCATGCGCGAGGGGAGATTCGAACCCCCGACCATAGCGGCCGTGCAGACTGTGACTGGCACGCCGCAGACTGCTCGGCCACTGTGGTCCAAATCATTTCTAGTGGTTTCTATATAGTCAAAGTATTACCATATATAACAGCTTGGAAATCTATTAGTCTCTTGAGACTTGTAACGCAGAGTATGTGGAGTCCACAATTAAAGTCCCACTTTCAAAATGCTGTGCAAAAGAACCACAGGGCACAATAACTGCAGATTTAAACTGAACGTACTTGATGAAGGGGGAAACTCAATGCTACACACAAAAATAAAAAAAATAAAAACGGTAAAAACAGTTCCTAACATTATCAATAAGTGTAAGCGGTGTATGACGAAAATCGCGTGACATGCACACGATACATTGCATTTTTCGTAAACAATGCGGGTTTCGTGTCGCTCGCTTCCTATTTCATATTGTCGCGTTGAAATGGAAGCAGGCTTGACTTCGAAGGCAAGGTAGTCAACGGAACACAGCACTTACATTGAAAGCAGGTTTATTGCGAACTGAAACATACACACAGCACTGACTGCCTCTCGGGCAGAGTGCCCTGCTACGAGGGTATTTCTGAAAGTAAAGATACACCGTACGCCAGAGGAACAGTAGAGTTTTGGCGAGCAAGTTGGCAACACTGGTGTTAACCTTGAAGCGTTAGCTTTCTCCTCGCGGTCGTTCGGCAGTTGAACGTCGCTTCTGGTTGGAGTAGGTCGTGTTTAAAATGGCAGCGCCGATCCAGAGTCCCGCCAAATGCGAAGTGCGCTCCGTAATACATTTTCTTCAAGCAAAAGGTCAGCGACCAGCGGATATTCACAAAGAAATTGTTTCTATTTATGGGAACGTTATGAATCGACAAAATGTAACGAAATGGTGTCATTTCTCTGAAGGTAGGGCCGATGTTCATGACGAACAAAGAGTTCGGCCATCTGTGATATCTGATGCCCTTCTTCGGAGAACGAAGGAAGCAATTCGTGCAAATAGATGTCTCAAATTGAATGAATTGCATCAGATCATACCGGACGTATCAATGACAACTCTTTATGACGTTGTGACCGTCAAATTAGGGTACAGGGTTGCAAAAATGTTAACGTAAGAATACAAAAAGGATGGGCTTTGCACTCGACTTCCTCACATGCTATGCTGAAGCAGGTGATGAGTTCCTTAATCACATTGTGATAGGTGACGAGACGTGGGTTTATCACCATACACCTGAATCCAAGCAACAGTTACTGCAATGGCGTCATTCGAATTCACTAAAAGCCAATAAATGCAAAACGTCGATTTCAGCGAAGAAAGTCATGGCTTTAGTTTTTTGGACAGACTAGGCATTCTTCAGTTGGAATTTATGCCTCCTGGAACGACAATTAATGCTGCTGCATATTGCCAGACTTTGAAACGTCTTGGAAGGGAAATTCAAAACAAACGCAGGGGAATGCTGACAGATGGAGTCCGCTTGCTTCATGACAACGCTCGGCCTCACACAGCGCTCGTAACCAAGGCACTACTCAAACAATTCAAATGGGACGTACTGGACCATCCGCCATACAGCCCGGACCTTGCGCCCACCGACTTCCACGTCTTCCGTTACCTGAAGACACGTCTTGGTGGAAAATCATTCCACGACGATGTTGAAATGTGGTTCCGATAACAGGCGGCAACCTTCTATGACTGTGGGATACAAAAGCTTGTGCACCGACTTAACAAATGTTTGGATAATGGGGGTGATTATGTCAAAAAATAACAAATAATGCAGTTAATAAGATGTAACTGACGTTTTCTAAATAAATGTTCTATTAAAGGAATGCGGACCATTGTATCTTTACTTTTCGAAATGCCTTCGTATTTATGCAGAGACAGAATGTATTAGAAATTAGAAGCATAGTTAACATAAGAAACATGTAAAAATTAGAAGTGAACATATGAAACTTGTAGAACATTCTGGAAATGATAAATATAAGTAAATAAATTTTTGTCCGTGGACGGGATTGAACCGGCGACCTTCAGAACCGCAATCGGTAAACTAAGCGTTGCGTCACGCCGGCAGTCGGATAACTTGGGGTCTTGCGGCATTATTGTGACGGGGCTCTCAATGCAGGATAGAGCTTGGTTGTGAAGTATTTTTACAAGAACTCTGACTCAGCGGTGGCATTTTTAATGAAATTTCCGTAATTAAAAAGCGCGAAGAAAAGGATGTGGTCCGATGACTGTGAAGGCTCTGAAGAACATGGTAAACTTAGATGAAACAGGTTTGTTTCAAATGCAAAGGGCAGTGGGATGAAATCCATCCCTTCGATGTCCGTAGAAGATGTGGCCATAGTGTTACATTAAGGGACGATCACTGATGCGTCAAACTGCAGTGCACATGTAATTGCTCAATCATAAAAAATGACTCCGAGTACGGTACATAAAATTCCACCCAACATTCGGCATCTAGGAGTTGCTTCCTGCTGAACTGCCATAGAGACACACGTTCGCTCTACAATTTCTTACGTATATGGAAGTGGATAACGTTTGGACATTGAACATTTTCTACATGTACATACATACTCTGCAAGCCAACCGACGGTGAGTGTCGGAAGGTACCTTGAGTGCCACTATCGGTTCTCCCTCATATTCCATGTTGTTCGCGGAAAGAAAGTTTGTCGGTATGGCTCTGTTTGTGCTCTAATCTCTCTGATTTTATCTTCATGATCTCTTCGCGAGATATACGTGGGAGGGAGCAATATACTGCTAAACTCCTCGGTAAGGGTATGTTCTCGAAACCAAGCCAGGTGACGCCGTGGTAACGCACTGGATTCGTATTCGGAAGGATGGTGGTTTAAATCCACCTCCGGCCATCCAGATTTAGGTTTCCCGTGATTTTTCTAAATCACTCCAGGCACTCCTTTCAAAGGGCAGGGCCGGTTTTCTTCCCTATCCTTACCCAAAACTCCGAGCGTTAGCTCTGTCTCTAATGACCAAGCTTTCGGCGAGACGTTAAACCCTAAGCTTCCTTCCTTCCTTATGTTCTCGAAACTTTGACAAAAGCCCTTACCGAGTGACAGAGCGTCTTTCCTGCAGAGTGTTCCACTGGATTTTATCGATCATCTCCTGAACGCATTCACGATTACCAAATGATCCTGTAACGAAGCGCGCTGCTCTCCGTTGGATCTTCTCTACTTCCTCTATCAACTCCACCTGGTACGGATCCTACACCGGTGAGCAGCGTTCAATCAGTTGTCGAACAAGTGTACTGTTTTCGGACTGCATTTCCTTTGGATTCTTCCAATGAATGTAATTCTGGTATCTGCTTTACCGACGATTGATTTTATAGGGTCGTTCAAATGTTCAAATGTTTGTACAACTTATGGGACTTAACTACGGGGTCATCAGTCCCTAAGCTTACAAACTACTTATGAACTACCTAAGACTAAAGACGGCACAAATATCCATGCCCGAGGGGGGAATCGAACCCCCGACCGTAGTGGCCGTGCTGACCGAGACTGGAGCGCCTCGTCACCTCGGCCACCGCGGCCGGCTAGGGTCGTTCCATTTTAAATCACTCCTAATGCCTGCTCCCAGATAATTTATGGAATTAACTGCTTCCAGTTTCTGACCTGCTATAGTGTAGCTAAATGATAAAGGAACTTTCTTTCAGTGTATTCGCAGCACATTACACTTGTCTACATTGAGATTCAATTGCCACTCCCTGGAGCATTCGTTAATTCGATGCAGATCCTCTTGCATTTCAATACAATTTTCCATTGTTACAACCTCTCCATATACTACAGCATCGTCCGCAAAAAAGCCTGAGTGAACTTACGATGTTATCCGCAAGGTCAGTTATTTATATTGTGAACAGAAAAAGCCCATTTCCACTTTAAAGGTTACGAAAAGTCTAAAATTGCAGGATATGGGCACTGCAAAATCCTGTCGCAAATGAAGCAGTGCCGCTTCATTCTGCAGTGGTAACTGTGTTGTGCAGGCTCACGGCATCCTTTATCTTAGGGACCATTTTTTACTTCTGCAGGACCTGTCACCTGTACCGTCACTGGTGATCGGTATGCAACCTCGTTAGTGTAAGTCTTCCACATTGAGGATGTCCGGATAGTATCGTTTACATGCACTGTAGTGCACCTCCGTACATAGCATAGCCAGTGAAGCAATTCCTCAAGAGCCATTTCCCAAATGGTCGAATTATCAGCCGTCCTTTTCCTATAGCCTGGACATCAAGGTCACGGATATCAATCCATGTGACGTAGGGCTGTGGGCTTATTTGAAAAGTGTTGTGTTCAGTCGCCACATAACGAATTTGGCTAAATTGAAGGCACGTATTACGCAAGATATTCACATTGTGACCCCTGACACACTGCAGCCTGTTGTGGAACATGCTGTTTATCGGATTCAACTTCTAGTGGAAAATGGTGAGCCGGCCGCGGTGGCCGAGGGGATTAAGGCGCTCCAGTCACGGTCTGCACGGCCAGTACGGTCGGGGGTTCGAATCCCTCCTCGGTCATGGATATTTGTGCCATCCTAGTTCGTAAGTAGTTCATAAGTAGTTTGTAAGTTTAGGGACTGATGACCCCGTAGTTAAGTCCCACAGACTATACAAACATTTGAATTTGAAAATGGTGAATAGCATATTGAACCGACTTGCTCAAGTCCGGTGATAATTAACAGGATTTACATTACGTACCTTTTCTGCGGGTTTCGGTCCAATGACAAAAACCGAACCATTAGGCACATTATTTGCTGTTTTTGGCCCAAGGACAATTAAGAACCTTTTTTTCCATGTGATGTAGTACGACCTTGCCGTGGTAGATGGGCTTTCCACTAACAGTAACAAAAGTTATGTATCACTAGGACGTCATTTGGCGGTTTCCACTTTCCTTATGTAGAGAGCCCATATAGGGAGAGAGTGCCCATGGGTGATACTGATGCTGATTGGCTGAGAGCCAAGGACGCCCTGTTACTATGGCGGGCTTTGCTTGTGTGTAAATAGCTACTATGTGTGTTTCTGTACTGTAGCGTGTCTTAAATCCTTCTGACTCGGATTTTACTGTGCAGTTATTTACAGATTGTAATATGGTAGAAATGTTCAAATGTTTGACCATCTACTTTGGTCAATTTTCCCTAGACGTACGAACTGCTTACACTAAGTTAAACTAACCTAAGGACAACAAACACATCCATGCCATAGGGGGGATTCGAACCCCCGACGCGAGAGACCGTGCGATCCTTAACGCGGTGCTCCAGACTGCTCGGCCACTCCCGCGCGGCTAATATGGTAGTTACTGCTGCACGTTTGCTCGTTTTCTGTCTGTTAGATTTAAGTAAATGAACTTACATGGATAAACATGCTGTTGGTCGGGCTGTGACGATAATTTTGAAACTTCGAGGCAATGTTTAAGATTAAATTTTAATTTAAAACCATTTACTGAGTGTACCTGACAATATGCGTTTCTTAATCATTGACAGTGAAGAGAAATACCTGGTTGTTCCGCTACAGACTGTAAAACAGAAGTGAAGTTGGCTATCTGATGCTTGTGTTCCTAAAGAATGGAGAAAGACGGGAATAAGGCGCCGTGAACGAGAACGGTTAAGGCGACTTACTGAAACAAATAACTTACTTCTTTCAGTGTCAAGGAAGTCTTTCCTGCTCCGCCCTGCCCCCATACAAGAAAGATCTTGATAAAAGTTAGTGAGTAAATTAACACCAGTGTCATTCTTCCGTGACGTAATGGGGTGCGTAATTTTAAGATCGACAGATGGGATCCAGGAATCGGCTAAATTTTTCTTTTAATCAATACTTTCTAGTTTTCTATTTTGAGTCAGCTTACACCATTCCAGTAGATAAAGTATTGATGTTTTTCCGAGTTTCTGTGGTGCAGTGTTCCTAAAAGTATAACTGACTGACTTTCTCTTATTACCCAGTTTAGCAAAAGATAAAATCGTCAGGAACACAATTAAAATATATGGGGATGGAAAGGTATAAGAGTGTACTACCTACAGAGATTGATATCCAGACAGAAAGGTGTGAAATAAAATTATTTTCTTTAACAAACTTCATATGAAATATCTCTTTTGTCTCATTCATTAACTGCCAATTGTCAATGTTACTCGAAGATCGTAAAATGTGGCTAATAATATTCCTCAGACATAGTGACGGCCAAGGAGGTTAGAATAGGAGGAGATGCCCGTAAAGTCACAGAAGTGAAGCCATTGTCACCACATTGCGAAGCCAATAACATTTGTGGTGACAAGGGTGTATTCCTTTGCATTATGAGTCTAAATAGGTATTTAACCTAAAAAGAGAAAAGATAGTCGTTACCTGCATTACCTGTGGATGTGCAAGCAGAACAAAACAGCCATCGACTATTTTTCACAGAAAAAAATTGTTGCTAAATTAATAAAATTTATTTCAATGTTTTCTCTGAATGGCTTCTAATTTTTATTTTACGTTTCCTTGAAATTTCGAAGATGAGATGGTGCAGAATTTTGGTATAATTATGTAACATAATGACGTGGAACCTGTAGTAAGAAATTTCGTATGTATTCGGGATAAAAATCATCTCTTCAGTACTGAAATTACGAAAACAATTCAGCTTCATTTTGTCATTATTGGAAAAAATCTTGTTCTGCATTTCCTGTTAACTACTACAGCTGGCAATTTCAGTTCTTGTAAAGCATTTGCGTATTATCCCGTTATGTAAGTCATGGAATGAGATTTTGCGATAACACACCAGACTTCAGCTATCTGGATGGTCTGTATTTTTCCACAAAAGTATACTATATCAAATATGTACTCAGATACGACAGTCATTCGAATTTACGAAAGTTAACAGGGCACGAACCACACGGTGCTTTAATCTAAAACATATTTCCTTAGCTCTGCAAGATGGCGGACAGGCTTCAATCGAGAGCTAACCTTTGCTTAGTAGCACCGTCTTTCCTTATTTCAACCTCCTTGATCAGTGCTTCATGAGACTCATTTGTTCACACCAACGAGCTTAAATTTCATACAATGGTTAACATAGGAGCTGCAGCGCTCTTTGCGGCAACCTGCATGAACTCGGCTGCCATGTTTTTGGTGGTCAGTACACTTGAGAGTAGTCTGTCTATCGTACGTTGTTGTTGAGATTAAAGGATTGTATTTAGTACATATTGTCTTTAGTGTGTATTGCCTGCATAATTTTTGCCGATGAAATATGCCTAAAGTGTGTTCAGCATTTAAATGCACAAATCTAAAAGAATAACATAACAAGTACTTTGTGCAAGAACACCAAATATTTTACCTTGCTTGGTCTCTGTCTGTACTCAAACAAAATACCTGACTTATGGAGCTTATCTCTCCCAAGAGCGAAGCTTCAGACGATCTATCCTGTAATTCCCTTTAGTATACACCATTAAAAATGCTTAGTTTTCAACTTAGTGTAGGTGTGTTTTGTGATATTTCTTCTTCTATCGTTCCTGTGGTTGACGAAACCACACTTTTGAGTGCCTATACCTTCTTTGAAAGTATTTTCTTTTGTTGTTGACAATACTTGATCGAGCATGGTTGGGCGGCCGCGGTGGCCGAGCGGTCTGCGGCGCGCCAGTCACGTTCTGGACGGCCACTACGTTCGGGGGGCTCGAATCCCCCCTCGGACATGGATGATTGTGCCGTCTTTAGTATTAGCTAGTTCACAAGTAGTTTGTAAGTTTAGGGACTGATGACCCCGTAGTTAAGTCCCATAAGCGCTACAAGCAATTGAACATTTGAGCATGGTTGACATGCAACCAGTGCAAAGTGTGGAAACAGTAGTGACAGCCAGAATTTTTTCACTTGTATATGTCTATGTTGTTTGCAACAAATTTGTACTTATTTTAGCGTGGCAACAACGAAAGTTGTAAATGATACGTTATTTCGGTGTGGAATGATTTTTTGGCTGTTGACTCAGGCGCATTTTCACTGCAGTATTCTGTTGTCACTTTCATCTTTGTACTCAAATTTCACGTACCAAACGTTACTTGTTTCAGCATGGCAACAAGGAAACGTATTAACGACATCTTACTTCAACGTGGAATGCTTTTGTGGCAGATGACTTAGGCGCATTTTGAACTGCAGTATTTTGTTGTCACTTTCGTCTTTGTACGCAAATTTCGTCCAGCACAATTCAAAACTAAATCCTTTAAGAGTACTTTTACAAGTTTGTAGACTTTGTAGGTTTAGTAAGCACAAGATAAATCTATACTGGACTTTTTGATAGCAGTTGTTACAACACATTAACAACAGATGCAAATCCATGGTCATGACTGTTCGTCATAACAAGTATTGCTCACTGTATGTTTCGCAACTTGTTTAGACCATGTACTTGCATTAAAATCTACACAAGTAGTTTAACAACGGCACTTTCTTTGTTATTGCAAACCGCATATAACTGTTACACATCGACCTGGAACTGCAATCTGATAGGTTCGTGATATTTCATTGCCGCATTTTTAGGAAATATACTACCAGGCACGGCAATTCGCAGATTCGGAAAGGTCTGACGGAACTTAATGCACATCCGTATTCAACAGGCAATCTTCATTTAAAACGTGGAACTGTAAATAGGTACAATTCTCGAGTGGCTGTGGCACACGGACAGTCAGCCGATACCCCAAATAACATGGCGGAAGCCAGTTCAATTTACCTCATACATGGCGGACCTATCGCCGCTCTATTAAATTTAAGCTCTTTGGTTTTTCCCCCTCAAGTCTGTTCAGTTCAAAGTCATTCTGGCCTGTGGTTCCTTTTGTACAGCATTTTGAATGTGTGACATTAATAATGGACACCAAGTGTTTGTTCTGTGTAGCAAAATTAGAGGTAGCTTCTGCGGTTTCGTTCAGTGATTCTCAGAAGGAACCCGCGCGTCGCCGGTTGTTCTGCGCATGCGCGGCACCAGCTCGCGCTCCTGAGTCACGGCTAGCGACTTGCAGCTGTCTCCGGAATGCCGCGCGCTGCCAGCGACGGCAAACGTTGCGGCAGTCCTCCGAAGCGTGACACAGCGGCCAAACTGGTGCACGCTTCTCCAGTTACTGCTGGTGCTCCCTATTATTCGTGATGCATGCCACACTCCAAACAGCTGTCTGCCTTTACAAGGCTGCCAGCCGTGTTTACCTCTCGCCAAGGTTCCGTCGTGGTTACTGAGGCCGTCTTAAAAATCTTTATAGGCCACCTGACTAAATCTGTGGTGAGCACCGTTGGGACTTCGGCTGAAAATGTTACTTAAGAGCAGTTTTTAAATGCATTGTTTGTAACGCAAAATTCAACCCTACAAGCACCAAGCAGAGGTAAAAATTGCCCTTACATTTTTCTTTTATTAAAAAAAATCATAATAAAAATCCTTCTTTGTTCATGGACCTATTTCCATTTGTCTCTCACCTTATAAAGTACTAGCTTAAACCCGCGGCACCGCTCGCGTGTTGGTTGATTATATTTCCTTAATGGTAAGGTTATCCTTACAGAGAAAGAGCTGAAGACATTGTAGCACGCATAGACCAAAGATATGGTCTGTGGCATCACGTTTCGCTGTATGTAACCTCCTTGCTATAGAGTCGCAAACGCCATCGCTGGCCTTCACTCCTAATTTCTGTAAAATTTGACGCCTTCAACCACCATGTCTTCCAACCTCTTATAGCTATCGGCATGGAACTGCTATGCTGTACAACGGGAGACTTCGGACAATAATTACAGACAGACCATTCGTTTGCGTTCTGTAGTTTTCGCTGCAGAGCGAAATATTAACATACACACACGTAAAATGTTATATATACCGATAACTTTCCATCCCAATATACTCCACCCTTTTATCATTACAACCCTCAAGCAACAATGCAACCAATAAAACCATTTTCAAAGAGTAAATATAATTTTCCGCATTTCGTGTTATATTCTTCAAATTACTAAATATCGATCATATCGCTATAAAACCGTGCCTAAAGCCTTCTTCAGGTATAAATTAGTAACTGTACAAATATTTAGGGCGTTCGGACGTGATAAGCATACACCGAACAGACATTCACATTAATATATAGCTGAATACTTATCCGACCGCCATAAAACCGCGCCTAAAGCCTTCCCCAGGTAGACATTAGTAACTGTACAAATTTTTAACTCTTTATGTCATGTGGTTCAAACGTGATAAACGTACACCGAACAGATATTCACATTTATAGATATAGATTACACTGTACTGTTCTATGCTTACAAATTTAAAAACTGTAAATAAAATATTGAAATTTTATACCCAAGAGCAAATGTTGTCATGGATTAGTACTCCATGTGTGCATAATTCTTAGTGTCTTCCCTACAACCATCGAGCATGGAGAAAAATGTTATTGTAAAATCAGTCTCCATCAACTCTAATTTCAGTATATCCAGGCTATTTACAAGCCTAACAGACCTAATAACTCCTGAAATTATTGTAAACAATGGAATATACAAAATTTCACAAGACTACAAAAATAACTCTTTCGGTCCTATACCTGCAGGTTATCAATGACGGCAGTACTGCATTAAGGATGACGCAGGGTACAAATGTTTGCCAGACAACAGCTGATGGCAAACACAAAAAATGCATTTTACAGGATTCACAGCTTATTGCAATACGGACAAAATTTGGTCTTGCTTTGTGTTCCGTGTAACCTAAAATACTTCGGTGCTGCTAGGATTAAAGATTATTATTTACATCTATATGATGTCTCTTCTTTCAGAGATTTTAAAAATTTGTGCCGGAGCAGAAATTCGAACGCGGAACCACTGCTTGGTAGGTAGATTAAATTTTTATTTGGCATTTGACTATCAAATATGTTTGTTTTTAGTTGCATCTAATGCTTACACGCAATTACCGAGCGTTAGTTGTAAAGCACCTTGCTGCGCAGCGTGCGGTTGCTCGCTGTTGGACGTTAGAGTTCTCCCTGGGGCATGGGCGTGTGCGTGTTGCTTCATTATGTCAGTTTAAGTTAGTTCAAGTAGTTTGTAAGTCTAGAGACTGATCACCTTAGCAGTTTTGCCCAATAGGTATACAAATATTTGAACACTTTTGAATTAATTATTACACTGCAAGAAAAAATGGAATTTATTGAAAGACGACGTAGATTTTGCTCCGATGACGCCAAATGCCACCTGGTGGTTAGTAGATGTACACGACTGGGGGATGTAACAGCAGCCGGCACTCAAATGATAACGCGGATGCGGGAGCAATACTAGAATAGGCGTAGTGATAAATAGAATAACTTATATGCAGAGGAAAACCAAATATTTAACTTCTTTCTACGTGGACAGGGGCTACAAAAAACTGCTAACTGACTGTCGTAAACTAGGCTAGATTCTTCTTGCTGATTCTTCCGGTGGCTGGACATAGGTACTGAGGCCGAATGTCTAGCCCTCACCTACAAGTGTGTTCAAAATGTTCAAATGTTTGTAAATCTATCGGACCAAACTGCGTGGTCATCAGTTCGTAGCTTACAAAATACTTAGATTAGATTAATACTTGTTCCATAGATCATGAATACGACACTTCGTAATGATGTGGAACGTGTCAGTTAAATGAAATGTGTCAATACATAATATTACATGACACTCAATTTTTGAATATTTTATTATTATTTTTTTATTTTTTTATTTTTTTAAAGGTAAACCTAAGGACAACACACACACACACACACACACATACACACACACACACACACACACACACACCCAGTGAGGTCTGGAACCTCCGACGGCGAGCAACCGCGCGTTCCGCAGCGAGGCGCCTTAGACCGCTCGGCTACTCCAACGCGGCCAACAAGTGTCGCTGGTTAACCCTGTGAAGCATGAATTACTAACAATTGAGGAGAAAATTTTGAAATGGAGTTTATTTAGTGACGAACAATGTCTATTGTCATAAAAATAAAAATTACTTCGATTTACTATCTACACTGAAAAATACAGAGTTCTGTCGGTGAGTTTTCCGTCCTGTATGAAAAATTTGGAGGTAGAGGATCTTTGTATGTAGTGCTGTTCTCTTTGTCTATTTTTTGTGAAATTGGTGAAATGAAATTCGAAACCGCTCGCCATCTTGACACACTACTCGCTTCGGGGTGAAAAATTAACGCTTATCAATTCATCTGACGACAGCTATAATGCAGCTCCCAGACGAAGGATGAACTCCATCCAATACCAGTTCAGAAAGGACCCTAGATGGCGAAGAAATACTGAAAGGAGTACGTTATGTAATTTTCATTTAATTTTACTTGTCATTCAGGCTTGAGCATATTTTGTTATAGAAACTTAAGCTGTAATTCTGTAGAAAACAAATTAATGTAATGTTTTATATGATTTTATTAATCGATATAACAAGCTGAAGTCATTTGTCTATCTCTGCTGTAAACAGAACACTCTATGTTTTATCTTTGGAGTTAGTTTTGCACTTGCAGTTGTTACGTTAAGAGAGTCGTGGTGTGACTGTCGTAGAGTACACTCGATGAGGACGAGTCGTTCTGGAACTGTCGAGTACGACAGTCGGTGTGTAGCATCGAAGAGGGAACATCGGAAAGTGTAAGGCTTCAGCCGTTTTGAAAAGTCGCAGCCAAGTCTGCAGATTCCAATTGTTGTAAGGAAGTTGATGTTATGTACGAATGTAGGCTTCCGCGGTCATTATTATTAACGTTAAAATTCTTCTGAACTATTTGCTGCGTCATGATGATAAAATCTTTCCAACTTTTCGTATCCGTTGCAGGAATATTCCCTGGGAAGGCACTTGCAACGGATCCGAAACGTTGGAATGATTTTATCATCATGACACGGCAAATAGCTCAGAAGAATTTTAACGTTAAGTTGGTGTTAATGAATACTGTCACACATAAGGTAAAACATGTTCATTTCTGTTATGAATGGTAGGTTGTACTTGAATGATTGTAGCTGGTGTTTGTCTTTTGCTAATAATACAGTTAAGTGCAGCTAGCATTTATCATTTAACGCACAGTCATTTTACCAGTTCCTCTATCCTTTCACCAATTTGAAAGCTAATTTTCAATCAGATTTGATCACTGAGATCAGTGTTTCTTTTGATAGTGTTGCATAAGGATAGTGTTATTACATTTATCAGTGTTAATTAGAACAGTTCAGTGTAGGTATTTTCGACATGGTCAATTAGTCTATCAATGAGTGGAGTTCATAATTACTGATTTTCTCAATGTTAATGAAAGTTCACATTATTAGGTCACTTAATGTTAGAAACAGTTCAAGTGTAATTGATCTGTCTGATGAGAAAAGAAATAGTTAAAAGACGTAATGAGAAAATAAATATTTTGCTGTGTGTGATATTCTGAAAACATTACCAGATTTGAAGTAAAATTTTTACGTCATTGAATCAGTTTGGTAATTGTTGCACAGATTGGCACATTATCAACTGCAGTGATTTTGGTATCTCATTAATCCTAAATGTGTTTATTTGAAACCATATTTATTAATGTGACAAAAATATTACAGTAGTAGCACGCTGGTTTGTTGGGTCTCGCAGTCGAATTGCGTATGGACAGTCTGGCCACTAGTATATGGTGCACGCTAGCAAATTTGAACATTTCATTTGCTCACATTGTTTCTCATACATGAGATTATCGTGTAGACAAAGTAAGAGTTTAATTGCCGTTCATTTATTAACTACCGTACAATTTAATGTTATCCGATGTGCATAAAACAACACCACATACACGTAAGATTACTGCTTACTATGTCAGTTGTAATCTATTCTACCAGAGCAGAGGAAGGTACTAAGTCTCATTGCTCAGTCATTTTGTAGCCAAAGTCATAAGAGAAGATTTTTTGGTGAATTTTATCAGGCATTGTCACTTATACACAAACATTGACACGATATTGTTCCGACACACACACACACACACACACACACACACACACACACACACACACACACACACACACATTAGTTGGCAATAACCATCCAAATACATACACCCCTGAATGAAACTTCACTCTGCAGCGGAGTGTGCGCTGATATGAAACTTCCTGGCAGATTAAAATTGTGTGCCGGAACCGGGACTCGAACCTGGGACCTTTGCCTATCGCGGGCAAGCGCACTACCGACTGTGCTATCCCGACACGACTCACGATGCCGCCTCACAACTTTATGTCTGCCAGTACCTCGCCTTCTACTTTCCAAACTTCACAGAAGCTCTCCTGCAAACACGCAAGACTGGCACTCCTGGAAGTTTCATATCAGCGCACACTCCGCTGCAGAGTGAAGTTTCATTCTGGAAACATCCCTTAGGCTGTGGCTAAGCCATGTCTCCAGCATATCCTTTCTTCCAGGAGTGCCAGTCTTGCGTGTTTGCAGGAGAGCTTCTGTGAAGTTTGGAAAATAGGAGGCGAGGTACTGGCAGAAGTAAAGTTGTGAGGCGGCATCGTGAGTCGTGTCGGGATAGCACAGTAGATAGTGCGCTTGCCCGCGAAAGGCAAAGGTCCCAGGTTCGAGTCCCGGTTCCGGCACACAATTTCAACCTGTCAGGAAGTTTCACATACACTCCTGTCCATTAAAATTGCTACACCACGCACATGCCGTGCTACAGACACGAAATTTAATCGACAGGAAGAAGATGCTGTGATATGCAAATGATTAGCTTCCACCCAAGGTTGGTGCCGGTGATGACACCTACATCGTGCTGACATGAGGAAAGTTTCCAACCGATTTGTAACACAAAACTAGCAGTTGACCGGCGTTGCCTGGCGAAACGTTGTTCTGATGCCTAGTGTAAGGAGGAGAAATGCGTACCACCACGTTTACGACTTTGATAAAGGTCGGAATGTAGCCTATCGCGATTGCGGTTTATCGTATCGTGACATTAGTGCTCTCGTTGGTCGCCATCTAATGACTGTTAGCAGAATATGGAATCGGTGGGTTCAGACGGGCAATACAGAACGCCGTGCTGGATCCCAACGGCCTCGTATTCCTGAGTTAACAGATGGGAACCATATGCACGAACAGTTCGACGACGTTTGCAGCAGCATGGATTATCAGCTCGGAGACCATCGCTGCGGTTACCCTTGACGCTGCATCAGAGACAGGAGCGCCTGCGATGGTGTACGCAACGACGAATCTGTGTGCACGAAAGGTAAAACGTCATTTTCTCGGATAAATCCAAGTTCTGTTTATAGCATCAAGATGGCCGCATCTCTGTTTGGCGACATCGCGGTGAACGCACATTGAAAGCGCGTATTCGTCATCGCCATACTGGCGTATCACGGGGCATGATGGTATCGGGTGCCATTGGTTACACGCCTCGTGTCCAAGTGTATCAAAGCCGTTATTACGGCCAGAGGTGGTTGTTCTGGGTACTGATTTCTCTGGATCCATGCACCCAAATTGCGTGAAAATGTAATCTCATGAGCCGGCCGCGATGGCCCCCACGGGCATGGATATTTGTGCCGTCCCAGTTCGTAGTTTGTAAGTTTAGGACTGATGACGCCGTAGTTAAGTCCCATAAGCTTAACAAACATTTGAACATTTTTATTGTAATCCAATGTCAGTTCTAGTATAATATATTTGTCCAATGAATACCCGTTTATCATCTGCTTTTTTTTTTTTTTTTTTTTTTTTTTTTTTTTTTTTTTTTTTTTTTTTGTGTAGCAGTTTTAATGGCCAATAGTGTAAATACTCTTACCAAACATGGGTATACCAACTCACTAAAAGTGTAGATTATCGTGAAATAGAAAATGAATTAACAAAACTACAACTCGTCTGCACCTTTGATGTTTGTGGAATGAAGAATTTTCAGCCGCGGCGGATTGGTCGTGCGAACTGTGATGCCATGCTGCGGTGCGCGCGGCCGTTCTCCTAGACCCTAATGCATGGGTACCTGTCCTTAGGTTAGTTTACCTTCGTTTAAGTACTTTTTAAGCTACCACGCAGTTGACTGCGACAGATTAACAACCATTTGAACATTTTTGAAGCATTTTCATAACTAATTTCAATTTTATAATTGATCTTTCTACACTACCGTTTACGAAACGTAGTTGAGATTTGCATTCTTAGGAGACTTTTTCTATAAATAGTGTCTCAAGTTTTATGGGTTCTAGTTTGGATGAAACAAGTGATGGAAGGTGTCGTATCTCTGAAAAATCCAACTAACTGTAATCCTTTAAATGATAAGTTCCTTACAAATGTTTTGAAGATATTTCAAGTAGTCTTGGCCATTACTGTTTATGATGTATACTATGTTTTGATCCCGTTCATGTAGAAAATATCGCTAATACAGTTGCCACCTGTTTGACCACCCATCACTGCCAGTTGAACGTAAAGAATTGCAGGGTTTTAGAGGTGAAAGCTAAATTTAGTTCATATCCGCAGCTTAGCGATAAAATTCCACCGAATTAGCGGTCACAAAATAAATTAATGTGCTTCTTTTCAATTGTAATGGGGTGCGCAGTGGAACATTAACAAATCCATTTAAATATGTTTTTGTGTTTCCTAGGTCTTTCTAACTACAACGCAGAACGGCTGCAGTTAAATACATCCATAATGTTTAAATATAGATTCATATTAGAGGAAGAGCTTTCATAATTCGGTCACGAAGTTCTGGATTTCTTGAAAAGGGGTGCATTGAAAGTTGTAATCATTGAGGTAATTTTTTTTTTTTTCATTTTGCTTTAATGGACCAAATTAATTCTATAATGCCACGATTTAGTTTCTTACGGAATTTGTCAATTTATAAAGAATGAGAAGATAACTTCCGTCACTTCTAAGAAGAAAAAAAATTATCACACGCATTGTTTTCTGTCTTGTTGCAGCTGTTTCCAAGGAAACGTGAAAAAGTTTAAAACAGCCTCAACACCTTTGGCACAGTTTCATACACTTCGCCATACATCACGAGACTGTGGAGTCTTGCGACCGATACCAAAAGAATTAAAGTCTTTGACTTCGGTAGAGCGACATTCTATGCAGTTATTACGAACTTTAAATGAAGCAGCATCGGCCTATAAAAGTAAAACAAGAAAAAAAAAGTGACATTTTAAGTGTATTCTTCAAGTAGGACATAGGAATAATATGTTTGGCTTCAAGAACAGCTGCATGAGATAGACTGAACAGTAGTATGTTTCAAATTTCAAAACGAATCACGTTTATATATGCAGGAGGTTTATAGGCAAGTAAACGGCGATTTTTCTAATTTTATCTAGCAAAATGCACTTGAAGTAGTAAAATGTACTGTGCTAATTATAGATTCAGTGTTAGTTCAACACGGGAAATGATTATTTGTGTGTTCCTTTAATTGTACCTCAATCCTGATTTATGCAGTCAACTTCCTGACGAGGGATAAATGGAATACTAAAAAATTTCTTGGCATCAGTACTTATTTTATAATGTGCCGTACATTGAATCATATCTGATAGTGCGTAATAATCATGACTAGCGCATCTGTATATAGACGGGCATGCTCATCACCTTCTGCCGCAGCAGCAGCTACCGCCGACATTTTTGTTCCAAGCGGTGATAGCGTGAGCATTTGAAAAGCCGAGTTTTGCCGCTATTACTGCTTTGAAATATCGCTTGGCCTATTTATAATACACTTACCAAAAAGAACACACACACAACACACACACACACACACACACACACACACACAAACACACACACAAATTTATCTCTTCGTAATAAATTATTGTAATATGGTCTGACAAATCGTTAAATATGTTTTCTGGTATTTGCCGAACTGGATGTGTATTGTGAGCAACTTTTACGCATTCGACACCTCAGTTTTACGGAATACCATATGCACTTCCAAATCTGCGCTTTAGTTTAATACATTCTATGCGCAAAAATCTAGCAAATGTATCGATTGTTATCCAAGATGAAGGTAAAGCATTTTCACAAGTTATAGTTCCAAAATACTTTTCAGCTAATGGAATTTTAACAACTATCAGGGCTTTAATAAAATACTGTCTTTGATAAAATAGGTCAATTTTTCTCACGACTTCGGCGGAGTTTTTCATGTTTACCATCTTTTCTTGTATGTACCATTGTAATTTAATTATCCTTGTAAAGCGAAGATTTTGTTGTGTACATTAGGAAACTACGCCGCCGATGCAGTAACTAAAATTATCATTGCAATAGCTGTAACTAAAATTAACATGGAAGTAGCTTCAAACATCGTTACGAGCCATAAGAGCCATTATAACTAGTACAAAACAGTGTGCATCATTTAAAAGTAATTAGTATTGTTATTGTCTAAATGTTAATTCTGTTTGTTATCGCCAATGTATATATAAATAAAAGTCTGTAACAGTAGTTCGCAGCTTCGGAACCTTCGCTACAAAGGACACGTATCGAAAGCTGTCGTTTACGACGTATAGAAATTATGCATAATAACAAATGAATTAACCCACCTCACATAGTTTTAAAAACCTTGTCACGACCACAGTTTATTAATCATATTTTACGACTTTCAGGATCCATTGCAAACGAAAGAAATTCATTCTCAGAACGATTAGAACAACTCGGAGCTGCACAGCCCACCACGCCGAAAGCGTACTGATTGCCATATTCCACAATCGCGCTTCGAACCGAAGGAACAAAAATGGCGAATGCGCATGCCCGCCTATATCCAGGTGCCCTAATCATGACTGTTTGGTCATAGACTCCAACCTTCTAGGGTTAAATCAAGGAAGAGTCTCCTACAAACAACCAAATCATCTATCGCCTCAAGCACGACGAGAGGAACTCTGGCGAAACTTGGAACCAGAAAGACCAGGGAAGAGCCCCATAGAAGGACCTGCAGCTGGTGTCGAACTTCTATGTAGATCTGGAAAGTACTGAATACACTACGAACGGGAGTGTCACAGTGCAGAGTAAACATAAAGAAATGGGGCTACCCCAGCGCAGACGAGCCCTGTAAGACCCACAACACCTACTCGTCTGCAGGAAGCTGGACGAACCTTGTGCGATGGAGGATTTACTCGCAGCGAATAACAAAGCCATTCATGATGCAAAGTATTATGCTCAATATGGAATATGAAACCTCTGATAGAATAAAATCTCTTTAAAGTTCTTTTAAATGTTTTCTTGTCTCTAATTTTATCAAATTTTTCGGTATTATAGCATTTAAATTCCCAATGACTATGGGTTATAACTGGTTTATATGCTTCTCCTCTATTGTAAGATAATTACTATATTTATTGTATTGTACTATTGTAAGATAATTGATGTATTGGATACGATAAATAAATAAATAAATAAATGACTGAGTCTACAGCTAGTTTATCCTGCGACACAACGCGCAGTTTTGAAATGAGGCTTATTCAAAAATGTTCTTAGAATCATGCCGTTATTTACTTTAAAAATCCACCGATTCACCAATTTTCTGAGACTTTGGCGCCATTTGCATTACAAATAAATATGTGACAAAATCCACTGCATCAGTTTGTTCGAAAAGGCTATTTTACATCATATAACATCTTCCTAAACTGCATACGCGGTTCCTTAAATACCTGAAGCAAGCAATTAGCTTAATCGTAGTGTCTCACTTAAACTTTTCCCCAAAAATATCTCAGGAACAATGATAGACATTGATAAACGACTTTTGTGGGCATATGGAAAAAAAATTGCTGTGAGACATTCTAATATGTAACCAAATATTATTTTCAACATAAACTTCAAATGGGCATCCTATATGGTTTTTATGCTATGAAAAGCGCGAAAAGCACAGAAATAATGGGTCTTGGCAGCATCGCAATAAGTGAGTTATATCCCGAGAAATTACAAAACGAAACCGTCACTTGAAATAAATGCAACGATCACGTCCCGTGAACACAACGTGAACCTCACGCTGCCCGTAATCGTATGATATCCGCGAGCATTATTTATTCAATCGTCAAATTTTCTTCACTATTTCTTGTGATGTAATTTACGTATTGTGACGCTAACGACACCATTCCTATTGTGAATTTTTCACGTTATTGACTGCATAAAAAGTATGAGTGCATTATATTTGTTTACGTTTTAGAATATTTCGTAATAATTCATTTCATGAGTCTCTACCATACGTTCCTGCGAAAGTCGTTTTGCAATATCTTTGATTTTTTCAGAGATATTTGAGGTGAAACGTTCAAGCAGGACATCCTGTATAATACAATTTTTGCTAGTAGCTGCTATGACTGATAGAGATAAAATTGTTGTCTCTAAAGAAGACGATTAACGTAATCGCTTGTAAAACTGAGAGATGCTCTTGTAGCGAAACAACGGTGCTTCGTTTGCAAGGTGGGGGAAGTCTCCTTTCGCTCAGCTTGGAACGCTAGAGCATGGATTAGCATGCAGGAGGTACGCTGCCTCTTTATAATTCAGGGCGGAAAACCTCGTCCAGAGATGCTGACGGGGTAAAAGGTCTGCGCGGAGAAATGGAAGTGGGTGCGGATCCCTCCCGGCATAAATAATTCCCTCGGCTCTTTCCTCCAGGTAACGGCTTGTTTGCCGATGTTATCCGCCTATACGCACTTTCATTACGCCAGGCAGGGAATTAAAGCTGCGAATCTCTGGATGAGTATTACCCTACTTACCGGCCGCCGCTGGTTCTCAGAGGGGGTTATTAAGTGCGAAACAAACGCTTGTGACGGAGATATTTTGTTTAAGGAAAAAAGCTTTGTTGTTTTTACGATATGACAGCTTTTTAGGGAATGAAAGGCAATCTCAGGTTAATGAACTTTCGATAAGTCTCAGAAATTCGAGGTTTTGTTGTTTGCGAGGGACTGTTACACGCACATGGGTATGTCTGTACGTGGTCTGCAATCAGTGTAAAATACTTCTTGGCCACATGATGCCTTCACTGTACCAACTGGTGCCAACGGAAGTGATCCTTAAATTGAGCAGCCTCCAGCTTCACTAGACCAACTGGTGCCAACGGAAGTGATGCCCAAATTGAGCAGCCTCCAGCTTCACTGGACCAACTGGTGCCAACGGAAATGATCCCCAAATTGAGCAGCCTCCAGCTTCACTGGACCAACTGGAGCCAGCGGAAGCGATCCCCAAATTGAGCAGCCTCCAGCTTCATTGGAGCAACTGGAGCCAACGGAAGTGATCCCCAAATTGAGCAGCCTCCAGCTTCACTGGACCAACTGGTGCCAATGGAAGTGGTCCCCAAGTTGGGCAGCCTCCAGCTTCACTGGACGAACTGGTGCCAACGGAAGTGATTCCCAAACTGAGCAGCCTCCAGCTTGTCTCCGTCCTGAAGTACTTGTCTCAAGGTGCTGTTCTACTGGAAGATGACGACCTCGCACCATCATCCCAATGGCTTGAGGAAAAAGGTACAGAGACAACGAATCATCCAACGATTTGCTACTGTGCCAACGTCCAGTAACGATGGTTCCGTGCCCATTTCAGGCGGAGTTGCCGATTTCATGGTGTTAACATTGCGACATGCATGGGTCGTCGGCTGCGGAAACACTTCCTTGGGAGTGTTCGGTACTGTATGTGTTAAAAGACAATTGCACGCTGCCAACAATAAAGTCTGATGTTAGTTCCACCACAGTTCGCCGTTTATCCTGTTTTACCAATCCGTTCAGCCTACGGTGTCTAGTAACTGTAATGAGGGGTGGGCGCTGAGCATCTAAACATTTGGATTTGGTTTCGACTTCGCCACTTGCTGTAGACACAGACCAAAGCACTCCACGAATAGCTGACAAATCTTACAGTTTTCGAGATGCTCTCGCCGAGTCTCCGGGCTCTCACAGTCTGGTCAGTCTGGTTGCACACACACCGATTTTTGATGGCCGGTAAAATATCGGCCAGTATTTTATTGGTGGAGCGCTGCTTGCACACACACACACACACACACACACACACACACACACCACACACACACACACAGCGGAATTTTTCCGGTCAAACGAGCAGGCGCTTGGCTATCGTGGTCGAATGAAGTTGATTCCAACCATAAATTAATGGCAGACTATTTTATACTTAGGGCATCCACAGCTGTGTTATATTGTTAAGAAATTCTAGAAGGTTAGTAGAAAATAAAGCCAGGATTCCTCTCCATGAATCATCGTTACCCGCCTTATCTGTCTTTTGTGCCTTTATTAGGTTACGACCGGTTTCGCGCCATTAAAGGTGCTTCTTCCGGTATCTTAATTTACATGAGGTAGAATGCCTTATTACGACGACCCAATATTCGTGTCTTCTGCCGGATTTTATTGGGGCTTTCCTCAAACTTCTTAGATTGGTTTATATGTTATACCATTAAGTAAAGGTCTATATGGTTGGAGTCAAGCGTTGGTTACACCAATTTTACTTCCTGAAATTGTTTATTAAATTGAACGTTGGGAGTCTGTTGTATCTCCCCTCAATCTGAAGTAAAATGGGTTGTACTAATTGGTTCGCGTCATATTCCGTTGAAAGACTTGACAAAACCAAAAGAGTTTTTTGATCTTACGTCTGCGTTATGATGTCTCAAAAGTAATAAGATTTTCAGAACCATTAGGTGCGCGTTTGGACATATAATTTTGTTATTGTCATTAAAAACCATAAAAGGTATTTTAGTGCGCAAATAGTATTTAATAAATTCAGAAGTGCAGTATTGCTGAATCATCTTAAAGGACGGCAATACGTATTCAGAAATATGCACTTCTGAATTTATTAAATACTATTTGTGCACTAGAATACCTTTTTTGGTTTTTAATGACAATGGCAATTTTATGTCCAAACGCGCACCTAATGGTTCTGAAAATCTTATTAGTTTTGAGACATTATAACGCTGAGGTAAGACAACAAAACACTTCTGGTTTTGTCTAGGCTTTTAACGGGATATGACGCGAACCAATTGGTACAACCCATTTTACTTCCGATTGAGGGGAGATACAACACGCTCCCAACGTTCAATTCAATACTTTTTTTTTAGGCAGTAAACATGGTTTACCAAACGGTTGACTCCAAGCATATATAAGTTTACTTAATGGTGTCACAGATAAACCTATCTAAGAACTTTGAGGAAAGCTCCCATAAAACCGGGCAGCAGACATGAATGTTAGGACATCGCAATAATTCATTCCACCTCGTGTAAATTAAGATACCTTTAATGGTGCGAAACCGGTCGTAACCTAATAAAGGCACAAAAAAGAGATACGGTGGATTACGATAATTCATGGAATGGAATCCTGGCTTAATTGTCTGTATTACCTTCCAGAATTTCTTAACAATAAATTAATGAAAAATATTTTTCCTAATATTACGACAAATATTGCTCACATGGTGCAAAGAACTAATGAAGTACCGTATCATACATTAGTATATCAGTTACGAAATGCATATTTTCTTTGCTCTCCATTTCCTCAAAATTCTCATTCAGTTCGCAGGAAACTTGTGTCCATATACCTCTAGTCCCATTTGTATCTTCAAACGTGTCCAAAGTTTTGTTCACAAAACTGTTTGTGCTTCACTACCGAAATACGAATATCGCTTATATTTTAACCCAGTGCAAACGTATACATAATATAATTGTGTGTATGCCTCAAACAGGCAACTGACAATTTCTGTGCAGATATAGAAAAAAGTTTGATCGCTTGCGGGTATGCAGATATGGCTGCGAGAGAATGGAATAATGGAGACTCTTAGTATGCGATATGTTGATCATGTTGGCAGGACTAGTGTCTGGATAGCCTCCCCCAAATGTGTCACCCTAGACTCCAGCCTATTCAGCCTACTGGAAAATCTATCACTGACCCGGAGAATAAAAAAATGTAAATACATACATAAATAAAAAGAGGGTTCGTGTTCCAGTGTGGCACAAAATATCAACTCCGTCACTGAATTTAATTGAATGCTCTGGAACTGTCGAGAATCTGATATATTTGTAATTTCTTGTATACAGTATAATATAACGTCTGACCACGGTGAAGATAAATTAAAACTGATGTGTATTTAATTATTAGTTGGGAAAAAATATTCTAAGTCGTTTATAGTATTCTGACCGTGTCGCCTAAAATACTGTTTTAAAATTAATTTCTTATATTTGTGTTCAACTGTGGTAATTTTGATGATGATGTGTATAGTAAAGCAGTTAGTCAATGTCTTTCAACAAAGAAAAGTATCAATGTGGAAAAATAATGGAGACCTGAAAAGTAGAAAATCTTTAACAATCATGCAGCTCAGCGTCTTCTCGCTGAGAAATGAAGACTCCACCACGACGCGACGTACAGGATTTCTGAAACATTATCTGTAGTTCAAAAAGCTCGAAAACGTAGTCCCTCGGTTGACTCTGTGTGCAAAGCTTGCATGTGCATAATTCTTGTGATTCGGCGAAAGGATCGATTACTGTTGATCTTTGAATAAATTATTAATAGCTGCAGGTTCATCGCAGTCACACACAAGAAAAAAAGCACAGTTCGATGCACTAAGCTTCGGAATTCGCAAAATGTTCATAAATATGATGAAATTGAACAAATAACTTTTTAGAACAGACGTATTACCTTTTAGATAAGATCTATTTACAATTCTGATAACGATATATTACATTCCAACCACTCATAATACATTAGTTTCAAGGAATAATTATACTTTTAAAAAGCAACCTACGAGTATCTCTCTCACAGTCATTATATCTAAGAACATACTTAAATAGAAATCACATTGAAATTGAGTATGTAACTTTGTGACAGTCAATGGCCCCTCCTTGAAGCGTGATTATTATGGGAACAGAGGGAGAAAAGTATTTTTATTACGATGCTTATAAGTAACGTAAGCATGTTCTCCATCTTGCAGTAGAGAGTTCGGTGCTACTGGTAGCTTATAAGGACGACAGAAGGCAATGGTCTGGTCACGGCCATTTTCAAAGTTGGTAACCCCCCGCGGAAAAACGGAAGTGGGGTTACGTAAGCATGTTCTCCATCTTGCAGTAGAGAGTTAGGTGCCACTTGTAGCTTATCAGGCTGCATTAGACATATTGCCACGACAGAAGGCAATGGTCTGACCAGGGCCATTTTCAAAGTTGGTAACCCCCACGGAAAACGGTGGAAAAACGGGAGTGGGGTTTGCTACCTAATTTCGGTGTTCCACTTTACGACTTAAAATACATAAATATTTGAAATGACAATTGAACGCCGTATTCACAAATGAAATGCTATTTGTAAATAGACATCTGAGTTGATATATGAGGTATCAGTGTATATACATTTTGTGTCACCAACTTTTTTCTCTGAGTGCACATTCAGTATCACTGTTATTTTATAAGATTACATACTTAGTTTTACAAACGTATACATTCTGCGTCACTGTGTAGTTAATTACAGTACACGGTTTGTCACTTTGGCAAAGGTTCAAAATTTATGTGTCAAAATCCATGCAAAAAGTGTCTCTGAGCATGGCCAAAGATTAGAATAACCTTAACAAACTCTTCGTATGGAAACACTGGATTGCGATCTGCAGTAGGAATGCTGTAGACGGCATGTGGTGGAAGGCGATGGGAAGGCTGCTACGTGGTTGGCAGGCTGGTACTAGATCACAGAATGACTGGTAAGATGTCGTGGCCATTAATTAGTAATCAAAAATATAGGGTGTCCCAGCTATCTTGTCCACCCAAAATATCTCTGGAACAATAACAGCTATTGGAAAACGACTTTCACCGGTATCAATGTACGGCTGGGTCCCATGAATGTACATATTTGGAAAAATTCTAAAACGAAAGCCAATGTGTTTTTAACACAACTTATGTTTTTTTAAAGGACGCCCTATATTTTTTCTTCAGCAATACATAGCATGACAAATCACATAAACACTGACGTTGATTGCATCGGAATATTTCAATTACATCCCGAGATATTGCGCCGCGAAGTTGACGCTTGAAAAACCCGAAATGCGCTGCTAGCGCACGTCCTGAGGCTCAGGCGTGAACCCCATGCTGCCCGTAATCGCGATGTGATTGACAAGCGTAATCGCACTTCCATACTTATCAAGAGGTCCGAAACGAATAATACCGTCTGCTGCCATCAACTTTCATAAGCACATAATGGTTACCCTCTTGCACGTTTTTTGTGTCTACGTACACAATATGAACCAGTATCGATCGGTATACGTCAGTCAGGTTGTCTTATTTATCCTGCTCACCCAAAATAAGGTTTATCGAATGCTTTAAATGACCCATTGTGCCTTTCGCGCACTCGTTCATCCAGGGTCTAGCTCAACCTAGACACGTGTCCAACGTAGTTCCCACTTCAGCCACAGTTGCCACTTCGCCTTGTTTGTGATTCACTGTCACTTGCGCTAGATCTACAGTAAAGTAAAGTTTTAACGTTGAACGGCATTACTTTTTTAGTAACGGATTAACGATAAGCGAAGTTAATTTTGTGACTAACGTTGCGGCCGCGGTGGAGTAGCCGAGCGGTTCAAATGTTTGTACAACGTATGGGACTTAACTACGGGGTCATCAGTCCCTAAGCTTACAAACTACTTATGAACTAGCTAAGACTAAGGACGGCACAAATATCCATGCCCGAGGGGGGATTCGAACCCCCGACCGTAGTGGCCGTGTAGACCGTGACTGGAGCGCCTCAGTCATCTCGGCCACCGCGGCCGGCTAGCCGAGCGGTCTAAAGCACCTCGCTGCGGAGCGCGCGGTTGCTCTCCGTGGAGGTTCGAGTCCTCCCTGGGGCATGGCTGTGTGTGTTTGTCCTTAGGTTAGTTTACCTAGGTATAAGTGGTTTGTAAGCTACGGACTGATGACCACGCAGTTTGGTCCTATAGAATTACAAACAAACAAACAAATTAACGTTGCGGTACACAGATATGTTAAGAACCGCATCACCCCTAGCCTATGGGATAAATACCTGCTCGAAAGTACAACTTTAATGCAGGATGGCAGCAGACCGTATTATTCGTTTCGGACCTCTTGGTAAGTATGGAATTGCGATTACGCATGTCAATCACATCACGATTTAGGGCAGCATGAGGTTCACGCCTGAGCCTCAGGACGTGCGCTAGCAGCGCATTTCGGGTTTTCAAGCTCAACTTCGCGCCGCAATATCTCGCGATGTAATTGGAATATTCCGATGCAATCAACGCCATTGTTTATGTGATTTGTCATGCTATGGATTGCTGAAGACAAAATATAGGGTGTCAATTAAAAAAAAAGTTTGTGTAAAAAAACCATTTTCTTTCCTTTTAGAATGTTTCCAAATATGTACATTCATAGGCCCCAGCCGTACATTGATACCGGTGCAAGTCGTTTTCCAATAGCTGTTATTGTTCCAGAGATATTTTGGGTGGACAAGATAGCTGGGACACCCTGTATATGTGCTTTCCACTCTCAGAGAGGGATGATAATTTTATATTTTAGTCCTATATGCGCTACATCGACTGTATAGCGAGAATGCTCAACGAGAACTGTGCAGCCAGGACGGCCGGTAAAAATCGATGCGTATGTAAGCTCAGCTGCCACTTGGCGACGTGGGCCTCTACACTGTATGTCCGGCACCGGCCCGGCACCGGTGGTCTGCAGTGTCCATATAGTCGCCTGCTGTGGCAGCTGACCGGCTTTTTGCCGGTGCCGGTCCGTGGTCGGCCATGCTGCAAGCTACAATACCGGCCAATAGTTCACTGCTGAAATGTGACGGCCGATATTTTACCGGCCGTCCAAAATTGGTGTGTGTGCAACCAACCACAACATGTTGTCGGTCAAACCGCGAAAGGACACAGTTCGTTGCAATTGACGGTAAGTGACCGAGTAAAACAGAAGTGATATCTGGCGTTCCACAGGGAAGCGTTTTAGGTCCCCTACTCTTCCTCGTGTTTATAAACGATTTAGGAGACAATCTGAATAGCTCCCTTAGACTGTTCGCCGATGATGCTGTCGTTTATCGGTTAGTGAAGTCAACAGAGGATCAAAAGCAACTGCAAAGCGATTTAGACAAAATTTCTACGTGGTGTGAAAATTGACAATTGACACTAAATAATGAAAAGTGTGAAGTAATACACATGACCACTAAAATAAATCCGCTGAACTTCAATTACGCGATAAATCAGTCAAACCTTACGGTCGCAAATTCTAACAAATACCTAGGAGTTACAATTACGAACAACTTTGACTGGAGAGTACACATGGAAAATATTGTGGGGAAGGCGAACGAAAGGTTACGTTTCATTGGCAGAACGCTTCGAAGATGTACCAGCTCCACCAAAGAGACTGCCTACATCACATTTGTGCGTCCTCTCCTGGAGTACTGTTGTCCATTGTGGGCCCCTCATCAGGTGGGACTGACGGAAGAAATTGAGAAGGGCAGCTCGTTTTGTTTTATCACGTTACGGGGGGAAAACGTCACGGAAATGTTGTACGAATTGGGGTGGAAATCATTAAAAAAAAGACGTTGTTCATTGCGGCGTGATATTTTTGCGAAGTTTCGGTCACCGACTTTTACTTCTGAATGTGAAAATATTTTGCTAGCACCCACCTACTTAGGGAGACATGACTATTCCAATAAAATAAGAGAAATCAGATCGAAAACGGAACGATTTAGGTGTTCCTTCTTCCCGCGCGCTATCAGAGAATGGAACGGTAGAGAAAAGTTATGAAAGTGGTTGATGAACCCTCTGCCAGGCACTTAAATGTGATTTGCAGAGTATCTATGTAGATGTAGATATAGACACACTGGGTGTACATAAAGTACGGGACCACTTACAATTATTTATTGCACACGATCAAATATTGTACAGATATCATAGATACGTTATTTTGAATAGGGAACGTGAAAGTTCTTTTTCCATGTATATAGCCACAGTATGGTTTGGTAATATGCCGATAGCGCTAGTCGCAAACTGGGGAGTTCAGGTGCTATACCAGCCATGGAGCGGCCCCTGTCGTAATGCAACACTCGAAGCACACTGCAGTAGCGATAAATTAACAAGATAATAAGATTTGATAGTGCTTATGTTAGTTCTGAAGGTGGAGATGTTGGTTTTCGATTAAGCGGTTGAAAGAAAGTGATGCACAAAAGTACATAGTGTAGAGCGTGCGTTAGAGAAAAATTAAATTTGGATGTAGGTTAAAAACAATCCGAAGATTGGTTTTAATATCACTATGCTTTACTAGGCATGGTCCTCTTTGGAGATGGTATTCCGTTGCCTTCCTCCGACTTTCGAACTGACTTACCCATCCAGTTGTAAGAGGACCTACAGTTTAACGTGGGTTCCGAACCACGATGCCATTCGGTATTTTTCACATGAGCAATACTGCATGAGGTGAAAGAAGTGGAAATCCTAGGAACTGGCGGGGATCGAATCCGCGACCTTTGGATTCATAGTCTGGCAATCTAACCACTGTGCAACCAAGGCGCTTCACTACAAAAAGTCTAAGGAGGTTATATGTGCACGATGATATTTCTCAAAATCAAAACACGACTTGTGATCGTTTGCAAAGTAGATTCACTTCACCTCGCCTGTGGAGGTATTTAGATTCCTACACGAGTCACCGTCATATTCCATGTGATGGCCGAAAATAAGAATTGTGAGCCGCGGCGGAGCGGCCGAGTCCACTGAGGCACTATGCTCCGACGCATGAGGCCGTTCCCCGTCTGGGGTTCGAATCCCCCCTCAGGCATGGATATTTGTGCCGTCTTTAATATTAGCTAGTTCATAAGTAGTTTGTAAGTTTAGGGACTGATGACCCCGCAGTTAAGTCCCACAACCTTAACAAACATTTTAACATTTTTTGAAGAATTGTGATTTGGATTTTAATGCGGCTTTGTATTTATGAAAGTTATTGTCCATATAAACTTTTTTCTATCAATACTTCTGCAACATATCATGTTACTTACTCACTGACTCCTCTAATACTAGCCTGCCCCTTGCCTGGGCACGAACTGAGCACAGCGATAAAACTAAACGTTTATCTAAAGCATTGTCTCCACAGTCCAGTTTCCCTAAAGGTATTGTCACAACGCTCTTTACAATGTAGTCAGGGTTATCAAATATTGCTACCCCAAATCGAAAGCCCTAAATAAATCAATATTTTTCCCCGTAAATAACATCGCATGTCACGATATCGATCCCAACAACTGCAGTTAAATTTTGTCTTATTGTAGCCAGATTTTTTCTCCTCTTCCTAGTCATTTCACTACCATCAGAAATGTTCAGATGTTTACAATTCTATGGGACCAAACTACTTTGGTCATCAGTCCCTAGTCTTACAAACTACTAGCCGCGGTGGAGTAGCCGAGCGGTCAAAGGCGCCCCGCTGCGGAGCGAGCGGTTGCTCGCCGTCGGAGTTTCGAGTCCTCCCTGGGGCAAGGGGGTGTGTGCTGTCCTTAGGTTAGTTTACCTAGGTTTAAGTAGTTTGTAAGCTACGGACTGATGACCATGCAGTTTGGTCCGATAGATTTACAGCCATTTGCACATTTTTACAAACTACATAAGCTAAGTGAAAGTAACCTAACGACAACACACACTTCCATGCCCGAGGGAGGACTCGAACCTCCGACGCGGTAGTCACACGATCTGTATCGTGGAGCCCCAGACCGCTCGGCTAGTCCCGCGCGGCTTAACTGCGGTAAATTACTGGAACTCCAAAACGACGCGCTTTGGTTTTTCTGGCATAGGCCAATTTTATAATGTTCTCGAAACCCATTCAATTCTCTTTCCTATTGGTGTTTTATTATCTCTAAGAATTTAGAAAAAAACTTTCTTCGTTCATTTACCAATTATTCACTGAAAACGGAGAGGCACTTTGCTTCAGTTTATTCACAACACTGCAAGGAGATGGGAAACAACATCGGCTTTCGATTTTGTGATTTGATTAACTTCAGTCGAAACAGTCATACGAAGCAACAATCTGCAAAAATTCCAATCTTGAACGGTCGCATAAATCGAAATTAATACACATCTTTGACCAGTCTGTGCTTGTTGACAAAAGCAGTTAACATTTTTTCTCGGAGGGTCGGTAGAGTTTTCATTTGGGCGCCTATTGTATTGCAAGGGTAAAATTAGTCGCAGCGTGCTTTGTTTGCGCCACATTTAGCCCACCTTGAGAGGAATGGGCCTATGTTTAGCGGCCACGTGCGGCCGACCAGTGCACAGCCAGTGACATCGCCCATCTGCCGCCGTCCAGTCGCCAATGTCCACTCATACTAACACTAACCCCCACTGACAACGAACATAGCAGGCAGAAACTGGAGCTCAAGTCTTGCTGCACTACAAGGCTACAACCTATTCTCTTAATACACAGTGTGTTAAAGTAGGAATGTCACATTTGTTCAGTGCTTTAACCTGTGAAAATAAATCGAAAACTCATCTGAACAACTGTGCGATTTTCGGTCGTTACTAAAATGGAACCCGTTGAAGGCTACAATCATCCATGTATGATTTTGAAGGCGAGTGTGAATATTAGTTACTGAAATTCTGTGTAGGTACTGGAATGGAAAGAACAGTGCTTGGACAATGTGTTTAGAATCTCTGTGTAGGCACTGGAATGGAAAGAGTAATGCTTGGAATCTCTGTAGATGCCCTTACACTGAAAAAATGGAGCATACCATTTTAGTAAACTAGAATTCTATAGTTTTATGGGAAATGCTGCAAAATGGCTTAAATTATACCTAACGTACAGGAAACATAGGCTGCCAGTTCGAGGAGCTAGTGAATTAAACCATCAGTCATCATCAAATTGGGAAGAAATAACATTTGGTGTCCCACAAGGATCCATTTTAGGGTCATTGCTTTTTCTCGTGTAAAATAATGACTTCTAATCGGTGATCCTGTCAGAAGCAGGATTTATTTTGTTTGCAGATAATACAAGAATTGCAATAAATAACAAATCGAGCCTAGGTCTGCTAATGATATTTTCAGGGACATTAATAAATGATTTAAAGCCACTAACTGACAAAATTTTGTGATGAATGGCACGAAATTCACAATGAGTAAGCGGTTTCCATCCAGCATATGAAGAGCAAATGAAAGAGGTTGACAGTATTAAATTTATGGGAGTATAACTTGATAATAAATTTACCTTAACAACCTGTATTTGCAAATCGAGTGTTAGAGATGTCGAGGATTTTCTACGGATGATCATCTTGTGATGGTACAGCTGTTGTATCTTCCGTGCTTCCTGTATTAGATATGTGGTTCAATTCACCATATGCAAGATACCTTGTTTCGTTTTAACATCCAAACATTATTCGGCACTTATTGTGGCATCTTTCGTGGATTTTTCCCTTTTATTTTCTAGAATAACATGTTACAGATTTTGGACGAGTTGTTTGATTTGACAATTTTGTTAGATATACTATGTCATCGCAGGATTTTCATTTGAGTAATGAGAAGTTTTCACAGCTTGTCATTTGCAAATAACAAGACGTTTTCAATTACGAAATCTAATTGATTTATTGTACATTCGCGTGGAAGTTGAAAAATAGTTCTCTTTGGCTGCTTAGTAGCTTACTTATACTCAAGCTGTGGTTTTGCTGCTTCTTTTTTGTGGCGTGTTATTATGTTTCATTATCTTTCTTTCTGTTAGTGCAAGTTTATGTTCGGAATTGGTACTGTTGTGTTTTTTTGAGGGGGCGGGTGGAGTGTAACGTGGTGGTGGGATTTATTTATATACTTCTTTTATGGTCTCAAACAGGGTTTTGTTTCATAGCAATGTATTCTTATCTTGGGCTGTTGCTTTCTGGATGTCATAGTTTTCCTCCATTGTTAGATTTTGGAATAAGTTTGCTGGTTTTTAGAATTTATTGGTCAGTTTCTACATTTATTGGGGTATGATTTTGTTTTATTCAATATTCTATAGTCATAACGTGCTTCAGACACTGGTATATGAACGTTCCAAGCTAGGTGTCATACCCCAGGTCTTTAGTGAGTATTACAAGACGATATTTTTAAATTACGTTTTGAGTAAAAATTCATTCTTTAAGTTTTGTTACAGTACTCAATTCAGACAGGGTATCTATTCATTCTTTTTTCCCTGTCGTTCGTGCTCGGGAGGTTTTTAACATCGTTCATGCAGTAGATGACTGTATTCAGGCTACTTCGATCAGAGTATTATTCATAAAAGCAGATAATATATTTAACATGTTGCATCAATACACATAGTTGTCAGGAATTATGAATATTAGTATCATGTAATTAATGGACATGTTAAATATTTCAAACGATTAATATTTTAGGCAATATTTAATTCTGAGAGCCGACGGCGACGGTTCTGCCTTTATTGCACGAGTAACGCTCATTATCTGGTGTGCAAACAAATTAAGCGAATTTCGAGTTCGCCATGCTGTTTTAATGTTTTTCGTTGGAGATCGTACAGCGCTGCTACTACGAAAACCAGTTATATGGTGATTTTTGTTCCGGAAATATACAGTTGTTCTGTGCCTATTGCAGCGTCATAAAATGCAGCATGTATCTGCGGTATTGAACAATCGAAATTTCTTGACCTCCAATGTTAATTTAAATGTTAGGAAATCTTTTCTTAAAGTATTTTTCTGAAGTGTAGTATTGTATGGGAGTGAAATGTGAAAGATAATGAGTTCAGACAAAAAGATTACAGAAGCTCTTAAAATGAGGTGCAACAGACGAACGGGTAGATCACGTAACTAATGAGGAGGTGCTAAACAGAACTGGGGAGAAAACAAATTTCTGGGATATCTTGGTTAAGAAAAGGGATAGGTTGGTGGAACACAATATAATACATCAAGGATTTGTTAGTTTAGTATTATAGGGGTATCATAGCTGCGCAGTAAAAATCAAAGCTGGAGAGTTAGAGTAGAATACAGTAAGCAGGTTCAAGTGGATGTAGGTTGCAGTTCCCATTCGGAGACGAAGAGGCTGGCGCAGGAGAGGGTAGCGTGACGAGCTGCATCAAACCAGTTTCCGGACTGAAGACAACAATAACAGCCACGGTGTGACACCACTTCGACCTTTTGACGGTACAAAGTGCCGCAGGGCTGGACGTTGATATATTGGGAGTTGTGGTCAATACTAATCCCCTTTTATGACATACATGGTTTTGATACGATCGGCTGATGGCCAGGGATGTCTGATGAAATTCTAATTCCAATAATTTATGCAAATAATTGAAAAAAAAAATTGATGCACCCCACCAAAAAATGATAAGGTAGATTGATATAAGGAACACCAACTCAAGGAAAAAAAATTACAATTTATTACTGACAAAGTAAACAGAAGTATGGAAGATTACAAAGTTGACACTGAAATGGATCTAAATAACATGACTGAATGAGAAGACACTTCTTTCTGACCCAATGGTCATCAATCAATTCATGGAAGCAATAATATGAAATTCATAGAAGTCGGAACAACAATATCGACGCCTTGGCGAAGAGGCGGGGTATTGGGGAGTGGGAGGACTTTATCCAGTGGCTTGCCCGGAAGGGGCCCCTCTCAGTCGCATAAAGCAAGGGAGATTCATTTAAGTCGGCTAAAAGTAAATAAATAAATAAATAAAAACACCAAGGGAATTTAGTGTTCCGTGCTGCCAATGTACGTTACCACAAGGAGCAGGTGACGAGCTACAAAGACGCGGAAATGTGGAGTAAAAATCGCGAGCGCCGCCGATGGCGCACTACTGCATATGTGACGCAGAAGTCAGTGGCCTTTGTGTAACAGCCTGTGTCGACTTCCCTCAGGGTGACTATCAGGTAGATAATGGCGTTTGATCTACACAGGTCTCAATGCCCTTGCCCACTACGGTGTGTGTAACAAGTGAATTAGAGTGCAACTTCCGGCACAGTTACGACTCTAATTTGTTCTCCGCTCAAGTAACAAATACACGTAATCGGAGGTAAATCAGCGCTCCTGGTAACGTGATGCCAAATAATGACTCGAAATCTGGCAAAGTGTTGGCTAAGAGGAAACTGCTAATCAATTAGAAACATTTATTCGCAATACCGTGCCGAATTTACGCCAATGTACACCTCGTAATGAATTTAAACGAAAAATGTAGAACACGTGTTTACAAGGGATACCTGAAATAGGAAAATTTTTTACTTAAGTTCATCGGTCTGGAGGATTCATACGCCACGTTGCGGATCGGGCGGCCTCCCACGTCGGAGGTTCGAATCCTCCCTCGGGCATGGATGTTTGTGTTGTCTTTAGTATAAGATAGTTCATAAGTAGTTTGTAAGTTTACGGACTGATCACCCCGCAGTTAAGTCACATTAGCTTTACAAACATTAGAACATTTTGATTCAGATCCCAAATGTTCAAATGTTTGTAAATCTATCGGACCAAACTGCATGGTCATCAATCCGTAGCTTACAAACTACTTAAACCTAGGTAAACTAACCTAAGGACAAACACACACACCCATGCCCTAGGGAGGACTCGAACCTCCACGGCGAGCAACCGTGCGCTCCGCAGCGAGACGCTTTAGACCGCTCGGCTACTCCACTTCGGCGATTCAGACCCCAAAATTTTTGTATGATTTCCAGTCATCTCCCATTTCCCCGTATCCTTTCTTGAATGCTCGAATTCGTGCTGTCTCTGCCAATTCATATTTTTTACTGCCGTTGCCTGTCTCCAGCTATAGCTGCGTGGTCATCCTTTCACTCCTACTGCCATTACCTCTCCCCTCTATCTTCCAGCAGAAAAAAGTGAAACTAAGTTCAAATGCAAAACGTTTTGGTTTTCAAATGACGGAATGAGGATTTTGAAGTCTGGTTCCCCACCTTCCTGTCAGATCTTTTAAATAGGGATATATATTTGCATTTTTGTGGTATGACAGGTGCATTTGTCGGCCGCGGTGGCCGAGGAAACTGAGGCGCTCCAGTCACGGTCTGCACGGCCACTACGGTCGGGGGTTCGAGTCCCCCCTCGGGGCATGGATATTTGTGCCGTCCTTAGTATTAGCTAGTTCATAAGTAGTTTGTAAGTTTAAGGACTGATGACCCCGTAGTTAAGTCTCTTAAGCTATACAAACATTTGAACATTTTAACAGGTGCATTTTTAACTGGTTCCCTTATTTTCCTTGCTACAGCGGGATTGCACAAGACAATTCTCTAATAAGTAAAGATTTTTCATTTCCTTTATATGCTTCGACACACGGTGATTACGAATAACAAATTTAAATTAAGTTATTTACCGAGAGAAGTTATGACACTGTACGATGTTCATAATTAAAATTTTTCACAGCCTAGTTTTCTTGGAATGATAAGTACTGTATTTTGTAACTGCCGCCAAGTCCGCTTGGTCAAAGTAATCAAACTGTGAGACTTCGCCCGCCAGCATTGTATTCAATACTTGAATACAAATCTAAGATATAAAAATTAATGTATGTTTGTTTTTTTGTTTTCATTCTATGCACGGCCATACCGTACATCCAATTGCAATAAAGTTTGTCAACTCATTGGTTGCACTTGCGTGAAGGTTATAGGCATGCTACAATTTACTTCGTACAATAAGTCATGGTTGGAAAATACTAACAGATGACTGAAGAAACTGGTGGAGCAGACCTTGGCGAAGATCAATTTGGATTTAAGAGAAAAGTAGGAACGCGTGAGGCAATACACCACGACATATCTCAGATGATAAATTAAGGAAAGGGAAACCTACATTATTTGCATTTGTGTATCTGGAGAAAGTTTTTGACAACGTTGACTGGAATAAACTCTTTTAGATTCTAAAGGTAGCAGGGGTAAAATACAGGAAGCGAAGAGTTATATTCAACTTGTACAAAAACCAGACAGCAATTATTAGAGTCGAAGGGCATGAAAGAGACACAGTGGTTGGAAAGGGGGTGAGAAAATGTTGTAGCCTTTCCCAATGTTTTTCGAACTGGAGATGGAGCGAGCAGTGGAGGAATGCAAGGTGAGATTTGAAGAGGGAATTAAATTCCAGGGAGACGGAATCAAAACTTAGTGGTTTCCTGACGACATAGTAATTCTGTCAGACACAAGAGAAATTAAACGGAATGGAAAGTGTATCGAAAGGAAGGTATAAAATGAACGTTAAGCATTGACAAGAGTAAAACAAAGGTAATGGAAAGTTGTCAGAAAATCAGGCGATACTGAAGGAATTAGAGTTGGTAATGAAACAATAAAAGTAGTAGTTTTGTTATTTGAGTAGCAAGATAAGTTCTGATGACCAAAGTAAAGAATATATAAAACGCAGAATGGCTATGGGAAGAAAAGCGTTTCTGAAGAAACGAAATTTGTTGACATTCAGTATGTGTTCACTGTTACTAAGTTCTTTCTGAAAACATTTGTCTGGAGAGTAGCATTGTTTTGGAGTGAAAAGTGGACGATAAGGAGATTAGACAAAGAGATGGTAGAATATTTTGAAATGTGATACTACAGACGAATGATGAAGATTAGATGGGTAGATGACGTAACTGATGAGGTGGTGCTCAACAGAATTTGCGAGAAAAGAAATTTCTGTCATATGCGGCCTAAGAGAAGAGCTAGGATGGTGGAACACATTCTGAGACATCAAGGAATCGTCAACATAGTATTATAAGGAAGTGTGTAAGGTACAAATCGTAGAGGGGGACAGAAGGACGAATACAGTAAGCAGATTCTAAAGGCTGTAGGTTGCCGTTAGTATTAGCAGATGAAGAGGTTTTCACATGACTGGGTAGCGAGGAGAGCTGCAGCAAACCAGTCTGCGGACTGAAGACCACAACAACAATCGTGCATGGCGGAGGGTGCTTTATAATTAGTTAATTCGTTTCTTACTCCTTAACGCTGTAATGAATTGAGGGATATGAATGAAATTTGGAACAGAGGTAGGAAGCTACCTTACGGTGCATGTATCTTATAGTGTCTTAACATGTTTTTTATTCTTCGCGCTGAAACGGCTGGACGGAATTGAATGAAATGTGGAATGAAGATAGATTCTACCGCAAATTAAATACATGGGCTATCTTTCGCAAGCCTCCGTATGTGCATGTCGGTGGGTATGTTACAATAAACGTCCAAATCATTTGAATAGTCACCATGAAAATCAGCACATAAATGTATGTCTTCATGAAGGAGATTTTTATAATCTGCAAGCAAGTGAATGTAGCATGGTGGAGGGTACCTTGCGACTTTGACACTGCTTGACCAGTCACCATGAAACTTGGCGCATGTATGTATGTCTTCATATACAGAGTGAATGACCTAACAGTTGCACTGCAAATATTTCGGATACGGAAAGTGCGATTGATGTGCGGTTTTCACGGAAAGGATTGGTAGTCAGGGGTGCGTATCTTTAGCCAACAAACAAATTGTAACATTACTTATAAAGTGTACTTTTATGCAAACATACAGTCTTTTAAGTGGAACAACGGTTGTTTCTGTCATACACTAGAATTTTTGACACCAGTTGTGTACAAAGAATTTTGAATGACATTTCTATTAAGTTTATTTTCGCAGCTACAACCGTTCAAAGTTTCGGGGGCGGAGGCTGCGATAGCGTAGCTGACTGGCCGAGTTGCTAGCTACTGGGGCACGGCCCAATGTGTCATGACCACCAGCCAGTACGCTACGCTGTCGTAGCCTCCGCCCCCAAAACTCTGAATGGCTGTAGTTGCCAAACTAAACGTGTTAAAAATGTCGTTCGAAATTCATTGTACAAAGATGGTGTCAGACGTTCCAGTGGATGATAGAAACAACAATTGTTACATAAAAAAAACTTTATGCCTGCATAAAAATACACTTTCTAAGTAATATTATAATCTGTTTTTCGGCTAAAAATACGATTCCTTGACTTCCATCCCAATTTCTGAAAACTGCACATCAATCGCACATTCCATTTCTGCAATATTTGCGGTGCAAGTATTAGGTGATTCACCCTGTGTAGGAGGGAGAGGAGTGCGTGGAGGAGGAGAGGTGAAATGTAGAGGAAAGAGGAGGATGATGAGAGAGGAGATGGTGACAGACAGATAAAAGGAGATGAACAGTGGGAGGCAGAGGGGGAAAGCGACAGAGAAAGGGATAGGGGGAGACGCCGGGGATGAGCAGTTGAACATAAAGAATGGAAATAGGAGATGAACTACTAGAAGATTGGATACCTCATATATATTTGTTCTTTCGTATATTATGCGCTGCCGTAACGTTGATCTGATTGAGATAAAACTTCGTAATTAAACAAGCTAACAGTTTAAAATTGCAAACATTATTTGCACAATTAATTCTTGTGTGGCAGCAATGCGTCGGGTAGCAGCTAGTCTTAAATAAAATATCATAAAGGTTTGTCATGATTTGGGGCGATCTTTTAATCAATTTATTGAAGATCGTTTTTATTTTTTTATTTTTTGATAAGATTACCGGTTTCGGCAGTTTAACTCCATCTTCGGGGCTTAGATTACATCTTCACAACATTATTATTAAAAGCTTTTAAAACACATTTAATCGCCAACTTAATTGTTGGTTTGCCGACATACAAATAAAACATGATCATCGACATCCTGTAATAATGTATTGTCACTAACAAGGAAAGTATTTGGGCTCGAACAAACATATCTGTATGAACTTTTGCTTACAGGATCTCTACATACACCTAAATGTGCTGGTGGGGGTCGTTTTTCTGCAAAGCTGTGCGACCATGCTCTAGATAGCACTGCAGATGTAATTGTAGACGCCATACGTAAAGCAGATAACTATAACTTATGTAATAATCATCGTTCATGTTCTCTAGCGAATTGTCATCAAAAGCCGTGATGATAGTTGCAACTTTAACCTTCTTCCCGAAAGACTGTTGGTATTCACTGCCATTGCTTCCATCGCCTCTTCCCGCACTTACCGTAGCACTACCGCTTGCAATGAGTTGTTCGTCATTATCATCCCTATTATCATTATTATGAGTTTGTAACAACAGTATCTCACTTATGCTCATATTTCTGTACCATAACAGATACGAGAAAGCATGAAAATGATTCATTTTCTACACTAATACCATCTTCACGAAGAAGGGTTCTTCGTAACTTCAGCTCAACTAATCGCAATACATTAGCAGGATTGACTGCCCAATTCTATCGGACCAAACTGCGCGGTTATCAGTCCGTAGCTTACAAACTACTTAAACCTAGGTAAACTAACCTAAGGACAAACACACATACCCATGCCCCAGGGAGGACTCCAACCTCCACGGCGAGCAACCGCGCGCTCCGCAGCGAGACGCCTTAGACCGCTCGGCTACTCCACCGCGGCTTCACCACACAAATAACATCACAAAACGCAACTGCGGAGGCACACTGCGCCGGCCGGGGACTGAGGCGCTCCAGTCACGGTCTGCACGGGCACTACGGTCGGGGGTCCGAATCTCCCCTCGGGCATGGATATTTGTGCCGTCCTTAGTCTTAGCTAGTTCATAAGTAGTTTGTAAGCTTATAGGACTTAACTACGGGTCATCAGTCCCTAAGTTCTAAAAAAATTTGAACAATTTTGAGGCACACTGCACCGTCCCTTCTGGCGAACCGACAGGTCAAAGTGCAATGCGGCATGGCACACAGCCGTGGTGAAGTAGCCGAGCGGTCTAAAGCGCCTCGCTGAGGAGCGCGCAGTTGCTCGCCGTGGAGATTCGAGTCCTCCCTGGGGCATGGGTGTATGCGTTGTCCTTAGGTTAGTTTACCTAGGTTTAAGTAGTTTGTAAGCTACGGACTGATAACCACGCAGTTTGGTCCGATAGATTTACAGACATTTGAACATGGCACACACAGAGGCCTCTAACGGACGACTGCAGAGTTTTGCAGATGCGGGAGTATCACTAGTGCATAAGGAATCTTTACATTATCTCTCATACGATTTTGGTGTGTATGTGTTTGTTCGAGCCCGAGTACTTTCCTTGTAAGTAATCCAGGATAATGTTGTGAAGAATGTAATCTAAGATCTGAAGATGGCAGTTAATCTGCCGAAACCGGTAGTCTTAATAAAAAATAAAAAGGGATTTTTGCTCTTGTCTTCAATAAATACAAAATATCGGTATTTCGTCGAAATGTCATATGCTACTATGTAAGAGTTAAAATGATTGGGGTGAGGGAGGGATGAAACGAGAAATAAATAAGAATGTTTACCTGCTACTTGTATCAGATGCTCACGCGCCTGTGAGTTCCCTCAGTATGTCGAAGATCGGTGAAATCCGGAGCGACTCTTGGCGCCTCGTCTACTCCGACGCAAGGCTGGGCCGGCGGTGAGAGGTGCTGGCATGGCGCCGGTCCAAGGACGGGCGGAAGGCGGGAGTCATCACACGGGGCTCACCGTAAATACGTCGCGGCCGGCACACGGCGCGCGGCGCGTAGCGCACAGTGGTCTGGCACAGGGCGCCACACACCGCAGAGTGCCAACTGGAGCGAGGCACAGCTCACGCCTCACTGCGAGAGAGCGACTCGAAATTTAGCGCCTGCTGCTGTCAACTCTTACGTCCAAAAAATACGATTTAAGAACTGCGCGTTGCCCATATAGCTCCGCATGTCACGGGACAGTCGGTCGAGACCTTTCTTCAGAGGGCGATTATTGAGTGCAAAACAGGAAAGGCTGTAGGGCTGGATTATGCGAGGTTTGGAAGTTAAATAGTGGCAACTATTTATTCACAACTGACACAAAAGCGTTAAATGTTGGCACCTGTTTTTGTCCTTCAAAGTTGTCACTAGTGTTGTGTGGAATCCGTTGCCAGCGATGTGGAAGGAGTATTCTAACATTAGCAGAGCTTGTTCTGTTGATGGTGCAAATGGAGCGGTCTATTGCCTGTCGAATCTCTAGAACAGTTCTGAATCGAATGCCACGAAGGGGTCCCTTCATCGTCAGAAGCAAATCAAACACGCAAATACTTGTCCGGGGAGTATGGTACAGTACACGACAGTTCCCGCACTGTCGTGCTAAATTGATGGTAGGGTTGCTCTGAAAATGTTGCCGCTTCTTTTGCAAAGCTCGCCACAGGTGATACTCCAAAAACGAACAGTAATTCTGTGCATTGACTGTCTGTCGTGGAGAACGTAAAGCGTTAGTATAACACCATCGCGGTGGCCGAGGGGACTGAGGCGCTCAAGTCACGGTCTGCACGGCCGTCCTAGTTCGTAAGTAGTTTGTTAGTTTAGGGACTGATGACTCCGTTACGTCCCATAAGCTTAACAAACATTTGAACATTTGAACAGTGACTGGCGCGCCGTAGACCACTCGGCCAGTGCGGCCGGCTTTCAAGTTTCATCCTTTGATGGTCAACAGTGCTTAAAACTAACATTTAAGCTCTACAATAAAGTGATGTTTCGTTGTCTTTTGCGAAAGGTTTAGCAATAAACTGAATGTTTAGCGGAAAATCCAAGCACACGTTACCGAGGTAAATGTTTGTTTCAATTTTGTGACGATATTTTTCGTGATATATGGAAAACTGCTTATAAAAGATAAGAGGAAACATTTAAGTTCAATTATTATGGAAAATTGTTGATGAATTCTTATATGGGATACTGAAAATGATTTTTGGCAAGAGGAGGCCTGGTAGACCACCACAAAATGGGCAATAAGTCCAAAAGAAGAATGAAACAGCATCTCCTGTACCAATCAGTGATGTACGGTACGATATGTTGTCACTTGAGATGTTACGAGGCAAAATGAATTTGTGAGTTTACATGATTAAAATGTGTAAATAATGGGACTGTTCTGAACTTTGCACCAAAAACGTTTCACTAAAAGAAGTCCAAAATACAACAGTCATAAGAATGATACTGTAGTATTGATACTGCACCACCATGCGAAGATTTTGGGCAATATTACTTACGAAACAGAAACTATAACTTGAAAAAAATCGTACAAATCTGTTCACATGACACTACACATTTAACTTCAGTAACATAATACTTTTTCTTCTCGTGATTTGTGTATGTACCAAATAAAGGGTTAACATTAGCAGGGTTGTTTTGTTGATGGAGTGAATGGAGCCTTCTACTGCCTGTCGAATTTCTGGAATAGTTCCGAAACGAATGCCATGAAGTGGTTCAAATGTTCAAATGTTTGTATAGCTTATGGGACTTAACTACGGGGTTATCAGTCCCTGAACTTACAAACTACTTACGAACTAGCTAACACTAAGGACGGCACAAATATCCATGTCCGAGGGGGGATTCGAACCCCCGACCGTAGTGGCCGTGAAGACCGTAACTGGAGCGCCTCAGCCCACTCGGCCACCGCGGCCGGCTGAAGTGGTTCACCTTCAGTATCAAACCATAGTCACAAGAAATTAAGTCCGGGGAGTATAGTGGATGGTACAATACTTCCCAGTCCCATCGACCGAACAGAACAGCCACAGCTTTAAAAACTTCCTGTTCTTGAAGGGCGTCAAGATTTTCCCTTTATTCTATTTATGAAAAATACTGACATCCTAGTTTGTGATTTTCGGTTAATAAATGATCCAAAAATTACGAGTTGTGAATATTCGTACCTTTCTTTACTAAATGGTGTTTTCTGCATTCTGTCCTATATTATATGAACGACATGCATTACATGTAATTTTATAAACACCTGCCTTCTGCATAGGGGGATCGTTATTTTTGTGTCCCGACTTCGTCGCCGCTTTTGTGTCCCTGCCTCGTCGTAGGTGTCGGTGGCCGAGTGGAATGAGACCGACACGCTGGTGCAGGTACGGAGGGGAGCAGCCAGAAACTATAAACACTCGAGTAAATTAGAAAGAGATATATTGCACAGAATGTAACAATACTTAACTTTTACATAGTACTGCAGAATGTTGATACATAGTTGTTAGAGGCCTGCCTAGTGCCTGTACAAATAGCAAAGTCTTCCCTCGTGCCTATCTGATTAAGAAGGTCCTAACTCGTTGCTATCTCCGTCCGAAGTGCGAAGTGGCCGATGTCCTTCAGTGGTGGCCACGAGCGGCGTTGTACCAGAGGGCGCTCGTGGCTGTCGTCGGAAGAACGCCGCGCCGTGCATGCATGGCGGCGCGCGGCGAAAGTAGGTGGCGCGCACTTTGTACTTGTGCGACACCACACCCCTCCCCCCCAAACCGCCGCGCCGTCGTGGCGTAGGGCTGAGGGCCACGGCGACGGCACTGGGAGGAGGGCCTGGGCGGGGGCGTTACTGGTGGGACGGGCGTCGTAGCTGAGGCCGGGATCGAGACGCCGTCCGCGCCCCGGCATCCGCCTTGCGATCCTCCAGGGAACCCGCCGAAACCTGGGGAAGGGCGCCCGCCCCCGCCCAGAGGGAGCAGGTCATCTTCTTCTGAGGTGCGTGGCCCAAGCTGGGGGGGCCCGCACGGTCCCGGAGTCCCTCTCGGTGACGCTGTCATCTGCGGCGGCGACAGCGGCGGCGACGACTGCGTCGGATGTACGTCGACGTCCATAGGGATCTCGTAGTCCGGGGACGAACGATGTGGCTGTGCTCCCTGGCGGTGAACTGGGTCTGGAATCAAGAAACCGGAGACAGGATCGCGCGGCCTGTGCAGGCGCAATTGGTTTGCGTGGCGCCGCAGCTCCGACCCTGTGGAAGAACGTACAATATACATATTGCGCCCGAGCACGCGCTGAATGGTGCCCGGTAACCATTTCTTCTTGTTGCCAGCAAACACCCTGTACAGCACCGGCGTAGAAACCTGAAAACGCGTAGCGCCATACGAACCGACTCGGTGCGTGGGAGGCTGCAGCAGGTGAAGGAGAGTGCGGTGACGGCGGCCGTGTAGCAGCTCGGCAGGAGACGGGCCGTCACGTGGCATGCACCGATACGTAGACAGGAAAATTTGAAGAGCTTGCTGCCTGGAGTGCTGACCTTTCATCTTCTCCATGTGAGACTTGAATGTTCGAACGAAACGTTCTGCTTCACCATTGGACTGAGGGTGAAAAGGTGATATGCTGAATGCCATTCACACGACAAAACTGTTGAAATTCCGCACTAACAAACTGAGGTCCATTGTCACTGACGATAGTTTCAGGCAAGCCTTCGATGCAAAACACTGATGTTAAGGCACTGATTGTACTAGACGCCGTCGTTGAGTTCATGGCAATCACAAAAGGAAACTTGCTGAAAGCGTCTACAACAATTAACCAGCGCGTATTCCAGAATGGTCCGGCAAAGTCAATATGTAAACGTTGCCATGGTCCCGTGGGGCGTGGTCAGTCTGAGAAACGCTGTGGAGGAGCCGCCTGATGCTCCGCACAAACTGTACACTGTGATGTCATGCTCTCTATCTGAGCGTCCATACCAACCCAGGTACAATGACGTCTGGCCAATTGCTTTGTCCTAACAATGCCCCAATGTCCTTGATGCAGGAGGCGTAACACTTCTCGTTGCAGGGAACGAGGAACAATCACTCTTCCTTGGTCGTTGTCGGTATGCAACAACAGTACACCCTGACTTAAAGATAATGCATGACGTTGTGCAAAATAACGTCGAACCAGAGGCCGATCAATGTCTTTGGCTCTGGCAGGCCAACCAAAGCGAACAAAACGTGCTACCACACTTAAGTCTGCATCCGCAGCTGTTTCCTGTGCGACCCGACGAGAGTTCAAAGGGAAATCTGCGACAGCGGTAGCATCTCTGGAGTCTATCTGACAACATGCCATTTCCGAAGAATCAAACGACACATCCTGGCCAACCGGAAGTCGGGAAAGTGTGTCCGCGTTGGCGTGTTTAGTTTTTGCAGTAACACGAAAGTTTTGGGGCCCACCACAGACAATAAAAGATGCTTAACAGTCTGACCTGTAAGTTGATGAGCCGCGACGAGTTCTTGAAACTGCGCCAGATAATCACTCCATTCTTCCTCACGTTCGTTGTACTGGCGGAACGTCGGAAGCGGTGCGGCGGCAGGTGTGGGCTGCTGACGTGACGACTGTTGTTGTTGGTGAGCAGCCTGTGTCGTCAACTGCGACACGGCCTGGAGAAGCTGGGTAATTTGCGCCGTCTGTAACTGAATAATTTCCATTAAGTTTGGGTTCGGGGTAGTGGCCATGATGACCGATTAGGCGCCGCGCATACAAGTAACTTATAACAAAACACAAATGCAATACGAAAGAGGACGCTCTGCAACAAAAAAAGTCCACAAAACACGTAACTGAAAACGTTCCCCCAAAAATCTTATAATAAGGGTGGGTGGGCGGGAGCAATTTCTGCGTGCTCCGACTGCTGCTGTCTGGCTGCTGCAAGCGGGCTGGTCCAAGGTTCTATCACTCCTCGTCGCCACTTTTGTGTCCCGACTTCGTCGCCGCTTTTGTGTCCCTGCCTCGTCGTAGGTGTCGGTGGCCGAGTGGAATGAGACCGACACGCTGGTGCAGGTACGGAGGGGAGCAGCCAGAAACTATAAACACTCGAGTAAATTAGAAAGAGATATATTGCACAGAATGTAACAATACTTAACTTTTACATAGTACTGCAGAATGTTGATACATAGTTGTTAGAGGCCTGCCTAGTGCCTGTACAAATAGCAAAGTCTTCCCTCGTGCCTATCTGATTAAGAAGGTCCTAACTCGTTGCTATCTCCGTCCGAAGTGCGAAGTGGCCGATGTCCTTCAGTGGTGGCCACGAGCGGCGTTGTACCAGAGGGCGCTCGTGGCTGTCGTCGGAAGAACGCCGCGCCGTGCATGCATGGCGGCGCGCGGCGAAAGTAGGTGGCGCGCACTTTGTACTTGTGCGACACCACAGTTATATTTTAAATTTAATATTGCTTTTAAGGTTGTTGGTAGTAGAAAATGCTGCAGTACATTTAGGGTGCGTTTACACTGCCGGCGTGGCCGAGCCGATCCAGGATGCGCCGAGCGCATCGTTGCAGAGCGCGCTTCCGAGCTTGTGCTGCGTTAGAGAACCTCTAGGAGAGCCTGGGTTGTGGCAAGCGCAGAGCAAATTGCCGTGTTTCGTTTTTAGGAAGGAAGGAATCTTAGGGTTTAACGTCCCGTCGACAGCGTGGTCATTAGAGACGGAGCTAACGCTCGGATATTTGGGTAAGGATCAGGGAAGTAAATCGGCCGTGCCCTTTGAAAGGAACCATCTCGGCATTTGCCTGGAGTGATTTAGGGAAGTAACGGAAAACCTAAATCTGGATGGTGTCGTTTTTACGACAGAAGCAAATTTTCGTTGTCTTTTTGAGCGCCACTACATTGGAAGAAGATGCGGCCAACGTAGAAAGAAGTCCGAGAAGCAGGCGCCGGACGTTCAGGAAACTGAACCTAATGCCAAGACCGGAAGAAATAAAAAGCAGACAGAAGAGGATCATGCATTCATTCCTCCTGTGTACATTCAGTGTGAAGGCACAGAATGGATTGACCTGTATGATCGAATTGGAGACTGCTGCCAGCATGAGGTTGCTGTTGAATCCTTGGATTCTGACGGCACCATCAAGCTGCTAGCGGCGAGCATGGACGACTGCAGGGCTCTCCAAGACGTTGTGGCTCCCCACATTGTCGCGGAACCCCCTGCAAAAGGAGAACACGCCGCCTAAGCGACGTGAGAAGCACGCCAAGGCACTCCTGAGGGAGCTGCCCTGGCTACTGGACGGGGCGTCCGTCAAGGAAGGTCTACGGCGAGCAGGGTTCGGCGACGCTGTCGTCCGGTTACACAATCGGACGAACAAGAAGAGGCCACACCTGTTTATCGTGGCCGTACCTGCGGCAGATGACCCGGAGAAGATCTTCGCACTGCAGAGGATCCTGAGTTTCCCGACGGAAGCGGAAGATCTCCCGCCCGACCTGGACTGTAAGCCTCAATGCTACAGATGCCAGGGAGAAGGACATGTCGCGAAGTACTGTCGCAACGCCGCAAGATGCGTAAAGTGCTCTGGCGAGCACGAGAGTCGCACTTGTGGCGGGCGACCAGAAGACGCGCCTTTGTGTGCTCGATGTGGCGGGCCCCAAGTCGCCAACTGGCGAGGCTGTCCGGCCCTTTCAAGTCGTAGCCAAACCGGCGGTGGCGAGGGGGACGCTGCTGTGGCGCCGCAACGTCGGCGGAGACGCAGGCGACGACGACATCGAGGGGACGACGCGGCCGCCGCGCCTGCTGCCCGCGATCGGCCGGAAAACACGGTCCGGCCGAGGACGGAAAGGGGGCCGGCGCCACCCGCCCCAAAGAAGACGGCGCGAACCGGCGCGGAAGAGGCAGCAGCGGCTTTCAAACCCGCCATGGCAGCTGCGCTGGCGGCCTTCCAAGCCGAGCTCGCTGCCGACACGGTTAGGGTCTGCCGACAACTTCAGCAACTGCACGCCGAACTGGCGCGCAACACCTGGGAGGAAGAAGCTGTGGATGCTCCAGCGCCCGCCCCTGGGTTCCAGGACCGCAGTCGATAGCCGCCACCAAGCTGACGCCTGAGTAGAAGCAGGCGATAAAAGACTTCAAGACCGCGATGGAAGGAGCAGCACTGAAGGACGGATGTGCCATGTAGTGATGACCGGCGACGGGAACGTCTTGGCGCCCACTTGCGCGAGCTGAGGACGGAGGCCGCAGATGGAAGAGGTGGCGCAACATCAATGCAGCAAATGTTGCTGCCATACTCACCGGACTGATCTCTTTATGAGAACCATTAGCACTGACAACGGTATCCGATGCAGGATACGCATTACTAACATAACCCTACCTTACATGAGCTGTCGTAGTTACCATACAACCGCTACTGCCCTTGCAACCTGCCCCGCTGTCGCAGAGGTTGTTTTCCCTTGACGCTTGCCTTGGAACTTTTTTCCCTCTGCCCTTAAGAACCTTTACCCTTCGCTTACCTTTCGACCAATTCTATCTCCTGATGCACCGTATTAATGGGTGATCGTGCCGCATGTACGGACAACATTGCGGTTCCCACATCCCGTGGGATACTAACCAAAACGGAAGTGACAGTAGAACTTTTGAGCTGTTCACAACGTCGGTGTGGGCATAGAGGGGCCCCAATCTCTTCTCACGGCATGGGTGTTCACACTGCGCGCCGGGCCGAGCCGAGGCGAAAAACAGGGGAAAATCAACTGTTCAGATTTTCAAGATGTAAAAAATTTTGGCGGTATATAAGACCACGCCACATCATTTTATCTTTTTTCCTTACAAGCTTTGCCTTGCCTGCGAAAAAAATAAAAAGTCTTCTTTTCGCGCGAATTTTAAGTTTCATAACGCTCTTTACTCGATTTTGATGAACATATGCGGTTAAAAAATCTGATTTTTTGACACATTGTAGTACAACATCTGAGCTTTCGAATAAACCATTTACTCTTCCGTAATTTGTAAGTCGTTTTCAAATAACGCTAATTGTCAAGTATGTACACTTTAAAAATCATGTATTGAAAAAGTTGGATAGCAAGCAGCTTACTGTTCCATGCATTTTAGACCATACATTACAGCAAGTGAAATGAAGTATAGAAAACTATAGAAATAGTTGCACCGATATGTGCCAGTTACCTGAGCGGCGTCAGTGCCGCGATTGCAACGCGGGTGTTGAGCGTAGCGTGAAGCACTGCAGTGCAGAAAAATCTGAATTTCTGGCCACGTGTGTAGGTCTCTCGTGATGTGTTAATGCCGGCCGCGGTGGCTGAGCCGTCTGCGACGAACCAGTCACGTTCTGCACGGCCACTACGGTCGGGGGTTCGAATACCCCTCGGGCATGGATATTTGTGCCGTCCTTAGTATTAGCTAGTTCATAAGTAGTTTGTAAGTTTAGGGACTGATGACCCCGTCGTTAAGTCCCATAAGCTCTACAAACATTTGAACATTTTTTGATGATCAATAACCATAAAACAAGTATGAACTAATTTTTCTTGGGAGGCGACCGACTACATTGGACAACGATCTATTACGGTTTTCCATTAGGTAATAATTGACTGTATGAATTGCATACAACTCGTTTTACGTCCACACCAGACAATTTGAAGAATATGTATTTCGTGTTTGGAACTAGACTTTACTGTTCACGGACTGATAGAAAATGTTTTGACATTGCACTTAATGGCTTTCTAGATAAAAGTTCTCTACACAGCTCTCAGATTATTATTATTATTATTTTTAGGAACCTGTCTCAGGGGAAGTACGTTTCTATTAACATTTTGCTGAGTCATCTGTTGCATTTGTTGATAATTTTCTTTGTCTGGTTGATGGTACTTTCATTTCGAGTTTTATACTTTAACTGAAAGAAAAAGACGATGATTTAGTTTTGTGGTGTCGCACAAGTCCAAAGTGCGCGCCACCTACTTTCGCCGCCATGCACGCACGGCGCGGCGTTCTTAAGACGACAGCCACGAGCGCCCTCTGCGGCAACTCCGCTCGTGGCCACCAGTGAACGACATCGTTCACTCGGGACTGAGTTAGGAACCAGTAAAGACTTCGGAATCCGATAGGCACCAGTGAAGACTTGGCTATCAGTTAGGCACTAGGCAGGACTCTAGCTCAACTATGTATCAACATTCTGCAGTACTATGTAAAAGTTAAGTATTGTATAAATTCTGTGCAATATATATCTCGTTCTGATTTACTCTAGTGTTTCTAGTTTCTGGCTGCTCCTCTCCGTACCTGCACAAGCGTGCTATCTTTATTTCTGTGTCGGTCTCATTCCGCTCGGCCACCGACACCTACGACGGAAACGAGACACAAAAGCGGCGACGAGGCTGGGACACAAAAGTGGCGACGAGGCTGGGACACAAAAAGTTTAGTCTCAAACACTGCAGGACAGGTCAGTAAAGAAAAGAAGCGTGTGTCACTTTTTAATTCTTTTTACTTCTTGGTGGGGTTGTCCCCAGCGACAAGGAATCTCCACTCACTCTCAGCAGAAGACCGAAGAAAACATGGGGTGACCAAAATTTAGTCATTGACGTCTACTTCGAGCCATCGGATTTTAAGCACATAAAAATAGCTGGTAATGGACTCATCGCATTAATTTCGACAGTCATTTATGAGAGGTTTTCCTTATGAGAACAGCTAAAAAAACATTCCTGTCTACTTCGAGCCATCGGATTTTAAGCACAGCTGGTAATGGACTCATCCCATTAATTTCTACAGTCATTTATGAGAGGTTTTCCTTATGAGAACAGCTAAAAAAACATTCCTGTTTTGTTTTTCATTTTTATGAATTAATAGTAATACAAGGAAAACAATGGATAAAAACGCCTAGCCCATAATGGCTAGCCTTTTCTCAAAATTTCTTTTTAAACATTGTGACGTAATCTTTACAGCTGAGTAGTATTTTTTATTATGTGACTGATGAAGGGTAATCTTAGTAATTGCCGAAACCAGGTTAAAAAAATTTTAATTTTCGACCGAGGGCTACTTTTTATCCATTGACGTTGTTAACGGTCGCTGACAATAGCAGCTATGTTTAAAATTTGGTACACAACATCTTTTTAACAAATGTTACTTAAAAAAACCTATCATGCATAGAGACTTGTATTGAAAACAGGTCGGAGACGTGAGATAATTGTACTGCAGAAGCAATGCCATTCTCCAATCGGCTCGCGCTGCAGATATTAAACAATCCGAATTTCGTCGGCTCGGCATGAGCCAGCTGAAGACGTCTACGCTCGGCCGACAATGTAAACAGTCCAATTAGAAACAATGTGTTTAATCTCGCGGCTCAGTTCGGCTCGGCCTGGCAGTGTGAACACGGCCTTATATTTATTTCTAGTAAGAGGCTGAATTAAATAAAGTACGGGACCTATAAAAAGGATGGAGACGTAATTCTTTTCTTTGCGGTGAGAAACAGTACAACCTCAGGTAGTTATTCTCTGGTCGGGCCTCTTTTTTTCCGGAAGAATCAGAAAAATCTGAGGGAAAACTCAATTCATCGCTATCCTTATATCCCGTAAAGAGAATAATAACTCTAACAATTACAGACTCATATATTTTCTTCACCTCCTATGTACATTTCAGCAGAGAAACATTCTGAACCTGAGAGAAAATTGAATTTCTGCTCGACAGACTGGTTTTAAGACGGATAAAAGCTACACATTGCAGATTCTCAGACTCACATCGAATCACATTTGATCACTGGTGTGGCCTTTGTTGACAGCTGCGTACGCCATTATGAACCATAAATTATTAATGACTTTAACCATCAACGTCTTAGAAATAGGAGATATTTCGTCGAATTAGAAAGACGGCGCTGTTGATGGCGACTGCAGAGAAATGGGCTGTGTTCTCTTTGACACATATGTACGTTCACTGATAATATTGATCTCGGGTATGTAGCCGGATACCGTCGTCAAACAGACACGATATTTCAACAGACTAACTGGCTGCCATCTTCAAGTGAGAGCGCAGGACACTAACTCGCCGGAAACAGTTTCCGGCGAGTTAGTGTCCTGCGCTCTCTCCTGAAGATGGCAGCCAGTTGGTCTGTTGAAATATCGTGTCTGTTTGACGACGGTATCCGGCTGCATACCCGAGATCAATATTATTAGTTACTACGCCGGGAAAGTCTACGCAACTACGTTCAACGTCTTCCAGCATAAAATAATCGCACATGCATGTTTTAGGGCCCACTTCTCGTTTTCATATAGTTTTCTGATTTTTTTAAATTATTTAATTTTTTTACAAAAATTTGAAATAAAATTATGAAGATATAAATAATATAAAATCAAATAAAAAATTACGGGCGATATAATTAGGACTCTACTATTGTGACCCTATATCTGCATTCAACAGGTCATATGCTCTCTGACCGTATTTTAACAAAAAGCCAAAATTATTTGATATCTGAGTTTAGCTTTGACAAGCCTAGCGCTTTTTTTAACATTGAAACAATTACGTTAATATCTCTTTCATATTTTCATTATCTTCTTCCGTTGAAATATAGTCACCCGTACTGCCGTGGTATTTCGTCCTAATTTTACTTCGCTTGCAATAGTTTCCGTAAAATCAAGTGACATTGTCAAATCGCCGTTATTTTTGCAAATACCTGTGAAACGGTGGGATTTCTTGAGAATTTTTTTCCGCATTCCGCATTCAATTTTTTATTACAGATTAAATGAAAATTACTGGTTAACCGTTAGAGTTATCAAAAGCTGATTACAAAGGCTCACTTTTAGTGTTATTATCGTAGCGTAAAGTGGACGAAAAAAGTGTTCTGTATACGTATGATCTCGCATTGTCTGCCCAGGGTAAGGACTTTCATCATGTCAAAAATTACTAGACTGGAGCGTTGGAAGTACTTGCACAATACTAGGAACATACTGAAGCCTAACCCTACCGAAAAGCGTCTTTATGCTTCCCACCAAAATAGATGACTGGCCAACCAGCAACTAAACGTTTCCTGCGTAAGAATAAGTATAGAAAAAGTTTAGGAAGAGCCTGTATCAATAACATCAACACAAACGAAACGCTGGACATGTCGGAAAATGCAGCAGATTCTGCTCCTCGCTTCAGCAAACCTAAATGTGCACTCGCTTTCCAACAGGGCTCGAAAGGACTGAAAGGTAACCTTTCCAACTGCTAACCACGCCGACAGTCCTTGATCTAGCGGGAAACCGTGAATCCGCAGCGGCGTGACCACTGGCATTAGTTCCAAACTAATAGCTGTAACTGTTAATACAATTTTTATCACCGTGAGTCAGAATGACAAGCAACAGTATAATCTATATCTATAAATGTGAATGTCTGTCTGGTGTACGCTTATCACGTCCGAAAAACAGGACGCAGAGACTTAAATATTTGTACAGTTACTAATTTATACCCGAGGAAGGTTTTAGGCACGGTTTTATAATGATCTGATAGATATTTAATAATTTGAAGAATATAACGCGAAATGGGGAACAATAATTACTCTTTGAAAATGGTTTTATTGGTTGCATTGTTGCTTGAGGGTTGTCATGATAAAAGGGTGGAGTATATTGGGATGGAAAGTTATCGGTATATATAACATTTTACGTGTGTGTATGTTAATATTTCGCTCTGCAGCGAAAACTACAGAACGCAAACGAATGGTCTGTCTGTAATTATTGTCCGAAGTCTCCCGTTGTACACCATAGCAGTTCCATGCCGATAGCTAGGGGTGGAAGATATGGTGGCTGAAAGTCGTCAAATTATTAAAAAATTCGGACTGAGGGCCAGCGATGACGTTTGCGACTCTATAGCAAGGAGGTTACATACAGCGAAACGTGATGCCTCAGACCATATCTTTCGTCTATGCGTGCGACAATGTCTTCAGCTCTTTCTCTGTAAGGATAAGCATACGAATAAGGAAATATAAGAATAAATAAATAAAACATTAAAAAATATTCTTTTAGTATGTTTCTTTAAAAATCGATCATAATCAAGCAACACGAGAGCGGAGCCGCGGGTTTAAGCTATTAAAGAGATAAGACGCTGCTAATATTTTCGGAATTTTTGTATAAAAGTGGAATAATTTGGGAAACATAAGCGCTTGATAACCAGATGAACATTGAAATTTGTTTAACGAGAGTCTGCAAATTTAACTTAGCAGGATACTGAAAATTATAGTGTAGCTTATCCGACTTTCTGCTATTGTGACACAATCTGCATTTTTAAGCAAAGAATCCAGTTACCCTTTTCTCTTCCTACAGTATCCACACCCGATTTGAATATAAGCTATGAATATCAGCTCCGCGAAGAATGAACTCTTGTTTTAGTAATTAGATTATTAAATTTTCCTCAGAAAGCGCTTCCTGAATTAAGTAGAATAAATCTTTATCGCTTCTAATGAAGAAATTCACTTTTAAAATCCATCTCTCTAGTGGAGTAATGCGTGAAGACTGCGACTGCAGTGATTATCTTTCGGCTTTCTCCCTGGGAAGTTGGTTTTGAAATTTTGAATTTGGTTGGAGAAAACATGTTCTTTACTCATAAACGATTTAATCCCTTCTTTGTGAATTGAACCGCTTAAGAAAGCTTATGAAATTTCCTTATGGGCAAAAACGTTTGATACAGTCTGTTGCAAATGTATGTTATGTGTTGCTTTTACGTTTTTCCTCAATACGCGCCGCACAAGAGTTGCCCAGCGTGCTAACGCGCCTTGCTGCGGAGTGTGCGTCTGCTTCCCGTCAGAGGTTTGAGTCCTCCCTCGGGCATGGGTATGTTTGTGTGTGTATGTTGACATTAGCATAAATTAGTTTGAGCAGTCTGCAAGTCTAGATACTGATGAACACTGCGGTTTGGTCCGATAGCTTCACGAACACTTGAACCTTAATACGCAGAAAACAACGAATTACTGAACGGTACAACAAGAATGACAAAAAATATTTAATATACGTCTATATTTACCCAAATATGGAAGAAAAGTAAAATTTCAGTTCATTTTATCAACTTTATTGATCAAATACTGAAAATATTTATAACATCGTAACATAGAACATGGCTGTTAACAAGTTTGAGTAAAGTTCAAATGAATAAACTACACAGCGAATTCGTTGCAGGAGCTTTCGAATGACCCATGTTTTGATACCTCTTGGGGTATCTTCTTCAGAGGAAGTACAATGTACCTGAGAGATATTTTAACAGAAGGAATTACTTCCGGACCGTAAACACTACCTCTGACAATAAAGTTTGCTAGGTAGACCTGTAGCATTAACATAGATAAAATATGAACTACAGTTTCCTTACTGACATTCGAAACAGTCACCTTCCATAACAATGCGTCGCTGAGCTCTGCGATACATGTCATGGAAACTTTGCCCGAAGTCTTCCTCTGGGATGGTGTTTAAAGGCTTCGCCATGTTTGTTTCAAATGTTTGTAATTATATGGACAGTGCCTAATCTTACAAACTACTTAAACTAAGTTAAATTATCCTAAGGACAACACACACATCCATGCCCGAGGGAGGATTCGAACCTCCGACGCGGGAGGCCGCGCGAATCGTAACGTGGCGCTCCAGATCGCTCGGCTACTCCCGCGCGGTGCCTCGCCATGTTTCGTTTGATGTCAGGAATATCGTCAAATCTCTTTTCTTTCAAAGCGAGTTTGAGTCGATGGAATAGGAAGAATTCTGAAAGATCCGCGCGAGTGTGACTGATGTTCAAGTTGCAAGACAACGTTCACCCACACACAACTAACATCGCCAACCATTCCTGACAAGAAAAGGGAGTACTGCAATCTGAACAATCACTATACTCGCTGGATCTCAATCAAATGTTCAAATGTTTGTTAAGCTTAAGGGACTTAACTACGGGGTCATCAGTCCCTAAACATACAAACTACTTAAGAACTACCTACAACTAAGGACGGCACAAATATCCATGCCCGAGGGGGGATTCGAACCCCCGACCGTAGTGACCGTGCAGACCGTGACTGAAGTGCCTCAGTCCCCTCGGCCACCGCGGCCGGCGGATCTCAATCCTTCAGACTTCTTCCTATTCCCTCGACACAAAGTCGCTTTGAAAGAAAAGAGATTTGACGATATTTCTGACATCCAACGAAACTTGTCGACGCTTTCTAACATCGCCCCAAAAGGAAAACTTCGTGCAAAGTTTCCAGGATATGTAGCGCAGAGCTCAGCGGTGCATAGGGGGGGGGGGGGGGCAGGGGTTGCTATTTCGAATGTCCGTAAGGTAACTGTAGTTTATAGTTCATGCCGTTTGCTACATGGATGCCGTGGATAAGTGGCCGAGGGCATTGAGAAGCTATGCTCCGATGCACGAGGCCGTTCCCCGTCGGGTGGTTCGGATCCTCCTTCGGGCATAGATGTTTGTGTTGTCTTTAGTATAAGTTAGTTTACAAGTAGTTTCTAAGTTTAGGGACTGATGACCTCGCAGTTAAGCCTCATAAGCTTAACAGACATTTGAACATTTAGGTAATGGAAGAAATATGTAATTCATGTCACGGAAACCATGAGCAAAAAGTCACATATCAAAATATACTTAAAGTATTCATTAAATTAGGAATGGCTATAAAATAGACACAGGTCGAGCTAAAGATATATCAACCAACTATATAGGTGAACTACTCTAGAGTGAATGCAGAATTACAGCCGGGGGCTGACTCGGGCCACGGCTTTTCAGGGTGATATACTGCCTGGCGTCCTGTGGAATTTCGGCGCGAAATGGAGTCTTGTCTTGTCTGGTGTTTCGTGTTCCCTTTCCACTTTGCTGTTTTATCTGTGGCTATTCGGTGTACGAGCTCGCTAGTTAAGACATTAAATTCCTTTTAGGGCAAAAGGCTGAGAAACGTTAGGCATCAATAATTTTCGAAAGGACGGTTGACTCCGGTGGCGTCCTCTGGAGGCGATCCGATTGGCTCCGTCTTTGTAGGCGACAGGACTAGCTATCTGTCATAGCTGCCTGTCCATCACATTGGCCGGAGGGTTAGAGCTCCCAGTGATTGGTACATCGAGTTTAGAGGGGCGGTGATGCCCAGTTCTTCGCGTGGGCGGACGAAGAGTTTGGGGACTTTTCGTGTAGGCTCCGACTAGTTCCCAGTGATTGGTACATCGAGTTTAGAGGGGCGGTGATGACCAGTTCTTCGCGTGGGCGGACGAAGAGTTTGGGGACTTTTCGTGTAGGCTCCGACTAGTTCCCAGTGATTGGTACATCGAGTTTAGAGGGGCGGTGATGCCCAGTTTTTCGCGTGGGCGGATGAAGAGTTTGGGGACTTTTCGTGTAGGCTCCGACTAGTTCCCAGTGATTGGTACATCGAGTTTAGAGGGGCGGTGATGCCCAGTTCTTCGCGTGGGCGGACGAAGAGTTTGGGGACTTTTCGTGTAGGCTCCGACTAGTTCCCAGTGATTGGTACATCGAGTTTAGAGGGGCGGTGATGCCCAGTTCTTCGCGTGGGCGGACGAAGAGTTTGGGGACTTTTCGTGTAGGCTCCGACTAGTTCCCAGTGATTGGTACATCGAGTTTAGAGGGGCGGTGATGCCCAGTTCTTCGCGTGGGCGGACGAAGAGTTTGGGGACTTTTCGTGTAGGCTCCGACTAGTTCCGTCGACTTTTTTGATAGGACCCGAGGAGTTTTATTCGCTCTTTTGGGCTGAGTCTTGAGCGTTTGTTGGACTTCAGTTTTCTGAGGTTTCCACCTGCAGCGGATCGCGGACTTCGAAAATTTTACATGTCGATCCGGACTTGTTCGCTTTGCGAAACAGCTGTGTTTTATAGTCTTTTCGGTCGAGACTTTAGACAGCCACCGTCGTACTGGACTTACCGACATGCTAGTGGCTGATACAATTCCATTCTGGGGACACTTGTGCTGAATACTCGCGTTTTGCGTGTGTATGTCCTAGCCGACACTGGAAGCATTTACCTGACAACTGCTATCTGCCATGATAGTGGGGTTGTTATAGTTAAATGTCGATACTGCTTCACAGATCGTAGTGAGATTCCAGGGCGGAAGAATTTATTCTCATTCAGCTCCAGTACTTCAACATCGTCCAGTCACCAACGAGATCCAGCCACGCAGATCAAGCCGACTCATGGTTATTGGTAAAGTGATGCTCGTTATTTGCTAGGGTTGTTTTATAAAGTTACAGTAATCACCCATCAGGGTGTATGTGCGTGCGTATGATCGATGTTGACTTCTCTTTCCTATAACTGATTTCTTAGGGCCTCTGTTCACCTTTCTATTTTTCACGATAGGACAACGCCACATGTATAGCCAGATATTTCACTGTGTTGATTAATTTAGTGCTAAAAACTTTACATGTAAACGTTGCGGCGCCATTTGCTTCATTCCTATTAGACTTCGTATATTGATTTGTAGACTTATTTGTTAAAAATCAGACAATTTGCTGGTCATACATGTATTTCGCGGTGTTAACCGATATTACTGCATTTGATGTCCTTTTTTGTAAATATTTGTTTTCGTTTGTAACCCATTGCTTGACTACACTTTTAACTGTGATTTCATTTTACAAAATCTTTTATATTATTCGTTTACTAACCCCCAAATATCTGTGTCCTTTACTTAATACATTAATTTGTTTAAGTCATAAATTTACTTTCCTTTACAAATTCCTAACTCACTATTTTGGAGGGATAATTAAATAGATAGGTAGAGGACTGTGTTTATTATTTGGTGCCCTCTGATCAGCTATCTCGCCACTGTATTGTAGATTTAGGGTGTTGGGTTTTCTTCCATGTTTTTAAAAAAAAATATTTTGGCTACCCTTGATATTAACAGTAATGAGGATTATACAAATGTTCAAATGTTTGTAGAGCTTATGGGACTTAACTACGGGATCGTAGTCTTTAGATACAGAATTGAAAGATGTGTTACTGTTTTACACTTACATTCAAGCACATAAGAAATGTCATCTTTGGCTCTGCTGTGGTTGTACTATTAAAATATTAAAAATTAATTTGTTGTTAGTAAATATACAATATTGGAAAGTAGGAATAAACTTAGCTTTAAACTTGAAAATCTATGTGTATAACATTTAAACAATTAACCATTCTGATAAATTAATTTCTCAGACTGCTGAAGAATCAAATGTTTGTAGAACTTATGGGACTTAACTACGGGGTCAAGCTTATAAACTACTTATGAAGTAGCTAAGACTAAGGACGGCACAAATATCCATGCCCGAGGGGGGATTCGAACTCCCGACCGTAGTGGCCGTGCAGACCGTGACTGGAGCGCCTCAGTCCCCTCGGCCACCGCGGCCGGCTGCTGAAGAATATTTTAAATGACTTTTACATAGAATCTGTGGAAGGTCATAGAAAACTTTAACTGTGAAATGAAAAATGTTGCAGTCTCTCTTCAGCAGTCTGGTTCAGTAATTTATTTTATTGGAATATTTAATTAATGAAACTGTTACACTGCTATGTTTGCCGTTTCAAGTTTGGATTATTCCTTGCTTGTTCTCCAAATTTCCAAAATATTCCGTAGCAATTTGTCAAGTAATTTGTTAATTGAAATTGTTAATGTATTTAAATTTATTTGCATGTAAAGTTTTCGGTTCACACTTAAAGTTTATTTCTTGTTTTCCGTTATCTCCCACAATAGAAGATCCTATGTTAAATTTATCTAATTTATTCAGTAGTCTGTCAAATAATTTATTCGTTAGAAAGGTTAATTGATGGGTATAGTGAGAGAGGAGAAATGGAAAAAAATGATTTTTTTAAGAGCTGTATCAAAGAATTATTTATGCAATAATTCATTGTTATCCACATTATGCAAAAGGAAAAAATATTAATTTTAATGTAAATAGCATGATTATAACCTTGTAGGCTTTAATTAACTATAGTTCCCAATAGTAGCGATAAACGGGGCTGTAAACACCATAATTTAATCCTTTCATGCCCGGGTTATAAATGGTCTGAGAAGTGAGACCTGGAGGATAGGCAATCATCGCTGCCCCGCATCCCTGCTGGTTAGCTACTCATGCGCAGTAACACCTAGGGACGTCTACAAGCAAGTGGCATAGCTCCTCCTCTCACTCAAATAATCTCAAGGACGCATTCAGTAACATACAACAACTGCTCCAGAAAGTATGTCACATCACTCTAGTTAAGAGGATACACGCAAGAGGGCACTAGAATAGTGAATATGGGTAAAGCTCAGTTTATATATACATGAGGCGTCTGTTCCGAAAGAACAGACGTCACTTCTGCAGTTGTCATTCTTTCATATTCACAGAATATGACATATATTAACATAATATGACATATGCTCTTTCGGAAGACACCATATATATAATATGCTGGTGACGGGTAATGATCCTTTCGTTATTGGGGGAGGGGAGGGGGGCGGCAAAGTTTGAGGCCCTTACTCTTACGATAATTAGTTTCAAAATTACGAGTTTGAGTACTGTATCTGACGGGAGGTGCGCTTAGGTAATCCTTGCAGGTGCGGTGATCACTGTGTCCCCAGTGGTGTAGGGGTCAGCGCAACTGTCTAGAAAGCAGGAGACCGTGTTTGAATCCCCGCTGGGTACACATTTCCGGCTTTGCCCATTCGCAATTCGTGTCATATTTTCTGTGAATATGAAAACTCAATATTTCATGTAATGTCGCATAGCCTCCTTTCTCACTAGACCCCTCAATTGTTTAAGAGTTGAAACAAATCGATTTTCAAGCTTACAGTTAAAAGTAGACCACTGTACGAAACAAGAGTTATGTTTTATCACTAAAATTAGCAAATGAGGTCCGTGTAAACTACCGGTTACTCCCTGCTACAAAGCCTTGTTCCCCGGCCCAAACTGAGAACTGACTCGTTTCAAATTACTTCAATAACAGGAAGCTAATACTACAGTGATCAATATTCATAGCAGCTCACACGTTATTACTTACAGACATTAATAAGCAAGCCACCACAATTAAAGTTATCTTAGAAAGGTAGCTAAGATAACATTTATGGCGCAACGGATTTTAAATATAATGAAATTGCAAATGAGCTAGTTCTCAGCACTTGTGAAGAACAGTATTAAATAAAAGAGGGAAGGTGCTCTAAAACTACAATTTATAGGCAACTTACGGATTATACTGAACTTCAACTTCTTTGTTCAGATAGACAAGAAAGCAAAATGGGAAACCAATTTTGTTAACACAATAAAATTCATCTCTTACATGGATTAATGCGGACGGTGCCCAGCCTAAATTATACATGACTTAACGCTACTGGGGGGGGGGGGGGGGAGGATTCACAAACAACACTCATTTTCTCACAGACACGCAATGCCACAGCGAAACTCACCAAAATCAGCGTGCTGAGACGAGGCGGAAGCAGTCGCCGCTATAGTAGGCGAAATCCTGCAAGTCGGAGGTAGCACAAAACACAATATACAAAAACACTTCGAAGGTGGCTCTTGTCTGTCGTGCCTGTTTTGAGATAGTGTGTGTTAAATTACATCTGAATTGGACCGCCACCAAACACGCTAACTGCCACACACGGCTACGTTACATGAACGCACTCCACTGAAAGTGAAGTGGTTGAAATTCAGATTCATTACACGAAATGACGGTGGATTCTTAACTTGCAGTCTGTTAGCAATCGATCTAGGTACTGGTTTAATATGAGACGTGGCGTGAACTCAGGCGACTAGCTGCAAACCCCGGAAGTCGGAACTCGGACCCACGTGGTTCCGAAAATCGATAAAATTGAATAAATTCAGTTTCCGAAAAATAAAGAAAATGAACTACAACATGCAACCCATAGAAATGCTTAGAATTATATAAGGAAACGAATGAAATACAGTTACACGCGATAGGTGCGATTTCAGAGACGGATGATGTCTCAGAAAAACCACAAAAATGAAATAATTACAAAGTCGGGAAATAAAATTAAGAATTACAGCATGCAACCCATAGAAATGTTTAGAACTATGTAAGGAAGATATTGAAGGAGGTTGTACAAAGCTCAGAGAGAATTACTGACAAAGACAGAGTCTGTACTACAAGTCGGAGTGAAACAGCAACATTAAAATAGGCGGGGAGAGAAGAGAAACATGAAAAAAAAAAAAAAAAAAAAAAAAAAAAAAAAAACGGTTCACATGAATTTTAGGGATTTGAAGGTTTCCTTAGTCTTAACCTTCGTTGGGGATGAAGTGTGCCTCCATTCCAATGATTCCCGTTTTGTTTCAGGGGTGTCGTACCATAGACAAGTTTCATTCCCCGTGACTATCCTAGAAAGAAAACCATCACCTTCTTCATCGTAGCGTGTCAAAAACTGAGGTGCACTGCGCATCAGTTGTTTTTTGTGTTGTTCAGTACGAATTTTGGATACCCAACGTGAGCAAAGTTTCAGAAATTTCAGTTTTTCAGTAACAATTTCATGAATTAGTGACCGTGAGATTAGCGGAACTGCCATAGCAAGGTCGCTAAGTGTAAACTTACGGTTATGTTTAATCTTCTCCGCCACGGTGGAGTATCCGAGCGGTCTAAAGCGTCTCGCTGCGGAGCGCGCGGATGCTCGCCGTGGAGGTTCGAGTCCTCCCTGGGGCATGTGTGTGTGTGTTTGTCCGTAGGTTAGTTTACCTAGGTTTAAATGGTTTGTAAGCTACTGACTGATGACCACGCAGTTTGGTCCGATAGATTTACAAACATTTGAACATTTGAATTTATCTTCTCGTCAGTTGTGTGAACCAGTTAGTCAGTAACACAGACGGGCGTCCACTTCGTTCTTCATTGTGCACTTGATCACGTCCTTCATTGAACAGCCTGACACATATACTAACCATTCAATCATTTTGTCCTTAAACCTCGCAGATTTGCCGACGAATTTACTTTGGCTTAAATTTCTTTGCTTTTAGAAAACGAATCACAGGTCTGATTTCACACGCGTCGTCGTTTACAATTACGGTAAACATTATAAAGAAGCACCACAAATCACACGTCGGCAGCAGCGATCTGAAAATGGCGTACTTGTCTTCTTCTCGAGTCAGAGTAATTTCCGTGCATGTACGGAACTACGATCGTAGCGCTGCCGCGGACAGAAGCAGAAACGGAACTTACTTTGTGGATGACTCTCGTATCTGTCTACGATAAATATACGACCGTTTGAAATGTGGCACAATGAAGGGTCGACATTCGACAGTTTTACTGGTACAGTGAGAACAAATTCACGGAAATTTTTCGATATATGCGATTTGATTATATGGGACACATCTTCCGCAACACTAAGGACATCTATTTTCCAACTGAATACACTGTGTGAAATTGTTTCAGTAGTAGTTACTTGCAGTGATGGATTACTAGGACTAATATCACGGTATTTTACTCTACAGAGCCAAATAAACTGATACACCTTTATTATATCGGTTAGAATCCTCTCGAGAATGCAGAAATTCCCGCAACATTGACGTGCTGGAGCGAAGTGACACCATACATCATACAGGGCTATCCATAAATCCATAACAAAACGAGATGTGGAGATTTCTTCTGGACATCATATTGAAAGGCATCCAAGATATCTTCATTAACATTCATGTCTGGGGAGACAGTGGCCAGTGTTTTAACTCATAAGTGTTCCAGTAGCCAATCGGTAGCAATTCTTGACTTCCTGATAGAATTGACCAAGTGCGTCGCAGTGCACAATGGGCATTAATGGATGAAGGTGATGAACCAGCATGTCAATCGTAACAAGACGAACCAGGGGTACCATAACACTCAAAATTTTAAATGTTTGTTAAGCTTATGGGACTTAACTGCCGAGTCATCAGTCTCTAAACTTACAAACTACTTATGAACTAATACCAAAGACAGCACAAACAACCATGCCTGAGGGAGGATTCGAGTCCCCGACGGGAAACGGCCTCGCGCATCGGAGCATAGCGCCTCAATGCGCTCGGCCACTCCGCCGCGGCTACCATATCACTCCATCACTCCACCCGCATACAGACCACACAATTACAGAGCCTGCATCTGCTGACATGTAGCATCCATGGTTTCATGAGGTTGTCTCTATACGCATACATTTCCACGTGCTCCATACAGAAACGAAAGTAGTCACACCATGCAACATGTTTTCGCCGGCCTCGGTGGCCGAGGGGACTGCGGCGCGCCAGTCACGGTCTGCACGGCCTCTACGGTGGGGGTTCGAATCCCCCCCCCCTCGGGCACGGATATTTGTGCCGTCCTTAGTATTAGCTAGTTTATAAGTAGTTTGTAAGTTTAGGGACTGATGACCCCGTAGTTAAGTGCCATAAGCTCTACAAACATTTGAACAATTTTTGAACAATTTTTCAGTCATCAACAGTCCAATGTCGGTTTTGACGGAGCCAGGCGACACGTAAAGCCTTGAGTCGTCCCATTAGCAAAGGTGAACAAATGGACCTTCTGTTGCGAAAGCCCATATTGATAATGTTTCGTTGAATGGCTCGCTCGTTGACACCGATGGCCCAACATTGAAATCCACAGCAATTTGCGGGAGAGTTGCACGTCACGTTGAACGATTCTCTGCCGTCGCCGTTGGGCCCGTAATATAGACAGGCGTTGGTGACGGCAGAGGCGTCCTCTTTTTCTTTTTTTTTTTTTTTCTTTTTTTTTTTTTTTTTTTTTTTTTTCCCTCGATTCCGCCGGTTGTCCTGGGTGTCGGTGCCCGAGTAGAGAGAGACCGACATAGGGAAATAGGATGCACGCGTGTGCGGGTACAGAGTATGAGTTGACCAGCCAGTGGGACAGCAGAAACTAAGAATTAGTAAAATTTAGATTAGTGTAAGAGATATATTTTGTAGAAATAATACATTACTTAACTTGGAGGGCAGCAGACTTGTGGGATGCTGGTACATAGTTAACTAGACAGAGGCCTGCCTACTGATGGTACCTAGTGCATATCCTAATCCCAAGTCTTCACTGGTGCCTATCTGATTCCCAAGTGTCCAATGCAGTTCAGTGGTGGCCACGAGCGGAGTTGCAGCAGAGGGCGCTCGTGGCTGACGTCCTAAGAACGCCGCGCCGTGCGTCCATGGCGGCGCGCGGCGAAAGTACGTGACGCGCACTTTAGACTTGTGCGACACCACACTCTGAGTGTTTACATATCTTTGTGCTTGCATACTATACCAGCTATTTTGACTCTTCAGTATGTATGCAAAACCCGATTTTCATTTTCTATACGAGCAATAAAGTTTTGGATTGCTGTCCATACAGACCCTAGGCATCTTCCCATAGCTTCGGTTTCCTAGGCAAAGATAAGCAGCGCTACATTGGTGTGCGGCTGTCAGAGCATATTGTGGACAGTGTTATATAGCCCTTTGTTTCTACAAGAACAAACATGACACGTGACAGACGTTTCACAACAAAACACCTTGCAGAAAGTTGGAAACGTATAATAAAAGCGTTGTAGGCACTTTATTAATGGAAGTCAAGTCACCCCATCAATAAATTATTCACACAATTACAGTTATTATCAATGAATAATAGCCCCAAAAGCTACCAGAATGAGTGACGTACTACAATGAAACTAAACTACGACTAGCCCTGACATCACCCACCAAACGACCGCACGCTATAAAGCAAAGATAACGTAGATGTCTCCTGCTGTTTCTCCCCTATATTGGTCTTTGGATCCATTAATGTATTACTATGCTATGATGAAGAAACAAGTAGGGAAAGTACGCATGTATTACTTTAGATAAGAGTTCTAAAAGGAGTTGGCTTTACCATTCAAAACACGCTTCCGAATTTTGTTATGGTGCTATACTTTATTGGGAAGACTTGTCAAACTGGAAAATGTAGAGGGAAAGTGTAAGCATTAAGGCACAATGTGCAGCAAGTAAGTATGTGAAAAATGTTTAGGAAATGCTCAATGTGATATGACTTCGGTGTGCCGCGCGTGAGAGGCCGTGTTGTGTAAGGTGTCTTGATGCTATGTTTTGGGCGGCCGTCCCTGCCGGAGGTTCGAGTCCTCCCTCGTGTATGTGTTTGTGTGTGTGTGTGTGTGTGTGTGTGTGTGTGTGTGTGTGTTGTCCTCAGTGTTAGCTAGTTTAAGTAGTTCGTAAATCTAGGGCCTGATAACCATAGCAGTTTGGTCCAATACGTTTACAAACATTTGAACATTTGACTTCGGTGTCACCATAAGCAGATGGCTTTGTGTGTGAGAAAATTGATTTATGCTTTCAGTACTATATATTATGCCATTTAAAATATTATGTCTGAACACACATTTTTACTCACGGTATGTATTTGGATTATTTGTTACCTATTGGGTATTCACAGTAAAAAGTAGTTCAGAGCAATACTATATACTGGTAAACTGAATAAACAATATGAAATAAGTTAATGTAACTTCAATTTTGTTAACCAGTTACAAAATGACAAATACAACCGCACGAGTAGAAACGACGGGATCGTTCTTCGAGGCAGACCATTATCCCTGACTTTCCCACTGTTAAAAAGTGTTCAAAATAAACGTGTTGTAAAAGACGTGGTTCCAAAAGGGTACAGTACTACATTAGGTTTACAAGAACGTCTAGAGCACTCAAAGGGTGAAACGAGGATGTAATGCATATGTTTGTATGTTTCATTATTTTTTATTCGGGAGAAAAAGGAAGAAGGAAGGGGAACGAAAGGAATTACTTCAGCTGCACTACGGCATTGAAATTACTCAGTAGCGACAAGTGGAAATTTATTCTGGACCTGGATTCGATCTCGGGTCACCCGTTTCGGGACAGCAGTCGCCTTAACCAATTGGCTGACTGCGCTTGCCTCTCGTTCGTCTCGAAGTCACACATGTCCCATGCTACGGCTGTAGCGCCCCCATTGTTCATGTCCTCTCAAGCTGGCCATTTGGGATTCCCCTACGAAGTCGAACGTTATTACTGCAAATGTTCAAATGTTTGTATAGCTTATGGGACTTAACTACGGGGTCATCAGTCCCTTAACTTACAAACTGCTTATGAACTAGCTAAGACTAAGGACGGCACAAATATCCATGCCCGAGGGGGGGGATTTGAACCTCCGACCGTAGTGGCCGTGCAGACCGTGACTGGAGCGCCTCAGTCCCCTCGGTCACCGCGGCCGGCTATTACTGCATCAGCGGTGAAGTAGGTGAAACGTACCCCATCATCCCATGTAACTACATACATGTAGATTGGTTTAGTGCTTCTTTAGTATATGTAAGAAAGGACAGGCCCCACTCCAATATATATATATGTGCTTATGTCTCAGATTTTACTGTCATAGGCGCATGTATTTTGTAGACGGAAAAATCACGTCCATTGTGAGATTCATGAAATATTGATGCATATCAGATATATTTATGTATATTACACTGTCACAGTGTCAAAATGGACATCAACAAAGTATGTGTTTATCACGTGGAGTACGTGAAGAAGATGATTATACATTCATGTCAGAAGCCGCGTCCCACACCTTCTGACCACATTAATGCTTGTACTTGAGAAGATAATTAAGTATTCATGACTTATTCAATCAGCACTGTGGTGTTAGGATATTGTTTTAATAATAATGGAGTGGTTTAGTAACAAAATGCAACTTATTTCGTCATTATCCTTTAATTTTACCACTCATGAGGCAATGACCTCCGTCGCAAAGCACTGCTCCAGAGTGTATCCCCCTGTGTCAAGAGCTTCAGTTGGATATTACTTACCAGAATAAACTCACCCTCTTCCTCGCCGCAGTGTGGAGTATGAGCCAGCCATCGTTCTGTGCGTCAACCCCCCTGACGTACCTGTTCTGGTGTTGCAGGTCGAGAGCGGCGCCTGCCGCTGTCCCCGATGCCCGCCAGGAAGGGGCTGCTGGCGCCCCAGAACACCTTCCTCGACACCATCGCCACCCGCTTTGATGGAACCCGTAAGTACGCCGACACGGCGGCTGCCGCGCTGCAGCGCCACTGCGGCCGCTGGCCGAACAACAAACAGTGGTCTTATTGAATCCATCGTCGGTGGTGGGATCGGGACAGCTGCTGGTCAAGAGTCTTTAGGAACTGAGGTACCAACAGCCTTAAATATAATGAAATATTTATTCAATTAAAACCAGTTTCGGCATTTCACTATGCCATCTTCAGGTCCCTACATAGGAGCGTGATATACAAAGGTAGGGATATTAATCTGGATTCATGGATTTCGTCTCTTAGTTGCCGGCCGCGGTGGCCGAGGAGACTAAGGCGCTCCAGTCACGGTCTGCACGGCCACTACGGTCGGGGGTTCGAATCCTCCCTCGGGCATAGATATTTGTGCCATCCTAGTTCGTAAGTAGTTCATAAGTAGTTTGTAAGTTTAGGGACTGGTGACCCCGTAGTTAAGTCCCATAGACTATACAAACATTTGAACATTTTCTCTTAGTTGGAAACAACAACAGCAACACAATATTTCATTATACTTACGACTGTTGGTACCTCAGTTCCTTAAGACAAACAGTGGTGTCCGCACAGTTAGTTAATTGTGCCACTCTGCAGCTAACGACACTACGGCAGCAGCCACCTGCAGCTGCTATTCGTCGAAATTATGTGCTGATTTCTACTCAAGGATAATTCGGTACATGTTCTATAGTTATTTCTGTTTTGTTAAGCGGCTTAACAGTGCCAGCTTTAGACTTTACCTGATTGGTTTTGTCAAATAAGGTACAATAATTGTTTGAGTCTTGCAAGAGATGTATCTCCACATAGATTCAGACTGATAGTAAGACGCCATATTTGATAATGTTGTGCAATTACAATTAAAAAAAAAAGTTAAGTAATAAATAAATGTATAGGGAGGAATCTGGGAATCAACTTTTAAATGGAAAAATGTACCTATATAATATTGGAAATAATATTAACAATTTCTAAAAAATCAATTACTTCACTAACAGAATCAATTACTTCACTAACAGAAATTTTATATATCAGCCAACCGGTTGCGTAGTTTTAAGGTACTTGATCTAGCTTCCGTTGTCGCTAGGGACAACTTCATCAGAAGAATAAAAAACAGTTATCTAAAAATGATAACAGAATGAATCCTATACATATTATAAATGCGAAAGTTTGTATGTTTCTTACCGCATCACGCTAAAGCTGCAGCACTGATTTAGATGAAATTTCATATAGAGATTTCTTATGTCTTGGATTAGGACATAGGTTACTTTTCAAAATGTTTATTACAAGTTATTTATTTGAAATATATCCATAGAAATACGTAACGGTTGTAAGAAGCTTCTAATGCAACAGCAGAGGTGCTATATAGTGTATGTCATGTTTAGCCGCGAAGATTAACGCGTCATGTCATAATCTTCCATTATTTTGGGCAATGGTTCGTGTCCTGCTATAGTGAAACTTTTTCTTTGTTATTTTTATCTTTTTTTACTTTCGAATATACAAAAAGATTCTGGGATACTGCCAAATGGGCTTAACTGACATATAATTACATACACAAGAAATCTGAATGTTGGCGTTTATGCCGCATTCATTTTCATTTGTTGTAACAAATGAAGGAAGTATTTATATAAATTGAAGACTTTAAATAAAATATGCTCTAAGTACCATGCCAAGAAAAAACATTGAAGTTTGTGTAGAATGGGATCTAGATACCAAGCCCTATTTTGTGTACAAAGCGCGAACTGCCACGTATAAATAGCGTACGTAAACTGCAACGAAAGTAGTAACGAATGCACTCAACAGATGGCAGGCGGTACGCTGCAGTTAACATATAAAACGTTGTGTTCTCCGGCCAAGGAGGTTAGAATCTCTGGAGACGCCCTAACATTGAGAAAGTGAAGCTAGCAAAATGCCCATTCCGGCATTTGTTTGTGCCAAAAACATTGGTCGTACTGCGTGGTAAAGTAGTTCTAGTGTCTAATAAATCTAAAGTAGAAAAGTAACTGCGCGATTCATAGAGTGTCACGCTAACGTCGGCGGATAGCAGAATGTGTCAAAGGCTAGTATCTTATACAAACTACTTATCAACTAGCTTATCCTAAGGACGGCACAAATATCCATGTCCGAGGGGGGATTCGAACCCCCGACCGTAGTGGCCCTGCAGAACGTGACTGGAGCGCCTCAGTCCCTTCGGCCACCGCGGCCGGCAGGAAATATTTTTACACAGGCTGAACAGTGAAAAGATCAGTACTTACATGAAACACATGACGTCAAAAAGATTGCGAGCGGAATTTCTCAAGTCGATTACAATAAAAAACTAGCATTCTTGCCATGCAAATAAAATCAGTGTGGTGTGAAGGGAATGAAGGAACTGTCTACGAGGCATCACACAGGTAGCCACGTAAACGTGCACTAGGGAGCGCCACATGCGGGCCACAAGTCACATAATTACGGACATAACAGTTAAATTTGTGAAATGTTAGACAAAAATTGTTTACAATATTATATTCCAGGATTAAATGAAAATTCCAAGTAGCAGAAAATGTGAGAAAATCGTCAGAACTATGCAAAGCATACGTACTTACAAAAGACATTCATGAATAGAGAAGTAGTATAAGCAAATGCGCATACAAAACCATTTTACAAAAAACTGACAAGATCACGGTATAGTAGAAATAACGAATTAAAGTGAATGAAGTACAACCAATTAAAGAACAAAGCAATGTTACTGAAGTGGTGGAGGGAAAAAAACCCGGAATGCAAGCATCACTTTCGTGTGAGCACAGGCTTGAAAGCGTTAAAGAAATTTTTATGTTTCAATTGCAATTGTTGACTCACCATATCTTTAATAGGCAGGTGCCTAAATATTTCTAATTGTTCTAAGATGTCAAGTTTCCACCCTTTCTTTCCTTTATGTAGGATCGTCATTTCATTTAAACTTTTAGGATTATGCCCTGTTATCAATAGATGTTCTGCAAAAGATGAATTGTGGACATTAGTACCTTTTTTCCCTAACAGGTGTTCTTTGTACCTTACGTTAAAGGCTCTACCTGTCTGTCCAATATAAAATGCTGAACATGTGTCACAGGCAATTTTGTACACGCCTAAGCTACGTAAGGGTTCGTTTAAGGCTTTTAAATTACGAATTAGATTTTTTGTAAATTATTGTTTGTGGAGAAAGCAACTTTGCACCCGTATTTCTTAGATAACAGACGCTGAATCCTGTACGATTCGTTACCTAAAAACGGTACTGAAAAGAACTTTTTTACGTTAGAGGTTTGACTGGAACCTAAAGTGGTGATTCTTTTATTAATAATATAAATAACATGTGGAGTATCTCAGAGACAAGAAGGAACGAAATAAATAAAATAAAAATGAAATATTAACGAATTTTATTTAATTTTAATATTATTGGTATTACATTTCTACCCCAGGTATTCTGTACTTACAATTGTAATAAATTGCCCTAAAGAAAATATTACATTCCTGGCCATTAAAATTGCGACATGCTACAGACGCGAAATTTAACCGACAGGAAGAAGATGCTGTGATATGTTTATGATTAGCTTTTTAGAGCATTCAGACAAGAGTAGCGCCGGTGACGACACCTAGAACATACTGACATGAGGAAAGTTTCCAACCGATTCCTCATACACAAACAGCAGTTGACCGGCGTTGCCCGGTGAAACATTGTTGTGATGCCTCGTGTAAAAAGGAGAAATGCGTACCAACACGTTTCCAACTTCGATAAATGTCAGATTGTAGCCAATCGCGATTGCGGTTTATGGTATCGCGACATTGCTATTCGCGTTGGTCGCGATCCAATGACTGTTAGCAGAATATGGAATCGGTGGGTTCAGGACGGCAATACGGAACGCCGTGCTGGATCCCGATGGCCACTTATCACTAGCAGTCGATATGACAGGTATCTTATCCACATGGCTGTAGCGGATCGTGCAGTCACGTCTCGATCATTGAGTCAACAGATGGGGACGTTTGCAACACAACAACCATCTGCACGAACAGTTCGACGACGTTTGCAGCAGAATAGACTATCAGCTCGAAGACCACGGCTGCGGTTACTCTTGACGCTGCATCACAGACAGGAGCGCCTGCGATTGTATACGCAACGACGATCCTAGGTGCACGAATGGCAAAACGTCATTTTTTTCGGATGAATCCAGTTTCAGTTTACAGCATCATGATGGTCGCATCCGTGTTTGGCTTCATCGCGGTGTACGCACATTGTAAGCGTGTATTCGTTATCGTCATTCTGGCGTATCACCTAGCGTTCTGTTATGGGTGCCATTGGTTACAAGTCTCGGTCGTTCGCATCGACGGCACTTTGAACATTGGCCGTTAAATTTCAGATGTGTTACGACCCGTGGGTCTACCCTTCATTCGATCCCTGCGAAACAGTACATTTCAGCAGGATAATGCACGACCGCATGTTGCAGGTCCTGTACGGGCCTTACTGGATACGGAAAATGTTCGACTGCTCCCCTGGACATCACATTCTCCAGATCTCTCACCAACTGAAAACGTCTGCTCAATGGTGACCGGGCAACTGGCTCGTCACAATACGCCAATCTCTACTCTTGATGAACTGTGGTAGCCGGCCGCGGTGGCCGAGGGAACTAAGGCGTTTCAGTCACGGTCTGCACAGCCACTACGGTCGGGGGTTCGAATCCCCCCTCGGGCATGGATATTTGTGCCGTCCTAGTTCGTAAGTAGTTCATAAGTAGTTTGTAAGCTTAGGGACTGATGACCCCGTAGTTAAGTCCCATAAGCTTAACAAACATTTGAACATTTTTTGCACGGGCGTCTGTACCTGTACACGCCATCCAAGCTCTGTTTGACTCAAGGCCGCGGCGTATCAAGGCCGTTATTACAGCCAGAGGTGGTTGTTCTAGGTACTGATTTCTCAGGATCTATGCACCCAAATTGCGTGAAAATGTAATCACATGTCCTAGTATAATATATTTGTCCAATGAATACCCGTTTATCATCTGTATTTATTCTTGGTGTAGCAATTTTAATTGCCAGTCTTGTGATTAATTTATTTAGTGGGATTTGTTAATTTTATTTCATTTCTTACGCGGGTACAGTTTTATAGTGTAAAGTTGATTCCCGGTTTGTTCCCTATACATTCATTTATTTATTTTTTATCATTTATCTAGCAAATTGCGCTACCCCAGTACTGTCACAGAAGACCTTTCTGAATACGCAACTCTCAAAGGGAAAAAATTTAATTTTTAGTTATTTTTTCGGAATGGAAGACATTCTATTTTGAATGAATTCCTACAGAAAATATATATTTTATAACGAGGTTTCGCATTGCAGGTAAAGCTCAGATGTGAATTATGCTGTTATACTGCTTGAGAATGTTCCCACTCTACAATCAATTTGTAAAAAAAATGGAATTTCAAAAAATAAATAAATAAGTAAAAATAAAATAAAAAAGAAAATTCCTCCATCGGGGATATGTGTGTGTGTGTGTGTGTGTATGTGTTTTTTTTTTTTTTTTTTTTTTTTTTTTTTTTTTTTTTTTTTTTTTTTTTTTTCCTTCGGTTAGTTTAGGTTACTTAAAGTAGTTTGTAAGCCTAGAGACCGAGAAACACAGTAGTTATGCCCAAAAAATTTAAACTCTTAAAATTTCTTTTTATCAAAATTACTTATAGTACCTTGTAAATTTAGATATCGCGTGATAGCTGAAAATAGATTACAGGCTTTTCATAACTTTTACCTATGTTTTGCATTGCGAAACCGCTAGTATTCAGACATGCTCTGGTCTGGTTGTTTTATGGTGCAACTACTGTACTTCCTCCTGTACTTTCTCCTGTACGGCGAAGCCCCGAACAAGACATTGCGAACCTTCTGGAGGATGAAAAGCAGCGGTTTGGATAAATAACATCTCTTCCAAGACTGTAAAGAATATTGTACCTTCTCTGACGAAACCAGTGAGTTAAAGATGAAAATGGGCTTGTAACCTGAAAACCCATTACCGAACTAAAAATAACCCTATAGAACATAAGCAAAATTTTGCTTTTCATTGAACATTATGTAGTTCTGCCAAGAACCTGGGGAAGAATCACTCAAGAAACGAAAGACACCAGGTTTACTTTCACTCCGCTGAGATGCACTTCTGTCGGTATTTCAGATATTGCCTTTTTCTACAGTACAACGTTTTTGGCGAGTGTTGTATTTTTCATGCAACATAAAAATTACAACATTTCTACCTAAAAATGAGGAAAAACGGTATGCCGTGATTACAAGGAAAAGCGTTTTATATGGAGTTTATCAATTTTTATTTTCACAGCCTGATGCTTTCCATCTTTTTTATATGTGTGGCCTAGCTCATTACATGAAGTTTTGTCTCATATGCTGTTGTTAGTATTGAAAACAGATCTCGGTAATATTTATAATAACGTGACAAACATAGTCTAATATGCATGTAAGGTGTAACAATTATAAAATTTATTCTGTTGACGGATTTGTACAAGGTACTCTCATCATCAGTCCTTAAAAACTTCACGATAGCAGCTGCAGAAAGTGTCGATCGGCATGTCGCTACGATGAACAGTATTCCTCACTTAGTCGCATGATCATCGTACCGAAACCGGCCACCCGAAAAAATAATAATATCTCTAACAACTTACATGCGATCCTAGGCTGCGTTGATTTTAATAACATTATGTTGAGCTTGCGGTCGCTGTATTGCAAAATATACAAAATGAAAAACGATTAATTCTTCTTATGAAAATTGTGAGTTTTACCCCTCCACCATAAGTAGAAAGCTGTTGTTTGTGTAAAACATTAGCATTAAATATATCATCCGCCTAACTGATTGTAAATTCAATTGATCATGAAGACATTTATTTATAGAATGAAACTTTCACTCTGCAGCGGAGTGTGCGCTGATATGAAACTTCCTGGTAGATTAAAATTGTGTGCCGGAACCGGGACTCGAACCTGGGACCTTTGCCTTTCGCGGGTAAGCGCTCTACCGACTGAGCTACCCCGACACGACTCACGATGCCGCCTCACAACTTTACTTCCGCCAGTACCTCGCCTCCTACTTTCCAAACTTCACAGAAGCTCTCTTGCAAACACGCAAGACTAGCACTCCTGGAAGAAAGGATATGGTGGAGACATGGCTTAGCCACAGCCTAAGGAATGTTTCCAGAATGAAACACTCTGCAGCGGAGTGTGCGCTGATATGAAACTTCCTGGCAGATTAAAATTGTGTGCCGGAACCGGGACTCGAACCTGGGACCTTTGCCTTTCGCGGGCAAGCGCTCTACCGACTGAGCTACCCCGACACGACTCACGATGCCGCCTCACAACTTTACTTCCGCCAGTACCTCGCCTCCTACTTTCCAAACTTCACAGAAGCTCTCTTGCAAACACGCAAGACTAGCACTCCTGGAAGAAAGGATATGGTGGAGACATGGCTTAGCCACAGCCTAAGGGATGTTTCCAGAATGAAACTTTCACTCTGCAGCGGAGTGTGCGCTGATATGAAACTTCCTGGCAGATTAAAATTGTGTGCGCTTGCGCTTGCGCTTGCCCGCGAAAGGCAAAGGTCCCAGGTTCGAGTCCCGGTTCCGGCACACAATTTTAATCTGCCAGGAAGTTTCATATCAGCGCACACTCCGCTGCAAAGTGAAAGTTTCATTCTGGAAACATCCCTTAGGCTGTGGCTAAGCCATGTCTCCACCATATCCTTTCTTCCAGGAGTGCTAGTCTTGCGTGTTTGCAAGAGAGCTTCTGTGAAGTTTGGAAAGTAGGAGGCGAGGTACTGGCGGAAGTAAAGTTGTGAGGCGGCATCGTGAGTCTTGTCGGGGTAGCTCAGTCGGTAGAGCGCTTGCCCGCGAAAGGCAAAGGTCCCAGGTTCGAGGCCCGGTTCCGGCACACAATTTTAATCTGCCAGGAAGTTTCACATTTATTTATATTATATGGCTTATTCAGAAATTATGATCACAGCATCTTTTCTTTATGAATATTTTAGGTAATTAGCTAAAGGACAACGTTTTTATTTCCAAGTGCTGAGCTTTGTTTGCACATCCGTATGGAAATAAAGAATTGCGACAGAAATATCTCACAAATCACTTTCACAGAAAACAATCCCTATGTCACTCAGTGCCTAATTTATCCATTTTAATTACTTAATTTGCGTTTTGATCTGTTCTGTAACATAACATGTAATATGCAGATAATTAATCAAAATAAGATTTATGGACTGTCCATTAATTACGAAATTTCTCTGTCAGTCTCATCATTTTATTCATAACTTACATTACCTACAAAGTGGATGAGATATTAAATAAATATGACTTGATTTATTTCTCGTTTGTACTCATGTGATTACAAACTGCCAAATATATCATCCTGTGCGATGAGTGAGTATTGCGTCCCTTCCTGTGAATATTCACTTGCAACAGCTACACATAATTTATGAATCGATTGATATCAAAAGCCAGTGCTTTAGTTGTAAAAAAAAATTGGCTGTTCTCTGTTCATTCCACATGAGGTTTAGTATAAATGAGGACAATAATAGTGCGTGTTGCTGCCGGGAAGTAAAGTCAGACTTATATCACACGATAACCATTACAAAATTCGGACAATGGAACTTCTTGGAATTTTTAAAGACGGAACCAAGCGTTTACCGCCATAAACCAACGTTACCAACGGTTGAACATGTACACATACAGCCAGTTGAAGAAGCATTGGTGAAAGAGATTAAATTTCATATCTATTTTCATTCGTAAAAGAGATTAAATTTCGTTTCTATTTTAACACCTACTAGTGCTATGACACACTATTTTATAATCTTAAAGTGACTACAGTGTGGAAAAGACGGTTAAGTAAACATAATACTTACGGAAATCTTTTTAGCTTGATAGAGAGTTGTTCTCAAAACGTGTTGTGCTAAGCATGAAAACATACGTAATTCTGGCAGTGTTTCATGATTCAATCAATGAAAATTAAGTCAAAATTTTTCGATGCACTGTCCCTTAAATTTTTAAAAGAATTGCCGGAATTTCACATTTGCTTTCTTCAACGAATACGCAACGATATTGCATACAAAAGATTTTGGAACGTTTTTAAACGCTTTGGAATCGGTAAGAAACATTTCCTCTGCCTCAGTTTAGACTAGTCGGAACTCTCCATTGGCTAATTCAAACATTTGACCGCCAGTCATATTCTACTGGAATTGTACGAACGTGTTATTTGAACACTTCGACGGTTATGATCGTAACTCGAACGAACCTAAAACTTTTCAATTTTTCTTTCAAAAATCCATTCGAGAATTTGCAGTTGGTCTATTTTTTACAGATTTAAGAAGGAATTTTAGCCGGTACGCTAATAGCGAGTTTGAATTTTAGGTAGTACGCCGTACCGCCCCTTACCAGCCCAAAAGCGAAATCAGAAAATTCTCATATTCCATTTTAAAATTTCAGGCCCAATATTGTTACTGAAATGTGAGATACAGTCGTAGATCTTAGATATTTGACAGAGAGAGAATCTGGAATAGTTAACTAACAAATCACGGGTCACCTAAGTTATTTGTTTTCACTTATATTTCGGTCATTATCATATGTATATGCTTGTTCATTAACGAAAAGTTATTTGAAAACCAGACTGTTGCCTTCTGCTTGTGCACTGCTTGCCCTTCATTGCGGCTGCTGATTCTCCTACAAAAGCCAAATGTGTTATATGTTCGGACATTTGACATAAAGAGTTCCTAGTGAAAACATATACAGCAATTTAAAGGTACACAGTCATACAGCGAACAGCTACTGCTCCATACGAACGCATTAAGTTCACAGACTTTTACAGGATGATAGACCTATGTGTTCTCACTGCAAATGGTGTTATACTTACCGAAGCGAGTGATAAACACGAGTGAGATCGCCTCGTATGTATGACATGAAGTATTTTTGGGAAATTAACACTAGAGGTCCCTTAACATGCACTAAATTGTAATCACGTACTCTCTTGTAAGTTCTGGATGCAGTCACTTTCTACAGCCTGTGATATTACAGATACAGGGGGAAGCTGATTGTTTCCATGTGAAAGGCGAGTTTTGCCAGGCTGTTGGGTTCCCCAGTGAATGGACAGGTAGTCATGGTTTCCCTAACGTTTTCGAAAACCGGAAACGCTTGGCTGAGCGAGGGCGGTTATTCCAGATTGCAACTGAAATACAATATAGCCACACACATTATTCCAAAAATCCACATAAAATCAGGGAATGACCATACGGCAAATATAATTATATAAATGGATTCAAGTGACTTGGGAAAATCAAACGCCGTAATTACAATTTAAATATCCCTTACAGATGAAAAGCCGATTAATTTCAGTACTATAATAATATTATTATAAGACTTATATTTACAATTATTGATAGGTAGTGTTTATCAGTAACAAATTAAGAAGCAAATGGGCAGTATTGCACCACGCTATCTATCATAAAAGACGTACCACGTTATTTCTGTATTATTTCAATAAAATTTGTTTTACTCTCTTGTTCTGCTTTTAGTTGAGGTAATAATATTGTTGTGTCAGGACATAGATTCCACCACAGAAATACAAAACATGGACCCAGCAAATCCATATATTATTATATTTGATATTGTTCTTAGTAACGTTCGTTTTATGTTGTACACTGCCACTTAAATATTTCATGGCCGACTAAAATAGTAGCAGTAGATAATTGATATTTAAACAATTATATTTGTGGACAAGAACTGAATATAATGGTATAAAAAGCCACGATAAATTAGACATTAATTGTGTAACTATATTTCTGCAGCTGCAGTATATTTGAACAGTGAGACCTCATGCTTAATGGCTATCTGAGCAAAGAGATTCAGTCTCAACCTTTTTTAATATTGTTAAATATATATTTGTTTGTTAAATGTAAACAATATTTGTAGGGAGGTGGACAAAGCATTTAATACTGTGATATTCAAATGTATAATATTTGGAAGGTAAATTATATTTTAAAGATGAAGCGTGAGGATGCGCGGAAGGATACAAATTTGGGAGCAGGTAGAGAACGTTTTCGAACGCTGGAGAAGGGAATCGTAGTTTGGACGTGGTAGTGAAAGGTTATAACGCTGGGCGGTCTGAAGCCGCGTTACAAACTTGTGATTTGAAGAGATAGGCATACGTGGAATTAAAAAAAATTTACGGGACTGTGACTGCAGAACTTAGTCTGTGCTTGAAACTATGCGCGGTAGTAGGGCTGTGGTACTGTGATAATTCAGCAGTAGTGTACTCGTGTGATGAAAAACTGTGTTTTATAACAAATACTTTTCTCGCGGATTAACTTGGAACTGCATTTTCGATGAACTACTCTAACTTACGAGTGATAATTTGGAACTTTTACTCTCGAGTGTGTGTGATACTTATTATGCCTTTCATGAAAAATAGTTGGGGAAATATTTAGTTATTTATCGATGTATAAAGTAGGACCACCTCCGCGTTTCATGTCCAATAAGAGTAATAAACTCTATTTATAAAGAATTACTTCGTGAGTGAATCGCTTGTTTATCTTAGAAATTATTTTGTTGGGCATTCAGAGGTTTAATTTATGTTTGTTAAATATATTTTCACGTCATCATATGCAGATTGATAGACTGGCTAAACTACAGATTAATTATTGATCTTGTTTAAGGAGATTGGGTAGCTGTTTAGGGCATAGAAGCTGACATACATAACTCACCCCTATGAACAGAGACAACGAGCCATAAACTTTTACTACCCTGATTTATGTATTGCCCAAGTCTTATTGGTGGGAACCGAAAGGAAGGTCGCAAGCCACCGGTAGAATAAAGCGACATTCACGACTGACAAAGGCTCGGCTTGGCCCATTGTTTAATATTTTACCAGAAATTTCAGCAGCCCAAGAGATGATTTCCGCGCGTTTAAATGGCTCTGACGACAAACATCAATCAAATCTCTCAGGACCATCACAGCTTTGGGCGACATGAATGTGCTAATTGTTCCTAACGCAAATCGCAAAGATCTGCCTTGCAGTTATTTCGGAATTTGTAAAATGAAATAAATAAAACAGCTTTTTTCTTAACGTTGCGGTCCAACTTTTTGCAGCCACTACTTCGGAAAGGCCAAAACATGCAACTTTCATCGAATTGGCTGTTTGACATCTTTGATACAGAATTTAGTTATTAGTGAGTACACTGAGCAATTTATGATCGAGTTATATACCATTTCAGGGTTCTTGTAAATGAAAATGGCAGTTTGTTGCGTCTTCGCTGTTTAAGGCACAAGTGGGAGAATTATACACGGGCGAATGAAAAGGAAACTTTTACTTCCAAATTCAAATTATGACCATTTATTAAATGACATAGACATAGGCAATATTGGTATCTCTACGCACTTTGTTAGGTCACCTTTTCACACAGGACAATGTAAGCATTTATCGGAACGGACTAAAATCTTTTCTATACATTCTATGTATTTCATTTGACAAGTGCAGTCGTCTTATTGTCTGTTCCTGTGGACATGCATGCATGTCTGTGGGACACTTGCGTTGGATCTATAAGTACACACGGAATATGCACATAGCAAGTTTTGTATTCTGGATGGGTTAAAATCACCTCCAATGCTACCACCTGGATACAGCTACCTTCATCTCCTCATCGTTTCAGAATTGTCGTTCACCGAGATCCCTTTTCGTCTTGCCGAACACATGAAAACTCGTGGTGAGGCTTGATTTTGCTGACGATAATGCAACACTCACTAAACTTCATAAACGCAGCAGCGGTTCAAGTGGGAGGTACGGCAACATCTTCCTTCCAGCCAAGATCTAACACCATGCGACTATTAGGCATTTGGCAAGATGAACAAGGATCTGGATGAGCGACGATTCCGGAACTATGAGCAGGTGAAAGTATCTGTATCCATGTGATTTCGTAGAGCATCCATAATCGAAAAGTTGGTTGCCAGTACCGAGAAATGTTTACAGACTTTTGGGAACTTTGTGGAAAACTGAATTTACTTTGTACTTTGTCATAGCCATGTTGCCTATGTGTGGCCCTAACTTCGATGTCTAAATATTTTGATTCGCCGTCGTAATCTCTTCTAACAGAATGCCCCCGTCTTATAATATGAAGATCGCTTAAAACATAAGGTTTAAAGCATCACATACACTACTATACTTACATCATGACCTTTACGTGACTTCATTAGGTACGACTGAATTTACACAGCCTTCATACACTGTGGTATATAATTTCAGGCGAGCTGATCATAAATTATTGCTAATACGAGGATCGTCCATAATTTAAGTTCCAGTTCTATTTCTAACCGTGGCAGCGCTACGATCGCAGTTCCGAGCATGCCGACAAGGAGAACACATGTACGCCATTTATAGATCGCTGCTACTGACGTTTGCTTTGTTGTGCTCCTTTATAATGCCAGACGTGATTGTAAATGCCTCCGCGTGCGAAATCAGATTAAAAAAAAAAAATTAAATTCTTCGGGAATCTACGAGGTTTACGGACAAAATGCTATGAGTGATTCAATCCAAGGAGGTTAGAATAAAGGAAGATGGCATTATCTATGCGGAGCACATACGTCAGTTGAAGCCTGCCATCTTGGTCAGTTTTAGAATACTATTTCTCAGTTAAAACTATGCGTTAAATTGACCCCCTGACAGTCACTGCAAAGTATGTACTTTCAAACTGTGTATTTTCTTGAATAAATAGTAATAAATACTCATCACAATATATTTGAAAACTTAATTTTTAACATCTAATAAGCACTCTTGTAACACGAAGTACATCACGGCAAAACCGTCGGACGTTTTATTCTTGTTTTAAGAGAAATAAATCATTAGCTCTACAATACGAACACTTCTCCAAAACTTAGCAATATGGCGAAGGGAGGCTTCACTTTTTCAGAGTAAGGGCGTCTCCCCGTATTCCAACCTTCTTGATTCAATCGTTAACGAAGGGTCAGACTGTTCAATGAAGGCCGTGACCAAGTGCACGGTGAAAAACGAAGTGGACGCCCGTCTGTGGTTATTGATAAACTGGTTCACACAATTGTAGAGAAGATTAAGCACAACCGTATGTTTACACTTGGTGCCTTTGCTGTGGAAGTTCCGCAAACCTCGCTATCACTAATCCATGAAATTGTTTCTGACAAACTGAAATTTCGAAAACATTCCTCACGTTGGGTACTCAAAATTCGTACTGACCAACATGAAAAACAATGGATGGTGTGGTGTCGCACAAGTCTAAAGTGCGCGCCACCTACTTTCGCCGCGGCGTTCTTACGACGTCAGCCACGAGCGCCCTCTGCTAGAACTCCGCTCGTGGCCACCACTGAACGACATCGTTCACTTGTGACTGAGATAGGAACCAGTTAACACTCCGGAATCAGATAGGCACCAGTGAAAACTTGGCTATCGGATAGGCACTAGGCAGGCCTCTAGCTCAACTATGTATCAGCATTCTGCAGTACTGAGCTATGTAAAAGTTAAGTATTACCAAGTCTCTAAGAAATATATATCTCGCTCTAATTTACTCTAGTGTTTCTAGTTTCTGCTGTCCCACTGGCTGCTCACCTCCGTACCTGCACAAGCGTGCTTCCTTTATTCCTGTGTCGGTCTATTTCTACTCGGCCACCGACACCTACGACGGAAACGAGACACAAAAGTGGCGGCGAGGATGGGATACAAAAGATGGAAAGTGCTCTTCAGTTTTTGACAGGATACAATAAAGAAGGCGATGCTTTTCTTTCTCGGATAGTCACCCCTGAAACAATACGGCAATCAATGGAATGGAGGCACACTTCATCCCCAAAGAAGGTTAACCAAATCAAGTCACGTTCACAGTTTTTTGGGACAAAAAAGGCAGTTTGCTGATTCGTTTCTTATTTCTACAGAAAACAATCAATGCATACGTTTTCTGCGAGACCATTAAGAAATTTCGCCGCGCAATACAGAACAAGCGCCGGGGATTACTGTCAAAAGGTGTTGTTTTTTTTTCTACGATAATGCCCGACCTCACACGGCAAATGTGACCAAACAACTCTTACCGGAATTTCATTGGAACGTATTTGATCATCCTCCGTACAGCCCGGACCTCACTCCTAGTTCCTTTCATCTCTTCTTACACCTAAAATCTGTCCTTGCTGATAAACGCCTCAACGATGATGAGCCGGCCGCGGTGGCCGAGGTGACTGAGGCGCTCCAGTCACGGTCAGCACGGCCACTACGGTCGGGGGTTCGAATCCCCCCTCGGGCATGGATATTTGTGCCGTCCTAGTTCGTAAGTAGTTCATAAGTAGTTTGTAAGTTTAGGGACTGATGACCCCGTAGTTAAGTCCCATAAGCTTAACAAACATTTGAACATTTGGACGATGATGACGAGCTGAAAGAACATGTTACCACATGGTTAAATACACAGGCGGCAACCTTCTATGAAAAAAGCATACAAAAACTAACGCCACACCATGAAAAGTGCCTACAAAATTTCCGAAGCTATCAAGAAAAGTAGTTTAACAGTTTTAAATTTTTGTTCAATAAATATTTTTTTCTGTATCTGTACACGTTTACTTTATATAACTAAACGGAACTTCCTTTGTGGTCATACCTCGTATTTCAACAGTTGCTAATACCGTATCGTGTTGCACAGCTGAAGCTGACGACGTACAAGTGCCTTCAAATGCTATGAAAGGCAGAGCCAGCAAGAACGATGCCGGGAGTGCTCTCGGGGAACCATCTCAGCGGGCTTCGATTTCCGCAACGAGCTCGTTAGTGAGGAAAATCCTCAGCCAGAGAGAAACTGGAGAGGGTCTTCTACATTATAATCGTATTGGCATACGATCTGCAAAGGGCTCCCTCGTTTTCGTTGTGGGTTGTACGAATATAAGACAGATTCGTTCCCAAAGGGATATAACGGTATTGATTTACACGCCTTGTGTCACCCTATTGTACTCATATGCTATAAAGCAGGTAAAAATGTAGTATATAAAAATTAATATTTGTTTTTTTGTTCGTATTTTATGCGCCGCCATTCCGTACATCCGACCGTGATAAAACTTTTTCAACTCATTGCTTGCACTCAGGCGAAGGTAATAGGAATACTACAATTAGCTTCGTATGATGCATGGCGGATGGTGCTTTACAGTTAGTTAATTCGTTTCTTAGTCCATCACTGGAATGGACTTACGGATCGCATCTAGAGTTTCCAGCTGATGCTTGCCATCAGTGTAGCACTGAAGTGAAGATTTTGCATACAGTGTCACACTGAATTATCCTTATGAAGTCGTTTATCTTCTTTCTGGTCCTCTCGGTGACCATATTCTGTACAACTACCATTTAAAAATACTGCTTTAACTTACTAAATTGAATAAATTTAGGGTCAAGTTGTGCTTTTCATTCATATGCTACTACTATTCTCGTTCCACGTGCGTGCAATTTCCTCGTCCTGAAGTAAGTTCCTGACCACATAGTTGTAAGATGGAAACTTGCCGCGGTGGGTTAGCCGTGCGCACTGGGGTGGCGTGCTGAGGTGCGCGCGGCAGTTCGCCGTCGGGAGTTCGAGTCCTCCATCGGGCATGGGTGTCTGTGTTGTCTTTGCTAGGCACTAATAACAAAGCTGTTGAGTTCCATAGATTTACAAACATTTGAACATTTGATGGAAACTTTCCAAAACAGTAAAAGCTTAGAAATCAAATTCAATTTATTCTCAAAAAGTTGTATGCTTTCATCACTCCTTTAATTTACACGGTAACTGTCACAACGAAAGTCAAAAATGAGTGTCAAGTTCTATGGAACTAAACTGTAAAGGTCATCGGTTCCTAAACTTACACAATACATATACTAAGTTATTCTAAGGACAACACACACACACACACACACGCGGCACCTACCGCACAATCAACTACAGGGTGCCTGAGGACACGCGGTCATCGCCACGCGACTAAGAAATTTGTCCTACCTAGACATACACCCACGAGCTCTTTGTCTACTCGTACCGTGCGGTAAGTACTTCATTATGAGCAAAACGATTATGCTAAAACATTCGGTAGTTGACTGGGCTGAGGCTAGCTTGTTCTGACTAACGTATGGGTTCGATTCCGGCTGGGGGTAGCAGCGTTTAACAGCCACAAACATACCCTCCTCAGCCCCATACAACCAAGTAAGGAACTAAGGACTGTGCCGTGTTTCAATTTAGGATTACATATGACTATTCGCTACTAAGTAGAAAAGTGTTGGATTAGTTTTTTTGTTTCCTCAATATGCTAAACAACCCGTCACTACAAACGGCGCAAACCTATCGTGAACGAGAATGTGATAGTTGGAACCGCGCCGCTTGGGGTCAACAGTGACGATATGAGCAGAGTCCCAGGCAGCACAAAATTATTTGTGGCGTTACTTGTAGCCGAACATTTACACATTCCTTTAACGAAGAAGAAACAACGAACGTATTATCTCTATTCGTTTCTATAATACAACAGCGAATGGCACCGGATTAGAGTTCCTGCCGGGAAAAGTTAATTGTATCTCCGTTTCAGGTCCTAGTACAACGCTATTTGTGACTTTAATGAATATTTGACATCTGATTGTGTTTAGTTAATAGTTCGTATAGGTATTGCGTTCTATTCCACAACTTTATGTTGTTTCTCATCTGAGAGTTGCACTGGTTACTTCGCAGCAAAAGTATGAGCAATCCTTGCTGCAGTACTAAATTTATTATTTACTTCCGGTTTCGGAAAGCGGCCTTGTAACCTGAGACTCATGAAAACGTTAGTGGTGTACGTCTCTATATACCTAATTAAGTTTCGCTCAAACACGTTAGCTTTGGCTGGTTAAAAATGCGATCAAATTCGGCTCATGAACAATTCCTCATCAGATCATTAGAGTAGTGTGAAAAGGTGTACGACTTGTCACTTATTACAATGACATTTAATTTACAAGTGTTATTGTCTCACCTTTAATAATGTGAATTCTAATATTTGTTGTATGACTGCTTTGATTTACATCTGGTCTGATTGCCATATCGAGCAAATTTCTCTAGTGCCTCTTGCGGTACCCATTGTGTATACTCGAGCGACTGTACCACAACTTGTTCAAAATGTTCAAATGTTTGTTAAGCTTATGGGACTTAACTACGGGGTCATCAGTCCCTAAACTTACAAACTACTTATGAACTACTTACGAACTAGGACGGCACAAATATCCATGCCCGAGGGGGGATTCGAACCCCCGACCGTAGTGGCCGTGCTGACCGTGACTGGAGCGCCTCAGTCACCTCGGCCACCGCGGACGGCACCACAACTTGGGTTTGGTGTTATTTGTGTTGCATTAACCAGTGGCCCCCTTTTATTTTATTTATTTATTTATTTTTCCACGACACTAACATAATGGCCGCGGTGGAGTAGCCGAGTGGTCTAAAGCGCTTCGCTGCGGAGCGCGCGGTTGCTCGCCGTCGGAGGTTAGAGTCCTCCCTGGGGCAAGGGTGTGTGTGTTTGTTGTCCTGTAGGTTAGTTTAACTTAGTTTCAAATCAAATGTTCAAATGTTTGTAGAACTTATGGGACTTAACTACGGGGTCATCAGTCCCTAAGCTTACAAACTACTTATGAACTGCCTACGACTAAGGACGGCACAAATATCCATGTCCGAGGGGGGATTCGAACCCCCGACCGTAGTGGCCGTGCAGACCGTGACTGGAGCGCCTCAGTCCCCTCGTCCACTCCGGCCGGCTAACTTAGTTTAAGTAGTTTGTAAGATACGGACTGATGACCAGGCAGTTTGGTCCGATAGATTTACAAACATTTGAACTAACATAATGCGTCGATCTTGACGTGCTTAAGAAACCTATAGATGTGAGAACGATCCATAGATTGCTGCTCATAGTAGCAACAAACCAATATGTGTAGATATCCATCGATATGTCTGTCGTGCATCATGAAGGGCCTCAATGCGATCTGAGCCTGTTTAACGGATGTACGTACTCTTGATGGGGCCTCTAGTTGTGTCCTGAAACAATGTGCACCTGAACTAGGCGGACTCATTTCTGTTCCCAGAGTCTAAAAAGAGGCTGCAAAGCCTCTTTAGCGGATCACCCCTGAGGATGACAAATGATTGACTAACACTACCATACCTCAGTATGCAAATATTATATCCTGATGCCACTGAAAACTTGCCTTGAAGGAGTTGCTTTTTTATCGGCAATATATTAGCAGTGATAATTTTATGGGTTAAATGTTCTTTTACTTGTATTACATTATCATAAACTATCAAAGCAGAACTGCTGTGAACTGGATGCTGTGAACGCCGACAGATGTGTTGCGAGCAGCTTCTTGTGAACAGCGTAGTTTAGATATTTATTATACCCTCGATGTGACTCCACTAAGCACTACTCCTCTTCTTGCTGTTTTCTCCTCTTCCTGTTCCTGCCGCGCAGAGTGAAGCGCAGCCAGGCTCCTAGTGGGACAGGAGATCAGCCGAACGGACGAGGTACCGAGCGCCGGCATCGAACGAAAAGCGCCACCTCCTCGCTTCTACTGCTCGCCTGTCAGGGATCGCAGCAGCAGCTGACGTAACAGGTCGCGCCCAAACCAGACTGCTGCGACGTCACAAATATTCGTTTACATTGATGGCAAGAAATAGACTTCAACTATGATGCCGATGTACGACTATGGTCGGCTCTTCTTTATGGCCGTGAAATACTGGAATTCTTTTCAAATAAAGTACAATTGTAAATGCTTATGCTTTAAACATACCTAACCGGTAACGTAATTACCTGCAGGATATGTTATTTATTTTCCTCGTAAACCTTTAATGCATAGTGTAGCTGATCAGTTACATACCTCATTTTTCCCATTATCTCTCAAACTAATCAACATTTTACCACAAATTCATTTGTAACTGCTTGAATACATAGTGTTACCTGTGGTAGTAGCTCGTCCTAGAAATTATAAATAGCAGAGAGCTACGGAATGAGTTCGACAGTTATCTGCATTGAGTTACTCCTAACATGTGCGCTGTTTTACTTTAGTATACGTTCTTTGCCGTGTAAGAGTAGTCAACCACATACTACTGTTGCATTATGAGTTACTTTCTGGAGGCCGGCAGCAGTTGCCGAGCGGTCTGCGGCGCGCCAGTCACAGTCTGCACGGCCGCTACGGTCGGGGGTTCGAATCCCCCCCCCCCCATGGACATGGATATTTGTGTCGTCTTTAGTATAAGGTAGTTCATAAGTAGTTCGTAAGTTTAGGGACTGATGATTTCCAGTTAAGGCCCTTAAGTTTAATAAACATGTGAACTTACCGGAAAGATGAAAATCAAGTGTTCAAATGTTTGTTAAGCTTATGGGACTTAACTACGGGGTCATCAGTCCCGAAACTTACAAACTACGTTTCACCTACCTTATACTAAGGACGGCACAAATATCCATGCCCGAGGGGGGATTCGAGCCCCCGACCGTAGTGACCGTGCAGACCGTGACTGGAGCGCCTCAGTCCCCTCGGCCACCGCGGCCGGCTGGAAAGATGAGAGGCACAATACTGACATTTACTGCATGGGGTACATCATGGAACCACTATACAGCTGACCAGCTATGGACGGTTTATTGCTAGTAGTACATAATAATTTTAAGGAATTTTTATTTCCATATTTTTCTCAGTGTATACGCACTATACATTAATCGTGGTATTATTTATGGCTTCAAATCAAAAGTCAAGCATTAAAAGTAAATAGCTTAATAGGTATTCAAGGTCTAGCTAGATTCATATAGTTCATAATTAATGGGCATCTTCTCAAGATTTCAGTAAAGCAGAGTGCAATGGTACTTACTTCCTCAGTACCGTTTTTTGAAAACTTTTATTCTCCATTTCGTACCCTCAACAATACATCAGTTTAATTCGTTACATTTTAATTAAATCTGTAATTACTTAATCCGTAGCTTACAATAACAAAAATAGCATTCATATTAGCATGTAGCTTGCTTAGGCAGCCTACAGCAGCATGCAAAGTAACTGTACATTTTCCTTTATGTTGGATTGTCCTTTAATGCATACATCCGTAATTATCCTCTTATTACTCAGTTTTCATTCTAATTCACCCCAAGGAGCCAATTAGCGTAGTGGTAACACGTCATTGACTGGCATTCATGAAGTTGGTAGTTTAAATCCGGCTCCAGCCATCCTGATTTAAATTTTTTTGTAAGTTCCCTAAATAACTCCAGTCAATTCCCAGGATGGTTCCTTTCAAATGGCACAGCGAATTTCCTATCCCATCCTCGGCAAAACCTATCTGAGCGTGGGCTCCGTGTCGAATGGGCATGATTTGGACGTAACGTGAGCCGCGGTGGAGTAGCCGAGCGGCCTAAAGCACCTTGCTGCGGAGCGTGCGGTTGCTCGCCGTGGAGGTTCGAGTCCTCCCTGGGGCATGGGTGTGTGTGTTTGTCCGTAGATTAGTTTACCTAGGTTTAAGTAGTTTGTAAGCTACGGACTGATGACCACGCAGTTTGGTCCGATAGATTTACAGACATTTGAAAATTTTTGACGTAACGTGAAACCCTAAATTTCTTCTTTTTTTCCTTTGTTTCACCTAGAGAAGCTTTTCATACATCTTAAGAATGGCATTTGTTAATGCATTCAGTTTCTATAAATATTTATTTCTCAACTTCAAACTTTTCGTCCAAATTAGTAAAGTATGAATTTAGTAGTAGTTTACAGTGTTTCAGTTGTTTTACGCTTTTCGCTGAGAAGAGCTACATTTTTTTTTTCTTTATGCACTTAACTTGAGCACATCATTCCCCTAATTACAAAAACATACATTTTGAAAAAAATCTCACATAGAGCCTCGGAATAATTCATTACGCCTGAAAGGTACGACGTCCTCCTTCCAGCACCTATCTACTGTGTGTAGGCCTGATGGAACTTTTAGCTTTCGTAGCCGCGACGCCAACACAAAATTGATTGCGGAAAGAAACTGGAATGAAATCAAACAATTATTTCAGTATATTGTATTTGATTACAATAAGCAAACAATCCTGCAAAGCTGTATGAAATGAAAGAGCATTTACTCGTCGTATAGAAAGAACCCCGTGATCCTGTGGACAAAAATTGTGCAATGTAATTAGAGAATTAAATCATTGATTTTATAATTCATTTAGAAACAATGAAGAAACATACATCTCTCTCTCTCTCTCTCTCTCTCTCTCTCTCTCTCTCTCTCTCTCAGTTCTTGTCCAGAGATTTCTCCCGTCAAGTTTTATTCAAATGTTCAAATGTTTGTTAAGCTTATGGGACTTAACTACGGGGTCATCAGTCCCTAAACTTACAAACTACTTATCAACTACCTTATACTAAAGACGGCACAAATATCCATGCCCGAGGGGGGGATTCGAACCCCCGACCGTAGTGGCCGTGCAGACCGTGACTGGAGCGCCTCAGTCTTCTCGGCCACAGCGGCCGGCTCAAGTTTTATTGCCAATTCCGGCAGAATAAAGTTTCTACAGCTTCTCAAAGTTCTATTGACAGAGACATAGGACCTAAGATACACTGCAAAAGTTTTCTTACGCGTTTCCTCCCGATTACTAAGGTTCACGAAGACACGAGCTATACTTTGATTACGGGGCTGATAAATGAAAAAGTGCCTAGGAGCAAAAGTAGCATTATATTTGAAATCATTTAGTTGTAATATTAGAACATAGGCTTCTGTATACCATCCTCGTCGCCACTTTTGTGTCTCGTTTCCGCCGGTTGTCCTAGGTGTCGGTGGCCGAGTAGAGAGTCCAACACAGGGAAATAGGATACACAGCGTGTGCGGGTACAGAGTCTGAGGTGACCAGCCAGCGAGACAGCAGAAACTAAAAACACTATGCTAGATTAGTACAAGTAGTATACTTAACTTTTACAAAAGTTCATGACTGCTAACTAAGTGTACTGCTGAGACATAGGTTAACTAGGTAGAAGCCTGCCTACTGATGAGTCCTAGTGCCTGTCCTAATCCCAAGTGGTCGATGCAGTTCAGTGGTGGCCACGAGCGGAGTTGCAGCAGATTTAATTAATTTTATCGGATATTTTTCTCGTGTCGTGGTTAGGCGCCAATTTTTAAAGCACTTGGCATTTTACTGTTTTCATCACTTAATATATATAAATTTCCTACATTAGTACTTTTCTTACGTCAAAACACTCCTTTTATTATGTGCACTTTTGGGTACCGATCGTACCATGCATCCTATTTAAGTGTAGTTTCAGGATGGCCTAATACAGAAGTCGAGACCAGTTCTGTGGATATTTATGGTTCAAATTAAGCAACTGGACAGATTATTATGAATTACTAAGAAATGAAAAATTGTGTTTGTATCCTGCTGAGTTACTGCATTAACTCTATGCTATAGTTAATAGAATGGTAAATAATAAAATCGATTTACGAGGGTCGTCCACAAATATAGTTCCGTTTCTATTTCTATTAGCGGCAGCGCTAAGATCGCGGTTCCGAGCATGCGTGGCAGTTACTGACTCGAGGAGAAGATATATACACCATTTTCAGATCGCTGCTACCGACGTGTGCTTTGTAGAATTTTTTCATAATGTAAGCCGTAATTTAAAATGCGGCCGCGTGTTAGATCTGTGATTCGTTTTCCAAATGCAAGGAAAGTTAAACCAAAGGAAATTCATCAGAAATATGCTATGTTTACGGACAAAATGCTTTGACTGATTCAGTGGTTAGAAGATGGGCCAGTCTGTTCAATGAAGGACATGATAAATTGCAGGATGAATTACGGGAATTTCACTGAGACGTGTGTGATCGTCCTCCGTACAGCCCGGACCTCGTTCCTAGCGACTTTCATCTATTCTTACACCTAAAATCCATCTTTGGTGGTCAACATTTCAATGATGATGACGCACTGAAAGAACATGTTACCACACGGTTGAATACACAGGCATGAAGAAGGCATACAAAAACTTGTGCCATGCTATGACAATTTCGGAAGCTATATAGAAAAGTAGTTTAACAGTTGTAGATTTTTGTACAATAAATATTTTTTCTTTGGCTGTACAGGTTTGTTTTATATAACCGAATTGAACTTAGTTTGTTGACATACGTTGTAAATCGGAATTTCTGACCTCCGATCAGGTTATGATAAAAGTGCGTGTGTCATAAAAGCCAATACGAGATGTCTACAAGCTTTTGTTTAAAGCTAGACATATTTTGTCATGTTTCTGATTGCAATTGCATGTACTGCGTACAAGGTCTAGATATTAAAAAAATTAGTTGCAATGAATGAGTCGTCTAACTGGTTGGTCAAGGGGTGTCCTCTAACGAGCTAAATTTGAAATATCTACCGCAGCTTGGATGCATCGTTGATCACTTACATCGGAATGCTTCGGAACGAAAATATATATTTTCCTTGCAGCTACGAACGTGTGCAACTGTGGCGACTCTCAAGAATGAATTACTGGTGTTCCTCAAAGTGCATTGCTCTTCGAACGTCTTTTCCTTAGAACTTCCAGGTGTGTATATATTTCAATCTCTTAATAAAAGTCCATAACATAATACTTCTTCATTGTGTGAAGTACTGCTAAGTTGTTTTCGATACTGCGTATCTTGTGATTGTGATGTACAAAGTGAGCAGCGGTCGGGGGTTCGAATCCCCCCTCGGGCATGGACATTTGTGCCGTCCTTAGTGTTAGCTAGTTCCTAAGTAGTTTGTAAGTTTAGGGACTGATGACCCCGTAGTTAAGACTCATAAGCTATACAAACATTTGATTTTTTTGGATGTGACTAATTCCTACGTTTATGGTTTTGAGTTATGTATTTTCCTTGTGTTCTGAAATCCGTTATCTTTTTGCTCATGAAGCTGATCTTAAGTTAAAGTAATGAATTTTGACACGTATCATGTATTAAGAGATTTTGAAGTGATTGTTGCGATTCGCGCGCACTGTGTCATACAGAAACTAATAATTTTTCATTAACGTTTTTGCTGCAAAGTACTCTAGCTGCCAACCGTATTTATTTTCCAGAAGTAATTAATTTGCCACTCTGTGAAAGCTCAATTAATGGAAGACCAGGCCTTTATCACTCCCCATTACCCAGAATCGGTTAACAGTACGCTGAAGTTCATAGAACTGACCAAAAGGGAATCACTCGGTCTTTGGCTAAATAATTACTGGATTTTCTACATAGAGGCGCGTGTCTCTAACTAGTATCCTTTCGTAATTTCGGTCAGTATTCAGTTGACTGACAAACGATATTGGTTTCATTTGAAGAGAAACTTACATATCACACTTTGTAAACGGAGGCTTCCGAGGACATTGTCGTTGTCAATAAAATGTTCTGTGCCTTGGACCGCATCGTCGGTTTATCATATTCCAACGGCGTTTGGGCCACTATTTCAAGCGGCCCTGAAGAATTATATTGAGATCTCACATTTAGGTACCCTTCTTGTCCGAACATTTTGAAAGGTTAGTTACAAAACTAATGCAAGATGTTGTGAAAAGGTGAACCAGCAACTTACGGACACACTGTGGAATGCTTGCCTTGCGAGAAAATCTGGCCAGCTGTCCAGAATACTTCGTGCTGATGTTGGCACGCCGTTGTTACCCTTCGCGTGCCTCAGCAGCAGATGAAAGTTATATAAGCGGTAACGACAGTTTGGAATGTTTATTTTTTCGTACCATCACAGTGAAAGTGAAACTACGGTGGTGTTGTGTCTGTAGTACCGGTCATCCACTTGCACAATGCTGGTTTGAGATTATAGGTTGAATTTATTAATACCGGAAAATAATGCAGAGAGAACTCGCTCTACTATATCCTCCAAAACTTTCTATCGACGAAATTCCTTAGCTCTGTTTTATTGCAACACTGTTAGAAGTGTAAGGCTCGAGTTTCTGCAATTCTGACGCGCTACGCATGTAATCGAATTCCTGGTTATTGTAGTTGCTAACTACTGAATTTTATGTAAAACCAGCCGTTCCCGGCCATGTGTGAGGTAGTGACACTTGTGAGGAGCGACATTTGTGAGGAGACCCGGCCGAACAGGTGGAGGGCGGACTACAGGGACACCAAAATCTGTCTCCTGTCCCGAACAGGTAGCGGGCGTCTACATAAATTCGAATGTCTACGTAGTATACTAAAGATCACGACGTAATTAGCCTCGAATACTAGGTTAAATCCACGATCACGCACGTGATCTGGGATAAACGCAGAACGATTAACCTTAACAACGTTCCACCCATCTTGGAGTCTTTCAAAAAATGTTCAAATGTCTGTTATTCTATGGACGAAACAACTTTGGGCATAAGTCCGTAGACTTACAAACTACCTAAACTAATGTAAAGTAACCTAAGAACAACACATACATCGATGCCCGAGGGAAGGTTCGACCCTCCAACGCCCGAGGCCTCGCAATCCGAAAGGTGGCACCACTCGGTTACTTCCACGTGGCTTGAATTCTTTACTGTCACAAATATAATACCTCTGTAAAATATGACTGTTATTTGATTATTTTAAGATCACAAACTATGCAGGTGTTATTTGATTCTTTTAAGATCATAAAGTATGCAGGAATGACATGCTGCGTTCTGTTAGCTAGAAACATTTCAATCCAAACAAACAGTTGCTCTGATATCCCATATTCTCGCACTTCGTTCATCAGGCGACGGTGTGGAGCAGTGTCGAACGCCTGGTGGAAGTCAAGAAACACGGCGTCTACCTGCCCGCTGGTTGTCGTGGACAAATAGCGCGGGTTGTGTTTCACATGATCGTCGCTTTCGGAAAACATGATGATTCTCACAAAGGAGATTTCCGGTCTCCAGATATATTCGCACATAAAATGTGATCCAAAGCTCTGCAGTTTAGCGATGTCAGGAATACAGAGCTCAAGTTTTCCGGATGTGATCGACGACCTTTCTTGTAAATGGAAATGACCTGCACCCTCTTCCAATCCTTAGTAACATTTCGTTCCTCTATAGACTTCAGTACACCGCTGCCTAGAATGGTGGCACGTTCCTTCACAAACTAGATGTAGAATCGAATTGGTATCCCATCAATTCCAGCGGCCTTTCCTGTGTAGAGAGATTTCAATTTATCTTTATCCACCATTTTATCTGTCTTGCGATGGTTTAGATGAAGTACCACAATGCAATCTTCCGCTGTGTAACAGCTTTGGAAAAGACATTTAGTATTTCGGCCTTTTGTGTATCATCCTCTATTTCAACACCATTGTCGTCACAGAATGTCTGGTTATCTGGTTTAGATCCGTTTACCGATTTGACATAGGACCAAACTTTTTTAGGATCGTCTGTGAAGTTTGTACACAAAACATTTCTCTCTACGTCATTAAACGCCTCTCGCATGGCAGCCATTACGTTAAATTTGGCATAATTTAAATTTTGCTTGTCTGCAAGACATTTGCTGCTTTTATATTTGCGGTGAAGTTCTCTTTTCTTTCGCAACTGTCAGATACCATATTGTACGGTGTATAAGATACAGAAAATCTTGATATGTGAGGCATTACTTAAAGACAGGTATCCATGCTTGTTCTTAAACTCTACGGACAGTCCAAATTAAGGTGGTCAACGTCTACCCGAGACTAGGACACAAACTAGCAGCGCGCCTCTTGTGTTTCAAACGTCAACTTCGCTTCGCAGTTTCTCCGGATGTAACTGAGGCATCGCGATACAACCAATGCCATTCTTTCTGTGATTTTTCATTCCATTGATTGCTTAAGAAGTAATATGGGGTATCCATTAAAAAAAGTTTGCGCTGAAAATAATACGTCTTTACGTTCAAGACTTTCTCAAGACTTTCATAATTCCCTGCTGCACTTTCACGACCGTGAAAGTGGTTCTTCAATATCTCTTCTAGTTTCACAGATATCTGGAGTGAGAGACTTGAGTTCAAAATGTTCAAATGTTTGTGTAGCTTATGGGACTTAACTACGGGGTCATCAGTCCCTAAACGTACAAACTACTTATGAACTAACAATTACTAAGGACGGCACAAATATCCATGCCCGAGGGGGGATTCGAACCCCCAATCGTAGTGGCCGTGCAGACCGTGACTGGGGCGCCTCAGTCCCCTCGAGCCACCGCGGCCGACAAGAGTTGAGTGGAACACCCTATAGCCGGCCGCGGTGGCCAAGGGGACTGAGGCGCTCCAGTCACGGTCTGCACGGCCACTACGGTCGGGGGTTCGAATCCCCCCTCGGGCATGGATATTTGTGCCGTCCTAGTTCGTAAGTAGTTCATAAGTAGTTTGTTAGTTTAGGGACTGATGACCCCGTAGTTAAGTCCCATAGACTATACAAACATTTGAATTGAACATTTTTGACACCCTATATACAAATATACGGTGCTGAAGCTTTCGGGTTTCTGGGCGAATGATGTGTGGCGGAGCCTGACAGCGAAATATTGACGTACAGCTATTCGGCGTGGGACTGAGACGTCAGAGGTCAGAGCCGGTGTGCTGGCGATAGCTCGGGAGAATAGGTCGCCATCTGGGTGGCCCACAGCCGAACCTCGGCGGCGGCACAGTGCGGCGGGGGCGGAGGGACCGGCCTCCCTGGTGCCGTGCGTGGCATTGTGCGCTGGCCGTCATTGTCGAGAGCAGTGGACCCCGTAGTGGCAGCGCTGCGTCTTTGCAGCAGCTAGCTCCAGTCGAGCAGTCGTCACTAACCACTCCTACCCACGAGCGCGCAACTTCTCCTCCCAGTCTGCCTGCTCCCAACTGCGCCGCAACCATTAAAGCAGCTCCACCGGTCGCCAGGGAACCCCGAGAGTACAAGAGTACTGGAGCACTGAAGGCGTACGACGTGGCTTCCGGCAAGCCAGGAAAGTTTGCCAGGGAGCCGTTTAGTCTGCAGCAGCTGACAGTATGTGGGTCTGTCACTCCAACGTGACTGCAGAACAACCGAGTACGGCCATCAGTGTGTCAAAGGTTAGCATGGATAACAGCGGCGACGCGACTCGGCACAGAAATAGTGAGGCGTTCGTAGGTCATTGAAAGGAGTTGTAACCACTTCTGCTGTCGTAAGTCGCTCAATTCTCCAGTGGCAGCTGCTGCTTCAGATGACCGGGGTTCCACTTCTTTAAGTGCGGGATAATGCCCCCCCCCCCAAACACACACACCAGCCCACTCGGTGCGTCAATGTTTCGGCGACCCACTCCCACCCCCCATCCCCTCGGCGTCCAAAGAGACAATTTGGCGCCCCTCTGCCGAGTGTGGGGCGGGTGAAAGCCCCTGCTTACTCCACCCCTCCCATCCTTCAGACATAGTTACGTTAAAAGATCTGCAGGATGTCTTACCTCGGCTTGTTTGCGCTAGCCTCAACTCAATCTGATGCGTCGGTCTACCGAGCTTCTTTATTTCCAAGCTTGAAGCTGAGTAATTTGTTTCCAAACGATACTGAGCGTTCTTCATTTTTCTTTCATAATTAACACGAATAACATACATGAACACTGAAACACATAGTAAATAAATGATTACTCTGTTAAGTGACTGTAACAAATTAATCTGTTACGATGAAGAGCAAGCTACCTTCAGATCACGTGACGCTGTAAACAGCACCCCTCTCCTAACCGTACGCATACGTAAAGGCTGCTCTCTCTCACGTCTTTTCAAACAGTTAAACAGTTAAATATTTAAATTACTGTATGGCGACGAATTACAGTGATGATAATATATCAATATTTTTTTCGCAATAGCGAATTTCTCTTAGCGTCACTGTGTACAGTATTGATGTCTGTTAGGCGTCTGTTAAGTTATACAGTGGCGCTAAGAGAAATTCGCTATTGCGAAAATACATTGATGATATTGTCATCACTGTAATTCGTCACCATACAATAATTTAACAGATGCCTATGCGAGGCAGCGACGCTAACAGCGTAGGTTGATGCCTCGTTGTTTCCATTCTCCCTGGTGCGAGAATACAGATTAAGCTGTGAGTGCTAAGGGATGAATGCAGTTGACTCATATGTGCAGTCAGTGTGGCATATGGAAGTTTTGGTCGAACTTGGAGTCGTGTACGGGTAGCCTAGTGGTTAAGGCGACCGCTCGCGAAAAGCGGGAAACGCGGGTTCGAGTCCCGGCCCGGCACAAATTTACATATGTCACCATTTGGTAGAACATCCATACCTTATGCAGTGACGCTATGAGAAATTCGCTGTCGCGAAAAAATATTGGTGAAGTTAGATATTTGTTACAACGAAGAGTATAAATGTCGTTTACCATAAAAATTGCGACACAATTGCAAAAACGTCCGATGTATATGTGTGAAGTAACAAAACAAAATTCATTCTTGTTATCTATTAAAAAGAAAGTTGGGTTTAAAAAAGTTGCTGGCAGACGTATTCGAACTCACGATCTTCGACAGCGCAAAGGAATGCCGCTAACCACACGGCTGCTCTAGCTAGGTGGAGAGAAGTGACTTCATTATTATTCATGATCAGATTAATAGTTATATTTTCCAAAATATGACGTGATTTTGATGGAGCTTCAATGCTCCAGAAACAAATTTGAAGGGCGGAATGCTAAGATCAGTTTTAAAATAGCATCCTACATTGCACACAATAAGACAGATGATTCTTATACCTTGACATAGCTTCCTGCCGAATGTCAGCGATTTCGGAAACATAGAATGCGCTCTCAAACTGCAACAGAGACTTTATACACCAAACGATTACACGAATATCGTGAAAAAGTGTCGCAAACGAAATCCTCCTACAGTCCTTAGAATGAAGGTTGAAGATTTCAAGAGTAACCTTAAATTTTACCGGCGGCATACGCGTAAGTTGTTTGAGCATTTAAAGTAAATCGCAGAACCAACTCCCGGAACGGGAAAATAAACTGGTTGAAGATGAGAGAGATAGGCCTTTTTAAAGACAAACCATTCAATATAGTGTTTAAAACTGACTTTCATTGTGAGCCATTTGAAGTTGACATTAGGAAGAAATCAGTAGGTCGACCACATCGAATGCGAAACAAAACTGACTTTCATGTCCCGTTGACGCCACTATCGCCAAATGGGAAGCCAATTTCCGAAGCCAAGCTAAAAGACGTTTAATCTATAATGGACCTCATTCAGACGGAAGCACAAGATTTTTACCGCCATCTTATCATCCACCCTGATGTCGAGGATGACATTGATGGCTTCGACTGCTCGCAACTTGATTTTACTGTTGCCAATGAAATAACCTAATAAAAACGTCTTTTGCTTTTCTTTACATTAAATTTCTGCAATAACTTTGTAATGTTGTGACAGGTGTCAAGCATTGATATATTCAAATGACGTATGTAACTCTTCAGAAGGAATGTTCGTAGCTATGTTCGTACGTCAGTAAAATACATTTAAGTCTTCATGCCCCTTATAATTTATAATTTATTTTCATCATTTTTATTTCGAGTTATCTTTTGTTAATTGCACTGGAAAGAATAAATTGTTTTCTGAAAATATACGGAGCTTTTTACTTCAAGTTATTTACGAATTATTACTTCAGTAAATAGCCTATAAAAGGCATAAAAATCGAATAGTAAAGTTATGTTGTTCTTGTATCGGTTAAATATCATGAAATGTAGCCTGAACTAATACTATTCAATATAATGTGAAAGAATAATGTCACTACAATTTCCTCTGATTTGTATCACTTGACTAAGAGACGTTACTACAGTAAATTGACACTAATGACATCTTCTGTGCATGAGTGCAATAAACTAGGAACCGATAGGATGGTGAGTATAATGAAGCATTTACCAAATATCATCTTATTTTAAGGAATAATGTGTTATTATTGTAGTTGTGGTCTTCAGTCCGGAGACTGGTTTGATGGTTCTCCACCCTACTCTATCCTGAGCAAGCCTCTTCATCTCCTCATAAGAACTGCAACCTACATCCGTTTGAATCTGCTCACTGTATTCATCCCTTGGTTTTGCTCTGCGGTTTTTACCCCAAACACTTCCCCTCAATGCTAAATTCACGATTCCTTGATGTCTAAGAATGTGTCCTACCAATCGATGCCTTCTTTTAGTCAAGGTATGCCAGAAATTCCTTTTCTCCCCAATTCTGTTCAAATGTTCAAATGTTTGTAAATCTATCGGACCAAACTGCGTGGTCATAAGTCCGTAGCTTACAAACTACTTAAAACTAGGTAAACTAACTTAACGACGAACACACACACACCCATGCCCCAGGGAGGACTCGAACCTCCACGGCGAGCAACCGCGCGCTCCGCAGCGAGACGCTTTAGACCGCTCGGCTACTCCACCACGGCTAAGAGACACATTTCGCCTTTTAGTCAGTTAATCCAAAATGCAGAAATCAAAATTACGTATCAAAGCATTATATGACCAAGCGCCATTTTTGTGTAAATACTGAGTTTCGGTGCATCTTATATGTTTTTAAGATAAAGGTAAAGCAGTCAACAATCCGAAGATTGGTTTGAAAACCACAGTGCTTTACTAGGCATGGTCCTGTTTGGAGGTGGTATGCCGTTGCCATCCTCCGACCTTCGAACTGACTTACCCAGCCAATTATAGGGGGACATACAGTTTAACGTGGGTTCCGAACCACGGTGCTACTCGGTATTTTTCACATGAGCAATACTGCCAGAGGTGAAAGAAGTGGAAAGTGATAGATAAAAATCCTAGGACCTGGCGGGGATCGAACCCGCGACCTTTGGGTTTATAGTCTGGTACTCTACCACAGTGCAACCGAGGCGCACGTTTTTAAAATATGAGCATGTAATTTTCATTCAGGTTTATTACCTTACTGCGTCGAAACCAAGATTTGGTGTAGCTGCTTGACTTTATATTAACACTTTCGCGTTTTCTTTTATATCTCGACATCCAGTTTTGGAGCTTGGTCAATTGATGTATAACACCGTCCAAATAACTGACGGTATATTGGACTGGAGAGGATGACGTACGTACCAACTAGAGACAAAGGAAGTCTATGCCAACGTGCAACGACCTCTGGGTGATCATGATCTGGCGTGCTGCCAGACGACCGCCACCGTCTCTCGCTTTTCAGCGGCCCCATTGTCTGCACCGCTGAGCTTTTGTTCGTAAACTTCGGAAACTCGTACCTGTCAGCTACAACTACGCATCCAGAAAGCGGCGCACAACGGTCCTATCAGTACGAAACGCACGACTGCCCATGGCTAGCCCGAAATTGGAAACAAATGAAAATAAAAATAAACAAAGATATTTCATGGCCAGTTTTTCGCGTGACGTCTGGTAAAACCATCTTTTCTGCACGTTTCTTGGTCGTTTCCTCCATCGTTGATATTGTCCTTATCTGCCGTTTGCAGAGCTATGCATTTTTTATATTAACATTTTAGTGACCAAAATTTCGCTTTATAGTGTAGAAACTGGCTGGTTGTTTTTACAACGCAAGCTTAGTCAGTTGCATTTTCTATATTTCGTATAATGTTTACAGTTATACTAGATACCGACCTCGGCTATTCACAGATAATACTAATTACTGTAGTCAGATTACTTCAGATGCATGTACAGAGAATGTCGTATATTTCAGACTATTATGTTAACACTTATCTCTTGTTTCTTCTTATCTCATTGCCTGCATCGTCTCCTGCTCCTGTCTGGAAAGAGTTGTTTAACCATATAATCATGGACGTTAACATTTGTATTCAGTCATGATAAGTGGCCATCCCTTCGCTTTGTATTTTTTTCCAGTTCAAAGCCATCTGCAAGAGCAAGACGAAAAATAAATCAGTTTTACGTTTCTTCAGTGTTACAGTTCCACATCATGGAATCAATGACAACGCCAAAAGGAAGCCACCAATTAAGTGATCTTCTTACAAGAAAATACCTTTTTATCCGCTGATCCGGCTGGTCCACACTCTACAGCACGGAATAAAATATACAGGGCGCTCCTAAATTAATATCTGGGGAACACAGCTTTGTGAAATTAATTACGGAGAGCTTGCTATTATAAATTATGCATCAAATGAAAAACTAACTCAAACAGTTTGTCCTACAAGTGTTCAATGTGAGCACCCTTCTTCACACGGCACATATCGAATTGATAGCAGAGTTCGTCTCAAAGCTTACTGAGTGTGTCTGTGGTAATTGATGCAACTGCCGTTTCAATCCTATGTCGTAGGTAGTTTCGGTAAGTTTGTAGCGGAGGCTTTCAAAAAACCACGGAGGTAAAAATCGCAAGGCTTCAGATCTGGAGAACGTCGAGGCGATGCGAAACGAACTACGGCGCCTAGCGGGAAATTCAGCGGTCGGGAACAACGCTGTTTAACCAGTCGCTTATGAAGACATATCAGTGAGGCGGCACACATCTCGCTGCCAAATAAAGTTCTCTGGCTCAGTTTCGTGTATTTGAGGAAATAACCATTGTTGTAGCACATCAGGATAAGAAATACCAGTTACATTTGCTTCAACGTAAAAGAAAGGTCCATACACTTTCCGCCGGTATATGGCCCATAGCCACGGCGGAGCAGCCGAGCGCATAGAGGCGTTATGCTACGATACGCGAGGCCGTTCCCCGTCGGGGGTCCGAATCCCCCCTCGGGCATTGATATTTCTGCCGTCTTTAGTATCAGCTAGTTCATAAGTAGTTTGTAAGTTTAGGGACTGATGACCCCTCAGTTAACTCCCATAAGCCGTACAAACATTTGAACATTTGTGGCACAAGAAACATTCAATTTACGGGATTCTCTTTGCAATTGTACCATTTGATGGGAATTTGCTGCCTCTCAGACACGCACATTATGAGCGCACACAAATCTACTTAAATGAAACGTCATCACTGAAGATTACTTTATCCAGAAAATTATCGTTGGTATGCAGCGAAAGACTCGTTTGCAAAGTTGGTAGGCGCACATAGTCTGTATGTTGCACAACTTGTAAAAATTGCAAACGAGAAGGACGTAGTTGTAAGCGTCTGCGTAAATTTCTCCACAAGCTAATTCACGACTAGCCCTCCGAACTGCTTTCTTGGAGTTGCACGCAAAATCGTCTTTCTCTTGTTCGACACTGTCAGCAGTCATTCTTGGTTGTTCACATCTCTTCCCTTTGGAAAGACAGCCTGTGTGTTCAAACCGATGATAACATTTACGTATTGTTACCACTTGGAGGAGTACAATGGAATACAGAATGCACATTGCACTCTAATTACAGATCAGCCTTTGCAAAGTGAACACACAAAAAGCTTTCTGCTCACCACTTGCCACCATGGTTACTAGCGCTTTCAACGGAAGACGTTGGAACCAGAGCATGTGCACTCGCACGGACGTATGTAGGACAAATTATTTGAGTTGCTCGTTCAATTGATGCATAATATGTAATTGTAGCGTCACCGTAAAAAAAGTATTAACAAGAGAGCACAGTTACGTATTTACGCATACTTAGCAATACGGCAAACCCAATGAATTGAAAATTGTTTAGTAACAATTACACAAATGAAACTTTCACTCTGCAAAGGAGTGGGCGCTGATATTACTTCCTAACAGATTAAAAGTGTGTACCGCGATTCGAACCTGGGACCTTTGCCTTTCACGGGCAAGCGCTCTACCGATTAATCTATTCCGGCACGTTTCAAGGCCCAACTTTACTTCTGCCAGTACCTCGCCTTGGGGTAGCTCAGAGTCGGTAGAGCGCTTGCCCGCGAAACACAAAGGACCCCGGCTCAAATCCCAGTTCCGGCAAAAAATTTTAATCTGCTACGATGTTTCATATCAAATGTTCAAATGTTTATAAATCTATCGGACCAAACAGCGCGGTCATCAATCCGTAGCTTACAAACTACCTAAACTAAGTTAAACTAGCCTACTGAACAACACACATACTCATGCCCAAGGGAGGACTCGAACCTCCGACGGCGAGCAACCGTGCACTCCGCAGCGAAGCGCTTTAGACCGCTCGGTTTCATATCAGCGCACACTCCGCTGCAGAGTGCAAATTTCATTCTGGAAATCTCCCTTAGGCTGTGGCTAAGCATGTCACCACCACATTTTTCTTCCAGGAGTGGAATTCCTGCAAGATTCGCAGGAGAACTTCTGTGAAGTTTGAAAAGTAGGATGCGAGGTACTGGCAGAAATAAAGTTGTGAGGACGGACCGAGAAGCGTGCCAGGATAGTTCAGTCGGTAGATCGCTTGGCCGCGAAAGTCACAGGTCCCAAGTTCGAATCGCGGTTCCGACACACAATTTTAATCTGTCAGGATATTTCAACAGTTACAGGCATAAATCTGTATATTTCTAGAAAACAATGTAAAAAGACCGTAAAACATTTACTGAGATGATGTATTTCAGATGCGAAGAAATTGCAAAAAAACTACGACACACAAGCCTCACAATGCGCAAGTGAAGCAAACAACCGATATCTCCCTCAGTAGCACTCCAACCATGTGTCTGTTGATTACAAACAGTAGCTACAATAAATATGCTTTCTCATCAAATATCTCTTTCTACGCTGATTCCACAGAGACGTACGGCCATATTGAACGTTTTGCCAATAGTTGCGTAGCGATACTGTTTGGCTGTTTTCATTTAATGTTGACATCAATCACAGATGTGTGACTTTAATTTCCCTGTAAACTCAGGAAAATAAATTTGTTTGTTGGAAACACATGTCCCGCTGGTCAGGGAAGGGATGAAAACAACACATTGTAGTTCTACCACCGCCTGTTTGGATCTTTCTGCCAAGGAATATTTCATGTGTCGTGTTGTCTATAATGCCTCAAAGTTTATTTCTAGTTCTTTGTTTGTGCGTTATTCCATTTACTTACATAAATAAAACGTGTTTCGTGACTGACACGAATATTATTGTTGGTGCATAATCAATAACTGCAAAGCATCTATCGAAAATACAGCGCGGAATGGTCAGTTTCCTGGCGGATTAGGTATTCAGTATTGAAACCATTTTATAACAAAGGAGAATGGGATAATGTATTTCAGACCTGTTGAAATGCTGCTAACGTTTGTTGAAATTATTGATTGTATTATAAGGTGGGGTAGGGGTTTAAATATTGCATTTGGTTGTAAATAAAGATAAATGACGAAAGCTTGTACATATTAAATTCGAAAACATGCTGATAAAAGATCGTAATAGTCGGTCAACTTTGCACGTTCGAAATACAGTTCACTTCTACTTATATATCTCCTGTTACTATCGAAGAGTTTAATTAGGTCATTAATTAACTGTACAAACTGATTAAAAATGATTTTTTTATGCTTCTGATTACTTCACTGAAGATTTTACTTGTCTCCCCACGTCATAACATATCCAGTGGATACATTGTGCCGCGGTGGAGTAGCCGAGCGGTCTAAAGCATCTCGCTGCGGAGCGCGCGGTTGCTCGCCGTGGAGGTTCGAGTCCTCCCTGGGGCATGGGTGTGTGTGTTTGTCCGTAGGTTAGTTTACCTAGGTTTAAATAGTTTGTAAGCTGCGGACTGATGACCACGCAGTTTGGTCCGATAGATTTATAAACATTTGAACATTTTTGATTTTGGATACATTGTGATGCAAACTAGATTTAGCTAATTGTGTTAACACAAAAGAAAAAATTTTGTGTGCTTTATCGTGACTGAAAATGTACACCCCTTTGACTGTCGTTTTGAAAGTACCTGAAAAAGAAATGTTCAAATGTTTGTAAATCTATCGGACCAAACGGCGTGGTCATCAGGCCGTAGCTTATAAACTACTTAAACCTAGGCAATCTAAACTAAGGACAACACACACACACACACCCATGCCCCAGGGAGGATTCGAACCTCCACTGCGAGCAACCGCGCGCTTCGGAGTGAGACGCTTTAGACCGCTTGGCTACTCCACCGCGGCTGAAAGTAACTGACTTTTGATCTTTGCTGTGGGTTTTGTTATACCATAACAATTGCAGCACACACACAGACACACACACACACACAATATATATATATATATATATATATATATATATATATATATATATATATATATATATTATTGGTGCTAACTACTTTCATTAATTTTAGTAATGATTTTTTTGTTCATTAGTTTATGATTTGCTAACTGAATGCTTACTACTTCGAAAATGTCTCTGGTTAAATCTTTTAATATGAGAATGACTATTCTGTCATTAATAAAATTTCCGTAGCTCAAAAAAAATTATTTTCTTTCTGTTCGAATTTAATCGGCACTGAATGATAAAACATCAGTTGTCTTAGCCACTTGAAGTTAACTTCTCGAGTTATTTTCTTATCTGATCAGTTTTAAATTTTTGTTGCAATTTATTATGAAAAGCTTAGGTCGATCAAGGATTTTCGTTTGATAAAACGTATATAAATCTTGTTTAACCCTTATTCTTTAACACAAATGCTATATCAGTTCACAGTACAAAACCGTTTATTACTCATCTTTTGGTGAGAATTCTCCACGATATCTGCCAGTACAATTATGATTTCTCCAGCAATCACAGACATCCATATAGTAATTCTGCGAGGCAACACAAATTTATACAAATGTTCATAAAGTGCCCATTCCATTCGACTGGGTCGATTCCGCAATGCGCGAATTTGTCTCACGACAGAGACATATCACGAACCCGTTTTAGTTTATTTATTTATTTATTTACACGCGACGCGATCACATGTGTACGACGTGCTAACCGAGTCAGACACTTGCAGACACTGTTACGATAAACGACACTGCTGTACTTTCAAAATAAACTTTCACAATCAATACTACTACTTCTTTAAATTTACTAATAAATGTTCCGCTCGGTTTTTTTTCTGCCGGCGGTTGCACGCGACATATCGTACGCGCCGAAAGACACACGCGAACAGCGTCCGCACACGACGAGACCCACTGGCAGACTCCGACTGTCTCTCAGTTAACAATGCACTTAACGCAGTGAGCGCGCTACTGTCATTCTACTGTTTTTAGACATACAACATCTTTGCTCAGTCTCTTTACATATATACATAAGAAATATACAATTCAAAAAATAAATAAAACATATCAAACAAATGATAGTACACACAAAAAACAAGCAATTAAAAGTGCACGAAGTGAAAATTAAAAAATAAAATAAAATTAAATTAAAAAATAAAATAAAATAAAATTTACAAGGGTTTTCAGATTCACATACTGCTTGTCTGCAGCAATCCTGCAGATGTGAGGTCATCATCTGTGATGTTACAGTATATTCAAGGTTAATTCATCCATTCAGTTCACATAATTTGCTTTTAAAGTATCAATTTGGTTCTAGAAGTAATTACCTACCGAAGCGTTATTTTTCCTTTCTCTGTGAGGCAATAAATGGATTAAATGAACGACTTTGAACGCTAGGCATATTCTTCAAGATATTTCAGCGGAAGGTGGCACATCGTGTAATAAGTAGAGCAGCTCACAATTGATTCAGCTCTTACTAAAACAACAGCAGTAAGTATTTCTCAGTAATTTAAAAAATTGACGAACTTGTACAAGCACAATGGGACAACGCTAAGTGTGGGGTGCCCTGTCGGATTGTTCTGGGGCCACTGTTGTTTTTCATATATATAAATGAAAGCCGCGGTGGATGGCCGAGCGCTCTAAGGCGCTTTGCTGCGTAGAGCGCGATTGCTCGCCGTCGGAGGTTAGTGTCCTCCCTCGGAGCAGTCAAAACAACCATAAAATACAAGAATGGACTCGTATTTTATGGTTGTTTCAACTGCTATGATAATCTGGTATGACGTTTGTAGTTTTAGTGAAAGTGACTCCTGCTGTTTTCAGGCAGATCTATTTTATTTTGACTAAACTGTTTTAATACCTCTTTATCTATGATGATGATCCCCGACTGAAACTAGTCGATTTTAATTATTTAATAAAACAGCTGATGATTAAAGATGAATTTTATTAAAAGTTTTCACTAGCTTTTCCGGCGTTGTGGAACACTGACACAAGAGTGACATGTAATATAATTCCAGAACAGCTTGTTTGAATGAATGTTTACTAACGATTTTATATGAAAGGGGTGTGCCATGTTAAATACGTCTCCTTTGGTTGTTTGTGTGTCATCCGTTGGAGAAGCCTACTCAGCGACTGCTGTTTTTCGTAAAGCGTGCTCACTAAGTACCTTTATTTTAGCTCGCGTGGGCGCCTACGTTCAAGTGGAGATTTCCCGTTTGCTTTTTTTATAGCCCCGGCGCCGGGTTCGCCAAGCGTAACAACCACTAATGCCAACGGCTCATCCACGAGTGGCGCCGCATACACATAATTCCAAAGTACATAAAAATAAATTCCTAGTCAAAACAGCCACGTTTGCTTTCGTTTTTGCGGTTGCGCGTCCTCTCACAGTATTTAAAAATCTCTTCTTCCCTCCCTCCGCCCCCCCCCCCTCTCTCTCTCTCTCTCTCTCTCTCTCTCTCTCTCAAACACACACACACACACACACACACACACACACACACACACACACACACACACAAAGGCGCGCGCGCATACGCACACACACGCACAAAGACGTAATGTAGCGTATATATTTCCTTATTACTCTGTATCATGATAATTTTTGGAAGCTCGCTACCAATACTTGATAAACTGCACTTACAAAGAATCACGAATCAAATTTATTAAATGATAAATGTATAAAGTTTGTTGCGATGGAAGTGAATTATTAGACTGACTATTGAATGGCAACAGTCGATGTAGGGACACGTTAGTGGAAGCTGGTCTCCTATCCTGTAAATATATGAGTGTTCAATGAAAGAGTCCAAAACATTTCAGGCCGTAAAGTCTATTTAAATCATCAAATGTAACCCAATTATGAAGGATCTGAGCTGAACGAATTGAGGAAAAGTTATTCCAAAGTGGACAGTGAACATGTAAATAAAACTGTTATCCAAGTTTTGTGAGGGAGGATTAATGGATTTCTCGTCTGTAAAAATAACGCAAAAATTACGTTTTTATAATACGTATGGAGTCTAACCTGAATATAAATAACCAACCGTGAATTTATACCATAAAAGGGGTGAGTTAATCTTTTATTGCAATCAAAATACATTATATAACCAACATAATTTAGAAGCAGATTAGTTACAGAGAAAAATCGAATAGTTACTTTTCAAGGTCATTTACGAATCACTGCAGAAATGTCATAGATTCTTCAAAAACTTATTCGCGACTAAGGTAAGCTGCTTGTGAGTGACTTGAATTTTTAAATGCCAAGAGACGAAATCATATAAATACGTGTTCCGAATCAAGATCAGTTTGGACAAAGGCCATTTATCCTGCATGATAAAACACCACTTGAGAATGAAAAACCACATTTTTACTCAATCTGACAGTTCTCGCAGTTTCAAGTCACTTAACAGGAGATTTAATGGTTGCGGCTTGCAATATTTTCATGGGGACGCAGAAAATACCGTGCTCACGGGAGCGTTTCCTCTAGGGGATGCTTGTCCACTGTTGGTTGAGCTGATCTCTACGAGTTTACGAGAGTAACTCGGGCGTCCGATCCTTGATTGTCGTGAGTGCACTCGTGCTCTCCCGATAATCCATTTGTAATCTGGGACAACGTCCCAGCGATAAATTAAATTGGTCCCGGTTCCGACCAAGGTTTTCGGGAGGTTTTTCTTGGTTGTAAGGCGTATCCCGGAACTGGTAAGCCCCTCCCACTTATTCCTAATTAGGATATCCCGTTTGCCCCACTATCAGCTTGTCTGGTAATTGGCTGAATAGAATCGCGACTCTTTATGGGCCGGATCTCAAGCAGCCCGCTCCACTCCTCGGAGTAGAGAATGAAAAGAATAAATGTTCTCATCATCATTATGGATAGCAGTGATTTTCCGTCTTTGCAACTACAATAAAAATGCGATTTTTTCACACCAGACGCGTTTCGTTTTATTGAATGTAAAACATCTTCAGTGGTCGGTAATAGATGTTTTACATTCAATAAAACGAAACGCGTCTGGTGTGAAAAATTTGCATATTTTATTGTAGTTGCAAAGACGGAAAATCACTGCTATCCATAATTATGAAAGCCACTACGGACATTATGGCCACACAAACGAAGATGTTCTCACCATCATACAAATCTGTTGGTTCAAATGCGTACATATTCACACTAGATATACGTCTTGAAAAGCTGGCAGCCGCGTATTGTACCAAATGCGACGAGTAATGAAGTAGTGCCTTTGTCCCATAGAACATGACTTAGCGTAACAGATTTCAGCCGTCTAGCACTCTCTAACATAAAAATGGGAAAATAACTTCCTCGGTCCTCATTTTGTGTTCCTCGCCAAAAATTTTGTCATTCGAAAACATCCACGCTCCTTTAATACAGAAGATCCTAAATGGTTTCAGCCATCCTCTCTTTTCTGTTGAGCCTCAATACAGAGCATCTCCCTCTCAGCGCAAGCATCTATCTCTCTCTCTCTCCCCTACAGCTACTATCTCCATCTGCCACTGTCTCCCACCCTGACCGTCTGTAATTTTTTCCTCTACGAGTTGTACTGTCTCCTCTACAGTCCAATGTCTCTCTTCTATTACTTTCCAGAACAAAACGTCCTTGATGGCCAAAATTTTTGTGAGAAAGTCGGAAGGACTTCATCACTTTCCTTGCGTCAGAAGGAGGTGCTCCAACCTCTGGTTGTGAGAGACCAAATGTACAAGCAACGTTGCTATTAGAGATGTGAAAATCCGGCACACTAATCTTGCATCTTCAGTGGATGTGGCTGTAACTGTGATAACACGGATAACTCGTTATCTGTTCCACACATTTAACGCGAATTTTTCATATTGAAGCTTAATCGGACACTGTTATCCAGTTATGTCCAGCAACATTATTTACAGTGCTTTTATCTGCGACCGCACGTAAAACTGGCCGGTACTTCTTCAATACTTTACACGCTAGTCATTTTGAAAAGCCACCTGTAACATGGCCGACTCTTCCGTCATCCAAACTCTGGTGCTTGCTTGTTTCCCTTCCAAATCCTTCGTCCAATCAGAGGACTTCGTTTTTCTCATGGCCTTATAGCCATGGCGTTTCTCATGTCTAGACCTTTCGGCCAACCCTGGGTTTGTACCTGACTGCATCTACATGGGTGCTCTGCAAGTCACATTCAAGTGCATGGCAGAGGGTTCATCAGGCCACTACTATGATTTTTTCTATAGTTCCATTCTCTAATAGCTCGCGGGAAAAAGGAAAACCTAAATATTTCTGTTTTCGATGCCCTCATAAAGATGTCTTGCTCTCGCCCAGTAGATAGCAGCAATACGTCTGCGTCCCGCCAACCAGCATTGCAACACTTTTACTGCCACAATGATAACGTCATGGTTATTCGGGTGTATAGGGATGACAGGAAAACAACATTTCTAGATAAATGTTTGAATCAAATGCGTGTAAAATTTTACCTGCTTTGTATTGTTAGTTAGTTAGATACTTGTAGCCCAAATTTCAAAAACCGATCTTTCTTCTTTAGTTCTTAAAATCGGTATTCTTGAACCTTCGTGTATTAAAACGGTTCTAGATAATGAAAAAAATTAAGAAATTACCCTAGAAGGTAATATTAAAAACATATGTTGAACATTCCAACGATTTGCAACGAACAGAAATTATATGCGGGGGGGCCATACCCACAAATTGTCTTTCCTGGTCTCGTCCGTTACCACACAAGAAAAGAGGACGCTTTTATAAACTGTATGAATTCCACCTTAGGCCAAATCTACAGTACAGAACCAGCCGCTTTCCTGATCTGAATGAAGTATATAATGTTTAAATTTTTTGCCCGTTGTGTAGATGGGTACATTATGTCCATTATTACGATAGGTTTAAAAATTAATGCTAGGCCAACGGCAAACAAAAACTCTTTGATGAATAGAACGCGAGATATATGCCCGCATTTCACATGGTACGTTAGTATTTTGATTTTTTTTATTCACTCAATGAATAAGCATAATTCTGAAATTGAAAATTTTGTTACCCCTCCAAACCGTCAGATAGGTCACGTGAACCATCTAAATCTGCATGGTTACTCTGAAAACTACACATGAGAGCCAAGCAGAGAGTTCATCAAAGCAGAAAGTATTTGCGTACCATTTCAGAATAGAATAGCACTAAAGGAAAAAGCACTCTTAAGTCTTTCATTTCGAGCTTTGATTTATTTTTGTTATCATGATGATTTTGCTCTATTTAGGAGTGTGTCAACAACATCTTTTCTTATTCGGAGGAGCAATTAAGTGATAGAAATTTCGTAAGTAGATCTCACCGCTACGAGAAATGTCGTTCTCTTAATGATTACGATCCCCTAACTACTGTAACATTTCCAATACGCTCTTTCGTCTGTCTCGTGCGATAGAATAAAACAAGCTGCCCTTCTCTGAACGTCTTACTAAGAAGTTTGCTGTAATGTTTGTGCTGTGCAGAGTATTGGTACAGAGCAATTGTATTTTGTTTTATTCTACACACTTATTCATCAGTGTATCCATACTGCACTGGAAACGTCTGTACATCAGTGGACATTTTGACTGCATGGACTTCTTTTTATGACTTGAGTCTATAATTTCCGGTCGATACTCACTTGAAAGGAGTTGCTATGAATACTGTAGCCGTGGAATTAGTATGCCCAATTTCTAGGATTCTTCAACATGCAAGACTGTAATCGCTTTATAATTTCCCATGATCAAGCGGAGCGACATTTCAGACAATGCCTATAAGGGCCCAGACATGCTGTTGCCCACCGTAATTTCCAACTAACCTCACTCTATAAAGTTCGCGTTGTGTGTGTTCCTTCCGACACGGCATGAAGGACAGCGTCCTCATCATCTATATATGTATGTATTTCTACAATACTACGTCCTATGGTTCATTACTTTATGCGGGAGTCCGAAATGGTTATCATACATGGACGATAGGGGTGCTGTTTCCGCATGTACGTCTTCTGGAAATTTGGGAAAGAATGGAGACGCCAAATGTTTTAAACGCCCACTAACCTGAAGTGGGAGACTTGGATTCGAATCCCAGCTTGGAATAAATATTCAATTGTCATCATAGAATTATTTCAGTTCCCTAATGCAGTAAAGTTGTTTCTACTTCCCTCATTTCGTTAAAGGTGCTGATACGAGGTTTTCTTCTTGGAGCTGCTGATTCACAGTTTTGTGTAGTAGTCATTCTTCAGACGTTATATTGGCACAAACAATGCTAATTTGGAACCCAATAATTCAGCATTACTTTAAAACGCTGTCACAATCTAATACTAAATATGGATGCTTTGAACCAATATACTTAGAACTTAATCCTCAGTAAACTCCAAAGTTTTGACAGTGCAGACGGAATCCACTTTGTATGTTACACTTATTACAGTAATCTGCGAGCTTCAATGTTCATTGTTTTCTCTATAATCCTGAAAATCGGCAGAATTTATTGTTAGAGTGTTGACCCAGCCACTCATTTATTGATATCATTGGAAGATTCCAGAAATATATCTCATTAAAAATTCCAACAGAAAACAACAAAATTTACGATGTCGTATGTGTGATATCAGGAACGACTGTCACGAATACTTTTCGCCTTCACTTCCACAAAGGAGGGATACAAAGGACAAGCAGTTATCCTTTAAACGATCTTTAACGCCAGATATAATGCAATATGCAGACGCCTAAAATGTTGTTTCCGATAAATTTGCAGAGTCTTGCATCGTTTGAGAACATGTAGCGTCAAGGGCTGATAATGACATACAACGTAGATAATCTCACACCTCGCGCAGATAAGATACGGACGGCATACATTCGGAGGTTGAATGTAACGTGTGTAACGTGTGCCAGAGACTACATGGAGACTGGGTGGATGGCTGAACTGAAAGCGGTTTCGGGCTGTAAAAGCATTATAATATACTATGCAGAACATCAAGGAATGAATAGAATTTTAAAACGAAGCCAAAAGAGTCTAAGACTCTTGGATGATATTATAATACAGTCAAAGTTGGAAAAGGAATTATCAGTTGAAAATAAAGGATAAAATATGGAACGAACCTATGAAGTAACCACAATAAAAGGAAAACTATGTGAACCAAGAGTAGTCGAATTATCCTAGGTGAGAACTAGATGATTATGTTAGCAAATGTTCAAAGAAGTGATTCATTTGTGGAGCAAAATAACTAACAAGAGCAGAAATATGAGTTGCAGAATGGTTATACTAAGACATTCTGGTGTGAAGAAGATGATTGGAAGGTTTCCACAAAATTATGGTGACACGGTAAGAACTGCACGCTTCAACATAAATGCTGATGCTAGGAATTCCTTGAGGATGAAAATATTTCACTAAGAATAAATAAGAATAATACGCTGCAAGTGGCCGTCATGGTACAACAGTTTCCATGTAGTTATGAGTGCATTACGTCGCAGGTAAGAGGTCATATGTGAGAAAATTTTAGATGCTTGTATGGTAAAACCGACACTAACGTAGCAGAACTGTTTGGAATAGCAAAAGAACTTCATACGCCACGTTACAGCTCTGACGCATCTGAATGATGATCGTGTCACTCTGTCGTTGAAGAATATTGCAAGGAAAATTAAGACAGCTGAAAAGCCTCTTTAGAACCGAATGCCACACGAACTCTGTCAGAATCAAAGAAATCTGAAGCTAGATTGTGAATCAGGGAACTGTTGTGCGAGATCCAAACGCCTGTAACAGGGATATGTGGTGCTAGAGACGTGATACATGGAGTATGGAGCACTGGAAGATTGCCATTTTGCAAAGAAATGCGTGGATTTCGAGTACTCTGTTACGTCATACTATTTTACATAATGTGAGATCATTTTAATCCCATAGTATAAAATTGGTTCCACAATGGCTATACTGTGTTCCAAAAGAATATAAACTCTGAGCATTAGGGTATGAATAGACACTGCTCAGTACAATTAGGCGATCAGGTGAGATATCATACACAATATATATATTTTATTCAGATATTTGTTACAGTTGTAATTTTTGTGTGATACAGTACGATATTTAGCGGTCTCAATTTTTTACTTGAGTTGAGGTTTACAACGATTAAACTAAGAGCGAGGCACCATGGCGCTACCGTAGAAGTCATTCTCGTTCCTCTCTAATACGGTGTGTGATCACCTCGGACCGCCAGTACAGTTGCACCCTTGCGTGGCTTGGACAGTATGAGGTTATCAGTCGAGGGGTATTTCCCAATTCTTCCTTGAGTGCAACATGCAACTCTGCAAGCATTGAGGGAGGTGCTGGGCTGGGTGCAAAGCGACTGCCAAGTGCATCCCAGATACGCTCTATCAGGTTTAAGTCCGGTGAACAAGTTTCGTTCCATCCCCTCAGCTTCAAGCATGTTGTCTACCAGTGCAGCTATGGGGAACGAGCATTATCGTTCACCAGAAGGAACCCATCTCCCGTAGGGAACAAGAAAAGTCGAAGGATCTTGTCTCTATTCCTCTGAGCAGTCAAAGCACCATTCTGAACGACAGAAAATGTTGAAATATTTGTAATCATATGGGACCAAACAACGTTGGTCATCAGTCCCTAGTCTTACAAACTACTTAAACTAAGGTAAACTAACCTAAGGATAACACACACATCCATGCCCGATGGAGGATTGGAACCTCCGACGCGGGAGGCCGCGAGATCCGTAACGTGGCGCTCCAGACAGCTCGGCTACTCCCTCGCGTCTGAACGACAGAGTTCCGTATGTCCGCTAGAACTGACTCCTGCCCACACCTTTCGTCTACACCATGATTCGGTGTTCCTGCACACGAGAAGGACTGTTAAGTGTTCCACGTTCTCTGTAGATGATGGAAAAACGATTGTTCGGCTGAACACAAAATCTTGATTCATCTGAGGGCAGAACACGGCGCCATTTCTTACTACTACAACCTTTGTTCCTCCGCCCATTTTCTGCGGGCTAAACGGTGTCGTGGGTTTGGTGGGACAGACATACCATAGGTCTCCGAGCATATAGGCCACATTCCCGAAGGCTATTTCGCACCCATCGTGTTGTTACTGCGAGTCCTGTTGCTGCCTGGACGGTGCCTTGCAGCTGTGCCATTCCGCCTCCACCCTCGACGGTGTGTTAACTGGAGATAACGGTCATCTCTTGCTGAACCATGGACGGTCTGATCTTGCCTTCCTTTAACGATTCTTGTTGTCTGAAATTGCGTCCAGGTCCTGGAAATTACACTTAGAGAAAGTCCAATAGCTGCAGCCACCTCCCTCTGTGTTTGCCCCGCTTCCAACCTCCTATGGCCATAGCGTCGGGTAAGTCGCGTTATTGTTGCATTGCACTACCTGCTCACTATACTATCTATACCCAACTACTTGTGTAAATCGTTCGCTAAACACAGCTACCCGCTTTTTAGCCGTTGTTCTAACGCGCTGCTTTCCGAGACGGGCGGTTCGAATTCGCCAGGCGCATTCAAGAGTGGTGTCGGAGCGCCGACCAGCCTCCATGTGGTTTTTAGGCGGTTTTCCACATCCCTCTAAGTGAATAGCGGGCTGGTCTCCAAGTCCCGCCTCAGTTACACGATTAGCAAACATTTCGTAACACTTGCACAGATTTAACACAGACGCAGAAACATGGGGCACACATTTCCTCGCGGGGGGCATCGGGTGGCGACAGAAACGGTATCCGGCCACCCTGTAACTATTAACACGCCAAATCGGGATTTAACAAAGCCGACCCTGCAAGGGTGGGAACATGGCCAAAGAAAAAGAAAGAAAGTAAACGTAGCAACTTTATTTCATTACCACTATATTGGCTGTTGGAATCGTGTTGTCTCCATTCCGTAAAACGACCAAGAAGACGTCGAAGCATTTTAGTTCATTCTTTCGATGATAATACTTCAGAACCCAGTGATCTGAACTGATCCCCTAATTGGTTTTACCAGTTTTCTTTGCTGTAAGAAAAACTGATCTTAAAGGACATGTATCTAAGATTCTGTATGTTCACCTTTGGCACGCATAACAGTGGGGATGCATCTTCGCACAAAAGCAATAACACCTTGTTTGGTAACTGGAGGGAGTTTGCGTCACATGTGAAAACCCAAGTTTGGCAATTTCCATAACTTTCAAACTCGTCCCAGATCACGTCGATTTTGTTCAGATCTGGCACGTTGCGTATTTCGAAAGTCTCGATCACACTTCTGTCCTTGTGATATGGCGCATTTCATGTTGAAAAGTGCAACTAACGTTGAGAAGCATGATCGTCATAAAGGGATTGGTGGTCTGCAGCATGTGTGCGGCACTTCTTGGTCCTCTTGGGCTCTTGCACGAGATCCACTGGACCCTTGGATGCTCTGTACCCCAGAGCGAGACTGATCCGCCGCCGGCTTGTCTTAGACCAGGGGTGGGCACGAGAGCTGCTCGCGCGGCTGCCTGCGAGCAGCGAGAGCCGCGAGGGCAGCGCTGAGCGGCCTTGAAAGCCAGCAGTGCGGCTAGAAGGGCTGTGCGCTGTGGCTGGCCGCTAGCTGATGCACAGTGCACGGGTAAGGGGGCAACTCTGCAGCTGCGAGGGCGCTTTGCTGAGTAAGGACAAGCTGAAATACTTACTGCACGTAGAAAACACATGTGGTCGTTTCAACCTGATGCGGCTTCCGTGAAAAGGGCAACGGTACAATCATATCTGCCACAGCATGTTTGAGTGGCAATAGTGCTTACCCGAAAATTTTGTATCCTGTACCATGCAACGGTTGCTCATGTAAGGATGAAACACAGTTTCTAATCACTGTAAAACCTACTTTCGTGGCCACAAATAGGACACAGACGTAAAGAATTAAGGAAAGACTCTTTTATTCTAAATTTTACGTTATATTTTCACAGAATTGTGTATTTTTTTAACAAAATGTAACAAAACTGAACTTTCTGCAACTAAAAACTTGCTTCACTACAATAACGAGTAACTGGGTGGTCGGTCAGAAGGAAACAATTATTAAGGTTCATTACATCCTTAGGAAAGGATGAAAACTGACACCATTCTGAAGGGGAAAAAATTCCAGAACTCAAGACCTGAGAGCAATGGAAAAAGTTCCCTGCCTATGTCAGTGGTACCACAACGAGGTTGTTGTGGTACGATAAAGAACTTCTAAAAAATAACCAAATAAGTACATGGGAAAATTTGTAAACTAAAGGAAAAAATATCCCTGCTGCGGGAAGCAAAAACCTAGGAACTATTAAGATAAGTATAATTTATCAAATGTAAAACAGAAACCTTCTCCCTGGAGGAAGTAAAAGGGATAACTAAACTTAACTCCTATGATATTTAGAAAACAGAAAGGGGAAGAAACTCAACGATCGCAAAGCCTATCAGTTTCCTGTCAAGATAAACAAGGTGACATACACATAAAAGAATTGTCATTTCAGAGGAGAGGTTCTACGAACAAAAAAGAAATAAGCATTAATTTACATCATTCTGAATTTATGTAAAATGATTTTGAACAAACATCTCATATTTGGTGTGAAATGCTGGTCATTAGGCGCACTGCACCAGTCAGATGAACGTCAGTCAAACTACTTCTAAGCTTCGATTTTGTCAGTTTCATTATGGAGAAAACACTTTCGCACAAGTATGTTGTTCCAAAAAAACTATACACACGAGCAGCTGTTTTGAATAACAATGGAAACTGTTCACGTGGAAAGTATTTATAGAAGCTTTCCAAGTTTTCTGCAGTACGAAACTTCTTCTTCAGCACACGATTGCATTGAAAGTCAATGAGCTCTAGCTGAATTTCAGAAGAAACATTTTCCACGTTAACTGCAAAAGGAGTTGCAAAAAGATTGAAATAGCTTTCAGGTCGATTTAAGTCTTCAAATCTAGTGTCGACATTTCCTTCGAGAGACTGTAGCACCGTTAGAAACTCGTCAAAATGTTCTTTGAGCCTCTCTTCCTCCAAATTGTTTTTTTCTGACAATTAATGCAACGCTCGGGAAGTGTACACTTGACATTTCTGACAGTTGCTTTTCCCACAAAAGCAATTTTCTCTTGAAAGCCAAAATAGTGTCAAAAACTTCACTGATTACCTTATTTTTACCTTGCAAAGCTACATTCGAGCTATTCAGATGCTTCGTTAAGTCAGTTAAAAACGCAAGGTCTAAAATCCGCTGTGAGTCGTCCAGTTCTTTCACTGGTTTTCCTTTCGCATCCATAAATAATGCTATCTCTTTATGTAAATTAAAAAATCGTTCTAAAACAACACCTCGACTCAACCAGCGTACATCACAAAAATATGGAACATCACCGTATTCACATTCGAGATCTGCCGGGAAGGATTTGAATTGTCTATGTCGCAAACCGTGCGATCTGAGAATGTTAATTGTCTTTATAATCACATCCATGACGCCAACTAGTTTGACACATTTGGCCAGCAAATTAACACGATGAAGAACGCAATGTATTGCTGGCATTTCCTGCTGGACACCGACTGCTTTCAACTTTTTTCTTATCAACGCAACCACTCCAGACTTGTGACCAGTCATTGCAGGAGCCACATCTGTTGCAATCTATGAAAGTTTTTCCCAACAAAGCTCGTATTTCTCTATTATATTTTCTAAGCAAGAAAATATATCGTCGGCCGTTGTTGTGTAATGCACAGGCACTAAATCTAAGAGTTCCTCAACCACATTAAACTGACCATCAATACCTCGCAAAAAGACTGCAAGTTGAGCAACATCACATACATCAGTGCTTTCATCCAATGCTAAAGAAAAGAAAACTAAATATTTGATCCTGTCTCTCATCTGAGCTTCCACGTCGTTTGCCATTTCTTCAATGCACCTGCTAACCGTTCTCCGTGAAAGAGGAACGGTTTCAAAAAGAGGAAGACTTGCTGGGCACAAAATTGTTGTGGCAGCAACAAAACATTCTTTCACAAATTCTGAAGGGCCGCGCAGTTTTAGCTATTTTAAGAGCTACATGATAACTTACTCTTATCGCTGCAGCGTTGTGGATTAGAAGGTTTTCTTCCTGTAAATACGTACAGGAGAAGGTAAAACTGACGGTAAATGCACACAATATATTAGTAACAGCAGTAAATTCAATTAATATCATAATTATCTACAAGTATAGTTACGTCTTTCTCCTTTTTCTGATTAATTTCTGTAAGTTTGACTTTTCGTTCTTCTTTACTCAAACTAACTACATCTTTTTCGTGAAGCAGTTGAAAATGACGCTTCACATTGTACTTCTTCCATGAAGAAAATGTTGAATTGTAAAACAAACGTTGAGGTCCGCTTTGCGTTCCAACAAAAAGTACTCTTCTTCCCACTGTGGGTGTTCAGAAGACTTTCTTTTCAAAGATTTTAGGTCCTCCTCAGCCATTTTTCAGACACTAGTTCTTCTTTATCACGAACACCGGACGCGATTTCCACAAGTAAACCGAACGAGTGGTTCCGCGTGGTGTAGTGACGTGCGCGGCTAGTCGAGTCTGAGTGGGGGGCACTGCTGGCTGGCGGAGTGGGGGGGGGGGGAGCCGCGAGCAGGCCGTGTGAGCCGCTGAGAGCGCTCGCGCTCGCGAAACGGCATTTGCCCAGCCCTGTCTTAGACCAAGCGAGGTGGCGCAGTGGTAATGCACTGGACTCGCAGTCGGGAGGACAGTGGTTCAAATCCACTTCCGACCATCCAGATTTAGGGTTTCCGTGGTTTCCCTAAATCGCTCTAGGTCAATGCCGGGTTGGTTCCTTTAAAAGGGGATGGTCAATTTCCTTCCCCATCCTCGCCCAAAACTCCGAGCTGTAGCTCCGTCTCTAAGGTCCAAGCTGTCTACGGAACGTTAAACCCTAAGCTTCCTCCTTCCCCTCCTCGTCTTCCCTGAGAAGTACAGTTACCAAGGAGCTGTTCCTCTGGAAGACGGGGATCCGCACCCTCGCCTCGGTATGATTATGAAGGCATCGGGATTCATCATACAATGCATTTGAGTCGTAGGTGCCATGTAGTGGTGTTATCATTGGCATATGCATGGGTCGTCGGCTGTGGAAACCCCTGGTCAGGAGTGTTGGCTGCACTGTGTGTTCATACAAACCTCAACTCTGCCCATTACAATAATTGATGTTAGTTCCTGTAGTGTTTTATCAGTTTTCTCGGCGCTTGACGTCCGACATCTGCATTGAGGGTGCCCACCCAACAGCTCGATGTTTGCACGTGGTATGACCGAGGTTTCACCTGGTGTTGATGCACTTCTCGAACACATCCTAAGTCGTTCAGTTTCCGAAATGACATTCCCAGCCTCCGGGGCATCACAGGCTGCCCTCAGACTCAGATTGCGCACCTTCCCCGATCTGTACATGGAGGCACACTATGCTGTCTGATCATAAGCCAGTATTTATATCGAAAATATCACCTCTGCCTGAAAACAAGGCGGGATTGTTTCAATTCACGTTCTTTTCTGGGGTGCTGTTCCAATGTTGGAGAGCCTTGGTAATTTGAAACGTATTTAACAGAGAACATTACTGCGACATTACTCTAGTCAAATGACCTCTAGTGTGGTACAGTATGCAGTCACAAATAAGTATTAACGGTTAACAAGTTTAAATCACACTCTCACTTACGAACAACAACACATAACCTAGACCAAAAGCACTATAGCACAGGCTAAAGATGTGCCTCTCTGAGAGGATTTAGAGATGACCGCGAGGAATCCCAATAGATTTTGTCACCTAAAGGTTTAATAACACAAGGCGAAAGATGCAAAGCGACATAGACAGATCCTACAGTGGCATAGTTCAAGTAAAATACTGTAATTATCCAACAAAATTACTTTCGCCAGCCTAATTAGGTATAAATCATTCGTAAATCTATACTGATATCTGCTAAGGTTTCTCTAGTTGATCATTCTCTTTGGTAGAAATGATTTGATAAGAAACAAGTAACACAGAAACATTTAAACTACGCAGACTGAGTATATGAAAAATCTACCATACAATTTACATGTAAACAAACATGAACAAAGGTGCAATCTCCTTTGATAATGATAGACACAGCTCACAGTAATGGTACACATAGTAATGTTGTTGCGGAGACCATAGAATATTGGGAATGAACTTGGTAACTGTACCTTTGGCAGTAAGTTTCTATATGTAAATTATTTTTGTTTCTCGATAAAGCAATATGATTTACCAAACATATTCATCCGTTTCAGTCCACTGTAAAACGATTGATATATGATTTAAATTTAACCCTTTTACTTTACTGTCTATAACTGTTCAGTTCTGCTCAGAATCAAACTACCTGTTTATCACTGAAATGGTTTTATCGTCAAATGAGAGATTTACTCTGTGCTTTATTTTTTTATTCTCAGTTATTGTTTTAACTACTAAAACCAATTCTTTGTTACATGTTTGCTCAATTACTTGAGATGGCCCTTAAACTGAACTACCATACTCTGACCAAAATTTAAGAAAACTGTTAATTTATCTGTTTGATTTATAAAAGTCTACTAATTTGTACATTAATACTTAACTAAACTTTTTATAATTAGTATACATGAGCCACCACACAAAAAATCTCAAAGTTACATAGTCATATAAATTTGTGTTCTAAATAAGCTATCCACTTCATTGCTCTCATCACTTGTAATTATATAAACCAAGTTGAATAAAAATCTGCATTCACACAAACATAATTTTATAGACACTCGGTTAGTTTTAAGTTACTTTGCCTGTGATGCAGCGACGAGCGATGATTGTGGCTGTCAATACCATTACATCGCAACAGATCAATACAGTAATTGATGGCTAAAACAACTTCTTCTTGGCGTCGAAACAAATAAACCAATAATCCCCAAATTGTCATTGCTCTTAACACAAAGATCAAAGCCTCCCGGTATGCATGCTATAAAATCCCACGGCCACTGCTGCTTGTTGTGCGTACGGCCAGGCGAGATGCAAACAAACAACTCTTCCTCAGTTCCGAAGGTTCTGTGGCGCGAAAGTGTATTTTGGCACGGTTTTACACCTTTTCTTGCCACGTTGGCATTTTTCTTTCTGTGCACAGATACACAGGCTTTTGTATATGAATTTGACATAAAACCCTAAGCAGGAACCTCCATATCAATATTCACAAATTTTCACAATATGAATAAAGAATAGCAGAAAACGTTTATACAAAATTATTGACTGAAAATTGCATTCTGATTTACAGATATACAGGTTGGTCCAATGATAGTGGCCGAACCAAATATCTCACGAAATAATCATAAAAAAAATACAAAGGACAAAAGTTATCTAGCTTGAAGGGGGGAAACATGGCGCTATGGTTGGCCTGATAGATTGCGCTACCATAGGTCAAACGGATATCAACTGCGTTTTTTTTTTAAATAGGCACCCCAGTTTTTATTACATATTCGTCTAGTACGTAAATAAATATGAAAGCTTTATTTGGAACACTTTTCTCGCTTTGTGATAGATCGCTGTAATATTCACAATCGCATTGCTCACAATTTTATACGAACAGTGTGTAACTGGTAGGTTTTTTTAAATTAAAACACAGAACGTAGGTACAGTTGAACTTTATTTCGGTTGTTCCAATGTGATACATGTACTTTTGTGAAATTGTCATATATTATGAAAACGCATGATATTACAGTGTGATTACCTGTAATTACCTCATGACTTCAATAAATACTCAAAAGGATATCCTTCAACTTTAATGCGCGTTACGAAATTACTCTCAACAGCGAGTAGTTCGTGTTCAGTAGTGTTCTCACATACATTGACAATGCGCTGACGCATGTTTTCAGGCGTTGTTGGTGAACCACGATAACAAATATCCTTCATTTTTCCCCACAGAAAGAAATCCGGGGATGTAAGATCCACCTGTCATTAAATATTCCATTTAAAACCACTTCAACTACACGCGACCCATGTGCCGGACAGCCATCATGTTGAAAGTACATCGTCATTCTGTCATGCAGAGAAACATCTTGTAGTAAAATTTGTAGAACATTACGTAAGAAATCAGCATAGAGTGCACCATTTAGATTTCCATCGATAAAATAGGGGCCAATTATCCTTCCTCCCATAATTCCGCACCATATATTAACCCGCCAAGGTCGGTGATGTTCCACTTGTTGCAGCCATCGTGGATTTTCCGTTGCCAAATAGTGTATATTATGCTGGTTTACGTTACCTATGTTTTTGAACGACGCTCCGTCACTAAACAGAACGCGTGTAAAATATCTGTTATCGTCCTGTAATTTATTTTGTGACCAGTGGCAGAACTGTCTTCGCCATGCAAATCCTGGTTCATAGAAATATGGCATGGGTGACATTTATGTTGAAGTAGAACTCTCAACACCGACGTTTTTGAGATTTCCGATTCTCGCACAATTTGTCTGCTACAGTTGTGCGGATTAGCCGCAACTGCAGTTAAAACACTTACTGGGGCATCATCATTTGTTGCAGATCGTCGTTTGACGTTTCACTTGTGGCTGACCACTTCCTGTCTCTTTAAATAACGACGAAAGGTCCACACACGTGGATGATGTCTTCCAGGATAACGATCAACATACATAGTACATACCCGTTGGGCATTTTGATCACAATAGCCATACATCGACCTTTTCGGCAATTGGTAACCGGTCTATTTTCAAAAACGTTCAAATGTTTGTAGATCTATCGGACCAAACTGCGTGGTCATCAATCCGTAGCTTACAAACTACTTAAACCTAGGTAAACTAACCTAAGGACAACACTCACACACCCATGCCCCAGGGAGGACTCGAACCTCCACAGTGAGCAACCGCGCGCTCCGCAGCGAGGTGCTTTAGACCACTCGGCTACTCCACCGCGGCCCGGTCTATTTTAACACGAGTAATGTATCACGAAGCAAATACCGTCCGCATTGGCGAAATGTTACGCGATACCACGTACTTATAAGTTTGTGACTATTACAGAGCCATCTGTCACAAAGCGAAAAAGTGTTCCAAACAAAACATACATACTTATTTACGTACTAGACGAATATGTAATAAAAAATAATATGTAATAAAATAAAAATGCAGTTGGTATCCGTTGGACCTATGGCAGCGCCATCTAGCAGGCCAACCATAGCGCGATCTGTTTTCCTCCTTCAAGCTAGGAAAGTTATGTTTTTTGTAGTTTTTTCGTTTGATACTTATTTCGTGAAATATTTGGCCCGGTCACTGTCAATGGACCATCCTGTATAGTTAATCATGCCAAAAATAGTCAATAAAGACATATTACTTCCCTCATCAGCATATAACAGGGTCAAAAAATGTCTCAATTTTTGCAAAGAAAATTAACGATGGTATTACATGACGTGCTTGAGGACACCAGTGTAGTCGTTTTGTCTATATCTGCATTACATGTACATGGATACTCTGCAAGTCACATTGAAGTGCATGGATGAAGATTGATTGAACAACTTTTGATATTTCCCTATAGCTCGTGGGAAAAAGGAACACCTAAATCTTTTTGTTTTCGATCTGATTTCTCATATTGATGACTTTGAAAAGGCGTTTGACTCCGTTAGCCATACAGCTGTCCTCCAAGCCTTGAGAGAACAAAGAGTAGAAGCAGCGTACATGAAGTGCTCAGATATATCTACGACACTTCTTCAGCTTATGTCAATATCGGCGAATCAAGTCAAGAATTCCGCATCATGAAGGGTGTCAAGCAAGGTGATCCCATCTCCCCAAAACTGTTCTCGGATGTACTGGAAATGGCTATGTCAAACCTGAGCTGTGAAGGCAAGGGAATCAGAATTAATGGAAGAAGGCTTACCAACTTGAGATTTGCTGATGATATTGCCTTACTGGCCAACGACTTCACAGAGCTTCAAAACTTAGTTACGGATCTTGCTTCGGAATGTCAGTTAGTTGGGTTGAATTTGAACCTCTCCAAAACGAAAGTAATGTCAAACAAATGGGTCCCAGCTGGCGATGTGAAAGTCAAGGACAGTTCATTAGTAGAGGTCAGTGAATATATCTACCTTGGTCAGATTATAAACATGAAGGGAGATGTAAGGCCCGAAATCTATCGGCACATCAAGCTTGGCTGGCAAGCAAGAAGAAAAGACAGCAGATGGACGAAGATAGTCCTGGAGTCCGAGAGAGCACCGGAGGCCTAGAGGAAGACCACCAGGCAGATGGGACAAAGCTATCAGGAAGATCGCTGGTAACACCTGGCAGAGAACTGCTCAAGACCGTTCCACTTGGAGAAGACTGCTGAAAGCCTACCTATATCCACGACTTGAAGAGGCCACATAATTAAATGATTGAAATGGCTGATGATGATGATGATTATGATGATGATGATGATGATGATGATCATGCCTCCCTATGTAGGTTGGTATTAATATTAGTTGTTGTCCATAAAACTGTATTATCTGAGCCGTCTAAAGCGCCTCCCTAGTCAGCAGGTGGTCCTGGGTTCGAATCCCGGCCATAGCACTAATTTTAATTCAGTGGCTTCACTCATATTCAATACCTTTCGTATAACAAGACAATGTTTGTCTCAAGGAACTGAATTATTGTTGATAATATCTTGAGGGACAAGGTGGGATTTTCCCATTCACGTTCTTTGCTAGGGTGTTATTCCAAAATAGGAGAGCCTTGGCAATTTGATACCTATTTCTCAGGGAACACTGAGGCAGAAATAATAGTTAGGTGGTCATTGTTCTCGCTGATCGGTTTATGTAGTCAGCGTTTCATTGTGCTGATTTTATCGGCGCTGGGGACGTGCTTCAATTGCCTAATTATAAGGCGATCGGTCAGGATAAACGAAAAATCCTGATTGCAATGTTCTCATTTGGGAATTGATAGACCTGGAAGAGTTTCGCTGATGCCAGTAATTTTAATTTTATATACTTTTGATCAGATTGGTAATACTGCCATTAGTTACATATTTGTAAGTCGCATAACATATAAGGTGTGAACAAACAGAAATCTGTTTGGGGTAAAGATTGTTTAAATGTTGATATAGTGTAGCAGCGATGGGGACAGTAGCCTGAGCGGTTCAGTCGATAGTAATTAAATTACAAAGACTTATTATCAAAAATTAATAGATTACAAAGCCGTGTATAGTCTTAAGAATGGAATATTTTAATGTTTTTCCAATATCTGAAACGCTGCTATCATAGTGTGCGGAGAAAAATCCATAGCCGAGAGAGCCATTCCTACCCTGTGTTTGTGTGTAATTGTATGCATTAAGCGCCTGACTGTCGCTGTCTGTTGTACTTCGTCATTGCTCAAATTTACATTTGTCCAAACAAAACAAACGCATTGCCGCATATCGCTCTGTATTGTAAATTGCAGTATTTGATGGTAAAGGAGAGATTAGGGTTAGTAACTGAAGAATATATTTGAATAATATGAACATAAAAGGTCTCATTTGCATTGTTTATCTGACAGGATACACTCCGAAATTGTCGCCGTAGCGTGAATGATTAACTCTTTGTGCGTGCTTGTCATGGAACTGTATCTCTGCTCGCCTAAATATACTAACATGTTTTGTGTCATCCATTAACGTGAGAAAAAGTATAATAGTTTCCTTTTCTCTTGACGTTGTATGAAGAAATGTACGTTGTATGGTTTACTTTCTGGGAGTTTCTTAATGCTTGTTGTTAATTAATTTATGTAATTGAGAGGGGCATCCTACCTGATCACAGCTCTCTTCTTAGTAAATCTCAGAATTCCGTAAGAGTTGCTCTACTGAAAATGTAATTTTTATGTATACCTACCAAATTTCACAAGCAGTCAATAACAACATCGGTTTCTATTTTCTATGCCCTGTCTACAGTATTTGATTTGGAATATACAGTTTCAGGTTGGTATGGCCAACTAATTTCATATCTGATCAAATACGTAGAAACTTGCTCTTAATCATTTAGCCAATGTAACGAGTGGAGAGTCTTATAATTTGGAAGAAAAGATTCATGTGATATCACAAGACCCTATCTTACTTGTATTACTACTTCTGTGTATAGACGACATCCCAACTAAAGATAAGTGGAAGTTGCTCATTTTGTATATGATATTAGTATTGTAAACAAATATAAATCCACCAACGAAAGTGTTGTTGAGTAGTATCTAGGCAATGATCTCACTTTACGTCTTATGTAGAGACATTTAGTTCAGTGCAACTGGAGGTACTACACCAACGATACGTTTAAGACACACACATAGGATGTAATAACTGGGACGGAAATGAAAGAGCTTCCAAGGTATTTTAACGATGATAATTTAGATGGAATTTCCTGAAGCAATTTTGTTCGCCCTATTACATTGGGAATCATTTTAAAGCTTGGAGAGATGCAAATGATTACGTCAGCTTGAACCAAATAATACGGAGATATTTTACATCTTGATCGTATGTGCTATTCAGTTGAAGACCTGAGGAGTGGATAAAATAAATAGCTGAACATTGCCAGATTTTCAGCGGGTTGCATATAATTCAGGTAAGTAACTTTGTAGAAACATATGAAAAACTTGGTTCAATGTTTTGCTAAGAGTTAAAAAGTTACATTGGTTTCAAGTTACAATACCGCCGTTTCTTCTTCCTCCTGAAAATCTAATCACATGCAAACTGTAAGACTTCCGTCCGGCGAAATGCCTCTGCAGCTGCAAAAAAATTTCTCAACGGCGACGTCATGACTACATGGCCGCTGCGAAGGCATTGGAAACTCGCTGATGCAGTAGCAACAGGGCTGGTGAAAGTGCGAAGAGCATCTGAATTGTGGTGTCGCACAAGTCTGAAGTGCGCGCCACGTACTTTCGCCGCGCGCCGCCATGCAAGCACGGCGCGGCGTTCTTACGACGTCGGCCATGAGCGCCCTCTGCTGCAGCTCCGCTCGTGGCCACCACTGGCATTAGGACAGGCACTAGGACTTATCAGTAGGCAGGCCTCTACCTAGTTAACCTATGTCTCAGCATTACACTTAGTTGGCAGTCATGAACTTTGTAAAAGTTAAGTATTACCATGTTTCTACGAAATATACAACTTGTTCTAATCTAGCTTAGTGTTTCTCGTTTCTGCAGTCCCATTGGCTCGTCACCTCAGACTCTGTATCCGCACACGCGTGCATTCTATTTCCCTGTGTCGGTCTCTCTCTACTCGTCCACCGACGCCTATGACAACCGGCGGAAACGAGACACAAAAGTGGCGACGAGGATGGGATACAAAAGTGGCGACGAGGATGGGATACAAAAGTGGCCACGAGGATGGGATGCAAAATGAATCACTGTAAGAAGCCAAAAGTCAGTAGAATCAAGGTCAAGTGAGTAGGGATCATGCGAAAACACTTAAAAGTCGTTTCTGGGAAAAGAATTGCAGCGTATCATTGTCTTGATGAAAGAGGCCATGTGCAACCTTTACGGCCGTTTTCCACGCAATGCTAGGAAGAACGTTTTCAACGAAGTATGTCGGTAGATTGGAGCTGTTACTGCCGTCATATTTGCAACGTAAAGAGTACCGATTATGCCACCACTGGAGCGTAGTCGAAATTTTGTGTGACTGTCAGTCTGCGTGTTTCGATTGATTCGACTGGTGAAGGTTTCGGGATTGGAAAACGAGGATCCAAGTCTCATTGTTACAGTCGGTGAAAAGGAAATCCCATTCATGCCGTCAACACGCGTGCAACATTGTTGTCCACAGATCACACGCAAATACTGGATACCGCCACGGTTATCTGGCGATCATCCAAAACTGTTTTCTCCACTGGCTCGATCCTGTGGTCAGAGCGGTTGATTTTGAGGCCAAGATTGTCTCGGTGTGTTGTCATACAACATTCCGCCTCCTCTGAACTGTCGCGCCCACAATAAATAAATAAATAAATAAATGTTCAAATGTTTGTAAATCTAACAGTCCGTAGGTTACAAACTACTTAAACCTAGGTAAACTAACCTAAGGACAAACACACACACCCGTGCCCCAGGGAGGACTCGAACCTCCACGGCGAGCAACCGCGCGCTCCGCAGCGAGACGCTTTAGACCGCTCGGCTACTCCACCGCGGCGTCGCGCCCACCAACGCACATCGGACACATCCGTGACACCATCACCACATGTCTCAATCAACTGTTGATGAATTTACATCAGTGGCACACAACGTGAACGGTGAAAAGAGAAAGATTGCACGCTTTTTTTTGTCTTGAGAACGTGCGATTTTGAGTATAAATAATAGCTCTCTCTCTCCACTGTTACTGGAGTATTATGTACCATACATCGTGGCCGTCTCTGTCAGAGCGAATGAATTCCTTGTATATCCTTAAAAATCAATCAAATCTCGTTGTGCATTAATAATAAGCATGCTGTAGATGATATGATAAACCCTAATATTTGTTCAGGATTGTAGCAAATAGTACGACAGCAAAAAGTGCGAAATTTGTTTTAGTACCTTACGAAACGTTACATTAGCATATACAGGGTGTTTCACTAAGTGTGTTTGCCTCTGTAACTTATAAAGTAATAGGTGACGGGAAATTTTAATGCGTTAAGTCAACACAAGAAATGTTACAGTTTCTGCGGAGCTATGAACATAGTTTATTGTATCATTTCCCAAAGAGTTACAGCACAGATCTATAATTTTTAAATGGAAAAATAGTGTTTTCTATCGTGCATTGGATTCGTTGAAACCAGCTGCGTCCAAATCAATTTAAACTACATTCCTATCACTGTTAGTTTGGGAGCTACAACCCTTCAAAGTTACAGGGGCAGATACCACCCGCTGTGCATAATACATGGCTGTGTGGTGGGTAATAGATCTTATGGCGGTGTGACGTTGATTTACATGAATGTTGAAATGTTTCTCAATGCATAATGCAATGCGCCGTCGAAAGGATCTGCGGACGAGATGTAACATCGCCGGTGTGACGGAGCGACATGCGTCCTCGATGCGCCGTTTTAGATCATCTGGGGATGTGGGCTCAGTGACATAAACACGATTCTTCAGATATCCCCACAAAAAGAAATCTGCTGGTGTTAAATCGGGCGTCCCAACTCCACCACACAGACATGTATTATGTACAGCGTGTGGTATCTGCCCTTGAAACTTTGAAGGGTTGTAGCTCCCAAACTAACAGTGATAGGAATGTAGTTTAAATTGATTTGGACGCAGCTGGTTTCAACGAATCCAATGCACGATAGAAAAAAACTATTGTTCCATTTAAAAAATTATATCTTTGTGCTGTAGCTCTTTGGAAAATGATACAATAAACTATGTTCATAGCTCCGCAGAAAGTGTAACATTTCTTGTGTTGACCTACCGCATTAAAATTTCCCGTCACCTATTATTTTATAAGTTACAGAGGCAAACACACTTTGTGAAACATCCTGTATGTAGCAGTGCGTTGCATCATACATCACCAGTGACCCAAAATGTTTAATGACGCTGCCGGAGACGCCCCCACACAGCGCGGCTGACAGACTGTCGCGAGCAGCGGCCGCTGCTGACCTTTGGCCGTAAGCTCATTAGCTGTCGACTGTCGACGACGTGTGACACGGGGGCGGCGGCAGGTGACACTCATTTTGCTGCGACTGCGGCGGCGTGGCCCGTCAGCAGCGAGACGTGGCCTCCATTTCCTGTCCTGCGGTAATCTGCATCTCATCTGCATGCCGCGTCGCCGCGGCTTCATTCCGCCAGTATTGGCCAAACGCCCGCCGCAGCGCCGACGGCCCGCTGCCGTCTCCTCTGCGGTTACTTGATCGCTAATTACACGTCCGCAACTCCCGTCACACTGTGCACCCTCCGATCACTCGGCGGCCTCCTAACCTTCCGTCAGTAATAAAGACTACAGGATGCGTGCAAATGTTACCGGGTTGATGTGCAACGTACTGCACCGGTCATACTGTAATCTAGATCTACATCCATACTCGGTTTATTATGTTAAATTTGGCATGTAAATATTCGATTTAGGGGGATCATTAAGTTACTTATCGGAACAACATTAATTATTTATTTCATGATCCACAATAAGAATTATTCACCTCATTTTACGTGACTTGATTTTTCAAAGACGATTCAACGGCCGTTGCCAACATCAATATACTATACCGCTGCCGTAAGGAAAATCATATCCCTCGTCTCAAGGTATTACACCTTAGTTGTGACAATAAATAACACAGCATCGCCATGTATTACTTATTTGGTTTACTATGTCCGTAACAGCGCCTCCATCGGGTCTTTGCTATACTACGCTGCATTTCAAGCATAAGTATACACCAGAAACTACAAATCGCGGTATCTTTTATTTCCCTGATCCGATTTTGATGAAATGCAGCTTATATGTTGCCCCAAGGCACTCTCGGTTGACCTTTGTAACCCCATGAAAGATCGTATAGTACTATCTACATCTACATCCATACTCCGCAAGCTACCCGACAGTGTGTGGCGGAGAGTACCTTGAGTACCACTTTTTGTGTCCCAGCCTCGTCGCGGCTTTTGTGTCTCGTTTCCGTCGTAGGTGTCGGTGGCCGAGTAGAAAGACCGACACAGGAATAAAGGAAGCACGCTTGTGCAGGTACGGAGGTGAGCAGCCAGTGGGACAGCAGAAACTAGAAACACTAGAGTCAATTAGAACGAGATATATATTGCACAGAATTTATACAATACTTAACTTTTACATAGCGCAGTACTGCAGAATGCTGATACATAGTTGAGCTAGAGGCCTGTCTAGTGCCCATCCAATAGCCAAGTCTTCACTGGTGCCTATCTGATTCCGTAGTGTTAACTGGTTCCTATCTCAGTCCCAAGTGAACGATGTCGTTCAGTGGTGCCCGCGAGCGGGGTTGTAGCAGCAGAGGGTGCTCGTGGCTGACGTCGTAAGAACGACGCGCCGTGCGTGCATGGCGGCGCGCGGCGAAAGTAGGTGGCGCGCACTTTATACTTGTGGTGTGCGACACCACACCACTATCGATTCTCCCTCCTATTACAGCCACGTGTTGTTCACGGAAAGAAAAATTGTCGGTATGCCTCTGTGTGGGCTCTAATCTCTCTGATTTTATCTTCATGACCTCTTCGCGACATATACGTAGCAGGGAGCAATATACTGCTAGACCCCTCGGTAAAGGTATGTTCTTGAAACTTCGACAGAAGTCGGTACCGAGTGACAGAGCGTCTCTCTTGCAGAGACGCTCTGTCATGGCGGGGAACGGCTTCGCACATCCCAGCATAGAGCCTCAGTGCGCTCGGCCGCCCCGCCGTGGCTATGCAACACTTACACACAAACTGCTTTATATATAAAGATTATTTTTGATCAGCACTATTATTTGAATTTGGTAAGTATATCTTCATTATAGATAAGGAAAAAATACAATACTGAATGTATTTAATGTATTCTACTACTTAGTTTCGTCGTATAAATTAGATTTTCAGAAAGCGATGTGGAAATAAGTAGTGTTAAATGAGAGAATCGCAGAGTTGGTGTGCAATCAACTCTGAGATTGTGGCGGCAAATATGTTCTTTGGCTGGAGGCAGAGGCTCACTAGCTGATTAAATACAACAGTGTGGCAGCAGATACGCGCTTTGCCTGCCCACATTAAACAGTTTGCCGAACAGGCACTAGCCTGCTATTTGCAGTCATACTTCGTACTACAAATTTGCACTGGTTATGATTTTAGGCAGTCGTATTCATATTAAATGGTATGTAACGTTAGCTTGATGAGAAATTGTCTTTATTTAATAAATCATTTGGTCTGTTTAATTGTTAACTCTTCGTTTTCATTTGACCTATCATTGGATACATTATTATAAAAAATTAGATACATTAATTGTGTTTTTTTTTCGTGTCAGTATCTTTTTTTAATTATGTAGGCCTACTAGTATGTAAGGAGGACCTATAACTAGAGAATAGATTTCAGCAGACTCGTAACAATACCAACCACCATTTGAATAACGCGTATACTCCAGAATGAAACTTTCACTCTGCAGCGGAGTGTTGCGCTAATGAGACACTTCCTTGCCCGCGAAAGGCCCCAGGTTCGAGTCCTGGTTCCGGCACACAATAAAAATCTGCCAGGTAGTTTCATATCAGCGCACACTCCGCTGCAGAGTCAATATTTCATTCTATAAACGTTCCTTAGGCTGTGGCTAAGCCATGTGTCCATCATATCCTTTCTTCCAGGAGTGCTAGTTCTGCACGTTTCGCGGGAGAACTTCTGTGAAGTTTGGAAAGTAGAAGGCGAGGTACGGGCAGAAGTAAAGTTGTGGGGACGGACCGTGAAGGGTGCCGGGATAGCTTAGTCGGTAGTGCGCTTGCCTGCTAAAGGGAGAGGCTCCAGGTTCGAGTCTCGATTCCGGCACATAATTTTAATCTGCCGAAAAGTTTCAACGTGTGTACTGTACATAACGGCTTCCATACCACGCATACTGTACAGGTGTATACCTTCAACAATGTCGAGATAACGGTATCTTTCCCAATGTTGGAAAAAACATTCCATCTGTTCGTAATTTCAGATAAATATGAAGGTAATAACCATTCCGGCTGCTGCAACGTGTCTTGTTCAACCTGTAGATGTTTAGTTCTTTCACCAGTGGAAAAAAAATGCTAAACGTTTTTATCAGCGTGTTTTGTCGACAACATTGATATTCATAGTCGCAATGCTGTCATCAATCTTCATGCGCCGCTTGGGAGTTGCGGAGCTGTCTGGAGTACCACATTAAGGCACGCGAGTCTTCCCGCGTCGGAGGTTCGAATCCTCCCACGGGTGTGGATGTGTGTGTTGTCCTTAGTTTAACTTAGTTCAAGTAGCCTGTAACTTAATGATCAAAGTAGTTTGGTTCTATAGAATTACAAACATTTGAACATTTTGAATCTTCATAATAAATCCAATACATCTGTATTCAACAACATGACCAAGCATCCATGGAAGAGAGCTACATTTCCAGCTGCATGTTATGCTTCAGATGCTTCTTGCAGTGTTGTATGGAATACTATTCAAGTTGCTCAGCAACCAAGTGCAGAAATCCTTCATTTATCCTTTGTTTTTGCAGTCGGTTACATTATTGTTTAAGAGATTACTGCACGGATAGCCTCAAACATGCTTGATGATACGTACATACTGATAAATGCAATACGTTGTTGTTATTGTTGGCATTCTAAGGGGACTATATTGCTAGGTCATCAGCCCCTACAATAGGTAAATAATTTATGATAGTCATCATGTTATGCTAGTAGCTGTGTTTTTTATTAATGCAACAGTATCTATAAAACCGGCCAACATGAATAAGTACAGCTAAGGAGCTAAACTGGTACAGTAATTATTAACTACACCCAAAGTTTGCGTCGTAATTATTATTTCAGTAACGGTGAGACGCTCTGCGAGTGTACGTTGTAAAACAACGAATGTCACCTATCAGTCTTAGGCTTATATTCTTCGTGAAAGGAGGTATCCTTCGATCCTCTTAAATAATTATTCAGATTTTATCAGTTTAAAGGGTTAAACTAAGACTTAGACTACCAGTTCTGTAGAGCGGTTATTGAGGTTTTTCTCTGGAATGGAGATCTCAGTTGCCGAGTAATGAGTATAACGTTGGAAGAGGTAAATAAACTGAAGCTTGGCAAGACACATACAATAATATGGATGCATGTAAGCGCGTAAGTTGTCAGAAGCAGAGGGCGGCGGAGTATTGGCAACAGGCGCTCGCTCAGTCCCAAAAATTGATTCTGAGTGACTGCACCTGGGAAGTCTTTAATATCTCTGCACGGAACCATGTGACAATCTTCTTCTCATTTACTCAGGTGTAGCATGATAAAAATAAAAGAATGAACATCACAGTTAATTTGCCTTACAGGCGAAATAAACCGACAAATAGTTAAATTCACATTTGGCCATACTTATCGACTTTGTGTTCTTAGCTATGCATTTTTCTACCGGGAAGCTTCATGTAATGTCTTAAATATTTCCTTTAATTCAGGAAACCTATTCGTTAATTGCAGTTGATTTCTCCAAAATTTGTTCATTACTTGATTATTTTTCGTACAAAATTTAAATGCAACGTCCCAGTATGTTTTCAGCTTCCACTCCGAAGCCCTCTCCAGGTTACGATCTATGCGATCGCTCACTTCGGTATTATTCTACATATATTTGAGGCCTTAACTTTACTACTGTTACTTAGAATACATCTAATAAAAGAAACGTTTAAAGAAGTACGTTACTGACGATTCAAACGATTAGTTTCAAAGTTATTGACACTGAATATTGACTTTCAAGGAAGTGGGATATTTATATGCAAGTTTTTTCCCTGAAAGAAAATGTTTAGTGTCAATATCCTCAAAATCATTGCTGTAAGTAATTAAATAAGCACAAAAGAAATTACATACCACACAGGCGTCGAAAAGCCCTTCGCTTACCGACCGGCCGCCGTGTCATCCTCCTCCAGAAGGCGTCACCGGATGCTGTATGGAGAGGGTCGTGGTCAGCGCACCACACTCCCGGTCGTTTTCCACAACGGAGCCGCTACTTCTCCATCAGGTAGCTCCTCAGTTGGCCTCACAAGGGCTGAGTGCATCCCGCTTGCCAGCAGCGCTCGGCATGACCCAGACGGGTACCCATTCGAGTGCTAGCCAAGCCCGACAGTGCTTACCTTTGGTGATCTAACCGGGGTATCACTGTGGCACGGCCGTTCGCATTAAATAGGCACATGACATTTAATTTGAAAGTAAAAAAAAAAAAAAAAAAAAAAAAAAAAAAAAAAAAAAAAAAAAAAAAAAAAAAAAAAAATTGTCTACTGCAGGTGATAGAAGAAAAACGTCATTTTTAATTAAATTCTTTTATAATGTTAACAACTTTATTCACTAAACGTTTCTTTCATCACAATTAAATTGAAATAAATTAAAAGAATACGTGTACAACAATAATGAAAAGTTTATGAAGTCATTTTTGAGACTTAAAAAATAAATAGTGATTTAATAGCAAGAAAGAACAAACGTTTACGAAGAAAATAAGCCTGAAATCGGTAATATAGTATGATAGTATGATATAACCAACTTTCGAAAATGTTTTAAAAATGCAAAACAATAAAATTACTTAATATTTTTTTCTGTTTTTCATATAACTTTTTGATTTACCGCTGGGTATAGTTGCAGTAAATAGCAAATTTGAGAACTTAGAGATTAGAGGGTTTATAAGGTTTTTTCAAATTTTATATGTAGAAACGCAACATACCTGTCGATACTGATAGAGCCATTGAAGCCTGCAAATTTCTAATTTAAAACATTAACATCTGAGCTAAAGTTTTTGTTTCATTAAACTTTGTTCATATTTTTGGTCATGTGCGCCAAGTTGGATAGCGTTTCATGAAATAGGAACTCTTTTTACAATTTAATTTCCGATACGATCATTTATTTTTTTAAATTTTATTTTTAGGGTTTAATTTTTGCATTTGCTCCACTCCAATGCTTGGACTATGAGCAATGGTGTTCACACGCATGCAGTAATGTGTACTGCATGGTGTTGATACTATTTAGCCCAACCCCTCTATTTTCGTCCTAAAATGTTAGAAATCCATGGTACATGCTTGGTACCGATCAGAGTTGAAAATGTTCAAATGTTTGTACATCTATCGGACTCAACTGCTAGGTTATCAATCCGTTGCTTACAAACTACTTAAACTAAGGTATACTAAGCTAAGGACAACACACACGTCCATGACCGAGGGAGGATACGAACCTCTGACGCGGAAGGCCTCGCGGTCCACAACGTGGCGCGCCAGGCCGCTTAGCTACTCCCGCGCGGCAGAGTTCTTACTCATCCCATAGTGATCAGCGATCAGTGCCATTCACTTAATAACAGACTAGTCAAGTACTTCGGAACATCTGAAGGATACAACAGATTGTACACTGTAAAATATAATTAGTACTCAGCCAGACATTTGCGGACGCAACTATAAGATCTGAAGATGATCCAAGTGATCGAAATATGTAATTAAACAATTATATTGCAACTGTTGACGGAAATAAACACATTTAAAATAACACAGTGCAGATGCGGACACTCTCCAGTCGACCATGTCGACTATAATAAAAAATTTACAAGGTTCATTTTTGAACAGAATCGGTTATATCACAGTTAATAGGCAATAATCTTGTGTTACTGTGAAACAAATTTTTAGTTTGACGTTTTGGGATGAAGGAAATATTGTGCCTCGGTAGAATGGTCGAGCGCTCTAAGGAGCCTTCCTGCAAAGAACGCGGTGGCTCCCCGTCGGAGGATCGAGTCCTCCCGCATATATATATATATATATATATATATATATATATATATATATATATATATATATATAATGTGAGTGTGGGTGTTGGTGTGCCGAACTTGGAGTAGTTTAAGTAGTTTGTAAGCCTAGGGACTAATAACCACAATAGTTAAGTCCCATAGATTTACAACCATTTGAACAGTTTTTGGAAATCTTAGATCTCTCAAAAGTGATTTTATTTTGTTACTCGATGCCTTGGACAATCGAACTGGTGTCAAAGTAATACAACTCTAAACTGAATGACGTACTGTATAATTTGCGCCGCCGCGGCGGAGTGGCCAAGCGCATTGAGGCGCTATGCTCCGATGCGCGAGGCTGCTCCCCTTCGGGGGTTCAAATCCCCCCTCGGGCATGGTTGTTTGTGTCGTCTTTAGTATAAGGTAACTCAGAAGTAGTTTGTAAGTTTAGGGACTGATGACACCGCAGTTAAGTCCTTTAAGCTTGACAAATATTAACATTAATTTGCACCTAACGAACAATAACGAGGAAATCTGTCTGTGACGAGGAAAGTGTTAGCTAAAGGCGCCAACCAGTTCACTCTCAGAGGCAGTTGTAACCGTAACTTGTAGCGGGAGACATAGGTGTACTTTACCGTTGTATGTTTTCCATTTCAGTTTCATCGTATCGAGTTTTTACATACTCTACACTAATTCTTTTTCTATAATCGGTAAGATACGTTATGTGAGAATTTCGTTGGTAACAAGAACGGGTGGAGTAAATCTAAACCGTTATCCTCACATCACAACGTAATTATGAACCACAATAGCGAGCGTCGTTTGTATTTGATTCAAATAGAAATTGGTTAGTTCATATCGAGAAACGCGCGTTCTTGGTCACAATATATTAGCAAAAGGTAGTGTGCGGCAGTAACAGTCGACAGCACAGTATCTAGCGGTACAAATAACAGTCGGTTCTGTTATTGGCGTAATGAATTCCAACTCGTCCAATTATTAGTCGTAATACAAGCTTCATTTCCTGTGCTCGTCACGAATGGGAACATGAATATATCGCGGAACATAACTGAAACTGATACAATTCTGAAACTCTGTTGTTGAATATTTCACTTTGAAAACTGGAATCCCCCGCCCTCTGAGCAGCCTCTCTGGCAGGGTTATGGGGGTTGGCGCGCCCCACAAAGGGGTGGACACCCTGCCACCCCGCGAATGTCGCGCACAGCCGTCTGCCTTTGATCCTGACGCGCGAGCGCTCCCTTTCTGGTTGGTGGCTCGCACCGATTTTCACGCGAACGCTGGAAAATGAAATTTGTGACGGAAATTTTATGACTGGCTGCCTCGAATCTTGTGTAGTTTTAGGGGTCATTATTTTCAGACCAAAAAGGATCCTCAGCGCCAGCTATGCCTCTCCCCCTCTCATTACTTTCAGCGGTTCCGCGACCATGGTTGACTAAATAAGGCACTTTTGTCTTTGTCGCTAATTCTTTTTAATTTCCTCCTTCACTTTACCATCACCACATAAAACCTATAATGAAATAGTATCTCAGATACACACAAACACCTTCTGCTGTAAATGTTATAAATCCTTTATTACCAAAGGTATTAAACAAAAGGAGAGGCATTGAATTAAAATTTATGCTGTGACCGGGATTCGAACCCGCGACCTCCTACTTACTAGTCAGGTGCTTTAGACCACTCAGTTAACACAGCGTTATAGCTAAAGCAACTACTCGGACTGTCACGGACTGTCATGTCAGAGGGAACATGAGGCAGAATGAAAGTGAAGGGAGACATACTTTAAGACAGTCCGTGTAGTTGCTTCGGCCACAACGCTGTGTTAGCTGAGTGGTGCCGGGTGCCGTGGATCAGCGCGCCCGGTCAGCGGTCTAAACGGCCTCTGTAATAAAAAAGCTGAGCCAAATACTGACCGAACAATAACGAACAAACTGAACTAACGACCGCAAAGCATAGACCTAAAAAAAAAAAAAAAAAAAAAAAAAAAAAAAAAAAAAAAAAAAAAAAAAAAAGTGGTCTAAAGCACCTACCTAGTAAGTAGGAGGTGCCGGGTTCGAATCCCGGGCATAGAATAAATTTTAATTCAATGCCTCTCTTTACGTTTAATACTTTGGTATAACGAGACAATGTTGTCTCAAGGAATTGTATTATTTGTTGATACCTTTATTACTAATTTCGTAACCGGCCGCGAAGGCCGAGGGGACTGAGGCGCTCCAGTCACGGTCTGCACGGCCACTACGGTCGGGAGTTCGCATCCCTCCTCGGGCATGGATATTTGTGCCGTCCTTAGTATTAGCTAGTTCATAAGTAGTTTGTAAGTTTAGGGACTGATGACCCCGTAGTTAAGTCCCATAAGTTGTACAAACATTTGAATTTGAACCAGAGGATATAAAATGTAGAATGGCAATGGAAAAAAGGCGTTTTTGAAAATGAGAAATTTGTTAACATCGAACATTAATTTCCGCGTAAGGAATTCCTTTCTGAAGTCATTTGTGAGGAGTGTTCCCTTGTGTGGGAGTGAAACCTGGCCGCGTCGGAGTGGCCAAACGCCTTGAAGCGCTATGCTACGATGCGCGAGGCCGCTCCCGCGTCGGGGATTCGAATCCTCCCTCGGGCATGGATGTGTATGTTGTCCTTAAGTTAGTTTATCTTACTTTAAGTACTTGATGACACTTTGTAAGACTAGGGACTGAAGACCAACGTAGTTTGGTCCCATAGATTTACAAATATTTGAACAGTTCTTGTTGTCTTGTACAGGGCCTGATGATGATAACAATGAGTTACCGAAAGTATTAATAAAGGATTGACAGCATTAACGGCTGAAGGAGTGATTTGGTCTTTTTATATGTAATTATACAGCCGTGTTACAGTCCTCTTAGACCAAGATGGATATACAAATACATTGTATCTTGTCTCAGCTTAAATCTAAACATGAGGATATACTACGTTGTCATAAATTTTTTCTATTAAAGCTGGTTAAGGGAAACGCCTTGCACTGAGATGACAAAAATCATGGGATAGCGATATCCACAGATAACTTCACATAATTAACTGTTCGTGCATTGGCAGTACTGTAATTTGTACTCCATTGCTTCATGTGGAAATGATTCTGTCGTTGTTATGGTTTCACGAGGTAAATCAACAACTTAAAACGGAATGATAGTTGACGCTGGACGCACGTGACATTCAATTTCAGAAATCGTTAGGTAATTCAGTTGTAATGGATCCGCATGGCCCAGTATGTGCCCTTAATACAGTGAAGGGAAATTTGCAAATGAAATTCCAGCATTCAGTTTTCAAAACGGAGGTTTCCTTACTTTTTCGTTATACATTTCATCAGCCAATGTTAAAAAAACATTGGTTCTATGGTTGATGACTACTTTCGGGCGGTTCGAGCATATTCTCAAGACGTCCATGCGCAAATTATTTATTTATTTATGTACTCATTTTTTTAACCTGGCAAGACGAGGGCCTTTAGGCCGTGTCTTACACCTAACCAGTAACCAGTTACATTTCCAATATTACAACAGAAATACAGACGCACAGTTTATAATTGTATCTATTTAATTTTTCCATGATAGGACGAAGATCTCTTTTCTTTGAAGTATTAAAATGCCAAGATCTCAAGTATTGAATTATTTTTCCTGACGACCGGTTTCGATACACTAAGGTATCATCATCTGGGCACTGAAGAAAGGGAGATACATTCAATTACAGTTGTTTGAAATATAATAATATCAAATACAGCAATAATACAACAAATTAATATACATAACTCATACCTTGTGTCCAATGTTATCATTTTTGAAGGCGTATGACATTAAAATGTTACGTCAGTCATAAAACAATTCACTTTGACAAATGTTAAGTCACACATAAAACGGTTAAAATACTTAAAACACATTCTCCATTGTGTCATGTTGACCTAGTGTCTTCTTACAACTAATTAGCGGTGTCAGGCATGCAGCAAAAATACTATTACCACCAGAATGTGGTGTTGTCATATTGTTTACGCTTTCTGCTAACGATTATTTGCCAAGATACTAATGCATATTAAAAAACCTATCCTGCTGCATCACCTATGTGTCTTCTTATTGGCAAGTATGTTTTGATGTAGGATAGGTTTTTTAATATGAATTAGTATCTCGGCAAATAATCGTTGTTAGTAAGCGTATACAAGATAACAACAGCACACACTGGTGGCAAAAGTATCTTTGCTGCAAGCCTAATACCGCTAATTAGTTGTAGAAAGGCGATCGTTCAACATGTCACAATGGAAAATGTGTTTTAAGTATTTTAACCGTTTTATGTGTGACGTACCATTGGTCAAAGTCAGTGACGTTTTAATGTCATACGCCTTCACAAAACGATAACATAGGACACTAGGTATGAGTTGTGTATATTAATTTGTTGCATTATTGCTGCATATGATTACATTTCAAACTACTGTAATTAAATGTACCTCCCTCTCTTCAGTGACCAGATGATGATACCTTACTGTTTCAAAACCGGTCGTCAGGAAAAATAAATCAATATATGCGATCTTGGCATTTTAATACTTCATTATCGTATCTGATAAATAACCAACAAGTGAAGTATACAATACGGAATGGTTTTAATTATGGCTGTTAACAGCAGTGGGAATGGAGGAAGGGGTGGAAGAGGGAGATAAAAGTGAATGAAATATACAAATAAGGAGATATAACGAAAAAGCAGGTGGTGTGAGTTTGTTAATAGGAAGAAAAAAAGAAATAACGGAAAGAAGACCATTGGTTTCACTGTCAGAAGGAGAGAACGTTGACTGTATACGTGACTTTGGGGAATAGTTTTAAAAGGATGATATAAGAAGGTGTTTCAACTTTTTCTTAAACGTAGCAGAAAACTAAATCGTGCGAAGAGAGTAGGGCAGCTAGTTCCAGAATCGAACTGCAGTGACAGCGGAGGAGCTTGCAAATGTTTTCTTTTGATGAACGGGCACAGCTACTGTACTAGATAAGCGGGATCTTGTGTGAATATTATGACGACACGAAAGATGTTTACATTTTGAGGCGAGGTACTGGAGTGTTTGCTCGCTGAGCAGTCGACGGAGAGGCTACAGCGTGTGCTTGTCCTGTAGTTAGTCTGGCGTAGTCAGCCTCACTGGGTGAATGAAGCCCTAATATGGTCATATGGACGAATGTTGTATATACAGGGTGTTACAAAAAGGTACGGCCAAAGTTTCAAGAAAAATTCCTCACACACAAAGAAAGAAAATATGGTATGTGGACATGTGTCCGAAAACGCTTAATTTCCATGTTAGAGCTCATTTTAGCATTTCTCTTTAAATGTAAATTAAAGTAATTCGTGCAGACAGTTATCAAAATACCCAATTGTTTCGTTAGTATGTACTGTCCTTTCTCGATTCACCGCCAGTTGGCCCAATTGAAGGAGGGTAATGTTGACTGCATTGCTTGTGTTGACATGCGACTCATTGCTCTACAGTACTAGCATCAAGCACATCAGTACGTAGCATCAACTGGTTAGTGTTCATCACGAACGTGGTTTTTCAGTCAGTGCAATGTTTACAAATGCGGAGTTGGCAAATGCCCATTTGATGTATGGATTAGCACGGGGCAATAGCCGTGGCGCGGTACGTTTGTATCGAGACAGATTTCCAGAACGAAGGTGTCCTGACAGGAAGACATTCGTAGCAATTGATCGGCGTCTTATGGAACTCGGAACATTCCAGCCTATGACTCGCGACTGGGGAAGACCTAGAACGACGAGGACACCTGCAATGGACGAGGCAATTCTTCGTTCAGTGGATGATAACCCTAATGTCAGCGTCAGAGGAGTTGCTGCTGTACAAGGTAAAGCTGACCACGTCACTGTATGGAGATTGCTACTGGAGAACCAGTTGTTTCCGTACTATTTACAGGCACTATCAGCAGCTGATTGTCCTCCACATTGTTGCTGTGTGTTTCCATTCCATGATTAATGTGATTTGAAGAGAAGTAATAAAATGAGCTCTAACATGGAAATTAAGCGTTTCCGGACACATGTCCACGTAACATATTTTCTTTCTTTGTGTGTGAGGAATGTTTCCTGAAAGTTTGGCCGTTCCTTTTTGTAACAACCTGTATACCGTACGCACCGCATTCATTGTGAACTCTGTCTTGTATTTTCGCTACTTGAACCTATAACGACAGGCTCAACTAATACTCTTTCAATTTCTTGATATAAAGCAAGGCATTAACTAGTATTTGACGCCTGGAAATACATGAGTAAACTGAAAGATATACGTTTTATATGTGTAAACAGGAAGAAATATATTTTATATGTTAAAGATGACACTGGCATGGAAGGACTTGGAAATGGCCTGAGGCCACCAGGATACTAGTCACCAATAATAAAAACTATTTTGTAACTGTGGCTGTTGAAGTATTTAACATAAAATTTACGAAGTCAGAATACCGGAATTTTTTGCGTACTTAACGCTAATCGCTTAAAATGATTACTAGCTTACTGTTCAAACAGTTCTAGCGTCGTCCTTTCCTGAAACACAGCAAAATTAACCATAAATATTTTATTTTAAATCTTAAAGCAGGGCAGACCAGTAATTAAAATAGATTCGATTGATGAATTTCTCGCTCCGCAGTTAATGTTTCCTGGTTTATAAACCTACGCTTATCTCATTACTGCTCACTAATCCCTGGCCCGTTTATGACCTCGATGTGTAGCGGCAGATAAATCCTGCAAATCTATACGGCCTCTGGCACGATACTAAAATTTTTAAAGCAGGCCCATCATTCATTGAACATATCGTGCACAGTGGACGGCGATGTTATTAATGTTTCACATCCATTGAAATACTTCATGAGAGACCAAATGAATCACACCGAATCCCTAACAATACACAATATTAATCTGATGTACGTTAGGTGAAAATGACATCACGTAAATGACATCAGAGATTTGATTTGTGAAACGTGCGAGTTGGCGTACTGCTAACACACTTAATTCTCGCCGCGGTGGAGTAGCCGAGCGGTCTAAGGCGTCTTGCTGCTGAGCGCGTGGCTGCTCACCGTCGGAGGTTCGAGTCCTCCCATGCCTGGGGCATGGGTGTGTGTGCGTGTGTTTGTGTGAGTCCTTAGGTTAGTTAGTGTAAGTAGTTTGTAAGCTACGGACAGATGACCACGCAGTTTGGTCCGATAGATTTACAAACATTTACTTACTTTACTTAACTCTCATCCTGGAGGTTGGGCGTTCAAACATGTCCTCTGCCATCCAGATTTAGGTTTTTAGTGATTTCTCTAAATCGCTCCAGGCATATGCGAGAACGGCTCTTTTGAAATAGTATGGCCGATTTTCTTCGCCATCCCCACAAAACAATCTGTCCTTGTGCAGTACTCTAATGACCACTCTGTGAATAGGACTTGAAAACCTAACCTTCCTTCCGACTTGAGCAATATGTTGTGTGGTACACAATCCAATGAAGAAGCACGAGTAGGAATGTAACTCTTACAATATACTAAACTTAAAAATATTTTGCGACAGACTCTTATTTAACTTCTTAGTTTGTCCTGTTCCTCTCGTTTGGAGTAAAATATATTGATATTTATAGAACTGCTACCGTCACTATGAAAGAGTTCATACTTACACTCTGAAATTATCTTCACTCGAATTTGTTATAGCTACCTGTTCATTTATTTATTTTTTTATAAACCAGTTGTATAGTAGACAGAAATTTCCCCAAACATCTTATATAAAATATGTAATACGAAATAAATAAAAATGATTGGCATTAAACATTAGAAGCCAGAATTCATAACTGAAATTGTGAGTCTGATAACCGCCCTATGTGACAGCTGGTAGATATATCGACCACCATCAGCACTGTGAAATTCCTTTTTCGATCTCAGCGCTGAGGTTACTTGACGCTGATCTAAATTGTCCTGAATATTTGTCCAGACCGTGGAGATGTACCCTGAACCCATCCAGGGGCCGGCCAAAGAAGTAGACTGAGGGCGAAAACAAGATGAACACTGATTAACAACCATGGCTTCCCGTGTACCTCTTGGCACGGCATGGGCTGGAATGCGGACAATTTTCCATGAGAAAGGGCCTGAACCACCCAGAGGATAACAGAAGTTGTGCTACGGGCCGGTTGTTCCCACCGTCGCGAATTATCATGTCGCAATGTGGCCGTCACAAAGCTCCAATGGCGTGGAAGGACATCAGGCTCCAACACAGTCTCTTATAATGGTGTCCTCAGAGTATAATTCAACCACCGAGGTAGTGCCGGCGCAACATCGATGGTTATCGACATTGTTCTGATCCACTCTGCGTTAGCCGCCTGTGCTCCCAATTTCTTGCCTACAAAAAATGTCTGGTCGATGACTGTGCAACGATTGGCACGGGGTTGCACCACCCACTGCGACGATAGACTTTGGCAACATGTGTAATCAGCATAGACAGCTATATGAAATAATCCAGAGCCTCTTGGATTCTATGCCGAGGCTTACAGTAGCGGTTATAGCATGGAACTCCCACCGGAAGGTCATGTTGTCCTCCCTCGGACTTCCTTGTTGTACTTTTAAATTTCGTAAGTCCACACACCATGCTCCATTTTGTTTCTGTCTGTTTACGTTTGACCACGGGCGCTGATGACCTAGCTGTTGAGCGCCCTAAAACGCCAATCACCATCATTATCATCGGGCACACTTAGGTTTACAGACATTGGAACCTCCCTTAGCCGGCCGCGGTGGCCGACGGGACTGAGGCGCTCCAGTCACGGTGTGCACGGCCACTACGGTCGGGGGTTCGAATCCCCCCTCGGGCATCGATATTTGTGCTGTCCTGAGTCTTAGCTAGTTCATAAGTAGTTTGTAAGCTTAGGGACTGATGACCCCGTAGTTACGTCCCATACGTTCTACAAACATTTGAACATTTGAACCTCCCGTAACAAAGGAAAGTATTTTCAGTCTTGTGTTCTTTGTACAACCTGTTATCTTCCAAATAAATTTGGAACCATATATCCGGTCATTTCAGGTGTGTCACTTTGGATAGTGAACATTGTATTTCATTCTTTAATAATAAATGGTAAACTTTGAGCATTGATATGTTGTGATCTTCCCATGGATCTGCAATCTGCCTAAACACTCCTCACCATCGTCTGTCGTGTTCACAGGATTTGGTGAGAAACATTTTAGTTTTTTCAATTTAATAGAGGTTCTCCCACAGGGATACAACAAAATAAAAAAAAAAAAAAAATGAAAGGAATGAAGTTATTGCACTTTTCTTCGAAGTTTCTGCGGGTTTTCTGCCGGATAATAAAATCAAATTGATTCAATATTTCGACGGTATAGCTGTCCGCCATCTTCAGGAAACTGTTGCTGCTGAGTCCCGCTGAATACTGGTGCAAAATCGAAGTACCGCGTCCTATATAGGCGTCGGTCGCGTGCACGGCGCATGCGCCGGCCGTCACAGTTGCTGCCTGCTAGACAGGGCTGGTGGCGCCGCCCCTAGTGGAACAGGGCGCAACGATATATCGCACCTTGCACTAATCATTCCTAGTTGCTGGAATGCGGGTCGAACATTGCAATTTGATATTATTTAATAGTGGATTCCATGTTCTTCTAAGAGGAAACCACATGTCTCTATTAATTAGATTGTCCGTCACCCTGATTTCAATGGCTTCTCTGTAAACACTGTTCCAGAAACCGGAGGTATTGGTTACTATGCGGATTTTATAATATTTATCTTCTGTCCTTCCGTTAAACAGTGTTCTGCTACCGCCGATTTATCCGGCTGCAATCAAAGTTGATGTGAACTATGAAACGTCTGTATGAATGTTTCAGTATACTTTTTCATCTAATACAGCTTATTAGTGTTTTTTTTCTTTTTTGCAATCTATTTTACACCAATCATATAGCGTTCAAGGACTGATAAGTAATTAAATGCGGACTGAACTATTAAGAAAAGGTTAGGGTGTGCACTTACAGAAATGTTACAAGGTGACATTAAATAAGGGGTTAAGGTGTGCACATACAGAAATGTTACAAGGTGACATTAAATAAGATACACGTCGGAAGCTACACGGACGTTTGAGCAGCAGGTGATGAGCAGACGGCGTGGCAAGGCGGGCGGCCGCGCCTTGGGCGGATGCAGACAACGCTGTGTTTACCAGGCGGCCGCCTGCTATTTGCCCAAGTGGCGCCTACTGCGGGGGCGGTAGGCTGCCCTGCGTCACACGACACCTGGCAGGTGCCGGCGGCGCGGCTGGCGGGCTGGGTCAGACGACGCCCGCGCTCTGTCAACACACGCCCTAATACGCCTTCAGGCGCCACTCACTAAGCCCATTACAATACTGTATCTCTTCTATGACTGCAATTACAATATTCTATGACTGTAATTACATAATCTTTGGTTTCGAAGTTTAGCGGGCCCCACGTCGGAGGCTAAATTACGATAATTCAAATCTCCTGATAATGCGATCAACTGATATTCGTGTCCATGATTCTGACTTCTTTGTACCACCGATGATTCAATTCTTTATTGATGAAAACTTAATTTTGCAGTAAATATTATAACAAAATTGAGCCTAAAACTACGAGGTATGTCCACAAAGTAAGTTCCGTTTGGTTATATATAACAAACGTGTACAGATAAAGAAAAAATATTTATCGTACAAAAATATACAAGTATTAAAGTACTTTTCCACATAGCTTCCGAAATTTCGTAGGCATTTGTCATAACGTGGCAGAAGTCTTTGTAAGCCTTCTTCGTAGAAGGTTGCCGCCTGTATATTGAACCATGTGATAACATGGTTTTTCAGCTTGTCATCATCGCTGAACTGTTGACCACCATGGACAGGTTTTAGGTGTAAGAAAAAGAGCCGGCCGCGGTGGCCGAGGAGACTAAGGCGCTCCAGTCACGGTCTACACGGCTACTAGGGTCGGGGGTTCGAATCCCCCCCGTCCTAGTTCGTAAGTAGTTCATAAGTAGTTTGTAAGTTTAGGGACTGATGACCCCGTAGTTAAGACCCATAGACTTTACAAACATTTGAACATTTTAAGAAAAAGAGGCTGAACGGACGATGATCAAACACGTCCCAGTGAAATTTCCGTAAGAGTTGTTTGGTCACATTCGCCTTGTGAGGTCGGGCGGTAACGTGAAGGGAAAAACGAAACTCCTTTCATCTCTTCTTACACCTAAAATCTGTCCTTGGTAGTAAACACTTCAACGATGATGAGGTGAAAGAACATTTTACCACATGGTTGAATACACAGGCGGCAACCTTCTATGAAGAAGGCACACAGAAACTTGTGCCACGGTATGACAAGTGCCTACAAAATTTCGGAAGTTATGTAGAAAAGTAGTTGAACAGTTGTAGCTTTTTATACAATAAATATTATTTCTGTATCTGTACACTTTCGTTTATATAACCAATCGAAACTTATTTTCTGGACATACCTCGTATTTAATTTTGCTTTAGTTATAAGGTTATGAGCTTATTAGCTTATTAGCCTTAGTAGCAGGCGTTGCTTGGATATTTACGAGTACTTCTTCCAGTGTTTTGTTACTGTAATTCGTTCCCTCTTCCATCTTTCAATCTCCTCTTTCTTTTCTCTTTGTCTTCCTCTCTCCTCTTTTATTTCCTCCCAAATTTTCAGTCCCTCTCCTAAAACACTACATCCCGGTCATAGTATTAGGATCGCCATTTTCTTCCATTTGTAAATATTTCATTATTTATATGAGGCAAAAATTTTGAAGAAATCAATTACCTTCTATGTAAATCAGAGTAATAAAGGCCATAGAATAAGATAGTCAAACACCTTAAATTACGGTAATCTTTTCTCAGAATACTAGAATAGTACCCGCAGTCTGGTTACTCGCTCTCGTTGAGTTCAGCTCTCTGAGTTTTCCTATGTGTTCACTTTTTCTATGAGGTACCTCTCCGGTCTTAGCTCCCTATGACTTTAACTATGGGTGTAGCTATGAACTTATTAATTTGCAATAAATTGCTGTTTTGTAAAGTATTGAGCTTTTGATAGGATCAGATGAATAATATTGAAGTGTTAAGCAATTGCGACAGTAATATCTATGGACTTCTGATCGGGTTAGGCTTCAGAAGATGGTTATAAAAATTCTGCCTCCCGAAGATATAATGATCAATGTTAAATAGATCAGCATAATAATAACTGTTTTATCAATAGTACTAAAACTTACATTGGGAACATTATTTTAGAAGATCAAAGTTAATATGTACTGTAAAAGAGATCAGAGATTCTTTTGTAAAACATGAAATGTGAGAAATAGAGTTACCGAACTATGGAAGTGTCTTTGTGCAAGTGCATTTATTGTAAACTGTGTTATTTTGAAGAATATTAGAAACAAGTGAAACTTAAAAAGTGTCCTAGCAACTTCATTCAGTAATTACAACCCTTCATCACATTTGTGATTTTGGTGGAAAGTGGCTATAGATAAGGTTTTTGACTTTCAATAAATTGCTAAATGTATGTGGCAAAAAATAATTTATCACCTAAGCAGTGGAAGGAACTTTCCCTAAAATCTAATCTACAAGGTCAATTCCATGATAAAATCAGGCATCAACTATTTCTTTTGTAACTTGCTTCGACGTATTTTCAAATATTATAATATCAAATTAGAAGCCCCTGCAAGAAAGAATCGTCTAGTTCAATCATTACAAAAGTATTAAATTAACAAATAGACTCAGGAAAGAGATAAATAAAAGACAGTATTTTATTACGAAAGATTATCAGGCATACCAACCAACATTTCATACAGACAAGCCAAGTAAAATTTAGAGCCTATTCATCCATGACGAATTACCATCAAACTAAATGCATGAGGAAGCCAAACCGTTACCAAAACTGATACCAATAACATCCAAACCCAAAGTCAGTAAGGAGAAACCAGTTACAAAACTGGCACCAAACCAAAATCAATGTAAAGAAGCCACGTTACACTCCTTACGTCCTCCTACCTACCTACCTACCTACCTCCTCTTTCTCTTCCTCTTATCCATGTGTCATTTCTTCCACCCATTCTGTCAGTCTTACCCTCACGCTTCTCTGTCCATCTCCTTTTTTGCCCCTCTGTTTTCCTACCTTCCTTCCGCCGTTTTCTCTGGTCATCCCCCATCTATCTACCTCCTCCTCCTCCCTCCCTCCCTCCCTCGCGATCTCTAAGCACACAATTGTGAACGCGTTATCACATTATCTTTTTCCACTTTCTCCCTTTACGTTATCAGCCTCCAATACAATGCCAACACCATATACTTTGTCTCCCTTGGTTTTGGAGGAAGGCACCATACGACCATAGACAAATGGACCATTCGAGAATTCACTTGGCTCCAACACAAAGAGCTCAAAATTACTTTTTTGACGACGAAAGAAACTTTAAAAGTATCCAGTACATTAAATATTATTGGTAGTAGTAGTTATAGTGGTCAAATTCAAATTGTATCCCAGGAAAGGAACCCTTAATATGTTACGATATAGTCAGCTGCACTCTGTTGAGCTCTAGAAACAATGTGAGATCCCAGTTGTTATAGAGGTTTTGTTTTGCGTATACTTGTAACGTTATTTGTTAACTGGGAATTACTAATCAAGTAGCCAGGCACTTAAATGTGATTTGCAGAGTATCCCATGTAGATGTAGATGTAGAAGTAAAATGATCCACTTTTATCAAAAAAATGACAAATGTTTGTTAAGATTATGGGACTTAACTACGGGGTCATCAGTCCCTAAACTTACAAACTACTTATGAACTACTTACGAACTAGGACGGCACAAATATCCATGCCCGAGGGGGGATTCGAACCCCCGACCGTAGTGGCCGTGCTGAGCGTGACTGGCGCGCCTCAGTCACCTCGGCCACCGCGGCCGGCTCCACTTTTATCTTCCTTCACAATACAGTGCCGTTCGATGTCAGACTGATAGAGTGCCACATTACAAATTCATAAGCTTCGATGCTGTGTCTGCTCTAGGATTTTTTCACTTATCATTTATTTCACCTCTGGCAGTGTTGTTGATGCCAAACAAACCGAGTTGCGCCCATCGTTACGAGGAAGGCAATGGCATACCTTCTCCAAACAGAACCATATATATTTAACCACTGTGGTGTTAAAAAACAAAACTTCAGATTTTTTACTGATTTACCTTACAATACCCGTAACATAAAATCAGAAATTCAGCGTGAATTAATTCGGTTACAAATATTTTTATTTATTAAATATTATCTGTAGGGCCACGGCAGGCTACTTGTTTTCGTGTCGATATAAGTAGTGCTTGTTTCCTTATCTTTAAATTTAATGGCTTTACACAACATTAGCTTTGCAAAAATGACTGTATCAAGAGCCATTATAAATTTTGTAGACGCATCAGTCGTGTCATACACATTTTTGCGTTCCTTCATAATTTCTGTGATCATTTCACCTCTTATGTTCATTCATTCCACAACATTTGAAATGCTAACTTTTTATCCACATCTGCGACATATTTTAAATTTCATTTAGTGTGGCTGGAAACGTACTCTCTCCATTACATCATTGTTTGTTACAATACGAAACTGCCGACGTTCTTATCGTGAAGTAGTCTTACTTCTCCAGCAGCAACAGAATTCTGACATCATCGTTGCTAACCCCTATACGTAAAACTCCTTGCTGTTATTTGACAATGACGCCTGGTCTGTAGACTAACCAGTCAATATATGTGATCGGCAGGTAACTTCGAACATCTAGCAGGCGCTGTCTGATTGATCCCGACTGTCTTTACATCGTGGGTGACACTGCGACATAAAACTGCGCAAATACGTAAAGTGAAATTCATTTCGTCAGTGGAAATAATGGTCTTCGCTGCCTCCGCAAAGAACACTTAACACCGAGTTAAGATGGAAAATCCGTTTTGTTTGAGATATTTTTTTAACGCAGATGTCACAAAGATGTTTTCAAACTACACACTAATGCACACCGATTGGAAGCACAAACTGAAAATCTGTCTTTCGGAAGGTGAAATGAATTGTTTTCTCAGTGAATTTATTAACAGTAATTACTCACCTTTCTTGCGACAACGCATGGTGGAGGACAATGACGTTATTTTAGTGCAAAAATACCTGTTGGAAGCGTTTTTAGGTATTCTGTATGTCATAGATAACAATAACTTACTCAATGGTAACAGAGTAACTAAAATACGGATATTTTTTTACTACATGACCTACATATTTCTGTTGTATGCTCTCATTGAGAGCCGGCCGCGGTGGCCGAGGGGACTGAGGCGCTCCAGTCACGGTCCGCACGGCTACTACGGTAGGGGGTTCGAATCCCCCGTCAGGCATGGATATTTGTGCCGTCCTTAGAATAAGTTAGTTCATAAGTAGTTTCTAAGTTTAGGGACTGATGACCCCGTAGTTAAGTCCCATAAGCTATAGAAACATTTGAACATTTTTCTCATTGAGAAACACTATTACTGACGATTCTATAATTGCCTAATACTAACGTTATGGAACACCATCTATATAGTATTTTAGGCATGGGTTCCAGTAACTTTTTTAAGGACTTTTTGCATGAAGGATTATCTGACGCGCTGGATGCAGGCTTTGGAGAACATATTGTTACCCATATTAGTTTTGGGTGTATTATGATCAAAATTTACTCTTTTAAATAAGTAGTACATAACGAGGAAGTAATGTTAAAACTACTGGAATCTCGCCAAAACAGAGAAAAAATATACTCGATAGTAGAAATAGTCTTGGAGGATTTTATGGCTGCAGATGGACGCAAATAGGTCTGCTATATGAGGAATTGATAGCGCATGAACATCCAGAGCAAAATTGATACTGGTCAGACAAAAATTGTACAGCCGATCTATGGGTGGAGCAGGGAAACTAGATGCCATTATAGGAGTTTACGGATTGCCGTTGTCGACAAAAAATGATATATTCCCACTGGATACCTTCCTTGTTTTATTTCAACGAAGGTTGTTTTGACTTTTATGTATAATGAGACAGTCATTTAGAAATTCATTCCCATTTCGATTTCTTCACATTTATTTTGCAGCAATCGCTTATAAACTCCCTTGCAATCTTATTTATTTAAATTTGTATAGGTTAGATTATCGTCTTTTGCAACTGTACAAAATAGTATAATTCGGACCAGACGAGTTTCAATTTATTCAAATTATCTTCAGTGGTCAACTGTACAAGAAGCATGAATCCGATGATAAACAGTTCTCATGCTATGCGTTTATTTTATTCTGAATAAAATTAACTTATGAGATTACACACGTCTTTACATTACCTTCTTCACGTGTTTTTGGTAGCACTCACATTGCCATTGCTGCTATCACCCCATTAAATATGTGTACGAAAGTTGCCAAAAATATCGCCATTTCTGTAGCCTGTCGGGATCCGTTTGTCTTTTGTTTTATTTATCGTATTTGTGTGTGTTAACACGCTTTCAACTTCTTTGGGTCGCGTTGTCAGATGCATACCTGTTTTCTTCCTGTCAAAATAGGCGAAGCAATCTGTCTGTGATAATCTGACTATAGTGTGTATGTGTGTGTGTGTGTGTGTGTTTATAAATACGATTTTAGTTCATGCAACGAAGGTCAGACTGTCTTGTTTTGTGTGTGTGTTTATCTATGGGACTTAACTACAGTGGTTATCAGTTCATAGGCTTAAAAACTACTTAAACTAACCGAAGTACAACACACGCACACACACACCCATACCCATGCCTGAGGGAGGACTCGAACCTCCGACGGTGGACACCTTAGGGCGCTCGGTCATTACCCGCTGCTGTTGGTGTAAGGGGTAAGTGGTCGTTTCTGTATGTGGGGGAGGTTGGTCTACGGTAGTGGTTTTTCTCATTTCATCCTGAAACATTTGTTTTGATGCATTCCTGTCACTCGATAAACCTTTCGAACATCCCGCTTTCGACGATTTTTTTCAATTATTTCTTTGTTAGTCAGTAGCAACTGATTCCATGTCTGTCCGCCTGTCTACCATCCGTGAATGGTCTTCTTGTACTGCTACTCAAGTATTAATAATCGTACTATACACATCATTAGCAAACCTTATACGCTTCTTATCCTTCCTCGGTACTTTAGTATCCCACTTTCTTCCCATCTGGTTCCTCTTCATCATCACTAAATTGTAATTCCAGTCTATATCTTCTGCTGCGTATGCATTCCAATCCGACATCTGACTTAAGAATCTCTCTTTGGCCATGATGTAATCAAGTTTGGCTCTTCTCCCGTCTTCAGGTCTGTTCAGTCTTCCTCTCTTGTGATGTTTGAACAGAGTATTCGATATTACTATCTGAATTATATTACATACGTTAATCTTTCTCCTCCGTTGTTACTACTGGAAAGCCTAGTTGTCTCGGACAATCCTTTCTTCCATTCATTCTTCTACGACAGCGTTTCATTCTGCCGTAACTATTACATTTTCATTGCGCTTTGTGTACAGAATACCGTCCTCTCTCCTCGAATACTTTCTATGTCACTTCTGTTTTTGGAATTCTGTAACTCTAACTAAACTAAGGGTGATGGTTTGGTGTCTGATTAGGTCAACCCGTCACTGATGTTTTCACAGTGATTCACTCAATATCCAGTTTCCTGCTCTAAGGAATCCTATTGTTGTTATAAAATTTTCTGTTGTTGTTGGTATGTTTGTAGACCTAATACACCAAACTGTTTAGGTCATGCTTAGATTAAAACACACAAACACATACATACAAGTATACTGATGCTAGAGGAAGGATTCTCACCTCCGACGGGAGCGGCCGCGTGTTCCGTACCATGACCGACCAGACCGCACGGCTATTCCAAAGCAGCTTAACTTCATTGACGTGCACTGCATCTGGGCCGAATTTTTCTACCTGATGTACGATGTTCATATCCTTGAAATCCCATGCTTCGATTCATAGAGTGTTTTCCCTTTAATATTCACAGAATATATGACATGAACTGCGATTGGGCAAAGCTGAAAATGTGTACCCAGCTTAGGTAGTTCTTGCAGGTGCAGTCCCCAGTGGTGTAGGGGGCAGCGCAACTGCCTAGAAAGTAGGAGATCCGGGTTCGAATCCCGGCTGGGTATACATTTTCAGCTTTGCCCAATCGCAGTTGATGTCATATATTCTGTGAATATTAAATAATAATAACTGCAGGATCAGAAGTGACGTCTATTCTTTCGGAACAGACGCCACATGTATATATATAATATGCCGGTGACGGGTAATGATCCCATAGTTAGTGGGGAGGGGTGGGCAAGTTTGAAGCCCTTACTCTTACGGGAATTAGTTCCATAACTACGAGTTTGAGTACTGTGGGCAGGGCGAAGCTGGGAATTTGTACCTGACGGGAGGCGTGCTTAGATAGTCCTTGCAGCTGCGGTGGTCACTGTGTCCCCAGTGTTGTGGAGGTCAGCGCAACTGCCTAGAAAGCAGGAGACCCGGGTTCGAATCCTGGCTGGGTACACATTTTCAGCTTTGCCCAATCGCAGTTGATGTCATATAATCTGTGAATATTACATAATAACAACTACAGGATCAGAAGCGACGTCTGTTCTTTCGGAACAGACGCCACATTTATATGTTTTCCCTTTGTTAGTTATTAAACATTTTTCTTCTCATACAAAGTTTCCCTTTGGCTGTTCCCTAATGGGAACCCACTCGGAATATTTTGTCAATAAAGAGATCATATCATTGTTTTCAGTTGTAGGCTTCTGACTAATGGATATTCATTATGTGCCTGTAATGCAGTGACTTTCACAGTTTAGATCCTCTTGTTAGCCATTATTGATTCTTGCGCCTTTTTGGGCCAGTTTTCTATCCGACAGCCAGAGACTTCCAGAACCTTTGTTATTTCCTCCACCCTATTAGACAACGTGGCTGTCAGAATGAGAGTTACGTCTTACTCCTGAAATCTGTTGTTGCCATTACACAATTCTTAACCAGTCAGTGACTGAGTTCCCACTAACAAGTGAGGATGTTTTATATTAATCAAAGACGGCACTCTTGCAACACCTTCTCCTATAGGACATTTCCCAGAATTAATCCTTCAAATAACGTTTGTGCCTCCACCCCAGACACCCTCCAACTATTACAAACAGAAACTTCTGTAAGTAAGGCATATTTTACTGTGTATCATATTAATAGATTGATCGTCATACAGTTATGAATCTGCTTGAATGCCACTTGTAGAATAATTAAACGCAATTTCCCTGACAGTATAATGCCTGCGAACGGCAGAAATTGAAATGACAAGAGAACAGTTGTCATATCACAGTTTCTAACATTATTCCAATTATTGTATGTTTACTGCCAGGTTTATTATATACATCCAATAATGTTTCGTGTAGGGATGACGGAATGATGTATTAATTTGTAACCTGCGGTAAGGTTAAATTGTAATCATCCGTACCTACAGCTCGGTGATTTTGTCTTTTTGTAAATGAGCCGTTAATTACCATCAAACGTTGTGTCAACAAACGAACATTTTAATGAATACATTTAGTTAATTTACAGAGCCTCATTCAAATATAACAAAAGTCAGGAAATTTAATCTAATGAGGCTTAATTAAAATTGACATATACACGCGAAATGATGCCTGATAAAATGTCACGAGGCTACAAGTATATATTTAGACTCAAGAATTGTCGTTATTTTTAGTGTATCGTATTCAAAATGATGTCTGAGATCGATCACTAATATCGAACAAATTTCTCCATGTCTGAGTTATTACTGTACCTTACATCTGAGCTTACATACTATAATTGTACATACGTCATATTCTACAGTTGCCACACCGCCACAGTCCCTTCCACACCTGTCCAATAATAAATGCCTATGCAGTTTCAAACCCATAAGACTACCTCTTATTTAGATTTCACAAATTCCTGTTTGATCTAGTATGATTCAGTACTTGGCCATTAATTCTCCGTGTACCCATTCTTTAGAATTCATTTGTAGCCATACATTGAAAAAGCTCCTATTCTCTTCTCGTGTGATCTGCTTGTAGCCCACCTCTCGCTTCCATGCAAGACTACAGTATGTAATAATACGTCCGTGATAGGCTACCTAATAATTTTGTATTTGATGTTAATAAATTCTTCTTTTTCTAGGAACACTGTAATTCGTAATTATTTTCCATCCTTTACTTTTCCCATGACACGTTAAAAAAAAAAAAAAAAAAAAAAAAAAAAAAAACAAATTGGAAACCCACCAACTGCTTTTAGTGTTACAGTACCACCTGGTTACAACGCTATGGTGGGCGTTTTCTCGTGGTAGAGTCAAGATTAGGAGGTGGATAGAGCATAGAGTTGTACATATTCCTCTATTAACCTGCCAATGCTTTCCGGGGAGCCAGGTGGGCAGACTGTTTTATAGAAAATGGAAAGGGTCAATAGAAAGGGTCATTTGCTTTAATGTCAACAAAGTCAAGCTACTCCCAACCCAAGTATACTTAAGTAGTCACGCTTATCTTCCCCCTTCCCTCTGTGCTACGCTACGCAGAGACTAATTTTCTGCGCTTTCTTAACCGTATTTTGAGTAGGGCTCGGAAGTTGATCAAAAGTTATATTTTAACAAAACATCAAAATATGATCTAATGTTGGGTATATTAATTTCGGTTATCTAAGCGGGAAAAATGATTGTTTAGTCCCGTTTTCCCTTACTTTTCAGCGTTTTAGATATGTTAGGATTTCAAAAATGTCAAATGTTTGTATAGCTTATGGGACTTAACTACGGGGTCATCAGTCCCTAAGCTTACAAACTACTTATGAACTAGCTAATCCTAAGGACGGCACAAATATGCATGCCCGAGGGGGGATTCGAACCCCCGACCGTAGTGGCCATACAGACCGTGACAGAAGCGCCTCAGTCCCCTCGGCCACCGCGGCCGGCTGTTAGGATTTCTCTGCAACGCAACATTCTTCTTAGAATAATTGCTATTGCCTATTCGTAAAATCAAATGAACATAGATATGACTGCTGCAACTCGAACTATATTATTATCTTGGGAACATCGTTTCTGTAACCTTAATATATTTCAGCAAAGTATGACAACAGTTGTGCATGTTTGAAATTAATGTTTCCTGGATGTATATTGCAGGTTCACTAAATTGATTCAGACTGACTGAAATGGTTCATTATAAACTTCCCACCGCGGCGGAATAGCCGTGCATACTAGGGCGCCGTGCTGCGGTTTGCGCGGCCGTCCGCTGTGGAGGTTCGAGTCCTCCATCCGGCATACGTGTGTGATAGTTAACTTACTTAAGTAGTTTGTAAGGCAGGTGACTCAAACATTTGAAAATGTTCATAAACTCGCCTAATTAATTCTGACGAAAATTAACTTCATTCTTAACATACTCTCGATATAAGAGATACATGCGGGAAAGAAGACGCATTATAAGAATGCGTTCCGTATAACGCATTGTATTTTTTCTTAATTTTATACTTTTGAGGAGTTTTTAGATGTTTTAGGCAATATAGGGTAGGGGAGACCAGGATAACGACACCACCCCTGGGTAGTCGCGCCACCTCAGTTTTATGACGAACGGTTTGCAGTATGAGTACGCTTTGCAGTGTTCTATCTCCGTTAACTACCGCGGAACTAATTCCTGTGGTCGCCGCGCGTGATTGTTGACAGGTGTTAATTGTGTGGAAGAAATTGTTAGTTAAGACGTTATGGATCTAATTTTCGAGCCTGTATTTTATTGAAATAAGTACCTCTATAGACTATATGTGCTTTTTAATGTATTAACGTAATCTGTAGATATTTAGCTTCGTATTCGTGTCTCTGACCTAACTGTTTCGCTAAATCTTTGGCTTTAAACTGACGTTCTTAGCCATATTTTTCAACTAGGCAATGACGCCATGGTGGAGAGTTTAGGCAAAATGAAGTGTAATACAAATGCATACATTTTGTGAAATGGGAACTTGCAGAATGCACAAAATGGAGAGAATGTAGTAGGTTTCAAGTGCCGAAAACTATACCGATATTTTTGACTTTTGCGGTGTCTTAATCAAGCGTAAATTATAAAACGTATTTTTATTCCAATTTTACATCAAATGTTCAAATGTTTGTTAAACTTATGGGACTTAACTACGGGGTCATCAGCCCCAAAACTTAGAAACTATTCATGAACTAGCTAACACTAAGGACAGCACAAATATCCATGCCCGAGGGGGGATTCGAACCCCCGACCGTAGTTGCCGTGCAGACAGTGACTGGCGCGCCGCAGTACCCTCGGTCACCGCCGTCGGCCAATTTTACATCGACAATTACTTGAAGCCTTCTAAATGTCTAATACAGAAGACTGATAAGTGTAAATTACAATGGTTGTAACACTTATTTAATACTAGTCACTCGTGTAGGTTTATCCTTGATTTTGAAATTTATGGCGTCATTATCTTGTAATCCAGGGTAATGGCGCCACTGCGTATATTTTCACAATATATTTTGCAACAATAAAACTTAACTATATACATTACTTAAAAAAATATGATAAAGTAGTATTAGCTGGCGAAGCTGTAGTATTATTCTTTACGAAAAGACACAACTTTAATGAGGAAAAAAAACTGGTTTCCCTTAAAGTGGCTCCATTCTCCTGGCCTCCCCTATACCCACTCCGCTACCGACAGCGGCTCACTCTGCATGTCTACGTGACTTCAAAGGAGACCTCCTCGGCCTTTTTTGGTGGTGTTGTCGTACGCCGACCAAACACAGTTGAGCCAAATACCTTCTAGAGACAAGGCTTCACAACAAGTCCGCGTCACGCCACACCGATAGGCCTCCATCGTAAGCTTACTGGATGGCGCTACGAGGCAGTGGGCTGTGCCCTAGCGAACAGCCACTCAGCTACAGATGGTAGCCTATCGGTGTGACGTGACACAAACTTGTTGCGAGGCCTTGTATCTAGACGGTGTTGGTTTAGCCAAACGCTGTGTGACATCAGCCCCTATATGTCGGCCATGGCGTTGCCAGACGTGCTGGGGCTGGTGTGGCCTTCCCAGTTCTCCATAGTGGGACTGTGTCCACTGCTAGCCAGATGTCGGTGCTAGTGGCCCAAATATGGTAGTCACAGCGTCGAAGACGACATTCACGCATTCTGATGTGACCGATCGATGGAGATGATGAGATAGTGCCCAGCATGGATGGTATGTCCACATCCGTCCGATGGTGACAGCCGATGACGATGGCAAGTGATACATTCGTGCAGATGCATTCCACAATGGCTGTCTATCTGTTAGTACTTAAATATAACCCGTCTCCACCTGGCTTTCATCTCGGTCACTAGGGCGTCGGGAGACTTCAATTTTAGTTGGATGCCTCCAGCCGACGTAACAGGGGTGATCATTGCATGCTGTGTTTTCATTTCAACTCACGGGTGCGGCCCGTTTGTTACGTAAAAGAGCTAGCTACGTAACATGGATACACTTGCAAAACTATCTTAGTTATTATAACAGACCACAGTCCGGCTCTATTCCTCCGCTTCCAATTACTTTCAATACTATACTTTCAATAGTTCTTGTACATTATTTATACTGTAACCACTTAAATACTTTTAGTCCACTTTTCCCACTAGACAAAAGAAGATATCGTAGGAGGAAATAAAGAAACCGATTAATAAAATTAAGTCTTATTGTCTACGTTGTATGCTGTTTAGGTTCCTATCAGAGCATACTGATAATATAGTTCATGCTTAACACAGAAATACAATTACTTCAAAAAATGTTCAAATGTTTGTATAGTCTATGGGACTTAACTACTGGGTCATCAGTCCCTAAACTTACAAACTACTTATGAACTACTTACGAACTAGGACGGCACAAATATCCATGCCCGAGGGGGGATTCGAACCCCCAACCGTAGTGACCGTGCAGACCGTGACTGAAACCGCGGCCGGCTACAATTACTTGCTCAGTGAAATATCCATACATAAAAGAGTGAAAAGATACGCTGTTCACACCAATATTCAAGAAGGGCGATAACAATAATCCACTAAAAGTGAGGCCTGTCTCATTGAAGAAGTTTTTCATGTAGATTTTGGAATATTTCTTGGCCATACGGGAAAGTCCCCATGCTATAGATTGCACGGCCGATACCCTTAGTAAATTGAAATCATCCTTCAGGCTTTGTATGATTTTCTGTCCTTAGTATAAGCTATCTTCCGTCAAAAGAATGATATACTGCCCAATGGTCAACACGGATTTAAAAGATCCCATTTTTGTTACACAGAATTAGTTACCAACAACGCTCTTTCATATCGATTCCATGTTTCTAGATATAGTAAGCACGAAGTGGATTACATTCCTGGTTGTTACTACTAAGCTGGGACTCCAAATTGACATCCACAATTATAGATTCTACGAGAAGTAGAAGAGAGAGTCCAGTAAAAAGTAATTTTATATGTAAACGAAGTTAGCGGTACCGCACATGGTATGTATACACTATGTTCACTCGTCCCATGTAATAGTCTCCACATTTCTTCATTCTAACTTTTTTGTTGTTGCGTTGTTGTGATCCTCAATCCGGAGACTGGGTGATGCAACACGCCACCCTACTCTATCCTGAGCAAGCCTCTTCATTTACTCACAAAAACGGCAAGACACGTCCTTTAGAATACGTTTACTGTGTTCATCTCTTGGTCTATCTCTGCGATTTTTATGCCACACACTTCCCTGCAATGCTAAATTGACGATTCCTTGATGACTAAAAAAAGTGTCCTATAAGTCTATCTCTTCTTTTATTAAAGGTATGCCACAAATTCCTTTTCTCCGCAATTCTGTTCAGTAGTTAAGCATTCTTTTGTAGCACCGCGTTTCAAAAGCATATATCCGCTTCCTGTCCGAACTATTTATCGTCACTCCCTTACGCAGGTCATACTCCACACAACTCCACACAAACAACTTTAAAAATACTTCCTTGAACATAAATTAATATTCGATGTTACCAATTTTTTAACCAAACTGCTTTTCTTCCCATTTTATATCCTCTGTACTCTGACCATCATATGTTATTTTACTGCCCAGGTATGTAATGGGAACTTTTGTAACATAAATATTTACACGTACATTACTGGGAATTTGTTCTCATGTCGAAGATCAGAATTTCACAACAACGTACTTTAAAATTTATCGGACGGTTTAATTTTACCCACGATAGATGGCGGCGTAGTGTGCTAATTTTGATAACGAAATGTTCACTTCACAAGTGTAATAATTTTTTTTAATTTACTGACTGGAAAATAGTTCATACAAGAACGGTCAACCATAGAGAAATAACAGCATTCATTATTTATTTCATAATCAACTAAAATATTTTTGCTGTCATTCTGTGTGATTGGGTTTTCATCAAACATTTAATGGTCGGAGCCACATCAACACACTACGCCGACTATGGGTACCATAAGTACTTTTTTATTTTTTTATTTTATTTAACATGAACAGCAAGCATTTATCTGGCGACCGTGACAGGACTCGAACTTGCAATAGCCAGGTAACTGGAGGAAAAGAACAACAGGGAATACTACTTCACTTACTGCCACTTTAGCAATGCATGTTATTGTGGTCTTCAGTCCGTATACTGGTTTGATGCAGTTCTCCACGCTACCATGTCCTGGCAAAGCCTCTTCATCTGAGAAAACATACAGCAACCCATATCCTTTTGAATCTGCTTACTGTATTCGACTCTCGATCTCCCTCTACTATTTTCACCCTACACACTTCCTTCTATTGCTAAACTGACGATTCCTGGGTGTCTCAAAATGTGTTCCACCAAACCCATCCCTTCTCTTGGTCAGGATATGACAGAAAACACCATTTCTCTCCAATTCTGTTCAGCTCTTCCTCATTATTTATGTGATCTACCCAACTAACCTTCATCATTCGTCTGTAGCACCACATTTAGAAAGCTTCTCTAGTCTTTTTTGTCTGATCTCCTTATCGTCCACGTTTCACTCCCATACAATGCAACACTCCTGTCAAATGCTTTGAGAAAGGTCTTCCTAACATTTAGCTCATATTGGATGACAACAATCGCTTCTTCAGAAACGCTTTTCTTCCCATAGACAATCTGTATTTTATATCTTCTGCCATCAGAAGTTATCTTGCTATCCAAATAACAAAACTCATCTACTACGTTTGTCGTCTCATTACCTAATCTAATTCATTCAGCATCGCCTGATTTTCTGATACTGCATTCCATTACTTTTGTTTTACTCTTGCTGTGTTCATCTTATACCGTCCTTTCGAGACACAGTCCATTCCGTTCAATTGCTCTTCCACGTCTTTTGACGTCTCTGACAGAATTACTGTGTCGTCAGTAAACCGCAAAGTTTTTATTCCCTCTCCCTGTACTTTAATTCCCTCTCCAAATTTCTCCTTGCATTCCTTCACATCTCGCTCAAGTATTAGCAATGGATTTCTTTGTAAAATTGTATTAACATAATGAGAGGCATTGAATTAAAATTTGTGCTGTGGCTGGGATTCGAACCTGGGACCTCCTACTTACTAGGTTGGTGCTTTAGACCTCTAGCCAAAGCAACTATACGGACTGTCTTAAAGTACGTCTCACCCCACCCCCACATACTTTAATCCTGCCTCATGTTCCCGGGTTCGAATCCCAGCTACAGAATATATTTTAATTCAATGTCTCTCCTTATGTTAATACCTTTGGTATAACGAGACAATGTTGTCTCCAGAAATTGTATTATTTGTTGATATTTATATCAATTTACAATTTTACAATTTTACAATTTGTAAATTTATCGGACCAAACTGCGTGGTCATCAGTCCGTAACTTACAAACTACTTAAACCTAGGTAAACTAACCTACCTACACACACCCATGCCCCAGGGAGGACTCGAACCTCCACGGCAAGCAACCGCGCGCTCCGCAGCGAGGTGCTTTAGACCGCTCGGCTACTCCACCGCGGCTATTTATATCACCTCAGCCTGAGGAACAAGGCGGGGTAGTTCCCATTCGCGTTCTTTGCTGGGGTGCTATTCCAATGTAGGAGAGCGCTGGTGGCAATTTGATTCGCGTTTCACTCGTAACATGAGGCAGAATTAAAGTAAGTGGTGTGGAGGGAGACGTGCTTTACGACAGTCCGTGTAGTTTCTTTGGCTACAACTCTGTGTTAGCCGAGTGGTCTAAAGCCTGCCGGGCGCCGTGGCTCAGCGCGTCCGGTCAGAGCGCTCAACGCCCTCTGTAATAAAAAAGGTGAGCCAACAACACATCGAACAAGAACGAAAAAACACGAATAGCGTCCGCGACGGACAGAACTACCCATAGAACAAAAAAAAAAAAAAAAAAAAAAAAAAAAAAAAATAGAGCACCTACCTAGTAAGTTGGAGGTTCTGGGTTCGAATCCCAGCCACACCATAAATTTTAATTCAATGCCTCTCCTTTGATATAAGGAGACAATGTAATGTTCTCTCAAGGAATTGTATTTTTTGTTGTAAAATTGTGGCAACCCTCTATCCATGTACCGTCGCTTGAACCGTCTGTCCTTTCCCCGGAGCTTCTGAGAAGCCTATGGTACTCGGCAAGGAGCTTGTGAGAGCCCGGCAGTATCTGGGTTGGCGCCCCTAGGCCAGTGCCCCCGGCCGCCTCTTTCCATTAAGCGATACGGCCCGCAGACGGCCGCATGATGGATAGCGTGACGCGGAAATTATCGCCGGGGATCAGACGGCCGGACTGCAGCAGAGTGAGCGTCACGGCTGGGGGATCAGCCGCGGCAAACACAGCAGCGGCCGGGGTCGCCGGAGCGTGGCCCACCCCACTGCACTCCACTGCACTGCTGGCATTCCATTTGCATTCCATCCGCCAGCCGCGAGACCGCGCGCCCTACTTCCCACTGTGCAAGTGCACCACTAGTTTCTGCTTGTGTTGGAGATACATCTTGGTGGCGGGGATCAACGAGGTTTGATCGTAAACTTTTAAATGAACCTTTTAAGGACGGACGGTGATGAACAACACACACGCACCAAATCCGCAGTTTTAGAGATATGGCAACGAAATTTTGTACCACACATCTATACTACCACTCATAAATTAAAAAAAAAAAAAAAAAAGTGTTCAAATGTTTGTAAATCTATCGGACCAAACTTCGTGGTCATCAGTCCGTAGCTTACAAACTACTTAAACCTAGGTAAACTAAGCTAAGGACAAACACACACACGCATGCCCCAGGGAGAACTCGAACCTCCACGGCGAGCAACCGCGCGCTCCGCAGCGAGACACTTTAGACCGCTCGGCTAATCCACCGCGGCTCATAAATTTCAGTGCACCCAATAATTGACATCCAGTTCTCCGTAGATAAGATCTCAAATGTTCAAATGTTTGCAGAACTTACGGGACTTAACTACGGGGTCATCAGTCCCTAAGCTTACAAACTACTTATCAACTACCTTATACTAAGGACGGCACAAATATCCATGCCCGAGGGGGGTTCGAATCCCCGACCGCAGTGGCCGTGCAGACCGTGACTGTAGCGCCTCAGTCCCCTCGGCCACCGCGGCCGGCAGATAACATCTAATACCGTGTGTACCGATGAGGAAGCAAAGAAGTAGTACAACAGTTGTCCACATATCACGATTTTTGTTTTTGGTCATCGAGATACAATAGCATCCGACAAAGAATGTTGTGGACATAAACGTTATGTAGCTATATGATACGTTTGTTTACCTATTTACCCACGTATTTGCTGCACCTGTGTTGTTCCCTGTAGTGATGTGGTGTCCGCAGCGAACGCCAAGCACTGCTACGATACATAACATCTTGTTCCTGCATGTCGGTTCCTTCATGACAGTTGAAGTGTAGATATCGCTAGTATGGCTCCACGAGTGGAGATATCCATAGATAAACGTGCTGTAATTTTAGCACTTAGCCAAGCAGGTTTATCTATTCGCCAAATTGCGAGAGAGTGTAGTGTGTCTATAGGGGGAGTGCAATACGCCCTTCGCCGCCAGAAGACCAGGACGACCTCCTAAAACAACTAAAAGTGATGATAAATGTATCAGAATTACCAGTAAAAGAAATAGACTCAAAACAGCCACCATAATTAATGTAGAATAGGTAGAAATGTACGCGGCAACAATAACTGTTGCAACAGTAAAAAGACGACTAACTGAAGCCGGCCTGAAAGGTTGTGTCACAACATGAAAACCCCTTCTGAGGCCCATAAATAAACAGAAGAGACTTGAATGGGCTAGAAAACATCGTGATTAGACAGCAGAAGAGTGGACAAAGGCGTTATTCACAGACGAATTGAAGTTCGAGATTTTTGGAACCAGAAGGAAAACATTTGTTCGCCGATTTGTAGGGGAAAGGGTTGCCCAGCAATGCGTTCTACCTACAGTTAAACACGGTGGAGGTTCTGCTATGGTTTGGGGATATTTCGCCGGAGATAGAGTTGGCGACATTGTGAAAATAGAAGGATGTATGGATCAGAAGCAGTACCACCTCATACTTAAAAATCATGAAATACCGAATGGATGGCGCTTAATAGGGAAAGGGTTCACCTTACAACAGGATAACGACCCAAAACATCGGTCGGCATACTGTAGGAACTACATTGCACCAAAGGAAAACCAGAAAGATATTGTATGGCCGTCCCAAACCCCAACTGTAATGCCATTGAAATGGCGTGGGATAAAGTGCTAAGGGAAGTTAATTTATCCTTCAAGGAACGCCTCTGGTATATTTCCAAAGACGTGTGGAATCATATAGATTCACGATACCTACAAAAACTCATTGACCGCATGCCTCAAGTTTGGGAGGCAGTCATTAAATGCAAAGGAGGATACTTTGATGAAAGTAAAATATAATGATTGTGATTGTGTTATATATTTCTAAGTTAAAGTTTGATTTGTGTTGTAAATCTGAAATACCAGGTTGAATTGAAATTAATGAGCGTTGGTGTATATATTAATGAAAATGAATTGCCGCATGTATGAAAGTGCATCACTTGAGAATGGCGTTACCAATTTTGCGGATCTTTTCTTTGTTCTGTTCCTAACTCTCAGGACAAGGTTTGTATGAAAGTAAGTTTTGGAAAATCTATCGAAAAAATCAGATTTGGAGAAAAACTAAAAGTACGTTTCTACAACAATCAGCTTATTCATTAGCTACTCCCCTATCGACTAAATACGCTGTAACGAAGCGAACGAATACGCCAAGGAGGTTAGAATAAAGGAATATGGCGTTATTCACAGACGGTGAAAACAGCCAAATACATTTAACATGAAACGTTTTTTTCTTAACATGCCCTTCGTATTATTCTTACATCCATGGTGTTATCGATGGTTATCACATCTTTGGGGCGTTGCAAAGATAGAATTGATGTCAGTTCGTGGTATTTTTGTGTTACACAGTGGAGATCGTGGTTTATTGTTTTAGAACAATGCATCCATTGCAGCGTCATAATATCGGTTGGCGTACGATTAATAAAGCGCTAAGCCAGTCGTTGGAAGTATGTGGAATACATTTTGAATCGACGTGTTTTTCCTATGGGCAGTTGTCAGTTGGGTGTTCGACAGTTGGTAAACCATCAGCGTTGTTCGTTTTCTGTCCGGACGGAATATTAAAAAAAATATTGTCAATCAACAAGCCTTACAATGAACGCAACACAAAGACTTTCGAAACGCTGTATTTCCATTCCACTGTATACAACTAATTATTTTGTGCATATGGAATTTTTATTATTATAGTATGATCAGGCTACAATTATTTGGTTTTCAATGCAATTTCTCTCAAGAACATATCATGTTATAAAAAAGCGTGTCTACTCTGCAAGCTGCGATAAAAACATGCTAAACTGTGGTGCAAAAAGGCGCGGTTTTGTTTCCCTTGTCCTAGGCATTTTTATCACAAAACAGGAAAGCTGCTTTTGGGACTGAAATGGATTTAAAAAGGGAGGATTATATAGTCGCAAAGAGGAGGGGGATATGGTTTGAGATAAGAGGGAGTAAGGAGAAAGTGATGGAAATAGGAAGAGGATGAAATGTATAAAGGAAGGGGGGAGGAGGCTATGGGGAATAGAGAATTGAGGAAGGGATACACATTGGGCGAAGAAGAGAAGAGATTAGAGTATATATCCCTTTCACATTAGATACTGCAAAACGTTGTCACGTTTGGTGGTTTACATGTAAAATTCTTTTTTATATACATTCATCTTTTCTAAAATGAAGCTTCAAGTTTGATTTTCAAAAAATAATATAAGTTCCTTTTTCTTAGAAAGTATTCAAGAGCTTTCTAAAAAAAAAAAATTATTTAATTCATCTCTCTATATATTGTATGTTGAATAGGTCAAATATGAGATTTTTCATGTTTTTTTTTATTATAGTTCCACAAGTACAGTTTTAAATTCTGCAAAATTCCAGGCAGTTTGCCCCATATCTCAGCTTGCAATCAGAATTTCCTCTTGAGACATCGTTTATTAGGTTTACAGAAATATGTGTACAAAATTTCATAATTCAAGCATTCATAGAATCTGAGGAAAAGGTACATAAACTTTAGAAAACAAACTTTTCAGGAGACCCAAGTTCAACCTAACTAGGTTCCCTATGTCACTTCTTCAGAAGCACCACATTTGTACTCTGGGTCATCTTTTCCTTCAAGGCTTCTCTTTGGTTTCTTGTTGCCTGAGTTCTTTCCTTTACCAGGTCTTAAACTGACATTTGAGCTGCAGAGACGCGATGTAAATCTGTTTTTCTCAAGATGACTTGATAAAATATCCTATCTTGATGCCCATTGGTTCTAACACCTTAATCTTCTAGACGTTCTCATCAGTAAATACAAGAACTGCATCATAAGTTGCAATTCTGACAAATGTAGGAGATGCAGCTGTAGCAAAAAGAATTGCTTCGTCATAAACGAGACAACTAGTTTGTTATTGTTTATAAGATACGGAACAGAGTGAAATGTTCAAATGTTTGTTAAGCTTATCGGACTTAACTACGGGGTCATCAATTCCGTAAACTTACAAACTAGTTATCAACTCAAATGTTTGTACAACTTATGGGACTTAACTACGGGGTCATTAGTCCCTAAGCTTACAAACTACTTATGAACTAGCTAAGACTAAAGACGGCACAAATATCCATGCCCAAGGGGGGATTCGAACCCCCGACCGTAGTGGCCGTGCAGACCGTGACTGGAGCGCCTCAGTCCCCTTGGCCACCTCGGCCGGCCGGAACAGAGTGAAAGATGATCTATAAAACCAAACAGTATGTATAAGGCCTTCTATATGTATCCCGCACGTGATTGGTTGAAAGTAATCCACAGAATCGTTGTTCACTGAGCCGGTATTGAAGTGCTGCTTCAAAACGCGGGCGTGGCAGAGAAGCCGCGTCACACTTTTAATTGATTTTCAGGCACTTCGGGTGCGATTTCAACATTGGAACTTTGGGAACTGAATGTCCACGAATTATAGTAACAAATAAAAAATAAATGGAAAATTGACATTTTTGGTCAATTACATCGACGTCCCTCGTTAAAGCCAAAGCCATGTTAACTCCATCAAATACTATACTGAACAAGCTGAAAATTCCGGAATACACCAGACAAAAATTTCGCTACCTTCAGTGGTCAGATTTATTTTAGCTCTTTTAATTATTCATTTTTCGTAGTAGGACCCGACTTCCTCAATTACTTACTGTATGTATTCCTGTACTTTTGTCCCCCTTCTGTTTCTACCCATTAGAGCTATCTGTGGTGCCATGGTGGTTATTCCCCGATGTATTAACACTCATAATCCTATAATCCTATCCCTTCTTCTTGTCAGTGTTTTCCATAAAGACCTTTCTTCTCCGACTATGCAGAGAAACGACTCGTTCATTATCAGTTCACCGTATATCAACTCGATTCTTCTGCACACCTTCTCAGTTACTTCTGTCCAGATCTTTCCGCTGCCCAAGTTTCAGATCTGCACAAATTTCCATACTCAAAATATTTTACTCACATTAATATCAATGTTTGATACCAGTAGACTCTTCTTGATCATGAATGTGCTCTTAGCTTGTTCAAAAATGTTCAAATGTTTGTAAATTTAAGAGACTTAACTACGTTGCTCATTAGTCCCTAACCTTTCAAACTAATTAACCTAACTTAAAGTAACTTACGCTAACGAGAATACAAACATTCATGCGTGAGAAGGGACTCGAACCCCCGACGGCGAACGACCGCGCGCACTGCAGCAAGGTGCTTTAGTGTGCACAGCTACTCTGCCGCGACTCTTAGCTTGCCCAGGGCTTTGTAAAACCAACACGAAAATTGAAGAACAACTGACTTAAAAAAACCTGAACTGAAACATAAAAAATTTAATAAGTTAGTGTCAAGAACGTGAGAGCGACTAGCCCAACAATAGTACCACGGATTTCTTGTAAACTATCACTGAACATCAGCCAATGATTATAAGTTACATTGAATATATGAGGCCATCATGCGTACCAAAATTGGTTCAAAAAAGTCCAAATGTTGTGACGCTATTGAACCAAACTCCTATGGTCATCAGTCTGTAGACTTTACACAAACCCATGCCATAGAAAAGACTCGAATCTCCTCAGCAAGACGCCTGAGACCACGCGGCCAACGAAATCGTAAAACATACATTTTGCATGTGGGTGTTAACTTTACGAAGTGAATGTCATTTGAAAGGGTGTGACAGAATACTTCCCGATTTTTACCCTCTTCAATAGATATTCATTCGGTTTCCTCGTGTGCGTCCATAATATGATGCCGCGGTGGATTGGCCGAGCGTTCTAAGTCGCCTACCTGCGGAGCGTGCCGCTACTCGCCGTCGGAGGTTCGAGTCCTCCCTCTGGTAAAGGTGTATTTGTTCTCCTTGGCATAAGTTACTTTAAATCGTTTGTGAACTCACTAATAACCAGAATAATTCTCATAGATTCACAAACATTTGAAAATTATTGAACATAATTTGATTAACTACTGCAAGCCGCGCGAAAGTAGCCGAGCGGTCTGGAGCATCACATTGCGTATCGCGCGACCTCCCGCGTCGGATGTTCGAATCTTCCCTCGGGCATGGATGTTTGTGTTGTCTTTGGTATAAGTTAGTTCGTAGGTAGTTTGTAAGTTTAGGAACTGATGATCCCCCGCAGTTAAGTCCCATAAGCTCTACAAACATTTGAACATTTTTTTTTTTTTGAACAGCAACGCGATGTAATATCATGTATCACTGGAATAATAAATGCCCAGTAAGAAAAGACAACAACAGAAATTGGGTAATGCAGGCAGAACGCTGCAATGATTTAACACCGCGACGACAGGTAAATTCGTGTCGCAGTATATTACTCGAGAGTCGAATATGCAGGAAATCTGTCAGTCCAGTGGACAGCTACAAATTTATGACACGATCGTAGGTAGTGCTTCAAATCTCGTTTGACTACGGATGCGCAACATATCGGTGTTTCTTCATTTTATCTCTATAAATAGCAAAACAAAACACGAAGAAAGCCTCTGCATTGCTGCAACTGAATTATCCGATAACTTCCTTTTATTTTAATGATTAACCATATTCGCAAATGTAATAAAACTGTTTTAGAATTAGATTGTTATTTCTTCACTTGTAGGTGCTCTGCTATCCCCCATTGGTGTCATCTCGAAGAGCGGCGTATTTTATGTTCAAATTCAAATGTTTGTAAAGCTTATGGGACTTAACTACGGGGTCATCAGTCCCTAAACTTACAAACTACTTATGAACTACTTACGAATTAGGGTGGCACAAATATCCATGCCCGAGGGGGGATTCGAACCCCCGACCGTAGTGGCCGTGCAGACCGTGACTGAAGCGCCTCAGTCCCCTCGGCCACCGCGGCCGGCAAGAAATAAATTTTTGCCAGTGGGCGGGATTGAACCGGCAACCTTCAGCACCGCAGTCCGTGACGCTATCCCCTGCGCCAGTATTTTATGTCTAGCGCCGGAGAAAACATTTACCTCAGCGTCACGTGCTCAGGATAGTAGAAAAAGCCAAATAACAAAGCACCACGGGAGTTTGTTGATGCAGAATTCTGAAATTTTTTCTGTCGATGCCGAATGCAAGAATAACTCAGCTCTGATTATTTAGTACTGTTATGACGTATAAATTGATGTCGCAGTAGATTACTCAGCATTCCAGTACGGAGAAACTCTCCCACTATTGCAGACAGCTACGAATTTGTAACACGACAGTGATTTACCCTTCACTAAGTAGCAGCTTATATTGTTACAGCTGTAAATGGAATGGTGCTTTGAACATTTTGTACATTTTTATTCTGCTGCCAATCTAATGAGTTCGTACTGATGAAAAATATGAAGGTGGAAAACGCATAAACGAACCACATTACCTGCGTCTGCAGTTGCATATATCTGTTAATAAATATCATTTTGTTACTACGGCATCGAGTGATTTGTTAATGTGTTTCTTCTTCCTATGTTTACCTGTGTGGCCTTGTTCTTTGTTTCATACAGTCTCATACTCGTGGTATGTGGCTCTAGAATACATAAAAGGCTTAGTCCATAAAGGGGTGTCTAAACATTGTTATTTTTTTTTTTTTCGGCATGAGCTGAAGTTGATTTGTTGATTTTGAATTATTTTTTCCATTGAAATCAGCTTACTTTAAAAAAACTATTAGTGTAATTGCTGTATCAGTTTTACTCTTTGGAAATTATAAATGTGTTTGACAGTGGTGCACCTCAATATTTTACATACCATATGGGGCATGAGCGAAAACTAATAATACAACCTTCGCTATGCTTATACAGAAATTATACAGGGTGTTACAAAAAGGTACGGCCAAACTTTCAGGAAACATTCCTCACACACAAAGAAAGAAAATATGTTACGTGGACATGTGTCCGGAAACGCTTAATTTCCATGTTAGAGCTCATTTTAGTATTTCTCTTTAAATGTAAATTGAATTAATTCGTGCAGACAATTGTCAAAATACTCAATTGTTACGTTAGTATGTACTGTACTTCCTCGATTCACCGCCCAATTGAAGGAAGGTAATGTTGACGTCAGTGCTTGTGTTGACATGCGACTCATTGCTCTACAGTACTAGCATCAAGCACATCAGGGCGTAGCATCAACTGGTGAGTGTTCATCACGAACGTGGTTTTGCAGTCAATGCATTGTTTACCAATGCGGAGTTGGCAGATGCCCATTTCATGTGAGACAGATTTCCAGTACGAAGGTGTCCCGACAGGAAGACGTTCGAAGCAACTGATCGGCGTCTTAGGGGAGCACGGAACATTCCAGCCTGACTCGCGACTGGGGAAAACCTAGAACGACGGGGACACCTGTAATGGACGAAGCAATTCTTCGTGCAGTTCACGATAACCCTAATGTCAGCGTCAGAAAAGTTGCTGATGTACAAGGTAACGTTGACCACGTCACAGTATGGAGAGTGCTACGGGAGAACCAGTTGTTTCCGTACCATGTACAGCGTGTGCAGGCACTATCAGTAGCTTATTGGCTTCCACGGATACACTTCTACAAATGGTTCATCCAGCAACGTGTTACTCCTCATTTCAGTGCAGATGGTCTATTTACGGATGAGGCTTCATTCCGACGAGATCAAATTGTATATTTTCACAATCAAAATGTGTGGGCTGACGAGAATCCGCACGCAAATGTGCTATCACGTCATCAACACAGATTTTCTGTATACGTCTGGGCAGGAATTGTTGATGTCTTGATTGGGCCTCATGTTCTTCCACCTACGCTCACTAGAGCACCTTATCATGATTTCATACGGGATACTACACCTGTGCTGCTAGAATATGTGCCTTTACATGTACGCCACAACATGTGGTTCATGAACGGTGGAGCCGGCCGCGGTGGCCGAGGGGACTGAGGCGCTTCAGTCACGGTCTGCACGGCCACTACGGTCGGGGGTTCGAATCCCCCCTCGTGCATGGATATTTGTGCCGTCCTTAGGATTAGCTAGTACATAAGTAGTTTGTACGTTTAGGGACTAATAACCCCGTAGTTAAGTCTCATACACTCTACAAACATTTGAACATGAACGATGGAGCTCCTGCACATTTCAGTCGACGTGTTCGTACGCTTGTCAACAACAGATTCGGTGACCGATGGATTGGTAGAGGCGGACAAATTCCATGGCCTCCACGCTCTACTGACTTCAACCCTCTTGACTTTCATTTATGGGGGCATTTGAAAGCTCTTGTCTACTCAACACCGGTACCAAATGTAGAGACTCTTCGTGTTCGTATTGTGGACGGCTGTGATGCAATACGCCATTCTCCAGGGCTGTATCAGCGCATCAGGGATTCCATGCGACGGACGGTGGATGCATATATCCTCGCTAACGGGGGACATTTTGAATATTTCCTGTAACAAAGTGTTTAAAGTCACGCTGGTACGTTCTGTTGCTGTGTTTCCATTCCATGATTAATATGATTTGAAGAGAAGTAATGAAATGAGCTTTAACATGGAAATTAAGCGTTTCCGGATACATGTCCCCAAACCTTTTTTTTTTTTTTTTTTTTTTTCTTTGTGTGTGAGGAATGTTTCCTGAAAGTTTGGCCGTACCTTTTTGTAACACCCAGTATACTGGTATTAACAATCACCTTCGACAAAGGGAAGCCTCAACACAGGAGGAATTCAGTACAACTACTGCTTTATTCTCTTAAACATGAATAGGCTAATGACGGCGATATGATGTATCAGGAAGTAACGATGCATAAAAATCGAACACCCTGGAACGTCTTTTCTAATAGTCGGTGTGAGACGAAGAAGACAAACATTTAGATTCACGATAAGGAGTTTACAATATTTGGCAACCCTGGGTAGAACATTTATCTCTGCATATTGCTCTCATCTGACTCACTAAATTACTTGACATTCACTTTCCATTTCCATGATCAATACTACATAATCCTGACGGAGTATGAGACGCAAAATCGGAAAATTTAGTTTTTGACACCAGAATTTATGCAATTCCCATGATCAGCAACTTTTCTTATATTCAAAACTGCAGTATAAGGCTCAGCTATTAATATTACCATGAAAGATATCTCCTGCTAAAAGTTTCTCCTTAGCTCAGGGGTTATATCCCTATACGGATAGTCCAGGGAAACAGGAATTGCCAGTTCTATCGCAGTGGAGAGGACTCACTGTTAATGTTTCCCGTTTTACATACGAAGTGGAAAATTGCTCCAAGTATTTCTTGGATGGAACTGTAAGAAACAATTTACATGTTTTATACTTCTCACAATCGTGGCCCACTGAGCTGTTCTAGTAGTGGTACATCTGTTTTGCGAATAGCAAGCACTTTCAAATACAAACGTCTCTGACAGAATTTGAATCTAAACTTAACCCTTTTTTTCTCACATTATGAATGAAACTTTGGAAACATTAAAATTCAATATTTCCTGTATTAATACAGTGCACAAAACATAAAAATATGTTTTATAATTTTTGGTCGAACAATTGTTCTCTTATGTCATGTATTTCATGTACAACACAAACGTTTGAATTGAGGTATTTTATTACTAGGGACATGATTTTGTTGATAGTGAACACTGTCAGATCGATAGTGCTAGCATAATCTTCGCCACAGAACCAAAGAAAAGACAATTCAATACTGAAATAAAATAATATAAACTTCGCTCACACTCACAGCCACGTACAGAAAAAAAAACGTAACACAACCTCCAACATGGACAGATTAATGCCTCAGAAGTGGCTACACGCCGTACCAACGGCAAAACGTCGTACTAGAAGCATGTTGTTCATAAAAAACAATGCGACTTTAAGGATTGATGCACAAATTACGGTATAAATCAGCTTTTAATGCGTTCTTGTTGAAGAACAACACTGGGAATGAATGAGTTAAGTACAGGAATTTTGGTTTCGTTGGTTACGTAGGACCCAATACCAGGAAATACCTATTAAGCGAAAATACTGATTGATATATTTCCTCTGTAGCGAAAATTGTTTAACAGTATGAGGCATTCAGTTCCAGATTTTTCCACACCGCTGTTGTCAGCTTACTTCGACCATTGATAGTTCCAAAATTAGACCATTTTCTTTGCCTATACATAATTGGACACGTTTGTACGACGAATAGCATTGAGTTCTTTCTGTTCCCATAAGTGGGACACAAAATGTTCAGAATGCCTATGTTATTAAAGAGTACGCACTGTAACCTATTGAAAAAGTTGATCGTACACATTTATCCTAAGGAATATGCAGCTCATAATACACCGGAGTTACACACTATAGTTTGTAGAGCCGCGCGGGATTAGCCGAGCGGTCTGGAGCGCCACGTTACGGATCGCGCGGCGTCCCGCTTCTGGGATTCGAATCCTTCTTCGGGCAGTGATGTGTGTGTTGTCCTCAGGTTAGTTTCACTTACTTTAAGTAGTTTGTAATTCTAGGCACTGATGACCAAAGTAGTGTGGTCCTATAGAAGTACGAACATTTTAACATTTTTCGGATTGAAGAAAACGTGAGGACGTAAAAATTGCCTGAATTATTTATGTAACAATAAACTTATAATATCACCTCAATTGTATCAGACGTTACGTAATTACCTTTGCAATCCGAACCTGGAGCTTAATGCTTCACGCCTCTAACGACATAAACGCTAGTAACCGAGGCGAAAGGTACCTCGTGTAGAAACTCAGTACATAAACTCTTGGAAGCATATTTTTGTAGCTTTAATCTTCATTACATAAGTACGATTTATCACATCTTGCTCCAAAGAAAAATGTAAGCAAATTGCAAAAAAAAAAAAAAAGTCGGAGAAATTATTATTTTGTTCGTGGTTAAGCCTGAACGGTAAATATTGAAAATTTGTTAAATGTCTTCTACGGTATGGAGTGTTTGTGTTTATCAATGTAAAGTATGCAAATGCGACATCTATAGCTGCTGACAATACCAAATAATTTATTAGCAATTGCGAATATGAATCGGCATCAGCAAGCTGTCTGTAACACATTTGCATTGGTTACATTGATCAACACGAACACTGCACATCGTAGTTACATGTCGAAGCAAGGCATGCGACAAGCGTCATAAAGTCTCCCTCTGTGGCGGAATCACATCATACTCGTAGAATGTAAGAGCACTCATGGGCAGCAAATCATGTGTAACATATGTAAAGTTGATTCGGTCCGGTATTCGTGCTCGGATAGCGTGATGGCTAACGCAAGCGCACGCGGAGCGCTGTAAATCCGTGTTAGAGTCCCGGTCAGGCACGAATTTACACTTTTCACCGATAAATTATACTGCTGATGCTGATTGTAATTGCGAAGTCATTTCTTGTAAATGTTTTATAGTGTGTGTGTGTGTGTCACATTTACTGGCATGCAATGCTGTCGCTGCTTTGTGAACATGTAAACACGTCGGTAATGTGTGACGTAACGTAAGCAAAATTGGCACACGTGGAATATGTGAAGTCACATAAAACAACCCATATGTCGAACTTTCTAAATAAATTAGCGCTACTGCTATCTGGCATAACTCGCAGTTTTCATATTTATGTTTGCATTGCCAAACGGTCCGGTTTCATTACCTTTGTACCCACAGTGGCCCAACCTGTTTGCAGCCGAATATACAACAAATATTCAATAGGATTCACGTCGGGCATTATGGACGGCCAAATCAGTTTCTGGAATCCTTCAGAATGTTCTTCATGCTATTCACGAACAATAATTGTTGTTCGGCGACATGCTACATTGTCATTTGCTACAATTCCATTGGTACAAATACTGTGATCACGAACAAATATTTAAATATCAAACAGCTTATTTTTACAGCGACGTCACGCGTAAATGTAGAATTGCCTGTTTACACTGGGCGACTACGCTGAGCTGACAAAAGCCCAGAGAAGGCAAAATGCACATGTACTGACACAGATGGTAGTAGTAGCATGTACAAGAGGTATAAAATGTCGATGCATTGAAACAGCTGTCATTTGCACTCCTGTGAGTCACGTGCAAAGTTTTCCAATAAGCAATATGGGAAACTTTCAAAACGGAATAATAGTTGGAACTAGGCACACGGGATAATCCATTTCTGAAAAAGGGAGTTCAATATTGGGAAATACACAGTGTCAAGAGTGTGCCAAGAACACAAATATCCAATAATTAAATTAAATCTCGTGAAATGTACGGCTCAGTCTATATTTCGCCTGATTTTCGACGCAAATTCAAAGTGGACAGAATATTTGTGGACACTGAAGTTTTTCTGCACAAGATCGGAGGATGCAGAGCATGTCTGAACAGTGCGACAACTCTGGAAGATGTCTGTCTAACTGTGAACAAGCCATGCTTCTTTACATAAATTCCCTCCGAAAATACGGACGCATCAGTTAGGCATCGGCAGTTTCAAAAAGCCTTTTCCCAAAGGTCGGAGGCCATTACTTTCTCGTTTGCGTGAGTTTCCTGACGCCGCAATGTTCATTCCACGATCTGGTGACCATCAGAGTGCGCTCTAGGACAGTCAGTCCGTAGAAGTCTGGAAAAAAATCATGGAACTCTGTTGAATGAGAATTCACTTACGAAGGTGTAACAAAATTTACTGCAAATACCATGTGTTCTATGCAAGTTTCGATTATGTACTTTTGTTATTGTATTTTTTTAGAAGGATACAAAATTCGATATTTCACTGTTTTACTGTTAGAGAAATCAGTCTAGAAGCATCAATGCGATCCTGTTTGCTTATTTGCTGGTTGTGTGTGTGTGTGTGGGGGGGGGGGTGTTACAGTGAGGGTGGAGATAGAAAAAAATAAATCTTTAAACCAATTAAATGTTATGGTTAAAGTTTATGTTATCAAGTAACTTGTGACAGTTTCCTTGACACTTTCCTATCCTGTCTTTACCTCACTCACGATACCGCGAGCAGCTTGCTAACTCGTCTAGTTGTAATAGACCGAACGTTGATCGTGAGGCCCGTAGGCGGTTGTCACTTAATATTTCACTAATCTGGTGTCTTCTCTCTCGTAGATGTCCCCAGCGCAGAAGCAGCACACAGGTCGTAGACTCAATGTTTCCTGAGGTGAGGCTGAAATTGAAAGTGGTGGATGCTGTGGCTGTCTAACAACCATTAACGAAGTCGATGAATTACTACAGAGATGTCAGTAGCTCTTTTATTTTTACCAATCACACGAATACAGAAGCCACAAACTGCATGTTGACATCAATATTAGTTGACAAAAGTAACTTTGTTACTGTCATAACACACTTTGACATACATTGCACGCACTTTACAAATATTTTTGGCCCCATTATCAGCGATTAATACAAGAGTGGTTATCGCAAATGCTACTAGATGGTTACCGTGTCGGGGCTCGCAGTGAACTGACTAGCAGTGGAGCTGGGCTCCACGCTAGCGCCTAGAGTTTTGGCGCCAACCGACCCTTCTAGAACGCCACACTCACTCTTCACCTTGTGACGACACTCATCTCAATGTTATGGTACGATACCGTCTGCGTCGGATCCGGAATCGTGAAGTTACAAACGAAATAGCCAGCCTAGGAATCAGTGTAGGACAGTGTCTCGGTGATACTGTGATTAAAACAAGTGAATAGATTTCATTAATTAAGATATTTGTATAAGACATTTCCACACAGTTCTATAAACAATACTTTTGTCATTGTACATTATTTCAATAAATAGACAGACGAAGGGTAAAAACTTTTGTAAGACATAAAGAAATGAAAATAAATAGCGTTGTATATATGTCAGGCTCATAAACAAGTTGTGTTGATCAGCTAATTGTTTTAATTAATGTAAAGTCGAAATTTGTATATTGTATTTCTTTGTATATATTGACTGACGTGAGATTTTGAACCTATTTTCAGATTTGCGAAGATAATTGATAGTTCAATATATGTTAGGAACATGTATGATGTACTCATTAACTAATTAATTGACATTTAACATTGCACTTTGTTGTCAACAGAAAGATGAGAGATTTCGACTTACAATAATTTTACATGGCACGGTTTTTTTTTTTTATGTAGAGTTTTCATTTTATATTGTGATTGTTATTGTGTACATGAAATGGTTTATTTGTATGCTCGGTAATTGTAAATCAGTATATTCAATTGTTATGAACAATGGATAATGTAAGGTCATTATTGACCATGTTATATATTTGCCTCACCGCCTTGCGTGGGGTAGTTCGAGTTTTGGCTTTTCCAAAGTGCACTGGAAGCTATGTCAGTCTGTGTTTTGAAATGGAAGAACTAGCGTTCTGATGCTTTGGATATATTTTGAAGTTGTTATGTTTTGGTGGAGACGAAGTTTCATTGAAAATTAAAGAAGTGAAAATTGTACATACGAGTATTTATTTCTACCACGACGCCCCAGGAGAATAATGTTGCAGCGAGCAGAACCCCTATACATCGCAATGTTGAAAAGATGAGTATTATGTTGGAAAGTGGTAGAATGAAATGTAATTACTTAAATAGCATATAAATGTTATAACCTGAAATACTTAATCTAAAAAATTTACAAAACAATAGTGTAATAATAAACAATTAATTAACACACATTGTAGTAATAAAATTAATAACTGAATTTTTATTTATTAAATAAATAATAAAATAGCTGGGAGGTCGTGGCGCGTACAGATATAGCAACAGCTAAACAGATCACTCTTAGAGATAGGGGCGGAGTTTTCCCACGGGACCGTACTTACAGTACCATCTGGCTTCCATCTGGCACAGCCACTTCCTACTGTCCCATGTCTATTTCATTATATGTAAACGAAATTATGAAATAAAATAAAGCAATGGCTGCTGGCTTGCAAGCCAGTACCGCCACAGTGTGTGTGTGTGTGTGTGTGTGTGTGTGTGTGTGTCAGAGAGAATTAAAAGCAAATCGATTTTTTAGAGTTGGTATCAACTGTGCATTAAATAAAAATCAAATTTGTGAATCACGTTACCTTTCAGGTAATGTTCGTTACAACACAACCGAGGCAGCCTATTAAAACTGATAGAATATGAGAAAAAACTAAGCTTATAATGTTTTTAGAATTGCTGTGTTACTGACTGCAGTTTCTCGTAAGCAAACATATAAAATCAGCGAATTCAATTTCCGGTTTATTGCTAAACAGATATTTCGCATTGACAGGTGAACACGTTTCTCGCTTCTCAATTCTCCCGACAGCGCAATATCGGATGACCGTTTCTGGCCGGCCCCGGAAAGAAAGCCATTCGGCCTGCACAAACAAAGCCCTAAATCTGCAGCCCGCGGTGAGTGCACTCGTGAGGTAAGAAGCGATTCCGCTGGCGCATCGATTTCCCCGGTCCTCCGCCCAGCTACTGTTTCCTTCGCAAAAACCTCCCGACTGACTCGGATTCAGTACGTTTCCTCTTCCCTAAAGGCCGGTTCCATTAACGTGATTAATGGTTAAAGGTCAAAAACCGTTATTAGCAAAATTATTTGTGTATTTGGAGTAAAATATTGCAGTTTAGAAAATAAAACTTCGTCATAGAGTGGAAATCTGTAAAATATGATCTACCAAATAAAACAATGTCATTATTAATTTAATTTTTGAACCTGGCTACGTCTTGCGGAGTAGCCTCTCCGATAACTTTCTTCCCGAGGTAGGTGTTTTTCCGCGCAACTAGTTACAGCTCCGCCAGCATACATATGCGAGATGAGGCGTTGCCCAATCACTTGCATAATGACACACAATCAGACGCCATATCATACTAGCACTAAAAAATTGTCAAATTACCACTTACAAGAGAAAATTTATACTAATTATGACTTTGATAATCTCTACTTTCTGCTGTGAGAATAATAATTTTATATGGAGTGCAGTGCAAGAAAATCAGGTGATGCTGAAGGAATTAGATTGGGAAACGAAGCAATAAAGGAGGTATATGAGGTTTGTTACTTGGGCAGTAAAATAACAAATGATGGTCGCAGTATAGAGGATATAAAATGCAGAATGACAATGGGTAAAAAAGCGTTCTTGAAAAAGAGAAATTTGTTAACATCGAATATTGATATAAACCTAAGGAAGTCCTTTCTGAAGACATTTGTATGGAGTGTTGCCTTGTATGGGAGTGAGTCATGGACGATAAACAGGGCGGACAGGAAGAGGATTGAGGCTACGGAAGAATGCTGAAGATTAGGTGGGTGGATCGCGTAACTAATGAGGAGGTACTGAACAGAATTGGGGAGAAAAGGAATTTCTGGCATACCTTGACTAAAAGAAGGGATAGATTGGTAGGACACATCCTTAGACATCAAGGAATTGTGAATTTAGCATTGGAGGGAAGTGTGTGGGGAAAAAATCGCAGGGGAAGACGAAGAGATGGATACAGTAAGCAGATTCAGACAGATGTAGGTTGTCGTTCTTATGTGGAGATGAAGAGGCTTGCTCAGGATAGGATATTGTGGAGAGCAGCATCAAACCAGTCTCCGGACTGAAGACCACAACAACAACATTATATATATATATATATATATATATAGTAGGGTGAAATTTTAAACACTATAATTGTGATACAAAAGTATCTTTGTATATTTTTAAATTAAAATTTGTCCGTTCTTTTAATAATTTTTTTAGGCAATGCCTCCAGTAACCTGTTATCAAAGATGTTTTTCATATGTCTGCATAATATTTAAACAATTAATCAACTGAGGCAATTACTTGTGTTATGTACACAGCAGTCGGCCGCTATCAATCTATACTGCCGTGTTTATCCCTGATAGCAATAAATCCATATGTTAGTTATTTTCTGTCCTTTGTCCCTCACTTGCTCCCTATATTCAATACGCCATATTTATTTATATTAACCGTCTATGCAACTGTAATTTGCAAGTTCTCTTCAGTGGCCTGGAATATATACATCGTTATGTTATATAATACGTAGTTGTTTAGTAGTTTTGGTTATGAACAGTTGTGGCACGTTTTATAAACGTGAGCAAGGTTATTTAGATTTTTTAAAACTTAGTTTCGTAGATGCTGTAATACATGTGTTGTTTGTTCCACCAGGTTTCCGTTCTTCCTTCCTTTACCTCAAGTGGATCTTTAATTACAGCCATCCAGCACTGGAAAGGCGTCACGATGTTTGTGTGATGTTTTTGTTTTGGATGGTGTTGCCAAATGTTGATTATCTCTTTTGTTGCCAGTTGTTGGAATGTGTGTGTTATCTTTATGCCAATGTGTGTGTGTGTGTGAGAGAGAGAGAGAGAGAGAGAGAGAGAGAGAGAGAGAGAGAGAGAGAGAGAGAGAGAGAGCGACAGAGAGATATAGTTTCCTTTTCTAATTACCGTCTTTTCTTAGTGAAGATTAGCAGTGAGTCTCCAATGATGTTTGTCTGTGCATTTATTAATTGTTTGTTCTCAACTATACCTTTTGGATATGGTAAGGTCCTTGTTTTCGTATCATGTGTTTGTTGTGATTGCTGGTCCTGATGATTTTCTTGTCTTGGTGTACACTGGTTGAGTAACGAGTGGGTTGTTTTAAGTGTTCGGCAAATGTGGAGTAGTTTCTTTCATATTTCCATCATCTGGTGTATTTATTGTAGCGTTTTTTGAAGTCTCTGCTTGTCATTTCTATGTACTGTGCATCACAGCTTCGGTATTCAAGTTTCGATATTCGTGATTCTTGGAAATAGTTTTTCTTGTGTTTTTTGTTATAGATTTGTTTGTAGAGATTGGGCAGTCTTATGAGCTATGTGGATTCCCTGTTTCTTCAGTAAGTTTGCCACTCTGTGTATTTACGTGTGTATGCCATGGTGTACGGTTTGTTTTGTTTTTGTGTGATATTATCATTATGTATGTTTATATTGTGTGTTTCGATGTTGTTTAATTTGCTGTTTTTGGTTGTTTTGAAATTATGTATTTGTTTCGTAACTGTCAAGCGGCTGGTTTTTGGGATGATTTCAGGTAGAATGTAACAGCATGTCCGTCACTGTTTTCGATAAATGTTGGGAGAATGATTCCCTTTTTTCTTTACTATTGTTATATCAAGGAAATTTATTTTGTTGTCCTTCTCTTTCGCTACTCTGAACTTTGTTTTTGTGGACCTTGTTTATTTCTGAGTGAAGTTTATCTAGTTTTTCATTTCACTCATTTATCATACACAAGTCATCTATATATCTAAGCCAATATGTAACTTTGGATCTTCTATCTGCCTCCAACTTTTCATATAACTGGATTTTTAAGTAACTGATGAAAATGATATCTATGATCTTGGGGAACCCATGGGTAGTCCCTTACTATGCAGGTAATATTCGTTCTCGAACTGGAAGTAATTTGGTCGCTAGTTAGATTGCACAAACTTGTTATTTCTTATATGGCTTCTGTGGTGTGTTTACTGTGGGCTTTCAGATTTTGTTCTTTGATTTCTATTGTTTATTTGATCAGTATAGATATGTACATGTTTTATGTGTTAAATGAGACCAGTGATGCAGTGTGTGTTGTATCTCTGTGTTATGTGCCTGTTCTGTTAGGTTGCCTGTGTTTTTCACTGTCTTGTCACTTTTTATTTTGTAGTGTTTTCAGATTTTTTTGCAGGTGTTCGGCTGTTTGATATGTCGGCAAGTTTCTAAAATTTATAACTCGCCTGTTTATGTATCTATTCAAAAAGTTCAAATGTTTGTTAAGCTTAAGGGATTTAACTGCATGGTCATCAGTCCCTAAACTTACAAACTCCTTATGAACTACCTTATACTAAAGACGACACAAACATCCATGCCCGAGTGGGAATTCGTACCCCGACGGGGAAAGGCCTCCCGCGTCGAAGAATAGCGCCTCAATGTGTTTGGCCACTCCGCCGTGGCTATGTATCTATTGTTGGCTGTGGAGTGTTGGTCTTTGTGGGTTGTTCTGTTCGGTGTTGTGTGATATTTCTGTTACTCAGTGAGTATGTCTTGGGTGTTATTTAGTGTTTTCTTCACATTTGCCTAAATCATGTGGTTTAGCAGGTGCCAGATTCTAAACTGGGACTTTTCGCATGTAGGCACTCTCCAGATGAACTGTCCTAGCACACTTTACGGTCCTTCCTTCATAGTTTTACTTCCGCTAGCACCTCGCCTCCTACATTCCAAACATCACAGAAACTCTCCTGCAATTCTTGTAGAATTATCACTCTTAGCATGGCTTGGTGACAGCCTAGGGAACGTTTCCAAAATGAAACTTTTTTGCGCGATATTATGTCATATTATAAACATATTAGTTAAATTGATGTAGTAATAAAATGAACAAAAGTTCAGAGGTATTCGGACACCTTCTTCAGATACACAACCATGGGCACATGCAATCTAGTTGCCAGTAATGTGTGTGTCAGTCTCACTGCACTCTGCTGTCACTCAGTTGTCTCGATGACCACGCATCAGAAAACATAACAAGAAACACACTTTGCATAAAAAAATTCTAAGTTCAAATGTCTGTAAATCTAAAACTACTTAAACCTAGGTAATCTAACCTAAGGACAACACACACACCCATGCTCCAGGGAGGACTCGAACCTCCACGGCGAGCAACCGCGCGCTCCGCAGCGAGGTGCTTTAGAGCGTTCGGCTACTCCACCGCGGCAAAATTCTAAGTTTACAATATTATACTTAAAGAGTACCATTACAATTATGAGGTTTTGTGTCAGAAAGAACAACAAATTCGAAATAAAATCCATCGGTAAATTGCTAGAGAGTTTAGGCTAGTTAGGCCTGGCAAGGAATGCTTTTCCTGCTGTCAGTGGGTAACTGGGCAGCTGCGACTGTGCCAAATACTACGGGCAGAGTTGGCAGGGTCCACTTCAGACAGTCCTGTGGAAGCCCGAAAGAGGGGTGGTGGGGATGGAAGCTGTGGATGTAGGGGGTTGTCAGGTTTGTCTGCGGCTGCATGCATTATTCAGCGCTCGAGTGCACCCGCCTGAAAGAACACCGCGCGCCGCGCCGGAAGGCTTTTGGGCGTGGGGGGGGGGGATCGGAGGGGCGTTGGAGGGGGCGGCTGTTTGCCTGTGTGCGTCTGAGCGCCTGCGTGTATCGGCTCTAATGCTCGCCAAACTCTGCCAAAGAGGGCAGCCCTCTCAAATTCCATATACATACAGCGTCACGCTCTCGGCCCCGCTAGGCGTAAAGGGGAGCTCCAGGAGGCATTTCGGTGTCATAGCAGTGTACAGCCAAGTGCGAAAGTCAAGTAGAACATCACTGAGCGTATATTAATTATCGTTTACTAGCGCGCATGATGACTGCACCATGAGCTGAAATAAATTATACCTGTAGGTGACTTGATACAAATGTTGGTGGGAACGTATGATTGGCTCTGTAAAGCGCTGCTTGAGGAAGGTACTTGGTCGGTCTCAAGTTGATGATGAAAGCCTGAACACCATTTTGATTTCAATAGAAGCCGCAATAAACTCGAGACCCATCACCCAAGGAGAGAGTGACTTGGCGTTGACACCAGCTCACTTCCTAAATGGTGACAGTCACTATTCCATATGGGCCATTTTGTGTCCCAGCTTCGTCGCCGCTTTTGTGCATCGTATCCGTCGTAGGTGTCGGTGGCCGAGTAGAAAAGTACCGATTCAGGAATAAAGGAAGCACGCTTGTGCAGGTACGAAGGTGAGCAGCCAGTGGGGCAGCAGAAACTAGAAACACTACAGTAAATTAGAACGAGATATATATTGCACAGAATTTCTACAATACTTAACTTTTACATACTTCAGTACTGCAGAATGCTGATACACAGTTGAGTTAGAGGCCTGCCTAGTGCCTGGCCGATAGCCAAGTCTTCACTGGTGCCTATCTGATTCCGAAGTGTTAACTGGTTCCTATCTCAGTCCCAAGTGAACGATGTCGTTCAGTGGTGGCCACGAGCGGAGTTGTAGCAGAGGGCGCTCGTGGCTGACGTAAGAACGCCGCGCCGTGCGTGCATGACGGCATGCGGCGAAAGTAGGTGGCGCGCACTTTAGACTTGTGCGACACCACAGGCCAGAACCAACACTTAGGAAAAATCTGGCCAAGGAGTTCCAACGCAGACAGAAATTTTATGAAGACCTTTGGCGAAGATGGAAAAACGAATACCTGTTGATACTAAGAAACTACCATGAAGTGAAAGGCTACCCATCAAGAAGCGAACCCAGAATAGGAGAGGTTGTTCTTCATCAGGAGGATATGAATTTAATTGTTTGTATAGCTTATGGGACTTAACTACGGGGTCATCAGCCCCTAAACTTACAAACTACTTATGAACTAACTATTACTCAGGACGCCACAAATATCCATGCCCGAGGGGGGATTCGAACCCCCGACCGTAGTGGCCGTACAGACCGTGACTGGAGCGCCTCAGTCCCCTCGGCTACCGCGGCCGACGGGGTTATGAAACCACGACACGTGGGGAAGAAAGCAGTGGTGGAAGAAGTGCGGCTTAGCAGAGACAACAAGATCGGGTGCATCATTCTCCGGAAGCCCGATAGAACGTAGATCTGTCGACCGGTTCAGCTGGTCATTCCCCTGGAGATAGACCAGGGTGGGGATGATGTTGAGGGTTGAGAATGATTGAGAATGAACATTTACGCCATCTACTGACGGTTTTGTAACTTGTGTTGACGGTGCTGCCCTCAGCAGGGAGTGTTGTAATTTACTTCAGACTGTTTTCACTACTGTAAGATGGCGGTGTCGAAATAAAGCTGTTTGTGTGAAGTTCACTGTGTTCAATTCTCTTAATACTAGCGTGTAGCAACAACAAAATCGCACTGGTGTGTTTTACGGCCCACTTTAGCTATCTCTATGATTTTTTACAAATATTTCGGACACAAATAATGAAAATAAAAATAATTAAATTTGATGGACGATACGATTACGGCTGTACTATTTTGATAATGTCTATGCAACTACAATTCCATTACAAACAGCTTTTTTTTAGTGTTACTAACACATTTTTAGTCCAAAAAATCTGAAAAAGGAAGGTTCTGGTCTTTGGCGACCTACTATTATGTCTGTAAAATTTAATGTCGATCGGTGGAATGATTCGACCTAAATAGTGGGATTACATTACGATCAGACACACACACACACACACACACACACACATCGTTAGTACGGCGTTATTTATGCGAATATCTCTGAAACGATACAAAATATGGAAAACACATAAGAGAGCAACGTTGTAGAGAATAATCTCTTCTACACACCTGTTTATTCAATTTTCGGGTCAGATGTACGGCTAAGCCGTTACATTCAATTAAATTTCGAGCTGACAAAAGGTGATCGCAAAGGCCCACTTTTAGAGTTACTACCGTAACATAAATTGGTCGAAAATAGTACGATGTTTGTAAATCTAGCGAGCTTAACTACGTTGGTCATCAGTCCCAAGGCTTACAAACTACTTATACTAACTTAAAGTAACTTATACTAAGGATGACAGAAATACCCATGCCCGAGGGAGGACTCGAACCCAGACGGCGAGTGGCCGCGCTCACCGCAGCAAGGCGCCTTAGTGCACGCAGCTAACCTGCCGCTGCAAAATAGTACAAAAGGTAAACATTTCCACATGGTGTCAGGTTTCCAGGTGACAGCTGAATGCTATAAAATGAGACAAACGTATATGGCAAAGTGGAAGGAAGCTTAAGGATTTAATGTCAAGTCTACAGCGTGGTCATTAGAGATCGAGACAGAAGAACCGATATTTTGCTATTGTTAACTACTACATTAATTGCGTACATACAAAGTTAATCACCTAAAAATGGTAACATAATGAAATCTATACATATTATAAAAATGTCTTTATATGCTTGTGTATGTTCGTTTTTGGAACCCGTTTTATTGCTGTAATCCTTTTACTTCCAACATATGCGTTTCGCCCTCTATTTAGGCATCATCAGTGGATTCTATTTCTAGAAATGACATTTTTTCTTACTGCCTGCAAACTGTACACTTTTTTATTAATTACAATAACTTAGGTTCCTCGCGTTTTTTCTGGTGTTCTTCCCACCTGGTCCCTGGGTGAATTCAAATAGCTTCGCCATAATTTATTTCCTTCTTCGTTTAATCGCTCACTATTTCAACGTACACTGTTTCACAAGCTTGAAGGTGACTCTGTTGAGGATACATGAGTAAGCAAAAATGTTATTTCCAGATGAAGAATCCACTGATACTATAAAATAACTGCGAAACGCGCATGGAGGAAATTGAAGAATTGTACCAAGACAATGTCTGTTTCATTCCCGAAAACAAATATTCCTTTACTTTCTGCAGAAAATGGCCACACAAAAAAACTTCGTGTGTGTGTGTTTTTTCCACATCTTTTTCTAAACTATCGTCCGCCTCCGTAGCTTAGCGGTAGCGTCGCTGACTACCACGCAGGAGGCCCGGGTTCTATTCCCGGCTGGGGATTGGGTGTTGTGAGTTGTCCTAATCATCATCTCATCATCAGTGGCACGGAAGTCACCCACGCGGCGTCAAATAAAAAGACTTACACTAAGGCGGCCGAACAATCCCACAAGGGATCTCCCGGCCAAGAAAGCCATATGCTCATTTTCTTTTCTAAACTATTGAGCCCATTGCAATCAGTTTTGGTACACATATTCCTTATTATCGGACAACAATCACTGTGGAAGTAAAAACCACCTGCAACACAAGATATATGACGTGATTAACAATGAAAACTGTCCCATAATATAAAGTATGAATAATATGAATAACGACAATTTATTCAACTTCTGTTTGCGAATGAGAGCACTTAGCGACTAGCAACAAACTTCACGCGTAGTATCAAAGTATTAGGAAAGATTTTCTCGCGAACAATACCACAAATATGATGAAAGGATTTTAAATGTGTTTATTTCCGTCAACAGTTGCAATAAAATTGTTTAATAACATGTTTCGATCACTTAGATCATCTTCAGATCTTATAGTTGCGTCCGTAACTCGTCTGGCTGAGTACCAATTAGTACTCAGCCAGACGAGTTGCGGACGTAGCTATAAGATCTGAAGATGATCCAAGTGATCGAAACATGTTATTAAACAATTTTATTGCAACTGTTGACGGAAATAAACACATTTTAAATAACATAGTGCAGTTGCGGACATTCTCAAATCGACCATGTCGACTATAATGATGAAAGGAATTCAGTGTATCGATTACTACTTTTCCGATGTTCATGCAGTAAACCTAAGGCATTCGGCATTAACGTAACATTTTTGTTATTTCTAAACTGCTAATTGTATTTTACAGACAATATACTCACTCACATCACCGAAAGAGCCTTCGAAATGAAAGCATATTAAGACACATACGTTAGAAGATATGGCGTCAAGTACAATGAAATGCAAGAGACTTCGTCCTATCATGCTTTAGGAAGCAATTTATTATTTCCTTACAACAAACTACTCCATTCGAAACGTACTTCACAGACCATTTCCTAATATTCTACTGTACGAATGTGTAAAATTAAATTATTGTAAGACACACAGTTCAGAAGATATGAAATCTTAAGAACACTGTTGTTGTTTTTGTAAAATACAGGCGTCTAGGCGTCTAGTTGATTTCAAATTTTCGCTACCCTTTTAATGCATAGAGCAGTACTTCTATTTAACGTAGTATATTTTATTATCAACCATGACGAAGCCTTAGCCATTAGGAGCACGATTTCTTTCATGGTCTTTAGTTCAAGACGGGCTGAGATAAAATGGCAGATATGCTACACGATGGACGTCTGCATGTTTATGCCTGTGTGAGTTGCTATGTTTTGATGCTATATTTTTATTACATAAAATACATTTATGTTTGTGCTAATATGTGTATTAAGGACCAGGAAACTGACAGACGAGTCTCCAAAAAATGTTCAAATGTTTGTAAAGCTTATGGGACTTAACTACGGGGTCATCAGTCCCTAAACTTACAAACTACTTATGAACTACTTACGAACTAGGACGGCACAAATATCCATGCCCGAGGGGGGATTCGAACCCCCGACCGTAGTGGCCGTGCTGACCGTGACTGGAGCGCCTTAGTCACCTCGGCCACCGCGGCCGGCGACGAGTCTCCCAGCCAGATTGTGAACCCATTTCTTCTGTCTTAAATTCAGTAAGAAACAACAGATTATTATGCACCGTTTTAGCTATTTTTCGGTATAATTTTAATGCATATTTAAACATTCGTCGTACCAAATTACAAACTTTGATATACATACATCGTAAAACTCCGTGAGTGTAGTGTGACGATTGTGAACCACTGATTCTCCAAGACCACTTCATCTACTTCTGCAGGACGTTCTTCGTTCAAAATACACCGTCAGCCACTTATTCATCATGGCACTTGGTGTGACCATCATGAAACGCAGATCAACTTCGAACAACAGCGTCACTTAAAATCGTACAGTTCAGTGTATACACGAAAGTCGCTTCAAAGCTTTCATGAAGCAATTTCCACGCAACAAATTTTTAACGTGTAGTGGTAGTATTGAAACTTCCTGGCAGATTAAAATTGTGTGCCGGAACCGGGACTAAAACCTGGGATCTTTGTCTATCACTCTACCGACTCAGCTATCACGACACGTCTCACGATGCCGCCTCACTACTTCCGCCAGTACGTCGTCTCCTACTTTCCAAACTTCACAGAAGCTCTCCTGCGAACCTTGCAAGACTAGCACTCCTGGAAGAAAGGGTATGGTGCAGATATGGCTTAGCCACAGCCTAAGGGATGTTTCCAGAATGAAACTTTCACTCTGCAGCGTTGTTTGCGCTGATATGAAATAGCCTGGCATATTAAAATTGTGTTTAGGCAAAGGTCCCAGTTCGAGTCCTGGTTCCGGCACACAATTTTAATCTGCCACGATGTTTCATATCAGCGCACACTCCGTTGCAGAGTGAAAGTTTCATTAGTGTTAGTATTATTTGACGCATGTACCCTCCAGGCGTAGAGACTATTCATGTGAGAAGGCGACAATGGTGGTGACTAATTTTGTTACTTCCAGCTCGAATCCCAGTACGGATCAATTATTTAGAATTACTCGCCTGTTTAGTGCTGTATCATTAGCCGCAACTCAGCGCAACGAACTATTATTGGACGTGAACAATGCCCTGGTATCACAAGAGACTCTGTTTACCTTTTCCGCGAATTAAGCGAAGCTTTAAAACTGCAAACGGCGCTTAACCCACCATACGAGGAGTATTGAATTTCAACACATTCGCTTTTCCGAGTAATCCGGCTCTGGTTTTCATCGGCGCAGCGGTGTGCCGTGGGCAGATCGTCAATTATAGCGGTCTTTCTCCTGCAGGGCTCGGGGAGGGAGTGGTTGGGGAGGGGGAGGGTGGACACAATGTCGTCAATTAAGGCCGCTGTGACGCCCCCCCCCCCCCCCCCCCCCACGCAGGTGTCCGCGGCATTTCTCTGCCTCTCATTCGCTCGCTCCGCACGGCGATCGCACCACCCTTCCACCCTCACCGCACTGTGCGTGGTAAAGCCATCCCCTCCCCCTCACGACTGCGCTTCCCACTCCGGCCGCAGTCACGTCGGTATCCGGTATTAATGGCCGATGCGGACACCCTATTGAAATTCCACGGAGCGGCGCACGAAATTGGAAAAAAATGGTAGTCCCCGAGTGACGTCTTTTAGAGCTCCTGTCGCTGCAGTTCTTCACCACTGATACGGGCGCGGTGGTTACTAATGATCGAAGAAAATCCTCCTAAATAACTGAATGTAAAAGTCGTTATACGTACTAAGATGTAAATTTACGAGACATATGAGACAAAATAATTGTGTGCTGCTGTCTTGGTCAAAGAACGCCGCGGTGGAGTGGTCGACTCCTCTAAGGTGGCCTGCTGCGGAACGCGCTGTTGCTCGCCGTCGAAGGTTCGAGTCCTCCATTGGACATGGATGTGTCCTAAGATTAGGTTTAGTTCGACGAAAGAAGTTAAGTCCCATACACATACAAACAGCCGGCCGCGGTGGCCGAGGGGACTGAGGCGCGCCAGTCACAGTTTGCAGGGCCACAGGGCCACTGCGGTCGGGGGTTCCAATCCCCCCTCGGGCATGGATATTTGTGTCGTCCTTAGTGTTAGGTAGTTCGTAAGTAGTTTGTAAGTTTAGGGACCGATGACCCCGTAGTTAGGTCCCATAAGCTCTACAAACATTACAATCATTGAACTTACAACCAGTTAAACATTTTGTTAGAAAAACAAATATTTAACGACTGTGAATATACAGTATATGAGGTGGAACAAAACAGGTATGTCATCTTAACCGTCTCATGCGTCGCGTCCTCAAATGAGGGTGCTTGAATTTTGTCTCATTTCTGTCATCTGTTACATCTGAGGTGACCGTAAAAGCGCAGGTACCTCATATGAGGACTAATAATGAATGCTAGAATGTCTCCTAGACGGCGGAGTTATTAGTTGGACTAACAATGAATTGGAAACTAGATATTACAAGAAAAAAAAGAGGCAGGTCTTCAGATGAAAGCACATCAAAAAAAGAAAAAAGAAATAAAAGAAGAAAGAAAAGGAAAGAAGGCGTGTCATTCGGTACTCAACGAATTACGCTTCTATGGGGTATAACACTGGCCAGCCAAGTCAGGTGATCACAATGCCAAGAAGTGTCATGATCGGGACTGCCGAAACGTAAACACTTTACATTTGAGAAAAGTGAAAACTTGCTGTTTGTCCTGAGAGCCTGACACAATATCATTGTACGAAAAATACAAAATAGTGTAGCCTCTTAATGTATTCTTTGCTTTATTAATAGATGTTCCACGTAAAATGTAGCAGTTTTGGTACTCACTGACCTCATCTGAGGACAGTGGTCAAAAAATTGTTCAAATGTTGGTAGAGCTTATGGGACATAACTACAGGGTCATCAGTCCCTACACTTACAAACGACGTATGAACTAGCTTATACTAAAGACGGCACAAACATCCATGCCCGAGGGGGGATTCGAAACACCGACCGTAGCGGCCGTGCACACTGTGACTGGCGTGCCGCAGACCGCTCGCCCACTGCGGCCGGCATCGTCAGTTAATCATCATCGACTTGCAAGTAGCCGATGTGGCGTCACTTAAAGACTTGCACCAGGCAGGACGAACACGATTCCAGCTGGGGTCTAACGGCCAAAAATGCCACACGAAATCATCAAATATCAGCCATTAAGCTTCACAAAGGGCTGAGTTATACTAGGGGATGCCGTGCAGGAATAGCCACTTGATATAATGCGTCATGTCAGGGGCTGCGCGGACGGATCCTATCTCCTCCCTGTGTGTGTGTGTGTGTGTGTGTGTGTGTGAGAGAGAGAGAGAGAGAGAGAGAGAGAGAGAGAGAGAGAGAGAGTGTGTATGTGTGTGTGTGTGTGTGTGTGTGTGTGTGTGTGTGTGTGTTTTAAGCTAGTTTAAGTAGGTTGTAAATCTAGGACCGATAATCCTGGCACTTTGGTTCCTAAAGTTTACAAACATTTGGACCCTAGGAGTTATCAAGTATATGTCGAAATCATCTGTCAATTGAGGATTATCTATCTGATTAATATCTGTATAAAGATTGCTAAGAGCCAACCAACATTCAATTACTACATTTTTTAATTATTTATTTTAATCTTTACTGTAATATTTCTTGCTGCGCTGATTCACTTCAGAAAATTATAAATGTAATAATAAAACTATCGCTTTGTACACATGCGCTGTACATTAAGTCAGTCTTAAGTGTTAGGAATGATTTGCTTGTCTATTACAAATTTACTACTAACAGTACTAATATCAGCTTGTTGACGGAGAATATACTTACAGCAGAGAATCTACCTGCAAAATTACAACGTTGTGCGAGGAATGCTTGAGGTGATCTGCCATCATAGATATTAAGAACCGTGGAAAACTTACTTGTGTATAAAATGTTTGACTTGCTGGTAGAACTTCTAGGTTATAAGGCCGAGGTCCATAAAACTTTTCAGTTGTTCCTCACGTTTCTTCAAGAGCTGTGCCGGTCTTCAGAGGTCTTACTTCCGTTGAGACTCGGCAAGACTGAAGGAAAGTAAGAAGACCTCTGAAGATGTCCAGCGCAGCTCTTGACGAAACGTTAGGAAAAACTGAAAAGTTTTATGGACCACGGCCTTAGAAACCGGAAGTTCTACCAGCAACTATGACATCCGGTCGTGGAAGCATTGTATAAAATGTGTTACAATACCAGCACCTCGTCATTTCTTGTAAACTATAGCGAAACTTCACACAGTTGCTGAAACTAATTTTACTTACATGCTTCATGTCACATATACACTACTGGCCATTAAAATTGCTACACCTCGAAGATAACGTGCTACAGACGCGAAATTTAACCTACAGGAAGAAAATGCTGTGATATGCAAATGATTAGCTGTTCAGAGCATTCACACAAGGTTGGCGCCGGTGGCGACACCTACGACGTGCTGACATGAGGAAAGTTACCAACCGATTTCTCATACACAAACAGCAGTTGACCGGCGTTGCCTGGTGAAACGTTGTTATGATGCCTCGTGTAAGGAGGAGAAATGCGTACCATCACGTTTCCGACTTAGTTAAAGGTCGGATTGAAGCCTATCGCGATTGCGTTTTATCGTATAACGACATTGCTGCTCGAGTTGGTCGCGATCCAATGACTGTTAGCAAAATATGGAATCGATGGTTCAAGAGGGCAATACGGAACGCATATGTGCATATGTTTGTTAAGCTTAAGGGACTTAATTGCGGCCCCGCAGTTAAGTCCCATAAACTATACAAACATTTGAACTTAACTGCGGGGTCATAAGTCCCTAAACTTACAAACTACTTATGAACTAACTTAAACTAAAGACAGCACAAACTCCATGCCCGAAGGGTGATTCGAACCCCTGACGGGGAACGGCCTCGCGCACCGTAGCGTAGCACCTCAATGCACTCGGCCGCTCCGCCGCGGCACGGAACGCCGTGCTGGATCCTAACGGCCTCGTATCACTAGCAGTCGATATGACAGACATTTTATCCGCATTGCTGTAACGGATCGTACAGTCACGTATCGATCCCTGAGTCAATATATTGGGACGTTTGCAAGGCAACAACCATCTGATCGAACAGTTCGACGACGTTTGCAGCAGCATGGACTATCAGCTCTGAGACCATGGCTTCGGTTACACTTGACGCTGCATCACAAACAGGAGCGCCTGCGATGGTGTACGCAACGACGAACCTGGATGCACAAATAGCAAAACGTCATTTTTTAGGTCAATCCAGGTTCTGTTTACAGCAACATCATGGTCGCATCCGTGTTTGTCGACATCGCGGTAGACGCAAATTGGAAGCGTGTATTCGTCATCGCCATACTGGCATATCAGCCTGTGTGATGGTGTGGGGGGCGATTGGTTACACGTATCGGTCACCTCTTGTTCGTATCGATGGAACTTTGAACAGTAGGCGTTACATTTCGGATCCCGGCGAAATCCTACATTTCAGCAGGATAATGCACGATCGCATGTTGCAGGTCTTGTACGGGCCTTTCTGGATACGGAAAATGTTCGACTGCTTCCCTTGTTAGCACATTCTTCAGATCTCGCATCAATTGCAAACGTCTGGCCAATGTTGGCCGAGCAAATGGCTCGTCACAATACGCCAGTCAGTACTCTTAATGAACTGTGGTATCGTGTTGAAGCTGCATGGGCATCTGTACCTGTACGCGGCATCCAAGCTCTGTTTGACTCAATGCCCAGGCGTATCAAGGTCGTTATTACGGCCAGAGGTGGTTTTCTGGGTACCCAAATTGAGAGAAAATGTAATCACATGACTTGTCAGTTCTAGTAAATATATTTGTCCAATGAATACGATGGGACGCCAATCTCCAAGCTTCCTTCCTTCCAATGAATACCCTTTTATGATCAGCATTTCTTATTGGTGTAGCAATTTTAATTGTCAGTAGTGTTTAATACAAGAGAGACATCCGTACAGCAATAACACGATCGAATCCTTTCTAAACATGGGAATCATATTCTTCATTCTGCCGGGGATTTACTACTATCACATTAAATGAATAAACACTAAACCTGAGCGCAAATAGCGAACACAGAATTAATTTATTATGTAAAAACCGCCAAGATCGCTTTAAACTTTTATTTGGATTACCGCTTTTGGCAAACTAAACTGCCGTCTTCGGATCTTTCATTTCTTTCCTCATATCACAAATAAAAACTTTCGAAAACATACTTACTCCGCAACATTACTGTTGGCTTTTCATAATACAAATAAAATAGCTAAAGTCTCTTGCTTTAATCTGATGTGACCCCATCGCAATAAAGAATGAGTCTTTACATATTTTATTTGTATTATGATAAGCCAACAGTAATGTTGCTGAATCAGTTTTTATTTCTGATGTGAGGAATGAAATGAAAGATCCGAAGACGGCAGTTAGTTTGACAAAAGAGGTAATCCAAATAAAAATTTGAAGTGATCTTTTCCGCTTTTGCGACAACAAAATAAATAAATAAATAATTAAAAAATAAATAAATAAAATAAAGAGAGATTAAACGGACGCCACCACCCCTAACAAATCTGACAAGCAGAGAGCGTTTCTTCGGTATCCGTCTGTACTTGCCATGAAATAAAAAATGTTCAAATATTTTTTAAGCTTATGAGTCTTAACAGCAGGGTTACTTGTAAACTAACTTATACTAAAGACAACACAAACATCCATGCCTGAGGGAGGATTCGAATCACCAATGGGGAACGGCTTGCGCATGGCAGCTCGGCCACTCTGCCGCGGAGCCATGAAATAGTCAAATGTTAGTTATAGAGGGGCAAAAAATGACTATTGGACGAAAAATGCTGCATAAAACGGGGTAAGGTTGTCGCAGCACTAGGAGGGATGGAATCATGTGGGTGAAAATATTTAAGTTATTATTTTGCCTTCATCTGGCCAAATACTGGACAAAACCTCAGCGACGTGAATTATATTAAAATTAACTAACACATTTTCTTGTGATTTGGTTGCCTGAACATCCACAATTGAGCATACTGAGCATTGTAGAGGAAAAATCCACTTCCTTTACACACTTGCTTTATTATCTTAATGCATGTTAAATCCCATCAGCAGTCTTATAACTAAATCAACAGCCGCGCGGACCCCACATGCTTCCAACGGGAGGAGTTGGCCTCAACACTTCCCGGGGGACGCGTAAAAATCTGATCATGGGATTTAACATGCCGGAAGCCGGTCGAATGTAAGATGATAATGCAAATGTGTAACGGAACTGGATTTTTTCTCTACAGGGCTTAAAATATTTTTATACTTGCTAGTTAATAATAATAATAATAATAATAATTTCAGGATGGAAACGTCTTGAAATTTTAATTTCCTCGAGTGCGTTTTACCTTTGACACTGAACTTTTGTTACAAGACATTGGGCAGGAACATGACCTAAGCCAGTTACGTCTTTTGTATGTGACTATCATCTGGTTTTCGTTTTTACTGATTGATATCTTCTACTATAGTCCGTAAATTCGTCGTCAACTACATTTTTAAATAGTTTTGGGAAGACGTTTCCCTCATGTTTTGCTTACAGTTTATTCCAATTGTTAAAACCTGCGGAGGATACTAAGTTTTCGACTCTGAAAGCGGTCGTGTATTCAAGAAATATTGTTAACTGAGCGACAGTTGTGCGATCCATTCCATTTACATATCGTATATGTACACGACTGACCTAAAAGAAAAAGCTACAGAACAGGATCATTTAAAGTTAATTTACTTATTTTTTGTAAGCTACATAGAAACACTTTATCAGAAACAGTCGCCGTTTTTAGAGTTTCATGTTGCGAAAAGATTTCCGTAATTTGTCTTATACAAAATATGAATTTTCTCACTTTAAGAATGTTCGTTTACGTTATCAACGCTGGCAAATAAGCAGTGTGTATTTTCTGCTCTAGATATCATTTTTGGGAGGTTCAGCAGAAGTTAATAATCAGATTGTAATAAACAATGAAACGTGATAGAATACTCGATAACGGAAAGGGAAATTAGATTTTGTACACTTTTTACGTGTCGTTTGATGCGACAACTGAACGGAGCGAGAAAAAGAGAAACCGTTGATTGAATACTGTTTGCCTCTTAATTACTGACGTCCATTTCGATCAGCATGTTTGTGTGATCAAATAGACATAACGTAATTGCACAATACGCTGGTAATTTCTGGGATTATAAAGAAACAGAATTATGTTGTTGTTTATTTTTAATTTATTAGTTTATATTTTGAAGGAATAAACGCCAAAATATCAAAGGTAATCAAAACACCGCTTTCAACTCCTTCTGAATTTAGAATTGCTTTTTACCGGCTGTAATAATTCCCGATAAAAGATATGATTTAATTTACAAAAATGTGTGTATTTTACCACGTTGAGAAGCAGCGATATTCTTTCGCTAGGTAGGGAACAAACGTCACAACACTTCTTAGAATCACCAGATCCATAAATCTTTTGTAGGATCTTGTTACTGTAATATTTACCGCGACGTGACGTTCAAAGCAACGGCACTGGAAATAGAGATCAATCTTCAACTGAGATTTGCATTTTGCAAACTGGCGCCAGCATAAATTTGGAACGCATTACAATAAATTTACAGTCAGAATGAAAATATTCGTCTCACTGCATAACAAATAGCAGATACTTCCTGGTTGAAAGGAGAGAATTATCTTCTCCACTTATCTGACACATTAAAAACAATATAAATGAATACATTTTGACATATTCGTGCATATTTACAGGTGTATGATACATAATGTGATGTGAAATATTATATAATTCAACATGACGTTTCTTATGTCCTACAATATACTAGATGTTCATCACCCCTCCCTCTCTTCCATAATGGAAAATTAGGGTTACGTCGAGTCGTAAGAAATTGTGAATATGTTAGGATTCACGATTTAGTGTTTTTTTAGGTCCAGAAGTTAGTTTTCGTGTTTTGTATCTATGGCTGTGGCCAGGATATTCTCTTGTGATAGGGGAATTTTTCATTCATAGTTAATAAGCTGTCGTGGACAAGAGGGTTTGAGAACTACAAGATGCTCAAAGATTATTCAGAAAGTATTGAATAAAAGTCTTCTTTGTGATTATGTTACTATACTTATCAAAATGTTATATTTAACGTTGCTGGTTTCATGCAGCTCTCCACCCTACTGTATCCTGAACAAGCCTCTTTATCTCCTCATAAGAAAGGCCCCCTAAATTCATTTGAATCTGTTTAATGTATTCATTTCTTGGTCTCCACCAGCCATTTGTACCCCACACACTTCCTTTCAATGCTAAATTCACGATCTCTTTATTTTTAAGAATGTGTCTTACCAATAGATCCCTTCTGTCAGTCAAGGTATGTCAGAAATTCCTTTTCTCCAATTCTCTCCTTAGTTACTCGATTCACCCATCTAATATTCAGCATTCTTCTGTAACACCACATTTCATAAGCCTCTATCCTCTTCCTGTCCTCATTGTTTATCTTCAATGTTTCACTCCCATACAAGGCAACACTCCACACAAAAGCCTTCAGAAAGGACTTCCTTACGCTTAAATTAATATTGGATAATTAACGTACAACAATCGAATCGATAACTATCTTCCAATGTTATATAAAATTTTGAACATAGCTGCTATTGTAACCGACCGTTACAACGTCAGTTCCAAGAGCAACACGCGCCAAAAGAACATTCAAGTAACCTTCGTCATACTTCTGGAATTTGCTTCACTACATGACTTAAAAATTACATGGTGTATTATATACCTCACGTTACGTACTCAAATTTGGAAATGGTTCTTTCTGATAAATAAAGACGAATTACAGATGACGAACACAAAGACAAATATAGCCTCCAAAACGACTGCTGCCAGCATAAAATATAAATAAAATCGTAATACGGCGTGACTCCTATCTAACAGGCTGCGACCGTAATTATTTCCGCCCCGCCATTTACATTTTGTAGACCAACTGTTGTTCCATTACGCAGAAAGTAAATAGGCTGTTTTATTGTTCTTATTGTTCTTGTCGCTCCCCTACTACAAGGCCGTGACGCCCTCGTATAACTGTTTCGAAAGTAGTTAAGACACAGGAAACGACGATTAGTAATGTTTTGGCCACAGTACTACGGCTTCTAGGCAATGATGCATCGCCTGTTTAGCGAGCGAGCTGTCAAACGACGTGGTCGGTCAAGAGCCATCGTAGCTGAAGGCAGTAATCGCGTGGAAGCTGTTAGCAGAATAAGGTTATGATTAAACCTTAAATGCCGCAGAGTTATTGGCTCTGCGGACGCGGCCGCGACCACACCTGCTGCCTGCGGCTGGAATCCAATTAATGAAAGACCGCCGGCTCCATCGGTGCTCGTTAATCTCAGCGCCACCCAATCCGCTGCCGTCAAATTGCTAATAATACCAAGTGGATGGGTGGGCCGGCGCTCTGACGGACGTGTGAATCCCGGCTGAAGCACTGAGCTCCAAATACCACCATCCCGTTGGAACGTTTTGCTGTGTAGGTCCAAGTATGGCCCGTTTAAGGTCACACAGGGGCCGTAGCGCTGCTGACATGCAAGGCCTCCTATGCACTCACATTTTTAGTGTATTATTTTGCCTTCATCCTTCAGCAGAGCCTGCGACTGAGTAAGGGGTTTATTTATCAAATAACTATAAGCTGCTGCCAGTCAATATTTTCTTCTCATTATTCATACTCGTGAAAAATGAAAATAAGAACAACATGAATTCGTCGACCCAACAGGGGGAAATTTTATTGACACATTCTTGAGGTTGTATACAACACACGATCACATAGGCAGAGCCGTACACACGTGAGTATTGTCACCAGAGCGTCCGCAATGTTGGCGTTAGTACCGTGTATACCCTCATTTTTCAGCAATGGAAGCTGTAATTCTTGCATGAAGACGTTAATAGAGATTTAAAATGTGGTTATGTGCAATTTCCACCTGGTGCCTCAGTTGGGCCAGGTTTCGTGCCACTCATTCAGACGGCCCAACATGACGTTTCATGCGCTCCCGAACATGCTCAATGGGGGAGAGAACTGGCGACCGTGCCGGCCAGGGTATTTGACGTACACCTTGAAGAGCACGTTGGGTAGTACGGAATACATGTGGATCTGTATTGTCCTGTTGAAAAAGCATATCACCTTGTTGGTGCATGAGTGGTTGCAAGACGGGTTAAATGATGGTTTCAGTGTACCGTGCATTGTTCAGTGTACTCTAGACGATCACTAGAGGATAATGGCGAGTGTAGAACATCGCTCCCCTCACAATGATGGACGATCGTGTGTGCCGTTAGTTTCCTCACGTCCCGGCATTGTTCAGCCAGCCTCCATTGGTTTCATGGAACGGAATTGTTGAAACGTGGTAGGAAGGTAGCTTATACCTCGAATCAATACATGGGTTATCTTTCGTAAGCCTCCATAGGTGCATGGCGGAGGGTGCGTTACAATTTGTTTGCCTGGTCAATATGAAAGTCAGCACATACATGAATGTTTTCATGAAGGAGATATTTATAATCTGGAAGCCAGTGAATTTCGAATGGCGGAGGATACCTTGCGACTTTGACACCGTTTGACCAGTCTGCATGAAACTTGGCACATATACGTATGACTTCATATATAGGAAGGAGAGGAGTAGGTGGTGGTGGAGAAGACAGAAAAGGGGGGTAGGAGACGGACAGAGAGAGGGTAGAAGAATAAGAGTGGGGAGGTGGTGACAGACAGGTGAAAGGAGATGAACAGAGGGGGACGGAGGAGGAAATTAATAGCGAGAGAGATGAGACGAATAGAGAGGAGAATAGAGACGAATAGGGAGGAGATGGACAGAGAGAGAAGGAAAGAGAAGGTACACAGTGAGATAAAAGGGAAGATGAACTAACGCAACACTGAAATAAATGAGTACCCGAGTAACGCCGGGTTTCCAGCTAATGTTCTATAACTCTTGAGACAAAATGAAACAAATGAGACTGACCAGAATGTTGAATCTCTCGTTCAGTACCAGATATCACACGTTGCTGGGTTTCCGTACCTTGTCGCATAAATACTTTTGTCAAATTATCTGCCTGCTGTAGGCTGAGCGTTGACTGACGTAAGCAGCAGGTGGATGAATATGACTAGTCGCGCGGCGTTCAGTGCCAGCGGTCTCCGCGTATTTGGTGGGTTGACATGGCAGCGTCGCTATTACGCATCTTCACGCTGCTAGTGAGCGCGACGGACGCCCCCGGACCCACTAATAGCATTGAGCCTGTCAACATATTGATTGTAATCAGTACAGTGTCCACAACATTCGATGCACTAACGATCTAGCAAACAGTCTCCTAAGATGGAGCGCCTACGGTGCTATGGCAGGCAACCCGCATAACGCAAACGCAGAGTCGAAAGCATAAGTGGTTGGCGGCTGAGAATACGTTAACTTGTCGACCTTTCTGTTTCAGCTGCCGCTAACTGTTCCAACTGGTGTCATTAGTCCCGTGACTGGTATTTTTCTTGCAGTGCGGCATAATCGAACACGCTTCGGTGCTGTTGTTTCACATCAGATGGTTGTGCAGACTGTAAGTTGCAAGAAATTAGAAGTTTCTGAAAACAAAAATAAGTACCACAGTCTAACACATACAGTCACGATACTCACTGGTGTGAAATTTGTTTGCAGACTGACAGTTAAAACGACACTAGCGCTCCTAGTGGTGGGAAAGGTACCGTGAGAGTCGTGTTGGTTTATAAAACATTGTCTATGTAATTAACGAGATAGTTAAAAAATTGGGGTTCCAAGCATTAGCAAAATGATATATCTTGAAATAAATACGTAAAACAGCCGATTTATTATGATTCAGTGATATAAGCAACAACTTATTCATAAATAAATACTTAAGAATTTGTCTACGTTTGCAGCTTACTCCGCTGAAAGGATATAAACATATGGGAAATACAAATTTCTGTTATAGTTTTTCTTGACGTGTAACACTTTGGAATGGAGTCTAACAATTCGCGCAGTATTATATTTCACAAGTCTTTCTGATGAAGGCATAAATTTTTGAATGTCATTAGTCTTACTTAAATAGCGAATATCTTGAAAATTCTTGCTGTTTCTATGTCTGATATAGCAACAATTGTGGAATTGGTTTCTTCTTTGTTGAGATACCATTTTATTGCATGTGACGTTTTATTGCCACGTCTGTGAGGATTATCCTTCAGTTACAACTCTGGTGGCTGATTTGGTACATTAAATATTGTAGTTATTGCGTTCCATCGAGTTTCTTACATTTCATACTCACTGATGTGACTGGATTTGTAGTGGACAAATCTTAACGTTCTTGAATAGAAAAGCGACGTCTTTCTGCTAAAGTTGTACTCTTCTAATGTTCACTATCCTTTTTAGCAGAAACTGAAATTTTTCAATAAATAGCTGTAGGTTTAAAAGGAATTTAAATGAAAGTCTCATTTAATGTGCCGATTCGTACCATGCCTACGGTCTTAGGAAACCTAACGAAGATAAATGTTGAGTTATTTTGTCGTTATTACCAGTTATAATGACACGCACATACGTACCCTACCGTAAAAAGTACATTAAAATCAGTATAAACGTGACTGTTTACACTCATCCGATATCGTGTTCAGATCACTTGGAATGCTACTGTCGTCGTGTATACGAGATTAAGAAAATTCAGTGGGAGTGCCCTGTGTATTTAGACTGTGTGGATACTATGAAAATAAGCAGAGTACGCCTACACTTTATTTCTTTCAAAATCAATATTTCAGGTACTTCCTCTCCTTTTTCAAAATAATATTGCGACTAACAACACAGTTCTTAATCATTGCACAAGGGATCGTTTTTCAGTATACCCATCCGCCTGTGAACACACAAAACCGTTCGGAGAAATTTTCCTCATATTATTTATTATTGTAAACAACCTGCCGTAAAAAAGGAATGTGAAAATTGGGCCCTTTCGCCTGATATAAAACGGTAACTAGTTCAGTATAAACCTCTCTGACAGTGCCGTTAGCTGGCCCGAGCACCGTTCATAGAGCAAACAGAACAGCTTTGCAAATCATCCGGAAATTAGTTTGCAGAGCACGATCGAGGGGTTAAGTATGATTTAAACCGGAATACTGTTGAATATTCTGTTACGCTCAAATTTAATGTTCGTTATTCCACGTACTACTGTACAGTTACGACCCCAACATTTTTGTATTTACTAATGGGGTTTTATGGTATATACGTCTTTGCTCCAAAGCTCCAGTTATAAATGCGCATAATTCGTATACCATATATAAGCCATGCGGTATATCTTCAAAATTAAAGTGTACCCACAATTACTTGTGAGCGTGGCTTTTTATCTGGGTTCCATACGCTAACACAGTGGCTCTCGGTTACCGTTCCATCAAGGTCATGGCGCATGTATATTTTTGGCAAGCCGTAACATAAATGCACGTGCTAAAAGTTACTGCAGTACATTAACCACCTGAAGATGACGAGAAGCTGTGTCGAGCAATTCACATAGCAATATCCGACGCGAAGACCCTGAACAGTGGAAGAAATTAACACGCCGGAAAATATATACAATGCTATTTATTTTCACGTCTTTTTGTTTTACATGTCTTTTCTACCCTTCTTAAAGTGTTAAAATAACAAACAATGACGAAACTATTGTTTATAGAACTGTTTGGAAAGAAAATATATGAATCTCTTAATTAATGAAATCTATCACTTGTTAACTAATCACAGTATCACCGAGACACTGTCCTACACTGATTCCTAGACTTTTTCGTTTGTAACTTCACACGCAAAATATATCACTATTAGCACACGATTCCGGATCCGAGGCAGATGGTATCGTACGATAACATTGAGATGAGAGGGCCAGCAGTATTGTCACAAGGTACAAAGGCGAACTGATGTCACATGGCCGCACAGGAGAACATCAAAGATCATCATCGGTGGTACTGCGCAGTTTCACTCTGGTGAAATCGATCTCCGCCACATGACGACTAAAATGACTTTGATTACGATAGAGCTCGGTGTGGAAAGTTCAACGCTCATGTATTGCTACGGATGTCGAATAAACAAACACAAATAGCGTGTCCCCGTTGCATCGTGGAATTTAAATTTGTCGCTGCGCTTTCTGTTCGGAGCGCGGCAGTCGCCCGCTGGAGCGATGGTATCGCGAACAGCAGTTGTCGCGGGTCGAGGCGAGGCCGCCGTCCATAAGCGGGTGCTGAATGCACCTGCCCTGGCCTGCCTGTGCCCCTGGCTGCGCGGCCCTTTGTCTGCGTCGAACAGAGCCGGCCGGAATTGTGGCGGAACAACGGCAGGCAGCAGGCAGCAGCAGGCAGGCAGCCGTCGTTTGTTCCGCCTGCTCCGGCGGCTCCCCCCCCACCCCCGCCCCCGCCACTCCACCGGGCCCTTGGCTTTAACGGCCGCAGCGCCTCCTGATGGCGCGGCCTCTCATCTGGCGGCTGCAGCCGCTGTTCGTCAGGCGGCGCGGGTCGCCACAGCCACGACCTGAGGGAGGAGGAAGGGCCACTGTCCGGCGGCGGAATGCATTAAGACTTCTCACGGAATACACTCACATCGTTGTGAATGCTGTACCAGCGATACTGGTGGTATGACTACATACGCAAAAATCCTGCTGAACTTCGTGCATACTCTCATGTTCTGTTGTTATTGTTTCGTGGTGGTGTTGATGGTGGTGGTGATGGTGGTGCTGGTGGTTGTGGTAATGGTGGTGTTCTTTAGTCAGAAGTCTTGTTCAATGCACTACTCTATACTTCACAAGCTTCTGCATCTGCTGTTGTGGTGCTGGTGTATGTGGTAGTGGCAGTGTTCTTCAGTCCAAAGTCTTGTTCAATGCGCTACTCTATACTTCACAAGCCTCTTCAGCTGTTGTTGTGGTGCTGGTGTATGTGGTAGTGATGGTGTTCTTCAGTCCAAAGTCTTTTTCAATGCACTACTCTATACTTCACAAGCCTCTTCATCTGTTGTTGTGGTGCTGGTGGTAGTGGTGAGATGAAACGCTGTACCAGTCATACTGGTGGTGTGACTACCCACACAGAAAGACCGCCGAACTTCATGTATGCTCTAATGTTCTGTTGTTGTTATGGTGTTGGTGGTCAGTCCGAAGTGTTGTTCAATATGCTACTCTATACTTTACCCCTTACGACTTTCATTTCTCCTTTTAACTTGGTGTTAATGCACACTGTTTCCCCTTTTTACATTTTTAGGCTTCTCATTTAGGAGCATACATTGTTCTCTCGTATGTGTCTTTCATTAATGGGGATTCTAGATTTGTCGCGACATTCCTTGCGGACTCCAGCTTTTTCTATTGGTTTTAGTCCTGTTCTACTTGATTTTGACCCCGTTTTAGTTCCTCTATTTTACTCTCGTCACGGTCTTAGCCGGCCACACCCTAGCTTGCACTCATACACAGGTCATGAGACTGATGACCTAGCTGTTTGGTCCCATCAACCAACCATCAACCATTTATACTTTACAGGCCTCTTCAGCAGCGAATAAAGACAACCCACATTATTTTGAGCTTGCTTACTATATTCGTCTCTTGCTCTCCCTCTGCGATATTTATTCCAGTCAACGAGGTAGGTGGCGCAGTGGTAGTACACTGGACTCGCATTCGGAAATACGGTGGTTCAAATCCACCTCCTGCCATCCAGATTTATATTTTCTGTGATTTTCCTAAATTAATACAGGCAAATATAGAGATGGTTCCTTTGTAAGGGCATGGCTGATTTCTTTCCACATCCTTACCAAAACACACTGAGCATAAGCTTCGTTTCTAATGACCATGCTGTCAACGGAACATTAAACTCCAAGCTTCCCTCCTCCACATTACTGTAGTCCGTTCACCTGAGATGATCTACCCAATTTTTGGAAAGATATTTTTTTTCGAAAACCAATTGTATCTTGAAATATTTTTTTTAATTTTTCAAATAAGTACTTTTTTTACATTATATGAGCTATACTTGAAATGAAGTGCAAATTTATGAACATAAATGTCAACGAGTTACAAATAATCCATCTTTTAATGATAAGGAGGGAAGAGGAAGGGAAGAGGAGATGCGGCACTTCTTCCATGGGTTGGGAGGGAGGATCAGAGTTGGTGTTGTGGCTTAAAGTCAGCGCCACACGCCACACGCTCGAGAACGATCGTGCAGAAGGCAGCGGACGACCGGCAGCCAACCACACGCCGGCGCCTGCGTCGCGAATCCTGGAGGGAGCAACCAGAGAAGCGCGCCCTCTACAAGCAGCTATATCTAGGCCGTCTGGAAGAGCCAATCTGAACTCGGCTCCGAAATAGGCAGTCACTAAAACTCAGCGCAGCTAGCATCGTACAGAAGACGACGACGCGAGAAGAGAAGAGACAGACAGAGACATATGTATAGAATTGAGTATTGGTTATTTCTGTAAATAAAACTTGTATTACTAATTCTGTATAGCTGTTATAGATATCCATGCATCCTAAACAGAACCTTTCCTGAATGACAGGATAGGAAAGACAAAACAGAGGCTGATCAGGACGACACCTATCTATTTTTCGCCCTCAGCAAAAAGTCTGGGAGTGATAATAGACGACAAACTAAATTGGGCTGAGCACACAGCCGCCGTGTGTAGGAAGGCATCAGCATCTCTTCATGCCCTACAGAGATATAAGAAGTTTTTTCCTCTCGATCTTAAAAAGAAACTTATACAAACGCTTGTAATTCCAATTATTGATTACGGTGATGTTATCTTGCAAGGTCTCTCTTGGGAAAGCTCACGACGTCTGGAACTAATAATGAATGCCTGTGTTCGATATATATGTAACATCCGTCTCTTTGATCACATTTCACCATCTTATAAGCAACTATCCTGGCTCCGTGCTGACAAGCGCAGAGATTTTCATACACTCTGTTTCCTCTACTCTCTTATCAACGTACACTGTCCCTCATATCTTTCCTCGACCTTAACACTCTTATCTGATCAACATAAAAGAACTACTCGTTCCCGTCAGAGCAAAACCCTTTCTGTCCCTATCCATCACTCAGCCGGTTTCTCAAAATCCTTTTCAGTAGCAGGAACCAGGCTCTGGAACAATCTACCTCAGTATATCAGAGAACTGAATAACACTGCCAGCTTCAAACGACAGTTAATGGATTATCTACTAAAGCAATAATGACGCCAGTCTTTATTACCCTACGGTCCAGGTACGTCACATCCACTCCTCCTCCCAGATATTCTTCAACTGCCATTGCTCTCGCCAGGTACAGCTTCTGTCAGAATTTGCCATGCGTTAACCAGTCTCGATATATTCAAAAGTAAATATTGTATCTGCTAATATAAATGTTGTCACTTCTATTATTACACCAGCAGCAGCAGCAGCAGAAGGTGTCTCAGTGGTACTGTTAGTATTAATCCTATTTAGAGTTAAGTTATTACATATGTAGAGTTAAGTTATTACCTTTTATTTACATGTAATCAACCTGTAGAAATAATGTTATTAACTGTTCATCTGTAAAAATCATTATTATGTTATAGGTAACTCACATGTAAAGAAATACTGTATGTGTAAAACCCTGGTCCGATGTAAGAGAGGGCCTGATGGCCCTAATCTGATCAGGCTAAATAAATAAATAAATAAATAAAAAAATAAAAAAACAGTTGGTAGGACGGATATACATCAGGACAGAGGGCGTCATCCGGGAGAGGGAGGTGGCGGCAGTTATCCTGAGAAATTATATGAAGAGTATGGAGGTGAAGGGGGGCAGGGATGCAGCGGTAAAAGCATCGCCGATGCCAGGGATCGGTGAGGATGGAGTATACCAGAGGGTTGTGGAATATATCTTGCAGTTGGTGTATAGGATCCGGATGTGTTTGTGGTATTGGAGAAAATGGAACTAAATATAAAAGACGATTAGATTATGACTAGAGAAAAAATAACGAGAAAACGAAGAGAGAGGATGACAGGACTGTATGGAGAGCTACACAAGACAGGTCCTGCCGGAAAATACAGATTTCTTCTTTGATTATCTTTGTAAAAAGGTAGACGTAATTGCACTCGTAGTTTTGTACCATTCCTAAAGTGCCACTAAAATTACTAGTGACGGTGTTTCGGTAATTTAGCAGCTACTGCACAGCCCCACCTGACTCAGAGGCAGGGCGCCACTTGCCGCCTTCTTGGCGGGCGCTGCCGCCAGAGAGGGCTGTGACGTGGGCGTATTCACCCGCGGGGACAAAGGCGCCCGCCGGCTGCTGCTACACACACACACACACACACACACACACACAAAACACCTGCTACGCCACTGCCGCGGTGTCATTATCTGCCGCAACTCCTCTCTCGCACACCTCTCGGACAATACGGCGGCCGTGGCCGCTCCTCAAGGCTGCTGCAGCGCGACACCTTTTCTGCTCCTCAAGCCGTCCTCACTGGGAGCGTGTTTCTCGCACTGAGGAGGTGTGTGTATCGTAGGTGGTACATCAGGTGGAAGGTGTTCATCCTGTGTTCAGCGGGTACATCGCATCGCACTGTAGCGGCAGTTTGTGAACCTACAGGAAGACTTGCAAACTACTTAGTTCAAGTTAATTGAAGTAAACGTTATTGAAGGAACTTTGAAACCATAGGCATAGACAGAATATTACTTCAGTATGGCTTTTCTATGAACGACGTTATCTACATCTACAGGGTGATCAATCCTCAACGCGACCGCCTTTTACGGCGACTTGCCGGCGATGGCAGCTGCGGTTCCCGCTTATCGCGTCGCCCGCTCTCCGAACTAAATTTAATACGGGTTGGCGCGCAAGTTGTCCCTGACATACATCACACAAACACTTAGAAAGAAAAGTTTATTTCTCATGTGTATTACGCAAGGAGGTGCTGGAACTGCCTCGCTTCGTTGTTACAGCGTTTCTGTCACCTCCTGAGGACGTTGCTCATTACAGTCTGAAGTTCGCCCGCAGAAATTGCAGTGATTTCATGACGAATGTTTGCTTTTAGTTCATCTAAAGTTTGGGGATGTGATTTGTACACTTTCTATTTTAATGTTCCCCACAGACAAATATTGCACGAGGGTAAATGGGGAAAACGAGAGGGCCAAATGTTCTTAGTTACATATTTTTCACCAAACACATTACCAATTTCCCTTAATGATGAGTTGGCTGTATGTGCCGTCGCAGAGTCTTGCTGAAATGTAATAAACGCATGTTCTTTTAGGTAATTGGGCAAATATGTTTTCAACATACCTGTCACTAGTAATTGTTTCCTGAAAAAATGTAGGGCCTATTATTCTCTCGCCGCTAACAGCGCACCACACTCTTATTTTTTTGATCATGCAGGGGCTATTCGTGAATTCAGTAAGGCTTTTCCTAACTCCAGTAACGATTATTTTGCGAATTAACGTGCCCACTTAAATAGAAATATGAATCGTCCGAAAATGAAGTTATGTTCGGGTCAATTACTCCATCATGCACCTTTTTCAGAATCAAAGAGTGTAATGAGCTTCTTTCTTAGCAGGTGTCAGAAATGCTGATATCCCTTCTCTTAGTCAGGATACGTCAGAAACTACTTTTCTTGTGTTGAGTTCCGCCTCATTAGTTACGTGATCTACGTATCTAACCACCATTCATATGTAGCACCACATATCGAAAGCTTCTACAATCTGTTTTTCTTAACTCCTAAATGTCCAGGTTTCACTCCCATACAATGATACGAGACAAATGCTTTCAGAAAGGACTTCCGAACATTTAAACTAATATAGGATGTCAAAAAATGTCGCTTCCCCTGAAACGCTTTTCCTCTCATAGCCATTATGCATATTACATCTTATTTTCTTTTGCCAAGAGAAGTTATTCTGCTACCCAGATTAAAAAACAAAACTCATCTATTACTTTTATTGTCTCATTACCTAATCTAATTCCTTCATCATCGCCAGATTTTCTGATACTACACTCCATTAACCTCCCTTTACTCTTGTTACTGTTCACCTTATACCTTTCTTTCAAGACACAGTCGATTCCGTTTAATGGTTCTTCAAGGTCTTTTGCTCTCTGTGATAGAATTACTAAGTTGTCAGCAAACCTCAAGGTTTTTATTCTTCCTCCATGGACTTTAATTCCTTCTCCAAATTTCTCCTCGCATTACTTCGCAGCTTGCTCAATGTACAGACTGAACAACATTGGGGAAAGGCTACAACCCTGGATTGTAGTTTGTATATGTAAACGTAGAACAGATCATCTGAATAAATATTATAAGCGATGTTTTCTGTTTTCCGTAATAAATCATTTAAATAATCTAAGACAGAAAAATTGGGGCTTCCATTAGTAGTTAATCACAGTCGAATGTTTGCTTGGTTTTTATACAGGTTTGCAGCCAAGATCGGGTTTTATTCATTAAGATGACCAGTTCGACGTGTCTTGGACGTCATTTTCTGATATATTAAGCTCAAGGTTTTTACAAAAGATCTCACTTACCAAACACAATAACAAAATATTTTTCTGTCTTTAAAAACTGTAAGTACGATCCTCCTGTATCTCTCAATGTCACATCTCGTAAAGCACCTACTTATATGTAGTTTTCTGTTATAAAAAGAAACATTTAATATTCAGCCATACCTAACGTAGTTACACTCCTGGCCATTAAAATTGTTACACAACCAAGATCATGTGCTACAGACGCGAAATTTAACCGACAGGGAAAAAACGCTGTGATATGCAAATGATTAGCTTTTCAGAGCGTCAGAGCGGTGGCGACACGTACAATGTGCTGACATGAGGAAAATTCCCAACCGATTTCTCATACACATACGGCAGTTGACCGGCTTTGCCTAGTGAAACGTTGTTGTGATGCCGCGTGTAAGGAGATGAAATGCGTACCATGAAGATTCCGACTTTGATAAAGGTCGGACTGTAATCTATCGCGATTGCGATTTATCGTATCGCGATATTGCTGGTCGCGTTGGTCGCGATCCAATGACTGTTAGCAGAATATAGAATCGGTGGGTTCAGGAGGGCAATACGGAAAGCCGTGCTGGATCCCAACGGCCTCGTATCACTAGCGATCGAGATGACAGGCATCTCATTAAAAGTCGACCACTGAACGAAACAAGAGCCTTGTTTTATCACTAAAATTAGCAAATGAGGTCCTTGTGCACTACTGGTTACTTCCTGCTATAAAGCCTTGTTCCCTGGCCCAAACTGACAATTGACTCGTTTCAAATTACTTCAATAACAGGAAGTTAATACTACAATGGTCAATATACATATCAGCTCACACGTTATTACACGCATACATTAATAAGCAAGCCACCACAATTAAATTTACCTTAGAAAGGTGGCTAAGAAAACAATTATGGCGCAACGGAATTTAGACGTAAGAAAATGTCATCTGATCTTATTTTCAGCAAGGTGTTCTAAAATTACAATTTATAGGCAACTTACGGATTATGCTGAACTTAGACATGTTTATTCAAATAGAAAACAAGCAAAATGGGGAACCAATTTAGTTAATACAATAAAAATGCATTTCTTACATGGATTAATGCGGACTGTGCCCATCCTAAATTATACATGATTTAACGCTACTGGGGGTGTCGTGTCCCACTGACGAGTCCGGAGAGGGAGGAGAAGGACTGCAAGGATTGCGCATCGAAGACTTACTTGACAGGAGATTCTTGAAGCGGTGGGCTGCCTTCTCGTAGCCTGCTCTGCTGAAAGGAAGGCTATGTGGTGAGTACGGAACTCGGCTGGTAAATCAGAAGATACTGGCTTCAATCATGAAACAGGGAGTAAGGATGCTGATACTGGAAGTATCCCTGGCACATCCCATCTATCTACACTTCTATTTACAAGTTCGAATACAAGTCTTCTTAGCAACATAAGTACTCATTGCTCCCCGAACCTAAGTCCCAATAGCAGAGGCGGACGCATCAGACTAAGTGTTGCCTATAAAGAGAAGGATCTAAGTCCCATTCTGGCGACTTGATGCTAACACTCTCCTAACACCCTCCTCCATCAACTGCCACAACTCAAGTCTCCCTTAGTACTCTGTGACCAGTCCTTTTATAGGATGAAGTGCGCTCGACACCACCCTTTATCGGAGATTCATAGTCAGTAATGCGCACGGCACCAATTGTTCTGGAAGGCTCTGGAAACATTTAGAACGGTGTGTGTATGCGTTGGCTGGTCATGCGGCAGCGCGTGATGCCCACGTGCTCAACTGGTCGTACTCCATTATGTTTGCTGTGTCCAAGGGTTGCTGCAGCGAGCGGTTCACAGACCTCGTGATGCCGCTGCGCCCCCCGTTGCCCCAGCAAACATTAAACATTATATCTGTACACAGTCGTTCTTACTATCAGTGTAAACATTAAACATAAGTTTCGTTTCTGCACGTCCGCAAGTCCGCCTCGCTGGTCTGATGGCTACAATTTTAGAGCCTGTATCTTACTTGATTCTACCCCTAATTTCTATCATTCGCGACAGGGGAAGGATTCACAAACAACACTCATTCTCTCACAAACACACACGCAATGCCACAGCGAAACTCACCAAAAACAGCGTGTTGATACAAGGCGGAAGCAGGCGCCGCTATTGTAGGCGAAATTCTGCAAGTCGGAGGTAGCACAAAACACAATATATAAAAACACTTTGAAGCTGGCTCTGGTCTGTCATGCCTGTTTTGAGATGGTGCGCGTGTATAACCAAGTTAAACTATAACTGAATTGGAATGCGAGCAAACACGGTAACGGCGACGCCCGGCTACGTTACATGAAGGCACTCCACTGAAGATGAAGTGGTTGAAAGTCGGATTCATTATACAAAATCACGGTGGATTCTTAAGTTGCAGTCTGTTAGAAATCGATCGAGGTACTGGTTTTATATAAGAAGTGACGTGAATTCAGTCGACTAGCTGCAAATCCCGGAAATCGCAACTCGGACCCGAAAACCGATAAAATTGAATAAATTCAGATTCAGAAAAATAAAGAAAATTAACCACTGTATGCAACCCATAAATATGTTTAGAATTATATAAGGAAGAGAATAAAATGCAGCTACACGCGATAGGGAGCGATCACAGAGACAGATGAAGTCCAGTCTCCAAAACTCTTAAAAGTGAAATAATTACAAAGTCGGAAAAATAAGAATAAGAATTACAGCATGCAACCCATAGAAATGTTCAGAATTACATAGTAAAGCTATTGAAGGAGGTTGTACAAGGCTCAGAGTGAATTACTGACAAAGACAGAGTGCATACTACGAGTCAGAGAAGAAATGGCAAAATTAAAATAGGCGGGGAGAGAAGATCGCGAAATATTATTGGAAATCAGAAGGATACCCGCATAGTTACTTGCCTGATGGGCATGGAACAAAAAAGAGTGGGAGCTGAAGGCTTTGTTCTATGAACCAAACACGTGGAACACATATCAGTAACGGAAGGAAACGATGAGAAGCTTTTTACATGCACTGTACAAAAATGAACATATCATCTATTAGAAATCAGGCCCCACAAAGCTAGGAAGTATTTAGACAGAGTTTATGCACCGCCACATGATCAAAAAAGGTTTTAATATACCAGGCCAGTATCAAACTGCAACTAAAATCACACTCACCGCGTTTATCTATTGGAAATCACTGATCTGATAAACGAAAACACATTTCCGCATACGATCGGAGAAAATATCCCAAAAAATGATTCTAAGTCTACGAGTCTAAGTTAAACGTGCTAGACAATGAAACGCTACTATTTCCAATCACAAGAGAAGAACGTACCTTACCGAGAGACTACGAGTTCCGGGAAGCCACCAAAAGCCGGAAAATCCAAGATCAGCAGTGGTGGGGACAGAGAGACTCGCCCTAGAGAAGGCTCGACGACTGGACTGTAACCAAAGTGTGTGAAACCTCTGTGGTAGCATGAGCAGCTATCGACTCTAAGTAAATCAACTGCACATTCTCACAGGGACAGTGGCGTAGTGGAGAAGCCGTACTTATGCCACATTAATTAATATAATAATAAATTATCAACATAACAAAATAAGAAAATCCTAGCAATATTAACTACTATTTTAACACACGAAATAAAAATGCTACTCCTCAACCTTTAAAAGAGTGGGGTTCAAGTTTTAACAAAATGATAATGTAGCGACATAAATAAATTATAACTTTACAGAAATAAAAAAAAATATGCGGAAGACGACAGACGGTCATCTTTCATCATCCGCATGGCTGTAACGGATCGTGCAGCCACGTCTCGATCCCTGAGCAAACAGATGGGGATGTTTGCAAGACAACAACCATCTGCACGAACAGTTCGACGACGTTTGCAGCAGCATGGACTATCAGTTCGGAGACCATGGCTGCGGTTACCCTTGACGCTTCATCACAGACAGGAGCATCATGATGGTCGCAGCTGTGTTTGCCAACATTGCGGTGAACTAACATTCGAAGCATGTATTCGTCATCGCTATACTGGCGTATCACCCGGCGTGATGTTATGGGGTGCCATTGGTTACACGTCTCGGTCACCTCTTGTTCTCATCGACGGCATTTTGAATAGCGGCCGTTACATTCCAGATGTGTTAAGACACGTGTCTCTATCCTTCATTCGATCCCTGCGAAACCCTCCATTTCAGCAGAATAATGCACGACCGCAGGTCCTGTCGGGCCATTCTGGACACGGAAATTGGTCAGCACATTCTCCAGATATCTCACCAATTGAAAACGTCTGGTTAATATTGGCCGAGCAACTGGCTTGTCACAATACGCCAATCACTATTCTTGATGAACTGTGGTATCGTGTTGAAGCTGCATGGGCATCTGTACCTGTACACGTCATCCAAGCTCTGTTCGAATAAATGCCCAGGCGTATCAAGTCCGTTATTACGGCTAGAGGTGGTTGTTCTGGGTACTGATTTCTCAGGATCTATGCACCCAAATTGCGTGAAAAAGGAATCTCGTGTTAGTTCTAGTATAATATATTTGCCCAATGAATACCCTTTTATCACCTGCATATCTTCTTGGTGTAGCAATTTTAATGGCCAGTAGTGTAGTTAATAAGCTAATGTTGACTTTTTTATAAATATATGTATACATATGTTACAAAATATTTTTTATAACGGTGCTTTGAAGGGAAAGCTTAGGCAGTATCACTTGCTAATGTAGTTATTAAGCTAAGAACAGCAAACGTAATATGCTAGGTACTTTTTAATGAATGATAGACAGCATGATTCAGTATTTATTAGAATATTACCAAATTTGCAAAGAGATGTAGAATAGAATAAATACAGTTACATTTATTTAAAAGTGGACCATATAGGGCTATTCTGTCATAAAGCACCTTCTTATATATAGTTTTCTGTGATAAAAGGTAAACATTAAATAGACAGCCATACCTAATGTATTTATTAAGCTATGAACTGGTTTCTTACTAGAAACATGGAATATCCGTAAAATGATATCCATTCATACGGCTGACTCATCGGCCCTGTGGCCACCTGGCTGTATGCGCCTGCGCCGCCGCTGCCCGCTGTGCTCGCTACCTGCCGCGACGCCCCACGCTCCAGACGCCTCGCCCCTTTGACGCCACCCTTCGCCGCCGCCTACCCGGGCTCCCATCTCGCATCCCCCGAGTCGTGTTGGCGCCCTGATCGATGGCTGCCACCCCTCAGCCCGTTGCCGTGTAATTACTTTTCCGCGGTCTCACCTTGCGGCCGTAACTTCATTAAAATAACGACTTGGAGCAAACCTCGTTACTCCAGCCGCCGCGCGTCTGCCGTAAGGTTAATTCCCGCCTACCAGTCACTTAGGGCGTGTGTTTTTCTGCCGAAATGCCAAACACGGCGTAATCCGACGACTTCGTAGTGCAAACGTTTGGTTCTTGTTTACGAAGCGTGTTTCTGTAAGTGATGTCTAATGAAGTTAGCGAAACCGAAATGTTTGCTCCTTGGCGATACTCTGCAACGAGTAGCACTGAGAGAGAGAAAAAAAACTGTTGCTCTTGCATATTTTGCTCTCGTCTCAGGAAAACGTTTAAGTTCTACCAAACTCTTCCAACTGTCTATTTTTAAAAACACTGTCGCGATCGCAAGGTAATTTTTTATTGCTGTTAGGCAAACGGTTTCAGTGTGCTTGTGAGACCACCTACAGACCAATTGTAATACAATGATATTGCAAATATTAGAGGGATCTCCATAAGCTGACATTATGGTAACTAATCTGACAGTAAAAAGACAATAAAGTTAAATGTTATACTACCAATGGAAGCCGACTACTGTGGGAAGGCCGTGGAAATCAACTGCGGAATACTGCAGCAACGCTCGAGCTCATATACGGTAAGCTCCACCCCCGCCCCCCACCCCGTTTTCTAACTTTGCATGGAGGTTCGTAAATGAGAGATGAAAACGAATTTCCTTCTACAGTAATCACTATGTATTGTCGAGATATGATGGTTTAATATCACGCTAAAATTAGCAAGTCCTAAACAGCGTTGATCGTCCAGACAATAATGGACTTAAAAGTTAATAAAACAACACCGATACGCCACATCGCATTTAAAAGTTAACAGTACTTTGGCCGTCAATTATCGTTTCGTTGCATGTATGTTAACTGAAATAAGCATTTCAGTAACTAGAGTAAAATGACGATAAAGATGGTGCTAAATTTTCGTAAAAAAATAAATTAATAAAATAAATAAAAATAATTAAAAAAATAAAAAAATTAAAAAAAAACTACGAAAATTTTTCCCATTCGAACCATCTGCAAAGTTATGAAAAGCAAATAGTTTCTCTTTACTACATTGTTGCTGTTCGTGCAGTTAAACTTCTGCGTCAGGGATTTATTATTTCTATACTACTAGCAAGAGAAACTCCCCTTTTGAACATCCGCAAATTTCATGATAAGATGGCCCAGTGGATAGTTACCTTCCATTCAATTCTTTTTATTGCTAATGAAAACCGAGAATAATGCTCCAGATTGCAGCATAATTCCATATCCCTAATGCACAATAACACGACCTCTCGCACTGAAGCATGCTGCATGCGTCGTCGTATAGATATCTTCAAGGGATTGTCTTAAAGCACCTCCACAACATAAAGTTCAATTCCGCCACAAGTTCCCCTATATCACTCGTATCAATGTTGCCGTGTCTCTCCAATATCGGAAAAGCACCCCAGCAATGAACGTGATTGGGAACAACCTGACTTGTTCCTCAGACATAGCTGATACATAAATATAAAATAATAAATCAATTTTCGGAGACACATAATGTCTCGATTTATCAAAGATAGTGAAAATCAAGTGATTGTTGCTCCAGACTGTTCCACTCCTCGAAGGCGATTTATCTTAGCTCTCCCCGGATTGGTTGGCCAAAAGTAGCCCTTTTCTGTCTGCCAGACATTTTCGATAGGGTTCAAGCCTGGAGACCATGCTGACTATTCTAACCTTGCCATGTCTTTAACAAGAAGCAACGCATTCAATAGATGTGCACGACAAGAGTGAGAACTGTAGTCGATTAAGACGAATCCCTCACCGAAACGCTGAAGATATGGTCGTAGGCCTACTATACGCCGTATTTCCTTTTGATTGCTTCTGCGACTATAAGTGGCGTACGGTAGCCCCACACAGTCATCCCAAAACATCACGAAACCACCACCTTTAACACGTTCGCTGCCGTTCACGCTCTGGCCGTATTTCCTTTTGATTGCTTCTGCGACTATAAGTGGCGTACGGTAGCCCCACACAGTCATCCCAAAACATCACGAAACCACCACCTTTAACACGTTCGCTGCCGTTCACGCTCTGGCGCGTGTAAACGTTACTTGAGTCAGGTGCCGCTCACGCCGTGGCGCGTGCTGCGATCTAGCATCCTATTATGGGTTGTTGTAAACTGGCATCGGCTTATAAAGCTGTATACTCTGGTAGGCACTCAGGGAAGAGTATAAGTGATATGCACACGTACGTGGTTCCAGATTTCTGCGTTTGCATTACCGGCTACGAGCCACACACGCTTCTCATGATGTCATGATAGATTTACGTACTGTTTATATTGTTCATTTGTCAAAATACGATCACGCGCCAGAGCGTGAAGTGGCACCAGGCATCATCGCGCCAGAGCGTGAACGGCAGCGAACGTGTTAAGCATGGTGTGACTACAACGTTCAGCCAGACAAGGCTGCCTCCAAAAACATTTCCGACGATTGTCTGATTGAAGGAGATGCGAGTTGTTCTCGACGGCGAGTGTTCATCAGAGAAGAGTGTATTGTCAGGTGTGACCCAGGGCAGTGTGACAGGACCGCTATTATATATATGTTCTGATCTGATGAACAGAGTAACTTGTAATTTGTGGCTATTTTCTAATAATGCTTTGGTATATGGGAGGGTGTCGTCTTTATTGACTGTAATAGCATACAGGCTTACTTAAACAAAATTTCTAGTTGTTGCGAAGAATGGCAGGGAGCTCTAAATGTAGAAAAAATGTAAGGTATTGCGATTGAGTAGGAAAAACAATTCCATAGTGTTCGAATACAGCATTAGTAATGAGCTTCTTCATGCAGTTGCGTCGTTCAAATATCTCGGCGTAACAATCATTGTCATTTGAAACTATTCTGTTGGTCCGTGTTTACGATACAAAAGTGGGTTTGTGGATTCGCCTTTGTGCAAAATACTTAATATTTTTATACCCAAACTCGTTCCGGAGGAAAACCCGCCCTACTCAGTCGGTTTTTGTATTTAATCTAAGAGAATGCAAAAGGACATATTTACAAAATTTTAAAGCATATTGCAGTATAAGGTATTCACTACTTTTCAATGTGTCACTATATAAACATTTATTTCCGTATCTTTCATCATTGGGCTGTTTTGCACTTCCACACTGCTTTTTGCCTTTTTATATAGTGTAGGCCTACAGAATGTGATCTGCAACAGTATGAGCGGCTGTTATTGTTAAAAGTTACTATTGTCAGAACTTGATTTTAGCGTGTTTACGTCTCGGTTTTGTTTCTCTTTTTAGCTGTTATTGCGGTTTGTGAGGGTATCGATATTAGGCTGTGTCAATATGAAATCGTACAGCACTCACGTTTGTTGGTCGGTCCTGTGAATTGGTTTGATAGAACGTACTCACGTCAGAAGGAAACATATTCCGCCTCTGGCAGTTTTATAAATTTACGGTATTTTTAGCTGTGTCGCGTCTCGCGATATGTGTCGTATATCGTAAGATTGTTTCTGTATCTGTAGCGTGAGTTTTGATAGTTCGTTTTGATACTTCTTGTTGTCGTAGAGTGTATGTGTGTGTGTTTATTGACGCCCTGTGTTCTGTGTTAGTTCATCTAAGGCACCGAAGATGGTGTTGTTGCAAAGTGTTGTGTATTCTTTTATTACGTTTTTACCTTCCTTTATGGCTTTTTGGATGTGATAATTTTCTTCTATTGCGAGTTTTCGTTTTTGGCCATTGCTGTTTTTCATTATTTGTATGTCAGTTTAGATATTTGTGGGATGGTGGTTTTCTTTTACCAAATGTTCTGCAAAAGTTGAGTGTGTGCTTTCGCTCTTCAGAGCTCTTATGTGTTCAGTGTAACGTGTTCTGAAATTTTTGCATGTCTGTACAATGTCATTTTACTGACAGGAGCTACAATACTTACTTCCCTATTTCCTCACCGCCTCCCGCGAGCAGAAAGTGCTTAACAATCTTTCGTCGCCTTGGCGTAATAACCGTGTGTACTAAGGCACCTTGCTGCGGTTGGCGTCCGTTCGCCGACGGAGTTTCGAGTCCTCCATTGGGCACATATGTGTATGCGTGTGTGTGTGTGTGCGTGCGTGTCTTGTTCTTAGGATAAGTTAGTTTCAATAGTTTGTAAGTTAAGGAACCGATAACCACAGTTAGTTCTTAGAACTTTACAAACATTTACACTTTCGGCTAAGGGCGTGAGCGGAATTTCATTTCAACTTGTTTCCCAGGACAGCGGCGCGGATTGCGTCACGAACTTCGGCCACTTCGGCGTCAGGTGGTAAACAAGCATTTGGTGCTTCTACACCACATGCCCACTGTGTGCCCGCGGCTGTATCGCGGGTTGCCTGCTCACCTGTCTGAGGTTCAGCGGCCTCTGGCTACGATGTGTGTCGCCACCCAGTCTAGATGGTCAGGCGTAGCGCGGCGATCGTAACTCGCTTGGGTAGCGAGCCGTTTTATTGGCCAACGCGGCCTCGCCGCTACACCGTACGGCGGGAGAGAAGGAGAAAAAGAGGCAGTAATGTCTTTAAGTGGGGATGTAATGGATTTTTGTCCCGAACAACGATTTTCCAAAAATATCCTTATCTAAGCAGTTTAATCAAAGTTGTGCGTGAATTTTATCTCAAAGAAGGATCTGTACCAAAAATTTGGAAAGCCTCACAGGTCACACTTATATTCAAGAAAGGCAGTAGGAGTAACCCATTAAACTACAGGCCTATTTCATTGACTTTAATTTGCAGCAGGGTTTAGGAACATATCCTGTATTCAAATATTATTAATTATCTCGAACAAAATGAGCTATTGGCGCAAGGTCAACGTGCATTTAGAAAATATCGTTCATGCGAAACACAACTAGCTGTTTACTCACACGAAGTGATGTGTGCTATCGACAAGTGTTCGCAAATTGATTCCGTATTCCTTGATTTCTAGAAGGCTTTTGACACCGTACCTCACAAACGGCTTTTAATCAATTTGCGTGGTTACGGTATATCGCCCCAAATTTGCGACTGGATAGGGGATTTCCTGTCAGAGAGGACATAGTTCGTAGTAATCGATGGTAAGGTTTCCACTAAAACAGAGGTGATATCGGGCGCTCCACAGGGTAGTGTTATTGGTCCTCTACTGTTCCTTATTTACCTAAACGATTTAGGGGAAACTCTAAGTAGCTCTCTTAGCTTGTTTGCAGATGACACGTTCATTTACCGTCTAGTAAAATCATCAGAAGATCAAAACCAACTGCAGAACGATTTGAATAAGATATCTGTATGGTGTAAGAATTGGCAGTTGACTCTAAATAATGAGAAGTGTGAAGTCGTCCACATGAGTACAAAAAGCAATCCATGAAACTTTGTGTACAAGATAAATCAATCAAATGTGAAGGCTGTAAACTGCACAAAGTATCTAGGAATTACAATTACTTCTGACTTAAATTGGAAAGAACACGTAAATAATGCCGTGGGAAAGGCGAACCGGAGACTGCGTTTTATTGGCAGAACCATTAAAACCCGCGCGCTATTCGAGAATGAAATGAGAGATAAAATAGTATAACGGTGGTTCGATGAACCCTCTGCCACGCGCTTAAATATGATTTGCAGCGTATCCCATGTAGATGTAGATGTATCTTGATAGCAGCTTTAGAAATGCCTTTAAATTGCTAAACTCCTAAACTCGGCACTGGCAGCCACTCCCGCCGTTTGGGAAGCTGCTTGCTTCAGCGGAATTTTTGTCAGTGTCAAGGATATTCTATTTCGATATCTTTGGCTGTCATCTACATCTTTGATGAAAATTTTCTTGCAAGTGGTATATTTACCTATTGAGAATACTAACACATATTATTAGATGGAAGGTTGAAATTGCAACTCTTTAATGTAAAGTTAATATTTATACATAATGGGTGGTGGAAAAACTATGTTTACAAAATGTACGTTTCATGGTATTCGGCTTACAGACAAAAAATGGAAGCAGCCCCAAAATTAAAAACGTGATCTCTCAGCTTCAGCATCAAAAATTGCGATAGGAGAATTGCACAGGTGCGTGAGTGATGTTGATATGGATTTCACTGTATTCAGGCTTATTGATGTAGAACTTCTCTGTCAGGCTATAAAGTCTTCACATTCAGGTTCCTTGCAAACCCTGATTTATTGAGTACTTGTCTTAACGGAAAGACTCAAAATGCAATTGAAAGCCTCAATAATTTAATTTGGATTAGATGCTCAAACAGGACATTTTGTGGACTTGCTCAAAGTAGGTGTATATGGTGCAATTTTATGTTTCAATGACGGAAATAACGGCAGAATTGGAGTGCTGAAGAGAGTTGCTTTAGATCCTGGTGTGTTTACAACAAAAGCATTTTACACCATCGACGACAGGAGGATCAAGAAAGCTGACAGATCACTATCTTACCTGCTAATTCAGGCCAGGCAGATTCGAAGAGCAGGGAAGAGAAACCTGAAAGGAGTATCAGTATGGAGGATTTTAAAACTGAGGTAAATTTACGACATGTGAGAGAAAATATTTGGACCTCATTTTCTCGCTTTTACATTTATTACGTTATTAGATTCATTTTCTCAAAAATTATATGCACTAATGTTATGAAATTTTCAAGACCTGTTCGCAACGTATTAATATCTTCGTGGAACTAAAAAATACGAAATCCTGCGAATATATTCATAGTTTTAGATGATATTTTATTGTAGAAAAAACGTTCATTTTTGATGTGCAGAATTAAATACTTTGTTAATGATACAGTTTGTACCATAAATTAATAACTATAGTTCAGTGGTCTTATAACCTTCTCAGGACACTACAATACATTTTTCAAATTAATTGCACGATTACAATTTGAGTTATGGCTTTTTATAAAAAGACAATTAAAAATAAATTTTTTCTTCTAAATATTTTCCCTGCATATTTTATTATATTTTTCCCTTAAAATATAGCTCTTTAGCTGAACACATGTAAAATTTTAGATTTTTAAATTAAGAAATATGGCTATCGTGATTTTTTTAATGTTTATATTTCCCATTACATCCCCCCTTAAAGTTCGAGAAAGATAATTATTTGACAGTGAATACGAAGTTTCCAACTTTTTCCCATCTTTCACCTTCGTTCCTGTTACTAAGCCACATCGTGCCAATGTTTCTACTTGTGATAGAAAAATGCACTGCACCTGAGGAGCCGTATTGCTTCCTACCTCGTCAGGGATGAAGACGAGAGTTTCTGTTCACTGACCTGGTATCTTCTTTCGTTGCTGTTGTACCCTGAGACTCAGGTCGTGGATCCGTTGTTTCTTGACGTTAGGTTGAAATAGTGTAATGTGCCTAGGCTTTCACTCTACAATGAAGTACATCGCGACGCCAGTGGCTTTTCTTGTTCTACTTATAATTCACTGTTCCTTTACAGTAACCCACAACTGTATACTTCAGATTCACAAACATTTGACAATATGAAACATTTTTACGCGAAACACGCACGTAATTTACATAGACTCTTACTGTCTGAGGCCTGTCGCTTGACTCCTAAGATGTTAACGGTGCGAGGGGCTTAGCTCGTCTGACTGCGGCAGGAGTAACACTCCGCTCCTGTGGCTACATTTTGGAGCCAACAGAACATTCCGGAGTGTTACGCTCGTCATCTTTCCATAAAACTAATATTTAAGTAGCTTCTTAAATAACAGAAACATACCTTACTACGAGATAATTACACTGTATAAACAGACATATTTAAGTTAATCATAGTTTATTGAATATTAATAAAAATACAGAAGGGTTTCGGCGGACTAATATTTGTAGGAGCCAATCAAATTTTACAAGGAGATATGGGCGGAGTTTTCCCACGGGATACTTCTTCAGCGGACTATATGCTCTATGTTTTACTCATACTTCCTTTTACGCAATGCTCTTCCAAAACAGTAAACAAATCTTACAGAATAAAAATATGAAAGAGCAAGTTCAAAAATGTTCAAATGTTTGTAGAACTTATGGGACTTAACTACGGAGTCATCAGTCCCTAAGCTTACAAACTACTTATGAACTAGCTAAGACTAAGGACAGCACAAATATCCATGCCCGAGGGGGGATTCGAACCCCCGACCGTAGTGGCCGTGCAGACCGCGACTGGAGAGCCTCAGTCTCCTCGGCCACCGCGGCCGGCAAAGAGCAAGTAAATGGCTACAGAGCAGCCCCTTCATAACCGACATATTTCTCCTTATCCAGTAGGCGCGTTTGTAGCGCCTGGGTCCATTTCGACTTGTTTACCAGTCGTTGATAGGATAGGGTCACCGGCGCTTATGAACACACAACTGCTCATGCAACCACTCTAGCACTATTCACCTATCTCTTTCTTCTTGTAGTTTTAGCGCACACACACACACACACACACACACACACACACACACACACACACACACACAAACCAAGAGGAAGAGAGATGGAGATTGAGAGAGGGAGAGAAAGAGAGAGAGGGGGGAGGAGGTAGAGAGAAGCGGAACGGAGATGGGAGAAAGGGGAAGAGGGGGAGAGGAGGGGATCTAGGGGGAGAGGGAAGCAAGAGAGAACAAAGAAAGAGAGAGAGAGAGAGAGAAGAGATGAGTGAGGGAGACACGTATTACAATAAGTCATTTGTTAGTTGCAGTTGTTACGTGGAAATAACCGAAGATAGGAGGATATACAACTCTCTTCATTTCAGACAACGAGGTCGGCGTCAGGGTCACTTCAGATTCGGTTAAGGAAGTGAACAAACGTTTCCATTCTGCGAGTTTAAAGGAACTCCGAACCTAAAAATTATGAAAAGAATTTTTTTCAATGCAGGTTTCCAACCAAGATCGCGTTTTATTCATTAGGATGACTAGTTTAGACGTGTCTTACACGTCATCTTTTGATCTCCTGTACCTCTCAATGCCACATCTCATGTAGGCCTTAGTTATTTCCTTTAATTACAAATTTATTGGTACAATTGCATGCATAAATACAGCTGTGAAATATAATTGTAAAATTCAAATGTTTGTAAATCCATCGGACCAAACTGCGGGGTCATCTGCCCGTAGCTTTGAAACTACTTAAACTAAGGTGAACTAACCTAAGGACAACACAGGGAGGATTCGAACCTCCGACGGCGAGCAACCGCGCGCTCCGCAGCGGGACGCCTTAGACCGCTCGGCTACTCCACCGCGGCATATAATTGTACAACGAAATTTGTATTGAGAGGAAATAGCTCAGGCCTACATGAGATGTGACATTAAGAGGTACGGGATATCAGAAAATGACGTCTAAGACACGTCGAAACCGGTCATCGTAATGAATAAACAGTGACATTCACTGCAAACCTGTATAAATTGCTTCCAGATCGCTCCAACTAACAATGAATTCCATACATAAATTTATTTTCAGTTTAATGTTAAATAAAAAAACTACATCTTTTCGTCTTTAAAGGACATATTATTGTTCCCTGTTGCTCAACTCAAAGAATGAATAATATTTTCAATCATGTGCTATAATGGTTGATTCGGGACGTGTAATTTCCAGGGGAGGAGTTCACTGAAAACGTCCTGATTTGCAACTCCCAGTCTTCCCCCTGAGTTTACGTTATGTGTGAAGGGCGTACTTCTGTGTTGGCAACAAAATTTTGATATACTTTTGTCTACATGTAATATTCTTTTGATGCTGTTATTTCCAAGGCGCGTACAGAAAGTGAGTTACATATTTGTTTAGAAAAGTAAGACAAGATAATTACACGAAAATATTTAAATATTTTATTCTTCAGATGCTTTTTGTTACATATTTCTATTTATTGTGATGTCGCCATTTGTGGTGTTAAGTTTCTCCTGCCATGTAGCTTAAACATGATAAGGTATTGTGCACTCTTAATTGTACAGAAACTCACACATATTCTTTCATTTCATTGTTCTTGCATACAAACTTGTTTGTAGAAACACCGAACTACTGGTTTTTAAAAATTCGAGTCTACATTGCTAATATCCACAGGTCCATAGACTGTACTCCTATGATATACTCCCTTTTTTTCAATTCCGAATGTAGCAGACAGGATAACAATTGTAATTCTTCCTCGTATTAGGCGTTAACACATTTTTACTCAGCAATGAAAAAATATTAATTTTTTTCCACTCTCGAACAATTTTTCTGACATGTCCCCTGTAAATTCTGACAGAAACCTGTTGCAAATTTTCCAAGCGTAATACACAGCAATATACACATTAAAGGTGGAACGGGTTGACGGGGGAACCTCTGAAGGATGAAATTTAAATTTTAAACTCTGCATCGAATACATTTATTTAACAGGTGGAGTTTGTGAAACGAGGCAGGAAATGTATGATGAATATTCATGTGTTAACTCATATCCATGATCGTGTCAAAACAGCGTACTTCAAATACTGGCCTCTCTAAATGTGAGACGCTTGAGCGAGAAATTGTTAAACCAATATGCTCCATCTTACCAAAGAAGACTGATGGAACACTATAATGATGACTGATGGAGTTAGAATCCTCACTGACATTTGTTTACGCTTTTCTCTAAGGAGGAGCTTTCATCTACTTGTTAACAAGCATCACACAGCTTTCTGCAACCAGAACTCGAGTGGAAACCTGTTCATAGATGATGCAAAAGCTTTCCGATCGCAATGAAATTGGTTACGAGCTCGATTTGAATGTAAAACGAAGATGTAAGTTCAGTGATTGCATTTACGTCTGTATCTTTCGTGGCACGTACGAAGTCAACGTTTTAGGCGATACCACTTTGCTTGGAGTCTACAGATAAGGCTTGTAAATCTCTCATATTGAAGAAAGCCAGTAAATGTATTAAAAAAAATTACGTCTTCTTGGGTATTTGTGCGAATTGTTGGGCGAAGTTTCCAAGATGTAACTGAACAGTGACTACTCAAGAAACTGTCGGTATGTTATATAAATCCGGCCGCGGTGACCGAGGTGACTGAGGCGCTCCAGTCACGGTCAGCACGGCCACTACGGTCGGGGGTTCGAAATCCCCCTCGGGCATGGATATTTGTGCCGTCCTAGTTCGTAAGTAGTTCATAAGTAGTTTGTAAGTTTAGGGACTGATGACCCCGTAGTTAAGTCCCATAAGGTTAACAAACATTTGAACATTTTTTTGTTATATCAAAAGAAGGACGAGCAAATAAAGCAATACGAAATAAAAATTTTAAGACATCATACCTATTTTCTGTATTGAGAAAACCATCATCAATAGCAGTCCTGCGTATTTCTGTTGCAAACTATAACATACTGTTCAACAAGTACGAGTAACGTACCTCTGTATGCACCTGTACACTCTCTGAAATGTGTTACTCAGACAACTCGTCCTGTGAATTCGACGCCAAAAATTCGACATTAACAGAGAGTAAAAACAGATAACTTTCAAACGATACACTTATAAGGATACGCAGGGGCGAGGGAATGCACATAAATCAAACTCACATTTCGCTAATAATTGAATTATTCTGATTTGTGCATACATTATTTTTATGTTCGTATTTACAAGTTAGAAACACATATAAATAAAATCGCACTGATGGTGCTGCAACTGCAGTGAAACTGCTGAGCGCAGTCCCATGGAAATGAAAACTACATTACTGTTGAGCAAACACAAATAACAAGAGCTGCAAGATCAGGGATAAAGCATACAAATATTTGGATTTATAAATAGAATAATAGCATTGTCTTCAAAATTAGAAATACGTATAATGACCGAAAGTGGAAACAGTGACAAATCCTTAAAAAATGTTCAAGTATTTGTAAATCTATGGCACTCAGCGTCGTCGTTATTAGTTCGTAGCTTACAAACTACTTAAACTAAGGTAAACTAACCTAAGGACAACACAAACACCCATGCCCGAGGGGTGACTCGAATCCCCGACGGCGAACGGCCGCGCGCACCGTACCACGGCGCCCCTATACGCACGGCTAATCTGCCGCGGCGAGAAATGCTAAAGATTCCTATCAGGTAGATGAATAATTGGTGATCTTTGTATTATCATTTGTACTTAGGCCACTATAGATTTAGACAACTTTCACGACCCACTCGTCACCATTCTTTTTAAATTGGTTGTTAATGCTGAGTTCTTTTTGTGTTGTCAACTATCATCCTCGTTTCCTATCAATTTTGTCATCAGAGTCAAATCTGTTTTTACTGCAACTAAAGTCTTTATCTATAACACAGAATATTCATAGTAGAGGCGATATATGGTCTTGATGAAAGGCTAGAAATGTTGCGAAGAGGATACATGAAAATACCTAAAATATTTCTTACTTCTCTTTGTGAACAAAGTGACAAAATACATCTGTATGAAGAGTCGTCCTAATTTCAAGTCCCGACCGTAGTAATAAACAAATCTCCCTTACATAGTCTCAGCGATACACACTGCGTACGTGAATGGTTGCTTCTGGAGAACAAGACCACGAACCATACAAGCAGTTGTTATTCGAGTAATTGTATAGCCAGACCGAAAACCAGATTTATAAAGCCTTGTTAATGAAGTCAAAAAACACGTCATTCAGTTACAACTGATAGCGTTATTTCATCTCTCTGTACAAGCAATCTGAATGATATACTTGTTCGTTTCAAGTAGATTTCACTGCCAATAAAACGCCATTTTTACTTTCATGTGTATTAATCAGCTAATTTGTTTTCATATTACCATTCATTGATCTCATAGTTCTTCAAACATTGACAATTAAAACATCGTTTGAAATGTAAGCAGTAGAACTGAGTTAACAAAGGAAATGCACATTTCATTGTTAATCCATGTTATTATTATAAATGAGAAAGTGACTGTAACGCTTTCACAACTAACCCACTGCACCAACCAACTATGATGAAATTTTGTATGGAGGTAGCTTGCACGCTGAGGAACGACAAACGCTACGTTACAAAGTGCGTCCTTTAGGGACCTTCGAGGCACAAAATCCAAGCCGCGAAAGAATGGCAGAGCGCATTGCTGCTGCGATACGCGAGGCCGTTCCCCGTCGGGGGTTCGAATGCCCCCTCGGTCATGCACGTTTGTGTCGTCTGTAATATAAGTTAGTTTATAAGTAGTTTGTTAGTTTAGGGGCTGATAATGCCGCAGTTACGTCCCTTATGCTTAACAAACTTTTGAACATTTTTGAACAGAGTGAAAGGTGAATTCCCTGCAGATGCAGTGGCTTTTATTTATACCAATATAACACTGACCATGCAATGGTTGTTGAAATAGAACAAGTAATTACTCCAAAACACCATATATCGTTCAGTGGTGTATAAAGGCGAAAATTATCTGTTTGCTGTCGACAATATAACGTTTTTCTTCTTCTTCTTATTATTTTTTTAATCAAACAGCGCAGCGATGGTTCAACGATATGGCTCTTTTCTGCAAGTTTTAAGTTGACCTTAAAACCAAACAACGCATTCCAAAACAAATGTAAGCTGTTTTGATTGTCTACTGTTTTCCTACAGGGGTGCGATACTTCTTGCTCGTCACGGTTCCGTTCTCGGAAACCTCTAAATTGAATTATTGCTCCCCAGAACATAATTGAACCGCCGCTAGCCAGTCTTTGTCACTCAGTCCAGGTGTCAAGAAAGCGACGGATTCGTACTCTCCAATCAACATGAAGATATTCATCAGATCATGTCACTGTACCAGTGTTCAGTGACTATGGTCACCGCCCATTTTACATGCATGGGTCATGGGCTACGGAGGACCACCGACAGGAGTGTTCGATGCAGTGTGTAACCCCGTTTTCTCCATGCACGTACTCGCGAAAGAACCGTCGGCCACCTGGGAGGGGGGGGGGGGGGAACATAGTTGGCGTCAGCTACGAAGGCGGCACAGTTTTCATCCATTCTGCGCATCCCCCTCCATTACCGCAGTGACAGCCAGTGCTGTTCATTCTATAGGCGCGTGGCTGGCCGCGAATTACGCAATAATTCTCCCCAGGCAGAACTGTCGCAAAGGGCCGTAGCTCCTCCACCTTCCCCTATCGCTCCGCCTCTATGCCCTAGGGAGGACTCGAACCTCCGCAGGGAGGCGCCTTAGACCGCTCGGCTACTCCACCGCGGCCTTGCGTTGTCAACATACCTCGTATACGCATTGCAGATTGCCATCCCGTCTTCGGAACGTTTAAGAACCTCAGGGGTAGTACACGCTTACATGTAGCACTCTCTTTGATATTTCATACTGATCAAATATCCATCTCTTCGTCACTTAAGCTGGAGGGAACACGCCTCATACGACTCTCAATTGGGGCTGATACGTCATACCCCGCATCTCAACTTGCGCCTAGACTTATATTACACTTAAGCATGCCGGCCGCAGTGGCCAAGCGGTCTGTGGCGCGCCGGTCACATACTGCACGACCGTTACGGTCGGGGTTTCGTATCCCCCCTTGGGCATGGATGTTTGTGTCATCTTTAGCATAAGCTAGTTCATAAGTAGTTTGTAAGTTTAGGTTTTGTGTCCCAACTTCGTCGCCGCTTTTGTGTCCCAGCCTCGTCGTAGGTGTCGGTGGCCGAGTGGAATGAGACCGACACGCTGGTGCAGGTACGGAGGGGAGCAGCCAGAAACTATAAACACTCGAGTAAATTAGAAAGATATATATATATATATATATATATATATATATATATATATATATATATATATATTGCACAGAATGTAACAATACTTAACTTTTACATAGTACTGCAGAATGTTGATACATAGTTGTTAGAGGCCTGCCTAGTGCCTGTACGATAGCAAAGTCTTCACTGGTGCCTATCCGATTACGAAGGTCCTAACTCGTTGCTATCTCAGTCCGAAGTGGCCGATCTCGTTCAGTGGTGGCCACGAGCGGGGTTGCAGCAGAGGGCGCTCGTGGCTGTCGTCGTAAGCTCGCCGCGCCGTGCGTGCATGACGGCGCGCGGCGAAAGTAGGTGGCGCGCACTTTGTACTTGTGCGACACCACACCCCTCCCCCCCCAAACCGCCGCGCCGTCGTGGCGTAGGGCTCAGGGCCACGGCGACGGCACTGGGAGGAGGGCCTGGGCGGGGGCGTTACTGGTGGGACGGGCGTCGTAGCTGAGGCCGGGATCGAGACGCCGTCCGCGCCCCGGCATCCGCCTTGAGATCCTCCAGGGAACCCGCCGAAACCTGGGGAAGGGCGCCCGCCCCCGCCCAGAGGGAGCAGGTCATCTTCTTCTGAGGTGCGTGGCCCAAGCTGGGGGGGCCCGCACGGTCCCGGAGTCCCTCTCGGTGACGCTGTCATCTGCGGCGGCGACAGCGCCGGCGACGACTGCGTCGGAGGTGCGTCCACCTCCTTGGGGATCTCGTAGTCCGGGGACGAACGATGTGGTTGTGCTCCCTGGCGGTGAACTGGGTCTGGAATCAAAAAACCGGAGACAGGATCGCGCGGCCTGTGCAGGCGCAATTGGTTTGCGTGGCGCCGCAGCTCCGACCCTGTGGAAGAACGTACAACATACATATTGCTACCGAGCACGCGCTGAATGGTGCCCGGCAGCCATGTATTCTTGTTTCCAGCAAACACCCTGTACAGCACCGGCGTAGAAACCCAGCGGACGTCGTCGAGAGCACACCTCTCCAGTAGCGTAGCAGTAATTTATCAGTTGTAAGTGTAACCGGCTTCTCTCTAGAAGCTACATATTTTTACTTTTCAGTGCGTTTTCCCTTGAGTGCATTAAATTTATTGTGTGCTCGCGTTTTTGTTTGATTCATATTCGCGTTAAATATCTGGTTAGTGTATTATTCCGCCGTGTGAATCGCGTCGCGACAGTCGTCTGTCTTTGTTCTGAAACAGTTACCGTTTGTTTACTCCAGTCAGTCACCCAGCGGACGTCGTCGAGAGCACACCTCTCCAGTAGCGTAGCAGTAATTTATCAGTTGTAAGTGTAACCGGCTTCTCTCTAGAAGCTACATATTTTTACTTTTCAGTGCGTTTTCCCTTGAGTGCATTAAATTTATTGTGTGCTCGCGTTTTTGTTTGATTCATATTCGCGTTAAATATCTGGTTAGTGTATTATTCCGCCGTGTGAATCGCGTCGTGACAGTCGTCTGTTTTTGTTTTCTGATTAGAAGCGACATATAGTATTTTGAGTTTCGTCTACACTTTTTCGTCTCAATTTGTAAATTTATACTGAGCTATCGTGCGTATTAGATTCACATCCGCGTTCTAACGAACAGTTTAGTTTTCCTTTGAACGCATCGCGACTGTAGTTTTTGTTTTTGTTGGCACTGTAATCATGAATAGGGACTGTGACTGCTGTGTGCGGATGCAGTCTGAGCTGGTGACACTTCGCTCCCAGCTTCAAGCTGTGTTAACCTCGGTTGCACAGTTGGAAGCTGCGATCGATGGGCGTCGTTGTTGTTGGCCGGCGGTGGGGACCGAACGGACTCCCGTCGACTCCACCGATCGGCCTGCGGCAGCGACATGCCCTGAAACTGCTAGCAGTGAGGCAGACATTCCACCCGTGGTTGCGTGGGAGGTTGCTCCAGTGCGTGGCAGGAGGCGCAAGACATTCCGGGGGACCGATCGTGAGGCCTCCCCGGTTCGTCTTGCGAACAGGTTTGAGGCACTGTCTGCTCAGGACGACGTTCCTGAGTCGGATGGTGTCTCTCACCCTGTCACCACCCAGCCTGCAAGATCCGGGCTTTCACAGAGGGTGGGTTTACTTGTAGTCGGGAGCTCCAACGTTAGGCGGGTGATGGAGCCCCTTAGAGAGATGGCTGCCAAGGAGGGGAAGAAGGCCAACGTGCACTCCGTGTGCATACCGGGTGGAGTCATTCCAGATGTGGAACGGGTCCTCCCGGATGCCATGAAGGGTACGGGGTGCAGCCAACTGCAGGTGGTGGCTCACGTCGGTACCAATGATGTGTGTCGTTTCGGATCTGAAGAGATCCTCTCAGGTTTCGAGCGGCTAACTGAAGTGGTAAAGACTGTCAGTCTTGCTTGCAAGATGAAAGCAGAGCTCACCATCTGCAGCATAGTTGACAGGACCGACTGTGGACCTCTGATACAGAGCCGAGTGGAGGGTCTGAATCAGAGGCTCAGACGGTTCTGCGACCGTGTAGGCTGCAGATTCCTTGACTTGCGCCATCGGGTGGTGGGTTTCCGGGTTCCGCTGAATAGGTCAGGAGTCCACTATACGCAGGAAGCGGCTACACGGGTAGCGGGGGCTGTGTGGCGTGGACTGGGCGGTTTTTTTTAGGATAAAGAGCTTCGGAGAAATAGAAAATGGGCAATCTCAAAGGGTTCAGGTGGATCACAGGGGAAATGTAGATCCGGAAACTATCGGTATAACAGTTGTAAATTGTCGTAGCTGTGTCGGGAAAGTTCCAGAACTGCAAGCGTTAATAGAAAGCACCGAAACACACATCATTATAGGCAGCGAAAGTTGGCTCAAGCCGGAAATAAGTTCAGAAGAAGTATTTTCAAAAGATCTAACGGTATTCAGAAAGGATAGATTAAACAAAATAGGTGGGGGCGTGTTTGTCGCCGTCAAAAGTAGTATTTCATGTAGCGAAGTTGAAGTTGATAGTTCGTGCGAGCTATTATGGGTAGAGGTTGTACCCGAAAATCGTAAGAAGTTAATAATCGGTTCCTTTTACCGGCCTCCCGACTCTGACGATACAATAGCAGAAAGGTTCAAAGAAAACCTGAGTCTAATTACAAAAACGTACCCGACTCACACGATAATAGTAGGTGGTGATTTTAATTTACCCTCGATCTGTTGGCGAAATTATATTTTCAAATCAGGAGGTAGGCATAAAACATCGTCCGAAATTGTACTCAACGCATTCTCTGAGAATTACTTCGAACAATTAGTTCATGAGCCAACTAGAATTGTAAATGGATGTGAAAACACACTTGATCTCTTAGCAACAAATAATCCTGAGCTCATAATGAGCATCAAAACGGATACAGGTATTAGTGAACACAGAGCTGTAGTAGCGAAATTGAATATCGAAAGTCCCAAAGTCACCAAAAATAAACGCAAAGTATATTTGTTCAGGAAAGCAGATAGAAACAAAATACATTGCTTCTTGAAAGACAGCTTCCACTCGTTTCTAACACTAAACGTAGGTGTAGACCAGATGTGGCTCAAATTCAAAGAAGTGGTATCGACAGCAATTGACAGTTTTATACCTAATAAATTAATAAAAGAAGGAGGCGATCCCCCTTGGTACACAAAACAGGTTAGGACACTGTTGCAAAAGCAAAGGAAAAGGCATACTAAATTTAAACGAACACGAAATCCCCAGGATTTGCGATTGTACTCAGAAGCTCGAAATTTAGCGAGGATTTCAATGCGAGATGCCTACAACATTTATCACAACGAAACTCTTTCTCGTAATTTGACTGAAAACCCAAAGAGATTTTGGTCATATGTTAAATATACTCGGGGAAAGTCACAAACAATACCTTCACTACGTGATACTAATGGCGATCCTGCCGATGACAGCGCTACTAAAGCAGAGTTACTAAACTTAGCTTTTAGAAACTCATTCACTAAAGAAGACGAAACCAATATTCCAGATTTCGAATTACGAACAGATGCCGTAATGAGTAACATAGAAGTAGATATCATCGGAGTAGTGCAGCAACTAAAATCACTTAACAAGAACAAGTCTTCTGGTCCGGATTGTATACCCATTAGATTTCTATCTGATTATGCTGAAGCGATAGCTCCTTACTTAACAGTCATATACAACCGCTCTCTCATAGAAGGATCTGTACCAAAAGATTGGAAAGTTGCACAGGTCACACCTATATTCAAGAAAGGCAGTAGGAGTAACCCACTAAACTACAGGCCTATTTCATTGACGTCAATTTGCAGCAGGGTTTTGGAACATATCCTGTATTCAAATATTATGAATTATCTCGAACAGAACGATCTATTGACCCAAGGTCAACACGGATTTAGAAAATATCGCTCATGCGAAACACAACTAGCTCTATATTCACACGAAGTGATGGGTGCTATCGACAAAGGTTCGCAAATCGACTCCGTATTTCTTGATTTCCAGAAAGCTTTTGACACCGTACCTCACAAACGGCTTTTAATCAAATTGCGTGGTCATGGTATATCGCCCCAAATTTGCAATTGGATAGGGGATTTCTTGTCAGAGAGGACACAGTTCGTAGTAATCGATGGTAAGGCATCGACTAAAACAGAGGTGATATCGGGCGTTCCACAAGGTAGTGTTATTGGTCCTCTGCTATTCCTTATTTACATAAACGATTTAGGGGAAAATCTAAGTAGCTCTCTTAGGTTGTTTGCAGATGACGCCGTCATTTACCGTCTAGTAAAATCATCTGAAGATCAAAACCAACTGCAGGACGATCTGAATAAGATATCAGTATGGTGTAAAAATTGGCAATTGACTCTAAATAATGAGAAGTGTGAAGTCGTCCACATGAGTACGAAAAGAAATCCGTTAAACTTTGTTTACAACATAAATCAATCAAATGTGAAGGCCGTAAACTCCACAAAATACCTAGGAATCACTATTACTTCAGACTTAAACTGGAAAGAACACGTAGATAATATCGTGGGAAAGGCGAACCAGAGACTACGTTTTATTGGCAGAACCCTTAAAAGATGCAACAGAACTACTAAAGAAACTGCATACACTGCGCTTGTCCGTCCATTTTTGGAGTATTGCAGCCCAGTGTGGGATCCTTATCAGGTGGGTTTGACGGAGGACATCGAAAGAGTCCAAAGAAGGGCAGCTCGTTTCGTATTGTCACGATACAAGGGAGACAGCGTTACGGAAATGATACAGGATCTGGGATGGGAATCATTACAACAACGGCGCTTATCGCTGAGGCGTGGGTTACTTGCGAAACTCCAATCGCCAACATTCTCCTCCGAATGCGAAAATATATTGTTGACTCCCACTTACATAGGTAGAAATGATCATCAAAATAAAATACGAGAAATCAGGGCTCGAACAGAGAGATTCAGGTGTTCTTTCTTCCCCCGCGCTATTCGAGAATGGAATGGGAGATAAATAGTATAATTGTGGTTCGATGAACCCTCTGCCAGGCACTTAAATGTGATTTGCAGAGTATCCCATGTAGATGTAGATGTAGATGTAGAAAACGCGTAGCGCCATACGAACCGACTCGGTGCGTGGGAGGCTGCAGCAGGTGAAGGAGAGTGCGGTGACGGCGGCCGTGTAGCAGCTCGGCAGGAGACGGGCCGTCACGTGGCATGCACCGATACGTAGACAGGAAAATTTGAAGAGCTTGCTGCCTGGAGTGCTGACCTTTCATCTTCTCCATGTGTGACTTGAATGTTCGAACGAAACGTTCTGCTTCACCATTGGACTGAGGGTGAAAAGGTGCAGTGGTAATATGCTGAATGCCATTCACACGACAAAACTGTTGAAATTCCGCACTAACAAACTGAGGTCCATTGTCACTGACGATAGTTTCAGGCAAGCCTTCGATGCAAAACACTGATGTTAAGGCACTGATTGTACTAGACGCCGTCGTTGAGTTCATGGCAATCACAAAAGGAAACTTGCTGAAAGCGTCTACAACAATTAACCAGCGCGTATTCCAGAATGGTCCGGCAAAGTCAATATGTAAACGTTGCCATGGTCCCTTGGGGCGTGGCCAGTCTGAGAAACGCTGTGGAGGAGCCGCCTGATGCTCCGCACAAACTGGACACTGTGATGTCATGCTCTCTATCTGAGCGTCCATACCAACCCAGGTACAATGACGTCTGGCCAATTGCTTTGTCCTAACAATGCCCCAATGTCCTTGATGCAGGAGGCGTAACACTTCTCGTTGCAGGGAACGAGGAACAATCACTCTTGCTTGGTCGTTGTCGGTATGCAACAACAGTACACCCTGACTTAAAGATAATGCATGACGTTGTGCAAAATAACGTCGAACCAGAGGCCGATCAATGTCTTTGGCTCTGGCAGGCCACCCTGGGCGAACAAAACGTGCTACCACACTTAGGTCTGCATCCGCAGCTGTTTCCTGTGCAACCCGACGAGAGTTCAAAGGAAAGTCTGCGACAGCGGAAGCATCTCTGGAGTCTATCTGACAACATGCCATATCTGAAGAATCAAATGATACATCCTGGCCAACCGGAAGTCGGGAAAGGGTGTCCGCGTTAGCATGTTTAGTGGTAGGTCGGTACAAAATCTCATACTGATAATTTGACAATATCAAGGACCATCTCTGAAGCTTTTGTGCCGTACGTGGCGGAATTGGCTTTGTGGGTGAGAACAACGACGTGAGAGGCTTGTGGTCTGTCAACAAATAGAATTTTCTGCCATAGAGATAATGATGAAACTTTGCGACGCCGTAAATGATTGCTAAGGCCTCCTTTTCTATCTGACTGTAATTCTGTTGCGTCGGCGTCAGTAGCTTGGATGCAAAGGCAATAGGACGATCGTGACATCCAATACGATGTGAGATTACCGCGCCCAGACCGTACGATGAGGCGTCAACTGCTAACACTACAGGCTTCTGTGGGTCAAAGGGAATCAAACATGCATCACTGAGTAGTGCAGACTTTAGTTTGTCAAAGGCGACCTGACAATCTTTAGACCATACAAAAGGAACATTCTTCCTACGTAAGTGATGTAGTGGAGCTGCAATCTGAGAGGCATTGGGAATAAATCTGGAATAATAGTTAAGCTTTCCCATCACTGCTTGCAATTCGTGCACATTCTTAGGAGGAGGCAAGTCTTTGATTGCTCGAAGATGTGACTGTAAGGGATGAATTCCTTGGGCATTAATCACATGGCCTAGGTACTCTATTTCAGTTTGAAAAAACGAACACTTTGCTTTATTACAACGTAGACCTGCTGCAGTCAAAACTTTGAAAAGGCACTCCAGGTTTGCTAAATGTTCTTCAACTGTACGTCCAGATACCACAATATCATCTAAATAGTTCGAACAACACGGTACAGAAACTGTCAGCTGTTCCAAAAAACGCTGAAAAATAGCGGGGGCGGAAGAACTGCCAAAGAGTAAGCGTTGAAATTGAAAAAGGCCCATGTGAGTATTAATGACGAAAAACTTTTTTGACTCGTCATCAAGTGGAATCTGTAAGTATGCCTCTGCTAAATCAATCTTGGAAAAGAAACGAGACTGTCCTAATTTGTCCATTAGTTCGTCAGGTCTGGGCAAGGGATAAGTGTCTACAATTGTTTGACTGTTCACTGTTGATTTGAAGTCCGCACAGAGACGAAGTTTTCCTGACGGCTTGGGTATAATTACTATAGGCGAGGCCCACTGACTCGCAGAAACAGGAGAAATCACCCCACTATCTTGCCAACGTTTAAGTTCTTCGGCGACTGAATCACGCAATGCGATAGGCACTGGTCTAGCTTTACGAAATTTTGGAACTGCAGATTCTTTTAAAGTTACATGTGCCACGAAGTGTTTTGCACAACCTAGTTCCGGCGAAAACAAGTCACTATATTTGTCACACAATGCATTGATTTTATCCTGAGGCACTAGTGACGAAATTTGAAGAACATCTCTTTGAATTGATAAACCAAACAAGTCAAAAGCATCTAGTCCAAAAATGTTCTGCGTAGATTTGGCCTGAAGAACAACAAAAGCAACTGTTTTCGTAACACCTTGAAAAGAGGCAGGCAGGCTACACGTTCCTAGCACGGGAATATTTTGACCTGTATAAGCTGTTAACACTTGTTGACACAGCGATAATTTTGGCGAACCCAGAAGTTCATAAGTATCTTTATTAATTAATGTAACAGCGGAACCAGTATCAAGCTGAAATTGCACAGTCTTATTTTCTATGGAGAGATTTACAAAAAGTTTGTGCTTGCGGCGCTCGACAGGTGCGCGAATGTGGGCAACGTCTGCTACGGTTTGTTTACTGCGCTTGAAGTAAGCGGCGCAGACTCGGCACGCAGCGGATTAACCACACTGTCACTAGATGACACTACCGCCGGATCGGCGTCCGCGCAATGCGAAGCTACTCCAGATGTACTAACTACTGCACTACGCTTTTGAGTAGCTACTTGGTGTCTACTGTCACTAGCTACACAGTACTGGGCACTATTACAAGGAGCAGTTGCAGAAGGCACTATTTTCACTACAGGAATGCACTGTTCATAGTCATTTTGCTTGTCCCGAACCCTTGTCCGTTGCACTGTTTTACGCGCTCGTCGGCGCTTGCTACGTGGTGCACTATATAGTTTTGCCATAGGCGCAGAACTACTTTCTTGCAATGGAGATCCAAGGAAAGCACTGTTCAAGTTTACAGCGTGTATGACACTTACAGAATGAACTGTTCTCGCACTCCGCGAAGCACTGATTCTAACGTTACTGTTCTTTGAGTTTTTAATTTGCATACACACAGACTGCACATGTCCCGATTTGCCGCATTGATAACAGGTTGCGTTGCGACTAGGGCAATGAGCACGCTTGTGGCGAGACACACACTGGGGGCAAGATTTACGTACATTTTTCTGAAATGAGCGTTGGCGCCCGTTATTCAAATTACTGTGTCTAACACTACGGGGCGACCTTTGCGTCGCACTTTTACACTGGCTACTGTTCACTGTCTGTTCAGCACGGCCTGTAGAATTTAAAGAATCACAAGTGCTATACTGAGAACTACGGCTAGGAAAGCGTCCGTTGCGGCGCACTGAATTTACACTATGGCTTTGCATTTCTACATCAGCTAAGTCAAAAGTATCATGCGCTTCTATAAGCTGCAGTACACTGTCTAAGGAGGGGTCAGACTGTTTCAGAATTGCTGCTCTAATTCTGGGGTCCTGAATATTCTGCGTAATCGCATCCCTCAACATCACATCACTATACGAAAGTCCACAAGAGCAAGTAAATTTACATTGGCGGGTTAAGCCCTTCAATTCCGTAATCCACTCTTGGTGTGACTGTTCCGGTAATTTTTTCAGTCTGAAAAATCGGTACCGTGCCGCAGCTACGAGAACTTTTCTCTCATAATGAGCATTTAGTGCCTCTACTATTTGTTCAAAGTCTACATCACGAGGAGATGCTTGCGGGAACAGTTTCTGCAGTAACACAAAAGTTTTGGGGCCCACCACGGACAATAAAAGATGCTGAACAGTCTGACCTGTAATTTGATGAGCCGCGACGAGTTCTTGAAACTGCGCGAAATAGTCACTCCATTCTTCCTCACGTTCGTTGTACTGGCGGAACGTCGGAAGCGGTGCGGCGGCAGGTGTGGGCTGCTGATGCGACGGCTGTTGTTGAGTTGTCGTCAAGTGCGCCACTGCCTGGAGAAGTTGTGATATTTGCGCCGTCTGTAACTGAATAATTTCCATTAAGTTTGGGTTCGGGGTAGTGGCCATACTGACCGATTAGGCGCCGCGCATACAAGTAAATTAGTACAAAACACAAATGCAATATGAAAGAGGACGCTCTGCAACAAAAAAGTCCACAAAATACGTAACAGAATATGTTCCCCCAAAAATCTTAGAATAAGGGTGGGTGGGCGGGAGCAATTTCTGCGTGCTCCGACTGCTGCTGTCTGGCTGCTGTAAGCGGGCTGGTCCAAGGTTCTATCACTCCTCGTCGCCACTTTTGTGTCCCAGCCTCGTCGTAGGTGTCGGTGGCCGAGTGGAATGAGACCGACACGCTGGTGCAGGTACGGAGGGGAGCAGCCAGAAACTATAAACACTCGAGTAAATTAGAAAGATATATATATATATATATATATATATATATATATATATATTGCACAGAATGTAACAATACTTAACTTTTACATAGTACTGCAGAATGTTGATACATAGTTGTTAGAGGCCTGCCTAGTGCCTGTACGATAGCAAAGTCTTCACTGGTGCCTATCTGATTACGAAGGTCCTAACTCGTTGCTATCTCAGTCCGAAGTGGCCGATCTCGTTCAGTGGTGGCCACGAGCGGGGTTGCAGCAGAGGGCGCTCGTGGCTGTCGTCGTAAGCTCGCCGCGCCGTGCGTGCATGACGGCGCGCGGCGAAAGTAGGTGGCGCGCACTTTGTACTTGTGTGACACCACATTAGGTACTGATGACCCCGCAGTTAAGTCCCTTAAGCTTAACAAACATTTGAAAAGTTAAGCATGAAATTAGTGATTGCAAGTATTTTTGTTTCGAAGTTATTGAATTATGTAAAGTGGACTACCGCGTATTTTCGCTGCTGACGCCTGGTACTTTCGCTGTTGACACCTGCTGCAGGAATGCTGTCTCGCGGTGGCGCCGCCCCTGCCTGCCAGAGCGCCCCTTGGCGCGCCTTTGTGCGGCCACGGTCGGCGACACGCGAGCTCTTCAAAAAGCGCCGCGGCGCCGCGCCTCGCCTCGCCTCGCTTCTATTTGCGGCTCTGGCTGCTGCCGCGAATACCGGCCGCGGCGTATCGAGCGCAGTGGCCCTACCACTGTGCACACCACTCCTTTGTACAGGACACACTTTGCCGAGGGCGCTGCCGACACCAGGTGCCCCCAAACCCACGCGAGCTGCATAACGATTCGATGTACGCGGTGCGAGAATAAAGTAATTTGACTGATTTCCTTTGCAAGATGTTGCAATCCTGCAGGCTTGCTTAAGCACACTATCTTTGACCTTGGTCTATTAGCTGTTTCTAGTCCAAGCGGCACATCGATGCTACTGCTCAGTCTTGAGTTGTGCTGTAACAAGGTAACACTTCTATGGGCCTATCGTTACGAAAATGGATGCGCGTAATTTGCGCAACGGTATGCCATTTCTTTTCTCGTTAAAATGGGCGAAAACGCGACAAAAACGTACGGTAAGCAAAAACTTTTCCAATGTTTGTAGAGCTTATGGGACTTACTAAGGGGTCATCAGTCCCTAAACTTACAAACTATTTATGAACTAGCTTATATTAAAGACGGCACAAACATCCATCCCCGAGGGGAGATTCGAACCCCCGACGGAGAACGGCCTCGCGCTTCGTAGCATATTGCCTCAATGCACTCGGCCGCTCCGACGCGGCTTACGGTAAGCATCAGAAGGCTTTTGGAGAGGAGATTATGTCAAGAACTCAAGTTTTTCGTTGGCATAAAATGTTTAGCGGAGGCAGAACGAATATTGATGGAAGGAAGGAAGTATTCCGTTTAACTACCCGTCGACAGCGTGGTCATTAGAGGCGGAGCTTAGGCGGATTGTTTGGGTAAGGATGGGGAAGGAAATCAGCCGCGGCCTTTGAAAGGAACCAACCCGGCATTTGCCTGGAGTGATTTACGGATACAACTGAAAAGCTAAATCTGGATAGCCAGAGGTGGATTTTAACCACTATCCTCCCTAATGCGAGTCCAGTGTATTACCACTGCGTTCGGTAAACGAATGTTGAAGACCACAGTGGACGTCCATCAACCTCACGGACGCATATCAACTTGACCAGGGTGCGTGAACTCGTACGATCTGATTGAGGTTTATCCGTGAAAATGATTGAAGAAGAACTGTACATCAATCGGGAAAAGGTTCGTCCTATAATAACTGAAGTTCTTGTTATGAGAAAGCTTTGTGCAAAAATAGTCCCAAAAATCTCACACCACAACAGAGAGAAACACGGAAAAATGTGGAAGCCGATCTGTTAGAGCAAACGGAAATCCATCCAGAATTGATGAGCCGTGTTATCACTGGTGATAAAAGTTGGATTTTTCAGTACAATTCGGAGACAAAGCGTCAAAGTTCGCAATGGTGCTTAAAGGGATCACCCAGACCAAAAAAAGCTCGCATGTCAAAGTCAAAAGTGAAATGCAAGCTTCTGTGCTTCTTTGATTCCAAGGGAAATGTTCATAAAGAGTGGGTGCCTCCTGGATAGACAGTTAACCAATATTACTACAAAGAAATTTTAGAATGTCTTCGTAAAAGAGTTCTTCGTGTCCGTTCCAACAATTCTGATAATTGGATTCTGCATCGCGATAATGCGCTATCCCATACTGCTCTGTCAATACAGCAATTTTTTACCTCAAAACAAATTTCAGTACTACCATAGCCACCTTATTCACCAAATGTTTATAGAGCTTATGGGACTCTACAATGGGGTCATCTGTCCCTAAACTTACCAACTACTTATAAACTAGCTAATACTAAGGACTGCACAAATATCCATGCCCAAGGGGGGGATTCGAACCCCAAAGCGTAGTGTGGCCGTGCAGACCGTGACTGCCGCACCGCAGACCGCTCGGCCACCGCGGTCGGCTTTTGTATTTCCAAGTGTCAAAACGGCGGTCAGGGGACACCATTTTGAAATAACACAAGATGTCGAGAAAGCTGTGATTTCGCATGACAAACCGATTAAAATATTCAGAGCAGTGCGTTCCTGAATAACTTTCGTTTAAAACTAAAAAGAAGGAAATCGGTGGGACTGAATAGCCTGGCGACTGACCTTAGATTTCATTTTTTTTAAATAAATTACAGGTTTCATTTTGTGCTTTCGCAAAGTCCAATGTCTATAAATGTTAAGAATCATTTTTATTGCAATGCACACGTGGCATATGATGAAAAAGAAAAGTTCAAATATTTGTAAATCTATCGGAATCAACTGATGGATTATTAGTTCGTAGCTTACAAACTACTTAAACTAAGTGACATTATGACCGTCGGGGGACGTGAACGCCAGACGACAAACGGCCGCGCGCACCGCAGCAAGGCGCCCCAGTGTGCACGCCGCGGCTAGGATGAATGTGTCAACTTTTCAACCAATGCCTTAACTAAAGACTTCGTGTTTATGTGTGTGTTTGTTCATTATGTGTAGTAACCTAACACCAACCTACTCTTACCGATTATAGTCAGCTGTTTCCTGAAGATGTCTTAATAACGGGGAAACTTGTTGGAAACAAATAAAAATTAGTAAAATATATTAGGATACCAACATATTTCTAAAGGAGGGCGCAAGTGCTCGAAACCCGTGAATAATAATAATAGTAATAAAATCAATAATTAGAAAAGGACTGTAACTAATCTGTTATGGACAAAAGACTGTAACATATAAAGTTGGTTTTCAACCATAAAAAATAGTAATAGTAATGGATTTTATTTACCGGCTGCTGGTAGGTGGTGTATCGAGACGGTTGTACTCCATGGCTCGCAACAATCCATAAATTCCCGCCAGAAATCGGATCCTCATGTCAATCAGCACTGAAAAAAGCATCAACTTTGACTTGATGGATAAAAGCGTGTACAGGAGTATCTGTGAGCCATGGAGTTCAATGTTTAAAGTAGGAAAATATGTTGTAATTTGGGTCGGATTGGGTATGTGGTTTAGTAGTCCGTGCAGATGTGTGAAGTTCGTATTCCTGAATGGTCCAAGGGTTAGCACAGCTGCCTAGTAACCAGGAGACCGGTGTTCGAGTCCCCTAAAGGGCATAAATTGTCATACGTTCTTATGTTCTTGGTGCTTGATTTCAACAGACACCAGCAGCAGAGACAAAAATTTCTCCAACTACATCTGTCCGTCCGAAAGAACAGATGCTGCTGTACTTAATTAAATAAATAGTTGAGTTCTTAGAGGAGGGCAGATGCAACTGTCAGGCCATTTATGAAAGACGTTATCCAGTTCCTCTTAAGTTACGATATTGATCACAACCGCTGCTTTGTTCGGAAGCAATGGAGCCAAGTAACAGTGACATGTCTTCTGTATGCGCCGCGCAAAACGCCTCGGAAAGGTCGAGCTGATGCCGACCTACGACATCGACCTCCAGGAACGGATCGACTTTCCCTCCGCCGCCTTGCCCTTGACAGCGAAAACAATCGCATCGGATTCGCAATATAACGGCACAGTCACTGAACCGAGAGGACCCAACCGAGTGGAAGAAACGGGCGCAGCGCTCGAGTCTCAACGGCGCCTGCGTTGTCTGTGTGTGTGGAGGGGGGAGTACGAAGCAGGGACACAGCCGCGAACTGCGGGCAGGCGCGGGGGCAAGTTTCAGGGACAGGCGGGTGGGGGCAAAGTTCCCGACCTGAGATTTACTGTGCTAACCACACAAGACGGCGAGCGCACGCCTCCGGTCCCAGCCGTATCTCTCTCTTTATTTCTCCTTCCATGGTGCTGTGTTCTGATAGCCAATACTTATTTGACACCATCTGTTAACACATTCTGAGCTCACACGCCACAGGGGTGCGAGGACAGCCGTGCCTTCCGGACGGCGTTCGTCTGCGTCGTATCAAAAGTATTAAATGACATGATTATTATAATGATACACCAACAACACTGCTTTGTATTTGCTGTTATTATTTATAAATCACAATGAGCTCATTTCGGCCTTTAGCCATTATCAGGTGCTCTCTGTGGTGTCGCACAAGTCCAAAGTGCGCGCCACCTACTTTCGCCGCGCGCCGCCATGCACGCACGGCGCGGTGTTCTTACGACGTCAGCCACGAGCGCCCTCTACTACAACTCCGCTCGTGGCCACCACTGAACGACATCGTTCACTTGGGACGGAGATAGGAACCAGTTAACACTTCGGAATCAGATAGGCACCAGTGAAGACTTGGCTATCGGACAGGCACTAGGCAGGCCTCTAGCTCAACTATGTATCAGCATTCTGCAGTACTGAGCTATGTAAAAGTTAAGTATTACTAAGTCTCTAAGAAATATAAAAAAAAAGTTCAAATTTTTGTAAAGTCTATGGGACTTAACTACGGGGTCATCAGTCCCTTACAAGTACTTATGAACTAACTAAGACTAAGGACGGCAAAAATATCCATGCCCGAGGGGGGATTCAAATCCCCGACCGTAGTGGCCGTGCAGACCGTGACTGGAGCGCCTCAGTCCCCTCGGCCACCGCGGCCGGCTAAGAAATATAGATGTCGTTTTAATTTACTCTAGTGTTTCTAGTTTCTGCTGTCCCACTGGCTGGTCACCTCCTACCTGCACAAGCGTGCATCCTTTATTCCTGTGTCGTTCTTTCTACTCGGCCACCGACACCTACGACGGAAACGAGACACAAACGCGGCGACGAGGCGGGGATAGAAAACTCTCTAGATACATTTGAATGGTCTGAATATACATATACGTATTGTAACTATAGATGGAAGTGGTTTACAATTTCTTAGTTCTTACCTTACATGGAATATCGTATGTGTCACAGCTGTCTTTATTTTTCACCTAGATGTCGATTGGTGCCTCGTTTGTGTCTATGCTGTCTTTATTTTTTACACCTGGATGTCAACTGGTGTCTGTTAGCTTCTTATGTTATTTCGATCTTGACAGCTTGGTTGACAGTTTATTTCAAGATCGTAATAACATAAGAAGCTAACAGACACCAGTTGACATCCAGGTGTAAAAAATAAAGACAGCATACACATAAACGAGGCACCAATCGACATCTAGGTGAAAAATAAAGACAGCTGTGACACATACGATATTCCATGTAAGGTAAGAAATAAGAAATTGTAAACCACTTCCATCTATAGTTACAATACATATATGTATATTGAGACCATTCGAATGTATTTACAGAGTACCTGATGATGGCTTAAGGCCGATATGAGCTCATTGTGATTTATAAATAATAACAGCAAATATAAAGCAGTGTTGTTGGTGTTTCATTATAATAATCATGTCATTACAAGACATATTATACACTGCGGGCCCAAAAGAACGAAAAATATTTGTTTCCCTAACTAAGGAACCAAACTGCTAGAGTCATCAAGCGCTAGACTTACATACGTGCCTTCCCCTCCCACAAAAAAATTTAAAAAAATGAATTATATCCATAATGGATATTTTCTCAAGTAGGCTCAATCACAGATGTGTAAAAACACTAAAATATGACACGTATCAAGGCTAAAGCCCTCATCAACAGATCAGCTTTACAAGAATCTTAAGCCAAAGAACAATAAAAAATAAATAAAACGCAATAAAAGAAAACGTGGTTACTTCCCTTGTAACCGTGTCTACGAAGAAAGGTCCTCAGCATACTGTGCTACGTCAGAATTCAAACCAGACCCCAGCACTAGCGGCGCACAACACAACCGAAATGCACAGAGTCAACAACACGACTGGGGCGCACGTATGCACATGAAAACAAAGGCCTCCAAATTAAAAATAAAATAAAATAAAATAAAAAAACACCCACCCACCCACACACACACACACACACACACACACACACACACACACACGAGCCATGGACTGGAATTTCTGGCGGGAGCGGCCCCGCTATCCACGATCAAAGTTTTTAGGCGTGAGCATTGATGAGAAATTGAATTGGAAGCAACACATTGAAGATCTACTGAAACATTTTATTTCAGCAAGTTATGCTATTAGCTTTATCACTAAAGTAGCTTCCTGAGGCCATTTTCATTCACTGCTTTCATATGGCATCATATTTTGGCGCAATTCATCGTTGAGCAAAAAAAGTAATAATTGCACAAAAGTGTGTAATTATAATAATTTCTGGAGCCTACCCAAGATCATCTTGCATACACTTATTTAAGAATCTAGGGATCTTAACTGTAGTTTCACAATATATGTACTCTCTTTAAAAAATTGTTATTAATAAACCAACCAAATCCAAAAGTAATAGTACTGTGCCTTGCTACAATACTACAAGAAAGGATGATCTACACTATTAAGAGTTAAATATAATTTGGCACATGAAGGAGCGAATTCCATTGCCGCAAAAGTCTTTGGTCACTTACCAAATAACATCAAATGCCTGACAGATAGACAACTAGCATTTAAAAACAAATTCAAAGAATTTCTGAGTGACAACTCCTTCCGCACGGTAGATGATTTTTTACATAGAAGTTAGTAATTTTCCAAGTAAATTATAAATTAAAAAAATAGAGAAATAAAACTGAATATCATGTAAAGTTATCTTTTACTAAACTGATAAATTCCATATCATTACGGTATCGCCGCGGTGGAGTAGCCGAGCGGTCTAAAGCGCCTCGCTGCGGAGCGCGCGGTTGCTCGCCGTGGAGGTTCGAGTCCTCCCTGGGGCATGGGTATGCGTGTTGTCCTTAGATTAGTTTACCTAGGTTTCAATAGTTTGTAAGCTACGGACTGATGACCACGCAGTTTGGTCCGATAGATTTACAAACATTTGAACATTACGGTATCTCGTACTCATGATCTATGGAAAAAGTATTATTTTAATGTCATGCGGATCATCAGATCGCGCGGTTGACTCGCATCACCGACCCCCCACGACGTGTTTTAGGTCTAAGTGCTTTTATCCACTTTATTGAATATTCACTTTCATTATTCAAGAAACTGGATAGTTTTCTTTTTTGTTTCCAAAGGTAAGTTGATTATTTAATTTGTTTAATGAAATCAATTTCTCAGGGACGTAACCAAAAGTTTTTTCAGAGTTATATTGGGACTTTTAAATAAACTGGGGTGGGCTAGTTGAGACACCTGTGGTTACAGTCTTGTCTGTTCTAGAATATAGTGTCACTTCATAACCTTCTTTTCATCTTTGTGGGTGTTTCCCAACAGTAATTGAATGAGAGTTTAGGACGTTATCTGTCATCGGATTAAACATTTGTCAGAAATCAAGAAACCCCTTACTTATTCCATTATCCGACAAATGTTCATTAATGGGATTAATACTTCCTCTGTAACGAAATAATAATGGTATATTTTCTATAAAAATGTTTCTCAGAGGCAATATTCTCTCTCTCTCTCTCTCTCTCTCACTCTCTCTCTCTCTCTCTCTCTCTCTCTCTCTCTCTCTCTCTCTCTCTCTCTCTCTCTCTCTCTCCTCTCCCTCTCTCTCTCTCTCTCTCTCTCCCTCTCTTTCGGGTTTCTCGAATATCAGTCAGTCCATCTTGAAGAAGAAAGAGACAAACCTACACTGCAGACGAAGTCATGAACTGCTTAAGACTGTTGAACATAAACGGATTTGTAATTTTTGTCGGAAGCATCGTGTTTGGATAAGGATTGAGTGTAACCCCGTGACGTTCTAGAGGTACCCGGAGCTACATAAGCACCAGGCTTCATATTACCTGTTGTCCTTCCTCAAGAATAGTGAGTAACCACAAGATAATAGGAATGACATACCTTTCATTGATTCCCCAAGACTGTATAAAATCTCCTCACCTATAACACAAATGTAATGTTTCCCAGTTATTTACTCATGAATTGTTGGGACATTAAGAGAGAAGGCAGATAACGAAGTTGCGAATACAGCTTCTTCAAAAGATATCACTATTATGTACATCGTGTGGTATCTGCCCCTGAAACTTTGAAGGGTTGTAGCTCCCAAACTAACAGTGATAGGAATGTAGTTTAAATTGATTTGGACGCAGCTGGTTTCAACGAATCCAATGAACTAGAAAAAACTATTATTCCATTTAAAAATATATCTTTGTGCTGTAACTCTTTGGAAAATGATACAATAAACTATGTCCATAGCTCCGCAGAAAGTGTTATATTTCTTGTGTTGACCTACCGCATTAAAATTTCCCGTCACCTATTATTTTATAAGTTACAGAGGCAAACGCACTTAGTGAAACACCCTGTATATTGCGTCAATTTGTTCAGTGTCAGTTAAAAGAAGTCAGTTCGACGTGAAAATAGATCACCATTGGATCTTAATGAACGTGTTAATACTATGCATCTGGATGTATCCGGTATGCAGCAGAAAGAAAAATAATTAGCGCGTAATTTCCCGGAGGATTTATTTTATGCATCAACTCTTAAATTACAAGTGAATGCTCCAATTAAAGGATTTCTATGTCTATCGAAATCACTATATTTCTCCTCTATATGACAATATTTGAAAATTCATCGAAGCCACTCTTACCCCCTTCGCTGATGGAAGACGATAGCGGAGGCGTTCTGTAAAACCGATAAATATATTTAAAAAATCGTTCTCATTTATTCTTATGAGTTGAATAGTTTACAGTTTTTACACATATAACAACTAAGTATTTTCCAGTATTCTCTCAAATTATACACAACTAGTAAGAATCCAAATAATTGAGATTTTCCAAGTGCCTGTCGAAGGGGACCATATTTCCAGTTACCATACAAGTAATAGTAATGACTTAGTGGATACCTATCGGTGTTATTGGACAAATCATACATTCTATTCTATAAAGACTCGTCCTTGTTTAACATTGTATACCAAAAATATCTAAAAACACTTGAATGATACACAAAAATTGTCCACTAAATTCAGATCCGTTGGAGGAGACGCAGTCTGTATTCTGCTTACTTGTGTTCGGACCAATCGAGATCCATCGTCTTTTGTTTGCTTTTCTGTCAATGAGCTTTTGGTGTCCTGTATTTACGGCATTTGTTGCACCATTACGTCATGAGTCTTCGGCACCGTTTTCCATTATTTTTGAGAATACGTTTTCCTTTGACCTGACCATCCCATTAAAACAATACAACACTCACCATACATTTAACGCAGACCTAGTGGTTCAATGGAGCAACATTCAATGGTACTTCTAGCCCTGATAACTCAAGGAGTGGAATAGACTTTGGTACAGCCTTAATGATATTTCAAATATTTTGGCCTATGGAACTATACATAATATTTTGACATTTGTACATAAAACATCTATCGTAACGAAATATACACATAACTGAGCTCACTAGCACAGTAATGAGGGAATGGAGCGTTATCGGGGAAGAACAGAAAACAAATACGATTCTGAAATTGATTTTTTTTACAGCTGTGTAAGGAACTTTCAAAACATCCACTATTCCTTCGCTAATCCTTGTCGTTTAAAGCTTCTGCTCTGTTTCTGCTGACCTCTTCGTTGCCTAGACGTAAAACTATAAGTAGCATTCTTTTTTCTCTTCGTTACAAATCTTGGAACTAGCGTAGGGTTTCTTTGTTTCACTAGACGACAGACCGCTGTGGACGTGACCTGCAGTAACGGTGTCTCCGTCCTTGGCTGTGCCCTCTATGCCGAGGCTAGGACACCTGTTGGACGCCTCTTGCACTGTGTCACATTCTGCGAAAGCCACTCTTATCCACATCGCAAATGGAAGACGAACGAGGTGGCTTTCTGCAAAACAAAACCTGTCATATATTTCTTGCTTCCAAAACGTATTTTGAGGGAGACTTTGTCCCTTGTTTTCTATGTAAAAGTAGATGTAAAGGCTAGGCATCCTCCTACACCCTTTATGCCGTAGAGTAAGGTGAAAAATTATCGGCTTTGTGGTGAAACAGTGTCATAATTTTCTTTCTCTTTTCAACCATAACTCTACTGGATGCATACTGTTGCTCTCGCTTTCTCTGGTTGGTCTACAAAACATCGTTTATCCATCTCAGTGAAGATATGACTAAGCCTAAAATCGTACCAAGATATTAACCCAGTGCACTGTAAAATCAGTGGAGGCGATTATCAACTCCAATACCTCTCTGAGGAGAATTTTTTTGAAAAAGGTTAGTTTCTATGAAATTTGTTGCTGCAGTACCAGTAGCAGACTATTAATTGAAAAAAGAAAATGTTGTCCTTATAGGTAATTACAGCTCGCCTACGAGGAATGCAACAAATTCGTAACAAATGTACAAAGGATTGTAAGAGTAAAAAGTTGACAGTGTAAGAAAGGCTATGGTTAAACGTTCGTACTGCATTATATATTTCGAAGGTGGGTATTGGGCAAGATACTTAAAACAGGCGAGAGTGAAGCTAATAGACAAAATCTAATATAAGTATATATACGTTATAGTTCTACGTTAGAGAGATTGTCAGATTCATGTACGTTCGGATTAATTGGGAGAGCATTCTCCGTTAAACACCTGGTCCAGAGCTTGAGTTCTTATACGGCATATCATACTGATTTGTCGCAACAATATTGGTGTATGTAGGTGAAAATTCTCCAACTGGAATGTTAGTGCATTTAGGCGAAAGAGCTCCAATATACTTTCATGATTTTTCAGAGATGTATGGATTACATGCCTAGTCTTAATGTTAACCATGTCTCAAGCAATGTTCAGTGTAAGAAAATACTAGATCATCAGAGCACCTGTGTGTGTGTGTGTGTGTGTGTGTGTGTGTGTGTGTGTGTGTGTGTGTCTTTTGCGAAGGAGGAGCCGGGGGGGGATGTTAAACAAACCTCATGTTTCTATCAGTATCCACTCTGAGAAAATCAAAGGTGTTATAACTTGAATGCACCTCATATAGAAAACATGATATCGACACAGAACTAGATACCTTAGTGCTGACAGAAGAGCCGTTTTCGGAATGACGGTGGTTCAAATCCGGCTATATAAATTCGTTTCACTAAGATGCTGAAGGTGACGTACGGGGTGTCCCGAGTGGCGTCGTGAACTGCGCGACTGCCTAGAAAGCAGGAGGACCCGGGCTCGAATCCCGGGTGTGGTGTCGCACAAGTCCAGAGTGCGCGCCCCCTACTTTCGCCACGCGCCGCCATGCACGCACGGCGCGGCGTTCTTACGACGACAGCCACGAGCTCCCTCTGCTACAACGCCGCTCGTGGCCACCACTGAACGACATCGTTCACTTGGGACTGAGATAGCAACCAGTTAGGACCTTCGTAATCCGATAGGCACCAGTGAAGACTTTGCTATCGGACAGGCACTAGGCAGGACTCTAGCTCAACTATGTATCAGCACTTAGCAGTACTATGTAAAAGTTAAGTATTGTATAAATTCTGTGCAATATATATCTCATTCTAATTTACTCTAGTGTTTCTAGTTTCTGGCTGCTCCCCTCCGTACCTGCACCAGCGTGCTATCTTTATTCCTGTGTCGATCTCATTCCACTCGGCCACCGACACCTACGACGGAAACGAGACACAAAAGCGGCGACGAGGCTGGGACACAAAACCGGCTAGGCACAAATTTTCTATTTCCTCCATTGAAATGTTACAGTGTCCACTATCAATTAATGCCGTAAATTCCTGGTGTATAAATTGCGACGTATTACTGCTATGTAATGTTGCACGATGAAATTTGGACCACATGTTGAGAGAACTGCTACAGTGTAGTACACAAAGTAAATGAAAGAAATACGAAGCAGATGAACACAAATAACACTTTCATGCAAGAGTTGTGATGGTCCTCCGAAAAATTACAAAATACTGTTCTGAAGAGAGTATATGATTACCACGAAGGGGATAACATGTTCTGCAATGGAGTTATATGCTGTCAAGTTCTTGTTCTGAAGCCAGAGGCGAGGAGACGTAATGTGCCTACTTATGTTGTGAACCATGACTGTTTTGGTAATGCTGATAATTTAGTGTGGGAATGCCTGACTTCCAAATCTCTGAACATACCAAATAACGTCATTGTCTCACAGAACTCCTTCTCCAGTAAATCCTATTGGGGCTGGATTCGTGCATGACTGGAGGACAATGTGCGGCTGCATCGAAGAGCGGAATTGGAGTGTCTCTTGGAACGAGAGGACAATCAACGAATAGAATTCCTGTCCGTTCGACTTTAATCCCATCGATCTGGAGTGAAATACGCTGGGCTAGGGTATTAAAAGTGTTCAGACAATCGCGATCGCGCTAACGTCGCCCATACCACACGGCCATTCTCGCGCTACAAACAAGATATAAAAGGACTAAAAGTTTTTGAGAGTCGATGCTGTAGAATAAACAATAGCTGGAATGCTCGTTACCAGCGAAGAGGAGCTGAAAAGAACAGAGAAATATTTTAACAGACAGAGTTATTGGATCAATAGCAGAAGGACCTACTGAGACAAGAAACCACCGTGAGGGATCACGTAGTAGCTGTTGTATACTGTGGTGAAGGGTAAGATAGACTCAAGAATAGACCGCCGTATGGACTAATCTATAGTATTTCGTCTAGTCACTAGAAAAATAAAATCCTTCTTTCGCGTAGTTTCTAATGCAACAAACTGTAATAAGAATTATGACCATATACTAGTGACAAATACATTACGATATTAGTGAAATGAATTCCGCTTACAATTTATGTTCAACAGTATATTGAAGATGCCCTGTAAATTTATTACAGAATTCTATTTCAGTTCCTGTAACGATATCTGTGGAATTTTGCCTCTAATAATGAGACCGGATGGGTATCGGAATTTTATTTTATTTTTATTTTCTTTTGTTGTGGTGTATGAAGCATTCAGCCAAAACCATTCCATGCAACTCATAAAAAATCTAGAGAAAATCTACTTGAAGGTTCTTGAGGACCTTTAATTACTTGTAAAGAGTCTAAACTTCCGTCCATCACCAGGGCTCATCAGTAGATTGGCAATCAAGCATACTTTCGGATGGATGGTTCGAATCCGGACATTACTTTTTTTTTAATTTTTTTTTTTTTTTTTTTTTTTTTTACATTTGGTGGTGTTTCACCCTGTTTACTTTTAAAGTCCAACAAATATGTGATAATTAATACATACGTAAATGATTTTATTTGTATTTGTTTGTGCAAATGTACTCCTTTATTTTTCTTAATTTTAATACATTATGAAAATTTTTGTTAAATAATCACAAATTTTTTCTTGCACTTGAGCATTAATTGATGATGGTTGCCTATGCATTTTAAGTATAACTTCAAACATGTAATTTGTGATGATAGTATGATTAAAAGCGTCATTATTAACAACCGTTTATAAATATTGAACATCCATACTAATAAAGTACATTTTTCACACAAAAATTATGATTAGGTGTACGTTAATTACTATATGTTTGATGAATTTTATATTTAAATAGTGTAGGTATTAAAAAAAAGATTGAAAATTAGTGAGATTTGCACCGTTGACTATACGAATTTTTGATTATCAATTTATAATGCTACTGATAGTCACGAAGATTGTCCGTAATTTTATCGATACAGGTAATTCCAGGACCTCAAATAATATAAAAGTCCCTTTCTTGAGACTTTTCAAGTGGTTTCGGCTGGTTGCTATTTGAGTTCTTAACTTGTTGTACCTTGAATATAACAAGTCACAAAAAGCCGGTATTCATGTATCTCCTTGTAACTTTGACATATTAAAAGACAGTTGTTAACGTCCCATTTATTCGGTAGAAGATACTTAGATTTTTGTTGCCCTCACTACTGTTTACACCACTTAAGACAACTAATCGTTTATAAATTTAAAATTGCAGGGTCATATGAATGCAGCTTACAATAACGAGGTGTAAGACCCACATAAATCTATCAGTACATGTGTAAACAAAAGTAGCACCAACAGACTACTCAAAGTGGATCTTTTGTTGACATCCATCGTGTAATCGTGCACCTGCGGCAGAGCCGGAGGAACTGAAGGCAGTGAGCAACCAGTGAGTCTGACGGATATCTCAGCCAATGGAAGACGTCCAGGCAGTGAGGGAGAAGCAAGAAGTTTCTTTAATAGAGGAACAAAGTGCTTTACCATGTAAACTGCGCTGTATTAAACACTTTCACCATGTTTTAAAGAATGTAGTATGTAATACAGCACGCTTATCACAGTGCTGTCAAAAATTTGCGCACATGAAAATAAACGTGTCTGTATATAGTAGTCAAGTGCACGCGTTCTACCTGCCACCGAAAACTAACACAAAAATATTACTTGTATTACTAACAACAAAAGAAGACTCCAATGTAGTGGGTGGACGTGAAATGACGTCTGCGATTTGCACGTTTCATTACTGCGTTAATATTTTGGTTTCCCCAGAGTGCGTGGCATTATGAATATTCTGTAATACATATAGTTATGGACGAAACTCCATTATATGTCATTATGATATTGGTGTAATTCCGAATTAAATGTTTAACGTTCTCTGCGAAATGCGACTAATGTGTGTATTAGTGGTATGCAGTTTTAGTAGCTCTAATGAAGTGGAATATTGGTTTGTAACGAAATAAATATATTATTAGAGTACAAAATAATGTTTCCAGATACGAGCTGTTCTTCGTCTGTTATATTTTATAATTTTTAGGTGTTAGTGTGCTTATACTTTTTATTTTCTGTACAATTTTCTCCAGCTAAGTGCACGATAGTAGTTTAATAACGAGTTTCATTTTATAAAAAAGGCTGCGTCATTGACCTGTTCCGAATATAATTTTTCTTCCTGCTTGTTGTGTACAGTTTACACTTTGTAAATTTTCTTTGAAATTTATGTGCTACCATCAAATCTTACGAATCTCCTGTGTAATTACCTTCATTCACGTTCTGCAGTGATATAAATAAATATATAAATAAATAAAAATATTATATTATATTGCTGTTACTCCAATTCAAAGGATTTTATTCTTGATTTTTAGATCTGACTTCGACAACATGAAATTTAATGTTTAGCTTGTGGGATGTTTTTTATGTTGGGGACTTTTTCATCTGCTAAATTACTTGGATTCACATGTTACATAGACGAATTCGCTTTCTATGTGCTGGTGCATATTCATTTATGATTTTACTTGCATGCTCATATCTTTTGTCTTTGCACTACTTATGATATCAGTACGGTAGTCATTATCAATAAATTCTGTTCTTAGTCTAATATTATAGCTAAAACATTATCTTATTTTTATTTTACTTTATTTTGCAATTCAGTGACAAGCTACCCTATTTTGAAACCACTTATAAATTAAATCAATAAATGATTGAATATGAGACACATTTAGCCTGAATGTGATCTATCAAAATGATTACAAGGAGAGGCATTGAATTAAAATAAGCGCCAATAGAGATTCGAACCTAGGTCTCCCACTGACTGCAGCTGCATGTGTCAGTGGCAGGTTGGCTCAGTGCTTAAGGCAACTGTGTAGACAGTAGGAAAACCCAGTTATAATCCTGGTCTTGCTACATAATCTAATTCAATACTTCAGTATTTGTTATCATGGACATATACAGACGTGTTTCAAGATGTGCTCATTTATTGATTTAAGTATCAGATGCGACTGATATATAGGCAGGTTTATTCCTACTTCAGAAAACTGTATTGCGATATTACAATGTTGAGGAACCTTGTCAATGTACAGAGTAATTCATGAAGATATGCAAATACTTTAATATGTTATTCTACAAGTAAAACTGAAGAAAAAAGTCCAAGGATACATAGGTCTGCAAATGTTTGGTTACAGAGTTACGGCTAATAAAATTTTTCCTGAAATTTAGCAACTTCGTTAATATAAGTCTTTCGCAAAATTGTAAGAAGTTATAGTAAAGCTCGATTTCCATTTATTATGTTGTAATTTATCTGGTTAATCTAATAAAACAGGTCCCTGACCCTTATCTGCAGTAGCTATCCAGATAAGCAAAGAAATAATTTGGCAAGATTCGTAATTTATTAACTACTTCGCCCAATTTTTTTTAAATTACAGATAATTGCAAAAAGTATTCAACAGAAGTTGAAGAGAATTTATTTTGGAAAATTGGGGTAATAAAGATAACAAAAACGTAGTAGGTGTTTGGTCAATAGCTTCCACTTTAATACACGCCCTTGTAGTCCATGCCTAATTATGGTCGCCATTTCGATTCCTTCGCGAGGTCTAACAATGTTATTACATACGCAATACTGAAATTTCCCTGTCTCGCTTAGGACTCTTTCTACAAGAGACGTCACATAAAGAGAAATCGTTTGGAGAGCTCTAGAGCGATAAGATTCTTCAGTTATCAATTGTAATGCAAGTAGTAAAAACCCTATAATATACGAATCCAGAGAACGAAAAGGATAAAATCGGAGTTCAAATTCTCGTTCTCAGAAAAAGAACGATAAACTGATTAGTATGTGTAAGAACACAGTACTTACTTGTCCAACATCAGCGTTGATTTACGTAACTGATGTATTGATATTTTTTGAAAGATTTTAGATTCGCTGGACATGTATTTTATTCGAATGATAATTCAATTTTTACTAATATGTGTGTGTGTGTGTGTGTGTGTGTGTGTGTTTCTCCGAACTCAAGATCAAGACAAGAACACCATAATAATTTTTTGACCCAGATATTTACAATAGTGGGCAGTAAAAAGCGCCACAATTATTTCATTTTTATATTTTCTCATATCAAATTTTTCTCTTACCTTTCGCAATAGTTTTATTTGTTGTAGTTGGTTTATTTGCGTCTATTATTCAAAACTTTTTATGATAACATTTTTATTTCCTGAGTAGTATTCAGAGATTTGAGTTTAATTTTAAATAGAACTCTTCTACTGGCCGCTGTGTTCTTCTTATCATTTAGTGGAACTACTTTCTCTTTTACTTTATCTTCTTCATTCTCCTATTTAATTATATTTTTCAAAGTTGTTCAGACTAATTTTCCTTTTCATAATTTCTTGTAAATATATATTCCCGACATTGTGTCGCAATTTATTTGTTGCCTTTCAATTGTTTCTGTTGTTACATTTCTTTTCAAAAATTTTCTAGCCTTCGCAAACTTATTATTTATATATCTTCAATTCTTTGAACCTCCATTAAATACCTAAAAAATTCATTTATAGATACATATGAAGAATTATATGGTCGTATATGTGTATCGACTTGGAGTCAAAGAAGCGAAAAAAAAATAATTCAAACGAATTTTAGGCAATAAGCAATTCTGAATATCTTTTATTTTTTCTTTATTGATTCTATGCATAATATCCGAGACAGTGCATAGTGCCACCTTATAGAGCCGTTCGGTTATGCCACCAGAGGGAGGTTCTGACAGAAGGCGCCCAACGAATATGTCTGTAAAATTAGGTGCCGGATGGTTGAACAGCGTGACCTAAAAAGTGGGAACACTTTGCAGACAGACACGCACACAAACAGTGTCAAATTGCCCTTACTATTTGAATTATCTCAGAAACTATGCGGAGATATGGAAGAAAACACCATAGAGAAAAGTTGCAAGTAATATCACCTCCACAAATGCGTTTATTCAATTTTTCGTCTTAGATGATCGATTAAAGAGTTACTTAAAATTAAATTTTGAGCTGTCAAAATGTCATCGAAAAGGACCCAGTTCTAGTGTTACTAGTCTGATGCTGGATAAACGTTTTAGGGCACCTGTGAGCTACATAACTCTGTCTGCCTTTATTTCCTCCAGACATCCATCTTATTACAATATAAAGGCTTGTCATTCCCGAATATCTATTTTAAACATTCATTTACATAATATAGAAACAGCGGTTAAATATCTAGGGTCAATCCTCTAACAGAGAGCTATAAAATACGTTCAAACTCTGAGCTGAAGAGCGAGCTTCGTAAATGAGGTTGCAAGGATATAACCCTGGAACTCGGAAAATAATTTCGAAGTAGGTAGGAATTTCAATTTAAACTGCGCTGTATTAAACACTTTCACCATGTTTTAAAGAATGTAGTATGTAATACAGCACGCTTATCACAGTGCTGTCAAAAATTTGCGCACATGAAAATAAACGTGTCTGTATATAGTAGTCAAGTGCACGCGTTCTACCTGCCACCGAAAACTAACACAAAAATATTACTTGTATTACTAACAACAAAAGAAGACTCCAATGTAGTGGGTGGACGTGAAATGACGTCTGCGATTTGCACGTTTCATTACTGCGTTAATATTTTGGTTTCCCCAGAGTGCGTGGCATTATGAATATTCTGTAATACATATAGTTATGGACGAAACTCCATTATATGTCATTATGATATTGGTGTAATTCCGAATTAAATGTTTAACGTTCTCTGCGAAATGCGACTAATGTGTGTATTAGTGGTATGCAGTTTTAGTAGCTATTTAATTATATTTTTCAAAGTTGTTCAGACTAATTTTCCTTTTCATAATTTCTTGTAAATATATATTCCCGACATTGTGTCGCAATTTATTTGTTGCCTTTCAATTGTTTCTGTTGTTACATTTCTTTTCAAAAATTTTCTAGCCTTCGCAAACTTATTATTTATATATCTTCAATTCTTTGAACCTCCATTAAATACCTAAAAAATTCATTTATAGATACATATGAAGAATTATATGGTCGTATATGTGTATCGACTTGGAGTCAAAGAAGCGAAAAAAAAAATTCAAACGAATTTTAGGCAATAAGCAATTCTGAATATCTTTTATTTTTTCTTTATTGATTCTATGCATAATATCCGAGACAGTGCATAGTGCCACCTTATAGAGCCGTTCGGTTATGCCACCAGAGGGAGGTTCTGACAGAAGGCGCCCAACGAATATGTCTGTAAAATTAGGTGCCGGATGGTTGAACAGCGTGACCTAAAAAGTGGGAACACTTTGCAGACACAAGGGTAAAGTTTGCGCGACATCACGGGACCTAATGAAACTTTCAGTAGAATCTGCGGTTTCACGGAAGCCGCTTTAACACGTAGAATGTTTATTACATTATTTTGGTGCTCAGGTTTCTGAGTTGTGGATCCGGCTTAACCACTTTCTCCATTTTCTTTCTTTTAATGGAAAATCTCTGTATTGGCTATTAAAGTTACATCACATTATGACACGCATTTTTCAGATAAATCTTCTCTAATTGGAAAACAAAAGATATCAGTTTTGCACACACTGGGCATCAAGCAGTTTAATTATTTCTTACAACTAGTTTACTACATCAGTAAGTCCTGATTCATGCTGTATGGAATATTTTGAATCAGTTTGTCCTTTTACTTGCATATAAAATGAATGTTGAACACTTATATTGGGAAATCAACAACGATGCAAATATCTAGAATTGAAGTATGGCTAGATCGTTTGTCTTTATTGTGATGTACGTAGTTTATTAGTATTTTAATAAAAGAGTAAATTACGAGTACTTCGTTTAGTCATCCAGTCTCGATAAAATAATATTGAAAAGCATGCAGTGTATTAAATCTTGTTCCAATTTTGAACCACTGCGTAAGGAATAACACTGAAACGCGACCATACCGCACAATTTACGTGCAAACACTTGAACGTCGTCTTGCAGCATATTATACGTTTTGTTCTGCGACCCTTAACAGATATGATTGGTGTGATGGGTGTTCTAACAGAACTGTCAGTTTGAGTTTCACCCACTATTCCTCTTTGCCATTATACCTCTTTTTATGGTCGGTATCATTACCGTGTTCCCTGGTACTGCAGCATCTAAGAGACGTGGGCTGACTACAGCAGATCTGCAGACAAACACAAAGTCATCTACATAAGCCTTGGTCTGCATTCCCATGTCTGAGATCCGCATAGAGGCGTAAAGCCGTTTCACAGACTTTCCATAGCATCATCCCGTTGGCTTTCATATTCTTCTATATTCAAAGAAGTGACCTGATTCAAGTACTGTAGTCAGTATGGATAAGCTGGTGGAGTAACATTAAATGGAGGTGAACAAAGTGAAAGAGTGGCTGTATTCTCTCAAGTTCGTAACTTTTGTTGATTTTGAATAGTGAAGACGAGGGAATTGCACAGAGGGATGGAAGAGGAGGAATTTGGGTGGGGGGAAGGGGGGAAAATAAGGAAAAGGAAATGGAACAGGAGACCGAAGGCAGAAGCAATATGGACATGAACACAGAAGTGAAATGGATAGAAAGAGAGAAGGAAGAAGAGGAGGAGAACCATTTACAGTTAGTAGGCTGTCGAATCTCAATATTTATGCAGAAGACGGGCAAACAACATAATCAATCCATTGGCTTTATCATAAAAATGGTTTTTCTGACACATTCTTTCATCTTTTCCTATCCAAAGGAACTCACAGTATGTACTGATTGGATTGATGAATATTCTTGGTGTTTATATTCACATGAATTCTTCCATTCTCTTTCCGGTTCATTCTGTATCAGACTCAGCCTTAGCGAGCAGTGGCCGTTTTTAGTTAGTTAAAAAAGAAAAAGAAAAGGCGAAAATCTGAAAATAGTTCCAGTGTCCAACATTCTCCACTGTTCATTAAACGTGTCCTTACATTGTGGGCAGTTTTGATTGCCTGTCATTCACTGTAATACTTTGCCAGCTTACCTAGTGCGACAGGTATGACAGATTTTTATTGCTCCTGTTGTCAAGCAACGAATTTCTCGCTACCATACTCGTGAGCAACTGCCAAGATCACAAGCACGTGGTGACATTATCCGGTTTATACAGATTACAGTATTGTCGCATCGCTTTGTTTGGGCGTCACCACATACTAAATATAACACAAACTTTCTCATGTCCCTGTCCCTGTCGATTTGTGGATTGAAAGCAACATTTTTTTTTTTTTTTTTTTTTTTTTTTGCAGAATGATGTGACAAGCTTTCGTCACTGTGAGCAACAGTTATTTTTAATTTACCGATGAAATCGACTACTGGTTTCAATGGAAAAATATCCGTCTTAATCTAATTACGCTTCTATTAAAGCTGACGCAAGGTTTTCGACATTTTTAAAATAAATGCGGTGTCTTTCGTTTTTGCATGTGAACTGTGAAACGTACATTTCTTTCTTCAAAATTACAGATCGTTCAGTTTTTTAAGCACTATGAATCATTATAGATTTTCAACTGATGTGTGTACTTCCATGAGAAGTCTATAACCAGCAGATGTCGAGTGAGGTAACCAGCCAGCTTGGAATTCACTTTCGGTGCAGATCTGCTTTTAGTAGCATAATACACATAAATAGACGTATAAAAGTTTTACTTTTCGCGTGCAACTTTGATATTTATTCAAATGTTTAAACGTTTTTAAACATATTGGACCAAACTGCTGTAGTTACCAGACCCTAGATTCACAAATTACTTCAACTAACCTAAACTAAGAACAACGCACAAACACATGCCCGAGTGAGGATTCAAACATCCAGCAGGATCGACCGCTCAGTCCGTAACACGCGGTTATTCCACTCAGCATTTCTTTATTTTAATGTAAACAGCCAAGTGCTTGTTTTACGTACTGGATATCACTTTATATGGCAAGAATTATAAAATATATGGTAACGCTGATACTGTGTACATATAGGACATTACGGATATAAACCAATTTTATTTCTTAGAAAATCAAACCATTTTGACACATTTTGTTGAGGAATTTTAAGATAACTGGTACTGTATGTCAAACGGATTTTTGTCTTATACTCCTATGGATGCTGCAAACTAATAGAGCCGCAGTGTAACAAAAACAAGTATTCACTTAAGAAGATCAATTCTGTTGCTCGTGAAAACAACCGGCCGCAGTGGAGTAGCCGAGCGCTCTAAGGCATCTTGCTGTGGAGAAAACGGTTGCTCGCCGTCAGAGGTTCGAGTCCACCCTTGGTCATGAGTGTGTGTGTGATGACCTTAATATACGTTATTGTAAGTAGTTTGTAAGACTACGTACTGATAACCGCAGCACTTAAGTTCCATAGATTTACAAATATTTGAACATTTCATTCTTGGAAAACAACTATCAATACGTTTCAAGCCGCGCATGAGTGGTCACTCGGTCTAAGAAGTCATGTCAGGGTTTGCGCTGATGCCGGCCGCGGTGGCCGAGGTGACTGAGGTGCTCCAGTCACGGTCAGCACGGCCACTGCGGTCGGGGGTTCGAATCCCCCCTCGGGCATGGATATTTGTGCCGTCCTAGTTCGTAAGTAGTTCATAAGTAGTTTGTAAGTTTAGGGACTGATGACCCCGTAGTTAAGTCCCATAACCTTAACAAACATTTGAACATTTTGATTGCGCTGATGCCTCCGTGACCTTAGCAGTTTGATCCCTTAGGACTACAAACATTTGAACATGTATGTTATAAGTTCTAACCACCATATTAATGTTGACATTGTGGAGAAATGACGCTAATTGCACTACCAAAAGTGTAACAGGAGTACGTAACTTGAGGATTGGGTCTGCCTCCGCGAATGATCTGGAAGGAAACTGATTTTTTTTTCATTATTCAGAGTTTCATTACTCGGCAGCGAATCTTTAGGTCGTTAAAAGAGCATTTTAGGTGCCTAAAGTAGGCACCTGCATTACCTAATTTATGACAAATAAAATGTAAAATAGGCTCTGAATTCATCAGACTAAATAAACATCAAGTATAATACCCAGAGTTGACATATGAGAGAATTTCTCTTACAATAAGATAAACATCACATAACATTAATGTTCAAACTGACACCAAACGTTAATAGTTTTCGATGATGATAATAATAATAATAATAATTTCGTGTGGCTCATTGTACTGATGCAAGTCTGACAATTGGACTCCACTTCGGCGATTTGCCTGTCCCTAGCCTACCCCAGTTATCCAACCGGGGAAAGGAAACCTACAGCTTAACGTGGAATCCGAACCACGTGTCGTTTATGGCGACTCCTCACATCGTTGAGAAGGATGGGTTAAAACGAAGACTGAAAAAATCCGAGGTCCAACCAGGTATCGAACCCGCTACCCTTCGGTTTCCAGTCGAGCGCTTTGCCCCAAGACCACCGGGCCCGACATAGTTTTCGATGTTAAAAATACAATGCAGATCATCAGCCACATGTTGAAATACCTACCTATAGAATTCAACAACCGCTAAATAAACCAATGGTTTCAAACATTCAAACCATAACTGTCTTCACAATAAATGACTGAAATCTTTAGTAGGTTTTACAGAGAAAAGCCACGATATACCGAGAATGAACAAACGTTGTGCATCAACGAATTTTCCGTACTTCACTTTCGGTACATTTTCAACAGACATGCTGCATTCACTGGAACTCGATTTTCCGTAAAGTCCCTTCATGTCGGTGTTATTCTAGAAACCAGCGGAATTTTTCCCACACTTTTCCTCCCACTTCACCTGAACATCATTAATTTTCCTTTTCACTACCTCAAGAAAAAGAAATTTTGCGTAGATTGGTCCACCTGAGCCTTCCAACGGAAATAGTTGTCGCCATAAATGTGCAGTTCGCTCTAATGTAAGCCACGTTCCGCTGGACGGAGGGCTCTTTCAGTATATGTGTCGCATTTTTCAAAGCATTATTTTCATCTGCACCAATTCAATGTAGCATGTTTGAAAGTGTGCTGTTATTCGTTCTTTAGTCTTTGGCCTTAGCTTTCAGCACATCAAATAAGCTCTGGATGGCGCATCTGGGCCTAAATTTCCAACAGTTAGTTTTTAAATGTACTGTAGTTTCAGGTACATAAATCCATATGCAAGACTCCTCATTATCTTAGGTGATTGTTTGCAGTGCTTCCGTGTAAGTTGAGTCCATATAATTTTTAGGAAACGTTAACGTTAACTCCGCCGTCACAGACGGATGGCATAACATTTTGTTAAATATCAGTTTCAGTGTTACTATCTTTGATTTTTCGAACCAAGTCCTTTAAAATATCCTTTCAGAATATTAGTTAATTTAGGCAAAAATAAGCGGTAATATCGAAATAGGTATTTCTAAAAAAGAAAAAAAAAACACTTTTGTGCTTATTATGCTACTTATTTTAGTTCTACAAAGCAACATGATTTCTTGTTTTTGTGCTTGTGTTTGTTGTGTGTGTGATCTCTCATGCAGGGTGTGTTTGTGTTTTGCGTGCCTTGTGGAAGTCGCTACTTACTGTATCTAATTCTGTGTTGTGTATGCCCCTGCAGTGCTCACAGGTGTGCCAGTAATGTACAAACCTACGGGTTGGCCGATGCCCCCCCGAACTAAATCCGGAAGGCTTTCCCCTGGCACTGGGTTGGCCGTTTACATTGCAGTCCTTGCGTCGGTTCTGTGTGTTTTCTTTAATCTAACTTAAAATTAGCTGTTTCGAATTTTTAGTCATTAAACGCCGAAGTACAAATGAATTTACTACTAGGAACTCTGGAAGAGAATAGGTTTTAACCTAAAGATGCGCGGTCTATTTATAACTGGTTTGATATGATCATACGAACCGCCACGAATACCTAGCCTGAGTCAATATTTTCATCTCAAAAATGTTTGTAGAGTCTATGGGACTTAACTACGGGGTTAAACTTAACAAACATGAACTAACTAAGACTAAGGACGGCACAAATATCCATGCCCAAAGGGGAATTCGAACCCCCGACCGTAGTGGCCGTGCAGACCGTGACTGAAGCGCCTCAGTCCCCTCGGCCACCGCGCCCGGCATTTTTCATCTCAGAGTAGAACCTGTACTCTATGTGATCCATTATAAATGAGAAAACCTGCAAACGTCAGCTCCATTTCACGGAAACGGCTTCATGTCGAGAGTCACGTGACTCGGTATACTGCTGTCGTTGTATGGTACTACAAGGTGTTTGGGGCACCTTATAGGGGTACCGGGATCGGCTAAGGAGCGTGGTGCGGCCGCGAGTGTGCCGCCTGTTGCTGCAGGGGCAAGAGGCCCCGGGCGGCCCGGGCGGCAGCGGCAGACGCCGTGGCTGCGCGTCGCGTCCAATCGATGTTCCGCGTGCCCAGCGACCACCGGCGGCTAGGCTACCTGCTGGACCGCGCGCCGGGTTGCCACCTTTCAGGGGCGAGCGCGTGCCGGGTAGCGTACGTCTAGGGGATGCGAACTACGACCGTGCGCTGGAAACGGTTATGTAGGTCGTGTCAGGGCGTACACGACGAGTGAAGGGGACAGTCTGTCCAACCGCATCACCTCCGAGGCGTAAAAAGGATTTTTTAAATTATTATTTATGTTTCTATTCTATTTTTCAATTACTTGTATTGTTACTTCATAGCGTGCAGGGTAAAAGTGAACGATCATGTCAAAGTTTTTTATTTATTTATTTTCATTTTATATATATAAACTTGTAATTTTGCGAAGAAATGTTTTATTTACAATTTTTATTTCTCTTAGAAGGAGACCACATGGATATCGGATATTAGAAACTTTTTATATTTATGGTATGTGGAATTCAGAACACCAATAGTTGCGGTATCTGTCGGTGTAGGTCAGGTGGCTGCGTTCGAACCGTCAACCTTAGGCTCGGTGGTTTGAATACAGCAGTGTCAATTTTTTATTTAATTTTTAATTTTTTTATTTGAAATTTTTATTTATTTTTGTTGTTGTGTTCAGATACTTACACAATTGTAATATCTAAAGGTAATTTTTACGAAAAATGCACGTGCTTTTGTTTATTCGTACTTTTCTATGTGTTATAAAATGGTGTTAATTACAATGGTTTCAATAAAAACACAAGTTACATTTTTACACCATTGGCTTCACTATTAGTTGACCACGATAGTCTTTGATTGTTCACTCAGTGAAGAGTTACGACGTTGTTTTTCGAAAGTCATTTCCAAGCAGCTAACCCACTCAACCATTGTTTTAGGTGACGACAAGGTCTTTACCTCGTTCACAAACAAATAAACAAAAACTGACGCCACACATGGATTTAGAGATTCAAAAATGTTTTATGTAAATGATTTCGAAAGCAACGAAAAAAAATATATTTGACATAGCGGGGTTCGAACCAGCGATTGTATGTTTTTGGGGCCAGAACGCAACAACCTGAGCAACACGGACAGATGTTGCCTCTGTTCTTTTTTATTGCTACTTACGTGTACCTTCAAACCTTCAAAGTCGATTTTCTGGAGTATTTTTGAAAGTTGCGTCGAATGAATTTGGCTCATTGTTATTTTAGTTCTGAACTTCATGTGCCATAAATAATTTTAACACGAATTATCTACAGGGGAATGGAAAAGCTGGTAGAAGCTGACCTCAGGGAAGATCAGTTTGGATTCAGGAGGAACGAAGGAACACAGGAGGCAATACTCACTTATCTTAGACGATAGATTAAGGAAGGAAAAAAACCTACATTTTTAGCGTTTGTAGATTTGGAGAAAGCCTTTGACAATGTTGATTGGAATACACTATTTCAAATTCTGAAGTCAGCAGTGGTAAAATACAGAGAGAGTTATTTACAACTTGTACAAAAGCCAGACCGCAGTTATTAGACTTGAAGGGCATAAAAGGGAAGCATTAGTTGGGAAGGGAGTAAGACAAGGTTGTGGCTTTCCTTAGATGATATTCAATTTGTACATCGAGCAGGCAGTAAAGGAAAGCAAAGAAACATTTGGAATAGAGATTGAAGTTCAGAGTGAAGAAACAAAAACATTGCGTTTTGCTGATGACATCGTAATTCTGTCAGAGACAGCAAAGGACCTGCAAGAGTAGTTAAATGGAATAGACAGTGTCTTGAAGAGAATGTATAAAATGGATATTAACAAGAGCAAATCAAAGATAATGGAATGCAGTCTTAGAAAATAGGCGTTGCTGAAGGAATTAAAATAGGTAACGGCACAATGAAGGTGGTAGATGAGTTTTGTTACTTGGGTAGTAAAATAACATATGACGGCCGCAGTACATAAGAGATAAAATGCAGAATGGCAATGGGAAGAAAAGAATTTTTGAAAAAAAAGAAGTTTGCTACCATCGAATATAAAATTAAGTGTAAGGAAGTCTTTTCTGAAGGCATTTGTGTGGAGTGTTGCCTTGTACAGGAATGAAACGTGAACGATAAACAGTGCGGACAGGAAGAGAATAGAGGCTTTAGAAATGTGGGGCTACATAAGAATTCTGAAGATTAGGTGGATAGATAGCGTAACTAATGTAGAGGTGGTGAACAGAATTGGTGAGAAAAGTAATTTTTGGCATACCTCGACTAAAAGGAGGGATCGCTTGGTAGGACACATACTTAGACATCAAGGAATCGTAAATTTTGCATTAAAGGGATGTGTGTGGGGTAAAAATGGCTGTAGGAGACGAAGAGATGAATACAGTAAGCGAATTCTAATGGCTGTGAGTTGCCGTTCTTGTGTGGAGATGAAGAGGCTTGCTCAGGATAGAGTAGGGTGGACAGCTGCATCAAAGCAGTCACAGGACTGAAGACCACAACAACGACCTGACACAGTACAGTAAGCTTAATTTGTAATTTGATGTTTACCAATTTTCGAAATTTCCTGTTTACCAATAATAAACAGAATTAGATGTTCTAAATTAATAAAGCCCAGTTAAAATATTGAGCTAAGCTACTCTTACATGGCATATTACAATTGCTTTCCTCTCCAGATTGATCAATATTTTTTCACCTTAAAGTGAAATACGTCCAAATCTGTGTCACAAATGATAATTTTGCGTAACTTGCTCTTTTTCGGATTAATATTAGCGCATGGTGAATTCTCGGTAGAACTCGAGACTGTAAATCAAGGAATAATGAATTCCTACCGAAATGTAATTTCCTATACGTCTAGCTCCAACTACAAATCCGCATTCAAAGTATGTTAACACTCTGCGTGCGGATATAATCGCATGGAAAACATTTTAACGTGAATCACCGGAGCAAAAGTGATAGCTTTGACTATGTGCCACCCTTTTACACTTTGTGTACGTTATACTACTGACATCTGTATCGGTTTCTATCGCTATCCCACGACATTTGTGACATCGGTGTATTGTTATTCTCATATCTGTTAACAATGAAATGTATATTGAAACAAAATAGGAGGGTAAGAATACATATACGAAAATGGATGTCTATGAAAAATTATAATTATGAATTCTTTTGCTGTGACCGTCGGGTCAGGTGGTATCGGCGTAAAGTGCTTGAATGGAAACCAAAGGATCGAGAGTTCTGAGCCGGGTAGGATCACGGAATATTTGAGACTGCGATTTAACTCGTCCTTCACCTCTCAACGATGGAAGCAGTCGGCAGAAAGGACATGCGGTTAGGATTCCACGTTAAACTGTGGGTCCCCTATCCACAGTTGGATAACCAGGGGAGATTAGGAACACGCAAGTTGTTATAGTAGCGTATAGTTGAGCGACTTGCACGATGCCACTACATCTGCATGGGATACTCTGTAAATCACTTTTACGTGCCTGGCAGAGGGTTCTTCGAACCACCATTATGCTATTTATCTCCCATTCCATTTTCGAATAGCGCACGGGAAAAAAGAAAACCCGAATCTCTCCGTTCGAGCTCTGATTTCTCGTATTTTATTCTGATGATCATTTCTACCTATGTAAGTGGGAGTCAACAATATATTTTCGTACTCTGAGGAGAATGTTGGCGATTGGAGTTTCGTAAGTAGCCCACGCCGCAGCGATAAGCGCCGTTGGTCTAATGGTTCCCATTCCATATCCTGTATCATTTCCGTAAGGCTGTCTCCCCTGTACCGTGACAATACGAAACGAGCTGCCCTTCTTTGGACTCTTTCGATGTTTTCCGTCAAACCCACCTGATAAGGATCCCGCACTGGGCAGCAATACCCCAAAACTGGACGGATAAGCGTAGTGTATGCAGTTTCTTTTGTAGTTCTGTTGCATCTTTTAAGGATTCTGCCAATAAAACGCAGGCTCTGGTTCGCCCTTCCACACGACATTATCTACGTGTTCTTTCCAGCTTAAGTCTGAAGTAATAGTAATTCCTAGGTATTTAGTGTAGTTTACGGCCTTCACATTTGATTTATTTATTTTGTAAACAAAGTTTAACGGATTTATTTTCGAATTCTTGTGGGCGACATCACACTTCTCTTTATTTACAGTCAATTGCCAATGTTTACACCATAGTGATAATTTATTTAGATCGTACTGCAGTTGGTTTTGAGCTTCAGATGATTTTACTAGATGCTAAATGACGGCGTCATCTGCAAACAACCTAAGACAGTTGCTTAGATTTTCTCCCAAATCGTTTATGTAATTAAGGAACCGGAGAGGACCAATAACACTACCCTGTGGAACGACCAATATCACCTCTGTTGTAATCGATGGTAAGCAATCGACTAAAACAAACTGTGTCCTCTCTGACAGGGAATTCGCTATCTAGTGGCACATTTGGGGCGATATACCGTAACATGCAATTTGATTAAAAGCGGTTTCTGAGGTACAGTGTCAAAAGCCTTCTTGAAATCAAGAAATACGGTATAAATCTGAGGACCCTTGGTAATAGCACTCGTCACTCGGTGTGAGTAAAGAGCTAGTTTTGTTTCACATGAACGATATTTTCTAAATCCGCGTTGACCTTGGGTCAATAGATCATTCTCTTCAAGATAATTCATAATATTTGTATATAGGATAAGTTCGAATATCCTGCTGCAAATTGACGACACTGAAATAGGCCTGTAGTTTAGTGGGTTACTCCTACAGCCTTTCTTGAATACAGGTGTGACCTGTGCAACTTTCCAGTATTTTTGTACTGATGCTTATTCGAGTGACACGAAATTATTATTATTGCGCTGTGGGTGTACGCTAGGGCGTCCAAGCTGCTAAATTAATTTAGTAATACCACTAAGCAGACGGACTAATGGAGTATCAGTGCAGCGGTAAATTAAAGTGTAAGTCGGCACGCAAAGAGGTTTAAAAGTATTCCTTTCCCAAACAAATGTGGGAATCAGGTAAGTTCAATTATACACCTAGTCTGACTCATTCCACAGCAAGGCTCTCTTCAAATGCGAAAAGCAATAATTGAAATGACGGGGGGTGAGACTGCCGTTTGCCCACCCCCTGTTGTAGTGGGGGCGGCTGCAGCAGGGATTAGGCGGCGGTCGCGCGTCTGTTATCTCCAGGCGGAACAAAAGACTGTAGGCGGAGGGCCCAGGCCCTGCTGCTCCTGTCCTAAGTTAATTAGACCACTCGCCAGGGGGCAGCACTGCGGCTCAAAGGCTGCCCGGGCTGCCTTTTCCGTTAGGCTGCCCCTCAATACACCAATCCAATAGATGGAATTCTACGGCCACCAGCGTTCCATTATCGGCACTGGGAACACTACTTGAGCCGCATTTCAAATGCGCAACCAATTTAAATCTAAATGTCTTTATCTAGGAAATACTTTTACGTAACTGAACAAACTGTTGTCTTATAATTCTGATTTCTATTTTAAATTTTTTGAAATTTTATTCCATTATTTGTTTATTTAATGCTTGACGAGTTGAAATAGCTTATGAAAGTATTTGTTTCATTAATGAAGTAAAATAGGGACAACAAAGTGTTTTAATAACCCAAGAAAATTTAAGTTTTTTTATTGTTGTTGTTAATACTGCATTACATCACCGAGAACCACTGTAGGATCTTATTATTTAACGGCAGTGCGATCTTTGTACATTATAATGGAACTCAGTCTCCCTTTCTGTGTCTCCAGCCCCCCTCCAAATCTCTCTCTCCCTCTCTCTCTCTCTAACTGATCTTCCTGTAAGAAGTTAGATTTTGCAGTTAAAATACTTTCTGTTCACAACACAAAGGATTCTAAAGAGGCTGATTGGCTGCGGTATTGAAGAAGTTGTAGATGTTGTAAAATCCTTTAATTTTGTCTTTACGCTGACGCGTTTCGGGCCCAGCCCATTATCTGAGCGCCTGGCACAGGGTACAGTATATATAGGTAAAAATATTTACGAAGACAAAATTTAAAAAAAAAATCTGGCAATTTGCAATAATTATAAAGTACATACTTCTCTTGAATAAATAACGGAAAAAGATGCATGTAAATAGTCATAATACATTAACAGTCAACATCTGCTGTACTTGCAGCATAAGTTGCTAGCTTGATGGATCACATGCAAATACCACTGAATGGAAAGTATGCTATTGAGCAACTCAGGCGTAGCATAGGTGCCCTCTATGTATGGCCACAGAAGTTACCATAATATTATGAGTATTTACATGCATATTTTTCCGTTCTCCATTCAGGAAAGGTATGTACTTTATAATTGTAAATGCCAGATATTGCTTTTTTGTCTTTGTAACTATTTTTACCTATATATACAGTATCCTGGACTTTGTCACCAGGCGCTCCGTTGATGGGATGGGTCCGAAACGCGTCAGCGTATAGAGAAAAATACGAGAGTATTTTACAATATCTACAATTCCTTCATTACCGCAGCCAATCAACTTTTTTAGAATCCTTTGTGTTGTCATATTAATAATGGTTGCCTACCTCTACGAGGACTTCAAGTCCGATTTGCAATACTTTCTGTTCATTTCAATGCCTGCGACCAGTCTTTTACTTGTACCCATCCCTAAATTTCCTCCCGAGGCAGGTCTTCCTCCTGTGATGCTGGCTTACTTGATGCGTGGAATGCGAGCGGCGGCCGCTATGTTTATGGACAAGGTGGTTAGGTTTCCGCCAGTGTCTTATATGCTGACCTAATCTCACTTTTAATCCACAACAGTCATCTTTTTTCTTTTACAGCGTGAGCACTGTATGAATTATTAAGGGTGATAATACTGGTTTAGGAATGTATCACATAATTAATCAGATACAGTAGCCGCCCCTCCCATTCCACAAGTAGTCATCAGAAGATGGGTTATACCGAAACACAGCAATTTCGTATATTTCAAGCAACTATTAAGCTTTCTTAAAGTCATCATCATTGGATTGCAGTAATCATGGTTGCATACCTCTTATTTACTAAAATATCTGCATACTAGCGTAATACTGATACATAAACTAGGCAGAGTGCCTGTCCTATTGCCAAATGACTGTTAAAGTTCAGTGGTGGTCACGAGCGGGATTGCAGCAGAGGGCACTTGTGGCTGACGACGTTAGAACGCCGCGCCATGCTTGCATGGCGGCGGCGCGCGGCGAAAGTACGTGGCGTGCACTTCAAACTTGAGCGACACCACACCCCTCCCCCCAAACTGCCGCAGCGTCGTGGCATAGGGCTGAGGGCCACGGCGGCGGCACTGGGAGGAGGGCCTGGGCGAGGGCGTTACTGGTGGGATGGACGTCATAGCAGAGGCTGGGATCGAGATGCAATCCGCGCCCCAGTATCAATCTTGCGATCACGCGAAAACCCACTAAACCTAGGAGAAGGGCGCATACTTCCGCCCAGAGGGAGAAGGCCACCTTCTTCTGAGGTGTGTGGTCCAGGCAGGGGGAGGGGTGCACGCACAGTACCAGAGTCCCACTCGGTGACGCAGACAGCTGCGACGGCAATGGCGGTGGCGGGGACAACTGCAACGGAGGCTTGTCGACCTCCATCGGGACGTACTCGTAGTCCAGGGACGCTGGGCCCGTCGGCGACCGATGTGGCGGTGCTCCCTGGTTGACTGGGTCTGGAATAAAGAAACTGGAGACAGGATCGCGCAGGTGCAACTGGTTTGCGTGGCACCGCAGCTCCAACTCTGTGGAAGAACGTACAACATACATATTGCGACCGAGCACGAGCTGAATGGTGCCCAGCATCCATCTCTTCTTTCCAGCAAACACCTTGTACTGGCGTGGAAAGCTGAAAATGCGAGGGCCATACAAACCGACTCGGTGCGTGGGAGACTGCAGCAGGTGAAGGAGACTGCGGTGTCGGCGGCCGTGTAGCATCTCGGCAGGAGATATGGCATGTACCGATACGTAGACACGAAAACTTGTAGAGCCTGCTGCCTGGTGTGTTGACCTTCCATCTTTTCCATGTGAGACTTGAATATTCGAACGAAACGTTCTGCTTCACCAAGGGACTGAGGATGAAAAGGTGCAGTGGTGATACGCTGAATGCCATTCACACGACAAAACTGTTGAAATTCCGCACTAACAAACTTAGGTCCATTGTCACTGACGATAGTTTCAGACAAGCCTTCGTTGCAGAACACTGATGTTAAAGCACTGATTGTACTAGACGCCGTCGTTGAGTTCATTGCAATCACAAAAGGAAACTTGCTGAAAGCGTCTACAAATATTAACCGGCGCGTATTCCAGAAAGGTCTGGCAAAGTCAATGTGTAAACGTTCCCATGGTCCGTTGGAGCGTAGCCAGTCCGAGTAACTTTGCGAAGGAAAGTACACTGTGATGTCATGCTATCTATCTGGGCGTCCAACACAGGTACAATGACGTCTGGACAGTTGTTTTGTCCGAACAATATCCCAACATCCTTGATGCAGGGGGCGTAAGATTTCTCGTTGCAGGGAACGAGCGACAATCACTCTTCCTTGGTCGTTGTCGGTATGCAACAACAGAACACTGTGACTTAAAAACAATGCATGATGTTGTGCAAAATAACTTCGAACCAGAGACCGCTCAATGTCTTTGGCTCTGGCAGAGCGAACAAAACGTGCTACCACACTTAGGTCCGCATCCGCAGCTGTTTCCTGTGCAACCCGACGAGAGTTCAATGGGAAGTCTGCGACAGCGGAAGCATCACTGCAGTCTATCTGATAACATGCCATTTCTAAAGAATCAAACGACACATCCTGGCCAATCGGATGTCGGGAAAGTGTGTCTGCGTTTGAATGTTTAGTGGTAGGGCGGTACAGATCTCATACTGACCATCTCTGTAGCTTTTGTGCTGTTGGTGGAGGAATCGGCTTTGTGGGTGAGAACAACGACGGTGAGAGGCTTGTGATCTGTCAACAAATAGAATGTTCTACCATACAGATAATGATGAAACTTTGTGACGCCATAAATTATTGCTAAAGCCTCCTTTTCTATCTGACTGTAATTCTGTTGCGTTGGCGTCAGTAGCTTCGATGCAAAGGCAATAGGACGATCGTGAGATCCAATGCGATGTGACAATACTGTGCCAAGACCGAAAGAAGGGCATCCACTGCTGACTACACGCTTCTGTGAGTCAAAGGGAATCAAACATGCATCACTGGGTAGTGCAGACATTAATTTGTGAAAGGCAACCTGGCAGTTTTTAGACCATACAAAAGCTATGCAGTGGATCTGCAATCTTAGAGACATTCGGAATAAATCTGAAATAACAGTTCAGCTTTCCCATTACTGCTTGCAATTCGTGCACATTCTTAGGAGGAGATAAGTCTTTGACTGCTTGAAGATGTGATTGTAAGGGATGGATTCCTTGGGCATTAATCACATTGTCTAAGTACACTATTTCAGTTTGAAAAAACGAACACTTTGCTTTATTGCAATGTATACCTGCTGCAGTAAACACTTTGAAAATGCACTCCAGGTTTGATAAATGTTCTTCAACTGTGCGCTCTGAGACCACAATATCATCTAAATAGTTTGAGCAGCATGGTGCAGAAACTGTCAGCTTTTCCAAAAAACGCTGGAAAATAGCGGGGGCGGAAGAACTGCCAAAGGGTAGGAGTTGAAATTGAAAAAGGCACATGTGCGTATTAATGACGAAAAACGTTTTTGACTCGTCATCAAGCGTTATCTGCTAAATCAATCTTAGAAAAGAAGCGAGACTGTCCTAATTTGTCCATTAGTTCCTCGGGTCGGGGCAGGGGGTAAGTGTCTACAATTGTTTGACTGTTCACTGTTGATTTGAAGTCCGCACAGGGATGAAGTTTTCCTGTCGGCTTGGTTAGAATCACTAAAGGCAAGGCCCACTGACTCGCAGAAACAGGAGAAATCACCCCTCTATCCTGCCAACGTGTACGTTCTTCCACAACTTTACCAAAAAGGGCGATAGGCACTGGTCTAGCTTTAAGAAATTTTGGTACTGAAGATTCTTTTAAAGTTACATGTGGCCCAAAGTCTTTTGCACAACCTAGTTCCGGCCAAAACAAGTCATTATATTTTTCACACAATGCATTGATTTTGTCCTGAGGCACTACAAACGAAATTTGAAGCATATCTCTCTGAATTGATAATCAAAACAAGTTGAATGCATCGAGTACAAAAATGATCTGTGTAGATTTGGCCTGAAGAACAATAAAAGAGAGAGTTTTGGTGGCACCTTGAATAGAGGCGGGGAGGCTACACGTTCTCAGCATGGGAATATTTTGTCCTGTATATGCTGTTAGCACTTGTTGAGACGGCGACAATTTTGGCGAACCCAGAGGTTCATAAGTGTCTTTATTAATTAATGTGACAGCGGAACCAGTGTCGAGCCGAAATTGCACAGTCTCATTGTCTATGGAAAGAGTCACAAAAAGTTTTTGCCTGTGGTGCACGACAGTTGTTCGAACGTGGGCGACGTCTGATACAGCTTGTTTACTGCGCTTGCGCATGCACGGGACGCGTACTGAAGGAAGAGGCGCAGAATCAGCACACAGCAGATTAATAACAGTGTCCCTACATGGCACTACCACCGGATTGGCTTCTGTGCAAGCATGCGAGGTTACCGCAGATTCACCAACTAATGCACTAAACTTACTTTGAGTAGCTACGTCAAGTCTACTGTCACTAGCTACACAGTACTGGGCACTTTTACAAGGAGAAGTTGCAGAAGGCACTAGGTCACCACAGTAGTGCATGGTACATAGTCAAGTTGCTTGTCCCAAACCCTGTTCCGTTACGAAGTGCAACGCTCTCGGCGGCGCTTGCAATGTGGCTCATTACATAGTTTTGCAGTAGACGCAGAAGAACTGTCTTGCATTTGAGGCTCAAGATAAACACTGTCAAAATCCACAATGCATATGACATTTACAGCATGAACTATTCTCGCACTCTGCAAAGCACTGTTCCTAACGGCACCGTTCTTTGAATTTTTGTTCTGCACACACACTGTATGTACATGTCCTGATTTCCCACATTGATAACAGATGGCATTGCGACTAGGGCACTGCGTACGTTTGTGGCGAGATAGACACTGTGGGCAAGATTAGCGAACTTTTTTCTGGAAAGAGCGTTGACGCCCATTATTCACATTACTTTGTCTAACACGATAGAGCGACGTATATGTCGCGCTTTTACACTGGCTACTGTTCACTGGAATCACTTTGGCTAGACTGAGAACTGTGACTAGGAAAGCGTCCGGTGTGGTGCACTGAGTTAACACTGTGGGTTTGCATTTCTACATCTGCTAAGTCAAAGATGTCATGCGCTTCAATATCAGACTGTTTCAGAATTGCTGCCCTACTTCTGGGGACCTGAATGTTCTGTGTGATCGCATCTCTCAGCATGACATCACTATTAGAAAGTCCACAAGAGCAAGTAAATTTACATTTGTGGGTTAAGCCCTTCAACTAAGTGATCCATTCCTAATGCGACTGATCCGGTGATTTTTTTTAGCCTGAAAAATCGGTACCACGCCACAGCAACGAGAACCTTTCTCTCGTAATGACGTTCAGTGCATTTACAAGTTGATCAAAGTCTAGATCACGAGGAGATGCATGAGGGGAAAGTTTCTGCAGTAATACGAAGGTCTTGGTTCTTGACTGTCTGACCTGTAAGTTGATGAGCTGCGAAGAGTAATCGCTCCATTCTACATCACGTTCGTCGTATGGGCGCCCATACCGCCGTGACATTGGTAGCTAGCATCAGTCGGTGTGCCCAGCTCCGTGCTGCAAAGCAGTGTGGGGAAGGTGCTTGCGTCAGCCTGCCGGCAGACACCTGTCTCCGTCTGAGTTTCTGGCGGCTCGTTTCCGCGAAGAGCGCAGCGCCAGCCAATGAACTGCGGGGCTGGCGACCCGGATGTGGTGCGTCGCGCGCCTCATCCCCGGCAACCGGGCAGGCAGCTGGCCTGGCTCGGCCCAGCGCGCAGCCTGAATATTCATACGGCGCGCGGCGCGCACACCGCCCCCCAAGACTCCCAGAGGCGACGCTGCGCCACCTCCCAGCCGGCCGCGCAAACACTCGAGGGGCGCAGCCGCTGGCCTGCGTGCTGCCGCTCCCACCCAGCTAAGGCCGCCCACCAGGGGCCGTGTTTACCCGCCCTGCTTAATTTACATCAGACTAACGCACAATGTGTGCCCTGTCCATTAGACAGTCTTAATACACTATCACATAGCGCTCAATACGGAGTGTCCCACTTGATCGTTTCACCCCCCAGTTATCTCCGGAACAACAATAGATACTGGAAAACGACTTTCTTGGTCGTCAAGTTACGGCAGGGGCTTAAGAAAGTATATTGTACGAGACATTCTTAAATGTGAACAAATTGTTTGCAATACAAACTTATGCTTTCTTTAACCCACTATTGCACAATAGCAATTAAAGTAAGAATTTTCCAGTAACAACATTGGAATTATACTTCATGGTATCCCTGAATGTAAAATAGATGATGATAAACTTTTTAGTACATATTTTTTTTTGGAAAATATCACTATGTATATCCAAATGTTCACTGCTAAACTATGGATATTGTGAGTACTTACATTTATATATACAGAACAGTCCAGAGTGCAAAAAATTTTTTTAGACCATTTTAAGGAAATTTAGCTACATTGATTTTGTGGAGCTGGCAGGAAACTTGGAGCCTTCTAGTGCTCCAAGTTTCCTTCCAGCTTCACAGCATCAATGGAGCTAAATTTCCTTAAGATAGACTAAAAGAAGACCGAAACTAGTCTAAAAAAAAATTTCCACAATGGATTGTTCTTTATATATAAATTTAAATAACAGTGCTGTTGTCCAAAAAGTGAAACAAAAATGTTTCCAAAAATATACTTACATTTAGTTAGTAGAAGGTATACATTTTTAACAGGGTTCAAAATTTATGGTACATCAGCAAATTAAGACTTTAAAGTAACTTTATTTATTTAAAAATATGAAAAACATTAGAAAGGTTGGGTATGCGTCGGTTGCCAAATGCTACTGCATTGCAATTACATAATTCCAGAATTTATACATCGTGAAAATTGTAGAAATAATTTCTATCTGGTACAAAACACAAATTGGTGTGACATTCCGTACACATTACTTTTGTTATTTCCTTTACATTTATTATATTTATATCTGCCAAATTTTCCAATGTATTTACGCCAGTGATCGACTCGGTCCTTTTTTTGTATTGGCTGCCTTCTCTTTTTTTGTACCATTCCCTGGTGAACTACCCAGAAACGGTGTCCTGACCAGCGTAAGGATTCAGCAATATGAAACTTGAAATCAAACAAAGCCATCTGGGTTTTAACTTCAATTCCGTATTCAGTGCAGACTCTCTTGTAAAGTAACCAAGCAACGACACAACCCATGTCCAGTAAATGGAAGAACAGTCTCATGTAATATTTCTTCAACCTCATTTCCGTTCTGTACAAACAAATAGGCAATAGTGACAACACCTCATTTAAACTTGTTGTACACCTTCACAATTTTTGGGCACGGAATTTGTTTTCTGTCATACCTTGCAACCGCACGTTCTGGTTATCTACCTGAGAAAGTGCCCAGAAGCCTGACACGCCTGTTGTCTTGCCATTTCACAAGAATGAAGACATGTTCAGAAGCTAATGCAGTCAATTCACCAGATGTACCTATTCCCTGCGTTTTCATTTCAGCGGCAGATGGCCTCTTACTGTTTCTCACTCTATTCAGTTGTACTACGTGTCCACATTTTTTGTGGTATAGTTCGCTTTTACCTTTACTGCACGCTGTTTATTCAAATATTTACACACCATAGTTCGTATAAAAGCCAAAGAAACAATTATTAAAAAAATATATACATTTACAGCTTGTGTAGATTCTCGATAGAGAAACACAGCGAAAGAAATGCTCTGGGATACTTCACCCATGAATAAAGAAATCCAAACAAATGCACGCCGAGAGACTCACAGTGTTCTAGACATCCCAACATTTCTGCGAACTGTTACTCAACTGCTGTAGGCAGATGCTGCCATCTGCCGTGATAAGCGAGCTGCACAGCTGTATATCGTAGTACACACTGTGCTTGAATGTCACATTTACATTACGTGAGCTAGTACAGAGTTCTGAAAATATGTATATTTAAATATACACAGTGAAATAGATCTTTTTCTATAGCCTGGCTGAATCCACTGCTGGATGTAGGAATCTTCCATTGGTTTCCATTGTCTTTGACTTGAACCACCTGGTACCATCGTGTTGCCGGCACATACTTCGTTTTTGCGTCCCATTCTCTCCAGTGCACAATTATGTGTGTTCACCCTCTATTACGTTGTCAAGTTCCAGTCATGCAATTTGTTCTAGGACGTGTGTTGCCATTGTCCTCCTAATGTCCTCGAATCGGATCTTGTACCGGCGACTGACTCCTAGCATTGGCCAATGGCTGGTTATGAGCGCTGTAGTTCGAGTGTACTTGCCTTCGTTAGTCATAGTTTCCAGACCGTAGATTGTAATTGGTATATTCATCATCTTAGACATCAGATTATTAGGGACTTCCTTGTTCGTCAAGATAAATTTTATTTTCTGAAATGCTGCCCACCTGAGTCCCATTCTGTGAGAAATTTCTGCTGTATGATTGTTTTTTTTTTTTTTCCTATTTTAATGTTATGACCAAGGTGGATGTATTCGTCAACGGTTTCAGTAGTCTGGTTTCCAACTATATGTGGTTGGTATCTGGACTTAGTAACTTTGGCTTAGACATGAACACAAATAAAGCAATCTTGGCAGAGGCGCTTTTTAATACTTCGATCATACTGTCTACTTCTTACAGATCATCACATGCGAACAATATCATCAGCAAATCGTAGATGGTTCAGGTATCAGCCATTAATTTTTATTCCTTGGTTATTCCGATCTAGTGTCTTGGAGACATCTTCCAATCCAGCGGTGAATAGTTTCGAGTATATGGTGTCCCCTTCACGAAGTCCCTATATGATTGGGATCTGATTTGTGATAAGGTTTTCGTCCACTATATCATTGTTGCCTGTTTGCAGATGTATTTCAGGAGCTTTATATAACATAAATTTCTTTGGCATTTTGTAAGTCAGTCGTGATTGCCCGCATCTCCACGGAGGCGAAAATCTTTTCGTTAGTCTATAAAAGCGAGCCGCGCATGAGTAGCCGAACGGTCTGGAGCGCCACGTTGCGGATCGCGAAGCCTCCCGCGTCGGAGGTTCGAATCCTCCCTCATGCATGGATATGTGTGTTGTCCTTAGGTTAGTTTCACTTAGTTTAATTAGTTTGTAAGTCTAGTGACTGATGACCAAAGTCGTTTGGTCCCATAGAATTACCAACATTTGAACATTTTATAACATTCTATAGTTTTCTCAAGAAGTAGGCAAATAGTCTGGATGGAATCTATAGTCGGAAAACCTACTCGGAATCCTGCTTGTTCCTCAGGCTGGTATGAATCAGGTTCCCAAGTCACTCTATTTGCTATGATTTTACTTAGGAATGAGTAAAATGTGATTACAATCCATATTTGTTTCCCGTTCGAATCCTCTCTCGGACATGGATTTTGTGTTGTCTTTAGTATAAGTTAGTTTATAAGTAGTTTGTAAGTTTAGGGACTGATTACCCCGCAGTTAAGTCTGATAAGCTTAAAAAACATTTAGTTCTCCATATTTTCCAGATCACCGTTTTGGAAGAGAAGTAACACTTCAGCATTTTTACATGTTTCTGGTATTCCTCCAGAGCCAATGCATTTGTTGATTTATATCCTCAAAGCTTCCATCAGGTTCCTTCCAAATAGTTTCATTTGATATCGCATCCTCACCAGGGGCTTTCCTGTTTTGTAGTTGAGTGCATTTTCAACTTCAGCGGTGATTCCGGCCTGTGTTTCTTCTCATTCCTTTCATTGTTGGACTGCTGTTCCATTTTTGGCGAGACTTGATATTAATACTAATTAAAGTGGACTATATCAAGACTGACTGCAGTGGATTTTATATAAGGGAGTGAGGGGTGCTAGGGTATTCTGTGCAGTTTTATTAGCCACAGTGTCTGGGTATCTTATTGGTTAACGCACTGTACTGGAGAACAGACCATTGTTCAAATCACGAACTTGACAAAACTTTTAATCCAGTGCTTCGCCAAAATTCTACCAACAAATGGGAATTTTGTAATGTTGTAATTATTTTTACCACAAAACGGTATAAAAAATTACCGATGTAAATAATACAAACGGAAACAAACTTCCTGACAAATTCTTATCTCTGATTGGAATTCGAGCCCTGCCTTTCGCAGTCAAGCGCTTTACCTGTCTTGTTTACTTTCTTTTGTTTCTTCCCTCAGACAGTTCGTCTCTTTGATAGCGTGAATCGTGTCTGTTTGTTGTTGATCGATGAACTTTCAACTGAGTCTCTCTCTCTCTCTCTCTCTCTCTCTCTCTCTCTCTCTCTTTTCATTTTTTTTGTTTTTTGTTTTTTTTTTGTTTTTTGTTTTGTTTTGTTTTGTTTGGGAAGTAGTAGGTGAGATACTGGTGGAAGTAAATTCTGTGAGCACAGGCAGTGAGGCGTGCCAGGGTAGCTGAGCCCACCGTCACTTGCGCGCAGACAGAGAATTTCATCGCTGCCGTCATTACAAGTGTTTCTTTGACGGCAACAAACGAGCCGTGAAAGTCAATGCTGTAGGGCTAACTATTTAGTAGCTCTCGTCTGTCGAATTCCAAAAGTTAGACTGATCATAACTTATTGGTCTTGAACTGTAGGCTGAAATTGAAAAAAACTGCAAAAAGATAGGAAAATAAGGAGATGGGACTTTGATAAATTGAGGGACCCTGAAATTCTTAAGAATTTCAGAGGGAGCTTCAGGCAACAATTGACAGAAACGGGGGGAAATAGAACAGTAGAAGAGAAATGGGTAGCATTGAGAGATGAAATAGTGAAGGCAGCAGAGGACAAAATAGGTAGGAAGGGAAGACCTACAAAATATCCTTGGATATCACAGGAAATACTACAGTTAATTGAAGAAAGGAGAAAATATAAAAATGTCGTAAATGAAACAGGCGAAATGGAATACAGACGACTAAGAAATGAGATTGACAGGAAGTGAAAAATAGCAGTGGCTAGAAGTCAAATGCGAATCTGTAGAAGAATGTATAACAAGGGGAAAAATAGATACTGCCTACAGGAAAATAAAAAAGACATTTGGGGACAATAAAAACAGTTCTACAAATATCAAGAACTCAGAAGGAAAACCTGTTCTCAGCAAAGATGGAAAAGCAGAAAGGTGGAAAGAGTACATAGAGGAGCTCTACAAAGGAAATGAACTTAGAGACAATGTTATAGGAAGGGAAGAGGATGTAGATGAAGATGAAGTAGGAGATAGGATACTGAGAGATGAATTTGACCTAGGTCGGAACAAGGCCCCGGGAGTAGATGGCATTCCCTCAGAGCTACTAAAGTCTCTGGGAGAGCCAGCCATGACAAAACTATTTCACCTGGTGTGTAAGATGTATGAGAAAGGCGAAATACTCGCAGACTTTAAGAAAAATGTAATAATCCTCATTCCAAAGAAATCAGGCGCAGATAGATGTGAAAATTAGAGAACCAGCAGTTTGATAAGTCATGGTTGCAAAATTGTAACACGAATTTTCTACAGGAGAATGGAAAAGCTGGTAGAAGCTGACCTCGGCGACGATAAGTTTGGATTCAGGAAGAACGTAGGAACCCGGGAGGCAATACTGACTTTACGACTTATCTTAGAAGATATTTTAAGCAAAGGCAAACCTACATTTTTAGCTTTTGTAGATTTAGAGAAAGCTTTTAACAATGTTGACTGCAATACACTCTTTCAAATTCTGAAGTCAGCAGGGGTAAAACACAGGGAAAGGAGAATTATTTACAACTTGTACAAAAGCCAGACCGCAGTTATTAGACTCGAAGGGCATGAAAGGGAAGCATTAGTTGGGAAGGGAGTAAGACAGGGTTGTAGCCTTTCTCCGTGTTATTCAATTTATACATCGAGCAGGCGGTGACAGAAAGCAAGGAAAAAATTTGGAATAGGGATTAAAGTTCAGGGTGAAGAAATAAAAAAACATTGCGTTTTGCTGACGACACTGGAATTGTGTCAGAGACAGCAAAGGACCTGGAAGAGCAGTTGAATGGAATGGACAGTGTGTTGAAGAGAGCGTATAAAATGAACATTAACAAGAGCAAAACAAAGATAATGAATGCAGTCTTAGAAAATCAGGCGATGCTGAAGGAATTAGATTAGGTAACGAAACAATGAAGGTGGTAGATGAGTTTTGTTACTTGGGTAGTAAAATAACATATGTCGGTCGCAGTACAGAGGATAAAAAATGCAGAATGACAATGGGAAGAAAAGCATTTTTGAAAAAGAGAAATTTGATAACATCAAATATTAATGTAAGTGTAAGGAAGTCTTTTCTGAAGGCATTTGTGTGGAGTGTTGTCTTGTACGGGAATGAAACATGGACGATAAACAGTGAGGACAGGAATAGAGGCTTTTGAAATGTGGTGCTACAGAAGAATGCTGAAGATTAGGTGGGTAGATTGCATACCTAATGAAGAGGTACTGAATAGAATTGGTGAGAAAAGGAATTTTTGGCATACCTTGACAATAAGAAGGGATCGCTTGGTAGGACACATTCTTCGACATCGGGGAATCGTAAATTTAGCATTCGAGGAAGGTGTGTGGGGTAAAAATCGCAGAGGGAGACCACGAGACGCGTATAGTAAGCAGATTCAAATGGATGTGGGTTGTCGTTCTTATGAGGCGATGAAAAGGCTTGCTCAGGATAGAGTAGGGTGGAGAGCTGCATCAAACCAGTCTCCGGACTGAAGACGATAACAACAACAGTGCTGCCTACGCCTCCAAAAAAGAGCCGTACAGGACAGCCACCTCCTGGGTGACTGCATCTCGCGTGTCGACTCAATATCGTGCAGCGAGCTACCAGCGCGCGCCGCTTTCCACGGAACGCCCTGCTGCTAGCGGCAGACGCCGTCTGGTTGTTGCTTTTTCTCATTTTCCTCGTTTGTCCGCAGCGCCTCAAATTCACTTAGAGGTCGTTCATCGCGCGCGCAATATCGGACGAGTTATTGGATACTGCGCGGGGAAGGCGCCCCGCCCTACCTGCTGGTAAATTGCGTCTCCCCGGCGTTGCCGCGGCTCCTAGCGCCGGCAGTGACGTAATAATAGGTCTCCAGTGGATGTCACTAGCAGCCGCGGAGGCTGGGGGGGTGAGTGCCTGAGTAACCGGCTCCAGAGGGCGGTGTGACTGCTCCAATTTGCAGTTTCACAGCATCGTGTCGCAACTGCCAGTAACTGTTTCGTTCCAGGATCGTACACATGAAAGGTTATAGTACTACTTTGTAGTAAAACAACAGATTCCACAAGTAACTGAATTCCCAAGTACAGAACTGCTTGACACCTTTCATTAAATATTTCATTTTAAGACTTGTCGAGAAAAAGTTAAGGAATTACTTACACTAGTATTGCCTGTGGTCGAAAATCAAATGTTCAAATGTTTGTATAGCTTATGGGACTTAACTACGGTGTCATCGGTTCCTAAACTTACAAACTACTTATGAACTAGCTAACACTAAGGACGGCACAAATATCCATGCCGGAGGAGCGATTCGAACCCCCGACCGTAGTGGCCGTGCAGACCGTGAGTGGCGCGCCGCAGTCCCCTCAGCCACCGCGGCCGGCGGTCGAAACTCGACCAATTGTGTTTACAATGGTCACTGGGGATAAAATTATATGTATCATGTCGGCGGCCTCGTGTGCTTATGTTGGCAACATTAACAACACGATATAAAATCTTTGCGCATTTGTTCGTACCACATAGACTCGATCATGTAGACTCGATTAGTGTATCGTACAGACGACGAACTAAACAAATAATGCTGTTCGTGCTTTATGGTTGACAGGTTCTTGTATGTACTCTCGTACGCTCAATAAAAGTAATTGCCCTCGTAAAGCGAAGATTCCATGAGAAAACATCAGCGTTGTCAAGCGATTGGCTAAAATGAAGACTCACAGGATTCTCACTATTCAGCATCTGTTGCTAACATTATCATAGGAGGCCGCTGGGATATTTGGTAAAATTTAACCGTCACTGGTAGGTATGAAACGGTATCTTTTACTTGTTAAGGAAAATGCCTGACATAATAACAACAGATAAAAACGGAAGTACATAATTCTCATTCCATTTTCGAATTATATGACTTTCATTAGCCTAAAATTTGAAATGGAACTACAATTTCGGTGTTCGTACATTTATAAAACGCCAAGAAATAATGTTATTTCGAGACTGCGATATTCAGAATTCTGGAGGTGAGAACATGTCGACTTCGTAGTTCCACCCGTGCACCGCTAGATGCCTCTCCCGGCGCATCATCCTTTATATCGGCATTCATATGAAAACATCGATTTCCTATAACCACTCTTAATCACTGCGAAAATGATGCATTTGAACTGCACAACAACAAGTGATTTGGGACCACTCCATGTTTCCATATTCACTTATATTAATACGTTATTTTAATACTGCAGATGCGCTGCATTACAGCGTCTTTGGTTGAGGCGAATAGCTAATCAGTGAGCTGATTGTTGCAGAATGTAGAAATTGATCCAAGCTATAGATAGGAAAATTTTTACTTCCTTTTACCACTTTCAATGGCTAAATGCAAACACAGTATTTATATTCGTGAAATCTACGACAAACAATCTTTCGTAACTTTCATTGGCCTTCTTGTACGAATAAATTAGTAACCTGTACTACAATTTTCGTGTTAGCGTATTTATATAATGATTTATATTGAAAGCAGTGTGAATATGGGTGGAAATCCTTCTTACCAGACACTAGTTTTTCAAGCGTTTCACGCACCTCATATTTACTGAACTGTGTGTCGTATCGTGATTCACTTTTGCAGGTACATTCACTAATGTGTAAAATATTTCAGGAGGAAAGGTAAATGTCCAAAAAAATGTTAAAATGTTTGTAGAGCTTATGGGACTTAACTACGGGGTCATCAGTCCCTAAACTTACAAACTACTTATGAACTAGCTAATACTAAGGACGGCACAAATATCCATGCCCGAGGGGGGAATCGAACCCCCGACCGTAGTGGCCGTGCAGACCGTGACTGAAGCGCCTCAGTCCTCTCGGCCACCGCGGCCGTTGGTGGCATAGACGAATTGCAATAAATATGTCTTATAACATTTTACCAAGTTTTATGAAGTACGGAATGTGGATCCAAACAAACTTAAAGCAAGGGAAAATTAGAACGTTGTAAGTTGACTTTCAAAAACAAGTAGTGTAACTCTTCTGAAACCGTCTTGTGATCTTTTATGCGCTGTTTATAATCCTGTCGATCAAATCTGCTTTTCGTGTGTTTACTTTCTATTTATTTATTTTGTTGTAGACTTCACCACACACAAAAAAAGCCAATGTGGTTAAATTCGCAAACCTTGGTGGCTAAGAATGTGACCATATCTACCGATTCATCTTTTGCGGACTGCCACGTTCATATGTGTTACCTGACAACTACAATGTGAAAGATATCCGTCATCCTGGAAGAACATGCGTATTATAGTATCCAAAGGAATCTCATCCAAAAACAACAGGATACTCATTTTCAAGAAAGTATGTATAAAGGGGTGATATAAGACGATATAGTAAAACAATAGCCCCAGTCAGTCGATTGTCTGTCAAACCACCAAGGCACGTGGGGTTTCTCCTGGCCACGATGTGAATTTCGAGTGTTATTTATGCTTTCACGGCTGAAAATAGAGTAAAAATAGGATTACGTGGCAATTTTTGGTGTCCATCGACAAGACATATATCGTCTGTCTGCATGTCCTGCTCGAAAGTGTTGAATGATCTGTAAATAATGCGGATCTAATCCGTGCAACACGCATTGTACGCCACACTCTTCAAAGTGGATTGGATTAGATTAGATAAATACTTGTTCCATAGATCATAAATACGACATTTCGCAATGATGTGGAAGGTGTCAGTTTAACAAATGTTGTCTGGAAATGACACTAAATACTTTCAGGATTTTTTATTTTCTTTTAGTTTAAGAAAAATTCTGTTTTTGTTTTGTTTTTATGTACCTTTTTAGCGAAATTAATAGGTTTTATCTAAAAATTCATCTAAAGTGAAGAAGTAGTTGTCATTAAGAAATTATTTTAATTTCCATTTAAATACTAGTTGGCTGGCTGTTAGACATTTGATGCGACTTGGTAAGATTCTGTGCTAAAGTTAGACTTAAGCTTGAGTACTGAAGATCACCCTTTGTCTTAGTGATGTAGCTATGCACACTGCTATTACTTTTGAATTGGGTCGGATTGTTACTAACAAATTTCATATATATTGTAAAGCTGCAGTGAAGATCCCTAGATCCTTAAATAACTGTTTGAAAGATGATCTTGGTTGCGCTCCAGCAATTATTCTGATTACACGCTTTTCTGCAATGAATACTCAATGTTGAATTGGCTCAGAATATGATCCCATATGAAAGAATTGAATGAAAATAGGCATTGTAAGCTAATTTTCAGAGATGTATATCACCAAATTTTGCAATGACCTTAATAGAATAATTACCTGAAAATAAACGTTTTAGCAGATCTTCAATCCCTGATAAATGCAAATACCTAAAAATTTTGAATATTCTACTTTAGCTACAGATTTTTGTTCAATGTCTGTATTTATTTATTTTATCATGCCATTTTCTGTATGAAACTGAATATACTGGGTTTTATTAAAGTTTAATAAGAGGCCATTTGTAGAGATCCACTTGATAAATTTCTGAAAGACATCATTTACAATTTCATCTGTCAATTCCTGTTTTTCAGGTGTGATAGCTATACTTGTATCGTCAGCAAAAAGAACTAGCTTCACATCTTAATGAATATAGAATAGCAAGTAGTCATTATTATATTTTAGAACAGCGAGGGACCCCAGATCGAAGCCTGTGGGATCCTGTTTTTAATAACTCCCCATTTAGAGGAATTAACTGTTTCATATTACGTGAACTCCTTATTTCAACTTATTGCATTCTTCCAGCTAAGTATGATTTAAATCATTTGTCCATTGTCCCACTCATACCACAATAATTAAGCTTATGTAGAAGAAGCATTCTATGATTTGTAGAATCAAAAGCCGTTGAGAGATTTAAAAAAATTCCAACGAGTAATGTCGAGTTATTCAGAGCATTCAGTATTTCACCAGTGAAGATTTATAAGCATTTTCTGTTGAAAAGCTATTCTGAGAACCAAACAAACTGACATTCTGTTAGAAATTCTTACTGGTACATAAATTTTTCCAAATTTTTGCATAAAACTGTCAGAAGTGAGATTGGGCGGTTGTTGTTGACATCAGACATATTCCATTTTTATGCAGTGGTTTAACGATAACATATTTCAATCTATCAAGGAAAATACCCTGCTTTAAAGAACTATTACAAATGTGAGAACAAGCTTTTAATGCCCTGCTGCAAATGCCATCAATTCCATGTGAGCTTTTACTCTTAAAAGCGTTTATTTTCCTAATTTCTGATGTAGAGGAGGGTGGAATTTCAGTTGTATCGAATTATTTAGGTATGACCTTTTCATTAACCGCCTAGCTACTTATAATGAACATTTAGATCCTATTTTCTACACAACATTTAAAAGCTAGGACAACTTTCTAGCGACTGAATAATGCCTTCTATTACTTCCACACTCTATCGGTTTTAGCTATCAGATGCAAAATAACTTCTGCGCCTTGTAGCACTGGCACACAGTGTATTCAACACACGGATAAACATTTTTATGTGGTTTTCTGCTCTTAGGACATCTATACACGCTGCACCGGATACTGTATTAGCAGACCAATGCACAAATACCACTTCGGCGTACTTAGCATGTGTAAACACGTGTGCATAATTATACGCTACAATACAACTGAGTTGGCGAACAAATTAAATTAAAAACTTTAACATTAAAGCACGACGTCACAACCTTAACATTAACACTCTACTGCTAAAATTCGATAAATACGCCCACAGCTACACATAGCAACTGACGTACCAACACCCGAAACGAAAATTCATTGAACTCGGTTGTACCTCTAAAGGCAATAAAGTGGGACACGTTAAATGCAATGTTTATTGCAATACGTCTATACTACCACCACGTAAAAAGTTTGCTATTCCTCCTGAAACACCTGTATTAATACAGAAGCAATAATATAAAACTTCATAACCGATACCGAAGTATGACCCCAAGAAAATAGAAGATGCAGTGAGCATTAGTTTCCTTTGCGTCTCTTTGTTTCTGTGGGGTGCCAGAGAGAAACTAATTTCATTATATTTGAAGTTATATGAGAATTTAGTTGGAAGACCTTATTATTACCATTTTAGAGTAATGGATGAATAAATTTAACCTATTCAACTTAAAGGTAGTGTTTCTTCCCAGTTGTAATACTGGTTTTATTGTGGTAAACTTTACGGAAGGTAATACTGTAATGATATTTTTTCGTGGTGTCGTCTGTATATTTTCTATTAAATCCCGCGTATGAAATTCAATAAATCTTAGGTTATAGAATATCGAAACAGCTGCAAGGAATAAAATTTTAAAAGGAATGAGCCAAAACAAAACCTAAATGATAACAGCATAAAAAGGTAGCGGGAGTCATTGTTAAAGTTAAGACAACACCCGAAAATACCACTACAAAGAAAATTGGCGAAAAGTTACCCTTACGTGCCGAATGAAGTCTAGATGAGTCATATTTGCTAACTTGTTGAGGATAGTTAATAAATAACGTTGCCGCGGCGGAGCGGCCGAGCGCAATGAGGCGCTATTCTCCGATTCGCGAGGCCGTTCCCCGTCGGTGGTTCGAATCCCCCCTCGGACATGGATGTTTGTGCCGTCTTTAGTATAAGCTAGTTCATAAGAAGTTTAGGGACTGATGACCCCGCAGTTAAGCTTTACAAACACACACACACACACACACACACACACACACACACACACACACAAATGAAACAAAATAAATTAAAAAAAATTAAATATCTTTCCTCTGTAACGAAATGTTTCGTTATTATTACGCCTCACGAAACGAAGTTTCGCGAATGTGTTTCAAGATTGTTACAATTGGCGAACAAAACGAGGCACTATCGATCTTCGTAGGAACTAAACATTGATTGCGGGTTCTGAAATACCAAATCAGTATGAATGCAGTCTTCAAGAAGACGAAACTGAGCTAAGGTTGGATGCAATCGCGAAGCGAAACTTGAGGTCAAGCATGTTTTTCATATTCGTTTGCGGATTGCTGAAAACAATGAGAAATTATTAGTTAAGAAAAGAAAAGATAAGACTGCACGATGCGTTACATCCATGCGGATAAGACGCCTGTCATCTCGACTGCTAGTGATACGAGGTCGTTGAGATCCAGCACGGCGTTCCGTATTGCCCTCCTGGACCCACCAAGTCCATATACTGCTGACAGTCCAACGCGAGCAGCAGTGTGGCGATACGATAAACCGCAATCTTGATAGGCTGCTATCCTATCTTTATCAAAGTAGGAAACGTGATGGTACGCATTTCTCCTCCTTGCACGAGGCATCACAACAACGTTTTACCATGCAACACCGGTCAACTGCTGTTTGGTATGAGAAATTGGTTGAAATCTTTCCTCGTGTCAGCACGTAGTAGGTGTCGCCAGCGGCACCTACCTTGTGTGAATACTCTGAAAAGCTAATCATTTGCATATCACATTTTCTTTCTGTCGGTTTAATTTCGCGTCTGTAGCTCGTCATCTTCGTGGTGTAGCAACTTCAATGGCCAGGAGTTTAATGAACAGGTACTGTGAAAATCAACTTCCCATTTCTAGTCTTTCAAGGCGACACCCTTTTGTATGAACACGGTTGTTTCTGTGTCAGGCAGGATTAGGCATACGAGCCAACGATTTGAGAAGAACATTTTCAACAGTTCGTATGGTAAAAAAACTTCTAATTGATGGGCTTATAACATATAAATCCATTTCCGACCTTAAAAATGAAATTACAACGCGCCATTAGTAATTTCAGTAAGCATAATGGAGAAAAACAGCTACCGTGACATAATTATTTAAATTAAGATTTAAAACTGTCCACATCGCATAATTATTGGTCTATACAGACTGAAACCGGGCATGAAATAAAAACAACAGTTTTTTATATTGACTTCCATTTTTTAAAGGTCGCATTTGTTCGAATTAATACGTATTGTTCAGTATAGCTTTATTTGTGAAATTCTCGGAACGAATCCATTCTCTTGTTTTGACAGAGACTGTATTGCCCTTTCTAATTTGGTATTAAATATCGTCGCTTTGTGCATGTTGCCCTGAAGCAAATAACTACTACACTAGTTCGGATATATTTCTCTGGTCCAGTTTTGTTGAGCTCTGATGCTTCTATGAATGCTTACAGAGTGTGTCTGATATTCTGAATTTGCATTCCAGTAAATGATTCTTTTTAATACGGAAAATTGGCACATTCCACGTGTGATACACGGGATTTCAAATCTTTATTTTCATACTCCTGAGCATCTATTATTAAAAATAATAATGAAACCAGAAAATTACCTGTCCATATGGAATTTCACTCCGCAATATATATGAAATATATTAAGCTTAGTCAGAATTGAGATCGGACGTTCATTTTAATTATTGGAAACCTTAATTAATAGTAGTATATGTAGGTTAATAATGAAAAAAGAAATGGTCAGGAACTATTCTGGTGTCACCAATCAACGTAAATATTTTCTGTTATTATACATGATTGCCTCTACCGCAGGCTCTCACAAATTAACTTTAACGACAAATAATATTTATTTTAAATAAATTGTATTTTCGGATCTAGTTTTACAATTATCTGTTTCATTACAGCCAAATGTGATTTACTCTATATCATAGAAGCTAAAAAACAAAGAACTACACTTTTATCCATTGTGTAGGAACCTGCGACTGTTTATTGAAATAGGTATCAGAAATTACAGCAACCAGTCGCCTTTTGTTTCTTCTTAATGAAGATTTATTTAAACCATTACCGGTTTCAAGCTGCCTAGCAGCTCATCTTCAGATGGTATAAAATATTACAAGTTACATTTCAATCGTTATGCACTTTACATGTAGTTTGTCCATATTTGGTCCGTTTATTGATAGAATATCAGAACACTTCTTTTCCATCATCATGCCACAACACTTCCCACGAATTTTAGGTGGTAAAATTGATAAATATTTCACACACATTACGACTGTTTAGCCACTAGCATGACTTACAGCTTGTAAACAAACCTTGTTTAAGGTAAAAAAGTTCAAAAGGTTCATCTGATCTGAAAACAAACCTTGTTTACAAGCTGTAAGTCATGCTAGTGGCTAAACAGTCGTAATTTGTGTGAAATATTTATCAATTTTACCACCTAAAATTCGTGGGAAGTGTTGTAGCATGATGATGGAAAAGAAGTGTTCTGATATTCTATCAATAAGCGGACCAAATATGGACAAACTACATGTAAAGTGCATAACGATAGAAATTTAACTTGTAATATTTTATACCATCTGAAGATGAGCTGCTAGGCAGCTTGAAACCGGTAATGGTTTAAATAAATCTTCATTAAGAAGAAACAAAAGGCGACTGGTTGCTGTAATTTCTGATACCTATTAAAAAACTACACATACCGGGTGAGCAAAAAGTCAGTATAAATTTGAAAACTTAATAAATCACGGAATAATGTAGATAGAGAGGTAAAAATTGACACACATGCTTGGACTGACATGGAGTTTAATTAAAAAAAAGTTCAAAAGGTTCATCTGATCTGAAAAGCAATAATTACCATAACAAATTAAGACGAAGCAAATATGATGTTCTTTACAGGAAATGCTCAATGTGTTCATTATCGTTCCTCAATAATAGCTGTAGTCGAGGAATGATGTTATGAACATTACTGTGAAGCATGTCCGGAGTTATGGTGAGGCATTGTCGTCGGATGTTGTCTTTCAGCATCCCTAGAGATGTCGGTCGATTACGATACACTTGCCAACAAAGCCAATAATCGCACGGACTGATGTCTGAGGACGTGGGAGGCCAATCATGACGAAAGTGGCGGCTGAGCACACGATCATCACCAAACGACGCGCGCTAGAGATCTATCACGCGTCTAGCAAGATGGGGTGGAGCGCCATCCTGCATAAAAATCGTACGTTCCAGCTGGTGTTTATCAGCCCGGCTGGGGATGATGCGATTCTGTAACATATCGGTGTACCTCTCACCCGTCACGGTAGCAGTTACAAAACCAGAATCACACAGTTCCTTGAAGGAAAAAGGCCCGATAAAGGTAGATGTAGTAAATCCCACGCATACCGTGACTTTCTCGTCGTGCAATGGAGTTTCCACGACAGTTTTCGGTAGCCCAAATTCTGCAGTTGTGGGCGTTGACAGACCCTCGGAGCGTGAAATGAGCTTCGTCGGTCCGCAAGACGTTACTCAGCCAATCGTCATCTTCCGCGACCTTTTGAAACGCCCACACCGCAAATGCCTTCCGCTTCACTAAATCTCCAGGTAACAGTTCATGATGCCGATGGATTTTGTAAGGATAGCATCGGAGGCTACGCCTAAATACCAACCAAACAGTAGTGTATGGAATGCCGGTGCGACGTGCAACTGCACGAGCGCTGACTTCACCGTGCATAGACGAACCCGCTACAGTATCCATTTCTTCCTGAACTGTGTAAGGCATTACGCCTTATGCTCGGTCGGCCACTATCGTCTAAACAACTCGTGGCTTCGAACTTCGAAATCATTCTCGCCACAGCTTCATTTGTTAACGAGCCGGCCGCGGTGGCCGAGGGGACTGAGGCGCTTCAGTCACGGTCTGCACGGCCACTACGGTCGGGGGTTCGAATCCCCCCTCGGGCATGGATATTTGTGCCGTCCTAGTTCGTAAGTAGTTCATAAGTAGTTTGTAAATTTAGGGACTGATGACCCCGCAGTTAAGTCCCATAAGCTTTACAAACATTTGAACATTTTTTTGTTAACGGACCTTTACTCATTCGAAACCCCTTCCTGAGGCAATAGGATCGTAACGCTGAACTAGCACATTCCCCATTGTGATAATACAGCTTTAATAAAAGCGCCTTTTCAGGTAACGTCAACATGCTGCGACTGCTGGTGCATCTGATTCAGCTCCTTTTATACCCGATTTTCATGCGCACTGACGTTTTGCTGTCCAACGCCATCTGTCGGACATTTTGAACCTTTTTTTTTTTATTTTTTCTAATAAAACCCCTTGTTATTTCAAACATGTGTGTCATGTGTCAATTTTTACCTCTCTATGTACATTATTCCGTGATTTATAAAGTTTTCAAATATATACTGACTTTTGATCACCCGGGATAACTGAGTTGAGCGGCTCAAAATCGATGATAACTACGTGTGTGTGTGTGTGTGTGTGTGTGTGTGTGTGTGTGTCCGACAAGAGTGGCACCAGAAGTGCTGGAATGCCTCGGGAAAAGTAAGCACGTGTTAGAGGCCTTGGTAACTTTATGCAGAAACCACGCCTAGCTTTACTGCAATTCATAAACATTTAATCATCAGTTTAGTGACAGCAACTTGGTATGATCGAATGCTACACCCTTCGCGTTAAAGGGTTATGTACGTGTCTGCTTTACTGTTCTGAGTCATTAAACGTACATCTACGGTAGTCGTTGACCACACTGTGATGGATAACATTAATGTAATGTATTTTGTACAGCTTATGAGACTTAACTACGGGGTCATCAGTCCCTAAACTTACAAACTATTTATCAACTACTTACGAACTAAGACGGCACAAATATCCATGCCCAAGAGGGGATTCGAACCCCCAACCGTAGTGGCCGTGCAGACCGTGACTGAAGCGCAGCAGTCCCCTCGGCCACCGCGGCCGGCGATGGATATCATTGTTGTTATGTATGACTAGCTGAAAACCCGGCGTTGCCCGGGTATGTATTTATTTATTTATTCCTGTCATTTTTCAAGTATATATTCATTTGTATAAGTGCTGTATGCCTGTAAAATACAATTAGTCGTCAAGAAGTAATTATAATAAAACTTGGTGCCTGATGGGGCGATTTTCTATGAACGTTACTGTTTATGTGCTCATATCTCTTCAACTACTTCTCATACTGTGATACAATTTATAAGGTACACTCAACTATATGTGTGTATACTGTCTGTAAAATTTCCTGCCGCTACAATTTCTAGTGACGAAATTATAAATTGTAATGTCATACCAAATGCCGTAGTTTTTTGTCCATGAATAGCGGAACGTTTCTGTTTACGTGCTCATATCTCATGAACTACGTGTCGGAATATGATACAATTTAAAAGCCACATTCAACCATATATTTGTATACTGTCTGTAAAATTTCCTGTCGCTACAATTTGTAGTGTTCAAATGATAAATTGTGTCATGCCGAGAGCCGTAGTTTTACTCCATAAACAGCGGTCATTCTCATAGAGTGTATTTCGAAAGTCTCGCCGCATTAAATGTCATTTTTTTGCGATTTCTATTGGTTATGACGTAATATCTTTTGAACCATGTGCCGTATGTGCTTCTTAACCCTGCAGAAATTGTTTCCTCACGGTAAGGAATGTGTTAACCAAATTTGATAGAAATCGGTCCAATGGCTTAGGAGAAAATGAGCATCATTGTCGCAAAATGCAGCAGTTTTTCGCGTATCTCATTGTTTATGACGTCGTATCTCTTGAATTATATATCGTATGTGATTCTTACACTTACGGCGACCGTCCTCATGGATTGAAACTTACGTGTACAAAATTTTATAAAGTTTGGATTAAAACTGTAGATTTGTATGCAACACGTACAAATACGAAGGGCGTCCAGAAAGTAAGTTCCATATGGTAATAAAATGAAATGGTACACAGATACAGAAGAAATATTTATTGCACAAAATTCTACAACTCTTAAACTACTTTTCCACATAACTGCCGAAATTTTGTAGGCACTTGTCATAGCGTGCTATAAGTTTTTGTATGCATCCTTCACAGAAGGTTGCCACCTGTGTATTCAACCAGTTACAGCTCTTTATCGTTGTTGAACTGTTGACCACCAAGGACAGATTTTAGGGATAAGAAGAGATGCAAGTCGCTAGGAGAGAGGTCCGAGCTGTATGGAGGATGACCAAACAGGTCCCATTGAAATTTCCGTAAGAATTGTTTGGTCACATTCGGTGTGTGACGTCAGGCATTATAGTGGAAAAAAAAATCTTTTGACAGTAATCCTCTTCTTACACGTAAAATCTGTCCTTGGTGGACAACACTTCAACGATGATGACGAGCTGAAAGAACGTGTTACCACATGGTTGAATACACAGGCGGCAACATTCTATAAAAAGCCACACCAAATCTTGTGCCATGCTATGACAATTGCCTACAAAATTTCGGAAGCTATGTAGAAAAGTAGTTTAACAGTTGTAAATCCTCAGAGCTACTAAAGTCTCTGGGAGAGCCAAACAGTCATGACAAGACTATTTGAACTGGTGTGTAGGATGTATGAGACAGGCGAAATGCCCTCAGACTTTAAGAAAAATGTAATAATCCCCATTCCAAAGAAATCAGACGCAGACAGGTGTGAAAACTACAGAACCATCAGTTTGATAAGTCATGGTTGCAAAATTTTAACACGAATTATCTACAGGAGAATGGAAAAGCTGGTAGAAGCTGACCACGTGGAAGATCAGTTTGGATTCAGGAGGAACATAGGAACCCGGGAGGCAATACTCACTTTACATCTTATCTTAGAAGATAGATTAAGGAAAGGCAAACCTACATTTTTAGCTTTTGTAGATTTGGAGAAAGCATTTGACAATGTTGACTGGAATACACTCTTTCAAATTCTGAAGTCAGCAGGGGTAAAATACAGGGAAAGGAGAGTTATTTACAACTTGTTCAAAAGCCAGACCGCTGTTATTAGACTCGAAGGGCATGAAAGGGAAGCATCAGTTGGGAAGGGAGTAAGACAGGGTTGTAGCCTTTCCCCGATGTTATTCCATTTGTACATCGAGCAGGCGGTGAAGGAAAGCAAGGAAAAATTTGGAATAGGGATTAAAGTTCAGGGGGAAGAAATAAAAACATTGCGTTTTGCTGATGACATTGTAATTCTGTCAGAGACAGCAAAGGTCCTGGAAGAGCAGTTGAATGGAATAGACAGCGTGTTGAAGAGAGCATATAAAATGAACATTAACAAGAGCAAAACAAAAATAATGGAATGCGGTCTTAGAAAATCAGGCGATGCTGAAGGGATTAGGTAACGAAACAATGAAGGCGGTAGATGAGTTTTGTTACTTGGGTAGTAAAATAACATGCGATGGTCGCAGTACAGAGGATATAAAATGCAGAATGGCAATGGGAAGAAAAGCATTTTTGAAAAAGAGAAATTTGCTTACGTCGAATATTAATTTAAGGGTAAGGAAGTCTTTTCTGAAGGCACTTGTGCAGAGTGTTGCCTTGTACAGGAGTGAAACATGGACGATAAGCAGTGCGGACAGGAAGAGAATAGAGGCTTTTGAAATGTGGTGCTACAGAAGAATGCTGAAGATTAGTTGGGTAGATCACATAACTAATGCAGAAGTACTGAACAGAATTGGCGAGAAAAGGAATTTTTGGCATACCCTGACGAAAAGAAGGGATCGCTTGGTAGGACACATTCTTAGACATCGGGGAATCGTAAATTTGGCATTGGAGGGAAGTGTGTGGGGTAAGAATCGCAGAGGGAGACCAAGGAACGCGTATAGTCAGCAGATTCAAGTGGATGTGGGGTGCCGTTCTTATGAGGAGATGAAAAGGCTTGCTCAGGATAGAGTAGGGTGGAGAGCTGCATCAAACCAGTCTCCGGACTGAAGACCATAACAACAACAAAATTTTGTAAATCAATATTCTTTCTGTATCTGCACCCGTTCGTTTTATATAACCAAACGGAACTTACTTTCTGGACGCGCCTCGTATACGGACACTCTGCTTTATACAGTAGATTTACTTTTACGACTTAACAGAAAGTAATTTATTGTTGACTACTTTCGAGGCTTGTTGCGGCTATTGCGACGCTTCATTCTGACGGATGTGGAGAAGAGATGCGCTTGAGCGTGCCTGCAGATGCGCCTTCAGAATGCAGCAGCAGTCCGTCACCGCTGGCAGTCTCTCCACTGTGCGCTATGCGAATTTTTCTGCCGCCAGCCTTCGGTCGCATTGCGGCTTTACAAAGCCGTAACAGAAATTCAGTACTCGCATGTTCGTTTCCCTTGCCTTTTCATTTTTTGTTCTTGTTTCCTTTTCTTTTATTCCAGTCCGGCTTCCTATTACAAAAAGAATGCAGTTATTTTATTCCTACATGCCTTGCTGAAGAGCACGTGTATAGAGAGAGTGGCCAAAATCACCTGCTTTATTGTACAGCAGTGTTTTTTTTTCCCAACCTTTATGAGTTCGCGACCCACTTCCAAGTAAAAATACTCTGCTGACCCCCTAAACCACCCAACCCTCATCGTACTGTAACACGACTAGGTGTGTGATTTCAAAGACAACAAATTTTATATCGTCTTCTGTTGCTAAAACATTCTTTCAAAAAAAGTACAATATTCTGCTTTATAGGGCGAATTTTTAGTCTGGATTTTTCTTTTATTGTATAGGTTAGGTAACCGGCTTATGTAACTGTAAATTAGTCTAATTTTGACCAGCCTCGTTTCGCTTTATTCTAAAGCATCTTCAGTGGTCAAATTATTCACGTATTTTTATGTTGTCCTGTTCATGTGTCTTTTGTAGCACATTACCACTTGCCGTCACTGTTAATAATTAAAATATTTACATTTTCACTTTCTCATACAAGTTTCTAAAAAATCTCATTTTCGACTGAAAGTCTTGGTAAAGGTATGCAACTTTCATTGTAAAACTTTTTTTAATGATGATTCTAAAATTGCTAGAGATTGCTTGAATAATCAAAAGATGTTCAAATGTTTGTTAAGCTTATGGGACTTAACTACGGGGTCATCAGTCCCTAAACTTACAAAGTACTTATGAACTAGCTATGACTAAGAACGGCACAAATATCCATGCCCGAGGGAGGATGCGAACCCCCGACCGTAGTGTCCGTGCAGGCCGTGACTGGAGCGCCTCAGTCCCCTCGGCCACCGCGGCCTGCAATCAAAAGATGTCATCAGTAGCCATAGGAATGGCGATTTATCAGAAACATTTATGAGAAAGTGAAAATGTAAATATTGTAATTATTAACAGTGACAGCAAGTGGCAATGTGCTACAAAAGACACATGAACAGGACAACATAAAAATACGTGAATAATTTGACCACTGAAGATGCTTTAGAACAAAGCGAGTCTGGTCTAAATTAGACTAATTTACAGTTACCTATAGAAATTGTATAACTGCAACTGCGAAAAAAGGCCAACAACAAAGAAGAATTATGTATTATTTTATTTTATTTTTTATATTTATTTATTTTATTATTATTGTTATTATTATTATTATTATTATTATTATTTTGAATGTAACAAAATATCCTATTTTTCATTAATTTCGACAGAAAAATGTATGTTGCAAAACGAATGTTTGGCTTTGCAGATAAGATTCGGAAGCGAATTATGTACAAGCAATTTGTAAAGAACTTGACGTTTTTTTACGAATTTCTCAAAATTACTTATTGCGTCTCTTTAATTTACCTATCGATTGGTTTCTGAAAATAGTTGTTAGGCTTTTCGTTTACTCATCGTTAACATGGCGCATTTATTGTAAAAAAAGTTTGTTCTATTCACACCACAATTCATGTTAACAGGGAATTACGTAATTTCGTATAAAATAAATTTCACTTTTCTTAGGCAATTTTGGTATTGCGAAACGCGAGTACCCAGACGTGTTCTAGTCTGGTTGTTTTATGACGCAAGTAATTAAGCCTTTGCCCCCCCCCCCCCCTGGGGTTATATATATGATTGTAAATCTATCGGACCAAACTGCATGGTCATCAGTCCGTAGCTTACAAACTACTTAAATTAAGGTAAAGTAACCTAAAGACCAACACACACACACGCACGCCCCAGGGAGGACTCGAACCTCCGACGGCGAGCAATCGCGCGCTCCGCAGCGAGGCGCCTTAGACCGCTCGGCTACTCCACCGCGGCGCCCTGGGGTTTAAAACACTGGTGTATAGTAATAAATACAGGCATGAAGTTACACATACCAGCAATAATTTTCCGAAATTACATGTTTCTATATAGGAGCTTTAGCCCTTGTATAATGTCACATTTTTATTGGAAATATGTGCACAATATAGCAACGTATTTTAGGTAAGTCGGTTACGTCTAATAGAATATTAAACCGTTGATAGCTTTCAATTTGCTACAAGACGACTTTCCATCACAATTTTAAACGACATGACAAAAAATTGCCTCAAAAAAGCCTGCATAAACTGTAAACTATAAAAACCATAAACGTCTTTTGTATCTTGCGCTCCATCATTAAAACAATCAAAACACACTTTCTTCATTTGTCATTCAATCGTTTCGAGGCAGAAATTTCAGCGAAGGTGGCCTTCACTGTTATCTCATTACTGTTAACGTAGTTAATCGTCTCTCAAAAGGTGCATTTTGACATCTCTTTCTCAGTGGTATCTGAAACATTCTTTAAATGCTTATGGAATAGGACTACCGTAAATTTAACATAGTTACCTACAATCAGAGCAACATTATATATAAATAATAAAAATGGTCCACGGCTTTCACTTTGGCTGTTGTTCCAAGATCCCTGTTTGGGTGCGATATGATCTCCGATGATTTTTCCGCCATGATAGCTGTAGTTCTTCTCTATCAATTCCACACGGGGGCTTCCATTCTTCTTTTCCCCATCCAGCACTCTTCACGTCTCCCCCTCTTGTGTACACGGCCCTGTTCACACATCAAAATCCTAGTTACTGTCCGGTTTCTTACTGTCTGGTGTAACATCTTTTATCTCAACACAACCTACCCAGTGGAACTCTTATTTTTCCACCAACCTGCTCAGCTGTACGGAACAAATTTTTCGCTCCTCAAATCCTTTTGTACCGTTTCATGTCCATCAAATTTTAAGTGGGCATATAATTTTATATTTAGATGAGTGTCATCATTTCTGCGATATATTTCAAAATGTACATACTTTTATCGTAACATTAACACTTTTCTCAGTTTTTACTGTCAGTAAATCTTTTGTCTTTTAAAATTTGCTTTGTATTTGTTCATATTTTTATAATTCTGATAAGCTCTTGGGTTGTACAGCTGAAAGCACAACCTCGAGCCATACGAGGCGAAGATTCGTTAAAAAAATATGGAAAAAACACTATTTAACATTTCAGCGCCAATCTTCCATCTCAGGGAAAAGTAGACAATCTTTTAGTACTTTAAAAACATCCTGAACCTCACATTTATCATTTTAGTGAATAATCACCAGAATAACTTTAAATACTGCTGTTAACCCGTTATTTTCGAATCCTTCATTCTCCTGTGCAGAGTCCTTTTTCTATTTAACTATAGTATTCCGAGTGGCCTTGTGAAATAATTTGAAAATCATAATAATATTTAAATTTTCATTCAGTTCGGAAAATCATAGTGTTTTTACAGCATTATTATACCGTGGTGATTAACGATAAGTGTAAGCTATGGTCAATGTTCGTCTCCACGAGATACAAAACCTTTTCAGTGCTGCATTATTAGAGTGTTTGCTTAATCTTAATCAAAGAAAAATTTGCTTGATGGGATTACAAAGTTTCTTTCTTGATATATTTTAGTTTATAGCTGTTTATGATAGCTGAAATACTGAATTAAACAGATTCAGGTACCACATTTTACAGTGTGCGTGTCTTTTTTCCAAAACCAATTGATTACTGTAATATGTCATGTAAGCAAGTTTGCAAAAAGCAGTATTACTACTATAGTCAAAGTAGTTAAAATACCAGTAGTTAACATAAGTAAGAATATTTGATACTAGCTTTATTAGAAACTTTCTATTTGATTAGTATCGCAAAATAAGTGCCACGGTGGAGTGGCCGAGCGAATTGAGGCGCTACGCTTCGATGCGCGAGGCCGTTCCCCGTCGGAGGTTCGCATCCCCCACTCCTGCCTTTAGAATACGTTAGTTCATATGCAGATTGAAAGTTTAGGGATTGATGACCCCGCAGCCAAGTCCCAAAGGCTGAACAAACATTTATTTATTTTTTTTCTCAAAATAAGTACAGAACAGTGATCTATTATTTTTACTAGACATGAATGAAATACTGTCATATTAGCTTTTGGAGCCACATTTTTTAATGAAAGAACTAATATTGTTATTCAGAGATTATTCAGAGATTATTGTCAGAGATTATTATTCAGACATTATTCATTGCTGCGTGATCTGTTTGCTATGTTTCAATCACCGACTTTTAGTTCTGAATGTGAAAATATTTTGCTAGCACCCACCTACTTAGGGAGGCATGACCATCCCAATAAAATAAGAGAAATCAGATCGAAAACGGAACGATTTAGGTGTTCTTTCTTCCTGCGCGCTATTGGAGAATGGGACGGTAGAGAAACGTTATGAAAGTGGTTAATAAACCCTCTGCCAGGCACTTGAATGTGATTTGCAGAGTATCTATGTAGGTGTAGATGACTACTTTGGTGTAGTCCACACTTAGACAAGAACCATTTTAATGGTATCTAATATTTAGATAATCACTAACTTTAAGTATAGATTACTGTGATTGCTGTCTGATATTTGGAAAAGTGACTGAGTTTCAAGGAGTTTTCGATGTAGTGTTTGTGCTTATGATACACCTTGATGGGTAGAGAAGAGAACCAGCCGGCCGCGGTGGCCGAGGTGACTGCGGCGCTTCAGTCACGGTCTTCACGGCCACTACGGTCGGGGGTTCGAATCCCTCCTCGGGCATGGATATTTGTGCCGTCCTTAGTGTTAGCTAGTCCATAATTAGTTTGTAAGTTTAGGGACTGATGGCCCCGTAGTTAAGTCCCATAAGCTATACAAACATTTGAACATTTTTTTTTTTTTTTTTTTTTTTTTAAGAGAACAAAAAAAATGTTCAAATGTTTGTTAAGCTTATGGGACTTAACTACGGGGTCATCAGTCCCTAAACTTACAAACTACTTATGAACTACCTACGAACTAGGACGGCACAAACATCCATGCCCGAGGGGGATTCGAACCCCCCGACCGCAGTGGCCGTGCTGACCGTGACTGGAGCGCCTCAGTCACCTCGGCCACCGCGGCCGGCTTTAAGAGAACCAGTGATCATACTTCATGATTACATTCTAGAGAACCAGTGATCATACTTCATGATTACATTCTAGTTATAAAGAAATAGTTAATTCTTGTCCATAGGGATTGGCGACCATACTTATAACAATTTATGCTGTTTTTCTATTAATTTGGAATTTTACCTTAATCCTTGAGGTTTCTTGTGCTGTATATCTTTGTGAAGCAGGGATTATCTCTAATGCTTTCTTCCATTAGGAAAACACATAATCAGAATTAGATCCTTTCAGAGGCGCCCAATTTTGTAGGTTGGGGCATGTAGTACCAATTCGTTGCAGTTTGGAGTATTGCAGTAAACGCAACTAATCTGAGAGGATTTATTACTTATTATTAGTTGTGCTGTAAGCGGATGCTAAGCTAAGCCCACAGACAGAAATGTTGGAAATCCATACTATAGTTATAAAGCCTTCAGGATGTGTAATGAATATTTACTAATTAATATCACTAATGAATTTCTAAAAGTTTCTCTGGCACTTGCAACTCCCGCAGCGCAGAAAGAGTCAACTCTAGTGGCACCATCAACTAATAGCTTGTAAAGTTAATAGCGGAAACTGATCGCAGAAACGAGTGACAGCATTCCTGAGCACCTCCAGCAGCGTGAGCTGTAAACTAAAATTGGGAGTGAACGGCCGATTAACACTGTGAGACTCACAAGACTTAACATCATTCGTCGGCGTACTTTATAGAAGTAGCAAATAGTTGGAAGAGGGAGTGTATGTGCTACATACGGCTGTAATAGTTAACTACAAACAGCGATGCACTCCAAAATCTTTCTTCAGGTACCCGAGAAATAGAGAATTCTAAATATGATAGTTTAAGGAGGCTACTATTACGCCTTCAGAGATTGTTAACTTTTAGCAGAGTCTTTACCCTTTTTTATAAGTTACTATTTTGAGAAAGAAGGGCCCAGAACATTTGAATAAAAGCTATGTATTATGCCCAGACTGTGTAGAAAAATACTTGGTAAGCTGTCATGTTTGTAACTTAAGTATTTTTTTATATAGTGACTAAGTGGAATGTTGCGCTTCTTATTTTATATCCAATTTTTTAACAAGATGACCAGATTATAATATATATAAATATGCCCAGATGATGGTGACATAGTGCACCGAAACCGGTCGTCACTTAATAAATTGATAGTTTTCGATCTTGGCTTATCATTTGGAAACTATTTAATTCTTTAATAGCAAATTGCGTAAAAAGATAACAGTGGAAACTCTTTCCAAAAGAGCGCGACAGCGATTGAAGCCTACCCTGGTGGTGTGAAATGCACACTAACTGTATCCCGTATGTAAACAGACAGGCAATAGCCTCTTTGTACGATAGTTTCAGTTCATTTACTTGGTGAAATGGCTGACAGAGGCGTTATTTGTGCAATATGGCGAAATAATTACGGAAAACAACCTGATCTAAAGTCTTTTACAGATTCCCAGGGAATCTAAATTAGAGGGCAGTGTCTGCCAGTGACTTAATTTTATTTCGTCAATGTGAGAATGGCGTTACCTGCAACTTTGTTTTTGTAATTTTTAGATTAAACTGTAAGTCATTCGAAGAAGAAGAGCAGATCTGGATGAAATATTTTAAAAAAGTGGACCGGAGCAATTAAATAAAAATCATGTAATAAGCTCAGCTCATTTTGAAGAGCAGGGCATTAAAAACAAAAATTTACTAAGTCAGGGATAAGTACTGTTAGTAAAGCAGTAAGATTTCTCAATGTTAAAGCTTATTCAACGCTTTGTAACGTTATTTCTGTTGTATATAACGTTTTTCTCCTCATTTCAGTAGGCTATATGTTCATTCAGTGATTCTTAATGCAAAGGAATGTAGTTTCAGAGTAAGCTAAAAGAAAAGGAAGAGAGAAGAGGAAGAGGAGCCACAGGAATCCATCAACATTCTGGCGGAAGTGAACGATAAAAAAACTGTAAATAACGTTTACCATTAGTTGCTAGGTGTCGAGCACTACAGAAGACAGCGTTGAGTCAGAGAGGAGTCATTCGTACTTTATGAACTGAGCTGTGTAATTTAAAACGAAGTGCAAGAGTAATAAAAGTAGGCTTAATGATTTTAGTTAGAAATAAATTGGTCCATACGCTGATCAATTTGTATGCTGCTGTAGAGGGTGTCTGCGAAAATTGTTACCTATTATTGACCAACAAATATTTTGCAGTGTTCATTAAAGCACATGCAAATAAAATAAACAACTTAACTGCAACACGATCTTCAAAAAAGAATATGAATGTGCAAAAAATTACGCATATGTAGTCAACAATTGTTATAATACGTACTATGTGTTATAGTTTGCTGACAATTTTTTTTCCACAGCTAAAATATTTCCTTTATGCCAAAATATCCAAGTTATGGTTCAATAAATGCCCTCCTATAACCTTTGACGTATGACAGCCCAATAGTCATATAAAGCTATATTTTTCGTAAGGTTTACATGATAACAGACGACTTGCAGACGATTAAATTGTAGTTAACATTGCGAACCGCAAGGTGGCAGCGCTGTGCGCTGTGTCGTACGGAACTAATGGATTCCGCTATTATATTTATACGCTACTAGTTGTAAACCCGGCGTTGCCCGAGTGTTTATTTATTATACACTTTCGTGGTCCACCTCCCCTTCCCTCCTCTATCTCTATTAATCTCCTTCTTTCCCATGTCTCTGTTCGTTTGCACCTTTCCCTTTCTCGGCAATGTTTTTTGCAAGGCTTCCTCTGTCATGTACCATACGAACATATATGTATATTGAGACGTTCTTCTTGGTATACGTGACGTGTGTGCAAAAATTCATCAATATCTGACAAAACCTATTCATTTTGTCAATTTTCGTATGTTAAGTACCCTCCATCGTGCAACGAACAAAATTTTATACAGATAGTGACGTTTCTCTTGTTTTTATGGTGAAGTGTGCAAAATTTAATAAATATCGGAACAAAACTATAGATTTGTATGCAATAGAAACACAGAGTCACATTGAAAAAGGCACTTTGTTGTTCTCAAATTTTCCAGTTTTATTTCATATAACCTGTGTTCTGAGAATAACGAAAACAACCAAAAAAGGTCCTGTGAAATCGGTCGAGCCGTTCTCAAGTTATGCGCGACCAACATACTTAGGGGTCCGTTTTTAAATAGCAAGATAGTCTCCCCCATGCACCGTATGAAACTTTAGGTAGACGGTGGCCTTTCTTTTGAAGATCAAGTGTGCAAAGTTTCGTGAAGATCGTAATGAAACTGTAGATTTCGTCAGTCTGTAGGAAAAATATCCTCCGCCATGCACGTTCACTCCGTCCTATCGTAAATACTTTCTTAGCTAACATCTTCTAACTATAAACTACGCACCGGCATATATATATATATATATATATATATATATATATATATATATATATATACAATGAATTATGGGTCTTACAAAGATATTATTTACTAGGTTCGTAGAAAGGAATATTAGAAAACTGCCTACGAAATGTGTTGTAAATTGATTTAGTAGTAAAGACGTAGTAAGTTACAACCTCATGCTTTTTAGGACGAAGTTTCATGTATTTCAATGTATTTGACGTCTTAGCACCTCAACTATATGTCATAATACAATATTATTTCGAAGGTACATCCAGTGGTGCATATGTAAAATGTTTGCAAATACGTCGGGAATAGAGTTACTAGGAAAGACGTAACAAATCAAAAGTCATGAGTTATGTGGCGGTTTTTCATTAACGGAACTATTTATTACTACATATCTCATGAACTGTGTGTCGCACTATTATAAAATTTCGAGCGGACGTTCAAGTGGTATGTGTGTATACTGTCTGTAACATTTCTCTCGAATACAATTAATAGTTTACGAGTAATAAATTGTAACGTCATGCCAAATTCCGTAATTTTACTTCATAACCGCCGAAAAAGTAGTAAGCGACAAACTTTTTTTCTCTCATCATTTTACTGGGGTTGTCAGCGAGAAAAAGTTTCCTGAAGGTTTGAAATTATGTTTAAAGTTTGTTGCAAGTTGCTAAGTCCTGTCCTTCTCAAATAGTGGACTGATAAAGTTACACTGTCGTGTGCCGCAACACGAGGAAGTTTTCATTGTTTACGACGTCATATCCCCTCAACTATCTGCCCTGTCGCATAATCCTTCCTTAGTTGACGTATTCTACCGATGAACTACATTCCTCCCAAATTTCAGCTTCATAGGTGAAGTAGTTTTCGAGATTTCGTGTTTAATCAGTGAGTGAGTGAGTGAGTGAGAAAAAATGTTCAAATGTTTGCTAAGCTTATGGGACTTAACTACGGGGTCATCAGTCCCTAAACTTACAAACTACTTATCAACTACCTTATACTAAGGACGGCACAAATATCCATGCCCGAGGGGGGAATCTAACCCCCGACCGTAGTGGCCGTGCAGACCGTGACTGGAGCGCCTCAGTCCCCTCGGCCACCGCGGCCGGCGAGTGAGTGTATGTCTGAATGAGTGTCCTTTCGCATTTATATAGGCAGAGATTTAAGATTACCTGACATAGTCAGGTTTGGAGGCGATCTGATCGTTTTATAGTTTTCAAAATGAAATTCCAAGATCGCACATTAATAATTTATTCACTGACGACCGGTTTCGGTGAACTGTGTCAGCATCATCTGGTCAAATACATATTACAAGCTGGTCATCTTGTTAAAAAATTGGGTATTACATAATAAGTGCAACATTGCACTTAGTCACTATATAAAAACTACACAAGTTAAAAACATGACAGCTTAAAAAATACAAATTTTGTAAGCTGTCATGTTTTTAACTTGTAAATTTTTTATATAGTGACTAAGTACAATGTTGCACTTGTTATTTCATACCCAATAGTTTAACAAGATGACCAGCTTGAAATATGTATTTGACCAGATGATGCTGACACAGTTCACCGAATCCGGTCGTTAGTGAATAAATTATTAATGTGCGATCTTGGCATTTCATTTTGAAAACTATAGATAAAGATTTGCTAATAGTTATTTCATTCCTGGTTTCGCATCGTGGCTGGTACTGGATCGTGTAGGCACCCGGCCTGAGCTTCACCCTTGAAATCTCTCGCGGAACAATACTCCGGCAGAGTTCGCGGAATTCCGCGCCGCTTTGGTGTTGAACCGTGGAGTTGTGAGCCGCGCCGCCCGCCACTGGTAATCCAGTTAGCTGCCGCGTCGAGTACGCTGACCGCGCTATGCTAATACCGCCCGACTGCCGAACGCCTGCCTGCGCGTTGAATTCTCTCCGCACACAAAGTCAGCATCAGACGAACGGGCTAATGCTCGCACAAGGAGCTGCTCGCGTTTCCATTGCCCATATTTTTAGTATGTTACTCTCGGTGTATTTAAGTAATTCTCTTGTGTGAGCTGAGGACGAAAAACATCAAGGCGGAGGGGAATTTTTATTCTTTGTAAACGTACAACTTTCTTTTGCATTTTCGTCAATACATCGAGAAAACAGAAAATTCCGGTAAACCAATTACAAGAAATAATCTTGGAGGGTCATACTCGTCTTTTCTCATATTTATTTCGCTAACATTACTAAGAGTCGAAAGTTTATGTAGCCGATTGCGAAATGGATAAGAAAATATACAATGACCACAAAGCAACATAAATACTTCTTCCAAAGCTCACCACCAAATTTTATTGTAGCGTTGTAATACTCCTGCTCCGTTCGGCTTCCTTCATATTGTACCAACTTTTATCCGCGGCTTCGCTCGCGTGCATGTCCTGGCACAAGTGTCTAAGACTACCGCAACAACAATACTTTCTCAAATCTTGCCGCGGCGAAACGGCCGAGCGCATTGAGGCGCTATGCTCCGATGCGCGAGGCCGTTCCCCGTCGGGGGTTCGAATCCCCCCCTCAGGCATGGATGATTGTGCTGTCTTTAGTATAAGTTAGTTCTTAAGTAAAGTTCAGGGACTGATGACCCCGCAAATAAGTCCCATAAGCTTTACAGACATTGGATTTTCTCAGTTCTGTTCGTACGTTTTGAGCGAGATCATAAGTATAAAAGAAAAGTTACCAATTATCCTGTTCAAATATAAACCGTGGTTAGAATGACAGTAAAGACCGCACTTCTTTAGTGAGATAAAAATATAGATATTATTAAATAAGAGAAGAAACTGTTTTTGCCACTGCGAGACTAAACCGCTGACTCACGACGCTATAAGTTTCAAATGGTCAAATGTCTGTAGAGCTTATGGGACTTAACTACGGAGACATCAGTCCCTAAAATTACAAACTACTTATGAACTAGCTAATACTAAGGACGGCATAAATATCCATGCCCGAGGGGGGTTTCGAACCCCCGACCGTAGTGGCCGTGCAGACCATGACTGGCGCGCCGCAGTCCACTCGGCCACCGCGGCCGGCGTTTGCCTACCATAACGTCACTGTCTATCCTAGCGGCCTGCGGACGCCACTGTGGCGTGACGTCAAAATTACACTGATATCGTAGTATACATTTTTTCCCTTGCTATATATCGTATTGTTGGCCACGTAAGATTCAATTTACTTCAGAAAAGAAGTCACACGCAAGTGAAAATAAATCACCAGTCGATCGTCCCGAACGTGTTAATCCATCCTTCACCTCTCAACGATGTGATGAATTTCCAGAAACGATATGTTGGGTAACAGGGGTAGGTTAGGGACACGCAAGTCGCCGAAGTGGCGTCCAATTGAAAGAGTTGCACCAAGCTAATTAGCCACACGGAATTATTATTTATGAGGGTTATAATTACAGGTTTTCTGTAGATTTCACCTGGCTCACTATTATGCCTGAATCCACTTTCCTCAGATTTCACCTGGCTCACTATTATGCCTGAATCCACTTTCCTCCTTTAATCTCATTTCCCTCAAGACGTTCTGCTCAGAAACGAGAAGCTTGCTTATGTCTGTTTACGGGTACAAGTTGCACAGCAATATACCCCACTTTGTTGGATAAGTGTCCAAAGCGCAAGGAACTTTGATTGTGTTACGGAAGATAATATACATTAAAATAATTGTAAACGTGTGGTAGTAGAATTGAATGAATAGTTTTTGGTGATTTACTTATTTATGTATTTATTTATTTATTTATTTTTTGACTGACTACAGTTCCAATGACATTTAACATGCAAAGATAAAAACAACGACTTGACATTTTACTCTCTCCATAATTACGTGACTGGGACTACAACGGTGATAATTGTGTAGATTGAAAGAAAGCAGCAGCAGCTGCGTTTAGATTTTTTAATTAATAAAGCGATCGGTTTCGGTGCTACATTCGCACCATCTTCAGGCACCCGTTGCGTAATTGTCACAAGTAGTAGCGCATTTTAAAGGGGTGACCGTTGACACCGGTATCCGTAAATTTCTTCGTCCTTGTATGACAAGTATCAAACCTGTCGCTTAGTTAATAAAACACAGCAGTTAGCACTGGAGAAATGGCTCACCAGGAAAATGAGTGTGCGGCAGATGCAGAGATTAACTTTCAACAACACTTAAGTAATGGACAGCGTCGATATCCAAGAGATGTTAGAAACGGACCACTAAATTGCACCACGAACACCGATAAAGTGTCGGACCACAGAGATATTAAACATTCGCACCATCAAAATCTAAGGCAAACTGTACAACCGATTGTTCATTGCATGTCATCAGAATACATCGCATTTGATCAACACATGTGCTATATGCATCCTTTAAAAGTAGGCATGGTTTGCCACTCTCAACGATCTTGATTGATGCAGCAGGAAAAAAGAAGTATTAATTATGGAGACTGGTAGATTTGAAAGCTTCTCCCTTATTTTTTTTCTGCTTTACATTACGTCCTCTATTTAACCAAAGATGACGAATAAAATAATTTGGTTGTACGAAAGTTCAGTGGTCCCAAGATGTCGTTTTGCTTTCATCGTCCTGAGCGAAATGAATAGTCTCTGAATAATATTTTTAATAGATTTATATCTACTCAATTTGTATTCCCAGCGTAAAAGGCGGCACATAGGTCGTTGATCCTTGATATTGAGGCTGTTACGTTAATTAGCGAGGAACTGGTTTGCTAAAGCAAATTATTGCGTAGAAACAGGGAAGTAGAATATTAATTTAAAGAACTGCCTTTTCAAATGTTCGTAACTGTATCGGACTTGACTGCTGGGTTATTAGTCCGTACCTTATAAACTACTAAGGTAAACTAACCTAAGGACAACACAAACACCCATGCCCCAGGGGGACTCGTATCCCCGAACGGCGAACGGCAGCGCGCACCACATCACGGCGCCCCTATACGCACGGCTAATCCGCCGCGTCACTGTCTTTTTATTTCAACTGTATCAAACATGGGAAATTTATTTTCTTCAAATACGCGTTTATATGATCAATTCTTAGCCCGTGACCAACCACATTGGACAGCAGGTCTGTCCGTCATGACTGGCGCAACCTGACTGACTATACAGTGCCATCCACTTCGGTCTACAAGCGCGCAAACTAGCAGTAAAACATGGTGTAAGTGTTTCGTCTGCATTTTCCTGTTGTATTTGTCTATAAATTTACATCTGATCTAACACAGCAGACTGATAGCTTGCTATTGTGAGATAACTTCTAAGAAATTTCAAGTATATTTAATAAAAAAATATATCTAATTTTTACTAAAGAAGAGATTAGTTTTGCCGTGAAGCCTCCCAAAGCGCTGGTCAATTAAAGCAGAGAAATGAAATTTTAAGTCGCATACTTAGGGGAAAAGTACCGGCCGCACCTCCTCTTACTGGCACCTCACGCCGCCCTGCATCGCATAGATTCGTTTTGACTTGCTCTGAGGAAAGTGAATATGATGGCTGCAAGCTACAAATACCACATGGTGCGTACCTTTCTGATCACTTTGATGTAATATTTTTGATTCGTTGTCCATGGTCCAAGTTAATGTTTAGTTTTATCCTTTACATCCGGATTGTCCATTTTGTTGTGTAACACATACATCCCGTAAAAGATTTATCTCTACGCCTCACGTAAACACCCTTTCTGTCGACGTCCTTATGCACACGATGACTTATTAGCATCTAATATTTTTCCTGTTACAATTGATATAGCAACATTTTGAAAAAAAAAACGTTACTAGAAACTTAACCCTAAAAAGGGTTCCTTGTTGGGGTGAGCTCCTTTCAGAGTGAAAATTATACAGCAGCACTTAAAAGAAAGTCCGCTTTCGTAGCTCAGTCGACTTGATAGCTTTCTTGTTAGGGTGAACTCCTTTCAAAATGAAAATTATACAGCAGCACTTAAAAGAATGTCTGCCTCTCAGTCGACAAGGGAAACACCGAGTATGGTACAAACGAATTTTGGTGTGTCGCAGGTATGTTGTGTGGGAGCTCCTCCAGATCACAAAGCATAAAGGAATTGTTCCAATGCGCCTTGGTTTCCTCGAAAATCGAGATCAAAGTACAGCGCGTAACACCTATTCCTGTACTACGTCACAGTTAGTACATCAATCAGCGTGTGTAATTAGCAAAGCGCTCGACTGTCACACAGACGACCCAAGTTTTTTTCCCCACACTAGTCCGAAGATCGATTGTGTATAATTATATCCCTTTTTTCCCACTTTCGCAATTCTTATTTCAAAGATAAAGTTATAGCAGGTAATTACAGTTACATAATATTCTTGTACAGTTAAACAACAAAACACATTTCACTACTATGATAAAAGTGCACAAAACACATTACACTACTATGATAAAAGTGCACACATTCCTTCAGTGTTTATGGGGCATTGTACTCTTATTTCTTCAATCTCCATTGAATATCAAATTGTACGTTTTCATAGCCATTCTTATGTTAACACTTGATTAAATTATCAGAATAACATCATATTAACATACAGCAATTACTCATTTTTTCCATTTGTTGTACAATTTTATTTATTCACTGTCGCAATCGTTACTTGCTTCTAAGTCTGTACGAAATTCTGGGTGTAAGTATCACAGAAACACCGAAATCACAAAACATTGCAGCACCACGCACATCTAATAAACGCTACTGCTCTACAGGTGCACGGTGTTTTCATCAGCGACACTGGAAAACATTGGTCGTTTACATTCAAAAAAAATTTCTGTTGTGAAGTAATTGCGACGCAAACCAGGAATAGTTAATCATGAAGAGGAAGACTGATGCGTTAAACATAAAAACCTAACGAAAGTATTCCTGTCGAGTACTCTCACGATGTAATTTCGCGATTAGTTTTTAACAATTAAGAAGCATCTTGTAATCTTTTGATGAATAGTAGGTTATTATCATGACCAATTACTCAAGTGTTAACATAAGAGTGGCTATGAAAGCATAAAATTACGTAATTGAAATATTCAAATGTTTGTAAAGCTTAAGGGACTTAACTGCGGGGTCATCAGTCCCTAAACTTAGAAACTACTTATGAACTATCTTATGCTAAGGACGACACAAACATCCATGCCCGAGGGGGTATTCTAACCTCCGACCGTAGCGGCCGTGCAGACTGTGACTGGACAATTATGAACAATCCCTCGTCGGACAAGGGTAAAAAAAAAATTAAATTCCGAACAGGATATGAACTCAGGTCGACTGTATGGCAGTCAAGAGCCTTCCTATTATACCACGCTGATTCACCTACTGCGGGTGACTTAGTAAAGGTATAGCACTTACGCTCTGGATTTTGATTTCGATTTTCGTGGAAACCAAGCCGCAGTGGAACAAATTCTTTTAGTTTGGTGGTCTGAAGGAATTCCCGCACAGCATACCTGTGACCCATCAAAATTCGTTTGTACCATACTTGGTGTTCCCCTTGTGACTTCCAAGCAGAGGGTCCGGGCTCGATTCCCGGCATGTGACTGCGTATTTGTGCTACTAACGTAAGTGGCGCAGGTAAGTCGCTCATGTGGCGTCCAATTAAAAGACTCAGCTGCCGAACAAACCCAGATGGGTCTCGGCCTAATAGGAGTATTTCATTTCTCTGCAGAGAATTAGTTTTATTGGACGGAAGAATAGCGTGGCTTCAGCGCAGGTGATACGTGTAGCATCTCGTTCCATTATTTAGAACAGTCGGATATCGGAGCGGCGTTTCTTGCTGTGCGGCTTTCTGGCTTTCCGGCGCACTCTCGGTGTCCATCCATCACACAGAGCGCATTCTGGGAAGCGGGCAGTTCTCCATCTTGTAGCCATTACTGCCGCCTCCCCCCACCAATGCTCTCGCTGGCCTGCACTACTTCTCCATCCATTTGGCGTTACATTCGCTGCCTACCAAGAACCGACCTGTCAGGCACATCATTGTGGCCACCACCATTACTGGGAACCTAGTACCCTCAGATGCTCCTTCATAGTGGCCACCACAGAAATATATTTACTGTAAGAGTGCGGCATTTTTCTATCCCTGCTGAATTTATTTCACGACAAGTTTACATCATTCGTAAGTGGCCTTCCCCAGTAGAAAAATGTGCAGTATGTTTCAAAATGACATCGGCTTTGCGATTTTTTTTCCAATAAAAATCTGTGCAGGACCGCATTGTGGAACATCAGCGTCATACTCGGCTACTCCAACCCACCAAATCCGCAATCGCCGAACATTGTATTTCCACAGGTCATTGAATGAACTACAATGAAACGAAAATTGTGGCCCACACATCAAACTTTTGGAGCTCAGTTATTAATGAAGCTGTGGAAATAAGATTGTCTGACAATGAGACTCTTATCAATCGAGACAGCGGTTTCCAAATAAATGCTGCACGGAATCCTGTCATTGAAAAACTTCGTAGTCGGCGTTGTTTCCTGCAACTGAATGACGATGAGAATCGATCTGATATCGAAGCGGCAAGCCTCCACCAGGGAGGGCGCTCTGAGCAGCGTACGTAGTTGTAGTGAACGCCCACGCTAAGTACGCGCATGCGCAATGTCGACTGAATTGGGCATAAATAGCACAGCTCAGTGCGTCTTCGCCAGTACTTCGGCGGTACTCACCTGAATATGACCAGAAGACTCTGCGCCGAAATATCGTGGCAAGAAGTTACGGACATCCGGCAGTTCGCCCGAGATTTCATGGAAAAAAATCGTCTTGATTGCAGAGAGATTTATTATTCTTCACCACGCGTTTCGCCCTTTAGCAGGGCATGCTCAAGATTCTCTGTGTGACAGAATTTATACAAGAATTACGAAACGGTAGAGTAGGGGAACATGGGCTTATTTTGTGATAAGTAGATTGTATAAATAGCAAACAAAATTTACAAGATACTCTGCGTGGTGTGACACTGGGATTTCTTCGTACGCCTATAAATGATCGAGTTACGAGAATTAGAGATGTAACATATACGGTAATTACGTAAAAAGAACAAAACTGATGAGTAATTATCTTAAAAGGAACGGTGATACCTAAAGGCACAAGCTAAGTCCATTTTTACCGTTTCAATCACGGCCAGTGAACGGGCGTGGTGTGCTGCTCTGACGACGTGTATAAACTAATTTAGGGGGTGTGAAAGGAAGTGATATAGGAAGACCGTGTAGAAGACTGGACAAATGGGCTATATTTATTTTAATAGACATGTAACGAGAAGAAGAAAATCAAGAAGACCAAAAGTTAATACATTGTTTGTGCTGGTACATATTATAAAAAGAATTGCAGTATTATTTTATTTCAACAGTGTCATCATAATATCTAGAAAAGTTTGAGTTTTGCATGACAACTGATCGAGGTGTGGGTGTCCAAAGTAAGTGCACTTCGCTATCTCAAACTCCTCCAGTAAATTTACTTCAGCATTTTCTGCGCAATACATAGAATTTTTATAATGTTAAATTTAGGCCGCTCATGTTCGGACGTCTTTTGTAAGAAGATGCTTGACAAAACTTAATTTAAAAGTCCGGCCTGTGTGTCCTATATATTCAGCTGAGCACTCGGAACATTGTAGTTTATCGACTGCCGAGATTATTGGCTTGTTCATTCTGCGGGAGAATGTGATGGATGCTCGAAGCACTGCTAAAGCCAATCTAGAGGGCGAAACGCGTCGTTGAACAATAATAAAACACTCTGCAACAATGCGGCTTGCATTAAATATATATATAATTTCACTGGTTGCTGTACTCCATGATTTGGAAATCATCTTTACGTGTTGTATTTAGTAAACTCGATATGTATCATATCGTTGCTTTGACAGAAAATGAGGAAAAATGCCAACGTCGATGAATATATCTAAATCGTCATTAAGAAAGGCTAGATCCTTTACGTTTTTTGGTGGAGGGCAAGACTGTTCATAAAATATCGATATATCGATATTTTTGCATGAATATCGATAAATATCGATAATTATTTTTCGCTGAAACATCGCTATATAGATATCAAAATGCAAATACCGGTTGCCGATATTTTTATTTTACATTTTTTCGCAATTTTCAGTAAATATTTAAATTTTTCTTTTGAAATTGTAGTGTGAGAGAGACTTGCTACTTTATCCCATCTATTCTTTCTCATTGATTTTGTGGATTAAGTAATGGGGGCGCTGATGACGTAATTGGCTCTCTGAGTTACCAACATAAACTGCAACGTCGCTGGCGTTGGCAACAATTTGAAAACATGTCAGTCAACGTGACGTGTTCTAGACAAATCACATAGGTGATGAAACCGAACGACATACTCATCGGTCATCTTCATTGTGACATTATGGGCAAAGTGAGAATCATGTATTCAGCAGTGCATTCGGCGGTTACATTGAAGTATTTCAAGAAGCTGTGGAAAGAATTATGTGGAAAGAATTACAAAACAAGTGGAAACACAACAAACGTAGCGGCACATTCAAAGTCAAAACATAACTATGGGTACGTTTAGGTACAAATATCTATTAAAACTGATACAAAAGCTACCAGTAGTGGCACTGGTACAAATGCCCTGGTGAAGAACTCAAAAAGTTTTTTGAATCCAACACACCCAATCTGGCGACGAACAGGAAAGCTAAACTGATGAGATACTAATTGCAAGTTTTCACTTTACATAGATTTACACTTTACAGTTAGCGAATATTAACGGATTAACATACTTCATACCGAAAATTTACGGATTAACTATCAAGAAGAGACTGTAAGCAGTGTTTCTATTAAAGCCTCACCGAATCTGAAGAAAAAGACTGTGCTGGAATTATCTGACAGGTCTACGAGTTATGAAGGTGTAGTTTGGGGTAAGCTCAGACACTTCCCCCCCCCCCCCCCCCCCTCTTCCACCCCTGCAGACCGAAATCTTGGCTTCGCCGCTGACTCTGCATGATGTACATAGTCGTTAATTAACAACAACATTCGATCAAAAACTACTGTAATACAAGCATATCATCTCCAAAAAGTGCAATTATTAACCTACAAATTTTCTCATTAAATGTTTTCCTCATTCATAATATTTAAATATACAGGTGTAAAACCAGTAGTACATTTACAAGCCGGCCGCGGTGTCCGAGGGGACTGAGGCGCGTCAGTCACGGTCTGCACGGCCACTACGGTCGGGGGTTCGAATCCCCCCTCGGGCATGGATATTTGTGCTGTCCTTAGTGTTAGCTAGATCGTAAGTAGTTTGTAAGTTTAGGGACTGATGACCCCGTAGTTAAGTCCCATAGGTTATACAAACATTTCTTTTTTTTACATTTACAACGTGCAGCTCATATTTTTGTTGGCCAATTTTTCAATATTTTACCTCAGATACATTGATATTTTTCTTCGATATATACCGCCTCTATATTAATATTTTTTAATTATCGATATGCAGGATTCCGGGTATTTTTAAAAATATCAATAGCCCTATTGAAGGCCTCTGCATACAATCATATTGTTGTCTCTTCACTGCAAATATCAAGCTTTTCCACAGAAAAATTTATCCATCGCCTCCCTTTCACCCTTACATCCTCTCTGCAATCATTCCCTCTTTCTGTTCACCCTTACATCCTCTCTGCAATCATTCCCTCTTTCTGTTTAGTCATCATTGTCACTAGCCTGTTCATTTGATAACTGAAGTCAATACGACAAGAAATTGAGAAGTACACATGCCTTGTACATAAATACGGGGTGATTCACCTAAAATTTGCACTGCAAATATTGCGGAAACAAAGTGCTACTGATGTGCGGTTTTCACAGGATAGAAATTAGGGGCTCGTATTGTTAGCCAATAAGCAGATTTTATAATCCAAAGACAGTCTATTTTATGCGAAAATATAGATTTTTTAGAGGTATAATGTCTGTTGACACTAAGAAATTAAATGTAGTGTAAATGAGTGTGTCAGTGGTGTTAGTTGCATGACTAGCACAATTCATTTACGAGATATCGTATTGTGAAATGTTTCAATTCGACACTTGTTTGCCTCTATGCAAGCGTGTAATTGGTAGGTATGATGTTATGTTTGTGTACATTGCGCTTTTTTGTTTCTAGACTGCATTGCAACTTGCTAGTCAGTGTGTCACAATCGAAGCAGTAGGCTGTATGTGGACAATGTGATTCATCAATGCTGAAGCGGTCGATATGCCCATTGTCTATGTAGAGTCGGAAGTAGTCAAGCTTGTATATTACGGGGGATGCTAATTACCTAATTCCTTTGCTCGACTAAGTCACGACACAAGAACTGCACAGCCTGTATATCGACTCTAGTTAATGAGCAAGGGATCTATTAACGCTTAACCTGAGGGTGATTGGTCATGGGTCGATATACATGCATATTTTACTCGAAATTTATACGGTTATGCCCATATAATATTCCAAAAAATAAGGTCAGCAAAGGGAGCTCTACTTGAATGATAACAATCCTTATTGTTTAACCATATTACACAGCAGAAAATTAAAACCATTAAGCAGCAGGTGGTTAAAGCTTACAGTATTCTATATGGTAGAGGTAACTAAGGATAGGATGGGAAGATAAATTACGTAGCCTACTGCCCCTTCTCCATCCAGCACTGAAACTCAACCTAACTGATACACACGGTTGTGACACTTCCGGAGTAACTACCTTTACCAAGTAAGATTGTGACACTCAAACAAAAGCGGCTCTGCTTCTAGCGTGTTAACTATTAAACGCGCAAAATGAAGTAAGTTTGTCCCTAGTCGTAGTCGTTAGTAAGTCACGTATTTGATGATGATGTAGATCAGCGATAGGAACCAAAGTATGAAGTCGTACTAATGCACACTTGTTATCAACAAGTGCACAGATCATTAAGTTCAGAGCGGCGTCATAGTAGCGCTCGGGGTGGTGCGACACCCAAGAGAAGAATCATGCCCGCTACCTTTGGCTACAGCAGTGACTCATCCTGTATAATCTGAAAGGTATCGGCGAAATGCCGTGAGTAACGAGTGAAACCTGACTGGGGTACTACGTAAGTAATTTGCCGATACGTTAAAAAAGTACATCTGCGAGAATGTTCCATGGAGTCTTCGTGATCACTGAGTCTCACCAGGGAAAGGTCCAATAAGACATGTCGAAACCTCTCCTTAAATTATACAATTATAATACAACGAAAGAAATGCATTGTCAATTGTCATTGTCAAGAGGCTCTGCAAGTGTTTAAAAAAATAGATCAAAATTGCTAAATTCGTAGTCCGCCAGGCAGCGGTAGAAATATACACCGCTACTGGCAGTGGGCTTTGCAGTAACTGCGCATGCGCAAAACACACACACACACACACACACACACACACGCACGCACACACACACACACACAGCAGAGGTCGGCGATACATATTTTGTTTACATGAAACACTAAACTACCCGACTGTAATAACCTGATCGTAATTCGTAAAGGACTTTTCAGGTTATCGATCGTTGATGTGTCCCTCACACTACAGTACACAGTTCTATTATCTCGTTTAGGCATACAACTAGCATCTATTAAAAATTATCAGTTGGTTTTTGAAGTATTAGTAAGCACTAGCAATAGAGATAAAGCTGAATTAATATTTATTGTGCTATCGTAAGCCATGCCTGCTAATAGCATCTTTTTTTCTTCAACGTGGAATCCAACTGACGTTCTCAGTTTAGTAAAGATGAAATATGAAGGATGTGGTTTCCAGCCGAAATCACCTAGGGGAAAGTCGGGTAAGATGTCGACATTTACGTTTATTATGTTTTTTCTGGCTCTTACTTTGAAATCAGATATTTTATTTGTGGAAAAACTATTACTTAATGTACCTCCTGTGTAACAAAGCTCTGAAACGTTTTCTAAGACAAGATTTTTTTTAGCTAGACCTGTTATTTTTAGTGACAATAAAATTCGTCGTATTGCCCTACAGGTAAGATGACAAAATGAACATTTTAATTAGAAAACAAGACTTCAATTGATGCTTTACCACTTATTAAAAGAGACACAGGCATAACATTTTTCCTCTGCATCCCTGTAATTTATGCCTGTAAACTAAGCAGAGCCTACTTCATCAGCATGTTTTTCTTACGTAGTTACCTAAAGCAGCTTTAGGGAAGTTGAAGTTCCTAGCAAAGGCCTTCAACAAACTTACCATTTCTAACACTCTGCATTACCTCTTTCAATGATTTCTTGCTCCATTTTTGTCATCCTGTCTTCCTTATGAACTGCATAATTCGTCCTCTTAACCGAAGTCGACATTTACATGCACACAGTATTACATAATAAATTAATTAAACCGTTATTAAGCCATCAGTAAATCCACAAGGTTTAAAATGAGTGAACTGATATTCATTAATAAAAAAGTATTACTTCCATTAAACTTATTTACACTGCAGGAAAAATTGTTACAAAACCAGGATCCACTTCCTAGGCTCTGTTTTCATCAAACCAAAATGACTGCAGAGCGCGCTAAGGAAGCGGTACCATAGTGCACGTTAATCAAAACAAAAATAAAAAATTGTACTGCAACAGATTTCAGCGGCAAAGAAAAGCCACTGAAATTTGGTTAAAGGATGACGGAAAAGAAAGCTTGAAGTTAAGCAGTGTGCAAAGGCGTTTTCCTTTCGTAAAATCTTAGCTGAGCTTTATAAATGGAAGAAAGAATTACACGAAGCAAGAAAAATACGCCAAACGGAAACTCAACAACTTCTTAAAGAAAAGCTCTTCTAAAATTTAGAACTGCTCGTGAGAGACAATGCACTGTCACCGAAGGAGATCTACAAGACTGGGCCCTCCGTATTGCATGTAGCATGAAAACTGCTAATTTACAGGCTTCGTCGACCTGGCTACAAAGGTTCAAGAAAGTCAAATAGAGTGGTAAGTCGCAAAATTTTCACTTCACGTAAACGTTTAGAGCAGCTGCCAGTGATAAACAAAGTCGAAACTCGTTGTTTAACAGGGTGATCAGGCAGGTTTCGTGTGAAAAAAAAAGACGGTGTGGCTTGTCCGATCAACGAATGCAATGACACATTCATATAGATAATGGCCGACAGGAATTGTTATAAAATGTGGTACTGCAAGAAATATGTCATTCAACGAAGTACTAGTACTCATTGACGGAGTCGTTGTTTGCTTCCATTCACACCTTTTTTAAACCAGGCCTTAGGTGCTTAAAATTGGTGTCTGTGACACTGGATAATTCCGCTACGCGGTGCGCTAGGCGGGCAGGGCTTTACAAACCGCTGTTGTAAGCTATTATTCGCGCGGCAAAAATTCGTAAAAAGTAGCAGCGCCTCTTAGCAGCTAAACTTTCGGCTGTGCATTTCTTTCGTTTTCTTCTTCCTGTGTAAAAAATTTCAGGGTAGGTTTCGACATGTCTTGTTGGATCGTTCCCTTGCCATTGGCATAGTTGTCAAGAGAACTGCCTAGTAAACAGTGTGCCCGCATTCGAAACAGGGCCACGCCCTCCGCCTCGCTTACCGTAACCGACCCCCCCCCCCCCGCCCCACCGTGGATCCTTTACGACCTTATCCCCTTTCCTCACCTCCTGCAACACCTTGAACACCTCAGGATCCTGTACACTACCTGTAAAATACACTCCAACAACCCCCAGGTATCCCCTATCCTCACCAATCCTGGGCCTCTGCACCACTGAATCCCCCTCCCTCTAACTTCACACACTCTATATCCTCTCCCACGGAAACTTCCACGCCCTTCCCCTATCGGATGACGCCCTTCGTCCGGACATTTACCCCTAATATCAACCCTGATCCCCTCCGTGTAGCATCAGGTCCCCCTCTCCCCCTCCCCTCCTGTTCCATTCCCCCGCTTGGTTATCCCCATCCCACACCCCACAGTCTCGACAATCTCTATCTTTCCTCCCCTCTCCAACCACCCCGACTCCCCCACGCTTCCTTCCCCTCCCATTCTACCCACCCCCCTGCGGGGGCCTCAGTGAAATTTTTAAACAGCATTGTTTAGTTTACTGTGCAACAGTGACATCGTGTTTTTATCAATAATGGAAGGATCAGCATTAGCCGTAAAATCTTTTTCTTTATTCAGGCAAATCGATTTCGGTTTTCAAAGAAACCATCTTCAGTGCTGTCAGCAAGTTCAAAACAGCATCGTGTTTTTAATCAGTGCATCGCCCAACAACGATGGTGCAACGACAATTTTCATCGGTGTCTTTGTCTGGCGTTCTTTGTCTTCCACTGTTTGTTGTAAATGTGATATTAAAACCGTCGCCGTGGCACAGACTAATTTTAACTGTATAGTGTATTTTTTATCGCCTTGTTTATGTCTGTGATGTCCGCAATATGTTCACCTTTGTTTTGTTTTAAAGCCACCTATCTCTTCCTCTGGTCACGTTTTTAATCTCCATGTTTCTAACTTCGTATCAGGTTTTCACAACGTCATATCATATTCATGTATTCTCATGGCTGAAGTGCAGCGTAAAATGTTGCTGCCAGCCTGCCGACTCTGTCGTCGAATCTATATCTATAAATGTGAATGTCTGTTCGGTGTACTTTTATCACGTCTGAACCACAAGACATAAAGAGCTAAAAATTTGTATAGTTATTAATGTCTACCCGGTGATGGCTTTAGGCACGGTTTTATGGCGATTGGATATATATTAATTTGAATGTCTGTTCAGTGTACGCTTATCTCGTCCAAACGACAAGACGCAGAGACTTAACCCTCCGTCGGGCGCACCTACCTATGGCACAAAATCAGGCGCACCCGGCCTGAGAGGCCACCCACATATTTTGTGGACTAGCTTCGCCATGTTAAATCAAATTCAAAATGCGTGTTGGCTAGTCTTGAAGAGGATCTAAAGGAAGGAATTACAGCAAACTTAAAGCATAATAATGGATTTATAGAACACTATACACCTTAAACTAAAGTGACCAAAATTACCAATTTCCCATAAAGAGCATTAAAAATTGGTCGAACAGACATGCATAAAAATAATGAAGTTATTTTTTAAAGGACATTAGGCAGTCTATTCTGACATGTAATCATCTTTTCTCGCCACATTTGCAGCCAAAAACCGATGCTATAGCTCCCAAATCAACAGCTGAAACACAGGCATGGCACAGAACGTATACGTCGCTCAAGCAGATTGGTTGATGACAAGCTGAACATTAGTGATTCTTCATCCTCCTAACTCTTTTTTCAGCCACGCATGGTCGACGTTTTAGCCATTTGGGAGGTAATGTGGGAGAACTTTCCCGTTCCTTGTGGGATAAAATTTTTTTCAGTCGAGTTTGCAGCCGGATCGACATTCCACATATATTCATAGCATACACAGGCTAAATTGTCCAGTTAGAAATTGATGACACAAGGTTTTGCAATTGGTGGCGTCATTTGTAGCAATATCTTTTATACTGGATGTTGTGTAGTAATTATGTGACTCTTCACACTATGAATTGTAGAAGGTATCTACTTAGACTATTTCGTCGTCTTATCGTTTCCAAAATAAAAGCTCCTCACATATTTTCTTCTCTTCTTCATAATCCCAAGCTGTTCCCTAAACTTCCTGTTTATTTGCTGAGTCCTCCTTGCCTTCTCCTCCCTCATCCTGAGAGTGGGTGTCTCTCTCATCGACTAAATCTTCGAGCGAGGCTGGATCTTCAGCAGTTTCGTCCTCGAGGAGGCGCATTATTTCCACAAGATCATTGGCTTAGAGGCATAATATACTTTTCTGGACATTTCAGCAGAAAATATGGATGTGATAACGTAGGAAAAGAAAGGAAAACTGAAATTAGAACTCGATCAGGCGCACTCAGTCTGAATGGCCAGGGTCGTCAAAGTCTTCTTTTTTTCCGAAGGTAACGGTGAAAATCACAGAGGACAGACTTATTTTGATTGAAACGAAGTAATAAAATAAAAATATCTTGAAAAATCTCACCTTAAAAACTACAACGTAATCGGGCGCAGACGGCCTGTGAGGCACAAGGAGTTCCCCGTGATCCGCGAGGAAATCGATGGCGGCCTGCGGATCGGCACTGTGTGAGGTTCCCAAAGTTACGCGAGTAAACGGAGAGGCGGGCTGCTGGGCCACCGCTGTTAAGCACGGGAATCAAAAACGTGTTTTGCTGGCCTGTGAGGCCGACTGCGCCCGACGGAGGGTTAAATATTTGTACAATTACTAATTGATACCTGAGGAAGGTTTTAGGCACGGTTTTATAGCGATCTGATAGCTACTTAGTAATTTGAAGAATATAACGCGAAATGCGGAACAATAATTTCTCTTTGAAAATTATATTTACTCTTTGAAAATGGTTTGTTCAACTGTTTGTAAATCTATCGGACCAAACTGCGTGGTCATCAGTCCGTAGCTTACAAACTACTTAAACCTAGGTAAACTAATCTAGGACATAGGCTCGAACCTCCACGGCGAGCAACCGCGCGATCCACAGCGAGACGCTTTAGACAGCTCGGCTACTCCATCGCGGCTGAAAATGGTTTTATTGGTTGCATTGTTGTTTGAGAGTTGATAATGATAAAAAGGTGGATTATATTGGGATGGAAAGTTAGCGGTGTATATAAAATTCTACGTGTGTGTGTGTGTTAATATTTCTCTCTGCAGCGAAAAACTACAGAACGAAAACGAATGGTCTGTGCGTAATTGTTGTCCAAAGTCTCCCGTTGTACACCAAAGCAGTTCCATGCTGATAGCTATAAGGGGGTGGAAGATATGGCGGTTGAAAGTCGTCAAATTATAAAAAAATTCTGACTGAAGGCCAGCGATGACGTTTGCGACTCTATAGAAAGGAGGTTACATACAGCGAAACCATATCTTTGGTCTATGCGTGCTAAAATTTCTTCAGATCTTTCTCTGTAAGGATAAGCATACGAATAAGGAAATATAAGAGTAAATAAATAAAGCAGTAAAAAAGAAATTTCTTTTAATACATATTTTTTACAAAAAAGTCGATTTGACGTTTCGCGCATTACATGAAGTGATCGATCTGTGATATTATTACAATTATTATTGTTGAATTTCGTGATTGGATTCTTCGAAACGATTGTATTTTTACGTGTGATTTGATCTACACTACTTACTTTCCTAATAATGTTGATTAAAAATATTTGTTTCTAAATAAGATATTTCATTTCATCCTTCAAAACCAGTCTCATAGCACACTACTAAAAGGTAGCTTATCTATCATAATCAACCAACACGCGAGAGGAGCCGCGGGTTTAAGCTAGTTAACAATAAAGGAAAAAACATTGAATTATTGAAAAAATGTATTACTCGTACTGCAATTTGACGCAAAGGAGGTTTTTAATAGCAGCAAAATATAAACAAATAACAACTTAAAAGTGACGCCTGCGACTAGACAATAGTATACCTGCCATAGCGCACGTTTACAATTTGCCGACGGCCCATGACTTCAGGCTAAAGCACAGCCATTCGAGGCGCGCAGTAAGCATGCCTTCCTCGTCGCCCGTTGGATTACATTGCAGCGTTGGCGTTACAGTTAATGTGATCCAAAACGTGTGGCTCATTATTGCTGAACGACTGGCACCCGCTACTGCGCCAAATCAAATTCGGCAGTATGGGCTGCTATACTCCACTAACACTGCTATTGCTCTCTGATTTAATGACGGGACGTTTAGTGTCGGATACGGTTAGCAATGGCTGTAACATTCAATACTGAATTCCTCGTCTTCCTCGATTCACGTGCGGCAGTATTTTCAATCATGTGATGTCTGTACGACGTGTTATGTCCGAAATAAATTTAGCTGTTATTCAGTTTTGGATACACCGCATTGGGTTTCATTCACTCGCAAGATTACTGGCGGATTTAAAAATGGATAATGTTGTCACCTTCTCCATGGAAGGGTAATCTCGTTTAATGTTTTACACAACAAGACATGCGTTAATATATTAGAAACTGTGTAATGTTCTTACATCGTGAAGAAAGATCATAATATTTTTGTAACAGAACATATTCTCCACGATGCCAACTCGTATAAGGGATTTTTTTTAGGCTATACTAACACAAATGCAATTTATTATCTTCTTCGTTAACTGGAAATTAATTTCTGTCAGTGGCGTATCCAGGGGGGGGGGGGGTTATCGGGCTGCAGCATCCCCCTGCTCCAGACCCTCCTGGAATACCCCCCTTCCCATGAGCCGCGACCGAACGCATTGAAGCGCTATGCTACGATGCGTGAGGCCGTTCCCCAACGGGGGGTTGGAATCCCCCCCCCCCCTTGGGCATGGATGTTTGTGCCGTCTTTAGTATAATCTAGTTCATAAGTAGTTTGTAAGTTCAGGGACTGATGACCCTGCAGTTAAGTCCCATAAGCTTAACAAACACATTTGACTTTGCTGCAGCCCCCCCCCCCCAGAGAGAGAGAGAGAGGGGGGGGGGGGGGAGGAAGAAAAAAAGGAAAGGGATCAACCTTCCCAATATGAGTAAACCACTTTTTTATGGTTTTATAAATCACGACAGATCGATGATTGAACTCAGCGCCCACCCCCCTACCTCTCAGACCACGATCCTGGATACGCCACTGATTCCTGTAACTTAGTGGCTAAAATAATTGCAGCAGAAAAAACTAGAAGTTTTGTTATGGTATGTTTTTCATTAATAAGTAACGTTGATTTCAGTTGTCGGAGAACGTCACCTAGTACTGGTTGTTATATATACGGGTGTGTTTGTTAGTTAAGCGTACGGGACTTAACTGCTGGGTCATCAGTCCCTAAAGTTACAAACTACTTATAAACTAACTTACTGGTGTGGCATTATTTCAGTTGAATAACTGCTAGTTTGTCGAGATTTAATTGAGGTATTGTTCTTTGTTGGATGCTACTGGATTATTTTCTTTCAACACTAATTAAAATGTGCATAACTATAGTTTTCATTGTTTCTGAAGCTAGGGAACAAGACTGGCAATGGGCAAAAATATTCTCTCTGTAGTTTGATGAAATAGCAGCAGCAGCAGAACGAAACAAAATTACACATAATAAAAGTTATATCTGCACGCTTTATGCATTATTCCGATTTCTGCCCTAATTAAGTCATTTTTATTTGACTTTTTCACTGGCCGTTGGCCAAGTTAATAAAATATTCTGCAGAAAGTCACTGGATAAGCTTCTCATCCTCTTAGGCAGGAAAGCGGTCAGCCGATATTATATGTTATATAAATAGAGCAGGACGATTTTCCTCTCTGTTATTGGCCGTGCGCACGAAACAAATTCTGCAGCTGTTACCCAATAGTTTGAAGCCTTTGAGTTCGTCTGGTCCTACTCCTCCAAATAGGCCTACGTTAATCGTTGCGACGCCACTGTGTCTAAGTTAAGGAGGAATCGGACACATGTAAGGGCCCGAATGGTATGATGAAAAGATGATATGGGAGGTACCGATTGGCGAGGAGGAGACGTACGATGCTGTATCATCGCCGAAGCTATGGACCGACGGTAGGAGGAATATGATGAGTAGACCTGTATTGAGAGACTATGTCGGTGGAGAGCAGCATGTACTATCACTGAAACATGTAGGTATGGAAAATATAGTGGCGAAGAGTACTTCGATCGAAATGCTAAAAGTCTCACACCGTTTAGAGAGCATATCAGGGGCCAAGATACTTCGTATCTTCTCTATGACGTTCTGCCTTGAGTAACGTACCTTTTCTATTTTCGTACCCATATATGTTTCGCTACAGTTTGTGACGAGTCTGATTTAATATCTTTATTAGTTTAATAATAGTATTTAGAGTTTTCATATCTTAGTTTGGACTTATAAATTTTATAGAAGCCAAGTAGCTGACCGGCAGTAGGCAAAGTAGCATGATGTAATCGATAGAAGGGTTGGGAAAAGCATAACAGATGGCACAGATCATGTATGGTCCGTGAGAATGCACGGCAGTGTAGTATAGACGTCATCTGATTGGCTGCCATCTCCCATCTCGGTGCTACTATTCCCACAATTCAATTATTAATATTTAAGAAAGTAAGCAGTAGATAATAGCGTAATTTCATTGTAACACTTTTACGTTAATTATCTTTCATTTGAACCCATTTGGTACTTTGTTCGTTTTAACTTATATAAACAAAATACGAGTGACGAATCTAGAACGTTCGTTTGGCGCCAGAAAGAGGCAGCAACTAGCAGACACGCCTGATCGTTCACAGCCCAGTACCGACCTTCGAACTGTTAACACGTACTACCTTGTCTCATTACGGAGCATTATAAAACTTGTACATTTATTATCATGGCACTATTACTTATTGTGAAGTGACTATAGTTTAATGTCCCGCTTAGATTTGTGGATTTCGCTGAACCTGTTTAAACGTTGGAAGAATAAATTTAAAATCCACTGGCATCCCGTGTTTTATGAAGAAAATTGTAGTTAGAGCCCTTAAATAATTTTCACAGCATTTTAGCTTCAGTCATCAAGAATCTGCGACCTGTGTGCTGAAACTGCGTGGGACATTATCTACTTCGAGATCTAAAGTCAGTAACAAACAAAAGAACTTTGCTTCACCAGCCTGAAGAATTGGTGAAAGCTACGGTCCCTTGTGCAATATGCGTTACCTAGTGCAAATAGGACCATAAGTGCATACATCCCTAGTAATAGGACTGAGGGTAAAACAGGGGAAATTTATGAGAGGGTGGAAGATTGTGCTTAGAGATTGTTAGGAACTTTCCAACTAGACAGTGTTAACATCGCATATGAAGACTTGCTCTCGGCCAGTGAGTATTTCCTACCCTCTTGATAAACTCTTTTATTTCATTACAAGAGTCATTTAAAACAGATTTCCACCAGGCAAGTTGTAAATTGTAGCATCTTGAATGGGTCTTATTATTGCTTTAAATTGAACAATAGGACCATTTCTATTTGTAAGTTAATATTGTTAATCAGTAGTTTACACAGTACTTTTTTATATGTACAGATACCTCGTGTTTACATGTTGAAGTGACTACACTATTATCTGTGTAGAACTTCCTTGGTATTTTGTCATGTGCCACAATATGATACTTGTGTACAAAGATGTATTACATCCGGAATTTTGATGCCTTTCATTTTATTTTTATGGTTAGGTCTAGTGCTATTTAATTTTCCGTGATTGGGATTTCTGTTTGTTTATTCGTTTGCTTATGATATTCAACTTACATGTGTTTCTGTCTAAATTGGCGGTATGGTTAAGGAAAGTAGCATTATTTCAATATTCGCTGTCACTGTTTGAGAAATGTGAAAATAAGATGGCAGGAAGGGTTGACAGTTGACTATGCTAGGGATGGGAGGTTTAAATGTTCACAATGTGTCACACCGGTCTACCAAATCGAGATTCGAGCAGGGATTAAGTGCTTCACGAGGAAAGGTATGAAAGCCGATTTCCAGAATGCAGTGGAGACTCTGCTCCTTCGTATTTAACTGTTGCCAAGTGGAAAAGTGAATCTAAATTTTATCGGGAAAGTTTAGTTGATGATCTGCGCATTGGTCCACCAAGATGGGACACTACTCCAGAAGTTATTGCAAAAGTGCAGAAAATGGACGGGGAGGATCGCCGATTGAAAGTGCCTGAAATTGCTCACCCTGAAAGATTATATCACATTTTAACTGAAGAATTAGAAATGAAAAAATTGCGCAAGATTGGTGCCGCAACTCTGGACGCTGGATCAAAAACACATGAGAATGGACATACCGGAACAAGGTTTGGCCCGTTTTAGGAGAAAGAAACATGACGTTTTGCACCGGTTTGTGACCACAGATGAAATTTGGGTGCACTAATACGCTCCAGAGACAAAAAAGTAGTCAAAGCGGTGGAAACATGCTGATTCTCCGTCACCGAAAATTCAAAGACAAATATTTCGGCTTGAAAGGTCATGCCAAATCTCCGGGACAAATTACAACAAAAGATACGTGAATATGGGGCAGGTTAAGCAAAGAAAAAGTCATCTTCCGTCAAGACAATGCGCGCCAGCACACATGTGTCGTCGCCATGACAAAATTACACGACTTAAGGTATGAATTGTTGCCAGACCCGCCTTATTCGCGTGATATAACTCCGTCAGACTTCCACCTCTTCCAAAAACAGAAAATTTTTCTTGGTGGATGAACATTCACTTCAAACTAAGAACTGATTGCCGGAGTTGACAAACTACTTCGCAGAACTGCAGGAATCTCATTTTCTACATGGAATCAAGGCACTGGAACATATTTGGACCAGGTTCATCATTCTACAAGGAGACTAAATTGGAAAATAACGAAAACGTTGCAGTGATTGGAGTATTTTTTTCGATCCCGTTCCGAGAACTTCTCAAACTACCGTCTATGGAGGGTGTTGTTACCACAATTGAAGTCAAGTCACCTGACTGCCTTCAATTGCAGAGATGGGATCGACGAGGTCTGACGACACATTCGATCAGGTTGTCATATGGTGAGTTGGGACAGTGCACATCTACTAAAACTCGCCGCCGTGTACATTGAACCACTCTATCACAACCCCGGCATTGTGGCAAGGCGCGTTATTTCGTTGATAATGCAACTGCAGTTAGGAAACATGATCGGCATGAACCTTGGGAGTTCCTTTTATGTTCTTTCTTTCCACACTTGATCTTTTAAAGTGGATGTTTATGCGGACCGGATCGTTGCTCTGTTGCTCACCGAGTGGATGGCTAGTGCCGTCCCAGCTGTGAGACGTAACAGATTTTACACTGGCGAGTGTCGCGACGGGCATCTTAGACTGTGGGAGCAGTGACGAGATCGTTAGAAATGGAGCACGACTCGGATGGGGTAGGGAAAGGTTGAAGGAAAAAAAACTACCGTGGGATTGCTGATGTAGCCATCGGGATAGGCGTAGGGTTTGGCAGAGAGTGTTTGGCAACGGTCGTATTCGTCCAGTCTAGAAGGAGCAGCCGTCGATCTCTCTCCCGCTGCCTGAGGCGGGCGCACTGTGGCATGAAATATTTAGGAGGCGGGCCTGCAGAACTTCCCCCTACCCCCACCACCTCCCAGTCCTGTTCCACCGCAGCCGGGCTATCAATCATTCTGTCCGCCCAAGACGTGGCGGGACGAGATGTGCGAGGACCGAGGAAAGGGAGAATGGCGAGGGAGAGAGGGAGAAGTAGGAGGAGGAAGGGGAGCTGGAAGAGACGCAAAGACTGCGGGCCGCCGCAGATCCGCGCCTAATGCAGATGCCCGACCGCGAAGCGCCGCCGCTGGCTCGTCCGTCAATTGTCCCGCGCAGATTAATGGATCGACATCGGATTGGGCAGGCCGTCCAGCGGCGTGAAGCACGCCTACGGACTCGTGTTTGTGTCAGCGGCGGGTTATGCTGTCGCCTCGCTTCAACACATCGCCTGGACGCCTGTCTGCTGTCTGTCACAGTTTCTGTCACGTCACGTCAACTAGGGCCAAGACAGACATGCGAGATACCGTGGCTCAGCTGTTAGAGTAGCTCTCTCTCGCTACGGGATTGGTCAGTTGGTGACGCGGGTGCCTCATATACACGAATTGGGAATTGTTTTACTACGTGCTGAAATATTAGGCGCCAATTGTAAGTTGTACAATGAACACACCGATTCTATTGCGGTAGTCAAATCTACCAGTACGAAACCAAGCAGCTCACCACGGAATTGCTTATATGTGTTCCTTCAACTCGGTGGATCACAAAGCAATCAGCAGTTAACTCAATAAATTATCTTGGACTAGGCATTAGCAGTGATTTAAAATGGAACGACCAGATAAAATCAGTCGTCGGTAAAGCGGATGCCAGACTTAGATTCACTGGAAGAATCCTAAGGAAACGAAGTCCGAAAACGAAGGAAGTAGGTTACAGTACACTGGTCGCCCACAGTTTGAATACTGCTCACTGGTGTGGGATCCGTACCAGGTGGGTTTGATAGAGGAAGTAGAGAAGATCCAACGGAGAGCAGCGTGCTTCGTTACAGGATCATTTGTTAACAGCGTTACGAAGATGATCGATAAACTCCAGTGTAAGACTGCAGGAGAGACGCTCTGTCACTCGGTGGCGGGCCTTTGTCGAAGTTTCGACAACATACCTTTACCGAGGAGTCTAGCAGTATATTGGTCCCTCCTACATATATCTCGCGAAGAGATCATGAAGATGAAATCGAAGAGATTAGAGCCCACACAGAGGCATACCGACAATATTTCTTTCCCCGAAAAATACGTGACTGGAATAGGAGAGAGAACCGATAGTTGTAGTAGTTACCCTCCGCCACACCATCGGGTGCCTTGCGGAGTACGGATGTAGATGTAGATATTCAAGAAGGGGGTGCACAAGCGGTATACAGGGTGAACCTAAAATTCGCGCACTCGGGCTTCGCAGCGCGATTCCTCACATGCTAGCAATAAAAAAATGTCTCTCACAAAATTTCGTATTTCCGGCAGTAAATGGACGGGGAAGTTTCTACATCTACATCTACATCTACATGGGATACTCTGCAAATCACATTTAAGTGCCTGGCAGAGGGTTCATCGAACCACAATTATACTATTTATCTCCCATTCCATTCTCGAATAGCGCGCGGGAAGAAAGAACACCTGAATCTCTCTGTTCGAGCTCTGATTTCTCTTATTTTATTCTGATGATCATTTCTACCTATGTAAGTGGGAGTCAACAATATATTTTCGCATTCGGAGGAGAATGTTGGCGATTGGAGTTTCGCAAGTAACCCACGCCTAAGCGATAAGCGCCGTTGTTGTAATGATTCCCATCCCAGATCCTGTATCATTTCCGTAACGCTGTCTCCCCTGTATCGTGACAATACGAAACGAGCTGCCCTTCTTTGGACTCTTTCGATGTCCTCCGTCAAACCCACCTGATAAGGATCCCACACTGGACTGCAATACTCCAAAAATGGACGGACAAGTTTGAGATGAATCTATATTCCATACGTCAGTGTGTTTCAGAATTACACTACTGCACCAACAAACTTCTAGGGAATGTGGGAGGTATCTTGAGGAACAAAGTGAGCATAGAAACCCATGCTCGGAAACGTCATCCAATGACGCTACAGAGCGTCGAAGTTACTGGAGGGGATGGCTAGCGGCAGGAGCTGGTGCCTGTAACGTGGGCCCTCCGTATCGTCGTTGAATGGCGTTCACGGGCATGGGTTTCTATGCTCCCTTTTTTCCTCAAGACACCTCCAACATCCCCTAGAAGTTTTTTTATGTAGTAGTGTGATTCTGAAACACACTGACGTATGGGACACACACCCATCACAATCTTCGACGTCCATTTACTGCCGGAAATATGCGCAGCACGAAATTTTGTGAGAGACATTTTTTAATGCTAGTATGTGAGGAATCACGTTGCGAATCCCAAGTACGTCAATTTAGATTAACCCTGTATACGAGGTCTCCTTTACAGATGAACCACACAGCCCAAAAAATTCTTCCAATAAACCGTCTTCCCCACGACGGCCTTAAATAGTATCATACACAGGTTGCAGACCACGTACATCAATTATGCAGTGGTTGTTTATGTGTACCTTCTATGCAACTGAATTATGTATACTGCCATATAGACGAACAAAATGGCATGCTCGTAGTGGTGCTAGTGTTGAAAACAAGGAAACGCCAAGAGAATATAATTTGAAATAAAACAACCTCAAGTCACCAAGCAGCACTAAATGTAAACCAACATTCAACAAATATTACCACTGATGATGCCTTTCAAATAAAGGTGAAATCCATAGCAATATAAAACCTTCATAATTCTGTTGCATAGACTATCCGGTCTACATAAACATCCACTGTATAATTCAAAAGAGCGGCTGTGGAAAGAAAGAACATAAAAGAAACAATGTCACGTACACCAGTTCATGACCATCGTGTTTCCTAACTGCAGTTGAATTATCAACGAAATAACGCGCTTTGCCCAACGTCTGGGTTGTGATAGAGTGGTTCAAGGTACACAGTGGTGAGTTTTAGTTGATGTGCACAGTCCCAACTCACTATATGACAACCCGATCGAATGTGGCGTCAGACCTCGTCGACCCCAACTCTGTAATTCAAGGCAGTCAGGTGACTTGACTTCAAATGTGGTAACAATACCCTCCATATACCTACTGCTAACATACCGTGTCGCCACTGTTATATGTGCCAAAAGTGAACATATCCACTATGACGTAGGTGATCAAATGTTCGTAAATTTGTTTGACCAAACAGCTATGGTCATCAGTCCTTTGACTTAAACTAACACTTAAGAACATACACCCATGTTCGAGGGAGGACTCGAACCTCCTGTGGGTAAGGCCTTCCAGTCCGCAGCATGACGCCTTATATCACGCGGCCATTCCGCACGGCGGTAGATGATGTACTGGTTGATCATTTTATTTCTGCAGACTTGAGGTAATTGCTCTAACGGTGTTCGAAGTGAAAACATATATAGTAAATTTCACGGTGGTCACTCTAGCGATGACAAACCTGACATATTTTTATGCATAGCCCATGACAATAGCTGTTGTAAAGTGGAATAAAATATCGCGACTTTGGTAGCAGGTTTAAACAATATTTTGCTCCATGTCATTGTATATAATAGAGGTACCGGGGTTAAGCGAAATTCAACAGCCGTCACATATTTCATAAAATGCAGTTTTAAAACCATCGGCTGTTTATTAAAAACCTTACACAGGGTGTTACAAAAAGGTACGGCCAAACTTTCAGGAAACATTCCTCACACTCAAAGAAAGAAAATATGTTATGTGTACCTGTGTCCGGAAACGCTTAATTTACATGTTAGAGCTCATTTTAGCATTTCTCTTTAAATGTAAATTGAAATAATTCGTGTAGACAATTGTCAAAATACCCAATTGTTTCGTTAGTATGTACTGTACTTCCTCGATTCACCGCCAGTTGGCCCAGCCGCGGTGGAGTAGCCGAGCGGTCTAAGGCGCCTCGCTGCGGAGCGCGCGACTGCTCGCCGTCGGAGGTTCGAGTCCTCCCTGGGGCATGTGTGTGTGTGTGTGTGTGTGTGTGTGTGTGTGTGTGTGTGTGTGTGTTAGTTTACCTTAGGTTAAGTAGTTTGTAAGCTACAGACTGATGACCACGCAGTTTGGTCCCATAGATTTACAAACATTTGAACATTTTTTTTAAACAGTTGGCCCAATTGAAGGAAGGTAATGTTGAATTCAGTGTTTGTGTTGACATACGACTCATTGCTCTACAGTACTTGCATCAAGCACATGAGTACGTAGCATCAACTGGTTAGTGTTCATCACGAACGTGGTTTTGCAGTCAGTGCAATGTTTACAAATGTGTGAGGAATATTTCCTGAAACTTTGGCCGTACCTTTCTGTAAGACCCTGTACATCAACCACTTTCGGTCAATAGGCAACTTCGTGGATAAAAAGGTCTTAACACTGAATGGTAAAATGCATCAAATAAAATACATATTGTTTTGAGTGATAGGTTTTATCTAAGATGACCACTGTATTTTGAATATTTTTAATTGTATTGACACCTGTTTGTATCAACTAGATGTATTTTATTTGATGCATTTTACGGTTCAGTTTTAACACCTTTTTATCTATGAGGGTGTTTTATTGACCGCAACTGGTTGACATATAAGGTTTTTAATAAAAAGCCGATGGTTTTACAATATGCATTTTATGAAATAAAAAACGTGTCCCACAAAATTTCGTCCTGCGAATATTTCCGGCAGTAAATGTACATCGAAGACTGAGATGGGTGTGTGTTCCATAATGCATTGTTTTTCAAGAATTAATCAATTACACCAAAAAACCTTCCAGGGGCTGTTCGTCCAAATGTTTGGATTCAGCGTATAGACAGGAGTAAATAGTGTAAGAACGTTTCGAGATTTTAGGTAATAACGTTGAAGAACGACTTCTTTTGTATAGTAAACCTTATATATTAGTGCATATCTCGTTCTTCGTTATTTGATTAATTGAGCTGTAAACGAATTTAAAATTTCCTTTAGGTAATAACGTTGAAGAACGACTTCGTTATTTCATTAATTGAGCTGTAAACGAATTTAAAATTTTCGTTATGGGTTGTAACTTTTCTTTCATTCCAAAGGAATAGCTGTAACTACCAAGTACTGAAGAAGAAGAAAAACTTCCTGCTTTTGAGACGTTCCTTGTGCCCGGCAGGTACTAGGCTAGACAACAATAATGGCTACGTCGGGAGGAGACGGGAGAGAAGAATGGTCCGAAACAATGCAGCGCGGAATAACGGCTCCGTCTAGCTGGCCACCTGGTCGCTGGATGCTGTGGAGGCCTGGGGCGAGGCGTACAGGCTGCGGGAGTGGGCACCACGGTGCATCTGGAGTTCCAAACGTTGTTTCTTGCCGAACGCTCAGCTGATGACGTTCTCATGGAGTAATACTTGCTGTAAAAAATATCGGGATTATTATTATTATTATTATTATTATTATTATTATTATTATTACAGGATTAATCAATACAAAGATTAATTAATAACAACATCTTGTCGCATTCCTGTTATCCTCCGCAGACCTCTTTATCCAGCGCTTCTTTCTTGTCGATGCCGCGATGTTCCATCACCCCATTTATCTGGTCTGTCCAAAAGCGTCGTGGTCTTCCGCGCTTAAATCTGCCGGGTGGTTTCCTTTCACAAACTTTCTTAGGCCACCGATGATCTGGCATTCTCATCATATGTCCGTACCATTTCACTTATTTTCATTCAATTCTATCACTGTATCATTTGCCCTCATTCTAGCTCTTACTTCATCATTAGTTTTTCTTTCGATTCTTGATATTCTGGCACTCCTGCGCAAATAGTCCATTTCCACAGCTATTAGTCTTCTTTTGAGATCCGCATTTAATATCCATAGTTCAGATCCATAGCATAGCACTGATTCTACCATCATCTTACCTACCCTTTCCTTATTATTGTTGGAAATATTCTTATCCCGCAAAAAAGTATTCATACACCCTAACACCTTTCTGCTTTGCTTTATTCTGTATTTTAATTCTGTGTTGCCCAATTCATTTTTATCAATATGTGACCCGAGATATTTAAATTTCTCTACCTGTCTCATAACTGCTTCGTCTTTGATGTTTACTTCAAATTTAGCATCACTGTTCACCACCAGGTACTCTGTTTTAGTTAGACTGATTTGTAGGCCCCATTTGTTGTATTCGTGATGTAATCGTCATACCATGAACTCAAAATTATAATCATCTTGTGCTATAATGGCTTGATCGTCAGCAAAAGTTAATGAAAATATCTGTACATTGTTGACTGTGATTCCCAATCCTCTTCAGCTGTTCTTCCAATTTCTGAGAGCCACTTCTACACATAAAGTGAATAAGACGAGTGAGATACTGCAACCTTTTCTCAAACCTTTAGTGGCATTGATAGGTTCTGATAATTTTGAACGTCGTTTAATCTGTACCACATTATTTCTGTACATTTCAAAAATAATTTTATCTGATCCTAATATTTCTGCTGTAAATCATCCAGCTTTTGACTCAGTAGCAAATAATGACTCACTATACACTACCGGTAAAAAAATAAGTATATCTGCAAATTCAACGTAGGTGTTGATTTAATAACGGTTTATGCCATTCGAGGGGGGGGGGAGGTGAGGTAGTGGATATACGAGGCGCGTCCAGAAATTAAGTTCCGTTTCAATTTATCTCCGCTGCAGCGCTGCGATTGCAGTACCGCACATGCGCTGTAGGCGATGTGTATCAGGGGGAAGAACGTGCGTCATTCGGAGATCACTGTCAGTTACGCACGCTTTGTTGTGCTTGTTTGAAATGTCGGCGTTGATTGAAAATCCCGCCGCCTGTGATATCAGGTCGGTGATTCGGTTTCTGAATGCGAGGAAAGTGAAACCAAGTGAAATTTATCGGCAAATTTGCGATGTTTATGGACCAAATGCGATGGGTGATTCGATGGTGAGAAGCTGGGTCCGACAGTTCAGTGGCGGGCGTAGTGATGTGCACGATGAAGAACGAAGTGGGCGTCCACCTTTAGTTACAGAAGAACTGGTTCACGCGATTGATGACAAGATCCAGGAAAACCGTAGGTTTACAATTACTGCTCTCGCTATGGACTTCCCCCAAATTTCACTTCACCAATGTCTGGTTGGAGATAATCAAAATGTTCAAATGTTTGTTAAGCTTAAGGGACTTAACTACAGGGTCATCAGTCCCTAAACTTACAAACTACTTATGAACTACTTACAACTAAGGACGGCACAAATATCCACGCCCGAGGGGGGATTCGAACCTCCGACCGTAGCAGCCGTGCAGACCGTGACTGGAGCGCCTCAGTCCCCTCGGCCACCGCGGCCGGCACTGGTTGGAGACACAGGAAGATTTCGATGAAGAAGGTATACAAAACCTGGTGACAAGCTATGACAAATGCCTGCAAAATTTCGGCAGTTATGTGGAAAAGTAGTTTAAGAGTTATAGAATTTTGTGCAATAAAATTTTCTTCTGTATCTGTGTACATTTGCATTTTATTACCAAACGGAACTTACTTTCTGGACGCGCCTCGTATTAATAATGACTTTAACTTCGTTCGCCAACTGATAGCATAGTAACAATGCTGCTGCATCACCATATGTGTGCATCCTTTTAACAGGGAGAGTTTACAGTTAAGACTCAATGTGACATCAACGTGTGAACCGAAAAGGCGTCATACCACATACACGCACCCATGCTTCCTACATGCAACTGACAGAGATGGGTCAAATTACGTATATGAAACTTGGATGAATTTAGAGTCTAAAAAAATTCAGATAAATAGCAACCATAGTAAATTTTGCAAAATAAAAGAGAGAGAAAGCGACGTAAATGAATAAAAGGGATGCAATGGCGGATGTAACAGTCTAAGATGAAACAAAGGCTCGAAATATCTATGAAATATCTATGGAAAGCAGCAAATATTTACCTCAAAATGCCTCATTGGCTCATGGGATGCTTTATTTGCTGGAAAACAGCTGTAACTTATTCAATGTATGGTAACTTCTTATCGTAGACAAAGGCTTGCCCATGCTAAGCTTCACGTAACTATATATGTCAGACCGTGAAAAAATTTTATCATGATAGGAAAAATAAATGAATTGTCGGACATCGAAGAAGAAAATATTTAAAATACTGCAGCTTCTGTTACTAGAGAAATGAAATACGCTGTAAAATTAAACACCGATGATTGATTAATACTTGAAAAATAAAGCGTAATGGCGATCATGATGCTGTTTTTACAGTCAATTTTGGTAACATTGGAAAGTGTTGGGTACTGAAAAAACGGGAATTAATCCTGGTGAAAATGTGGTCACTGGGCTGTAACATTGCGATAAAATGAAGATAGCCGATGCAGACAGATCTGCATCTAATAGGGCCAAGAAAGCAAGACAAACATCCAGGAAGGTGAAAAAGAAGATGGAATACCTGCTAAAATGTACAGTACATATGACCCATAATATCAGAAACTACCATGTATAAATGAAAGGAAATTTTCAGAGACTCTACAAAACATAAAAGGCCACCTCTCGTACAACATGCATCAATATTCCCCCATTACAAAGTTCACAAGAGATATTTTCTGTAAAAAAAATATAATAACAATATTTTTAGTTAATTTAAAAAAGTACTTCTTAAAAACTATAAAATGGTTAAAGTAGATTTTAGTACAGTTGACTCTATTAGCATCATGTAACCTACAGTAAAAATATTAAGGTCCTGCATCAAATAGATTTTTCAGAAATGCGTGAAATACTTGTCTAAATTAAAATGGGTTAGATAGGAAAGGTGTGGCCTCCTTAAACAAACTTCAACTAACGTAAGCACAACACACACACACACACACACACACACACACACACACACACACACACACACACGCACGCACGCACGCCCGGGGAAGGACTCTAGCCTCCGACGGGGAACTACCGCGCATTCTACTGCAAGGCGCCTTACAGCGCTCGGGCATTTCACCGCGGCCTTCGTCCAATGGCAAGAATTGCAACACTGAAAAACTGTAATTAGATACCTACTTGTTTCCAATAAAGGAGGAATTATGAATCAAACTTAGTACACAATTTTGAAGATTAACTGTGGGTGTTGGGGAATTATTTAATGAAAGACAAGCCTTATTCGCTCACACATTGATGTTCTCGAAGAACAGCGACATCCAAACTCATCAAAAGCTGAACAACGAAAGACGACGACTCCTCGCGTTCTCCTACGAAGTACAACCTAGAAGTTGAAAGACGGGAAAAATCTTAAAAAACTGGAATAAAATGAAGTAAATTAAAACTGGCCGAATTGGAATGGCCGAGTGCTCTATGGCGCCTTGCTGCGGAGCGCGCGGTTGCTCCCCATCGTAAATCGAGTCCTCCCTCGGGCGTGGGTTTGATTGCGTTGCCCACAGGTTAGTTCAAGTAATTTGTCAGCCTAGAGACTGATAATCGCAGTTGTAAAGTCCCATTCACAAACATTTGAAGTCGGAAGAGGTTTATTTTGAAAGGAGAATGGAGTAAAAAAAAGCGACAAGCAACGCGTTTATCTTTGAAAAATTGCGTGTATCACTACATGATGTAACTAAACTGATTTCTTTTTTTTTATTTAGTCTAACAAACCCTAATCTCTTCTCTTCTTCTACCTATGTGTCTCCCATCCTCCCTCCTCTATTTCCACATCACCTCTTCTCCCCTTCTTTTGTCCATATCCTCCTCCCCCTATCTTCTTCCATCACCTTCACACAAGTCCTTCACATCCTACACCATATCCATCTCCTCCTCCCCCATTCTCTCTGCGTCTATACTATCCCCCCTTTTTTGGCCATTTCATTTCCCATTCTCTTTCTCCTCCTCCCCCTCTCTCTAATCTTATTTACTGTTATTGCAGCCTGGACCTTGATTGGGAAGTCAAAATTGATGGGTAAATCAGTTGGAAACGGGTTATTAGAGAGACCTTTCGAGCTACATTAATAACCGCACTTTTAATGGTTCTGTAGAACGAACAGTTACGATTTTAAATTTAGGCATAGAAACAACTATACTGTTTTATGTTAAAAATGACTGGGAAAAGTAAAACACTTAGCATGTTTTTCTCGCAGCGAGCAGTATAGAAATGCTTTTTATAATAAGTTTATATTGTGTTTAGAGTTTCTGAAAAAAGAAAAAAAAAACTGTAGCATTATCATAGAGTCATAACGGATCACGCTTGAAAATTTCATTTCGCCGTCGGGGATTCGAGTCCTTCCTTGGGCATAAGTGTTTTTGTTATCCTTAACGCAAGTTATTTTAAGTTATTGTAAGTAGTTTGTAAGCCTAGGAACTGATAACCAACGTAGTTAAGTCCCTTATATTTACAAACATTTGAACATTTTGAGAATATCTCTCTCGATTTTCCTCCAAGCGGTGTGTACGATCTTCGTCAGTCTCATTGACTCTACGAACCCGTAGTAGTACTGCATTGCGCGTACGCCGATCGATATTACGACGAAGCCATGGAGGCTTTAGAAATAGACCACTAACTGTATTAAATTGTTTGCAACACTCAAAAATAGCACGAATTGACATCAATTCTATCTTTGCAATCCTGCAAAGATAAGATCATCACCATGGAGGTAAGAATAATACGAAGGTGCTTCTAAAGAAACACTTCTTCTGGCTGCTTTAACTTTGTGCATAGACTAGTTTTAGGAAGGATTTTGCACTGTGATAGTGAAGAGTCATATTTACGATGCGATTCCACTCGTCTGGAAATGTACTTCTATTTTTTCTCAAATTCTGATATTTACCGGTAGATATTGCCAAATTTTTCTTTCATACAAACCTTGTCCTGAGAATTACGAACAGAACATAGAAAATGCCAAATCGGTGAAGCAACTCTCAAGTGATGCGCTTTCTTACATACTAAAATTCATTTTTATTAATATAGATTTTGCACCTGTGTGTTCCATGACACAGTTTGAGATGTTGAGGTAAGCTGAACACTGGCAGCAACTTTAGGTAGCAAGGTCGCATCAGCGTGCAGTAAGGGAGGACAGGGTCGTAAGCTGACACTGGTGTGTGCTCGCCGTCAATTTCACTGGCAGACCTTCCTGTCGCATCGCGTGGCGTGGCCTACCTGGGAAGGGCGAGGGAGTTTGCGGGGCCGGACATGTCTGCCAAGAGGACAGGGGGTGAGGCACCCCGTGATAGCCCGCAGGGTGGAGGCAGGGGAGGGTAGGGGGCGCGCACCCCTAATTAATTGGCAGGAAATTGTAGCGCCGGCCAGACCGGAAAATCGCGTTACGCAAGCGACGCTTGCGGCTCCGGGGTCGGGGCGGTCATGGCACTCCACAGCGCGACCGCCAGGGGCCGTGGCGACCTCCCACCGCCGTGAAAAGTCTAAAAATAGCACGGGCGCCAGAGAAATACCGCGCTCTGGAAATACCGAGCCTTTGCGAGAGGTGCAGAAGCTAATGACGCGAAGTATTAATAGAAGCATCAGGGGCAGGTACTAGCCGCTGCTGCAGGATCATTTAAACTTACAATTAAAGCCTGCAGCATTGGTGGACAACTGCAGCCAGCGGCTCGCAAACCTTTTATTCCGGCCCGACCCGACCAAAAATTTCGTAGGAGAAAGAGGGAACGAGGTACTCGCAGTGTGCTCCACATTTTTGTTAGTTTGTTCGCTTAAATATAAAACAGGCGGAATACTCCAAACTCAGTGGAATTAGAATCTATACGTATTATGCAAATGTGTATCTGAATGTTCTTTGCTATCTCATAGCAATCGCTGGGAGGACAACAAGCTATGTAACATATTTATCTTCATGTAGAAGCCTTTTTATCCACGTATGATTTGTAAATATTTAACATAAGGAGAGGCATTAAAATACAATTTGTGCTGTGCCCAGGATTCGAGCCCGGGACTTCCTACGTACTAGATAGGCGCTTTAGGCCACTCAGCTAACACAGCGTTGCAGCCAAAGCGACTACACGGACTTAGGCAGAATTAAAGTATGTGGTGTGTAGGGAGACGTGTTTTAAGACAGTCTGTGTAGTCGCTTTGGCTGCAACGCTGTGTTAGCTTAGTGGTTTGGGCGCCGTGGGTCAGCGCGTCCGCTCAGAGGGCTAAACGCTCTCTGTAATAAAAAGCTGAGCCAACAACCCATCGAACAAGAACGAACAAAAACGATCAGCGTCCGCAACGAAGAGAACTACCCAAAGAACAAAAAAGGTGATCTAAAGTGCTTACCTGGTATGTAGGAGGTCCCAGGTTCGAATCCCGGCCACAGTACAAATTGTAATTCAATGCCTCTCCTTATGTTTAATACCTTTGCTATAACTAGACTGTTGTCTCAAGGAATTGTATTATTTGGTGATATTTATAAATATTTAGTTTCTTTTCTTTACATATACATGTTGCGGCACCGTTGCAGCATCTTCAGTACGGCTTTTTATTGCTGTTAATTGAACAACAGAAATATTTTACTTTGTACTGGTCATATTAAGTTCATATATATATATATATATATATATATATATATATATATATATATATATATATATATATATTCCTTGTTTTACTTGTTGAAGTGGTTACAGTTTTTCAACATCTGTGTAGGTCCTTTTCTTCATCTGAAACTATATGGCACTCAGTACAAAAACTCGAAATATTTCATCTGTTTTTTATTTTATTGCTAGGTCCAGTACTACTTAATTATACGTGAATGTCATCTCAGTGTGTGTGTTTATTGGTTTGCTTAAAAACATTGTTCAACTTACATCTGTTCGAATCTCCATTGGTGAAAAGATGAAAAAACATTACTTATCAATTCACTGTCACAAGATGGCGGGTGGACAGCCGATTGTGTTGTGAGTGGTATGTTTGAATCTGGGCAAGATGGCAGGTGGCGTTGACAGATTAGTAGGTTGGGGGTGGGGAGTTCGAATATTGCCAATGAATGTGTGTGTGTGTGTGTGTGTATGTGTGTGTGTGTGTGTGTGTGTGTGTGTGTGCGGGTGTGAGTGAGTAGGTGGTCAAGGCAGATTCTCATTGAGAAGAAACGTAATTACGGAGGTATGCCTTCTTTTATACCTATAAAATCGACGTATGTATGTATGTACGTATGTATGTTCCCTAGGAACTCCAAGACGATTGGAGCAATTTTGATGAAATTTTCAGATTTGCTCAGCGGGCAATCCTGTGAAGTTTGTCAGGGATCGCATTAAGATATTTCTTTATTTGAGGGATGTAACGCGAAAGATGAAGCTATAATTACTCTTTGAAAGAGCTATTTGCTCTTTGACGTTGCAACATTACCGTATTTGAGAAACAAAAATGCTTTTATTATTTGATATGTTCGACGTTATATGATTCAACACAATGAATACCTTGCTCACACAATCCTCAGCGTGTTTAATCAGTTTTTACGTACTAATATCAGAGTCTTACTTACTCGTAAAAGCTTACGTCTGCCATTTGAACGACAGTAGTGCCTCTATCTGTAGCGGCACTATCAATGCACTTTGCTGGATGAAGTCACGAGAGCGACACTAGCGCACCTAACGGCAGCACTGCTGTAACAGGAGAAAGACACGATATATACAGACAGCTTGCTATTTTAATGCTGTTATTTCCATATATCCGAGTCACTAAATGCAGCGATTAATTTTCCAATATGAATAGGGAAACGTAATTAAAGTAATATTCCATATGCTGTTAATATCAGCCTATAGTAATAAAAAGACATTGCAGTGCAATAGATGTGCACAGACATTGTACAACGGAAACAGATTGGTCAATACAATTGCGATTAAATTTAATCAAGGCAACAATAATTGATGGCAGATCTAAATGCAAAGACGTATTGATTCCACACATACTGATGATTTAAAATTATTTATAAATCTAACTCAGTCGACTCTATTTCTCTTTGCGTCTATCCTTTACTACTACCATATTAAAAAGCACAATGTCGGTCGTTGACTATTTCTTCCATAAATTTGGAACAATAATGCTTTCCATTCGGCCAATTGTATGTGACTTGCCCCTGAGTTGGCAGACAAAAAGATGTATCCGATTTTACTTCAAAATAGAAAAACACTAAACATTCTCTTTCCTCTGGCCTTATGATGAATTAATAACATAAATATATCTCCAAATTCCCTTAAATACAACTGTGTTTTCCCTTAGGTATAGCAAGGCAGTGTACCTATAGATATACATTCCTGGCCATTAAAATTGCTACACCAGGAAGATGACGTGCTACAGACGCGAACTTTATCCGACACGAAAAAGATGCTGTGATGAGCAAATGATTGGTTTTTCAAAGTATTCACACAAGGTAGGCCCTGGCAGCGCCACCTACAACGTGCTGACACGAGAAAAGTTTACAACCGATTTATCATTCACAAACAGCAGTAGATCGGCGTTGCCTGGTGAAACGTTGCTGTGATGCCTCGTATAAGGAGGAGAATACGTACCATCAGGTTTCCGACTTTGATAAAGATCGGATTGTAGCCTATCGCGATTGCGGTTTATCGTATCGTGACATTGTTGTTCGCATTGGCCGCGATCCAATGACTGTTAGCAGAATATGGAATCGGTGGGTTCAAGAAGGCAACACGGAACGCCGTGCAGGATCCCAACGGCCTCGTATCACTAGCAGTCGAGATGACAGGCATCTTATTTGTATGGCTGTAACGAATCGAGTAGGCACGTCTCGATCACTGAGTCAACAGATGGGGACGTTTGCAAGACAACAACCATCTGCACGAACAGTTCGACGACGTTTGCAACAGCATGCACTATCAGCTCAGAGACCATGGCTTGAAGCTGCATCACAGACAGGAGCGTCTGCGATGGGCTACGCATAGACTAACCTGGGTGCACGAGTGGCAAAAAGTCATTTTTTTTTTATGAATCCAGGTTCTGTTTACATCATCATGATGGTCGCACCCGTGTTTGGCGACATCGCGGTTAACGCACATTGGAAGCGTGTATTCTTCATCGCCATATGGCGTATCACCCGGCGTGATGGTATTGGGTGCCATTTTTTACACGTCTTGGTCACCTCTTGTTTACATCGACGGCACTTTGAACAGTGGCCGATACATTTCAGATGTGTTACGACCCGTAGCACTACCCTTCATTCGATCCTCGAAACCCTACATTTCAGCAGGATATGCACGACCGCGTTTTGCAGGTCCTGTACGGACCTTTCTGGATACGGAAAATGCCGGCCGCGGTGGCCGAGGAGACTGAGGCGCTCCAGTCACGGTCTGCACGGCCACTACGGTCAGGGGTTCGAATCCCCCCCCCCTTGGACATGGATATTTGTGCAGTCCTAGTTCGTAAGTAGTTCATAAGTAGTTTGTAAGTTTAGGGACTGATGATCCCGTAGTTAAGTCCCATAGACTATATAAACATTTGAACTTTTTTTTTTTTTTTTTTTTTTTTTTTTTTTTTTTTTTTTTTTTTTTTTTTTTTTTTTTTGGATACGGAAAATGTTCGACTGCTGCCCTGGCCAGCAATTTCTCCAGATCCCTCAGCAATTGAAAACGTCTGGTCAGTGGTGGCCGAGCATGGCTTGTCACAATACGGCAGTCACTACTCTTGATGAACTGTGGTATCGTGTTGAGGCTGCATGGGCATATGTACCTGTACACGCCATCCAAGCTCTGTTTGACTCAATGCCCAGGCGTATCAAGGCCGTTATTACGGCCAGAGGTGGCTGTTCTGGATACTGATTTCTCAGGATCTATGTACCCAAACTGCGTGAAAGTGTAATCACATGTCAGTTCTAGTATAATATATTTGTCCAATGAATACCCCTTTATCATCTGCATTTCTTCTTAGTGTAGCAATTTTAATGGCCAGTAGTGTAACTGGTGAAGCTTTGGCACACTATCTTCTCCGTCCATACACCAGAAGCCATCGGTTTACAATAATTAGCGCTACCTGCGCAAAGTCGGGGCGTGTTGCTAGTAAACAATGGAAATCTCGAAAAATTGCCGTATCACGTTGCACTGTTTTTTCACATCTCTATCTGAACTAGTAGTCCGATTTCAACGAACTTTGTACAAATGCTGTTTATCATCAGGACATAATCACTGCTGGTGAAAAATTGCCTGTGACACATAATATAGGCTATACGACGTCTTAAGCAATGAAAACGGCCAAATCATAGGATTCGTGAATACAAGAATTCATTCTTCCATTAATTCAGAACCTGCAAAATACTTAACAACTAGTTTTAAACAATTAAGAAGCTTTTTTCGTTGGCAATCTCGTGTTCATGAAGTAAAACTATGGCATTCGGCACGACTTTACGATATTATCTCTAGATTACCAATTATATTCCACGAAACATTTTGCAGATAGTATTCACAATTATTAATAAATGTAAGTTAGAAATAATGTTATCGTATGACACACATTTCGTGACATATGAAGTCATAAACAATTAGGTTAATGAAAAATATCATCGTGCAAGAGGACGTAATTTATTACCTTACCGCTTACGGTACATGCTCCAGGGTCTACCTGTCTATTTCATGCACTGTTCTTTTAGACTTAATCATAATATTTTAAAGTTAGATGACTTACAAACGTATCCATATACATTATTATGCATGCTAGGTTATAATACAAGACTCAGTGCAATCCCTCAGTCTACCTCTGCGTAAGATAAAGCAGTCAACAATCCGAAGATTGGTTTGAACACCACAGTGCTTTACTAGGCATGGTCCTGCTTGGAGGTGGTATGCCGTTGCCTTCCTCCGACCTCCGAACTGACTTACCCAGCCAGTTATAGGGGGACCTACAGTTTAACGTGGGTTCTGAACCACGGTGCTACTCGCTATTTTTCACATGAGCAATACTGCCAGAGGTGAAAGAAGTGGAAAGTGGCAGATAAAAATCCTAGAACCTGGCGGGGATCAAACCCGCGTCCTTTGGATTTGTAGTCTGGCACTCTACCACTGTGCAACCGTGGCGAACTATATGTTCATTATAACTGTACTATTCTTAACAGGATAACAGTCTGATATATTCCCAACATTACGTTTCTGAGCAAATTTTGTTTACCTTACATTATACTTTGACAGACAATGATTTTTATGGGATATATTTATTTATTGTTTTCTATTATTTACATAATATTTACTCAACACTCTCTGTATCAGTCGCGCCGGCCGCGGTGGCCGATGGGACTGAGGCGCTTCAGTCACGGTCTGCACGGCCACTACGGTCGGGAGTTCGAATCCCTTCTCGGGCATGGATATTTGTGCCGTCCTTAGTTGTAGCTAGTTCAAAAGTAGTTTGTAAGTTTAGGGACTGATGAACCCGTAGTTAAGTCCCGTAAGCTGTGCAAACATTTGAACAATTTGTATCAGTCGCCATGACACCTCGTCAAGATATATCATTTGATGGCTGTCAAAGATTTGTTATTTTCACACCAGTAATACTTCGATTTCTGCTAACTTTATCACATCGACTATCAACGAGGTGCGACAATAAAGTAATGAGACTGATGTGATTACGGTTTTAGTCAAGTTTAGTGTTGTCTCCTTCAAAGTACATACATTTTCCAGCGGTTCTGCCATTGTTGGTAACATTTCTCGAACTCATCTTCTGTGACATCCTCAAAGACCCTCGTCACAGCTTTGTGGACATCTTGTGTTGTTTGAAAATGGTTTTCAAAAAAATGTTCAAATGTTTGTTAAGCTTATGGGACTTAACTACGGGGTCATCAGTCCCTAAACTTACAAACTACTTATGAACTACTTACGAACTAGGACAGCACAAATATCCATGCCCGAGGGAGGATTCGAACCCCCTGACCGTGTCTGGAGCGCCTCAGTCACCTCAGTCACCTCGGCCACCGCGGCCGGCAAAATGGTTTTCCTTTTCGCCGGTTTGACTCTAGGAAACAGAAAAAAGTTGCACGGAGCGATACGTGGAGAATATCTAGGCGGTGGTAGTACTGAAATTAGTTTTGAGGTTATAAAATTGCTGTACCGACAGAGCTGTATGGAATGGCGCATTATCGTGCTACAGAATCCAATTATCAGCAGTGTTGGCACGGACACGAAGACTCTTTTACGAAGTCTGTCGAAAATTTCTTTGTGGTAACATTGGTTAACTGTTTGTCTAGGAGGCACCCACTCTTTATGAACAATTCCCTTGAAATGAAAGAAGCACACAAGTATGCATTTCACTTTTCGACATGCGAGCTTTTTTTAGTCTGCGTTATCCCTTTGAACACAATTGTGAACTTCGGCGTTTTGTCTTCGGGTCGTATTGAAACCACCAACTTTCATCACCAGTGATAACACGGCTCAATAATTCTGGATTGATTTGTTTTAACAGATTGGATGCCACATTTCCGTGACGAGAGACATAAACACGTGTTAACGTACTACAGCACAACTCACGACTAAGCAGCTACATCGATGTGCGCGAGCCGGCCGCGGTGGCCGAGGGGACTGAGGCGCGTCAGTCACGGTCTGCACGGCCACTACTGTCGGGGGTTCGAATCCACCCTCGGGCATGGGTATTCGTGCCGTCCTTAGTATTAGCTAGTTCGTAAGTAGTTTGTAAGTTTAGGGACTGATGACCCCGTAGTAAAGTCCCATAAGCTTAACAAACATTTGACATTTCGATGTGCGCGAACGGGTTATTATCTATTTGGCCCGCAACGAGGTCGGAAGCCATCACCGGCCGCATTCTCTATGGCCACTATGTGCTGTGCGCAACATGACGTGTTTCATTTCGCCTAAAGCGTAAATTTTAATCGACTATGACGATAGTTTTCCTTCCTAAACAGTCTATTTTACAACGATGATAGTTCGCTCACCATATATCGTTTAAATTATCTGATGATGTTTCATAAGGACGAAATGCGTCATTGAAATAAAGAAAATTTTGCAACTGACTTTCGGGATAAGCAATATATTTAATATATTTCCTTCTTTTTTCCGGCAGTAGTTTTTTCTTGTGCCATCTGCTTCCCATCTATTCCTTCAAGCAGCTCGTGTGCTGATTATATAAAACAAATTCTGTGCATCAGCAAAGGTATGACAATTGCTATATACACTAAGGACAACACACACACACACACACAAACACACATGCACACGCACACGCGCGCGCGCGCGCGCTGAGGGAGGACTCGAACCTTCAGCGGAAATGGCCGCCCTGTGCGCAGCATGACGCCTTAGACCACGCGCCTATTCCCCGTGACTTTCTGCAGTTGTTTAAATTATTGCTCCTCGTCTGTTAGCAGTTTCAGCTGTATGCCAACACCTCTCACTTCCTTTGGATATTCTCTGTATCGCCTATCCTCTCTGACACAGATGCCCCACTAACGAACAATATTCAAGTACTGCATGAACGTGTGTTTTCTCAGCTACTTCCTTTGCTAATGGACCACACTTCATGCGAAATCATCCAATTTCTCTCAGTCTGGCATCTGTGGTACCCACGATAAATTTTATGTAGTCATATTCACTTCAAATCTTTTTTATGCCTACTGCAAGAAAATATAGATGCTACTACCTCCATTGACTTTTCTGTAATTGTGTAGTCGTAAAGGAGCTTTGGTTCTGTTTACTGACAATACGCTGCACATGTTTATGACGTGAGATAAATCGTTACTCCCTTGTCAAAGCTTCGATCCTTCTCTATTTCGCTACAATTTTCCATATGTGCGACTTTGTAGTGTACTAGTGTGGAACTATTCGAGTGTTGGAGTTCGCATTGGTTCATAAATGCAAGAAGACTATGTTTAGACACACACACACACACACACACACACACACACAGAGAGAGAGAGAGAGAGAGAGAGAGAGAGAGAGAGAGAGAGAGAGAGAGAGAGAGAGACAGAGAGAGAGAGGCGTTGCAGAGAAACTGTCGTTGCTTTGTTCTGTAGTTTCACGTCCGCAAGTTCTCAGTTCGAATTAATGCGTACTTGAGCTCAAAGTGTTAAATGGATAGGCGAATATTCTGGAACTTTCGTCTAAGTTCCTGTCTCCATCTAGTGGGCTAACACCCATAAGCATTCCACCAGAATCCCACGTAGAGACTTAAATTTAATGCTTTGATTTTTTAAAAGAAATTTAACGACACTACGCGCCCCTAACCTATGTTTAGATGATATAAAATGCAGATTTTGGATCAAAAATCAATTACTATGGGTTGAAAATTATATAGAAATTAACAGTTTTACAGTCTGCTAAGTGTCACGCATAAAAAACAAAATTCTCTTCCACTGAAGGTGTATTAATATAAAAGGTAACGTATCTGTAACAAATGAAATACAATGCAACGAGGGAAATGCGACTAGACTAAATGTAGGAAAAGACCATTTCCTGCAGGTGGTGGCCTAGCAAACAGGCTCGCTAAGTATCTGAGGAAGAAGCCATGAAAGACAACGGAAACGACTGGAAATAAAAACCAACAAAACGGTATGTGGCCGGCCGCGGTGGCCGAGGGGACTGCGGCGCGCCAGTCACAGTCTGCACGGCCACTACGGTCGGGGGTTCGAATCCCCCCTCGGGCATTGATATTTGTGCCGTCTTTAATGTTAGCTAGTTCGTAAGTAGTTTGTAAGTTTAGCGACTGATGATCCCGTAGTTAAGTCCCTTAAGTTCAAAAATGTTCAAATGTTTGTAAAGCTTATGTGACTTAACTACGGGGTCATCAGTCCCTAAACTTACAAACTACTTATGAACTTACCAAATAGGGCGGCACAAATATCCATGTCCGACGGGGGATTCAAACCCCCGCTCGTAGTGGCCGTGCAGACCGTGACTGAAGCGCCTCAGTCCCCTCGGCCACCGCGGCCGGCTAAGTCCCTTAAGTTATACAAACATTTGAACATTTTTTGAAAACGGTATGTGTATGAAAACACTATTTGTGCACCAAAACAACAGATATCTGCCTTAAAGCGTATTTCAGAATTTACAGTCAAATATTTAAAGCGTTAAAGACATTTCAGAGTTTACAGTGCATCATAAAATACTGATTCGCTGTTCATCAGCAGAAGTCGTAACGGACACTTCAATCTGCGAATAGCCGCTATTTACGTGCTACAAACACATAAAAAATCATGTGTAACTGAGATCAAATACGTTATTTTACTCCATATACGCACTCCAACTAGATCGCCCGCGTATATGTTCCAGAGCGTGGAAGAAAAATTGTGTGGTTATTGCACTCTCTTTATTGTCGATCTGAAACTTATAGGATAAAATGGAAATTCCTTGCCCTTCTCAATAAAAGCGACGAAATATAACGCTGCTTGCCTCTTACAGGACTTTTTTTTTCTCCGCTGCGGCGACCGATCCTTGAGGCTACCGAGCACAATACCCTCTAGGCATAATGTTGAAAACGGGATAAAAAGAAAATGGATCAAAATCTCTGAAGCTACAAAGGTTAAAAGTCAAGTAGTATACAGAAGCTGAACCTATAGGTCTGACAAGAACTTATCGAAGCTCAGCATGATATTACGATCACTTTTCTTCGTCCTTTATGAACATGAAACGTTACTTGGTTTACCGGCGTTAGCCATTAGTACATGAAATGTTCAAGTAGAATCGGTCTTCATTACTTTGGGGGATGGCTATTTATTGTGTACACTTAAATCCGCTTGTCATTCGCAAGTACGGGTCAGTAATTACTGTTTTACCGTTTGTTTCTACACTTGCTTGTCATTATAAAGTTAACATCAATAGTTATTAATTGTTACTTCTAATTTATAAAATTATTTACGTAGAGAAATCCTACGCAAGTTATTTTGTGTCTTCCTGGGGCCTCTCCTGAGTTTGAACACCTCAGCCGACCATCAAACCGCCAAGACAGGAACATTATTGAGCATATCGGTACGCCTTGCAGCGTGCTGTTCAGAAGAGATCTCCACCCGCTCATAATCCTACGGATTTATTAGTTGTTCTGCAGGTACAGGGTGTCAGTTTCTTCCAGCACTGCTCCAGACATTAGTAGAGTCCATGACACGTCGTGTTGCATCTCTTCTGCGTGCTCGTTGGGGAGCTACACGATATTAGACAGGAGTACTAGTCGTTTTGAACCTTCATGCCTAGATAGTCATTACGTTTCTCCCATGACGCTAGCTCCGGTAGACGCACAAGAATCCATAACTAAGCAACACAACCGGAGAGGTTGTGAGATTACCGCCCAATAGAAATACTGGTAATTAATAGCATTTGATAATTAAACAGTATGAAGTTCACTGCAAACATTGACCATGCCAATGCACTAAATGTTACAGAATTTTAATCTTATTAATTATGGTAGCAATGTATGTACGCAGTTGGGTGACAACATTTATAGTTAGGCCAAAGGTAGAAATTCTCCACGTTGAGATTTGCTGTGTGCTTGTAGCTGACGGGAGGCCAGCGAGCAGGCCGACGTTGATTGCTTGTTCCAGCTTACGATTTTCTAGTTTCGTTTCCGGTGAGGGGAGAGAGGGACAACGGCGAGTGCCAGGTGCAGTGCAGTGCACAGCGTGAAATAAAATATTCTAATACTACTTGCATTTGAAGTAATACGATGCAGTTAGGAACCTTTAAGGCCCTCATTACAAAATAGCCTGTTGACAAATAAACAGAACATTAGCTGATATAGTCACATCTGACGTAATATGTTTAATTGACAATGAAAAGTAATAAATTACCAATGAATACAAGACAGTTACACAACTAGCATGACAATGTTTGTTTATAAAAGTAATATATTAACTATTTCTCATTTTATTTTCAATTAATCTTGTGTATTTTATCTTGAAATATTCAGTTAAATCACTTATCTGTGATATAAGAAATTGCACGATTGTAATAAATAGTGCAAAGGATGTGTATACCAATATAAAAAACATAAGAAATTTATTTAATGTGTAGTGTAATTATTTTGATTTTAAGTAAAGTTTTAGAAACGTATTGGCTGAGCGCTGTACGTTGGAAGTCGGTTAGAACAGCTCACATGGGGAAGTTGATGACATAGGGAAAAAACCCCGGGCATTTGGGCTTCTGGCGCGCGTGTGCGCGCACGCGAGGACAGGAAGTGACGAGTCGGGAGCAAGTGGTGGAGCTGGCCGGGCGGCGTCACTCTGCATAAGTCGGCATGTGGATATCCAGGTGGAGGTTATAGATTTGTGTGTGGCAATCGCCACGTGTGGTTGCTCGTCGTAGACTGCACCAAGTTGAATCGAGTGCTACTGTGTGTTTGTGAATATTTAGCCGGTGGAACAAGGTGTGCATCGCATTGAATTAAAGTGACTGTCATTTGTTAATGTAACACGTGTCGTCGCATAGGCAAGAACATAAACGGTGTTTGAGACAACCACATGGTGTGAAAACAATTTGCAACAAATATTCATTTTGTCTGGGGGCTCACGAGCTATAACTTTATTTGATAAATGTGTCAACGTACAGACGTATCAGCCACAGGGTTCTAATATTGTGAAATAAACAACATAAACTAAACTTTTACGTGTTTTCAAAAATAGTAGTTAGTACACCTTTTTCTCTCATGAACTTGACTTTATTATGAATTTTTTTGTTAATCATATGCGGGGAAGGAAAGTTGTGAACGTGTGATATCATCCCCTAGAAAACGAGTCAAACAGTAGCAATCACAGATCCAGTGTTTTTGCATGTTTAGGAATTTGGTTCGCAGTTGGTGGTTGTGAGTTTTAAAAATTAAACTTTCCTTATTTTAAACTATCACCCCGACATTCACTCTCGCAAGGTCAAAGAGCACCATAATAGATATCGTGCGCACCTCTCTGTGATAATATATGTGTGATTAGTTTGTGCTGACCAAGGACGGCAATGTGTCCTATGCAACACGGACACAGGGCTGCAGGAGAGAAGATATTGCCTGTGGACATTCTGCAGTACGTGTCTGCATCTAATTTCACACGTTCTCGGTGGACGGAAGTAGGGGGAATGCCGAGACCAATGTATTCGGCCAAAGCCTCCTTGATCATGGAGCTCCGGTATCTGCAATTTTAAAATTCGTGCATATAGTTTTCTGAGGATTTCATAGTACATAGTGTTTGGCGTGATATCTTCAGGTATGAATTTAAAACAGATCTGTACGACGGTAGTTTGAAAAGTCCGTACAAAAAAGGAAAAAAAAAGAAAAGAAAATTACTAACGTGTTTGGGGAAAACCATTTTTATTTTTCGACATAGTCTCCTTTTAGAGTTATACAATTCGTCAAACGCTGTTCAGATCTGTTCATAACTTCCGAATAATACGAATTGTCCAAGCCTTCAAAATAGCTATTATTACCTCCTCTTTTCAATGAAATATTCTCCACGGCAGCCATTTCTTCAAATTGGGGAACAAATAGTAGTCCGAGGGAGCCAAGTCTGAAGAATAGGGGGGAAGTGAAGCGAGTTGGAATCTTATTTCCAATAATTTTGCGATCACAACTGCTGGGGTGTGTGCTGGTGCAGTTTCGTGATGGAAAAGTACTTTTTTGTCAAGCAATCTCCGGTGTTTTTCTTGCAGATTCGTTTTCAACCAGTCCAATAACGATGTAATAGTTTTACCCTGTTCCAGATACTAGATGAGTATTATCCCTTGCGAATCCCGAAGGACCGTCGCCATAACCTTTCCGGCCGAAGGACCGGTTTTCGCCTCTTTTTTGGTGCAGATCCTCCCTAGTTAACTATATTGTTTATATTGTTCTTTGGTCTCTGGAGTATAGTAACATATCCATGTTTTATCCATAGTGATGAAACGGCGCTGAAAGTCCCGCGGATTCGTCCTGAACAGCTGCAAACCTTCCTTGCAACACATCACACGAATATTTTTAGTCAAGCGTGAACAATCGCGGCAGTCATCTTGCCGATAGCTTTCTCATTTACAAATGTTGATGCAAAACATTATGTACCCGTTCATTCAAGATGCCCACGGCACTAGGAATCTCACGCACCGTAACTCTTCCATCACCATATCATGGATTTTATCAATGATTTCTAGAGTCGTAACTTGCGCAGGGCGACCAGAACGTTTAGCGTCACTTGCGACCATATGGCCACTCCGAAAATTTTTAAACGACTTATAAACTGTTCTAATCGAAGGTGCAGAGTCACCATAATCTTTAACAAGCTTCTCTTTTAGTTTCCTGAGGCGTTTTGCCTTTCATAAAGTAATGTTTAATAACCACACGAAATTCTTTTTCGTCCATTCTTTGACAATCACTCGACTTCCTTGATTCACACGAATGCCAAATATAAATAAATAGACCAATATATCTGAAACTTGGTGTGCTTTCTTTCCAAAAATGCTACTAACTAAACGTGACGTCGATACTCGCCGGTGGTGCCAACTCTCGGACTTAGCACAGACTTTTCAAACGCACGTCGTATTATACACAAACACTCCAGAACATTTCCGACAAAACTGATGGCACCAACTTTTCTCGTATCCGTTACCCTTTTGGGGGAGCTTCACTACTGATATCTTGCTTTACGACTCAAATTGATCGGTTTGGTTTTCACTAATAACACAAGTATTGTTAAGTAACCCGTCAACTACAAACTAATAAAGTGTAAGAAATTGTCCAGATATGTACAATTTCTCTTTTGTTTCGAGTCAGAAGTGAGAATACGAAGCTTCCCCCCTCCCTCCCCCCACACACACATACTTTTGTGTATCTCAGTTCAGCAGCGATGTCCTGTCTACGCTCTCGCGATTCGTCAGACTTACCTGAGGGCTGTGACTGTGTTATCCGATTTTTTACTGTGATCAATTCATAAAATCAATTCAGATGAGTCTCGACAATTTTCTTTGTATTTCGTTCACTCCGAGCTCTGTCGCACGCATTGAAGTTATCACCACAGTTTTTTTTTTTTTTTTTTTTTTTTTTAATTTTAATTTTTATTTTTATTTTTAAAATTATGAGCACATAAAACCCAACGTTGGGCATTACTGATGGTGATAAAATCATAACCGTTCCCAGCTTTAATTCGTCTATAACTATCTTCATTCATCTATAACTTCCTTTCTTCTGTTTCTGCTTTATAAATTCCATTACAGCACCGGTACAGTAACGTTAGTTACGTAACTTACCGTGATGTTACTCGCGGCACTTCGGAATCATTTTGGTGCAACAATTACGGAGAAGCGATTCTTAAGCTTAAAAAAAAGGATATTATTATAATTATTTAATAGCACACTACTCTTTACGAAGAAAATAACCCTAATACCGTGACCGTAAATCTATCTCCTGAAAAGATAAGCCAATTTTTCGAAAAGCCCAATTTTTGTAAAAAAAACTGTATATCTCGAAAAATAATTAGTATTGTTTAATTTTTCAAACAACTACTTATTTGATTTATACTGGGCTAAACTTTCCGTAAATAACAGTTTGGGAAACTGAGCGTTAACCAGTTTAACATCGATATTTAACTTTTGATATGGAGTTTCCGATTTATCTTGAAAACTAGCAATGCAAACGATGCTTATTAAGAAAGAAATAAAAATCAACGATAGTCATAAGTCCTACCATCTCAACCTTTCACATTCTTTGGTCGTAGCTGTAGTTGTCCTTCTTAACGAAAACTGTCCTTTTTTTTTAAATTTGCAAAAATTTTGGATTTGAACTAAGTCATGTACTGATTTTCTTAAAATAGGAACCCTATTCCAAATTTAATTTCCTATCTGCACATATTTTTGTTTCAAAAAAATGTAAATCTCTCGGACAAAACTGCGTGGTCATCAGTCCGTAGCTTACAAACTACTTAAACCTAGGTAAACTGACCTAAGGACAAACACAAACACCCATGCCCCAGATAGGACTCGAACCTCCACGGCGAGCAACTGCGCGCTCCGCAGCGAGGTGCTTTGGACGGCTCGGCTACTCCACCGCGGCTTTTGTTTCCAGGCAATAATTTTTTCAACTTTCACATTGGGGCGGTACAGAATGCTTCGCCTCTCTACCGGCTGAGAGTTGCTACTACAGTCAGCGAAGGGATAAAGTTGACGTAGTAATATGGATGGTACGTGATATCTCAACCGATATCGCAGTTGAAGATAAATTCTGATGGCATCACTTTCGAGCGTGCCCCATTTTATAGTTTTGTTTATTAACATTTTGTGTCTTGCAAACACAAAAGTTTTCATATGGTTTTGCCAGCGTCTTATATAGATCTCTTACGTTTTATGTGTGCTCTCACTGGGAAAACAGTTCTAAGTCTCTTGAAATTAGTTAATGGACACTTGCTTTTGTGTCCCAGACTCGTCGCCGCTTTTGTGTCTCGTTTCCGTCGTAGGTGTCGGTGGCCGAGTCGAAAGACCGACACCGGAATAAAGGATGCACGCTTGTGCAGGTAGGAGGTGACCAGCCAGTGGGACAGCAGAAACTAGAAACACTAGAGTAAGTTAGAACGAGATATATATATTGCACAGAATTTATACAATACTTAACTTTTACATCAGTACTGCAGAATGCTGATACATAGATGAGCTGGAGGCCTGCCTAGTGAAGATTCCTAGTGCCTATCCGATAGCCAAGTCTTAACTGGTGCCTATATGATTCCGGAGTGTTAGCTGGTTCCTATCTCAGTCCCAAGTGAACGATGTCGTTCAGAGCTGGCCAGGAGCGGAGTTGTAGCAGAGGGCGCTCGTGGCTGACGTCGTAAGAACGCCGCGCCGTGCGTGCATGGCGGCGCGCGGCGAAAGTAGGTGGCGCGCATTTTAGACTTGTGCGACACCACACTTGCATTACAGTTCGTTTTTTGCAGTGAAGTTCTTTCTTGGTATCACACGCTGATCTTTTCTATAAGTCCAGAATTCCAAAGTGTATGGTATAACAACACATGCAGCTATATGTTAACAGTGAGAGTAGTCAGATACCGAATGCTAGCGTCGTTCTTCATTTTTTTTTTTTTTCCAGCAAAGCATTCATCCTGATATGTAATTTGTGTTTGACGCAGAATTTATACAGGCGGATGGAATTCGACACCAACAAAAAATCTGTCAGGCCAACCAATTACTCAAAAAGGTAGCCTAATTCTGCGCCCCTACCCCCTTCTCCCCCCCAAGCAGAATTAAATGAATGTCAGTCTTTCTCGTGGTTTCTGGTAAAAGCCTTATCGCCCTCGGCCTACTCTTTCCGGAACAAAGAAGAGGAACTCGTGGCTGCCCTTGTTTTGCGGTTCTCTTCCTGATACCTTTTGAGTTTATGTGGCAGAAAACTTTGATATTTACGTCAGCCCGAAGAGCGCCATTAAAGGGAAGTGCCGCCATCTGGCGAGAATGTCGTAAAATGGCTGCTGGTCTTTTTAACAGCTGTGGTTGCTGCCGCCCCTTGCTCTGACGCGCACCTTGTAAGGGTTTTCAACATCGGCGGATGAATCCAAAGAAAAGATGATAAAAGTTTTATACTGGTGGATAACAGCAAGAAGCGGTTCCTTTTATGATTAATGGCTGCCATACGTTCACTTGTTTGCCGGAGTTTACAACAGAACGAGAGGAAACTTTATAAGTTTTTATATTTTATCACAGGTGAAAGTGTAGAACGGAACGGGCCAAACACGTACGTAAAAAGATTTGATGTGGAAATTGAAATTGAATGGTGATCGCAGTGCATATGATTGATACAGGTGTTTCGCTTAATAAAGCCGAGAGCGAATGGCCGCGTGTTCTAAGGCATCATGCTAGGAACTGGACGGCCGTTCCCGACGGAGCTTAGAGTCTTCCCTCTGATACGTGTGTGTGTGTGTGTGTGTGTGTGTGTGAGAGAGAGAGAGAGAGAGAGAGAGAGAGAGAGAGAGAGAGAGAGAGAGAGAGAGAGAGAGTAGTCCTTAGTGTCAGTTAAAGTAGTTTATAAGTCTAGGGACTGACGACCATAGCAGTTTTGTCCAATAGGTTTAGAAGCATTCTAATATTCACTTAATAAAGTCTCTCTACTGACCTCGGAGTCATTTATGAATCCAAATGTTGCAATGTTTGTAAACCTACAGGATCAAAGTGCTATCTTCATCAGTCCCTAGACGTACAAACTACTTGCTACTTGAACTAACTGACACTACGACAAAACAAACACACACACACACACACACACACACACACACACATACACACAGAGAGAGAGAGAGAGAGAGAGAGAGAGAGAGAGAGAGAGAGAGAGAGAGAGAAAGAGAGAGAGAGACACGCTCCAGGGAGGACTCGAACTTCGGGCGGGAACGGTCACCCAGTCTGTAGCATGACTGTTTAAACCACGCGACTATTCACCGTGGCCTTTGTGAATTTATTATGTATCTACCTTTTATCCGCAACTTTCATCTCCTTGCACACACCTAGTGAAAGCGATTTGATTTAGTAAAACAGTTCAATGTAAGATTTCAGCATGTAAATGTGAAAAACCTTAAAAGATAATTTGAAAAACGTGCTGTGCTAATAAACCCAACTGCAAATGATTAATAATTTTAAATTTTTAAGATTTTACAAGGTTTAAATTGCTGCTAACTAGTTAGCAAATAAATTATTTCCATGCACTTTTTATATCGACTTGACCGCAAAAATGGGCACGAATAAATGAATTATTTTATGATTCTGCTACATACAACTTCACATGTCCCATTTCACGTTATGGAGCACTTAGTACACACAAAAATCGGAAATCATTAAAAGTTACACAACTTTCGTCTTTCTGTAGTTTCGTAAGAATCGTGATACATATGTAATGTATATTTTACACGAAACTTCATTTACGATCCTGTTGTAACGAAGGCTATACAAATTTTCCTAAAAATGTCTTTTTCCTTTAAGAAAATGAATGGCTCTTAAAAATCGAAAATCGACCTTCTGCAGAAAAACGTTTTATATCTACCCAACAACGCGAAACTTTGTTCCATAAGCTTGCAGCCAAATCAGAGAATGTGGAACGCATTTCCTAATTTTTGAGACGTGTCCAAGAAGTCATTACAGCTTCAGCTGTAGGGGAAACCACACAGACGTACCAATAAAAAGACAAAAGCAATAAAACATTCCCGCCACCTTTCCCAATTCTGTAGTTTTGTGCTACCTATGAGCCACAAACGCAAGTGGCTGAAATATTTCTTACGGTAGGAGCGGCGCAGTATACCGATGCTGGAAACGACCTTTGAGTCATGTTAGAAAAGTCAGTTACATAGATTGAGTTGAATAATCGTCAGTGTTGACCAGGAAATAAATAATTAATGCTCTTGCTGCACTATGGTTGATAGGTATTTTGTTTACAAAAATTTTGGTGTATTAAAAAGTAGATAAAAGTATAACAATATGCGAATTATTACATTCTATTCAAAACTGTCATGTCTCAATAAAAACAGAATCAAAATGAGAAGATATAGCAATAAAAATGTCATCACAATGAGAAGAGACAGCAGCAGAAATATATGCTCTTTGTGTTTGAAATACCGTGCTTACATGGTATCGTTTCCAGCAAAATAACCTGCATTTATACACATGTTAGAATGTATAGATTCAAGGATTATTGCTGTAGCGATCGTTGCTAAATTAGTGATGTTCGGCTATGTTCCCATTTACTTTAAATCATTCATAACTCCTGATAATTTACTAATGCTTGTAAGACCAAAAATATAATAATTGTCTCTTTGATTAAAGAGAAATATAATTACAAACAACAATTATTACTACAGCTCACTTTTTCTCCGCTGTAGGGCTAGTGAAGCTCTAAATATCAAACCTTAAGAATTGTCACAGCCGTGAATGTAACGACAGTCTTTCTTAGACGTTTTGTGGACACAGGGAATGAACACGTTGAGATGTCGGGTAAGCACGGTCTTCATTATGTTGAATAGTATTACATATATCAACCATTACAAGCAAATTTGATAAATTTCAGAAGTCAGAGTGTAAATAGCTTTCCCAACGAGCAAATATTTTCCCATATTTCACATAATATGCATGAGATATATAAATACAGGTGTGCATATAAAGTCCGGGAGCACATTCAATTATTTATTGCACAAGCAAAAGAAATTGTACCTATATACATGTAATTTGAAGAGAAACTCTGAAAGTTTTTCTCCATTCATACCGCTACTGCATAGTTTGGTAATTTGTCGATAGTCAGCGCTTGTCGGAAACATGGCGAATGCAAATGCTGATCTTTCTGTGTGTTGGAGTTCGACAAAAAAAAAAAAGAGTGCCACGGCTGTTCAACGGATGTTTAGAACCAAGTACGGTAAGAAGCCACCAACAAGGAAGGCCATTTACCACTGGCATAACAAATTCGTTACGACGGGTTGCTTGTGTCCGGAAATAGAGAAGCGGACGTCCCAAATGAGTGAAATGAATGTGGAGCGCATACAAGAGACATTCACAAGGAGTCCAAAGAAATGAGGGCGTCATGTATTCCGTGATCTCGGATAGTTCCACTGTCAATGTGGAAAGTCCTGCGGCAGGAACAGTCTATGAAACCATTCAAATTGGAGCTAGTGCAGACGCTCAATGACGACGACAAAGACAAGCGTTATGGTTTTTGTTCGCAATTGCAACAATTGAATGAGGATGGGGATGGTATTGTTGGTCACTTAATTTTTAGCGACGATGCCACTTTTCACCCTAATGGAAATGTGAACATGCATAATTGTCGAATATGGTACAAAGCACCTACACGAATGCAATGAATTACAGTGTGATTTCCCAAAGGTAAATGTTTTTTGTGCCTTGTCATGTCGAAAACTGTGCGGGCCATTCTTCTTCGCCGAGAGCACTCACTGGATATTCCTAGTTGGACATGTTGCAGCCTCTTGAGTGTGTTTCCCGTTACACGACTGTGCCATTAGTGTTGCAATTCGACAGGGGTCGTTCTAGTGCCGGTATAGCCCCTGAACTCGCCTGTTTGCGACCAGCGCTGACTGTCGGCAATTTACCAAACTACGCTGTCGCGGTATACATGAAAAAGAAAGTTTCAGGATTTCTCTTCAAAATGACATATGTATGATATCTGTACAATGTTTGTTCTTGTGCAATGAATAATTGAAAGTGTTCCCGGACTTTATGTACACCATGTATATAGCATTACTATCTTTTCCTTGTAGCCTTTGTCTGTCGTCAGGGTTTAAAAGTGTTCAAATGTTTGTACAACTTATGGGACTTAACTACGGGGTCATCAGTCCCTAAGCTTACAAACTACTTATGAACTAGCTAAGACTAAAGACGGCACAAATATCCATGCCCGAGGGGGGGGATTCGAACCCTCGACCGCAGTGGCCGTGCTGACCGTGACTGGAGCGCCTCAGTCCCCTCGGCCACCGCGGCCGGCAGGGTTTAACCCATCTCTGTAGCAAGTTTCTTGAAACACGGTTCAGCGGCTTAATCGCAATACGTAACAAACTCACATTCTCATTTGTGTATTAGTTAGTACTTTCCTTGTCTCCCTCCAGGTTTCATTGTATCTATTTGGCCTGTTTAACATTGTAATTTTGTACTTTTTTGTCTCCATATTACCTGTGCCCATTTCACACACTGGTCGTGTATCCCTAATATTTCGTAATCATGTAACTCATAGTCCCTTGCAATGTCGATTATTCTGTGAAAATTTTGTCTTCGTAGTTATTACTGCGTGTGGAACGTGAAAATGTGAGCTACTAATTTCTTGATAGCTTCATCTCAGTTCAAGTATCAAAAATCAGCGGACTGTTCGAAATCTCTTCTTGTTATAAGTATTTATGCGATAGTCATTGCGTTGGAAGTTAGTGTAGCTACCTATGTCTTGCATATTGTAAAAGCAGTTTGTACGTGACCTTCTATTGTGGAATTTTGATGGAACATTTAATCTCTTTAGTTCTATATGGAAGACAAACTTTTCACCAATTAACTGACGGCTTTCGATGTTTCAGATAATTTCATGCAGTGTTCCTTCTGAACATGGACTTTTAACTGTTCTTATTATTTACTTAATTATCCACACTTCCTTAAATCATCAGTTTTTCCATTCTCTCTGCACCCATGGCAGCATTTCTCCTCTGACTTACTGTTCATTATGGAAGTAAATAATTACATAATCTCTAAAGCTGAAAAGTGAAAGACAAACAAATTGTTATAACATAAGATTTTTCTCAGTAATTGTAATCGCTACTCGCCCACAATTTATCACCAATTTTTGCAATATATTTATTTACAGATTTTGTTAGTGTTGATCCACTCCCTATTGCTTCTTCTGGATTCCTGTCTTTCCTTTTGTACTTGAAATTAGTCGTGTTATACAATGCTGACAGCTGTAATTATAATTTCATCACCTTGATTTCCCCGTATATTTAATACGAGTTTCTCCATTACTTTTTTATATTCTAGACGGAAGTGTTTGGCATAATTAAATATCTTTCACTCTGATAATCTTGATTGTTACCACATAGATTTTATTTGAACAATTAACTACTGCTACCACTAACCTGACTTTTTTATAGTAATGATGTATGTTACTGGTACAAAAGTTTTAAGTTATAAAAATAAACATTTATATTTACTAAGTTATTATTAGAAGAAAATAATTAATTTCCTTCAGAGTTGTCTATAATTTTCTGCATGTATCCGTGTATTAACTGGAGGTCTTCTCATTACACTCACCAGCTCTATACCATTGCTTCATAATTCATGGAGAGCTAGTTCTTTCTGATTGTATTGCATGCGTCCACAACTGCAGACTATTTAAATAATTGTCTTGGATATTACTCAAAACAAAATTGAAGCATACTATGAAAGGTTATACGATACTTTCAGGTATATGACCTATAGTCCGTACATTATCAAAAATTTTGCTTATAGTGTCGTCAGATACCGTATTCCGGTAATATTCACAGGTTCAGTAAAGCATAAACAGCGTCTGGTGTCTGACAGCGATTGTCGTCCAACACATCTTCATTTTATTAAGTTGACATCATAATAACCATAATTTTCTTGAAGTAGTGACAATGGTTTATTTCCTTGTGTACCTTTTACATGGATGATAATAGCCTTATCCCTGCATAAATTGAATTTTTCATAAATTATACGTTTCAGTTGATTTATGTATGTACATAAATGGAAGTTAGAATTTGCTTTCACTCTGTAACAGTGTATTAATTAGTGAAAAGAAATTGACCACATTTTTTTTTAATTTACTCGCTTTGCCGTGACAATTTGTCGCAACAGAACACATTCCTTCGAGGTGAGCGTGAAGCGGCTTTGCACGAATTCCGTGTTGATGCTCATGGGATGCCTTCCTATACCGAAAGCCATTACGCTGCGTAGTTGGTACTTAATGAACATTTGTCTTCAGCAAACGTGGCCCTGGGGCATTAACCTGGGATTAAATTGAAATGTCTACTGCACATCAGACTATTGGATTACGGGCGCGATGCATATCCGCGCAATTTCGGCCTATTGCTATCCATGTAATTAACTCTAATATAATTGGTAGTAAGAGAAGCTAATTAGAGGATTTGGAGTGTCTGAAATTAAGCTGGCACTACCGCTGTCAGAGCAAAAGAGGTTTATTACGTTTATACAGGCAGCGAGTAGTTCGATTTCGTGCTTGAGAGTTCTTTCTCCATGTGGGGTGACAAGATCAACCATGAAAGGTAAATGGAAACGAAGAACGACAGAAGACCTGAATGAACTGTTCGGGAACCTAACCACTGGACGAATATTGAGGCAGAAGACACTATAGGTGTATGTATCGGGTGTACTCTTTCATATTTCGTGTAATGAACTATTGTTTTTCAAGATAGTTATATAGATATTTTTGGACCTTCAATAAAATCCCATCAAAAATATAAAATATACAAAAATGCAAGACTCGCGATGAATTCCTTCCACCATAAAAAGTCTTGAGATCTTATGGGAAACAAAGTCGGTTATTTTAGTTAGTGTTCATGGAACCACCTATTCAACACCTTGTCATATTTTTTTATCTAATTAGTTATCTACCAACATCTGTAGTGACTATATCAAAAATATACATCTTTATTTCTATAATAAATATAATGATTTGGCAATCGCACCATAATATGACGACATAAGAATAAATATAATGAATGATCTGGCAATTGCACATCGTCATTATGACATAACAATTTTATATTCTATTGCGTAACCGAACGTAATCATATTAGAATGAAGTACACTCACACGTACATAATTAGCGTATGTTGGCATGGGAAACCAAGTTGGTTATTTAGTGAGTGCCGCGGCGCAGCAGCCAAGTGCATTGGGGCGCTACGTTACGATGCACGAGGCCGTTCCCCGTCGGGGATTCGAATCCCCCCTCGGACATGGATGTTTGTGGCGTCTTTAGTATAAGCTAGTTCATAAGTAGTTTGTAATTCTAGAGACTGATGACCCCACAGTTAAGTCCCATAAGCTTTACAAACATTTCAATTTGAAATTTTAGTTAGTGCTCATAGAACCATATATTTGTTATCAACCACTTATTTGTTATCTATCAACGACTATATTAGTATCATACATCTTCAGTTCTATAATACATTTAATAACTTCCCAATCTCATGATAATATGACATCAGAATACATATAATGATTGGGCAATTACACGACGACATATAAAATAATTTATATTCCACTATGTATCCAAACGTAATTACGTAGGAATGAATTGCCTCACATCTGCGTAAAGTATTTTAAATATTAGTTTACGTTGACATGCGATTGCCAAGTCATTATACTTATTACAGAAATAAAGATGTATAATTTTGATATAGTCACGACACTTGTTGGTAGATAACTAATTAGATAATAAATTGACAAGGTGCTGAATAGGTGGTTCTATGAACTAAAAAAACCGTCTTTGTTTCCCATAAGATCTCACGACTTTTTATTGTGGAAGGAATTCTTTGTGAGATTTACATTTTTGTTCATTTTATGTTTTTGATGGGATATAATTTTTTTGTTGATAATCTTTTTCTGTAAACTTTTGTACATTAACCACGGATTTTCTTATAATCCAGTCCCTGTCTTTTTTTATTTGGTTTGGTTTCGTTTGGTTTGATGTAACAGTATTTGGAAAGTCCGGAAAGTGGAATATACTGTTATTATTCAATCTTTTTATCATTTATAGTACTGCCACATTTGGTGGATCAATATACAAATATCAACCAGGTAATGTTGTATTTCGCATCAGTTTGTAAACTTAATAATTCACGGAAGTTGCGGATTAGTGAATTAGTATTACACAAGTATCAAGTTTTCTAGTATACGATAGAAGTTTACTTACGGCAGTGGTGGCGTAACGTGCTGAAGTTGGCAGCGACTGACGGATGAAACACTTCGGATACCAGTCACGTAGAATTAGGGGCATAATCTTGACCACGAAGTACATAATTAATTCTGTTCTTGCTCTGTCGTTGACAGGTTTTTGAACGTATCTTTCATCAAGCTTACATTTCTTTGCCAACATCCACACACTACGTCATCGCCGTAAGTAAAAGTTAGCCTTTACGTCAAAACTCTAAATGTGGCGAAATTTTATTAGTTTAACCCTATTTCTTACGACTGATATTTTCGCACACAAATAATTGTTGATATGTTGATTAAAGTGACAGGAAGAGCAATAATACTGCATTCGGTATTGCCAGTCTAGTAATGTGTTTCTGTGGTTCTGCCGAGGAGTGTTTGTTTCGGCACCCAAAACACTAATATTCCCGGACATTTTTCTGTCCATGCTCATCATGCATCGATTTCTTTGTATTGAACATTGATGTTACGATCGATGTTTTTCTAATATCGATCATCCTTAGGGCAGTTGTTGGTAGCACTTCAATTTTTGAGGTTCACTTTGTATTAGAGTTGGAGATAATAAATCGTGATCCGAGCTATAGCTCTGAAAACATCTCCTCAGTGTTACCACTCTCAGCGGCTATGTGCATTAATGATTACTGTATTATGCACATCTACAGTAAACCATATTTCGTATTATATATAAATTTCATTGGTCTCTTGATAAATCGGCACTTCAATTTTCAAGTTCGCGTATTTATATAATTATATCACGTGACAAGCCTAGTTTAATGTTGATAACATGAGCAGAACCAGCATCTCCTAGAGACGACAGAACGCAAAACTCACTCCAGAGAGTTTACGCTCTATGGCAAAGACCATAGATAACACTGCCACTACGGTCGGATGTTCGAATCCCCCCTCGGGCATGGATATTTGTGCCGTCCTTAGTCGTAGGTAGTTCATAAGTAGTTTGTAAGTTTAGGGACTGATAGCCCCGTAGTTGAGTCCCATAGACTTTACAAACATTTGAACATTTTTTTTTAACACTGTGCGTCTCCCAGATCAAAGGCGTCTCCCTATCTCTGCCGTGTTGTGGTTTGAAACCATAATCTAACCTTTTTGCTCCCGGTCTGAAGTTTTTGCTCCGCGTCATGTGACGGAATTTTCGACATTAAGAGCAACAGTTTTCTCATTTATAACTGAAATCAAGCTAGACTTTAGGTGTCAGTTCTGTTTCCATTTACAGCAATTTAAGTTATATCTCAATCAGTTATTCTTGATTCTCTAATCAGGTACCTGTTGTCATTTCTGAAGACTCTTCACTTAGTGGAAAGGTGACGGCTACTTCAAAATGAAAAGAAAAAAGTTATAGCACCAGGAATCGAACATATGGCCTTATGCACGTGAACATAACGTGCTGCCACAAGACCACCAGCAACACAATGCTTGAGAAGTTTGTCGATACTATTCTATCAAGCAAAAATGTTTTCTAGAACAGAATTAAGTTTTACAGATTTTTGAATTTTTCATTTCATTGCTGGCTAAACACTATCTAAATACAAAATTTGACGTTTGTGTGTCTCCTAGAAGTACCTTAGAATTTTGATAATCGGTGAGTCAGTGAGTGACAGAATTAGCGATTTTCGACTGCCAATATTTCGAAAACTATAAGATATAGAAGTACAAGCAAAATTTCAACTCTGTATAAAATTTCACTAAGTATCCCTTGGTTCCTATTCACTCGCCTTAGAAGACGTGTCTCGACAAGATGACTTAGTGATAGGAAGGTTTGGGGGCTGAGACTAGGCGATGGCGTGCACGCCAGCTAATGGAAGGTGTCCGCGCATAGCGGCGACATAATGTCTCCCACGGCACAACACGGTCGCCCGCGGCATTGTGTGCCGCCATTGTGCGCTGCAGAGCTGATTACCGAGGTGTGACGCGGCCACACAGCGACGGCTAAGTGACTTAGCGCATCACAACACGCCCAAGTGGTTTCGATATCAGTCCCAGACACCGTTCAGTAACTGTTTGGCAGTCGCACATTCAAATAACGATAATGTCTCCCAACTTAGAAACCGCCGTGGGCTCATAAATAAATAGGCCGCCATTCTGTAGCGGTGTAATATGAAAAATACTTGAAAACTGTTCCGATCTTCTTAATTATAGAGTTAAATTTTCAACATATATATATATATATATATATATATATATATATATATATATATATATATATATGCTTAAGCAAACAATTTTATTGGACCACTTCACTTGTATTGATCCTAGACTGTCTTGCTGTTAGATAACTATATTAGGAGTGTAATCCAGATACCACCGGAAAAGTTAGGTGCAGAATACTACATCACGACCAGCGCTGAACTTAATTCAAATGTTCAAATGTTTGTAGAACTTATGGGACTGCTTATGAACTAGCTAAGACTAAGGACGGCACAAATATCCATGCCCGAGGGGTGATTCGAACCCCCGACCGTAGTGGCCGTGCAGACCGTGACTGGAGCGCCTCAGTCCCCTCGGCCACCGCGGACGGCGAACTATAATTCCAAGATCAGCTGAGTGACATAGGACATAGGAACTACGTGCAGAGCTTAGATGAAAGACACATTTATAGTACTGCCTAGTTATCAATCGAGAAAATAGTACTAGCACTAGTAATGCCACTCATAAAACTCCGTCCGACAGGCCTCGGGCCCACTGGGTACTGACCAGCCGCCGTATCATCCTCTGCCCGAAGGCATCAACGGATGCGGTATGCGAGTTGTTGTGACCGGAGCCGCTACTTCTCAATCAAGTAGCTATTCAATTGGGCTCACAAGGGCTGAATGCAACCCGCTTGCCAACAGCACTCGGCAGACCCGGACGGGCCGCGACGGATTAGTCATGCGTACTGGGGCGCCGTGCTGTAGTGTACGGCCGTTCGCCGTCAGGGGTTTGAGTCCCACCCCCCCTGGAGCAGAGACTAGCCTGCTTAGCCATAACAGGCGGAATTAGCAGCACACCAACTGCTGGGATGGAATCCATGCTGGATATGCCTCCATTACAGCTTTGGGTCAAGATGGAGGCAGCGGCTGGTGCATACAGACTCAAAACTGGTAACAACTGGAACTCTTTGGGATATCCAGAATCGCACACTAAAATAGTGAGTGAGGTAAATAAAGGAAAGGTTAGGGAAATGCCAGCCGACTATATTATAACCCCATACTGCTTCAACAAGCCTTTCAGTATAACAATTGGAAGTAGGGAGCAGTGGGAGAAAATAGTTCGACACCGTACGGGAGATATTGTCTGGTTCACTGACGGGTCGAAATCAGACCAAGACTGGAGGGCGTCATCTCTCTAGGGAAACTGGCCTCAGTATTCCAGGCCGAAATCACTGCCACCAGGGCATGTGTGGTGGAGAATTTGCGTAGGTGCTACAAAGATCGTAGCATCTATATCTATTCAGACAGCCAGGCAGCCCTGAGATCACTGGTAGCTCCTGCAACAAGGTCGAAAATTGTTGCAGAATGGTCAAAGTATGGTAAATCCAGGAGACTACAGAAACAGACCAGAAACCTTAATGACCAGACGGGAGTTCCTACAATACAGAAAAAAAAAACGAGCACCAGAGAGATCTTAATCACATACAGTGAAACATGAAAGTGCCCCAACTGGGAACTCCGTATGGCCAAGTGTTTACGAAATAAAATGATTATTGATAACGATCTATCACCATATGAATGTTATTAGTTATTCCTGTGACAATGTGTTTAGAAAACAGTGTTTTCATCAGCGGTAACATATCAGATTCGTATTGAAAGGTCGCCGATTCAACTCCGCCCTGCGGCAAATATTTTTGTGCTCCTTGGCCATGCGTACAGTACTAACGTCACAATTAACTGCAACATCACATAGATTATTTTGTATTAATATGTGAATAATATCAGCATGGGACCTCATTATCTAAAACAAGCGCATTATCTTGCATATTTGTGGCTGTAAACGGAGCATACGGTGCAAGAAAGGATATTGCATACAGATAGAAGAAGAAATCACTGCCAGAGAAGCTACCATCATAGTACATTCCACTATACCTTCCTAGCTATCCTGATAAGTATTCAGTGACATGCTGCATTATGCTTGGTTCGCTGCTGGACTATGCGATGAAAGCTGTTTCCAGAATGTGAATCAAGTTTGTTTTTCCATGGAGACATTAAAAACCCACATCACTGCAAAAAAAAAAAAAAAAAAAAAAAAAAAAAAAAAAAAAAAAAAAAAAAAACGCGGCGCTTATGACGTGCGCAGGATCCGGTCAAAACTTTTGCTTCCCCTAATTCTTCGATTAACTTCACCCCGGTACATGTAACGGATCTATTGCAAAAGAATGGAAACTATTGATTTACATACACATGTTAACTACAATCCCTTTTTAAGTGTTTGCAGTCTCGAAATTCAACCAATGCTAATATTTTTTGTGCTTTATAAATTAATCAAGTAGCCTACATTATGTTGCAGTTACTTGTGACGTTAGTAGTGTACGCATTGCCAAGGAGCACAAAAATATTTGCTGCCGGGCGCAATCGAACCCGTGACCCTTTAAATACAAATCCACTTTCTTACCGTTGAGCCGAACATCGCTTCCTAAATTTGCTTTCAAAGGGACAATTTATACTGTGCATACTTATGCACCATTCACAACACCGCTTGTTTCAAAAGATGAAGTCCCATGCTGATTTTGTCACATACAAATACAAAATAACTTATATGATTTTGCTGTTAATTGCGACGTCAGTAGCGTACACATTGCCAAGGATGAAAAATTTGCCGCCAGGTGGACTCAAACCCTCGACCATTTCAACATGAATCTGAACAGTCACCGCATTTTTTTCTCTTCTTCTTCGTCTCATAATCTGGTCTGTTACGGTCCTGGGCGCGTCTTTGTTCGTTGATCATCGTTCAGTTGCTTGCGCAGTTATGTATATAATCCTGTCCATTAAAATTGCTGCACCCCCAAGATGACGTGCTACAGACGCGAAATTTTACCGACAGAAGGAAGATGCAGTGATATGCAAATGATTAACTTTTCAGAGCATTCACACAATGCTGGCCCCGGTGGCGATTCATAGAACGTGCTGATATGAGGAAAGTTTCCAACCAATTTCTCATTCACAAACAGCACTTGACGGGCGTTGCCTGGTGAAACGTTGTTGTGATGCCTCATGTAAGGAGGAGAAAAGCGTACCATCACGTTTCCGAGTTTGATAGAGGTCGGATTGTAGCCCATCGCGATTGCGGCTTATCGTATCGGGACATTGTTGCTCGCTGTCGCGATCCAATGACTGTTAGCAGAGTATAGATCGGTGGGTTCAGGAGGGCAACTCGGAACGGCCTTGTATCACAAGCAGTCGAGATGACAGGCATCTTATCTGCATGGGTTGTAACGGATCGTGCAGCCAAGTCTCGATCGCTGAGTCAGCAAATGGGGACGTTTGCGAGACAACAACAATCTGCACGAACAGTTCGACGATGTTTGCAACAGAGTGGACTATCAGCTCGGAGACCATGGCTGCGGTTACCCTTGACGCTGCATCACAGACGGGAGCGCCTGCGATGGTGCACGCAACGACGAACCTGCGTGCACGAATGGCAAAACGTCATTTTTTTGGATGAATCCACGTTCTGTTTATAGCATCATGGTGGTCGCACGCTTGTTTGGCGACATCACGGTGAACGGAAATTGGAAGCGTGTATTTGTCATCGCGATACTGGCGTATCACCCGGCGTGATTGTATGGGGTGCCATTGGTTACACGCCTCTGTCACCTGTTGTACGCATCGACGGAACATTGAACAGTGGCCGTTACATTCCAGATGTGTTACGACCTTAGCTCTACCCTTCATTCGATCCCTGCGAAACCCTACATTTCATCAGGATAATGCACGTTCGCATGTTGCAGGTCCCATACGGGCCTCTCTGGCGTACCACAGCCATGACAGTACGTTTAACAAGACGGTAGAGTACGTCAGTTCCAGTCAGTACAACGAAGTTCAACGAGCCAGCAGTCTTAATACAAGCTACCACATTTGCTACTGAAAGGACTCGAAGTGAAGCGTAGCAGAACTGTATATTAGTTAGGACTTCACACCATCACATCGAAGTTGTGTACTTATCTCTTGTTTCAATAAATCCTTTTAGGACTAATCACTTCTTTTTGTTGCAGATCTTGTCCACATCCTTGCTAGTCACAGCCCACAGTGCAGCATCCCGAGGTCACAAAAGTATTTCTTATATTATACCACTGAAGATGGCCACTCAGTCACCGAAAACGATAAGCAATAGTTCAAAACAATAAAGAATTCATGCGACCAAAGCTGTGTCCTGCATTATTTAAAATTCCTTTTATTTCCTAAACGCTTAGCCATCTGGAGTTCCCACTTCGGTGCTTTGAAGTCTCACCACGCTCTGTGTGTGCCTATTAGTTTCGACGAATTCGTCGATTCCTTTTCCATGTAATACGATTACCAGATAACCACGACTCAGCGGCTCTGCCACATTGCCATATATTATAAGGGTTGGGGGTTAGGGGTTGGGTTGTTTGGTTGGGATAGGAGGCTAAACTGCTAAGGTTATCTGTCCCCCTGTAGTGAGGGGAAAAAACGAGGATAGGAAAGTAGGGGAGGGGATTGATTGATTGATTTTGTCAGGGAAGCCAAAACAGTTTTGGTCTAACCTGCCACTGCCCGCCCTAAACTATGTTTATTGTGCGGTATCGCTCCCTGTTTATCTAGTAACAGTGCAAGGAGTCACTTTTCCAGTTCTTTATTAGACACAATTTCTTCGGGTTTGGGTGTCCCAAATGTTCTGTGCCTTTTGCTCTACAATGCAATGCATTCGAAAATTAGATGTGATGCAGTTTCATCCTACATTTAGGGTCCTCTTCTGTTATTCCCATTGTATGTAGGTGTTTTTTTTTAATTCCCATGGCCTATCAGCAATCCAACCATGAGTCTAATCTCTCTCCTGTACAAGCCCAGGATTACAGAGCTTCTTTTAAAACATGGCTTTGACATCATTACCTTGCCATGTTTTTGTTTGTAGACCTTGGTTCAATATTCTACGTGCTGTCTTCCGAGCCAATTACGTAGCTCCAATTTGATCACTGCCTTGGTGATTGTGATAGGTTCCGGTCCAATAAATGGAGTCTCTGTCCCCATCCTGGCTAATCTGTCGGCATGTTCGTTGCCACTGATCCCCGAGTGGCCAGGGACCCACAATAGGCTTACCCTATTGCTTTCCCCTAGCTCCACCAAAACCCTGAGACATTCTGCAACAATTTTAGACCTTGTTGCAGGAGCTGCCATTGATCTCAGGGCTGCCTGTCTGTCTGAATAGATATAGATGCTACGATCGTTGTAGCACCTACGCAGATTCTCCTCCACACATGCCCTGATGGCAGTGATTTGGCCTGGAATACTGAGGACAGTTTCTCTAGAGAGATGACACCCCGCATACCCGGCCCCAACGCCTTGGTCTGATTTTGACTCGTCAGTAAACCAGACAATATTCCCCGTACGGTGTCGAACTATTTTGTCCAACTGCTCCCTACTTCCAATTGTTGTACTGAAAGACTTGTTGAAGCAGTATGGGGTTATAATATAGTCGGCCGGCATTTCCCCAACATTTACTATATTTACCTCACTCACTATTTTAGTGTGTGATTCCGAATATCCCAAAGAGTTACAGTTGTTGCCAGATTTGAGCCTGTATGCACCAGGCGCTGCCCCCATCTTGACCCAAAGGCGTAATGGGGGCATATCCAGCATGGTTTGCATCCCAGCAGTTGGTGTGCTGCTATGGCTAAGCAGGCTAATATCTGCACCTTACCACGCTCTTTAGCAGCATCCTGCTCTTCTACAGTCTTCCCCATAGAGGGGAGGGGAAAAGGAAGAGCAGTCTGGGGAAGTAAAGAAGGAAGGGAACACAAGCTCGCCACGCACGTATTCACGAAAGAACTCCATGTGGGTCATATTATACGTTTGAAGTCTGTATCGTTTACTGCTTTTTTTTTTTTTTTTTTTCACAGTTCCGTGCACCTACTTTGTGTTTCCATGTTTCATCGTGGTTCAGTTTTGGACGACATATCTACATCTACATGGGTTGCTCTGCAAATCACATTTAAGTGCCTGGCAGAGGGTTTATAGAATCACCATTATACTATTTATCTCCCATTCCATTCTCGAATAGCATGCGGGAAGAAAGAACACCTGAATCTCTCCGTTCGAGCTCTGATTTCTTGTATTTTATTCTGATGATCATTTCTTTCTATGTAACAGGGACTCAACAATATATTTTCGCATTCCGAGGAGAATGTTGGCGATTGGAGTTTCGCTAGTAGCTCACGGCGCAGCGATAAGCGCCGTTGTTGTAATGATTCCCGTCCCAGATCCTGTATCATTTCCGTAACGCTTTCGCCCCTGTATCGTGACAATACGAAACGAGCTGCTCTTCTTTGGACTCTTTCGATGTCCTCCGTCAAACTCATCTGATAAGGATCCCACACTGGGCTGCAGTACTCCAAAAATGGACGGACAAGCGTAGTGTATGCAATTTCTTTTGTAGTTCTGTTGCATGTTTTGAGGGTTCTGCCAATAAAACGCAGTCTCTGGTTCGCCTTTCCCACGATATTATTTACGTGTTCTTTCCAATTTAAGTCCGAAGTAATAGTAATTCCTAGGTATTTTGTGGAGTTTACGGCCTTCACGTTTGTATGATTTATCTTGTAAACAAAGTTTAACGGATTTCTTTTCGTACTCATGTGGACGACTGCACACTTCTCATTATCTATAGTCAATTGCCAATTTTTACACCATACTGATATCTTATTGAGATAGTTCTGCAGTTGGTTTTGATCTTCAGATGATTTTACTAGACGGTAAATTACGGCGTCAACTGCAAACAACCTAAGAGAGCTACTTAGATTTTCCCCTAAATCGTATATGTAAATAAGCAATGGACAATCTAAGCACTACATCTGGCGAGGGTGCAATGGGAGCTCTCCTCGTCAGTCGTGATTTCCGACCAACAGTGTACCTAGGTACGTTTTACAGGTGTACGCGGGGCTTTAGTGCCGGTAAAGACGCCTTACCTGCAGCCATAGAGGGCGGCTGTGGCGACCAGGGCTTGGTAGCGGTCTGCGGCCGTAACGGCGGGGCGTGACCAGCCTGGAGATCTGCTGCTACACGGCCACTGCATCCGCCACACAGGCGGTCACACACATAACCTTCCTCTGCCGTGTGGTCCGCAGCTGCTTACGACGCAACCGGATAATTCACACAAATTTCGCACACTTTTAGCTCATTCTTAGATGTAGCATATGTCTACACCTAAATAGATACGCTGCAAATCACAGTTAAGTGCTTGGCAGAGGGTTCATTAACCACATTCATAACTTTTCTCTACCGTTCAATTCTCTAATAGCGCGCGGAAAGAAAGAACACCTAAATCGTTTCGTTTTCGATCTGATTTCTCTTATTTTATTGGGATGGTCATGTCTCCCTACGTAGGTGGGTGCTAGCAAAATATTTTCACATTCAGAAGTCAAAGTCGGTGATTGAAACTTCGCAAACAGATCACGCCGCAATGAATAACGTCTTTCTTTTAATGATTTCCAACTCATTTCGCGCAACATTTCCGTGACGCTCCCCCCCCCCCCCCCCCCCCCGTAACGTGATAATACAAAACGAGCTGCCCTTCCCTGGGCCTTCTCAATATCTTCCGTCAGTCCCACCTGCTGAGGGTCACACAATGGGCAACAGTACTACAGGAGAGGACGCACAAGTGTAATGTAGGCAGTCTCTTTGGTGGAGCTAGTGCATCTTCGAAGCGTTCTGCTAATGAAACGTTATATTTGGTTCGCCTTACCCAAAATATTTTCTATGTGTTCTCTCAAGTCTAAGTTGTTCGTAATTGTGACTCCTTGCTATTTAGTAGAATTTACGACCATAAGGTTTGACTGATTTATCGCGTAATTAAAGTTCAGCGGATTTCTTTTAGTGGCCATGTGTATTACTTCACACTTTTCTTTATTTAGTGTCAATTGCCAATTCTCGCACCCTGTAGAAATTTTGTCTAAATCGCTTTGCAGTTGCTTTTGATCCTCTGTTGACTTCACTAACCAATAAACGACAGCATCATCCGCGACCAGTTTAAGGGAGCTATTCAGAATGTCTCCTAAATCGATTATAAACACAAGGAAGTGTAGGGGACCTATAACGCTTCCCTGGGGAATGCCAGATATCAATTATGTTTTACTCGATGACTTACCGTCAATTACAACGAACTGTGTCCTTTCTGACAGGAAATCGTGAATCCAATCGCATAATTGTGGAGATATTCCATAAGCACGCAATTTCATTAGAAGCCGCTTGTGGAGTACAGTGTCAAAAGCCTTCCGGAAATCCAGAAATATGGAATCGATTTGAGATCCCTCGTCGACGTCACTTACCACTTCATGTGAATAAAGGGAAAGCTGCTCTAGTACGAAGGATAGTGTCGACAACAATACGTCCATTCTACGTACATCACTCGTCATTTTTATGTTCTTTGATCTAATGAGAATAATTAACCAAATCGCTGCAACTTAATATTATTTATTTTCACACATCCGCGCCGGCCGCGGTGGCTGAGGGGACTGAGGCGCTCCAGTCACGGTCTGCACGGCCACTACGGTCGGGGGGTTCGAATGTCCGCTCGGGCATGGATATTTGTGCCGTCCTTAGTCTTAGTTATTTCATAAGTAGTTTGTAAGTTTAGGGACTGATGACTCCGTAGTTAAGTCCCATAAGCTATACAAACATTTTTGAACACAACTTCCCCGTTTCGGTTTAAAGTACCATCATCAAGTGTCCTGCGGTAGAAAGTGGGTGACCTTTACTTTGAACAAATTATTATGCTCTAATATAATGTTACAATACAGAGCTTATCATTCACTTACGTATATTTCTAGATGTTTGATATACGTAGGACACCTAAGGTGGCTGTAGATTAACTGTGAAAATCTTTTGGTAATCTTAACCTTGATTTCGAATTTTGACTCTTGTAGTCACGAGGTCGTATGTTTACAAATCAGGTAGAAGTCATATTTATCTTATTAGTAATTGTGTGCATTAAATGTGTTAGTAATTTATATATTCTAATAATATGGTTTGTTGTTTTATTTTACACATATATTGTAATTATTATTTCAATAACAATTTCAATATACAATATATGTATAAAAAATAACAAGAACGCTGCCATATTTGTTGGCATATATAAATTCTAAGTACGCTTAATATGCTTCTAAAGATTACACACCTCCTAATAACATAAATAAGTCGTTTACATGCTTTGTAAACATTCGACATCATGGCTACAACTATCAAAATTCCAATTCAAGAGTAAAATTCAAATCAAATGTTCAAATGTTTGTAAATCTATCCGAGTCAACTGCTAGGTTATTAGTTCATAATTTACAAATTACTTAAACTAAGTTAAACTAACCTAAAGACAACACACACATCCACGCCCGAGGGAGGATTCGAACCTCCGACGTTGGAGGCCTCGCGATCCGCAACGTGGCGCTCCAGACCCCTCGGCTACTTCCGCGCAGCTGGGTAAAATTACCAAAAACAATCTACAGCCGCTTTAGGTATCATAAGTGTGCCAGGCCACCTAGAAATATTCGCAAGTAAAAGTTAAGCTCTGTATTGTAACATTATAGTAGAGCATAATAATTTGTTCATGCTAAATGTCACCCCCGTTGTACCACAAGTCACTTGATAATGGCAGTTTAAGCCGAAACGGTACCGTCGCGTGAAAATGAAAAGTATTAAGTAGCAACGATTTGGTTAATTATTATTAAGTCTCTTGCTCATATTTACTACGTAGGAGGGGGGGGGGGCTTATGTAATATAAAATGTTCTTTAATTTCTCAGCAAACTCCCGACTTCTATGAAGATCCTCCCCCTCCATCTGAAAAGCACTGTAACTTCGGCATAACAGTTCCAGGACGAATTAAAAAAGTAGAAAACTGCACTTAGCAATTGACGATAATTAATGATCTTAGCTTTTATCGAAGTAGACCATTATTTACAAACAACTGCCAACGTTTCTGGATGTCTTCGAAGCAAGTAGAATTTTTGTATGGCCATGACTGCAAGTTTATTTGTCACGGCATTCTGGAAGTCTGTGATATCTTGAAACTTTCTTTCAGTCACCTTTTCAGTTGCGGAAACTAGGAAAAATTATAAGTCGAGAGGTCGAGCGTAAAAGACAGATTTGGGATGGCAATAATGGAATTTCTACCTCGATACTAGGTAACAGGTAAAACAGTATCAGGTCTTACACTGTCATGAAGTAAGAACTGAAAATGCCCCAAAAAAAGACCGACGATGTCTAAATGCTTGATGCAACACCTTGGACACTTTGTTTGAAAATATATGGGACCTAACTATTGCGGTTATAAATCACTAGGCTTGCAGACTACTTAAACGAACCTTGCCAAAGAGCGCAGGGTCATTCCACCACGGCGCTCGCTGTTTGACATGGAAAAACATCTACATGTATGTACTTACTATGCAAATCAGATTTAAGAATCTGGAAGAGGGTTCATATAACTTTCATTATATTTCTCAACTGTTACATTCTACGTGGTAGAGACAATAAGTTCTGATACTGACCGCATGACGGCTGTTCACTTTGTTGTGGCGTAAGGTCAGCGCCATACACCAGACGCAAGAGCACGATCGTAGAGTAGGCACCGATCGACCGAAATATTAAGCAGCCGGCCGCGGTGGCCGAGGGGACTGAGGCACTCCAGTCACGGTCTACACGGCCACTAAGGTCGGGGGTTCGAATCCCCCCTCGGGCATGGATATTAGTGCCGTCCTTAGTATTTGCTAGTTAGTAAGTAGCTTGTAAGTTTAGGGACTGATGACCCCGTAGTTAAGTCCCATAAGCTTTACAAAAATATTTTTGAATAGCAAGAAGGCGCCGCGCACCCTGGAGGGAGTAACCGAAGATGCGCGCCCTCTACAAGCGGCTATATCTAGGCCGACATACGTCTGGACGCCCGGCAGTTACTACCTAGGACTCGGCAGTTACTATTCAGGAAGAAGACAGTTACATACTATTCGGGAAAACGACAGTTAGTAGGCAGCTACAAAGTCTGAACGCAGCTACGAACTAGGTCACAGTGCAGCTAGTATCATACGGACGACATCACAAGAAGCGAGAAGAGAGAAGAAACATATTTCTGTTATAAAGTTGAGTAATTTCATTTTCGGTCAATAAATACCTTGTAATAGAATGTAATAGATGTCAAAGGAACCAGCATCAATTTCTTTACTGAAAACCAGACCGGGAAGAGTAAACAACAGAAAGGCGACGAGGTCACAACACTTTTTAATCAAATAGAATCAATCGTTCACATGGAATCCCTCCCAGACGGTGCATCAGTAAACAAAACCCGGTACAAGGAAATCCGAGGCCGTTTACGCGATGCAGTTCGCCGTAAGCAACCTGGGCTTCGTCTTTATACGCCAAAGAATTGACTGCTGCTAAACGACAACGCCTCCGTACATTGCTCCGCTCTTGTCCGAGAGGAACGTGCAAGGCAAGAGATGACAATCCTGACAGACCCTTCTTACTCACCTGATTTCGCACCACACGATTTGTTTCTCTTTACTTACCTAAAAGCATTTCTACGTGGGCGCAGATTTCGGTCGGATGTCATGACGGCCACTAGAGAAGCCATAAGGGACATTGCTGCTAACTGCTTTCAGCCGTACTTCCAGCAGTTATACCAACGTTGGCGAACGTGCATAACGGCCAACGGCGACTATTTTGAGAGTGAATGTGAGACTCTGTAGGTGTACGCCGTATAGGCGGCAGCGTCTGCAACTCACATAGTGGTGTGGATGCCTGGACATAAGGCGTGTAGTCTCAGAACTTCTTGACTGTAGCACGTGTTCAAATGTTCAAATGTTTGTAAATCGATCGGTCCAAACTACGTGGTCATCAGTCTGTAGCTTACAAACTACATAAACTAAGTTAAACTAACCTAAGAACAAACAAATACACACACACACACACACACACACACACACACACACACACACGCCCAAGGGAGGACTCGAACCTCCACCAACAGCGCGCTCCGCAGCGAGATGCCTTAGACCGCTCGGCTACTCCACCGCGGCTGTACCATGTGTAGTAGCGCGGGGAAAAAAGGAACACTACATCTTTCCGTTTTCGATTTGATTCTATTATATTCTTATGATGATCATGTATCCATATTTCGGTGGATGCTAACAAAATAAGTTCGCATTAGGAAGAGAAATTTGTTGCAAGAGATAAAGTCTTTCATTCAAATGATTGTCACCCCAATTTGTGGTTCATTCCCGTGACACACTCTCGTCTCTGTGTAACGCAAAAGACTGCTATGAGAGTGAGGGGCTCCGTTATATAATCGGTACGTCGTTCGAATGGAGGGAAGCATACTTGTCCTCTGACGTCACGTCCCGAGAACCAATTGCAACACTTTTGAAATACGGTTTCCTAACAGTAACATTTGCGGCAAGGAGAATTGTTCTGGGCAGAATGCCCTTCTCCCCAGCCCCCACTTTTCTAAAGATCTAATCTGTCGTAAAATTGCCTCCAAAGAAAGACTGCATCTCACCACCTGTTAAAATGTAGATTAGATAAATGTGTCTTGTTTTTCGCTGTGTCAGTGGTCACTCACGGCACCATGCTATCAGCAGATGACAATGCACACCGGTGAGGGGGGGGGGGGGGTTCTGGGCCCCGAGACGAAAAAGTTGGCGCCCCTGCTCTCGACGGAACCACCTTGTAGTAAATGCCTCTTCCAGATCTGGCAAACATCATTACTTGTATGACACTTGACCGCGAAAGGCAAAGGTCCCAGGTTCGAGTCCAGGTTCCGGCACGCAATTTTAATCTGCCAGGAAGTTTCATATCAGCGTACACTCCGCTGCAGAGTGGGAAATTTCATTCTGGAAACATCCCTTAGGCTGTGGCTAAGCCATGTCTCCACCATATCCTTTCTTCCAGGAGTGCTAGTCTTGCAAGTTTCGCAGGAGAGCTTCTGTGAAGTTTGGAAAGTAGGAGGCGAGGTACTGGCGGAAGTAAAGTTGTGAGGCGCGATCGTGAATCGTGTCGGGATAGCTCAGTCGGTAGAGCTCTAGCCCGCGAAAGACAAAGGTCCCAGATTCGAGTCCCGGTTCCGGCACGCAATTTTAATCTGCCTGGAAGTTTCATCATTACTTGTGTCCCACGCGCTCAGAAATTGACCAGAAACTACTTTGCAGTAACATAATCACAGATGTCGTGATTTCAAGTTTATTAAGGAACTTTGTAAAAATAACACAGGCCTAAAAATTTTATTTCAAGAAGAAATACATGGAAATAGTGAATTTATCCCGGAAATAAATTATCAGCCCTACATGGAACAAATTAACTATTTCGACATTAGGAATGGACATCATTATTTCGAGATGGCCTTTGTAGCAAATATTCTCGCTAAGGGCCTCATTTGACCTCTGTTTACAGTACAAAGAAATCAAGAAAATGTAACTACGTGAAAAGTTCACAAGATTGCTCCACGTAATACAACTGTTTCTATATCTGTTTCAGCCTTCCAAAGTATTCCAAATCAGATGAGTGATCGATGGTAGCAATGTAAAAAGTCTGGCCAACTACTGACTTATTTTAACGACATCGAGACTCAAAATATCACTGTACCGCGCCTGAGGTAGCCGGCAAAACGGGGCACATCCGGCGAGGGAATTGCGGTGTCAGGTGACACCAGAAGCAACAAGTGAAAAACCTGTCCGGCCTCGCTCCCCTGCTCGCTGAATGGCGGGTAATTGCGAGGGTGGGCGCCCTTTGATGTTGCGGGTCGAGTTAATTAAATTTTAATTGGCAAGATAGCAACAATAAACGCTAGAAAGGCACAGCTCTGAAAATGAGCGCCGCTGGTCATACGGGGATCCCCGTCGTGCAGCGACGCTGGTTTGAAAATATTGTTGCGAGTCGACTGTCGGTGGATAATTTTGATCTTTCCACGAGGGATGAACCTCCATTCTTAATCTGTTAAAAACATTTCCACTTGCGCCGTATTCATTTACCAAATTCTGATTTCAAGATCATGATTATTTGGCAGAAGCAGTTGGCTGATGTAAGACATAATTAATAAATCTATGGAGCAAAGTAAAGGAAAAAGGAAAATAATACTACGACAATGTAGGATGCGAGGCTATTACTTGAAATTGAGCCTTGTTTTAAAAGTTACTTTCGAATCATTCCTGATTGTTATGGATAAGAAATAAGTTTAAACAGAGAATAATATTTAAAATATTCATCGTATGAGAATGACTCCCCGATGAAACTACTGTGGATTCTTATTTGAAAAGTTTCCTTAGAGACTAAAGCCTTAGCCCATTTTGGATCACAGCAACAAATGATTTACGACTGAAATTAACTATCTCCAATCCATGTACTAATGTTATCATTAACATCAAGATAAAACAATACCAAAAAATTTTATTGAGTTTACCATTTTTGTGTGAAAATAAATTCATTTCTGGACAAAAGTTATTTCTTTTCTTCTCGTTTCTTTTTTGTCCTCACCACTTATTTTTATATTATTCCAGATTGCTATGTTGTCTATGTGGTGGATATATTGTCTCCCGAAATTTTTTTTCCAGAAACTTCATGGATCCCAATTACGACAAAGATTGGAAACGATTGCTATAGACAAATACTGTGACGGTGCCTTTCAAAAGGGCATGACCGACTTCCTCCCCCATCCATATTCGAAAAGAATCCGCGTTTGTGCTCCATTTCCGACGACTACGATGTCGACATAGTGTTTATTTTCATCTTTTTCCGTTGGGTTATCTATCGACCAAGAACCAATTTCAGTGGTTCTTCCTTTGTTCTTGCTTGTTCCTCCACTATTCTTTTCGCTCTGTATCCTTTTTCTCTTGTCATACCATTTACACCTCGTCTTTTCTTCCTCATGCCTTGGAATCCTATTTCCAACACTTTCTTCTTAAGAAGAACTCTTTCTGTTGCATCTTTTTCACTTATGTTTTCTCTGTCCACATTCTTCTCATCTGCTGAATCCAAGCTTTTGTTGACTTTTGTTTGCTTAACCTGAATAAATGTCCAAAACATAGCAGTTGGCTCTTCCGCAGTGTTTGTTATATTTTCTGTATTGCGATAAACTTCTTTGTTACTTTTTAATATCAATACCACGGAATTTTTTGATGGACCAAGTATTTTTCGAATGATTGTTCTTTCAAGTATTTCACATTTGTGTAGTTTGTAATTCAGTGCTAAACATTTACTTGCTTAAAAACGTTCTGGTGTTACTACCTCGTTATAATGCTGTATTTTCTTATTTATAGAAACAGGCCTTTTATTGTAGATGTTTCTCGTTATTCCATATGCTTTCTCCATTTTACGTACTCTCTTCTACAACAATTTTTAAGTCGTGTTCTTGTATAACGTTTCCCAAATATTTGAATGCCCAATGTCTGTTACTAGTATATCTACAGTATTTTTGATGTTTGACTTTTTTTCTACAGAAATTCTTAAACGTGCTTTATTGGCTGTTTATTCTAAGAAATTGATTTGTATTTCTGTGTTTGTTAGGTTTTAAGAAATAATGGTAAAGTCATGTACAAATGCTAGATAATTTCAATACCTTTGTTCTTACTCCCAAGTTATTTTGGTGACAGCTTATTTTCTTTTTGTTTTTCTCTCCATACCCCTAGTTTTTTCTTTAGCGGGCAGTTGAATAGGAGTCACCTTGCCTTACAAGTACTTTTAAGTCGCACGACTTACATATTTCACCCAGAAACTTTATTTCTGATTTCGTGTCCGTGAGAGTTTCACGAGTTATGTTTGGAAGTTTAGTTCTAATGCCAAATTTTCAAATCACTTTATGTATTATTTTTCTATCGACCGAATCTAATGCCTTAATAAACTCACCAATAGCTCCAAGTTTGGAGTTTGTAATTCTGTGACGAAATATGGATATTTAGATGGAAAATCTGTTGTCAGTAAGATCTGCCTCTCTAAATCCACTCAGATGTTCTCCCAAATTTCTTCATTTATGAATACTGCTAAAAATATTGTATAACCCACTGGCAACAGTGGGGACGTTTTAGTTATTTTCGTCTTGATTACCACCTTACTTGTACAAAGAATGGATAAAAACCATTTTCAATCTTTTGGAATCTTTTCAGATTCGCATATTTCTTCAAATATGATCTGATAGTTAGCTATAATATTGGGTTCAGATTTATAATATTTATTGCTGTGTAGTCGTCGTAGTGATTAACCCCTTCAATCCTGAATTATTCTAAAAATAGAATAAAACATATTCTTGCTCTTTGTCATTTATTGTAAATTTGAGAAAAAATTTAAAATTTTCAAACTCGGTTTCCAAAATAAAAAAGAAAAAATGTCAAATTGAATACTGGGTGTGGAAGGCAGTTAAGAATGTGAAATAAGAAGTGAACAATGTTGTCATCCGATAGTTACTGTGGAACGTAAATCGCAAAGTCGAATTCATAAATTCATAAACTAATAAACAAAATAATTTCAACTAATGATATGTCCGACACACTCCAAAATGGGTACGGGCTGATGACCAAGCAGTTTGGTCCGATAGATTTACAGACATTTGAACATTTTCCAAAATGTGTCCGCCGTGTTCACTGTTTAATGTTTTCCATTGTAGCATGCCATTCTGGTGACAGAAGGCAGCAAGAAGCGCGAAACTAAAAGCGACAGATGTCCAGTAAACAAGCCACTAGGTGCCAAAGTTAAGTGAAATGGAACAGTGTTCTGAAACTCTTAATTTACGAGATGAATTTTTCGGACTGTTAGTTCTGACGGGATGCTGCTGAGCCCATACTACACTCATTAAATGACGAGTAAAACGACGTTTTATGGTCGATTGTATCGTCGCCTTTGTCTGTTGTTACGCGATCTGCTGTATCCCAGGCCCAGCCTCGTGAACTACGACCCTTCTTCTGCAGCGCAGTACAAAATGTTTTCACAGGAAAGTGTCAATTTTAACGCTCCTATTTTTGATAACATTGTTAGTCAGTGGATGGAGGGAGATGCAAGTGATGTATTGATTCAGAGGAAGAACTTAACGAGAATGATGGGAATATTTCAGTTTCTTCTGAGACAGGATCGGCTACACAGAAGGAATATTTCTATGGCAAGAAAGGTTTCTGTTGTTTTACCCTTTCAGACCTGGCGTCCAATATATTGGACATAGACTTTTTCTTAACCCTTAACCCGCGAGATGAACAAAGTAAGAGCATAAGGTCTATCAGACCAATTGTGTGATTGGATTGAGGAATTCCTCGATAACAGAAATCAGCAGGTCATTCTCAATGGTGAGAAGTCTTCCGAAGTAGGAGTTATGTCGGGTGTGCCACAGGGGAGTGTCGTGGGACCGTTGCTGTTCACGATATATATAAATGACCTTGCGGATAACATCGGAAGTCCACTGAGGCTTTTTGCGGATAATGCTGTAGTATATAGAGAGGTTTAACAATGGAAAATTGTATTGAGATGCAGGAGGATCTGCATCGAATTGTCGCGTGGTGCAGGGAATGGCAGTTAAATCTCAATGTAGACAAGTGTAATGTGCTGCGAATACACAGAAAGTAAGATCCTTTATTATTTAGCTACACTATAGCAGGTCAACAACTGGAAGCAGTTAATTCCATAAATTATCTGGGAGTAGTCATTAGGAGGGATTTAAAATGGAACGACCATATAAAATAAATCTTCGGTAAAGCAGATGCCAGATTCATTGGGAGAATTCTAAGGAAATGCGGTCCGAAAACAAAGGAAGTAGGTTACAGTACACTTGTTCGCCCACAGCTTGAATACTGCTCACCGGTGTGGGATCCGTACCAGGTGTGATAGATAGAGGAAGTGGAGAAGATCCCAAGGAGAGCAGCGCGCTTCGTTACAGGATCATTTGGTAATCGTGAAAGCGTTACGGAGATGATCGATAAACTCCAGTGGAAGACTCTGCAGGAGAGACGCTCTGTCGCTCGGTACGGGATTTTGTCGAAGTTTCGAGAACATACCTTTACTGAGGAGTGTCGCAGTATATTGCTCCCTCCTACGTATATCTCTCGAAGAGATCATGAGGATAAAATCAGAGAGATTAGAGCCCAGACAGAGGCATACCGACAATCCTTCTTTCCGCGAACAATATGTGACTGGAAAATTGATAGTGGTACTCAAGGTATCATCCGCCACACACCATCGAGTGGCTTGCGGAGTATGGTTGTAGATGTAGATGTAGATGACGTTTTTGATGTATCATACGAGATGCGGTCTGTGACACCCCTTTTCTTGAAATCATAGTTCAAGGTGTAAAACATGTGAAAGTTTCATTGTAACTGACATAACATTTATTCCTAATGTTGTTTAAAAAACTCGTCATTGATTTTATTGCACTTCATAAAGCCTGTAGTAATATACTTTTTATGAGACACAATCACGTAATATTGAGCGTTTTTCTGAAAATGTCAGTCATAAAGGGAGTTTTCGTAAAGTGAATGGTGGTTTCTGAAACATTATGCCTATGGAACAAGTAAAGTTTCCTATTTTCAGAGTTTGAAGACGTGTAGTCGACAGATATATAAAGAAAATCTGTAGAATTGTCACTTAGTTTCGGAATATATTATTTTCTATATTACCTAGTAATAAACCAGCACAAACGCCTTTGCGGCGTGCGACTTACCGGTGACGGCAGCTGCGATGCCCGCTTTGCGCACCACCCGTCCGCAGTAAATTTAATACGGGTTGGCGCGTAAGTTATTTCTGACATACATAACACAAACACGTAGAAAGAAAAGTTTTTTTACTCACCTGTATTACGCAAGGCGGTGCTGGAACAGACTCTCTTCGTTGTTCGAGTATTTCCGACACCTGCTAAGGAAGTTGCTCATTATACTCATTGATTCTGAAAAAGGTGCATGATGTTGAAATTGACCCGAACTTAACTTTCATTTCGGGCGAATCATGGTCCCATTTAAGTGGGTATGTTAATTCGCAAAATAATCGTTACTGCAGTTTGGAAAAGCCTAACGAACAGCTACTGCACAATCAAAAATAGAAGTGTTAGGGGCGACAGAATAATAGGCCCTATATTTTTCCAGGAATCAATTAATAGTGACAGGCATGTTGAAAACATATTGCTTCCTGTATTTGTTCAATTAACTAAAAGAACATGTCTTCGCGATATTTCGTCAAGACAATGCGTTGGCACATACAGCCAAATTACCATTACGGGAAATTCGTAGTGTGTTTGGTGAAAGGATTATCACAAAGAACATTTGGCACCCTCGTTCTCCCGATTTACCCCCGTGCGATTTTTATCTGTGGGATCATTAAAAGAAAATCTTCAAATGTTTGTAAATCTATCGGACCAAACTGCATAGCTGACAAAATACTTAAAGTAAGGTAAACTAATCTAAGGCCAACACACACACACACACACACACACACACACACACACACAGACAGACACAGACACCCACACGCGCACGCGCACCCCAGAGAGGACTTGAACCTCCCACGGCGGACAACCGCGCGCTCTGCAGCGAGGCGCCTTAGGCCGCTCGGCTACTCCACCGCGGCTCATTAAAACGGACGAAAATCCCCACAATTTAGATGAAATAAAAACAAACATTCGTCATGAAATGACTGCAATTTCTACGGGCGAACTTCAGAGTGTAATGAGCAATGTCCTCAGCAGATGTCAGAAATGCTTGAACAACGAAGGGAGGAAGTTCCAGCACCTCCTTCCGTAATACAGGTGAGTAAATAAACTATTCTTTCTAAGTGTTTGTGTTATGTATGTCAGAAGTAACATGCACGCCAACCCGTATTAAATTTAGTGTGGAGGTCGGGCGTCACGCTAAGCGGACACCGCAGCTGCTGTCGCTGGCAAGTCGCACGCCGCAGAGGCAGTTGCGCTGAGGATTGATCACACTGTAGAATACATTACTATTAAATATACTCGGTCGCGAATATTTTGCCACAAACTTTGTTAGTGTCATTACGAAAATTTTTTGGCAACGTGATTCCTTAATTCTCCTGGCGAATAACAACTTCGGAAAACTTACGGGTATGCAGCCAAGGCATGAAATTCGACGTCGTCCGATATTTCGGCAGGAGACCACCCTGCCATTTTCAAGGTGAAACTGCAGTGAGGAAGCAATGTGCAAAGATCTTTAAAACTTCGGTTTTCAATGAGTAAACAGGAAGGACAACACACACCGAGCCGCGGTGGAGTAGCCGAGCGGTCGAAAGCGTCTCGCTGCAAAGCGCGCGGTTACTCGCCGTGGAGGTTCGAGTCCTCCCTAGGGCATGGGTGTGTGTGTTGTCCTTAGGTTAGTTTACCTAGTTTTAAGTAGTTTGTAAGCTATGGACTGATAAACACGCAGTTTTGACCGAAAAAAGAACAAAAAAGAAAAACCACACACACACACACACACAGACACACACACACACACACACACACACACACACCGAGCAAGCAAGCACTCAGCGCCGTCACGATCAAAGATGAAACCGGTCAGACTTTCGATAATAAACATCAGTTTTACATGGATGAGGTCGGATTAGTTTTGTACCTCTGTTTCTTGACAAGTGAGAGAGCAGTATCCTAAGCGGAATTTATGCAGAAGGCTCCATCCCTATTCATAAGGCTGTCACCTAGTTTTATTTCTATCGCTTCCTTGATAACACAGTCCCAGTAGTTGGAAGTGCATACCAGATTTCCGTTTTCTTGTATTCCATAGGGTGACCTGTGTCAAGACAGTGTTCGGCCACAGCAGATTTGTTTGGCTGTTGTAAGAGTGTGTGACATTTATGCTCAATACGGTCCTCAACAGTCCTCATAGTTTGACCGACATATGACATGCCACAACTACATGGGATGTCTACGGTAAATTTTTCGAACAATATTGGGAACCACTGTGCTACATAGATGTTGTTGTGTGATGCACGGGCCCTCTACGGCCTGGTACATGGTGTTCCGGCAGCCACCTGCTGTGAGCGGGCAGCTGTGCCTCCGCCGCCGCCGCCGCCGCTGCTCCTGTATGCGGACCGCAGAGGCGGCCTGCTCCAGCCGTCACCTGTTGAGTGTCGGGTGTGAGAGGGGGTCAGCGACCCCGCGCCCCTGTTGTCCCTGATTTACGGCGCATCGATCTCCATTTAGCGGGCCACCGCGGCACCTGCCGCTGCTGGTGGCCGTCCATATTTCAGGTCTCACGACATCACACGCTGTCGCCACCGCTGGCATACCTCTGCATCATAATGACCTCCTTATCTAAAGACAATGACATCAGTACCTCTAAAGGGCGAAATAAAATTGTGACCAACAAGAAAAATAAAATGAACGCTACATACACTACTGGCCATTAAAATAGCTACACGAAGAAGAAATGCAGATGAAGGGTATATAATGGACAAATATATTATACTAGAACTGATATGTGATTAAATTTTCCGCAGGTACGCAATTTTGGTGCATAGATCCTGAGAAATCAGTACCCAGAACAACCATCTTTGGCCGTAATAACGGCCTTGATACGCATGGCCATTGAGTCAAACAGAGCTTGGATGGCGGGTACAGGTACAGATGCCCACGCAGCTTCAAGACGATTCCATAGTTCATCAAGAGTAGTGACTGGCGTATTGTGACCAACTAGTTGCTCGGCCACCATTGACCAGACGTTAGACGTTTTCAATTGGTGAGAGATGTGGAGAATATTTTGGCCAGGGCAGCAGTCGAACATTTGCCGTATTCAAAATGGCCTCTACAAGACCTGCAAAATGCGTTGTGCATTATTCTGCTGAAATGTAGGGTTTCGCTGGGATCGAATGAAGAGCCACGGGTCGTAACACATCTGTAATGTAACGGCCACTGTTCAAAGTGCCGTCGATGTGAACAAGAGGTGATCGAGATGTGTAACTAATGGCACACCATACCACAATGCCGAGTAATACGCCAGTATGGCGATGACGAATACACACATCTCGCGATGTTTCCAAACACGGATGCGACCATCATGATGCTATAAACAGAACCGGAATGAGTGTCGTTTTGCCATTGTTGCACCCGGATTTGTCGTTGCGTACGCCATCGCAGGCGCTCCTATCTGTGATGCGGCGTCAAGGTTAACCGCAGCCATGGTCTCCGAACTGTTAATCCAAACGTCGTCGAACTGTTCGTGCAGATGGTTGTTGTCGTGCAAACGTCCCATATCTGTTGGCTCAGGGATCGAGACGTGGCTGCACGATCCGTTACAGCCATGTGGATAAGATGCCTGTCGTCTCGATTGCTAGTGATACGAGGCCGTTGGGATCCAGCACAGCGTTCCGTATTGCCCTTCTGCACCCACCGATTCCATATTCTGCTAACAGTCATTGGATCGCGACCAACGCGAGCAGCAATGTCGCGATACGATAAACCGCATTCGCGATAGACTACAATCCGACCTTTATCAAAGTCGGAAACGTGATAATATGCATTTCTCCTCCTCACACGAGGCACTACAACAACGTTTCACCAAGCAAAACTGCTGTTTGTAATTGAGAAATCGGTTGGAAACTTTCCTCAAGTCAGTAAGTTTTAGGTGTCGCCACCGGTGCCAAGCTTGTGTGAATGCTCTGAAAAGCTAATCATTGTCATATCAAAGCATATCCTTCGTGTCGGTTATTTTTTGCGTTTGTAGCACGTCATCTTCGTGGTGTAGCAATTTTAATGGCCAGGAGTGTAGATTTGCGGTTAAATACTCCTTATGCAGAACACCTTGTTTTGTTTTATACCAAAACATATTTCGTCTCTTATTGCGACATCTTCCGTGGGTTTTGGCCTTTATTTTCTAGAATAACATGTAACAGATTTTGTTTATACACCCATTTGGACGAGTTGTTTGACTTGACAACTTTGTTGGACATATTAGGCCTAATTTATTTACGATACTTCCATTATGTCATTCGTAGGATTTTCATCTCCTTTAATTGAAGAATGACAAGTTTTTACAGCTTGTCATCTGCAAACAAGACGTTTTGATTTAAGAAAACTATTGTACTTTCGCCTGGAAGTTACATGGAAAAATAAATCTATGCGGCATTTTAGTGCGCAGAAAAATGTGAAAATAGCAGAAATGTCAGTTTAATAAGCCATGGTTGTAAAATTATAACGCGTATCATTTAAGGGGACCTAGACGGGAAAATGGCTTAAAAATCGAGGGGGAAAAAATTAAAAAAAGCCCTCATCTGAAACACAAATTTCTTCAATTTACAAAAATGTGTGGCTTATTTTTATATTCAAACAGTTATTAAATCTTAAACGCTCTTTGAACAAATGTCTGTACACTGGCCACGCTGATGCGTCAAGCAAGGAATATCACCGTAAATATTCCATGCCTGCCACAGTCATGGAAACAATAAAGGCAATATACAGAGACCTGTTAGATAAAAAATTGCCGTCGGCGACTAGTTGAAGCTGAAAGACCTGCGGAAGCCACCACTAAAGAGTGTAGACCTTTTTCATTACTCTTTTACTTACACTGGAGAGAACAAAGAAGCAGCTGGCCAGCAAGACTATACCCCTGGAATGTTTCGAAAGAGGCTCACACTGTGAACATTCTGTTCTCCTTTTCTGGAAACTACATTTTCAGAAAACTAGGTACATTATCTTCATAATGGTTTTAGCTACGTTCACCAAATTTCTCTCAATTGACGAATGGGACAGTATCTTTATATTATGACTAATACATTGCATAAACGATCTGTTTGTCATTCTGTATATAATTTTAACGGTAATTTTTAGATAAAATAGTAATGAAGTGTAATAAGAGTTTTTCCTTTTGCTCAGGTACACTCCAAACTAAAAGAGTCATAATGTGTTCCTACGAATGTTGACAGCAGCGTGCCACAGTCTAAATGCTATTAGACTGACGATGCAGCAGTAAATGGTTCCAGAATGCGGACGTGTATTATAAAAACATCTATTAGGCAAAAATATGGTTGTGGAGTAACGCATTGGTTCTAACGCCGTTACTAGCAACAGTTACTTTTCGAAAGTAAAGTTCCGTAACGGCGTTATTATTTGCATCAACTAACTTTAACTGGGACTAAGTTAATTTTATCAATTAACTATTTAACGGAAGTATCGTTACTTTTTTTATCGCAAGTACCGTAACAAATATATTGTAAAAAGCTGAAACTGCAAAATTCCATACATTGATTTAAATGAAGAGAAAGAAAGTGAGTAATATTTGTTTCTAAATTAAACCTTTTCAACGACGTACGTTGCAAATGTATGAATTATGTATTTTAGTACAGTTATAACATTTAATGTTGCTCATTCATTTTTGTTGTATTATTATGTAACAACGAGGAGTATAGGCCTATAACAATTACCTGTCGCGTCACATGTAAACAGAGTGTAATCTCTGATTATTTTCCACACCTTTCCACATGGAAAAGGTAGAAGACACACGCATGCCTTGGCCAGCTTATGCTGATGTGTTAGAATTTTTTGTTTTTTTGTTTTTGTTTTTACATCGAATGGAAAAGATGATTCCTTTCGATGAATTAGATATATGCTTCTGTGCTAGTAATATAACTCAATTTCGTTTACATAAACGTTATCCAATACGTCACAAACTGCGGGGACAGTAATAACTCGTATGTCTGGTTTTGAAATGGGGGGTAAATATGCAAGGATTTCATGGACACACCCTGTGCCGAGAAACGAAGAGTAACACCAACTCCACCCTTCACAGACATTATTTTTCTGAAATTTGTGACTTTCTTTAAAACAACTGACACTGTAATAATCGTTATAATTTCAAAATCTGACTGCGACATGTTGCTGAAGTTACGAAAACTAAAAGCGTCTTCCAAATTCAGCTTTAACAGCATGCCATTCAAATCCAAATGTTCGTAAACCTATTGGACCAAACTGATATGGTCATCAGACCCTAGACACACATTAATTAAATTAACTTACACTAAGGATGACAGGCACACCCATGCTGAGGGAGGAGTCGATCCTCCGGCGGGAGCGACCGCCCAGTCCTTAGCACGATACTTTAGACCACGCGGCCACTCCTTCATGGCAGCGAGTTATTCCTATTTTATAGTACGTATGTTGTCCTCCTCCGACAACTACGTCTTCTTCGTCTGCTTATTTCGTCGAATAGCCTATTATTAATGCAGCTCCTCATATCACTAATTCTTCCTCTTCACTTGTCATAGCTCTCGATGTGAATTCATATTTTGAAATGTTTGTTCATTGCTGCCGCTTCACCGTAACAGACGATGCGAATATACCTTAGACAACAAAGTCGGCAGTTTTCACGGAGTCTGGAACGAGATGACAGAATTTTCATAAAATGCAACGGTTGAAAAACATATTTTATTGAAAATGAACAAACAGTGCAGCTGAAATAGAAGATTCTGTGGATAATTTATTTAAAAATGTATTAATTATGTCTATATTAATGTATTTAATTATTGATTGACAATAAAGAATGGTTCCTTTCTACATGTGTAAGGTTCATTACGGCTCTACAAATGAGTTACAACTACAATTTTTAAAAGTATCTGTAAAGTAACTTTAAAAATAACTGTAAAGATACATGTAACTGATTCAGTTAATTTCGATGTATGGTAACTATAACTGTAACCAACTTACATTTTGTGAAAGTATCTTTAACTATAACGTAATTACTTTAAAAAAAGAAACTTTCCCAACCCTGGGTAAAATATTGTACTTCTTAAACTATATTTCAATAAATTTCCTATTACAGATTGAGTTAATATCATTCAGTGTTGGTACAAAATGGCAACTTCATCATCATTCTAAGCCAAAAGCAATGTGCCCCGGAAGCAAGGTATGATAATGTAGGCCGTTCACGTCCAGGTCCCCTAAACCCTTTATCTGGCATTGTTGCTCTGAAGCAACGTCTAAATTGCGCATCGTGTTCTGCAACATGTTTCAAGTTTCCTCCTTGGATTTCAACAGAATAATTGACATCTGAATAAAGTCGTGACTCAGTTAATTGCTGGTGATTTCGCTTGTCTAGGAGTTGATTAGTTTCCAACTATGCTCCAAATAATTAAAATAAGTAAAACGACATTATACGCCTGCTACGTCTTCTTTTATTTTCACGAGTAGGCACCAACATCACTCGTACATCCAGCTGCTGCTAAACCAAAACTTAGACTAGAATGCGACAAAGATATTACAATACCTCTCAGTATATAGTAACTGCTCTTTCTGGGAGGTGCTAGAATTTTCCAGGAGCGGAAATTTTAACAATGTAAAATTCTGATTTCCACACAAAATTTTGTTCTATATAATTCTATATGTTCGTTTTACAATAAAAAAGCAATGGCAGAATTTGTATATAACAGTTGTTTATGAAAATGTAACAATATTCATGTAAGAAATTAAAATGATTATCGAGATGTCTAATATGCTTACAGAAACTGTTTATAATGATAGTCAAGTAATTCATAATTCACAGAGAGAAGTTTTCGGTTTAAAAGTGACTAATTCTCTAGAGGTTTCTACTGACGTATAAATCCTTTAAAATTCTATAGTTTTATACAAAATTCGGTGCCTGATTAGTAATTTATAATAAGGCTTTCGAAATTTCATTTGGAATTTTAAAAACTGGAATAGATTGTAATCTTAAAATATGAGAGAATAGTGTAAAACTGTTTAACTTAAAAAATTGACTGGTTAACTGATTTATGTATAACATTCACATGTATTAGTATCGTACACTACCAATCATTAAGTGTATTATGCACTACGGAATGTGTGGGAACTATAGTTTGTGAGGAGAGCTCATTAAAATGGACAATACTGCTTGAAAGTAACATTTAAGATATCAAATTCAGCGATGTATCGTGGTGTTTTGCGAAACTTTTTTCAGTAATCTTAATTTTTAACAGACACTGCAGGCGTAAGTTAGTGGGGTAGTAGTTTTTTTCGAGTATGTGACTATATTTTTGTCTCAGGCACGGGAAACTGCTTATAAATGGAAAGAGGAAGCGTGTAAGGTTATTATTGCGCAAAAGTATTGGCGAATTCTTATCTGGAACTCTGCAAACAAATTGGGAGGAGAAGGCCTGGTAGACCTATAGTAAATGAACGACCACTTCAGAAGAAAAAAATAAGAAAAAGAAAAGGTAACGCTATCTCCTGTATTAATAAATGATATACGATGTGACAGATACGACAATTATTGTTAATTGTTTGATTATGAACCGAAAGGTTTTGTCTTCAGGTCTACTTGAAACTGGAACGTGGAAATTGTAGGATTTTTCTGAACTTTGTACCAAAAACTACTTGTTTCAGACATTGCACAGGAAATAGTCAAAATCCAATAATGTATACAGGCTTACAGAGAAGACTATAGTATTTATATTGTAACACCCATGACAGTTTTGGACAATGTCACTTACATGCATGAAATTATATTTTGGTAAGAAAAATCATAAAAATTGCTCGCATGACGGTATATGTGTAATTTAAGTAACTCAATATTTTTCTTTGAGTGATTTCTGCATGTGCCAAAAGAAGGGTTAAAGACAAATGGTAAAACTTATAGAATACTATCTCGGGGAATAACACTTTGGATTTAGGAGCAATGTAGGAAAACGAAAGGAAATATTCACTATACGACTTATATTACATGATGTTGCCCGCAGTTTACAGCGAAACGTCAGGAGGAAGACGTTTCACGGTTCGAGCATGGCGATTTAGCCCAGACGTTTTAATTAATGAAGACGCTGTCCGTGAAAGCCTACACATTATGACAGGTAAGGAAAGGCAAACGTACTACGTATTTAGCTCCCGTAGATTTTGAGAAAGGTTTTACAAATTTTGAATGTTATACAAGCTTTCAATTTTTTAAAGTAGCAAGGCTAAAATACGTAAAGTTATACACGACTTGAACAAAAACCAGGCAGCAGCTATAGGAGTCAAAGGGCATGAAAGTGACAGAGATAAGGGGATGAGGAGGAGGAGATTGACAAAAATAGAGGGAAAGGAGGAGACAGACAGAGGGAGAGGGAAGAACAGAGTGCTAAAGAGGAGATTAAGTTGTATTTCCAATTCTCAGACATATCAGCAATTGCGAAACATTGAACAAATTTTTACGTCACACAATTCTTTAGTTCGAGGTAATCTCAGCATCTACAGTAATAAAACAATAAATCATTCAGTCCAGTTTCGGTTCAGACACAGTGCTTTACTCGGCTTAGATCCGACAGACTTCACGCATGCGAACTAAATTTTGGTCCACAGGTTGCATCGGAGTTTCTTTTCTCTATACTCCGTATTCTGTGGCCACACTTTGCTTCTGACGCTGATGCCAAGACTCACAGATTCTAAAAGAGTAACGATGAAACATAGCGCGGATTGGAGTATCGTATATTTAAGATAATCGCGACTATGTTCCGTTCAACATCATGAAAATAAAATCAATAAAAAATGCACGATGTTTCTAGAATAAAACTCTGCAGCGGAGCGTGCGCTGATATGGAACTTTAGTGGCAGATTAAAATTGGGTGTCGGAACCGGGACTCGAACCTGGGACCTTTGCCTTTCGCGGGAAAGCGCTCTACCACTTTTTGCTTTTTGGGTAGTTCTGTTCCTTGCGGACGCTAATCGTGTTTGTTCGGTTTGGTTCTACTTGTTCTTTGGCCCAGCTTTTTTATTACAGAGAGCGTTCAGCCCTCTGACCGGGCGCGCTGAGCCACGGCGCCCGGCTACCACTGAGCTATCCCGACACGACTCACGGTGCCGCCCCACAACTACAATTCTGCCAGTACCTCGCCTCCTACTTCCCAAACGTCACAGAAGTTCTCCTGCGAAACGTGCAGGATCAGCACTCATGTGTTGCAAGAATTCTCTCCTAGTGACTAAACCTATCTTGAAAGTGTAGGTGTAGTTAAGAGTCCGTAGAAAATGGTATGGAGGGCGTGCGGATTTACCGGCCCACACTGTCCATCCGTGATCTGCAAATTAAGGTGACCCACCTTTGAGTCAGACTTGTGAGACGACGTGTAGGCGTTCCTCCCACCTGTTTTGCAGGAAGTGCTCTCGACGAAGCAGTCCCTTTGCAGTTAGACAGCACATGGATGTATTGCTGGAAATGCTATTAAAAGAGCTGAAATATTAACTTGTTACGGATAGGTGTTTCATCTGAATAAAATCCAGGATGCCAATTGTGGGGCTTCTTTGCTAGCCACAACACAATAAAAACTTATTATTGACTGTGAAGTTAATAATTATATTTTTAAGGCTGATTCTGAGAGCACGGTTCCTACGAGACCTCTTCGGATTAGGTCCTAACGCCAACTGATGACAGAGGTGGGCAGCGTTGCCAACCCCGAAGCACAATTCCCCCCTAAATCGTATGTGAATTCCCCTAAAATCCCCCAAATGGTATGAATGACCCAAAAAAGTTCTGTTGGGGAGGCGATTGGGGGTACGATGTTCCCCGACTGCTACCAATCCCGTTTAGGAAGGCGAAAGCACCTTAAAATCACCCTCAAACCCACACTTCCCCCAGGAGCACTTATCCCCCTAAAAATCCCCGTAGAATTTTTGACCCCTTAAATATCCTCCATCTATAATTTTTCCTCTAAATTGAGGGGGAAAACCCCTAAGTTGGGAACCCTGGTGATACGTAGCCGACACCTCCTATAAACTTCGTAAATTTTCGTAAGTGTTGAACGCTATTAAAGTTTATTAAATGATCAATACATTCTTATGTTGAACCCTAGTCTCCTACTAATGTCGGTATGGCAGCAAGACATTGTTAAATATAAAATATTAATAAATGAAAGATGTTAGGTTCGCGCCATATTCTCCGTACTTCACCGGCGTATAACCGCGTCGGCCGTAACATTCAATCCCAGCGAGGCAGTGTCTGCTGACGCTATATGGTGCGTCTTGGCCGTGAGAACTACCGGGTGATCAAAAAGTCAGTATAAATTTGAAAACTTAATAAATCACGGAATAATGTAGATGCTTGGAATGACATTGGGTTTTTTTTAGAACAAAAAAGTATTGCTAGACAAATGAAAGATCTCTTGCGCGTGTCGTTTGATGCTGATCGTGTGCTCAGCGGCCACTTTCGTCATGCTTGGCCTCCCAGGTCCCCATACCTCAGTCCGTGCGATTATTGGCTTTGGGGTTACCTGAAGTCGCAGTTGTATCAGGATCGACCGACATCACAAACGGAACCTGAAAGACAACATCCGACGCCAATGCCTCACCATAACTCCGGACATGGTTTACATTGCTGTTGACAACATTATTCCTCGACTACAGCTATTGATAAGGAATGATGGTGAACATATTGAGCATATTTTCTTTGTCTTAATTTGTTATGCTAATTATTGCTTTTCTGATCAGATGAAGCGCCATCTGTCGGGCATTTTATGAACTTTTTTTTTCTTTTGTTCTAATGAAACCCCATGTCATTCCAAGCACGCGTGTCAATTTTTACCTCTCTATCTACATTATTCCGTGATTTATTAAGTTTTCAAATTTATACTGACGGCTCCTGTCGGCAACTGCCTAGCCGTTCGTAACTGTTAATGTGCCTGCCGGCGAATGGCGCGCAAAAATCTGCTAATAACTTATTAAATTAAATTAAATCTTTTATGTACTTATAAGGACCTTTACAGCGTCAGAAATTAGCCTGTTCACTTGTTCTCGCTCTTACGTATGCGCCTCTACTGGTTCTTTCCTTTATTAAATAGGAGACGGTCAGAACGGCCGGCGCCGTTTGATAAACGCTTTCCATATCAATTTGCATATCGGAGCAAATTTTCCGAGGTGACAGCCGCGCAGTCCCGGGCAGCAGCGCGAGGCAAACCCCGCGAACAGAGCGCATTAATGCGAAGTGGCGGCGCCTTTGATGTGCGTCACGCCGCCGCTCATTGGTTTCCAATGCGTCGACCGCCGCCGCCGCCGCCGCGCCGCTGAATGCCGATCGGATTACCGCGGAAGCCGGAGAAATCTGCAGACCGCTCCTACTACTTGCTGATACGCTAATTTTGGCCTCAAAGGAGTTACTTTCACTTCTTCCATTTTCCTGCATATTGAAATTACACAACTGCACATAAACTTTTTTATTGTAGGTTTCTATTTCAGCCAAAATCAGCCCATCTTCCGATCTCTTTTACTTGAGAATGACAAATACGAGGTACGTCCACAAAGTAAGTTCCGTTTGTTTATATAAAACAAACGTGTATAAATACAGAGAAAACATTTATTGTACAAAAATCTACAACTGTTGAACTATTTTTCAACATGCTATCCGAAATTTTTTAGGCACTTGTCATAGTGTGGCACTAGTTTTTGTATGCCTTCTTCATAGAAAGTTGCCGTCTGCGTATTCAACCATGTGGTAACATGTTCTTTCAGCTCGTCATCATCGTTAAAGTGTAGACCAGCAAGGGCAGATTTTAGGTGGAAGAAGAGGATTACTGCAAGAAGGTTTTTTTTCCTCACGGTAATTCCCGACCTCAAACGGCGAAATTGACGCAACAGCTCTTACGGGAATTTCACTGGGACGTGTTTGATCACCCTCCGTACAGTCCGGACCTCGCTCCTAGCATCTCTTCTTACACCTAAAATCCGTCCTTAATGATCAACACTTCAACGATGATGATAAGCTGAAGGAACATCTTACCACATTGTTGAATACGCAGGCAGCAATCTTTCTATGAAGAAGACATACAAAAACTTGTGCTACGATATGACAAGTGCCTACAAAATTTCGGAAGATATGTAGAAAATAGTTTAACAGTTTTAGATTTTTCTACAATAAATACGTCTTCTGTATCTGCACACGTATATTTTCTATAACCAAACGGAACTTACTTTGTGGACATACCTCGTACATAGTGTGTGGACAATGCAAGAAATTGCTTTAACACGAGTAGATGACATACTGCATACATTTGTCATATATATTTACGAACACGTACTCACAAAATGGATATTGTAAATATCAGCGGTGGCGATAATAACACTTCACGAGCTGTTTCATTGGTTTTATTGCAAAACTCCACCTGATATACGTCAGAATAAGTCGTTAGGCAAATAGCTATTATTGGAGAAAAATGTTGATTGTTAAATGTTTCCTTCCTTTCATCAAAAAAGTCCCAACACTTTAACACGGTTGACATTACCAGACATTGAAGGATGGAGGCTATGTGCATAGATAAATTACCTTCAATAGGAAAACGCTAAGATCGCAATAAAATTAATTAAGTTACTGACGACCGCTTTAGATGAGCTGGCAGTATAAATCACACAATCTTACAAACTGTTCTTAATATAACTTGATATTTTATATTTTGACTAAATTCAATGTTTCACTTTATTTTTAACGTCCATTTTTAAACAACACGACCACATTGTACGATTTGTACGACCAGATGATGATTGCATAGCCCATCGAAACCGCTCGTCAGTAAATTAATTAATCATACTGCCTTCTTGGCGTTTTCCTATTAAATATAATTATTTTAATGCGTTGCTTGCAGTGGCCATTTTGAGCAGCAGCTGAATTGTATTTCACTGTAAGGTTTTAAAATTAAACGTCTTTTGCTACTGCGAATGGTTTTATTTTTATATTTTTAAATCACACATACGCGTTTCGCCTTTCTCTCAAGACATCATCAGTGGGTGTCCTGAAATATTTACAACTTTTTGTTTATACATATAGGTTAGGTCTCTTACATATCTAAAAACATTTCATTTCTGATTTAAAACAGTTCGTTTTTCGGAATAAAATGGTGTACTTACAGCACTTGCTACTCCACTTCAGTCTTATTCTGGCAACCAGGTCGAAATGTTACACTGTTTTTCGAAACACATTGCAGTTCTCTGGTTCTGCTGTCACCTGCTGCCATACTGTGTCTACTGCTGTTTGTTTTGTAGTGTTGCCAACCTTAGCTTATTTGAAATTCAACTGTTTCATTGAAAATGTTTGAAGGTATCTTTGTGTGTGTGTGTGGGTGTGTGTGTGTGTGTCTGTATGTGGTTTTTTTTTCCCCTCTGTTTGAATATGTGTGTGTGTGTGTGTGTGTGTGTGGGGGGGGGGGGGGTTGTGATTATGTGTTGGGATTTGTGTCTATCATATGGTCAATCAGTGAGAACAATGATTGATTGGTCAGGTTTATTTGGTCATTTAGTAGCATCTTTTTCTCAGCTTTTGTTTTATATATGTGATAATTTTCTTGTAATGTTAGGAGATGTTTTTCATTATTTATTCTAATTACCTTCATGTCTTTTTCTATTGTGGTGGGTTTGTGGTTATATGCTATTAGATGTTCTGCAAAAGTGGAGTGGTTTGTTCCGTATTTCCATGCCCTGATGTGTTCCTTGTATCGGGTATCGAATGTTCATTTTCAATGAAACAGTTGAATTTCAAATAAGCTAAGGTTGGCAACACTACAAAACAAACAGCAGTAGACACAATATGGCAGCAGGTGACAGCAGAACCAGAGAACTGCAATGTGTTTCGAAAAACAGTGTAACATTTCGACCTGGTTGCCAGAATAAGACTGAAGTGGAGTAGCAAGTGATGTAAGTACACCATTTTATTCCAAAAAACGAACTGTTTTAAATCAGAAATGAAATGTTTTTAGATATGTAAGAGACCTAACCTATATGTATAAACAAAAAGATGTAAATATTTCAGGACACCCACTGATGATGCCTTGAGAGAAAGGCGAAACGCGTATGGGTGATTTAAAAATATAAAAATAAAACCATTCGCAGTAGCAAAAGGCGTTTAATTTTAAAACCTTACAGTGAAATAATTATTTTAATATGGTATTTTGTAAAAAGGTAAAGCAGTCAACAATCCGAAGATTGGTTTGAACACCACAGTGCTTTACTAGGCATGGTCGTGTTTGGAGATGTTTTGCCGTTGCCTTCCTCCGACCTTCGGACAGACTTACCCAACAGTTTAACGTGGGTTCCGAACCACGGTGCTACTCGGTATTTTTCACATGAGCAATACTGCCAGAGGTGAAAGAAATAGAAAGTGACAAATAAAAATCTTATGACCTGGAGAGGATCGAACCCGCGACCTTTAGTCTGGCAATCTACCATTGTGCAACCGAGGCGCACACGTTATTTTCTGTGTGTTCATTTTAATATTAATGATTAGGTGTCCCAGAGACGTTACTACATATATCATCCAAGTTCACTGGGTGTATTTACTATATGCCTTCCTCAAATTATCGAAGCCAGAATTTTCGTCTTGTGGGGAGGGGAAGTAATAAGTGTCTGTGTGCCTCAATCTGCAAACAAGAAAAAACAGAAAAAAGGAGAAAACCTAAAAAAAGCGTGGGTGGGGGTAGGGTAGAATTTCGCACTGCAGATGAAGTAGATGTCTCTTCTCTCTATTTATCTTTCTCTGTCTCTTTTTAGAGATAGTCAAGAAGAAACAAGCCACGTTTTCGAAGAGGGGGAGAGGTAAGCGGTGTAGAATGGCCGCGCGGTCTAAGGCGTCATAATACGGAATGGGCAGCCGTTCTCTGCAGAGTTTCGAGACCTCCCTTGACCGCGCGCGTGCACTTGTGTGTGTGTGTGTGTGTGTGTGTGTGTGTGTGTGTTGTCCATAGTGTTAGTTTAAGTAGTTCGTACGTCTAGGACTGATGATCACAGCAGTTCAGAACGTAGTACACCGATGTGATGAAAGATCTATAAGTTCGTACGCCAAGAGCATACCTCTCAAAAGGACACCATATGGAGAAAGTGTAAAGTGTGGGATATATGGGGTTTTGGAAAAAAAAATAACAGCCACTTTCTGTGTCATCTTTCTTTTTTAGCAGACAAGATTCTGGGCGCTTGTCTTAGTAAAGGGGCCGGCTATCTTTTTGTAAAATCGAAAGGAGCGGTTTTAAAAGCAGAGACAATACCACAGAGTAACATATACAGAGAAGAAGCCCTCCCTAAACCTCTGTCCTACACTCCCCTCGTAGTTCCGCAAGATGCTAGCAGATGTCAGGCGGTTTAGCATCGGTCGACCGCGCTAGAGGCGCTTCTGAGGGTGGCTCTCGCACATCAGAGGATAGCGTGGAAGGGAGGCTGAGGGGAGAGCTGGTGTCGCGTACCACGAGGTCCCGGCTGTGTTCGCTGTGCCAGCGTTTGAGGGGAAGTGGCGGTGGGGACAGCCGCTACCTGCCGCCTGCTCTGACCAGTTTTAAAGGGCAGTTAATGACCGCAGCGCATCATGGGAACTGCTGGTAACCCTCCCTCCGGGCACCCCTGAGCGTGTAACCGTGCCCTTACGGAGGTTTCCCGTCTGTATATATTTGTTTGTGGTATTGTCACAGAGTAAACAATACTCCTCCTCCTCCTCCTCAGTTTGTGACACTAGGCTAACACATTTACAACCTGCCGCTCGGCCAGAGCACCGAGGCACCTTGCTATCGGGACCCCTACGGCGCGGCCCCCAAGCCAGTGGCCGCAGGTAGCGGGTGCTGTACCGCCCGCCTCCACAGGAATTCCACTCTCCCCAGTGAAGACAAAGTCAGCTCTGTTTCTCACCTCAGCAAAAATCTTCCCTGCACTGCATTCCCTACAGCAATGGAAAATTGCATGTACTGGTCACTTTATATCATTACACGGACGATAAACACAGTTAATTAGGATGAGCGATGGGCTTCCATATCTCAATAGAGGGTGACATTGTTTTGGAAACAAGCGTTTGATGTTGCTTATCAGCCGAGCGTCTGCACCTCGGCTCAGACGCAGAGCAGCGTTAATGAGCGGCCTGTGAGTCTGCTGGGTGCCGCTGGGCTGCTGCGGTGGCGTTGCGTTGCCGCTGGCTGCCGTCGGCTGCCGCTGGCTCCTTACGCTGGTGCAGCGAGCGGCGGAGGCAGCGGCAGCCACTCCCCGCGCAGGCTCGCGCTTTTTGCACAAGTAATTTGCGTAAAAGCCGTCCTCTGAAGCTGAAACAACCGCGCGGTTAATGAAATACTTTTTGCGCTCGCGTTTCGTATTTCGCCTCGGTTAATGGGTCTCGTGCTTCGCAGTGCTGAAACGCAAAATGTTCTCGCCGACAGCAGAGAAAGGGACGAGAGAGAGTCTTTCAGCGGCAGCGCGTAGCCAAGAAAATGTCAGTTATCTCAACAGACTGCTACTCTAGCCGGTTGTGGGCAGTGTTCGTGGATAATCTGCGTTAAAAATTTGCGGTGGAAGGGAAAACCCCAGTGTGCGCGGGATGGGGAGGTTGGATGGTGAGGGGGCAAGGAATGTGCTAGCGACGCACCGAAACCTAAAGCATGGAAAATACTTCACCTACACTGTAGCATTTCAAAGAGTTTTTTTTTCTTTTGTTTAACTTATTTTAGATTACACAGATTGCCAGAGATGAGATTGCAAAGCAGATATTAGAAGTCCCATACGTAGTCATCTTGAATAAATTATCTATAGTTTGCGGAAAGAATATACACAAATGAGCGCGACGCCAATGTTACTACTTTTATCTAAGAAAAATAACTGATATGCATTCGACCATACTGTTGTAATCACTAACGAAGTAGTGAGTACGCGACCATCATCACCATCATTATAGACTGATTATGCTTTTCAACTTTCAGTCTGGAGCGTAGTCACCCTAATAAAATTCCTCCATAATCCCCTACCCAATGCTGAAATTGGTGCCTCGTCCCATGTTAACAATGAAATCTAATATATTTTGGCTGAACATCCCTCCAGTTTTAGAATATCACCCTAAAAAGTTATAAAAGCAATGGACTCTAATTGATAGGATCGATAGATAATTCTAAGGAGAGCATTTTTCGTCAAAATGTGTGTGATCCGCAAACCCCTATTTATCAGTATATCTAGGAAAGAAACCTTTTTCACACTGTCCCTCATTTACCCACAGGAAAAGGCATTTCGCCGAGAGTGGCGATTGTGTAAGAGTCTGAGAAGTGAAGAACTTGGTTTCGAGTAAATTTTCGAGTAAATCCGAAGTGATATCTGTCAATAAGTATCGTAAAATGCTTGCAGACAGCAAGGAATAAGTATTGATGCTGAGAGCTTCCAACAACTTATTGCGTCGGTGACACGTCGTGTTTCTACACTTCTTCAGTCAAACGAAGGTCTGACAAGGTATTAGCAGGTATCACAGAACTTTTTACATCTGAGTTTATTAATGTTTGACGGCCAGTAAATAGTTGAAGTATTTGTTTATTGCTACTGCTTATAGCATGTTTGTATGCTGGTTCCGCTATATGGGCTGTCCTTGTTTCCCTCTGTAAAATGCAGGTTATTTTAAGTGTCTGTATGCTGTGTAATGTGTCACAGCTTAATAAACTTTCTATGAACATTTTTCTTTGCAATTTTTCTCCATTGTGAGAACAGTGGTGTCTTAGTACTGTGTTAATTTGTTCTGGTGAGTCATTTATCCCTGACTGGTCTCTGCTCTCATACTTGAAGTACATCGAATCTATTTTTTTCAGGTTTCTAATATATCTTTTATTAATATTGAGGTTGAGGTGTCAACCTTTACAGAAGGAGATTATATTATCCAAGTCCGTCTACATTTGGTTACAAAAAAAGAAATGTATTTTTACGAAATGACTCTTTTACTATTTTTCACCGCAATCCCCATCAGTGTAATCAACTGTCTGAACGTTGAAATGATTCTTCGGTATCAGATAAATGGTGTGTTTGTCTTATTCAACATTAAAAATATTCTCTACACAGATAATTTGGTGAGTTAACCTGAAAAGATGTACGGCAGATGACTTGTATCGTAGTTAGCGCTGATATGGATGTGTCATTCTAGTGTTTCTAAACAAACCAGAACGTGGGGATGAGACTCTGAAACCGGACTGTGGAATGGAAGTGAGAAAAATTTCCTTTTATATATGTAGGAGATGAGCATTTGTGAATATTCAACCACACCACTTTGTCACAAATTATTTTAGCTCCGTGTTGTTGCTTTTTAAATATTTTTTATTAGTTGTTATTTTTTTTTAACCACACAAAGCCTCCGTCAGGGGGCCACACATATGAAAATCAGAGGGAGCCAAATGTCGACTACAGGGAGGAAAACGAAGTCTCACACAGTGGTGCTATGGGTCAGCTGTTCTTGTAGCGATACCAGGTCTTACATTGATATATGCTTCGTTTTTCTATTTTTTCTGTTTCTTTTGACTTTATTCAACAGCATATCTGAGAAGTATGCAACGTTTAATGTACAATGGGATTTCAAATTATCACAAATGACGAGTCTCCTTAGTTTCGCCCATTCCATGCTTTCTCTTCTGGACTCTGATTAAAATGAAAGAACCTAAGTGACATCACACATTAAATTTCAATCTAGAAGAAGTCACGTTCACTGCCATAGTGAGCTTGCAAGTCGATACGCCTTCTTTCGTTTTGTAGCTGTATCAACGCTTTCGGGACCGATGTTGTTCTTATTTTTCTGTGCTTGTGGTCATTAGCGAAAATGTTTTGAAACTCATTAACACTTAACACTACTATAAATGTAGACATGTGTATCTTTAGGGAATTTCCACTATCCTGTTTGAATTAAATACATCAGTGTCAGTCTTTAGATCGCTTTTATTTCGTACATGACCAGTTTCGAGTGAGTTGCCCAACTTCAGGTCAATTTTTTACATTTAGGGAGTAGCTTGTCCCTTTCTGAACAACAACGGGCACCTTTTTCAGAACACAAGTTTCCCTGTAACTGAAAAAAATTAACCTGAAACTGCGCTTCTGATCCGAAACCAATGATGTACGAAATAAAATCAATATAAAGACATTGAAGTTTTTAGCTTAATGCTACTGTTTCTGATACATGACATCTATAATATATCCGTATTTCTGAATAGTATCGAGAATTCTGGTTCGAAACTGAGGAGTGGAAACTCCAAGGGCATTACCCGCCAGTGACCATTGTAAAAAAATGTTCAAATGTTTGTATATCTTATGGGACTTAACTATGGGCTCATCAGTCCCTAAACGTACAAACTACTTATCAACTAACTCATATTAAGGACGGCACAAATATCCATGCCCGAGGGGGGATTCGACCCCCCGACCGTAGTGGCCGTGCAGACCGTGACTGGAGCGTCTCAGTCCCTTCGGCCACCGCGGCCGGCACCGTTGTAAACTACTGCAGCAAGTAACAAACGTTCATACCACTATTAGAATCTTGTAAAGTCTTTCTAGAAAACAGAAAACTGTTCACAGAATATGGCATCTTACAGCGGAGACTTCATTCTCAGATGCAATACTATCTACATCGGCAGCTATATATTTACTCTGCAAATCACATTTAAATGTTTGGCAGAGGGTTTATCGAAACGCTTTCATAACATCTCTACCGTTTCATTGTCTAATAGCGCACGGGAAAAAGAAACATCTCATTGTTTTCAGTTTTCGACCTGGTTTCTCTTATTTATTATGACAATCATGCCTCTCTATGTAGGTGGGTGCTAAGGAGAGAGTTGGTGAAAGAAACTTCGCAAATAATCGCGCCGCAATTAAAACGCCTTTGTTTTAATGACACCCACCTCTCTGCCAAAAATCGTGACTATACATAACGTGCCGGCCGCGGTGGCCGAGGGGACTGAGGCGCTTCAGTCACGGTCTGCACGGCCACTACGGTCGGGGGTTCGAATCCCCCCTCGGGCATGGATATTTGTGCCGTCCTTAGTTGTAGGTAGTTCATAAGTAGTTTGTAAGTTTAGGGACTGATGACCCCGTAGTTAAGTCCCTTAAGCTTAACAACCATTTGAACATTTGAATACATAACGCGCTGCCTTTCTCCGAACCGTCAGTCAGTCAAACATGGCGGGGATCCAACAATGCAGAGCAGTAGTGTAAACTAGGATGGGCAAGTGTAGTGTAGGCAGTTTCTTTAGTAGAACTGTTGCATCGACTAAGTGTTCTGCCAATGACACGTAGTCTTTGGTTCGCCTTCCTTACAATATTGTCTACGATGGAAGATCAAAAAGTAAATTGCACTTCCACGTTATGGCCATTTATTAAACCACCTATACAAAAGTAACACGACAATGGGAACGTACAATGTAAGTTCACTTTTCCACATAGTCTCCAATACACTCTAAACATTTCTCGGAACGGTCAACCAACTTTTCGATTCCGAATGCATAGAAATCTCATCCGGCGTTTCGTAACCACACGAAGGCAGCCGATTTCGCCTCCTCGTCATTTCGAAATCGTTGTCCACCAAGATCCGTTTTGAGCTTACCGAAAAAATTAAAATCGCACCTCACAATACCCGCCAAACGAGCGAACTGCTGCAACAATTCAAATGGGAGGTATGGCAACACCCTCCACACATTTCCGACATAACGCCATTCTCCGTGTGGTTACAAAACAATGAAGGAGATTTCTAGGCATCCGGAATCGAAAACTTGGTTGACCGTTCCGAGAAATGTTTGCAGTGTCTTGGAGACTATGTGGAAAAGTGAACTTAGATTGTATGTTGGTACAGCCGTCTTGTATTTGTGTAGATGATTTAATGACTGGCCATAACGTGGAAGTGCAACTTACGTTTTGATCTGCCCTCGTATTTGTGAATTCCAATAAAAATTTTTCGTAATTGTGATTCCTAGGCTTTTTTTTTCATTTATGGGCTGTAGATTTGACTGATTGACCGTTAAAACGTATTAATAGATTTAAAGTAATTACAGTCTATTCTACTACTTCCAAATGATACTCATCTTTTCAATATTACGATGTATGGGGGTTCTGCTCGCTGCAACATTATTCTCCTTGGGCGTCGTGGTAGAAATAAATACTCGATATATACAATTTTCACTTCTTCTTTAATCTGAATCAAACTTATTCTCCACCAAAACAGTTCAAAACATATACAAATTACAAAGCACCAGAACGGTAGTACTTCCATTTCAAAACACAGAGTGACATAGATTCCAGTGCACTTCAGAAAAGCCAAAACTCGAACTCCCCCACGCAAGGCGGTGAGGCAAATATATAACATCGACAATAATGACGTTACATTATCCATTGTTCATAACAATTGAATATACTAATTTACAATTACCAAACACACAAGTAAAACATTTCATGTACACAAAAATAATCACAATATAAAATAAAAACAATACATACAATAATTTTAAATGATACACTTCATTTTAAGTCTTAATCGCAGTACTTGCTGTTTGACAACAAAGTGCGATGTAAAATGTCAATTAATTTGTTAATGAGTACATCATACATGTTCCTAACATATAGTGAACTATCTCATGGCCATTCACAAAATATACTCAAAATCTCACTTCAGTCAATATATACAAAGAATTCAATATTGATAATTAATGTAATAGTCGAAATAACACAATTACCTGGTCAACACAACTTGTTTATGAGCCTAACATATATACAATGCTATTAATTTTCATTTCTTTTTGTTTTTTTACAAAAGATTTTACAATTCGTCTGTACAAGTCTTGAAATAACATACAATGAACTGTCTGGAAAGAAAATATATGAATCTCTTAATTAATGGAATCTATCACTTGTTTTAATCACAGTATCACCGAGACACTGTCCTACACTGATTCCTAGGCTGGCTATTTCGTTTGTAACTTCACACGCAAAAGTATCACTATTGAACCACACGATTACGAATCCGATGCAGACGGTATCGTAGGATGACATAGTGATGAGAGTTCCAAGCAGACGGTATCGTACGATAACATTGAGATGAGGGGACCAGGCAGACGGTATCGTACGATAACATTGAGATGAGGGGGCCAGCAGTATCGTCACAATACCCCTTATCAGGTCGACGATGCCCTCATAAGTCGAGGTGATGTAAGAGTAAAGCACCTACTTTGGATGGCTTGGACCCGGTGGCTAACTTGGCTGCATCAGTACCTCACTTAGTCCTGTCTGGGGTTGGCACAGCACAGTCCATACACGCAGCATCACCAGATCCTGAAAGTTCCAAGTGCAGTAAGTAGGTGACAAGGGTATGGCCTCCCAAGAGCAGAGGGCAGAATCGGGAACAGCTGACACTTAAGAATCTGCCACACTGAACTTGTCTGACCTTTTTAAGCATCAAAACAAAATACACAATAACTATACAGTCAAATTTATTGTTCTCACTTGCTGAACTGGATTTTTTAAAACTTTGAGGACATGAAACTAGGTATCTCACAAAATCATGACACTAATATTAATTAACTGATTCTATCATGATTGCCATCAATATCTCAAATACTTTAACTCTTTAATATTAAGGCAACAATTTGAATTCAGATTTGAACTGTGACATAAATTAATACATTGAAAAATCTAACTGAACAAACTATATTGAAATCAATATTCTTACTAACATAAAAAATTACATACACACACTTCATACCTTAACACTAAAGAAGAAAGATAGAATGATAGATATGAGATAATTTGAACAGGTTACAGAATGAGTAGGAGATGTGGCACCAGAAACCGAAATCAGAAGTATGCTACCACATAGCTAGAAACCCAGTGCTTGCCAACACACTTAGCACACACAGGATGTGTTCTTTCCTGAGGTTACAAACCTTAATATCCAACATATTGAAAATACAAGTTCCAGGATATTTCATAAAAGAATACATATGTACAAAACTCGTAGCTGCAAATTTTTTTACAAAAATAGCACCTGTACTAAGTCTTATTATTATTATTACCCACTACTGTCTGTATGGTTGGAGTTTTGTTATAATCCTCAGTCCAAATGCTTTTTCTGACTTGGGATACTCTGAATTCCTTTTCACAGGCTCCACTACTGTCTTCAAATTCACCCCCCACTGGCAAACGAGAAAGTGAATCAGCAACAAGATTGTCCTTGCCCTTAATGTATTTCACAGCAAATTACATGTTTCTAGCTTGAGACACATCCCTCCTGCTCTTAATCTTCTGCACACTTCTTCCAGTATGCTTATATGTTCTTCCCAGGTTTGACCAGTGACAAGGATATAGTCCACATACACAGTTAACTTTTCAACAAGATCTTTGCCTAATACCAAATCCAAATCCAAATCTAACTATAGAAACATTTAATCCGAATGGGACCACATAGTACTGATAGCTTCTTCTGTTATACAAGAAATCAATGTACTTCCTTGAGTCTCTGTCAAGTGGCACCTGATGAAAACCAGAAGTCAAGTCCAGGCTAGTCATATATTTTATATTTTCAAATTTATACAATAGTTCGTCGATACTTTCTGAATGGTCAGTTTCCCTTTCTAAAAACTTGTTCAGACGTCTGGAGTCAAGTACAATCCTCACATCTCCATTTTTCTTGGATATCACGATGATCGGGTTGTTGTATTCACTAGTACTCGTCTCAATTATGTTCCAGTTTTCCATCTTTTCAAGTTCTTTCTCTACAGCTTTCCTTTTTGCAATGGGGACACCGTATGGTTTGATGTAAAATGGTTCATGTGGTTTGACCCGCAAGGTACACTGGTAGTTTTTCACTTTCTCCGGTCTGTCATCGAACACACATGATAGTTCCACAAGACACTTCTCAGCTCTTCTTTCTGTTCTTCGTCTAATTTGTTGGCTTCCTCCACTTTGGTGTTTACCAGTTCATGATAGTTTATATCCTCCATGGCTCCTTCAGGCTCTTCATGCATGTCTTCTACATTTCTATTATGATCTAATAAATCTAATTATACACTCTTCTTACTCAGACTATTCCCATTTTTCAATATCATAGCAGTACAATGTAAAACACCAGTCTTTGGATCCTCAAACATAACTTTTCTTCCTCCCCAGTCAAATACAGCATTCACTTTCATGATCCAGTCAGTTCCTAACAAGATATCCTCATACAGATTAGGTTTTATTAGACATCCTTGACATCATTCACACTGAAGTTCAACAAGACTTGCCGGTTAACTAACTTGCTGTGTCTTCCGGTAGTACCCTTGATCTTGATTCCTACTACAGGCATCTCCACATAGTCCGGTACATGTTTCACACAATCTCTAAATTGTTCAGAAATTCCACTGATTGGACTACCTGTATTAACTAATGCTTCCTTGCCTTTTCCATCAATAAACACAGTAATATATGGGCATCCAGTGACATCATATTGTATATCTTCCTCATCTTCATGAGTAATATCTTCATGTTTCATAGTACAGGAATCGTCGTTAGCTTGTACATGATTTAGGGACACATTACTTTCAACAGGTTGACGAACCATACATCCATTAGCAACACAATTGTCATGGGTAACACATTGCTCTGTCCTAGGCACATTATCTTCTAGCTCATGATATTCACACAGTAACTTGTCTAGAACATTGGCTTTCTCTTCCTTATCAATGTAGCTCTGTATGACACAATGCAAGGTTTCTTTCCCTTCCTCTTCTTGACTGTTTCTGCTTCGACAACTTTCAGTACTGCTCATTTTCACTGGTACTACTTGATTCTCACAAGACTTGACATCATCTACAACACACACTGTCTCACACTGGCCATCAGACACGATGCAACCTTCCTTGATTTCAACTTAAATCATCCCATCAAGTTCCTTCTCCAATTCTGACTTCCACATCTACTTCACTATCTTTAACACTGCCATCCTCTGACTTCTCTGAACTCACACTAGACAAATCATCAAAATTTTCATGATCCTCAGTCTTCACAGTTTCATGAGCAGTAACATTCAGTCTGTCTTCAGCATCTCCAACCTTATCATTTAGCAATTTACATAGTCCAAACACATCATGTTCTTCACTTATTTTGGGTTCTTCTACGGAAATATCTTCACTTGCATTATACACGTTGGCTACAGTATCATCATCTAGTACAACCTCTTCTGGTTCTATACACTTGTACTCTTCTTCCCAAGCCTGGTTCTTAATGACTTCCCATAGTTCTTTGTCAAACTTGAGCCGATTTACCCTGTGTGTTACCTTCTGTCCCTGTCTATATTGCTTATTTTCCCATTTGCGTCCAAATCTGATCCTATTTGTAATAGCCTGATTTCTTGTCCTATTTCTCGCCCCAACTTGACAGGCTTCCATAGGGGCGACATTTAGTTTTCCTGCCCGTTGCCATTAGATTTGTAGTAACCTTGGTTCCTATCATTTCTCCCTTGTCTGTTCCTATAATCCGTACTTCCATCTTGCTGTCTACTTCGGTTCTCAACGACTATCTTCTTGGTGGTCATCTCTTCTGTCTCTTCCATGATGGTCTTCTTGGTACCGGTTTCTATCCCTTTCTCTCTCATAACTTCTGTCTAACCTTCCAACAAATCTTAAGACGTCCTCAACTGAATCATCAGGTCCACAATCTAACACTTGCTGTATTCTTCCTGGTAATCTTCTACGTAAGGTGTCCACCAATGTGATTTCATCTAAAGGCGAGTCAAGATGCACTAATTTTCTGATTTCAGCCTCACAAAACTCCCTCATATTGCCATAACTTTCCCTGTAGTTTCTCCCATGCAAGAAATCAGTCCTTACTCTAGCCTGCTTGCTTTTGGACCAGAATTTGTTCAGAAAACACCTCTCAAACTCACTATATGACATATCCTCTGTATCTAATTGATTGACCCAAGTATAAGCTTCATTGTCCAAAAATCTCTTTACAAATTTAATGTTCATTGCATCGGTCATTTCTACAGTGAAATTGTCAGAGAAATGATGTAAAAAGTCTTTAGGATGGATTTTTCCCTTCCCCAGGGTATGTTTTAATTACTACATTTGCCCAATTAAAAGCACCACAGATCGACATTTTGCTATTTACAACACTTTCTAGCAATGCAGTGACACTCTGACTGAGGTTATTCACATCCTTCTTAATAGTACTTTTAGAATTTGTCACACTTTCACTAATTTTATTTTCTAATGACACTTTAACATCCTGAATTTCAGTTTTTATAATTTTATTTTCCTTATCAAAATGCTTTGCTACAGTAATAATTTGGTTTTCAAGGTCAGACTCAACATTACTGATTTTACTCTCTACTACAGTCACTCGAGTGTCCAGCTGTTCATGTCCTAACTTCATTGCACTTTCAAGATCACATGTTTGTTTCCTGATTTCGTCAACTTCCCTGTTTGTTTCGCTCAACTGAGACTTTTAATCTGCTAAACCGTCATTTAACTTTTTGCTAACAGCTTCTACTTGTTTACTCACTTCATGATTTCCCTTGTCAATACGTTCAGTTAATTGTTCTGTTAATCGATTTAACAACTCTATAAGACCTGGTGATGCAATAATTATTTCTTCACTATTTGACGCATTGCTATGAGGTGTACTGGCTGTCACATTCTGTTCTGACATGTCTACGCTGGTTTTCCTACTCTCTGTTAACATCGTCTTTTACAGTGCCAAACAACGCAAATACAAATGAATAAGCGCTGCTGTACTTATCTTGTTATTCAGTGTCCAGCGATGCGACGATCCGGGCCCAAGCATCCAGTTTCCAGGTTAAGTGCTCCGTTTTTCTTTTCCGTATAATTCCAGATTCACGTCCTCCTTGGTTTTTCAGACATCGATCATGTACATCCAAACATAATTCTCCTGCAACACAAACACTCTGTAGACACTATATATGACGCAATCCCAGCTATGCTCCACCAATTAAAACATTTTAATATATTTTAAGTAATTAAAGTCTATTCTACCACTTCCAAATGATACTCACTTTTCAATATTACGATGTATGGGGGTTCTGCTCGCTGCAACATTATTCTCCTGGGGCGTCGTGGTAGAAATAAATACTCGATATATACAATTTTCACTTCTTCTTTAATCTGAATCAAACTTATTCTCCACCAAAACAGTTCAAAACATATACAAATTACAAAGCACCAGAACGGTAGTACTTCCATTTCGAAACACAGAGTGACATAGATTCCAGTGCACTTCAGAAAAGCCAAAACTCGAACACCCCCACGCAAGGCGGTGAGGCAAATATATAACATCGACAACAATGACGTTACATTATCCATTGTTCATAACAATTGAATATACTAATTTACAATTACCAAACACACAAGTAAAACATTTCATGTACACAAAAATAATCACAATATAAAATGAAAACAATACTTACAATAATTTTAAATGGCACACTTCATTTTAAGTCTTAATCGCAGTACTTGCTGTTTGACAACAAAGTGCGATGTAAAATGTCAATTAATTTGTAAATGAGTACATCATACATGTTCCTAACATATATTGAACTATCTCATGGCCATTCACAAAATATACTCAAAATCTCACTTCAGTCAATATATACAAATCATTGATGTCAGACACATTAACATCAGGACTGCCATGTATGCCAGAGATTACTACGAAAACACCGGATGTACTTCAAAGTGTGCGTCATTTCTCATCCGAAGGGCAATGAGGTGCATTGCCATGAATGGATGCCACGTAGAACATTTCCAATAAACACGTGTTTATGTCGGAAATTATACGTTGTGCACCTATGTTTAATTGATTTACAATTTGTTTCTACGACAAGTACCATCTCTCAAAGTGTTAGATACTTGTTTTATCAAACTGTAAAAGAATATGCAGTTTCTGCATGCGGACGATAGTCAAGCGTAACCAGAGCACGTACATTGCGTCTAACTCTGCGAACAGAAATAACCACATGCACACTTATATGATGCTTGTTATATGCATCGTGCAGAAATATTACAATGAGGTAGAGGTTGGAACTCCAGGGGATATGAACAACGTTTTCATGTTAGCGTAACTAGAGTATCCTATCATGGGTCTCCAATGGGGATAGAGAACGAGGAACCATTAATGTAATTTCCTAAAGTAGGGCTAGATAACAGTCTCGGTGGAACAGTTATCTCTCTCTCTTTTCCCTTTCAGATATTTTGCGTGCGTGCAACTGTGATAGCCTGAATGTTTTACAACACTTTACTAAATTGAATTGGGATCAGTTCCAATGACAAGAGAAAGTATTAATTTATGTAATAAAATTGAAAAAATTCTACACGGGAAATACCATCATTATTTTTAGATCTGACTATTTTTAGAAAGAAAACGCACGATATCTAATTGATTTGTAATGAGTTTTATATGTTCCTAAAGTTGGTGGATCATTCTGTCGCCTTACGTCCCTCAACAACGCACTTGCCAATAAGTTTATTTCCAACCACCATACTAAATGCTACCTCGTAAGCAAATTAATCGTGATATACGATATATTCTCTCGAAACATACGAGGTTTGGTACTTAAATAGTATCAACTATTTATTCACAAGCGATACAAAATCGTTACATGTTTGCTCCTGTTACTGTCCTTCAAAGTAGTCACCAGCGTTGTGTAGATCCTGTTGCCAGCGATGTGAAAGGCGTAGCATAGCGTTAGTAGAGCCTCTCCCATTGGTGGTGCGGATGGAGAGGTCTACTGCCTGTCGAATTTCTGGAACAGTTCTGCATCTAATGCCACGAAAGTGGTTCCTTCATCTTCGGAATCAAATAAAAGTCGCAAAGACTTAAGTCCTGGGATTGTGGTAGATGGTAAACTACCAGTCCCATCGACCGAACAGAACAGCCACAACTTGCGCTGTATGCGTCCGCGCATCGATTTGCAGTTGATGGGTGGGTTGCGCAGAAAGTGTTTCCGCATTTTACGCAACGATGGTCGCATGTGATGCTCCGAACACGAACAGTAATACTGTGCACTGACGGTCTTCGATGTTCTTGTTTCGAAAGCATAGTGACACCGTTACATTACACCGCTCGCTCACAAGTGTCTGTGTTTATCTCGATAGTGAGCACGCCGGTGACGTGGGACGGGCGAGTCCATTTGCTCGAAGGCAAGGTATGTACGTCAACAACGTGTGCCATTAGCGACAATAGTAGATTCCATTGCATAGTGTTGCCGCAGCAGTGTTTCCACTATTTATGTTCCAACGCTCGTAGTTACAAGAGTAGAGAATCAGATCATACACTTTGATGAGATAGCGAAGCCAAATATATACACTATGTTTTCAAAAGTCTCCAGACACCTGGCTGAAACGTCCTACATCGGTAATGGTGGAATTCAGTATCGTGTTGACCCACCCTAATCCTTGATGACAGCTTCGACTGTAGCACGCATACGTTCGGTGAGGTGGTGGAACGTTTCTTTGGGAATGCAGTGAGGAGAGAGATCGATGAAGTTCGGTGAGGCCTGGCACAAACTCAGTGTTCCAAAACATTCCAAAACCTATCCTATAGGATTCAGGTCAGGACTCTGTGCACGTCAGCCCATTACAAGAGTGTTATTGTCGTGTAACCACTCCGCCAAAGGCCGTGCTTTATGAACAGGTAATCGATCTTTTTGAAAGATGCAATCGGCAGAATTGCTCTTCAACAGTGGGAAGCAAGAAGGAGCTTAAAACATCTATATAGGCCTGTGCTGTGGTAGTGCCACGCAAAACAAAAAGGACTTAGTCTCCTCCGTGAAAACAAGATCATACCATAACAATACCATCGCCAAGTTATACTGTAAGCACTTCAAACGGTGGCTGAAGACATTCGCAGGGCATTCGCTATACCCACACCCTCACATGGATCGCCGCAGGCTTTTCCACTGTTCAACCGACCAATTTTTACACTTCCTGCGTCAGACAAGGAGTCGTTTGGCATTGATCTGTATGCTGTGTGGCTTATGGGCAACCAGACGACCAAAAAAAATCCAGTTTTTCTCACCTCCTGCCTGTCATAGTACTTGAAGTAGTTCCTGATGCAGCTTGGAATCCCTGTATGATTGTCTGGATACATACCTGCCTATTATACTGTACGATCCTCTTCAACTGTCAGCGGTCTCTATCAGTCAACAGACGAGGTCGGCCTGTATGCTTCTGTGCTGAACATGTACCTTAAAGGTACCACTTTACTGTCATATCATAAAGAGTGGACCTAGGGATGTTTAAATCAAATGTTCAAATGTTAGTATAGCTTATGGGACTTAACTGCGCGGTTATCAGTCCCTAAACTTACAAACTACTTATAACCTAGCTTATACTGAAGACGGCACAAACATCCATGCCCGATAGGGGATTCGAACCCATGACGGGGTACAGCCTCGCGCATCGTATCAGAGCACCTCAATGCGCTCCGCCGTGGCAGGGGTGTTTAGTAGCTTGGAAATCTTGCGTACAATCTTATTCTAGTGTCTTGCAAACTAAGTCGTGACTGTTCTATCAAGACACAATTTATTGACTGAAATAGTGGAGCTAAGCCACGCAACAATCAAAACAATAATTCTTCTTATAATTATAACAGTTTTCCTTAGAAGTTTTTGTTTAAATTCTTCTCATAAGTTTCTTCTGAATAACTCTCTTGAAAATATTGCAATATACTTGACCACCAAAATTCACAAGCAATGCCGCTGCTCCTAAAGCAGAGTAATGAAAGGTAGAAATGATTACGATCCTTTGGTTCCTGCATTCCTGGTGTAGCCTCCCGTGGAGACCAGAGGTGGCCGGGCGGCGACCGGGAGTTGGGCAGCGCGGCGTGGCGAGACGACGCCGAGAGACTCCAGCGGCTTCCAGCGGCGACTCCGTTCCTCGAGGGCGGCGTGGTCCAGCACGCCGTGAAGTGGCAGTAGGGCCGGTATTTAATGCGGCGCGGAAGGAGACACTCGAAGCTGCTTGGCGGTCCGCTGTGATAGGCCGCTTTCGTGTCTACTTCCCTCACGTCAAGTAGTCCGTGTTGTCGCTGATACTGCGCCCGCGCTCGGCGGGAACGGCCCAGCGACATCTCTCGGCCATGGCTGGCCTGCGTGTGTCGTGACGTAGCTGAGTCGAGGCGAGGCGCGGGGTTTAAGCAGGGTACGCTCGGTGACACTGTTGCGCCGTGGCGCGAGTACTGGCGCACTTTTGTCTGTTGCCGTTGTGCGCCACAGCACTTATGACTAATGACAGCCAATCAGCTGACCACGTTCAAATTTCGTGAGTTCCGCGGAGCACGCCATTCTGCTCTCTCATGATGTCTGCTGACTACTGATATAGAGTACCGGGCAGCAGGTGGCAGCGCAATGCACCTAATACGGAAACGGATACATTTGATCACATAGTAGGCTATATATCGATGAGAAGCCATGTACGAAAAGCGAGAGCTAGAGTGTAGCCGAGGCGGAGGGTGAGGGAGGGGGTGGGGGAAGGGGTAGTAGAGTTTTGAAGTACAGAAAGTTCATTCAGGTCAGTATTTACGTATTCTCAACTGAGACCTCAAGCCGTTTTAGCGTTTAAAGTTAGAACAGGAAGATAGGTTACTTTGAGATTCATGGATGTGGCTCTGGCAGCACGGGCTGGAGGGGAATTGGGGGGGGGGGGGGGGGGTAAGTAGATTGTTTGAAGCCTGCCCTCCATATGCCCCCCCCTCCCCCCCCCCCCCCCCACCCATCAAGTTATCCACGCCACTGACTAAACCCCGTGAGTAACCACATTGAAAAAAATTACAGAGCAGTGTTTTCTTTTTACTCTTTTTATTACTACAGCAACCTGTTTAAGTACTGCACTGGCACCATCCTCAGACCTCCATTATGCACCTATTGTAGGACATGGTACGTTCAAATGTGGTAGCTGTTATTGCCGTTTGATACCTTTAATGAAAGGACACAAGAAATTACGCATACCGCCAATAATAGCCACCACATTTGGACGTAATTTGTCTTACAACAGGTGTGTGATGAGGACCTGAGGATGGCGGCTTTGGAATACCGAAATCGCTTGCTATAGTAATAAAAAAAGAAAGCCCAGCCGCTGGAAATTTTGCCTCGGCAGAATAGTCGTGTGCACTTAGTCGCCCTGCTGCGGTGCTCGCCTCCGTTCGCCGTCTAGGGTTCGATTCCTCCTTCGTGGCATGGATGTGCGTTTTGTCCTTAGCATAAGTTACTTTAAGTTAGTATAAGTAGTTTGTAAGCCTAGGCCTGATGACCAACGTGGTTAAGTCCCTTAGATTTACATTTCTTTTTTCAATTTGATAATATATACAGCTGTTGTCCTTGCCCATACAATATGGAGCGAATTAAAACCTGTAAGGCTTCAGTTCTTTCTTTCGTCGCAAAATAAACAATCGTGAAACTGGTTCACTTAACAAGGACACGTCTCCGCAACTGCACTTTCTTTTCACAGAATACATGATTGCATGATTCCTGGAAAAGCTACTTTGGTCTGACGTGGAAAACATCCGATACAGTAGCGATACGGCTAGTGAATGTGCGGCAGTGGAAAATGACTTCCGTCTTTGGAAGCCACCAGAAATCTTTCGGAGACAGGGGGCGTCAGAAATCACTTCTCAGCCGTTTTGTTCAAATGTTTGTAGAGTCTATGGGACTTAACTACGGGGTCATCAGTCCCTAAACTTACAAACTACTTATCAACTACTTACGAACTAGGACGGCACAAATATCCATGCCCAAGGGGGGATTCGAACCCCCGCCCGTAGTGTCAGGCGTTTTCATGAAAAAGCAACAGCGACGCTTCCGCCTCGTCAACTGGTGGGTTGTTTTCTGGAAACAGCACACTTTAAGCCTCTTGCGAACGTTTTTCGCGCTGTTGCTCTGCCGAACAACTTACTGAGATGCACCTTTTACTCAAAAAATGTTCAAATGTTTGTTAAGCTTATGGGACTTAACTACGGGGTCATCAGTCCCTAAACTTACAAACTACTTATCAACTACCTTATACTAAGGACGGCATAAATATCCATGCCCGAGGGGGGATTCGAACCCCCGACCGTAGTGGCCGTGCAGACCGTGACTGGAGCGCCTCAGTCCCATCGGCCACTGCGGCCGGCCACCTTTTACTAAAGTGTCGTTAGCTGCGCAATGTGTAACGGATGGGCCTTCACATTATCATAACACGCTGTTAATTACCAGGGAATATTTTGTTATTGGTGAGCGTTAAGGTGCTTTCATTGAGATGATAGTAAAAACGGCATCCATGTCTCATCCATTATTACAATGGAAGACAAGAGTGTCTCATTCGTGCCTTCGTCACACGTCACCTCTTACTATATGTTGGGGAAGATAATTAATTTGCCGCTCGGTAACTAATAAGGCCCTATTTAACCCACCTTGCGAAATGTTTTGTATCGTCCTTATTGTGACATCTGCATTTAATCGTGACCGTTCCATCATGATAAACACATTTATAGATACATGTGATCAAGGCATAGCTCTTTCTGACTCAAAAAAACACCGCGTAATATTAATACGTTTGTTACAAAGTCAGTAGTATGAAAGAGACAACAAGAAATTAAAAAAGTTGCAATTTACCAATTACTTTAAGCTATTGTGACTGCTGACAAAAAAGGGGAACAAATCCTATCGTGGAAGCAAAGCACGAAAAGGAGAACTTTACAATAAAGCGAAATTGCGCGTTACGCCGTTAATGTGCATACAATAAAATACAAAAAAAGAGGGAAAGGAAAAGACTAATTCGTCATGCATTACGTTACGAGACGCTAAAGAGAGTGTAAAAGAGACATATAGTTGCCCTAAATTGCTCGCTAGAGCTTTACCATCCTTGCACCTGCGTCGATTCTCGTGGTAATGTGGCTGCAGCTTGTTGATCTGGGGTTACAGATCCGCGTACTCCGTCCGCAGTAAGCAAAACCTATTATCAAACGGTTTGACAACTGCATGAAAGCCTGGATTGAAATTCTAAAGGTTAATACAAGTCTTGAGCCAGAGTGAGGCTCTCAAAAAACACGCATTTGTAGTGAAGCTCCCTACGAGTGGATCATATTAAATTGCGCCTGTCACTGTGCCTGTCAGGTACACAGATCTGATTGTGTAACAAACAAGTGTTTGTTTCATGGCATAAGTGAACTTCGGCATACTATGTGCATCTGAACGAAGCACACGAATAGACGGGTGCAGAATCGACCATATTACAAGCTAGCGGTTGAGAGAGTGACGTGTTCGCGGCTAGCAGAGTCGAGTGACCGTTTCTCGTCGAAAATGCAGTCTTCTCTCTCTGAACGTCTCGCAGGAGATGAATCTTACAATCATGCCCTCTGTTTCATAGGATGCCACTATTTTTACACACACACACACACGCGCGCGCGCGCGCGCGCGCACGCGCGCGCGCGCGCGCTCGAAACATCCCGCGAATCGCGAGTAGTTTTGTTATGGTAACAGAAGTTCGGCAGTGCACCCCCACACAGCGCTACGTTAGGGCTGAATTGCAAATAGCAGAAGACCGACTCGCCCCCCCCCCTCTCTCTCTCTCTCTACGCCCTCGCTCTCTTTCTGGCGCCGGTCGGGCACGTGAATGTTATAGTGAGGCACTGCCTTTGTGCCTATGCTGCCCGCAGGTAACGGTAAAAGACGGAGGGGAGCAGTTGGGTGGTGCTCCTTGTCCGTTGCCTTGCGGGTTGTGGCCACGAACACCGACTTTCAACTCATACCAATTGCGTTTGCAGATTAAATGCTTCCACAGCTCAAAGCTAGAAAACTATTAAAACAAAGTGAACGCGCCTTCAGTCAGAAAATTTTGTTTTATTCTACACAATGCATTTCGAGCCTTGAGGACTCACCATCAGGTGCCTCTAAAAGTAGGTCGTCCTACCACACCAACTACAAATAAATAATTACGTATTATATACAAATTACAATAAAATATTAATTTTATATATTGTTTGTTAAGAGCTACGTCTTAATACGTTTGCATATAAATTTTCATGACTTCTTTTTAATTATTTACTGCTGAATTAAAGCAATTAAACATGGTATGTAACACAGTCAGGCTGCTCTGAAGTGATAGGCTGTTGGGGTTTAACATGAAAGGGTCGAGCAATTGACTGACGCCTTTCAACACTACTGTCGAAAAGTTAAGCGTTATCAGGAAAACCGGAAAACAAATGGATGAAATGTGAGCGATCTCACTCATTATTTACCTACGAGTACGTATTCTCTCTGTATATGAAAGTTGTATTTCGTGATTTTACTAGTGCAGTTGCTGCAATATGAATAAGACACCACTAATTTCTCACTCGTGTTTGTCCTGTAACAATGATCGGAGTCTCGTGGGGACAACTTAACGCAGTGTTTTTCAACCTTTTGGAATATGCGACCCTCTTCCAAGTAAAAATTGTTTCGCGACTCCCCTTCTCAGTATCCTTGAATCTCCCTCAAAGTGTTATTTCTAGGCCTTGAAGACGATTCCGAGACATAGGGGATGTTCGTTGTATGGCTGTACCAGGTTGACCACGAGTAATCACCCAAGGGCACGACCAATATTTGGCCTTAACTACCTGACGAAACTGAAATGCACCAGCACGACTGCTAGTATTAATCCTGTTAGAGTTAAGTCAATACTATTTGTTTACATCCTTTTACATGTATTCAATCTGTATAAATTATATTATTAATTGTTTATCTATTAAAATCATTGTTATATTATAGGTACTTCACATGTAAAGAAGTACTGTATATGTAAAACCGTGGTACGATGTAAGAGAAGGCCTGATGGCCCTAATCTGATCAGGCTAAGAAACAAATAAATAAATAAAATTGTGTGGAGATGCTGCAGCTGCCTCAGGGGTTGCAGTTTTCTGTCAAACTGTGTACCATAGTACTCAGAACGGCAGGTTAGTTAGCGAGACGCATACCGCTGGTCGTCTGGTAAACTCCTGAGCAGAACTGGGCCCATTTACTGTGGAGTAGGCAGTATAGAAGTCGCACCATCAATAGATGGGAGGATGTGCTCTTCTCAGATGAATCCCACCTTAGTTTACAGAATGAGTCCCCTAGTACTTTAATCCGGAGAGAACCTGATAGGCGGTACGACCACAGGAATATGATGGTAACGGACAAGTACGGTGGTAGAGGCGTCATGATGTGGGGAGGCATCATGTGAAATGATGGTACAGACCTGCACATCTTCATTGTTGGCCGGAGGATCACTGTAACTGCTCAGAGTTACAGATATGAGGAACTGCGACCACGTGTTCCACTCTTCAGGCGTACGATAGGTCCAGACTTCCTCTTTATGGATGATAACGCCCGCCCGTGTCGCCCTCCTCTGGTGGATAAAATTATTGCAGAGGAAGATATTCATCGCATGGATTGGTCAGCGACGTCTGCGGATATGTTCCTATAGAACATGCCTGGAATGCATTAGGGAGACGAATTGCTCCTCCACCAAATAGTCCTTTGTGAGGAATTTTATCGATTGTCAAGAGAGCCTTAAGACCATCTCGTAGAGAGCATGTCACGTCGCTGTGAAGCATGTGGGCCGTTATTTGACACCCTACACCCAATTAATAGCTTTTTTTGCTGTGGATGATAATTCCAAGGTTTTTTAGTATTCGCCTGAGTCCTGTTCCAGCTATCAGGACCTTTGTAACACCGTTTCCATGGACTAGTTGTGGCAATTTGTGTGTGATTAAGCTTTACTTGGTACAGAAATCTTCCTGAGGTATGTCCTCGTTTAGTGATTATGCTTAATTTTTGAAGGCTGGTGTAGGATTTTGTGCTCGGATCCCACGGAAGTAACTAACTATTTGTGTACTACACCTATTCATCAAAAACTACTTCCTCCACTAGCTTAATCACGTCGCCAGACTAGCTGGTGCGAAGCCGAGTGTGTCTTGCTTTGCAGTTGGCGTGTCGCAAAGTACATCAGGCGCCGGCGCCACTCTGCAACACGTCTCAGCAAGGATGGTTGCGTTCTCTGCGGGCCACCGCTACACGACGGTCCAATGCAGCGTGCCGAAAAACCAGCAGTCTAGCCCAAAGACGACAGGATATTCAGCGCATCCAATCACAATAACGGTTGCTCCTCCTGAGTATAAGTTCGCTACATACGTGCCACCAGTCTGACGTCTGTATGCTCTGCCTCGCCGGTATTTAATACCACGCCGGCGCCACTCCAGACATTTCGGTATTCGCTACCGACGCATTCCATCGGCTTCGGACACAGCACGGCCTCCGACAGCTCACCTGTCCCTTCAGCGGCCAACGCTACGTTCGGCGACTGGTACGCTAGGACTCTGGGACCATTACTATCTGTAACCCTTATTCAGCGAAACTGCGAACTGTTAAAAATGTTCAAATGTTTGTAGAACTTATGGTACTTAACTAAGCTTACAAACTACTTATGAACTAGCTAAGACTAAGGACGGCACAAATATCCATGTCCGAGGGGGGATTCGAACCCCCGACCGTAGTGACCGTGTAGACCGTGATTGGAGCGCCTCAGTCCCCTCTGCCACGCGGCCGGCTGCGAACTGTTAAATAGCTGTACAGACCTATGATTTCCTGGAGAAACGTAAACTTTGGATTTTCAAGGAATCATTTCAAGAGGGGTGGTAATATCAGGAGTAAACTTTGGTTAAATTTTACTTACCGGCTCTGTGGTCACAGGATATGACGTTGGCAACAGATGATGAATGCTTGGAATCGTGTGACGCTCGCGTTAGCCAATCGCTTGATCTAATTCGGTATCCAATGGGATTCGTTGCGTATTTTCGTGGAATATACTAATGGATTTAGTTGTTTGACATTTTACGTTTTTTTCCCCGCAAACTTGCATACTTCCATGACTGTATTTTACTAAAGCAAATTTCTGGTCATGGAATCTTCCCTGTACGACGACAACTTCTTTCAATGAACGGACTAGGGTACAAACAAGACCCTGTCTACCGTAGAGCAGCAACAGCATTATCTGTATTCCTCAACGTCTGCAGGAAACAGTACTGATGCCATTCTACGTAGTTCGGCTCTCTAACGACATTCACATGTTTGACTATTTTCTAGAGTCTTGTTTATTATAATGTTGCCTCTCAAAGACGTGTCTGCCTTTCTTTGTCATTGTCATCGCAGTCACGAGGAAATAATTATTATAGTTGCATTACGAAAAAGGTAGATCATTCTCGTAATACTGTGTGGTTACAAAGACTTTTCCCTCTCGGACAGTCTCATTGACCTTTGTTCTAATACCAATATTTATAATAATTCCCAGTTAATTTAAAGTGTCGGACACGACAACAATGTGCTCCTTTTCTTATGAACATGCTGCGAATGCTTGTGATTTGTGGTTTCACTTACACGTCACTAAGCAAAATTTCAACAAAGGTGTTTAGGAGAGAGTCTTCAGTTTGTATAATTATTTTATAAGCTTTTACTTATTTTGACTAGAGCATACACATATCAGTTTACGCATATAGCATGTAATGAATTATAACCAGTAGCCAGTTACCTACTTCATCGTGGCCACGGCGGAATAGCCGTGCGGACTAAGGCGCGGCGCGCGCGGCCGTTCTACATTTGAGTTTCGAGTCCTCCCTCGCGCGTGGGTGTCTGTAGTGTTCTTACGATAAAGTAGTTTAAGTAGTTGGTAAATTTAGGGACCGATGACCATTGCAGTTAGGTCTCATAACTATGTAAACATTTGAATTTCTTCGTGGAATTGGCATTACGTGCGAGGATAATCAATAGAATTGTCTTTATTCTCAAGACAAAATATTTATTACCGGGTGAATGTGATTGGCTGCCTTAATTTCGAAACTGGTCAATTGGCTTTCCGGCATTCAGCATCCGTTGCGAACGTTATCTCCGGCCACCACCGATCCAGTATTTAAATTTCAGTTTTTTTTTTTTTTTGTGTGTGTTATAGAACAGTGGAAACATGACGCTCTTTTAACTTCTGTTTACTGTAAACTATCTTCAGGTTACTCCTAAGGTTGTGCTGATTTTGAGATTCGGCCAGTGTAGAGGTGTTGCTTAAAATCTAATTCTTACTTAGAGAAATATATTTTAAGTTCCTCTTGTCCAGAGCACAAGTCACTTCATATGTCACACAGATATGTCTTGTTTGAACTGTCACGCTCAATGACGCACACTAGACACGACCGTTATCATCATACACTACTGGCCATTAAAATTGCTACACCAAGAAGAAATGCAGATGCTAAACGGGTAATCATTGGACAAATATCTTATACCAGAACTGAAAAGTGATTTTCACGCAATTTGCATGCATACATCCTGAGAAATCAGTACCCAGAAAAACTACCTCTGGCCGTAATAACGGCCTTGATACGTATGGGCATTGAGTCAAATAGAGCTTGGATGGCGTGTACAGGTACACGGGCCCACGCAGCTTCAAAACGATACCACAGTTCATCAAGAGTAGTGACTGGCGTATTGTGACGAACCAGTTGCTCGGCCACCATTGACCAGACGTTTTCAATTTGTGAGAGATATTGAGAATGTGCTGGCCAGGGCAGCAGTCGAACATTTTCCGTGCCGGCCGCGGTGGCCGAGGTGACTGAGGCGCTACAGTCACGGTCAGCACGGCCACTTCGGTCGGGGGTTCGAATCCCCCCTCGGGCATGGATATTTGTGCCGTCCTAGTTCGTAAGTAGTTCATAAGTAGTTTGTAAGTTTAGGGACTGATAACCCCGTAGTTAAGTCCCATAAGCTTAACAAACATTTGAACATTTTTGAACATTTTCCGTATCCAGAAAGGCCCGCACAGGACCTGCAACATGCGATCGTGCATTATCCTTCTGAAATGTAGGGTTTCGCAGGGATCGAATGAAGGATAGAGCCACGGGTTGTAACACATCTGAAATGTAACGGCCACTGTTCAAAGTGCCGTCGATGCGAACAAGAGGTGAGAGAGACGTGTAACCAACGGCACCCATACCATCACGCCGGGTGATACGCCAATATGGCGATGACGAATACATGCCTCCAGTGTGCGTTCTCCGCGATGTCGCCAAACACGGATGCGACCATCATGATGCTGTAAACAGAACCTGGATTCATCCGAAAAAATGACGTTTTGCCGTTCATGCATCCAGGTTCGTCGTTGCGACACCATCGCAGGTGCTCCTGTCTGTGGTGCAGCGTCATGTTTAACCGCAGCCATGGTCTCCGAGCTGATAGTCCATGCTGCTTCAAACGTCGTCGAACTGTTCGTGCAGATGGTTGTTGACTTCCAAACGTCCCCATCTATTGACTCTGGGATCGAGACGTGGCTGCACGATCCGTTGCAGCCATGTGGATAAGATGCTTGTCATCTCGACTGCTAGAGATACGAGACTGTTGGGATCCAGCACGGCGTTCCGTATTGCCCTCCTGAATCCACCGATTCCATATTATGCTAACAGTCATTGTATCGCGACTACGCGAGCAGCAGTGTCGCGATACGATAAACCGCAATCGTGATAGGCTACAATCTTACCTTTATCAAAGTTGGAAATGTGATGGTACGCATTTCTCCTCCTTACACGAGGCATCACAACAACGTTTCACCAGGAAACGCCGGTCAACTGCTGCTTGTGTATGGGAAATCGGTTGGAAACTTTTCTCATGTCAGCACGTTGTAGGTGTCACCATTAGCGCCAACCTTGTGTGAATGCTCTGAAAAGCTAATCATTTGCATATCACAGCATCTTCTTCCTGTCGGTTAAATTTCGCGTCTGTAGCACGTCATATTCATGGCGTAGCAATTTTAATGGCCAGGAGTGTATATCTCACTCAACTGGTGATGATTTTCACTAGGTGTGGGACACGAAAACGGAGAAACTGATTTCAAGCAGATCTTGTAATTGAATCGTAGCCATTATAAGTATCAAAAACAACCATTACTCTTACCCCCGGTTCTTAGGAGTACTCTTGGCATAATCTGTTGCCAACTCACGACGACAGGGTTTTTAAAAAGAATACTACAACTTTGAAAAATCGATAATGCTGCCAAGAAGAAAGTAGAGCTAAGATCTTTCTCTTGTCCATTGAAGAAAGATCTGAAGTTTTATTTGGTTGCTAATTTGGTCACCAGGGGCGTCGTGGTCTCATTACTGTTTCTAATGTAAAGATGCCTAGTGCTCAACAAAAAGATTTTGGTTTTACTGACACGGCGGAAGTAAATCGACGACAGCGTGCATTTCAAGCCAAGTATGGGGTTCAACCTCTAGAAAGGTTGTGTATCAAACAACCGTATAAGTAATTCACAAGCATTTGGACATTTTTTGAGAAGTTCATGGTGGCCGTATAGGAGTGAACAACGTGTTGACCGCATTCGGGAAACATTTGTTCACTGTCCAAACACTCGATCAGCCGAGCTGGCAGACAGCTATAAATACCTCAACTGACTACTTGGAGACTCCTAAAGAAAAGGTTGTAGTCTTAAATTGGTCCAAGCGGTGTTCAAAGCTGATACGTTGGAAAGACTTGATTTGTCCAAGTTTCTCCTTGAACATTAAAAACAGTTGACCTGTTCATTCCGAAGGTAGTATGTAGCTATGAAGCTACATTTCACACAAACGTTAACGCCAATGAGTCACTGTATGGGCCACTGGAGATACCGCGGGAAATAACTGAGCATGAACGTGATTCACCTAAGATTTTAGTCCCTTTCTCTTGGAAGATGCAATTTTAAATAGGCAAAATACATTTGTTGCTGGATTTACTGTTTCTTCGACTCGAAGAAGCAACACGCCAATTCGTATTCCAGTAAGATGGAACACCACCCCATTGGCACTTACTGTCTGTGACTATTTGAACGAAGGAGCAGCTTATATTAAAATATGTATGAATTTGTTTTCCATTGAAAAAAAAAATTATACGTATTTTTTCTTATTGCTTCGATACGCAATGATTCATTAAGTTTCTTTGATTAAATACAAATTTTCACAGTTATGGTACTCTTGTCGAATCACCCCATAGTTTCCTATTTTATGACCACCACATTCTTCCACGTTTTTCCAGTTTTGAGGAAAAACAATCGGAAATGCTAAAACTGGAGCTACCTTCGTAGAATGATATACTTATGGCTACCTTATGTGAAACTGTATGTTCTGACAGGTAACTAATATTTCCATATTGTTTTCTTGTCATAACCAATTTTCCTACCGGATTAATGCAAATTCTCGTACAACTATCCCGTTGCTTTGTGTCTTATTGTGAATAACATCAGAAATAATTCAGATTTTTGAGACGACCATTTCTCGTTATACCAAGGAATGGCTTTGAATACAAATAAAAAATTGTAGAAATCTCCCCATCCATTTTTACGTGGTGTGGTACAGCAACCGTGTTCAGTTGAATTCTTGAATAAAATAATGTCTTGATTGCAAATATTTTTTTATTTCAATAACTCGTTTCGCTCGGTTAGGGCACCTTCAGATATCTTGTATGATGTCCCTGTACCTTAGGTCGTCAACATAATAATACGACTTGCGTCAGTATAGGTTCTAGTACTAGCGTTCAATAACTGTTATCCGACCGACGCAACACCTACAGTGTTGTGGACACTAATCTTTATTGGAGGTTACTCGCAGTACAAATTTGAACGCTGCCTCTGGCAGTACTAGTACCTATAATGACGCAAGTGATATAAATATGTTGACGACCTAAGGTACAGGAACATCATACAAGATATCTGAAGATGCCCCAACGGGGCGAAACGCGTCATTGAAATAAAAAATATTTGCATTCAAGACGTAATTTTATTCAAGAATAAAAATTTTGTTAATCCCGGCCACAGCACAAAATTTACTTCAATGTCTCTCCTTATATTGCTGTCAAAACTTTGGGAGTTATATTTTTTGCGCAGAACAAGGCATCGGCCTGTCGCCAGGAAAGTCCGATGTCATGGTTGTCACTTATATAGTAATCTGGCATGTCATATCTGTGGAGAGCGATCTGAATAGGTATAAAACACACCTTATCTGAGGTTATTGAGCCAAGACGCACATATTTTATTTGTCATGACCGGTTTCGATGATACATATCCATTATATTATCGTTAACTGGAGATTTGTCCCTTCTGCCATGATACTGACCATGTCATCAGAGGTTGAGGTCTCAAAAATGTTCAAATGTTTGTATAGCTTATGGGACTTAAATGCGGGGTCATCAGTCCCTAAACTTACAAACTACTTATGAACTAACTAATACTAAGGACGGCACAAAAATTCATGCCCGAGGGGGGATTCGAACCTCCGACCGTAGTGTCCGTGCAGACCGTGACTGGAGCGCCTCAATCCCATCGGCCACCGCGGCCGGCAGGTTGAGGTCTACGCGCCGTCACCTGGAGTTGTTATTTCAGTACTTACAAACTAACTCTCTCGAATATTGTAGCACAAAAGTGTTATAGTAGTATTCGTTCGTATCTTCCAGGATTTCCAAAAGACTCTCTTCATGATGTGAGTTTTCATGTTGAAGGTGCCGTCGGAGGTTCGAGTCCCCCCCCTGGGGCATGGATGTGTGTGATGTCCTTAGGTCAGTTTACCTTAGTTTAAGTAGTTTGTAAGCTAAGGACGGATGACCACGCAGTTTGGTCCGATAGATTTACAATCAAACATGTTGAAGGAAATGAGATAATGTTGACAAAATGATGACTATGTGGGACAGTGAACGCCACGCGCGGGTGTGTTTGCGTGTGTGTGTGTGTGTGTGTGTGTGTGTGTGTGTGTGTGTGTGACCGTTTGTGTGTGTTCGCGTTCCCAATTAACGTTACGGCGCATCGTTGAGAACGAGGCGGTAGCGGTTTCCAATTACTGCAACTAATGAATATACATGGCTGTTGATTTATTGGTCAATTAATTATCCAAACAGCAATCCGCCTGTTGATCCGTGAGGATGCATCGGCACAGGGACGTGACGCAACTCCCGTAGGTCACGGTTGCGACAAATGAACTCGCGGCATGCACTCTGTTTGTTCATTGTGTCCCAGCGCTAAGCACTGCACAGTTCCCCAAAACAATTCTGTGTGACAGTCGTAAAGGCACATGAACAGATGCTGGTGCGGTGGAACAAAACGAAAAGGTGGTGAAGAACTTTAAATTGTCAAAATAATCTCTTATCATACCAAACCCCTCCTAAATTTGGTTCAGTCTTATTAATAAAACCTGTTTATAGCTCTTATAGTCATTTGCTGAGTGAATATAAGTTTTCTAACGTCACCTTATATATATACACATATATTAAAACCCAAACAGGTCCTTATATCCGCGGGAGAAAGACAAAAGGCCAGTACGTAGCTTCACATTCAAAGTTTAAACTCTTTAACACCAATTCAGTCATAAAAACTGACGTTCGAGCGAAAATGCACACCCTACTATATTTTGGTTTCACATTTAAAATACCAGTGTTTCATTTGAATTCGTCTTGAAATTCAGTAGCCAGTTATAAATTTTCAAGCCGGCCGCGGTGGCCGCGGGGACTGAGGCGCTCCAGTCACGGTCTGCACGGCCACTACGGTCGGGGGTTCGAATCCCCCCTCGGGCATGGATATTTGTGCCGTCCTAGTTCGTAAGTAGTTCATAAGTAGTTTGTAAGTTTAGGGACTGATGACCCCGTAGTTAAGTCCCATAAGCTTAACAGACATTTGAACATTTTTGAAACTTTTCAAACCGATTGTGTTTTCTTCCTAGATGTAGAAGATCAAATAAACTCTTGAAAATTTCCAATTCAAATCAAATAATAAATCATTCCATGTTGTTGTTGTGGTCTTCAGTCCGGAGACTGGTTTGATGCAGCTCTCCACAATACCCTATCCTGAGCAAGCCTCTTCATCTCCACATAAGAACGGCAACCTACATCTGTCTGAATCTGCTTACTGTACCCATCTCTTGGTCTTCCTCTGCGATTTTTACCCCACACACTTCCCTCTAATGCTAAATTCACAATTCCTTGATGTCTAAGAATGTGTCCTACCAATCTATCCCTTCTTTTAGTCAAGGTATGCCAGAAATTTCTTTTCTCCCCGATTCCGTTCAGAACCTCCTCATTAGTTACGCGATCCACCCACCTAATTTTCAGCATTCTTCTGTAGCACCATATTTCAAAAGCCTCAATCCTCTTCCTGTCCGCACTGTTTATCGTCCATGTCTCACTCCCATACAAGGCAACACTCCATACAAATGCCTTCAGAAAGGACTTCCTTAGGCTTAAATCAATATTCGATGTTAACAAATTCCTCTTTTTCAAAAACGCTTTTCTACCCATTGCCATTCTGCATTTTATATCCTCTGTACTGCGACAATCATTTGTTATTTTACTGCCCAAGTAACAAAACTCATCTACCTCCTTTATTGCTTCGTTTCCCAATCTAATTCCTTCAGCATCACCTGATTTTCTTACATTGCACTCCATTACCCTAGTTTTGCTCTTGTTAATGTTCATCTTATATGCACCTTTCAGCACACTGTCCATTCCGTTCAATTGCTCTTCCAGGTCCTTTGCTGTATCTGACAGAATTACTATGTCGTCGGCAAAACGCAATGTTTTTAATTCTTCACCCTGAACTTTAATTCCTTCTCCAAATTTCTCCTTGCTTTCCTTTATAGCTTGTTCAATGTACAAATTGAATAACATTGGAGAAAGACTACAACCCTGTCTTACTCCCTTTCCAACCACTGCAGTCCTTTCATGCCCTTCAACTCTGACCACCGCTGTCTGGTTTTTGTACAAGTTGTAAATAACCTTACGCTCCCTATATTTTACTCCTGCTTGCTTCAGAACTTGAAAGAGTTTATTCCAATCAACATTGTCAAAAGCCTTTTCCAAATCTACAAAAGCTAGAAATGTAGTTTTGCCTTTTCTTAATCTATCTTCTAGGATAAGCCGTAAAGTGAGTATTGCCTCCCGTGTTCCTACATTTCTCCTGAACCCAAACTGATCTTCCCCGAGGTCGGCTTCTACCAGTTTTTCCATCCTTCTTTATATAATTCATGTTAATATTTTGCAACCATGAATTATTAAACTGATGGTTCTGTAGTGTTCACACCTGTCTGCACCTGCTTTCTTTGGAATGGGTATTATAACATTTTTCTTAAAGTCTGAGGGTACTTCGCCTGTCTCATACATCTTACACACCAGGTGAAACAGGTTTGTCATGGCTGGTTCTCCCAGAGACTTCAGTAGCTCTGAGGGAATATCATCTACTCCAGGGGCCTTGTTTCGACTTAGGTCTTTCAGGGCTCTGTCAAATTCTTCTCTCAGTACAGTGTCTCCTATTGCATGTTCATCTACATCCTCTTCCCTTCCTGCAATATTGTCTCGAAGTTCATTTCCTTTGTAGAGCCCCTCTATGTACTCTTTCCACCTTAAATCATTCCATATAGATGATGAAATATTTAAAACTCTTCTTCATTCAAACATCACATGTTTATTGGTCCACTTGCAATACAACAATATACTATTTGCTTCTGTTCGAATCATACATTCACGAGGACATAATCTGAACTGACTAACATCCATAGCAATGATAATGTTAAATAATCTTCTTAGAGGACGATCGATGTCCCGCAATAAAGAATGCGCAGACACGTCCGCTGCCCCGTGACCGTCGGCTACCTCCATATAACGCAAGGCCAGCTCTGTGATGCCGGTCGGTGCTGCGGCGATGCTGCTCCTGTTTATTGCAGTACCTCGATCGATCATGAAACGAACAGAAACAAACACAAAACATTTTCTTAAGTATTACATCATAAAAATCAGTACTCAACATTCAATAAATCGTTTTCATTAATATGCAATCTTTAATTTTCATCTCCTGCAAAACAAAGCTGATATGGGAGAGTAGGGACTCACAAATCTGTCCCAGTACAATGGCCACAGTTTCATCTTCTCGCTATCCTATAATATTTTACCCTTGAGTCAGATTTTAAATTTAATATTTTTCACCTGAATATGGTTATGTCTTCAATTAATAGTGGAAGCAAGCGCGGTCACATCAAGTCACTACACATACAAATACAAATGAACTTCAGTAACAGCTGAAAATGAAATATTATCTCTAGCCTAATTCCTCATTCTACACCAAAAAGTAATTTTGGTGTTGTAATATTAACTTTAGTGCATACCACGTTTCACTAACTGGAAACTCATCTACTCAGTTGTTAGAAGTTACACAACGTTATTGTCACATATCCGCCCACGGTATTTATTAGTATAGTTGGTTAAATTTATTAGTATAGTTGGTTAACGTTATGAGCTTATTTACAGGAAATCTATGAATGTATGCTAACTAAAGTGGTGTCAGGGCAGTAGTAGAAATTAGGTACTTCAAGAGCAAATAGTGAATTGAAAACAGCAAGACATAACGGTGTTAAAGACCTACAAGCATGGAACTAGATCATTTCAAAATATACCAACAATGTTGAAAAGCGCGGATAAAATGAAGAAGTAATCGTGTTACGCAAAGCATTCCGATACATTTCAAATTCGTTGTAAATCGCTTCTTTTTTTATGAATAAATTTGAACGGATAATATCAAATAATCAATGAGCTGTGTCCAAATGAGATGCCTAACTAAAAACACTTAAAAGGTCAAATGAGATGTCGTCAAACGACATATTGGGATTCTCCAGTAAATACGAGTAACACACAAGTGACGGAATACAACATTCGATAGTTGCATGAAATTATTAACGGGTCAGTAGGTGGCTTGAATCAAGTAGTAACGATACAAACTGAAGTTCCTCATTTGTTTTATAGCGTAATCTGTATAAAAACTGTAATATGTCGCATATTGTGAGGCACCAAAGATTAGGCAAAACAACTTCACACATTCTCGCAAGAGGACGCGCACTACAATCTCTTGTCACGTGCGTGAAATCTGATTGGACGAGGCATAATTCAATAGACCGCACATACGCCCTGAATTACAGAACTCGTCATCAAATAGGACTGTACCTCGCCTTCTTAGAGACAGTGTCTCTTATTTAGCCTGACGGCAACGCGTTCTTCGTTTGTGTTCTTCGTCGGCGCGGTGGAGTAGCCGAGCGGTCTAAAGCGTCTCGCTGCGGAACGCGCGGTTGCTTGCCGTGGAGGTTCGAGTCCTCCCTGGGGCATGGGTGTGTGTGTTTGTCCTTACGTTAGTTTACCTAGGTATAAGTAGTTTGTAAGCTACGGACTGATGACCACGCAGTTTGGTCCGATAGATTTACAAACATTTGAATTTGTGCTTAGTCAAAAAAAAAAAATGTTCAAATGTTTGTTAAGCTTATGGGACTTAACTACGGGGTCATCAGTCCCTAAACTTACAAACTACTTATGAACTACTTACGAACTAGGACGGCACAAATATCCATGCCCGAGGGGGGATTCGAACCCCCAACCGTAGTGGCCGTGCTGACCGTGACTGGAGCGCCTCAGTCACCGCGGCCACCGCGGCCGGCTGTGCTTAGTCAATAGTGCTACGATCCAGCAGATAGACTTCTAATGGAAAGTGAGGACTTAGAAGTATAACCAAGAATATCTGCACTTTATCGGCCATCACTGTACATCAGCAACACCAAGTTGAGTGTAAAATTAAGTATAATAAATTTTTCACATGTTTTTAAAATTGTGGAATCCTTTTGATAAAGAGTACCGACGCACACCTACCAAGTAACACCTTCCACAACAGAAACCAACACGTCGTAGATATGTTAATGATCTGCCAGTGAGGCATAAATTTCGTCCCTGAGATAACACTGCCACTGGCAATCCTAAAAAGCTGTCAAAATATATTAACGATCCAACACACGGTTATATTTTGTCTCATGATGATGATGATGATGACCACCATTATTATTAAAGACTGATTATTACTCTCAGCATTCAGTCTGTAGCATATTCCCCCTTCTAAAATTCCTCAATGATCCGCTATTCAATAGTAACTTTGATTCTAGACCGATGTTAAACCTGCTACTTTAATATCGTTCTTGACAGAATCCAAGTACTTTCTCCTTGGTCTACATCAACTCCCCCTACTGCCGAACCCTTGAGTTTCTTAGGTAACCTTGCTTCTCCCGTGTGTTTAACATGACCCCACCACCATTTAAGCTTGTTCGCTCTAACTGCTTCATCTATGGTGTATGTTTTCTTTTGTTTTCCTCAATATGAACACGCTCCTGCCATTGTTCTCATCTATCAGTACCTGTAATCATCCTTACATCTTTCATATTTGTAACCTAAATCCTATTAATAAGGTAACCCATACCCACCGAGTTTTACTCCCATACAACAAAGTTGGTGGAAAAATTGAACGGTGCACTACTGATTTGATCTTGGTACTGACTTCCATCTTGAAAAATAGAGTAGATCGTAGCTCAGCAGTCATTGTATTAGTTTCACTACACTTGATTGCAGTTGTTTCACTATGTTGCCATCCTGTGAGAAAGTCAACTTAAGTACTTAAAATTGTGCACCTGCTCGTTGTTCTTCATACTTCGCAGTCAATCTGTTGAAATACCTATCCCACGTAAGTAACTTTCTTTTTGGAGATGCTGATGTTAATACCATAACCCTTTGATCTAGCTCTAAAGCATTAGATTGCAACCTTTTTATCGAATCTGCCATCACAACTAAGTCGTCGAAATAAGCAAGACTGCTTATTTTGTCTTCACTTATTTTAATCTCACCCTGCCAGTCCATTTTTTTCAACACATGATCCCATAAGTATTATCAACAACAGTGGTGACATGCTACAGCCTTCACTCACCACTGAAACTACCGCGTACGATGAACCCAATTTACAGTCAACTGTAACTGCTACCTGACTATCTACGTAAAGACCTTTAATTATCTGCAGAAGTTTCCTCCCATTTCGTAATCCTGTAGAACTGACAATGGCTTCCACCTAGTAACACGATCATAATCCGCCTCTAGATCCGTAAAACGTAGTTACAATTCCCTGTTGTACTCGTACCAATTCTCCATTATTTGCCGTGAGCTAAAGATCTGGTCTTGACAGCGTCTGAGTGGCGTAAACCCACATTCGTTTTCATCCAACTTGGCTTTCACTAATACTTGCATCTAAATATTTCGGTATACAATTTTAAATGTTTAGCCCTTTCTGTGACTGCAGACAAACTAAACACAGCCTATGATTTACATAAGTTTCATCTGCACAAAAAACACTAAATACTCGCAAAACGAATGGTAAAGGAGAAACAAAATTCGTTCTTCATGAATGAGGTTGGTAGTGATAAATCATTACCAACCCCCTATTTTGCTGAAGATCATCAGTCTCTTTAAGAGAAAAGGGGCGGCAGTAAAATCAGCTATCGAATGGGAAACGGGAGAACAAATAATTATCGGGTAGTCGCATTGAGAGCAGAAGCGATGCGTGCAATTCCACTGTTAGAAATTTACTTTTAATACAATAAGCTAGAAAATTCACTGCACTCCCCAGTGACAAGAATGAAGAAACAAAAACATATTTTTCATCCCCCGTCGTGCGGAAATAAATACCAGTCAGCTGCAATAAAGTAAAAGCAGCTTCGCTCGAATTAAAAGCGGAAAAAAATATCGGATAACGGCTCAAATGGTGAGTACTCTTGACAAGCAGAGTGTAACTAACATGCCGCCAATATCTGGCGTTTTATTTTTTATACAGAGCTGAAACAGCTACTGTGTTCGCAAATGTGATGATACAGCTAATAGGGAACAACGCTTTCCCCGGAAAATACTGCTTTTTATAGATAGTACTGAATTCCTTAATCATCTTCACATGAAGTGAAATGATGATTAGTATTCTTAAATGTTTATCTGTCACGTTAAGTGCAATGTTGATTCGCCATGAATTAAATCGGACTGAATTGTTTTCGCAACTATACGTCACTCACCTGCATCCGCTTCTGAATCTTTACTTCGGAAGCCTCCTCTCCGTGCCTAACGGAGAGTACATGGTGTACCAATGTCAGCTGCTCCTATTTCCGTTTCATCCACGTACGGTTCACGGCGAAAACACGTGTGTACGCTCTAACCCCTATACGTGGGACATACGTAGCCAAATAGGAATAAATTGGTTGACTATTACAGTAACTTACGATCTAAGACCTTTGAAAGAAGACCATATAGAAACACAGAACGTCTCTCCTCCAACGTCAGCCACTGCAGTTGGCTAATATCAAAGTCACTTTTCCGTACTTACTAAATGAACCTTTAGCAAAGAGTGCTGCTCCTCTATTGATGATCTTTGTCTGCTACGGATCCCACAGTGACGAGCAATATTCAAGTATTGGTCTAACGAGTGATTTGTAATCTGTTTACTTTGTTAATGGAAAACACTTCCTTTAATATTCTTTCACTCAATCTGTCTAGTTCCTACCTTAACCATGATTCATTTTGTGCTTCCAGCGATTGTTCAGCAATCATTTAATCATACAATAAAGAATCTATGTCTCTATGTATTTGCAGTATTTTACATTCATGTTGAAGGTCGATTACTATTCTCTGCACTAACAAAGGACATCTTTGACCTCGAACGCTCAACCTGAAACTATGCTTAGGGCCGGTTCGTCCATCTCCCGTTAATCTTCCCGTTAGTGAACGAGCAGATGCCTTTAACGTCCAGTTAAATGTGCTCGTTAAGTGTATTGCGTTTGTCATTGCCAGATATACCTCTTTTTTGCTAACCTGGAGAAAACGAGAAGGTGCGATATATTTCGACTATTTTGGCAATAAAAACAAATGAAAGTGCCGTATAAATAAACTGCTAATCGCCATATTTGACTATCGGGAAGGAGGTTAGCAGACAGTTGTTATTTGGCGCTATGGCAAACAAACATGAAAGAAGCTCGAATTTTACAAGAAGTTAGTGCGGGAATCTTGTGTCCTGTCCACATTGGAATGTAAAAAAAAAAAAAAAAACGACGGAAGGAAAAGGAAGCGACATTGTGGCAAATGAATTCAATGCTGCCAAGGAACATGTAGGAAAGCACACGTGCGTAGGGCCTAGTACGATAACATACTGTCAAGTGCGTAGTACCTTAGTGCAAGCAAGAACTTGCACATAGGCGAAAGTGCATTGTTAAGAAATCACATTTTAGGCCTTACACTAGGCACAACAAGCATAAGTAAATACTGAATTAATAAGCTTGCAGACATAAATAATGTATTCTGTTTTCTATTACAACTGATAACTTACGTATTTTGTAACTATCTGTTGGACTGTACAGATGGTCGCGGAGTTTTTCATGCAGCGTTTCCAAAGTGGCTTTCGAAGACGAAATCGAGCAACAAATTCTGCATCATCCCAGCATTCAAAATGATTTGCACGAACATAAATAGGTCTAGGACGCCTTATAGGGGCAATGACCTCTAGATCGTCCAAAATATTGACATCGTAATTTTCAACCAAATGTCTTATTCCAGCCATTTTCATCACTTAACTGGTCGTTACCCGTAAGTTTGTATTTAGATATCGCAACAATAATTTTAAGGTTATGTTGCATAGCTGCAATATATCATACTCATCTAATCACTACTGACATGGACGCGGGCGAGAAATATGACGATACAATTTTCCAATAAAGCTGCTTTCCACACTAGTTTTTCATAAATGTAGTGCTTCTGTTATTTTGTTCGATAAATCGGCCTTTATGACGTGAATAGGCTATATTGCGGTATTTTAGCGCTATGGAATCCTGCCATTTTCATACAGATTCTAACTTAACCGGTCGTTAGCCGTGTAACGATCAGAATTTTACTCGTTAACTTAACAGCCAGTTTCAGGTCTTTTAACGTCGGGTTAACTAATAACAAATCATTGTCAAACGCAAGTCTCTGATAACGACAAGTTAAAATCTTAACTGGAATTTAACGAGACATTGACAACCCGGTCCTTAGAATGACGAGTAATCATAAACAAAATAATGGTGTGCGTCACTTCCATGCAAATCGCCGCAGTTGTCTCCTAGTGCCACTAGATGGTGGCGTAGTGTAGCTGCACTAACTAGTGCTTCAGTTGTGTAACCAGTATAGCTGCAATAAGTATTTGTCTCTTGGAGAGTTCGCAAACAGGCTGCAATGCAGTGATATAATGAAGATACACAACTCGCTTTCGGTCCAAATGTTTTAAACAAACTTGAAAGAACCAATCCATCCATCTGGATGGAGCTTACAAACTACTTAAACCTAGATAAACTAACCTAAGGACAAACACACACACACCCATGCCCCAGGGAGGACTCGAACCTCCACGGCGAGCAACCGCGCGCTCCGCAGCGAGGCGCTTTAGACCGCTCGGCTGCTCCACCGCGGCTACTAGTTTTCTCTTTTGGATAAACATATAGATCTGTTGGTTACCGGCTCTGTAGAATGCGTCCTTTAAATTGCTCTTGAGGAAATCATTCGGTTCCTATATTCTATTGAGCTACTCCCCACCTCGTCTCTTTGTCCATATTCTCATCTATTTCACCCGCCCCCCTACTACCCCACAACTCTATACACGTCCCTACCCAGCTCTTCTTCCATACTGTCTCTGATAAACTCCTCATAACTCTTCTTTCTGACTATATCCTCCTCCTCCCCTCTCTTTCGGCACAATTACTTCTTCCCTCGTCATAGCTACTCAGAATTAAGAACTCAAAATTTATCATACTTTTTCGTAATGCCTTGTAACATCGCCAAGTGAACCGATTGTTAGTCTTACAAAGAAGTGAAGGAAATAACAGCTCTTGTAAGGAGCGATATTTAAAGACTTACTTCCAACGCCAATAACGTTCCTGCTGCTGACATCATCGACCTAGGCATTGTGGCATTGTAAGTTTCCGGTGTGCGTTAGTTTCTTCAAATGCAGCATTTAAACATGAACGATCCGAGATTGTAATTTCACGAAATTCTGTTACTTTTCTGTGTCATTTTTACCATAGTATCTGATTGCAAACAGGTCAGAAGTTGGTAGCACTTCAAGTTTCGATGCTTACATATTACTTTTGGTAATTGCCTTATCACGAATGCGAAAATATATTGTTGACTGTCACCTACTTAGGTAGAAATGATCATCAGAATAAAATACGAGAAATCAGTCCTCGAACGGAGACATTCCGACATTCTTTCCGCACGCTATTCGAGAATAGACTGGTAGGTGAATAGTATAAAGTCTGGTTCGATGTACCCTCTGCCAGGCACTTAAATGTGATTTACAGAGTATCTCATGTAAATGTAGATGTACATTCAACGCATTTCGACAGACCACAAAACCTGATCACATTTATTCATCATAACAAATTAGTGTGGATTTAATGAACGAGACCTCCGTTTTCTAATCCAACGATACGTCGCTTTCCTCTGTATGAGGATCTAAAAGTTACACGAATGAAGGGGAAGAACTTTGGCCTTCTGGAAGAGATGGATGATCAGTTACACTTTCGAATAATTACAATGCACCTTCCATTTGATGTATGATCAACTAGTGCCATATACTTAAAATGTTCAAATGTTTGTAAATCTATCGGACCAAACTGCGTGGTTATTAGTCCGTAGCTTACAAACTACTTAAATTAAGGTAAACTAACCTAAGGACAACATACACACACACGCGACGGCGAGCAACCGCGCGCTCGGCAGCGAGGCCATATACTTAATCACGTATATATAAAAGATTGAGCCGCCCATAATGGTCGCGTGATCTAAAGCGTCATGGTACGTACTGGGCAGCCGTTACCGCCGGACGTTCCTGCCATCCCTCGGGAATGTGTGGATTTGGGCATGTGTGTGTGTGTGTGTGTGTGTGTGTGTGTGTGTGTGTGTGTGTGTGTGTGTATGTGTGTGTGTGTGTGTATGTGTGTTTTTGTGCGTTTTGTCATTAGTGTAAACTAGTATTGCCTGTGGTCGAAAATCGACCAATTGTGTTTACAATGGTCACAGGGGGTGAAATTTTACGTATCATGTCGCCGGCCTCGCGTGGTTATGTTGGCAACATCAACAACACGGTAGAAAATCTTTTCCCATTTGTTCGAACCATATAGAATGACTCGATTAGTGTATCGTACAGACCATGAAGTAAACAAATAATGCTGTTCCTGCTTTATGGTTGACAGGTTCTTGTATGTACCCTCGTCCGCGCAGTAAAAATAATTGCCCTCTTAAAGCGAAGATTCCATGTGAAAACATCAGCGTTGTCAAGTGATTGGCTAAAATGAAGACTCACAGGATTCTCACTATTCAGCGTCTGTTGCCAACATGATCATAGGAGGCCGCTGGGATATTTGGTCAAATTTAACCGGCACTGGGAGGTATGAAAGGTATCTTTTACGTATTAAGGAAAATGCCTGACACAATAAAAACAAATAAAAACGGAAGTATATACTTCTCATGCCATTTTCGAATTATATAACTTTCATTAGCCTAATAACTTTCATTAGCCTAATATTTGAAATGGAACTACAATTTCGGTGTTCGTATATTTATACAACGCCAAGAAATGATGTTATTCCGATACTGCGATAATCAGAATTTCAGAGCTGACAACATGTCGACTTCGTAGTTCCACCTGTGCACCGCTACATGCCTCTCCCAGCGCATCATCATTTATATAGGCATTCTCGATTTCGTAGTTCCACCCGAGCACCGCTAGATGCCTCTCCCGGCGCATCAGCCTTTATACCGGCATTCATATGAAAACATCCCTATCCTTTAACCACTCTTAATCACTGCGGAAATAAAGCATTTGAACGGCACAAGAAAGTGAGTTGGGAGCACTCCATGTTTCGATATTCACTTACATTAATACATCATTTTAATACTGCAGATGCGCCGCATTACGTCTTTGGTCGAGGCGAATAGCCAACCAGTGAGCTGATTGTTGGAGAATGTAGAACTTAATACAAGTTGTAGATAGGAAAATTTCTACTTCCTTTTACCACTTTTAATGGTTAAATGCGCGCATAAATTTATATTCGTGAAATCAACGACAAACAATCTTTCGAATTAAGTAACTTTCATTGGCCTTCTTGTACGAATAAATTAGTAATCTGTACCACAATTTTCCTGTTAGCGTATTTATATAATGATTAAGTGGTTTGTAAGTCTGATGACCAAAGCAGTTTGGTCCATTGGTCCTGTAGGTTTGACTTGAACACAAATACTTGAAAATGACCATTATGATCCAAATTGGTCACAAGTGGCGAATGATGTATTCAACTCTAGAACAAATGCGATAACCGTGATACTGTGACAACGTTCTGAGAAAGTGTCATTTTGGCCGGTAGGACAGTCACCGGCGGCTACAAGCAAACTATTTGTCTCCAGCACCGAATGTCCAGGGAGAGTGATGGTTACCCGAGTGACAAATGACGCAGCACGCGCGACCACCAAATACGTAAACGCGCGTCCACCTTGCTGAGCGATGAGTTACAGCTGCAGCCCAAAGGGTGCCTCCGAAGCACATCGGGGTATCCGTCATGTTCACGTGTCCACAAGCTTTGTGTACTTGACACACAACGTATCTATTTCTCAATGTGACGTCACGCTCTCCACCTACTGATTCTGTGCTCATGACGGTGAGGCTACCGCCAGTGCCACATTCAGGTGTACTCGTATTTATTCACAAGATCCGACTTGACTAAGCTGACAACGCTTCAAGTGATTACTATGACAGCTTATTCAATGTCACTAACATTTTTGCCTGTCCTTGTACCGCAAGATTTCTTAGTGGTGTGTTTAACGGTTTTTCCTTCAGAGAGTAACAACTATTTTCTTCACATCTCTAAATACATGTGTTTAGATTTCATTTATATTTCAGTAGTACCATCAAACTACTGACCGATTTCATTTTTCCCAGCATTCTCGAAAGTTTTATAAAGGGTAATTTACGGCCAGCTTCTCAACTACCTGACCACAAATAACATACTGTCCAGAACACAGTTTGGATTTCTGAAGGGTTCGAATACCGAGAAGGCTGTTTACACCTGCAGTGAATATATACTTAATTCATTAGATAATAAACTGCTAGCAGCAGGTATTTTCTGTGATTTGTCAAAGGCCTTTGATTGTGTGAACCACAACATCCTTTTAAGTAAATTAAAATTCTGTGGTGTCACAGGCAATGCTGCAAAGTCTTTAAAGTCATACCTCAATAACATACAAGAAAAGGGTGTCAATGCAAGGGATTAGTCAATTAAGCCATCAGTCAGTACATGATTGGGAAGAAATTCCATGCGGTGTCCCACAAGGATCAATCTGAATGCCATTGATTTTTCTTGTGTACATTAATGACCTCTCATCAGGCACACTTCCAGAAGTAGAGTTCGTTTTGTTTGCAGATGAAACAAGTATTGCAATAAATAGCAAGTCGAGTATAGTTCAAGAAATGTCTCCAAACGATATTTTCAAGAACATTAATAACTGGTTTAATGCCAACCCTTTGACATTAACCTTTGATATCTCAGTACATGCAGTTTAGAAAATAGAATAGGTTTCCATTCCAGCAAACGCATAAAGTATGCCGAAGAGCAGAGAAAAGAGGTCGACGGTATTAAATTCCTGGGATTACAACTTGATAATAAATTCAATTGGGAGGGGCACACCGCACAACTACCGGAAGTACCCTAACAAACCTGTACTTGCAATTCAAGTGTTATCAATTGTAGGCGACATAAAAACAATAAATCATGCATAATTTGCTTATTTTCATTCCATAATGTCATCTGATATAATATTTTAGGGTAACTCTTTTATTAAAGCAAATTCAGTATCCAAAAGCGTGTAATACGTATTAGTGGAGTAAATTTATGGATATCTTGTAAAAGCCTTTCTAAGAACTGGGTACACTAACTACTGCCTCTCAGTACGTTTATTCCTTAATGCATTTTGTCATAAATAATATATCCCTTTTTCCAAGAAACATCTCAGGTCATGCATAAAATACTAGCAACGAAAACGATCGCCGTAAGGACTTAAAAGCACTTCCTTCAATTAAAAAACAGGTCCACTCCTCAGAAACACATTTTCAATAAGTTACCAGCAATTTTGCAATAAATAAAGATCAGTTTAAGATGAGCCTGAAAGACTTACTAGTGGCAAACTCCTTCTACTTCTACTTCATTGATACCCCCCGAACAGAAACTTTCAAAGAAAAACTTTTGATATTTTATACGGTACATTACCTAATGAGACAGATATCTTCTACTTTTGTATAAAGGTGTTCTGTTATTGTTGTGTGTGTGTTTAAATGAAGTCACTGTTGAAAAATATGAATTAAACAGAAGTGTGTTGACTTATTTGAAATTAAATTGAAAAACTGTAACGTAGAATAACATAAAGAAAAGCCACAAGTCATGGTAGGAGCATTTAGAATATAAGCGACATTTTCAAATAGTATTCTAGTCCAAATGTATATGTCTCTCTGTACACAAAGTGGAAAGTGTCATTCTGTATTCCTTGTATCTCGTGGAGAGTAATAGATGAAAGGCATTTCATACACGTAAGTCACTGTGTGATCAACACAAAAGCTGAGAATAATAAATATTACAACCTCTCAATTATGATAATGCATTTGATTGATCAACACGATGATAAAGTAATACCACAGAAATTTTAACTCTCCTCCCACCATTCCCGTCACTATGTTGGAGCCTGAGACATTTAATTGACTCTATTATATTAATAAGGCATGTGTAATTATGAATGACATTCTTTCTATGCTAACGTTAAAACCTGTAAGAAATTAAAGAAATCGGTTATTGTCATGTTACTGAATTCATGCTGCTTATTGATAACGATGAATGATAAACATATAAATAGATCAAAGTCATCTAAAGAAGTGTCTATAAAAATTGTAGGACTAACACCAGCCATAGTATTATAAACATTTGTTCTCTGAAGTATCCAGAACCTGAGATTCCTAACAGATTTCTTGTGAATAGTAAGTGAAAGTAAAAATGTCATAAATCTATATTAAATAATTCCCTGAGCACTTGAGGTTTAATACAAGATTAGCTTAATTACACACTTCAGTACATTAACAGTTCAAGTTGTGATTGAGCTCTTTACAACCGCAAAAATAGGCAGGTCTTGTATTTAACTGCTTAAATGCATTCTTTGGAGTCTTATGGGTAGGTTTTATGTACCTAATTTTCTTCGCATTTTACAATCTACTCGTATAGAGTCATTTCTGAGTTTAACTGATCATTTTCCAACCCATCTACTGAAGGAGTGTCAATGCTTTCAAGTACTATACTTCTATTTTTTGCAGAAATATATGGTTTGTGAAGAAATAAATACTTATATCTCTAGTCCATACTGGATAATGTGCCACACCACCAAAATATTATAATAAAAATGACAATTTCCAGCTTGGTGGTATAATTTTTTTATAGAATTGTACTTCCGGTGACTAGGGTTGTTTGGTAATACTTATGCTAATCAACTGTACTCAATACTGATGTTACCTGGAGCATGTAATCGCTTATGATAACAGAAGTATGAAATCACCAATTCACCTTGAGAATTAATGAATATCTGCCATCTGTCGTAACCAAACCATAAGAGAGGTTGTATTGGAACTTTTTTGGTCTACTTTAGGTTACGGTAGTAACACTAAAAGTGGGCCTCTGCGATCGTCTTTTTACAGCTCGAAATTTAAAAAAAAAAAAAAAAAAAAAAAAAAAAAAAAAAAAAAAAAAAAAAAAAAAAAAGGCTTAACCATGCATCTGACACGAAAATTCAATAACCGAATTTGTAGAGGAGAAAATTCTCTACATCATTTCTCCCTTATGATTTTCTCATATCTCGTATCGTTTCAGAGATATTTGCAAAATAACGGAGATTTTGGGATGTATGTTTGTCTGTCTGTCTGTCCGTAACGTGTAACTGTTTTTAAGACGAACCGTTCATCCGATCACCACTAAGTTTTGCACACATAGTTGTAGGCCGCCAGAGACCAGAACCTCCCTTTTTCAAATTTTTCGGACAAAAAATACGGTAGTAGTACCAAAAAAGCCGTTTGTAATGTAATTGTAATTGAAAATAAACCGTTCATCTGACGCGAAAATTAATAACCGAATTTGTAGAGGAGAAAATTATCTACGACTTTGTTCCCTTATGTTTTTTACATATCTCGTATCGTTTGAGATATATTTTCAAAAATAACGGAGTTTGGACACCCTCCATTAAATTAACGAAAACCAGCAGTCGCAGATGTCACGTGACATTCCTCGCCCAGAACTCTCTCCGGCATACGCCATTTTGCGTTGCGTGTTTGGTGATTTTCTTATTGTAACTTACACGTTGTCATTTCAGAACAATGGCGCACTGAAGAATTAACAAAAAGACGTCGTTCTTCGTACGATAAATGATAATCTAGTGTCTAAAAATCCCATATTAGCATCAGTTAACAACGGCCATCAATAGTATGAGAGTAAAAAACGCAATTCCCAACTGTTAGCTGTAGCGTAGTGGGCCATGTGTTGGACTGAGACGCTAAAGGTCAGTGGTTCGGAGCTCGCCACTACCATTTTTATTTTCCTACAAGGGTTTCAAACATTGTTATTAATTAATTTTTTATTATTTAGATTATTATTTTGGTCCAAAATGTTTGCAAAAACTTAGAAAACTACAAATCTAAAGTGAGCCGTAAAACACGTCAGTGCGATTTTTTTTTCTTCGTGGTTACAAACAAATATTACATGTAAATTTCGTAAATTTGCTTGACGCCATAAGTACTTAACATCTCCCTTGTGCATGAACTACTGTGGACGCATCTGTGATTAATTAATTTTCTGTGTTCTTTTGCAGGTGAGTACTGTTGCAAGTTCACCCCTTACCTGTTCTCTACTTTAACGACATCGTCTTCTTGGTGAGTGACAACAGAAATAAAAATGTTCTTTATGTGAGTTATCCAATTGAGGCCTTTCACGGCGTTCTACGTAATCTAGTGAAGATGAAACTTTTGAGGCTCTGTTAATGAACGTCATAAACATTCACCGACTTTGTTTGCCGCAAGATTACACTGTGTAAATTTCTCGATATTTCCGCTGTTCACTTCTCCAGTACTTTCAGCTGGGTCCTTACCCCGCGTAGGTATTACAAAGGTGCCTGCGAAAACGTAATCCAGTGAAAAATCCTAATTCAGTTTTATAAACGGCGCAATTATTTTACACAGGCTAGACTCATTTGAACTCTTCTCTCTACCGCAGTCTTAAGAGAGAAAGTTCTAGTAGCCATTGGTTATGTAAGTTACACTCCTTGGTAAATGTAAGAAAACCAGATTTTTCTGTCTGTGAGATTCAGCGATGTAATAGCTGAGTTTACTATGTTTTAGTGGTAAACTGAATGTTAAATTGAAACTGATCTGTTTTCTTTCAAGGAAAGTTTTATTTAATCACGAAAGACGTTTCACCACAGTTGTGTTATCTTCAGCACTTTATGAGCATACTATGACTTTACGATAGTAATGTCCGTAGATTCGTGTAATTAAAATAAGTAATGGTGTTTTTTTTAATATGAATAAAAAATAAATAATCTATAGCATTGTTTACCATCAACATTTAATACAACAACGATATCGGAATAATTACGCATATCTCATGATTCTAAAAATAATTTAAATATCTCAAAAATTGCATATGTTTATTACTACTACATCAAAAATATACAAAAATCAAGCAGAGAATAACCAACTTATGAATGCATCATGCAATTTCAACTAACCTGTTTTCGATGATAGCTTATTGTTTTTAGCTGTCATCTGGAAAGCGTCATACTTGTATATATTTATTTAATGACTGATTTCAATGGACAAATTTATAATGGAAGTATAAACAGATCATCATATTTTCCACGGTAACACTGAAAATGCAAGCACCGTGAATTACCTCTCGTATACTTAGTGTTTCTACTAACTGTACAGTTTGCCAGTAATTTAAGTAAATATTGTGTGGCATGAGCGGTCAAGCTCATAAAAACTGGTTTGTCATTTTATTTATTTCAGGATTTATGATACTAATTAATAATATTTTTTTGTATTTACATACCGGTAATGTTACATTAGTTATGACGAGGATTCAGATAGGTTTTACTTAAAGAAATATTTCGTGTTGGAAGGGATAGTAATCGGCTATTGAGGAAGCGGACAAAGGAGAGAACTGGTGGGAAGTGTGTGTTTGAGAGAGGAAGGTGAGCGAAGGGTGTGCGCGCAAAAGGAAACTCCACGTCTAGTCGTTGCAGAAGAAGGACACTCCTGGATGATCTGTTTGGGCGAGAGTAACACAGAGAACGGTCGCTTCTCTGCGCTCTACATTTGGCGATAACAATCGGACTCCAGTGCAGCTGATATGTGTTTATATTATCACACAAGAACTTACGAGTGTGCAAATGATAATGGGAAAACTTTAGCAGGTTTGAACTGTTGATAATTTCATGTTGATTTCTCGCGAAATATAGAGAGTTTCTGTGTTTCTTAAAGTTATGATTACTTATTTGTGGGAAAGTGCTACCAATTTCTTGTCGCAAGCAGTGCAACGGTTTAGCCATTTTATTCTATTTATGATTAATTTATCATATGACCACTTCCGGTAAGGTACCAATTTGATTGAATAAGCCATATTCTACTAAATCTGACTTAGCGTACATCATTTGCAAACGTTAGAATAAAACCCTTTTTGTAAATGAACCAATTATTTTATGTAATATTTATTTTTGTTTCGCAAACTACAGCCTATTCAGTGATGCTTTTAATTATAGGATCAAAGGTAAAGGATAATATCTGCAACTTAGGCAGTGCTGGGGCATGAAAATAGACATGTACGGTTCTACCCTAAGATAACATCGAACCAAAGTTCTAAATCAGATTCGTACATAGCTCAAAATACAGGTTATTACAATGTGTAGTCACATGCTACAATAATAGCTGTGAGAAACTGTGCTGTAGGATGAAGCGTAAAGACGTAATAAACAAGCGAATTTTATGTACTTTAGGAACATGTTGACATTACACTTTCATTCTTCTTTAGATTAAATATGGCTTTATCTTTTTTTACATTAAATGTACACTGTGGCTACCGTACAGGATTCGCAAACAGAAAGTGCTCGCACACGTCCATGTGGCCCACATGTAACACAAGACGCAAACATATGAGGTTCACAAATTCAACCTGGTGGGAGAGGAATAGACCAAAAGAGAGGGGTAGGGGGTCGGCAGCACCAGGAATGGAGCCTACCTAATGTACGCCACTAGGACACCAAACAAGTAATTGCCAATCCCGCAAAGGTCCTGGACAGGGATCAAGAGAAATAAGAAAAACGAAAACTGTTTAAATCTATTCGGGAATATACCACCAAATTTAAAATCTGATTAGTTTTCATAGTAATAAAATCAAGTTTTTAATTATAGCCTTCTGTAAATAAAATCGACGCCATTTAAAATTAAATTTGAGTCACACTATAAGTGGAGGTTGAGGTGGCAGAAAAAAATTCGCCTCGTGAGGCATCCTTCTGGAGTGAGATGGAGCCGTCGCTTTTCAATTTAAATGCGCTTCAGTGCCTCGAAGGGGGATGTATTGTGTTTCGCAGGAAAAGAAAGGAAATAAAATAAGAGAGACAGGCGTGCCGAGGGTCGTCGAAGAATTTCTGCGGATTCTTTGTTCCGAATTGCGCCTTTATCTAACAGAATCTTTAACTTAAACATCAAAAGTCGGCAGTCTGGAGTTTTTTGTTGTTTTATCACAAGGAGTAGTGTTTATGTTTCAATCTGACTGTTTCATCTTAACTAACGTCATTTGTTAAATACTGACAGGCTCTTTATCAGATCATTTGTAAATGCATAAAATAATCCTCCATTTGCGTGGCAGTCAGTAGCTGCTTACCAAATACTTGTCGCTGCCACTACAATAAGGTGCGATTTTTTCTCACCATTCCATCTGTAGACAAACAATAATATTCTTTTTAAACATAATATAATGTTGGTGACAGGCTACAGCCTTTTTAAGTGCCTTTATGTTTTATTAAAACGTACTTTTAATATTATTTTTTATGTCAATGTATAATTTATTATAGCTGCAATAACACAAGATGAGAAGCAGCAAATCCGATTCTACAGATAAATAAAAGGGAGTAAGGCAGTATACATATGTATGTAGAAGATGTTACAGACTTGGAAGAAAGTAAAGATGTCCTTCAAAATAAATTCTTAAATAAATATCTGCAGGATGATTTTGGGTGGGCCACAGCAATTATTCTGATTACACGGTTTTGCCTAGGGAATACTCTTCTACTCAGTTATGAATTACCAGAAAATATTATGCCATATTAAAGAAGTGTCTGAAAATAGGCATAGTACCCTAATTTACTGAGGTGTCTACAACAAAATTTAGCAATAGATCCAAAAGCAGAAATAGATGAACTCAAACGTTTCATCAGATCATCAATGTGTTTCTTACAATTCAATCTCTAATCAAGAACACACCTAAATATTAGGAATATTCTGCCTTATCAACAGACGTATGTCCAAATTCTATGTTTAGTATATATATGGCTTCTGTTTATAGATGATGTCATGTTATTTATTGTACATAACTGTATGTACTGTGTTTTGTCAGGCTTGATTGCATGGTGGAACTTGAGCTCTACGACTGTAATTTGACAGACTATTTGTAGAAAACCACTTAGTGTTTTTCTTATAGACATTATTTACAATTTCAATGGTTAATTCCTGTTTGTGCAGCTAGTTTGTAACCACTTATGTTTACCTTTTCCATATCTCTCATAATGTGATGCTCAGACAGGCATAGTATATCTATTACATTCTCGAATTCAGTGTCATCTAAACAAACCACAAGCTCATCTTGTAATGATACTTTTTTCTGGATTTTATCGCTGGTGTTGTCACAAGATCAAAGTTGAAAACTGAATTGAAATTTAACTAACCGTAAGATCAGCAATGAATATTAATTTTTGAAATGGTTAATACACTGAAAAGACCACATAACATTCCGCCGTCAGTTCTCAGTAGCAATGTAAGTTAAAAATTACAACACCAGAAAGCACCATTACATAAGAAAATAGCGCAATCAGTTACCTGATATGCATTTATTGGTGGAAGCCGTGACACTGCAGTTGAACCTGTATGAATTGGTTAATATCTTCGTTCTGATGATTGGTTTCATGACTATTAATTATTAAAGTTTTAAGACCACGTGCAATTTTGATCACTATGGTTATCGAAAGTTAAAGAAATTATCGGACTTCGCTTTTAACAGAATGAAGATATCCTGCAGGCATTGAATTCAATTTTTAATATAAAATGAGAGTAAATAAATTTTGCATCGAGAATGTTCCTTTGTCATCATGAGACAATAGGCAACAATGACCAAGCATCAATTTACTAATATTGCTGAAAATCAAGTAATAAATTAAATGAAAGATGGGGAGAAATAGTCATTATTTAAAGAAAATAGGAATTTCAAATGAAATTTAAAATTTATTACGTTAAAGGATGCTAACCAAGGCTCACACTTACAAATTTCGGGAGGTCGAGTAAAATACGTCCACTCAGTATAAAGGTAGAAAAACGAAAGACGACAAGCGATTCCGTTCTCTTTCCAGATCGTTTGAAATTGTTGAAGGATAATCAGAGATTTATTGGCAGAGAGAACGGATGCTTGCGACAAGCGTCGCAGATATAATTTTCAATAAAACAATATTAATGTATCGCTACAATCTACTTCGTTATCTAAACCCGCAATATTTTATTTGTTACTCTACTTTATTCTCCCAATATTTTGGTGAAAATGGTAACACTATTTTTTACCTTTCTTTTGTCAGATTCTTGTAAGTTTTTAGCATCTTTAGCAATCCCCTGCCTGAGCTTCTCATTGGACAATGAGCCTAAAAAAGAGATCCCCCCTTAAGGTCCTCTCTTAACGATTTTGCTATCAAGCTAGCCAGTTAACCCTTCAATTTCCTATTGATGTGTAGAGCATGCCTTGTTAAATCCCGCCTATCAATAGCGTGTACAGGAACCAAACCAATGTCTGACAGGGTGATCGCCCTACACAACTGATGTAACTCCATATTGACAGAGCGGTTCAACCGGAGCTGACCATACCACACAAAAGCCTGCTTCACATTCGTGTCGGTCGATGCAGAGACTTCTTTCACCAGGTTACACTCAGTATTGTATCCCTGATCCGTATCAATACTGTTACCCACTCCAAAACATGATCCTGCTTCGTGAAATCTTTGCACAGGGAACCTCTATCCTCTACCACCTGGCTAAGACATGCACTAGGCTTGGAAAAGTTTGTGACCAGGTACCTGTCCCCAGTTTTTCCTGCAAAATGTGTCCCACATCTCTTCCATGCCTACAGAAACAGAAATTTCATCCTACTTTGTAATTTTTTTTGAAACTGTTGGTTTCATAGTGAAATTCTGTCGCACCTTAGCTACTCTTTCTTCTATTGGAGGCTCTTTCTGACTTAACTGTGATAACAGCACAAATCTATTATTTGTGAGAGTTGCAAAACTGTCAGACACTGATCTCTTGCTCTGGACCCTGTTCCCAGTTATCACTTCCCATCTCTGTTCACTCTCCCCCCCCCCCCCCCCCCCGCTTAACCTCATCAGTTCCTTCCTCGCTGTATCCAAATCAGCCTGGAGGGCTCTAATCTTCCCCTTCTGTTCCGTTATTTTCCAATCTCTTTTGCAAACCCTGCAATGAAATGGAAGAGTCTCCTTTGTGTCAAAGACTTCCACACCGCTACATTCTCCCCAATGGAACTACCTGTCACAACAGGTAGCGCCTGAACAAACTATCCTACGGTAGCTCACATACTTAGAATTCATGATTGTTTAGAAATGTTACGAGATATACTTAATTGATAACGATAATATATATCAATCACAGATATAAAGGGACACTAGATATGTTTTGGAAACTGATATGTATGAGAACTATTAGAAAATGCACTTTAAATCGCGGTGTATGTTAAATATGCACCCTCGGAAATTAGGCCTAACAAAGTGACAAAACGGACTTTTCGCTATTACTAGAACAATACGCAAATAAAAGAGAAACCTTTAATGGTTGGCTTAAAGAGCACGCCAATGAACGTATTTAATCAGTTAAAAATGTTGAACTACAATTTACTACTAGCTAAATTAATTATCTTTTACGAGCACTCTTCAACCGCACGTTCGGCGGTTCAGTGTTGCAATCAAATCGTTCAAGAGAAGTACATCAATCTGTTTTTGGATTTTATGATTCCATGTCACTGGTATCATATGTACCAAAACGATCATCAGCATTTATCCAGAATGAAACTTCACTCTGCAGCGGAGTGTGCGCTGATATGAAACTTCCTGGCAGATTAAAATTGTGTGCCGGAACCGGGACTCGAACCTGGGACCTTTGCCTTTCGCGGGCAAGCGCACTACCGACTGTGCTATCCCGACACGACTCACGATGCCGCCTCACAACTTTACTTCCGCCAGTACCTCGCCTCCTACTTTCCAAACTTCACAGAAGCTCTCCTGCAAACACGCAAGACTAGCACTCATGGAAGAAAGGATATGGTGGAGACATGGCTTAGCCACAGCCTAAGGGATGTTTCCAGAATGAATATTCACTCTGCAGCGGAGTGTGCGCTGATATGAAACCTCCTTGTGCGCTTGCCCGCGAAATACAAAGGTCCCAGGTTCGAGTCCCGGTTCCGGCACACAATTTTAATCTGCCAGGAAGTTTCATATCAGCGCACACTCCGCTGCAGAGTGAAGTTTCATTCTGGAAACATCCCTTAGGCTGTGGCTAAGCCATGTCTCCACCATATCCTTTCTTCCATGAGTGCTAGTCTTGGATGTTTGCAGGAGAGCTTCTGTGAAGTTTCGAAAGTAGGAGGCAAGGTACTGGCGGAAGTAAAGTTGTGAGGCGGCATCGTGAGTCGTGTCGGGATAGCACACGTCGGTAGTGCGCTTGCCCGCGAAAGGCAAAGGTCCCAGGTTCGAGTCCCGATTCCGGCACACAATTTTAATCTGCCAGGAAGTTTCACATCAGCATTTATATTTGTCTCCTCTTTCCACTCGTCAAAACCTGTATTTCCTGACGAAAAGCCATAACTAATAGAGCATTATAATAAACACAAGGGAGGTGTTGACACCATGGGTCAGTTTGTTAGCACACATTCGTGAAACACAAAACCAAGCGTTGGTCTCTTGTGCTCTTCTACAATATAAATGATATTGCTGGAATAGCAGCGATGATTATTATATAGTTGTATCATCATCCACAGATGTTATCTTCAAATCAGAAGAGGCATCAGTTCCTGTTTCAGCTAGGATGACAGAAGGGAACAAGAAGTGGTTTTATTGCTCTTGGATATTACTATGAGCCGAGAGGAGACAGTGCATCAGTGAATTACCAACCCATCAACAAAAGACAAACATTTTGAATACCAATTTTTTTCTGTTTTATTCAAAAGCATAAAGAAAATTATATGTTCTAAAATGTTTAATACGTAAAACTATAAATATATGTTAATTATGAAATAAATAAGTTGCTGTATTATAAAGCAATGTAAAGGAATTTTTTCGTAATGCATATTTTAATTATATATTATTTAAAAACGAAACACAGAGTGTAAATTAACATACTGATTGTAAGCGTAGAATTCCGCGGCCATTATCACTGTCAGACGAATACCTTGAAGAAGGCGACTTCCAACAGTGGCCGAAACGTCGGTTAGTATTACACGATGATGATGCGGTGTAATACCCTGAAGAACTTTATTGAAAGTAACAAACTGATAGTACAACAAAGAAACGGTAACAAAACCCAAAAATAATCTGCTTCAGTACAACGAAATGGGGTCTTGAGAGACCCCAAGTGCTAAGTTACGTAACTTTTCTAACATGGCCAGCAGAGTGTCAATGAAAACTTAAGAAAATATGACATTAACTTCATATACAAAGAACGAGTGCAGAAGGAATCCCACTTTAGGCTGTGGTACCAACCAAGACAAAGAAGGAACGGTTAAATACCCAGAATTTTATTTATTTATTTATTTATTTATTGGTTTTTCTGTTCCATAGGACCCAATTGAGGAGTGAGACTCCATGGTCATGGAACAAGTCAATACATTAATTGTTACACAAGAATGGTAATAGAAAATTTTTAAGTAGTCCTTTGCACACGACAATCTTAAGACAAAGTGAAAAGAATCAAAAAAGAAAAACAATGAATTAGCTTAATTGTTTAACTTTTCTAGGAGTTCCTCGACAGAATAAAAGGAATGAGATGACAGTTAAAAGTGAAGGCGGAACATAGATGCCAAAGGTTTGACGTGTAGAAGAGAGAAATCTCACACATAATTGTAGCTTATGAACTAAGCAACCAGTAACTAAGGAGACATGGCTAAGGGTGGAAGTTACATTACTCTAATGAATGATTTCTGCAAGGAGCAATGTGCACAAAGATGAACAGGTATGAATCAAAGTACATTCACCATGTTATTTATTAGGAATGCAGAACAATCACCATTTGCTTGACTGCATGTCGCAGTAGATCCAAAAGCCAGAATCGCAAACACACACACACACACACACAGAGTCCCAGTGAACTACAAAAGTTCAAATACAAAGCAAATCCACAAACATCGAAAAAATCTAACTTGGTTACAGAAAGTGAATGGAGTATATTTTCTCACAAGTTAATTACGTCTTATGTATAAGGTTATTTGTCAAAAGTCAATCCGTAATTGTCTAGTCTCATTCATCTGTTCAACATAATAATAAAAATTCAAGATATGTCTCGAATGCATTATCATATTTTACAACTGTAACCACTAGTGAAGCAGTTACTCGTCTCAATGTTCTCATAAAATTTAAATACTGAAAATTGCCATGAACTTTTCACAGAGACTGATGAACCACCAGTAATGTGTCCTTGAAAGTGGCTATATAAAAACTAAGGATGTGAAAGGGAATGAAATTGCTGATTCCTGTAGGCATTGAAGGAAATAAAGCGTCCAGGTTTCAACACATACCAGATTAATATCGATTGTACTAACATTAAATGCAAACCCACGACTGTTCAAAAATGAAATTATTCCGCAAGCTCTACAACATTCCAAATAAATTCAGTGATGCAGGAAATTGTGTCGAACAGAAAGATACAAGCTTGGGTAAATGTCTGCGAATCGGAGAAAAGTGGGTATATTTAGCTTTATGGGATGACGTAAGGAGGGAGGAGGAGGGTAGGTGGCAGGGAGGGGGGGAGGTGAGGGGGCACGTGTGTACTTTGGCGCGAGTGACATGGTGTGTGGCGAGGCATCGAGATACGGGCAATTTCCAGGAAAACAATCTAGTGTAGAGCTTGTTAGTACAGCGCCGAGTGATGATACACTAGCTTCGAAAACATGTCGTTACTGCGAAAAACAAAACGATAGGACACCAGGAATCGATGGTTATGCAATAATGTCACCAACAAACAGAACAATACCTTTGTGAGTAAATATGCAGTTACAGAACTTAGGTAAAGTTGAAAATAATCAGTTGGGGTGAAAAAGTAGGTCACTATTTCGGTATTACATTAACGATATTTGAGATGCCAGTAATCGGGAATGTATCTTTCTCCTTCGTAATTGCTGATAATCATCAATACCGTCTACTTTTCCAAATTTCTCTTGTGTAACAATTATGCCATACATAGTGTACCAAACTATGTTCTGTATGTAGAAAGTTTCACTCAAAGCATTCAACAATTTTAATTTGTTGTCCGATATATTGTAATACATAATTTCACTATTTACACAGAATCACTACTATATACGTTCACTTTAAATGTATGAGTCATGAAATTGTTGCTTTTACACATTGTGAAAATTGACCATACAAAAATATGAAGTGAAGTCTGCAGCTGCTTTTATTTAACAATAAAAATTGTTTTGCAAAATTTGGCATCTACTCTGAGCAGTATTTTTAAAGGATAATTATAATATGCTATGCATCACGACACACACACACACACACACACACACACACACACACACACACACACACACATTCACAAATTTTTGAGGCCGGTGTTTATTAATGTTTCGTCCCCTGTCGTAACTATTGACAACTGTGTGGAATTTCGATTGCAGTGCATAATGAGCTGAAGCCACCACTATTCTTCGTTAGTCATTATAAATACACGTGATTATCTAAAACAGTTAAATAATTACAGGTTATAAGTAATAGGTCTATCGAAAGCTTTAAAATTTGTGGCAGAAACTCTACTTGCAGTGAACAGGATAGGTTATGTGCCTATATGAAGGACATAGTTACAACAAGTAAACATACACAAGTCCATATAGTACATTTACAAAGAATCTATTTTCAGTCAACGGGTGCGAATGTCTTTTTTTCCTTAATTGACAATTTTTAATTCTTTCGGATAATCAGAATCTTGTAGTTGCGCCCGCAACTCCTTTTAAATACTTGTCACAACACACATGATACGGGTTGCAGCCGGAACTAAACGATTCTGAAGATGATGAAAAATGACTGAATCATATAAATGGCAAAAACGCGTTCGCAACTGTTGGCTGATAATGAAAGATAAATTGTTTTAAATATGCGATTTTCCTCCGGGAAACCCCAGGTCCCTTTTTCTGAGCTACAGAAATCATGTTGCAAAATTTTCATGTTAGTAGGCCGAACCTAAAAGCTATTTTTCCACCTCTCGGTAATGGTCCTTTTATCTGTATAAAAGGCACAATTGAGCTTTTCTGTACTTCTAACGACCTGTACGTTTCATGATTTTCCAAATCAAATGTTTGTAGAGCTTATGACACTTAACTACGGAGTCATCAGTCCCTAAACTTACATACTACTTATGAACTAGCTAATTCTAAGGACGGCACAAATATCCACGCCCAAGGAGGGCGTAGTGGCCGTGCAGAACGTGACTGGCGCGCCGCCGACCGCTCGGCCACCGCGGCCGGCCATGATTTTCCCTTCAGTAGTTAAAGCGTGCAAGAATTGCAAACAAGAAAACAAACAAGCCCACATTCGCATTTACAATATTAGTTACAAATAGCGCCGTTACCCAAGAGAAACCCTACACAGGTACCAACAGCAACCTTAGTTTCCTAACATTCCTCCTAAAACGCCGCAGTACCCTTGCAAGCCGAGGCGTCCGTGTAGGTCTCATAGACCGACTGAATGATTTAACGTATCTGAAGTTCTTGTCCGTAGCTTCTGAACTAAGCATAGGAGAACTCCCTGTACATAGCTGTATCATTTACAAGGAAGTACAGCGTAATAACTGACTTGAGCAGTCTGCTGATTAATGTAAGTTCCTATTGGCTGCTTCGGCGTTTGAAGGAAACCAGTTCCCTATAGGAAAGCTGCAGTGACAGACTCGTTACGGAGTCAGGGGGGAAAGTAGCGTATCTGTTTTAGCCAATATACAAGTCCGAAAAAATAATTGCATCTTCTGACATTAAGACTAACGTGTCAGAATCAACTAACAGTGCTTTGTTCGAAAAATTCCAAAAGAGTTTGTTTAACGTCAATGGAGTGTTGGAGCAAAATACGATTGGTATTCCTGCACAAGTCTGTGTTGACTGCTTAAGTGGCACATTATCGTATGTCTGCTACTTATTGTTCACTGTTATAGTGAGTAGAACATTCTGTCCAAGAGTATGTGAATTTCGATAGAGTTAGAGGAGAAATACGTCTGCACGAAATTGTCAGTAAAACTGAAGAGAAACCAATAGACCCACCAAATGAGCCAGTAAGCCTACGGGGAGGAGTACTTAGGCCGTAGTCGGTGTTAAGAACAGTTCTAGCGGTTTAAGAACGGCCAGACAGAAGAGCGTCAACGAACCTGTATACCAATCAAAGAGTGACTCTCCGAGAGAGTGCGGAAGAATGTAACATGTAAGTTATTTCATGTCATGAAACCCTGGCACAACGTCTTGCAACGCGTCACGTTCACGACAAGTTCGCCCTACGGATCATCACTGGAGACCGAAACGTCTATGGCCACACAATTTTTAAAGACCTCACCGCACTGTATCCATATTCCTTGCTCTCCAGCCCTGTCCCCTGTGGACTTCTTACTTTATTCTTTATTTTATTTCATTTTATTTTTAATAGAGATGAAAACCGCGTTCAAAGGCCGGAGTTTTCCAACATAGACGAGATGAAAGAAAATTCGCAGACGGCTCCTCGCACGATCAAGCAAGAGGCATGCCAAGACTGTCACCAGAAATGGAAACATGTTTCAGTTACGGAGGACACTGTTTCGTAAATACGAGGTTTCGAACAGAAATAGTGGCAACTATTTATTCACAGCTGATACAAAAGCGTTACAGGTTTGGACATGTTACTGACCTTCACAGTAGTCACCAGCGCTGTGTAGAACCGTTGTCAAAAAATCTAATGTTCAAATGTTTGTTAAACTTACGGGATTTAACTGCGGGGTCATCACTCCCTAAACTTACAAACTACCTATGAACTACCTTATACTAAAGACGACACAAACATCCAAGCTCGTGGAGGGATTCGAACCCCCGACGGGGAACGAACCCGTTGCCAGCGATGTGGAAGGCGCAGTATACCGTCAGCAGACCTGTTCTGTTGATGGTGCGAATCTCTACTTGTCGAATCTCTGGTACTGATCTGAATTGCAGCATCTCACCAACGCGTCAATCACTGACCACTAATGCGGCACCAGTGTGCACTTCTTCGGAAACGTTAGGAGGTCCTGCCCGATGCATGCCTGCCACAGTTTTCCGACCTTCGTTGAAAGCTTTTACTCAATGTTCCACTGTTCTGTACGGCAATTCCAATTCCCGCACGCCTCTTGAAAACCTTGAAGACAGAGTCGTGCTGCTCGGCCTGTGGCACATTGAATCTTGATCCAACGCCGTTCTTCCTCTTTCGAAGACGTAGTGCAACCTCTACGTTAGACTGCTTGCTCACAAAAGACTCCCTCCATTGTGCGCACACTGGTGACGCGGACGGACGAGTCCATTTGCTCGGAGGTAAGGTAGGGATGTCAACAACGTGTTCTATCAGCAAAAGTAGTAGATTCCGTTGCAGTGTGTCTCCACAGCAGTGTTGCCACTATTTAAGTTCCAACCCTCGTATTTTGTGGAGGAAGTACCGGAATTTTACCAACATACCTCGTACACAACCAGTCTAAAACTCAGAATGGATCGGTCGTAACATATTCCGTATCTTTTTCGTATGAGACTACCAAAAGTAACAACTTATTAGATTTTCAAAATAACTGAAATAATTATACAAGCTCTGCTAGTAAAGTTTGGTAAGTAGCACTGTAATATTAACGTAAGTAACTATGAACTACAGTTACTTAATTGTGCTTGCAAATAGTCGCCTTCTATGGCAATGAACCGTTGAGTTACGCGATACATGTCGTGATAACGTTGCACTAAGTCTTCCTTGGGGATGGCGTTCAAAAGTCTCGTCACGTTTCGTTCGATGTCAGGAATATCGTCAAATCTCTTTTCCTAGCAATTTTGAGTCGAAAAAATAGGAAAAAGGCTGGAGGATTTAGATCCGGCGAGTATGATGGGTTTTCAAATTTCACTACAGTGCAAGCCCACGGCCAATGTCGTCAATCAATTCCGGGAGAAAAAAAGGGGGGGTGTAATTTGAATATTCACAACTCACCGGAACTCAATCCCCGAAACATCTTGCTATTCCCTCGACTCAAACTCGCTTTGACAGGAAACATATTTGACAATATTCTCGAAATTCAACGAAAAGTGACGAGTCTTTTGAATACACGTCGTGCAACGTTTCCAGGGCATATATCGCAGAGAGCTTAGCAGAACGTATTTAATGGAGGTGACCATTTCGAAAGACAGTAAGTTGACTGTAGTTCTAAGTTTATCTACGATATTGTTACAGGACTATTCACCGAAATTTATTGTCAGAGGTTAGACATCTAAATCTATAATTTGAAATCCTGCTCTCCGTGTATGGTGGTGGGTACTTTGTGTACCAGTAACATTCCTCCAGTAACATGTTTCGCGGAAAATGGTACCTTCAGTGTAGGCTCTAATCTCTCTAATTTTAACCTGACAGACGTTGCGATAGATGTATGTAAGAGGTAGCAATATATTGAATGAGTCCTCCAAATAATTATGTTCTCGGGATATTGACAATAGTTCATCCAGCCTTTTGGTGGTATCAGCCTCTGGATATGCCCGGATATCTTCTTTGTGCGTTTGCGCTTTCTAATCTAAGTTTAGCACAAAATTATGCTGTCAGTCTTTGGTCACTTGCCAAATAACACCAAATGTCTGACAGATAGCCAACCAGCATTTATAAACAAACTGAAATACTTTCTGAATGACAAATGTTTCTACTCAGAAGATTAATTTTCACATAGAAGTTGGGCAAATCAAATGTTCAAATGTTTGTAGATCTATCGGACCAAACAGCCTGGTCTTCAGTCCGTAGCTTACAAATTACTTACACTAACGTAAACTAACCTAAGGACAACACATACACACCCATGTCCGAGGGAGGACTCGAACCTCCGACGGCAAGCAACCGTGCGCTCCGCAGCGAGACGCCTTAGACCGCTCGGCTACTCCACCGCGGCAGAAGTTAGGCATTTTACAAATAAATAAATAAAAACAACTATAAAATATATAAGTATGTCAGTAATACAATTTTACTGAAATGACACGTTTCACATCATTACGAAATCTCGTATTCATCATGAATGGAACAAGTACTAATCTAAATGAAACTGTAACGAATGTGGATGTTCTCCAACTTCTCTCTCACTTCTATATGATACGGAACCTGCACTGACGAGCAATACTCGAGTACTCGTGGAACGACTGTTTCCTAATCTCTTTATTGATGGACTACACTTCCTGATCATTATGCCTATAAATCTCAATCTAGCACATGACATGCTCACAGTTCATTTTATGTCATAGTTTCACGTCGTAGGCCTATCACTCCGTAGGCTTACTCCCAGATACTTTATGCGAATAAAATATCGTATGCAGTTACGTTATCTCATTATAAATGCTATTTCCTTCCCTTTATTCATAATGCGTAACATATTTTATATTGAGGGTTAGTTGCATGTGTTTGTAGAGCTTAAGGGGTCATCAGTCCCTAAACTTACAAACTACTTATGAACTACCTTATACTAAATTTGACGCACTTATCCATGCCCGAGGGGGGGATTCGAACCCCCGACGGCGGACAGTGACGCGCACCGCATCACGAAGCTCCAGCACGCGCGGCTAATCCGCCGCGGCCAGCCTGTTGCATTTTCCTTGCCACAAGCGTCGGTAAGTTGGAGATCGTCCAACGTTTTCCTAATATTTTCCAGTGTAACAACTATGCTTCAGCATCATCCACAACAAGCATCACGGAAATTCCAACGTTATCTACTAGGTCAAATGTATAAACTATGCAAAGTAACGGTCCTATAGCACTCTCCCTGTGGTATGCCAGAAGCTACTTTCATATCTCAGATATTTTATCCATTGAAAATGACCTGCTGCGTTCTATTCGCTAGAAACTCTTAATATATACATATATTACGCGGATATTTTTCCATTAGGTGACTGTGCGAAACTACATCTCATTGATTCTGGTCCTAGCTGCGCTTTTCTTAGTACAAGGCATATTTCGCTCTGACTGGATCATCTGCATAACAGCAAACTGTCATGTCTGTCACAGCCTCACAGCAGAGCCCTCAGGTGTGGAATTCTGAAAGTCATCAAAATAGATCAAAACGTGATTGTAAAAATGAAAACATGTTCAACTGAAACTCAGGAAGAAATGAGAATTTTTTTAATGTCAATTGTGGTGTTCTATCGCGACGAACATGTAGCATACAGGGAGTTTAGTAATTAATAATAGATAATTCCAGAACGAACACAGAAATCATTTTAGCACAGTTACTGATGAAACTGTTCTTGCTGAAGCGCTATCGAGAACTAATCCGAAGTACATGCATTACAGTTCCTTCTTTGCAGGGATGACGCTGAGGACGTAGCAACGACGGCAGTTCTTTCCCTCATCGACCGAGTTCTCTGCCTTAAATTCAACACTAATGAAGTACCTGGGAACGTCGTCCCTTTTCCGTCCCCCTTCCATACCCTTTCTAATCTGTTTTCGTCACAATATCTCATTAAGCAGAGGAGTGTTACAGAAAATAAACATTTATCAGCATCTTTCCGGCGTTTTTTAACAAACGCAGGAGGAGAATAATAATTAAAGTTTCGAAGGAGACGAAATTAAAATTTAGGTAGTATGAAAAAATTCTTCTTATCCTTGTCTACTTATAATATGTGAAATGCTTAAAGTGGAATTGTAAAGCCTAGTACACGCTAGTAGAACAAGTCACGCGATTTGTTAACAGCCCGTCTAGAAACGGTCGCGAGATATGGTCTGTAGATCGCCTTGAAACACCGTTCTGCGTCTCATATAGCGTCCACACTACGGTTTGAATTTCTCTGTCCCGTCATCGCATTTCATCATGTTGGAAATTGTTCTGTGTGGAACGATTTACTCTTTAGTGATAATTAGAAGTTGAAAGTATGTTATAATTAATTGTTCAAATAAATATGTTTCTTGTATGTGAAATATCTGAATGAAAGTGTGCATTAATCAATATTTTAATAACGATTAATAAAGATTTGTCATTTATATAAAATATGTGATTGTATATTTGAGGAATGGTATGTTTATCAGACATTGAATAGTGAACATTTTCACAGTTAATTAGAACAGCCAGATGCAAAGTCGAAGTATAAATGTTTCCACATGTTTCGACATGTTACGGCAAATCGTACGCAAAACTTCCCTACAACAGAATAATGACGTAGAAGAAGTGTTATTTAAAAATAAAGAAATACTAGGAATTGCAAATATACATAAGCACACAGTGTGAAACCTTTGGAAGAGAGACCCTCGTCGGAGTATTGGTTTTTCGCTTCAGTAAATTATGGATTTTCTCATCTACCTACGCCATTGTTTCATTGTGCTTTGCAAACAGAGATTCCAGGGCCACTTTGCGGTTTCATTCGGTTTTGTAGTCTGGGTCTGTAACATTATACAGATAATACGAGGCTCAGTAATCTTCAATTAGTTTTAAAACTTTTTCTTTAGACTACATGTTTTGATAACAATTCTAAAACCTTGGAAAATAACTGTAAACAGTTGAACTACACCACTCGGTGGCTGGAGACAGATTGACACGCGTATCGACGATAGACGCCGAGTAAAGTCGACACTGTCAGAATGTTGCGCAATTTGCGACTTCCCATTCAGATCGGGAGACTTTATGCCTGCAACTTTTGGTCTCGTAACAGGCCCGTAGACGGGGATTGGTCTAGACACAGGTCTACGTAGAAAACCTGAAACACGACTCAGAGACCAAAATCGCGCACCGAATCTACTAGTATGGCCTCAACGATAAGGTGGTTGTTGTTGTTGCTGTTTAGAAGGGTCTAAACTACATGGTCATCAGTCCTCAGCGATAGGAAAAGGGGTGAAACTAGCGGGAGGCAAGAAATATATGGATATTAAGAATCCGACTTGGTTGTTCCGTCGTATCAACAATTTAATTAACCTAAAATGTTTTACTTCCGATCATTCAAAATAGAGATGAATGCAGACATTCCCAGTAATTATTTTCTGCTGTAACACTGACTATTCGCAAAGCAGCATCTTCAATTTCATACCTAATATGAGAAAAATTTGGCAGGCCTTTTGCCGCCAACTGCGTAAATATTACTCATTGTGTTACTGCTGCCGCGTTGGAGTAGCCGAGCATTCTAAAGCGTCTCGCTGCGGAGCGCGCGGTTCCTCGCTGTGGAGGTTCGAATCCTCCATGGGGCATTGGTGTGTGTGATTGTCCGTAGGTTAGTTTACCTTAATTTAAGTAGTTTGTAAGCTACGGACTGATGACCACGCAGTTTGGTCCGATAGATTTACAAACATTTGAACATTTTGTGTTACTGCTCTTAGCCACTCTAATGCTATGTCTTTAAGCTGGAGCATTGAGGAGCGATGCTCCGATGCGCGATCCCGTTCCCCGTCGGGGATTCGAATCCCCCCTCGGGCATGGATGTTTGTGTCATCTTTATTATAAGGTAGTTCATAAGTAGTTTGTAAGTTTAGGGGCTGATGACCCCGCAGTTTAGTCCCTGAAGCTGAACAAACAATTGAACATTTTAAAAGCTAGAGTTGATGTTCCAAATACTCAGTGGTAGAAATGTACTTCAAAATCAGACTGCATGATCCATAATTTCGGGCAGTAAAGAGCGAAGTAATAAATAATTGCGTTTTTCTGTTGACATTGTAATTATCTCTGAGACAACAAAGGACATGGAAGAACAATTGAACGGAATGGACAGTGTCTTGAAAGAAGCGTATAAGATGAACCTAAGAACAAAGAAGGGTAATGCAATCTAGTCTAAGAAAATCAGGCGATGATGAAATAATTAGAATAGATAATGAAATAATAAATATGGTAGATGGGTTTAGTTACTTGGCAGTAAAATAACAAACGATGGTCGCAGTACAGAGCATATAAAATGCAGAATGTCGATGGGAAGAAAATCATTTCTGAAAAAGAGAAATTTGTTAACATCGAATACTAATTTAACTATTTGGAAGTCTTTTGTGAAAACATTTTTGTCGAGTGTTGATGTGTACGGTAGAGAAACACGGACGATAAGGAGTTCAGACAAACAGATTACAGAAGCCGTTGAAACGTGCTACTACAGAGGAATGCTGAATGTTAGGTGGGTAGATCAGGTAACTAATGATGAGGTACTGAACAGAATAGAGGGATCAACGAATTTCTGGTGTATCTTATCTAAAAGAATGGCTCAATAGGTTGGACACATTCTTAGACAGAATTTTTTTATTTATTTTTTATTTTTTTATTTATTTTAGACTATATGCCATTACCCTTGATTTGTTCTTAAGTTCATCTTATACGCCTCTTTCAAGACACTGTCCATTCCGTTCAACCGTTCTTGCATGCGGTAAGAATCTCAGACGGAGAGGAAGAGACAAATACAGTAAGCAGATTCAAATGGATGTATTTTGCAGTTCTTATGAGGAGATAAAGAGGCTTGTTCGGGATAGAGTAGGGTGAAGAGCTGCATCAGATTAATCTCTGGAATGAGACAACAACAACAATAATAAGCTGCACCAATAGGATTCAAACGTGGCTTAGCCTGTTGTCTATGTCAAAATGTTTAAATATTTGTTCCTCACTGCTTGGCAAGCGTGACCTGATCTTCTAATGCCTCTGACGTCATTTTTTTTTTCAATTACAATGAATAAACGCCTTTTTCGCTGTTCACTTCTCTGCATGATGCAAAACTTACTTCGTATAAATCTATAATTGCTGCTGTCAATACTATTATATGAATCTAAATCTCATCTGGTCTACATTAGGAAGCAGTGGACACTGTAATGAAAGCAAGCATTATGCGGGGCTTTCTCTGCTTTTCTGGAAGGAAATATTTTTATTTTTGCTGAATTTGAGACTTATCGCATTCAGTCTCGTTATGCCAACCTCGTGTACACTATAATCCCTGTTCCGTTTTCATACTCATTTCTAGATCAGGATAATTTCTTGCTCGGAGCTCAAACTTGTTTTGACAAAGCTTCATCATTTGATTGGAAAATGTAATAATTGCTGTAAAGAATTTTCAGAGAATACGTTTACCACAATTTCGAACGATTCCTTCAGATTAACACTGGATTTAATCAAATATTTTTTGCCAAAAGATCGAGTATAATATTAAATAATTACTAACTATAACTTTATGATTCGGGTACATGTTTGAAATTAGACTCAAATTAACTTTGAACTTTCCTGATATTGCCTCGGGAAACTGGTTAAAGGAAGCAGTTATTTACTTAATACGGTTATCAATCACGAACTCTATCGATACTAGCTCACAGGGCTTCGATTACACTACATGATAGGCTACTTTTACAGCGTCAGACTCGCAACCACCTTTTTAAATTAAGCTATCCTTTCTCAACACTATTAGGTATTTTGGATGAAATGCAAATCATAGCCTCTACCTAAATGGCTCAGAGATTCCTGGCGACGTGATTGACAGCTGGGATGAAACCCTGCCCGCCAGAAGTGTTGATGTTGACCGCCTAAATACAAAACGGATAACCGCGCGGGCTGAGGCGCCATATCACGGATTGCTCAGCCGCTCCTATCGGAGGTTCAAGAAGACTAAGTGTTCTTTTCATTATAAAAAGCGTATTAAAAAGGAAACAGAAGCTGTCTTTCACTATGCCATCTAAGAAGAAATTTCTTTCATACAACTAGCGGTTTATATAGGAAGTAATAAAGGCTTATCTAAGGAGGAAAAGTGTGCCTGCTTCCATTTGGCTTGAATAACTTCTGTGTTTTCCTATTTCTAACATGGCATAAATTTCCTGCTACGATTTTAACTAATATTGTATGACTTGATATTGCAGCCATTAAGTGGAAGTCATGTATTAGATACATTATATCCCATGCTTTCAGAGTCACTAATTAATTTAAAGAATGTTTCTGACCTAATTTGTTCCAATGGCTGATAAAGTATGTTACTGGTATTCATGAAATGCCTAGCACAATGGAAAGTAACAAGCTAGCTTCGGCTTTGAGTAGAATGTAACAGACAGCCATTTAATTCAATCGTAATTAAAACCGCACTAATGTTCCTCCAAAATTATATGCAGAGCCCGATCATTAAATCTTTTCATTGAATAATATAGGATCTGATTCAAAAAATACTTTCACAAACACCACAAATTAGTTTGCGAATATTATTCAAGAAATAATTCACTTACACAGAAGTCGACAATAAGTGAAGAAGTAGCAAACCTGAAGTGAACAAGAAGTGATCGTAATTCACAATCCGTGACTATAATTGATATTTACAAAACAAGATCTTTGCATTGCATTCCTCGGTATTGTATGAATAACTAAGTTGATACAAATATTAACTTTCGCACTGTGCCGTGTATTCATTCGTTTTACTAGAAAATTAATAAATATTTTTCAAATTCTTATATTCTCTAAAGTTTGAAACACGTGTGTCTCAGTTGGTACAGTTTACGTTAAAAGAAGAGATTGGATTAGGATGCAGTTGATGATAACATTCAGTCTCTAGAAACGTGATTTATTAATGGACGATGAATTTTGAATCCTGAGAGCTCATCTTCTGCTTCCTCTTTAGTAATTTTCGTTAGTTTAAGCAATTCTGGACCTGTGAAGAGCAAATGTGCATAGTAACAACATGGTAATGGCAAATAAACTTGATATACTTGTACAGTTAGAAATAATGTTACATTAAAATCTACTGAAAACATGTTAAAGGAACAAACAGAATATTTTTTTTAGCAATTTCAGAAGTCTTTCTTTTTTCTCATGAAATACTTAGCATATCAACCAGATACCAACCAACGGTAACAATGTTTCTACAAATCTCGTATAAAATAATACCAATGTATAAGTGTATTATGAATAAACAATAAAATAAAGAAAACATCTTTACGTGTATCAAATGGCACATTTTCATAGCTTTTCTTTGAGTTGTTACGATTACACAATATTCCACAAATCTAGAAGTATCTGTAGGCTATTTATGTTAATTTATACTTGATGAACTACAAGGTAGACAATTTGTATAACTCCTGCAGCACCAGACATGTTTATACACCACTGTTAATAAGGAAGTTAATTGTTCAGTCTTCTTAATCTGTTAACTTATATTTAAAATGTGCCATGTTGTTTCCATCCATATTTGGCCGTAACAGGCCCGGAATTCTATAAAGCAATGTAAATAACTCAAGAAGCACCTGAATACGAGTCTTCATGGTTCGAAATGTATCATGCATTAATAAATCATGATTTTAGTGACTGAAGGCGAGTTCAAAGTGTGTCATCTACAACTATATGGTAATTATGAACAAAACCAAAGAGATTTATAAGAAACATAGGCTGCACGATACACAGATGCAATAGATTCTAGCAAATAGCGTGTATTGCTATAGGAATATAGCTTAAGTCTGTTACGGTTGATAATAAATTATGCCCAGTGTTTTTGCAGTATTTTCAATTTCTGTTCGACAAAAATTCCGAAGGAATTTCCTTCTTGTTCTTTTTCAATGTTCCAGTGAACGTTAGCCCATTTTCTAAAAGATGCTGGACTACAGGGTAACTACTGTAGTAGTTGTCTGTAGTTACATTCCTGTGAGTTACCTTGATTGGCTCAACCAATCTCTTCACAATATCCATTGGCTAATTAGATGCAATGTATGGTCCAGAATTTTGTGTGACGCAATATACTTCAAACTTATAAGTATAAAATGTCTTGCTATCGCACAATGCATACAACATCAAACCATACTTAGCGGGCTTATTGGGCATGTACTGAACAAAACCATAACGTCCGCGAAATGGGAAAAGCATTTCGTCTATGGTTGTAAACTCCCCTGGACTGTAGTTATTTCTGCAGTTGTTCAGAAATGCTGAGTGGAGATTGCGGATGGCAACAAGTTTATCAGTTGCTAGTCTTTCTTTTCTTGTAAAAGTATCATCAAACCTGAGTGACCGGAGCAAAAACAGAAAGCGCTTGTAGCTAAATGCTGCCCTTAGAATAATCATTCCTGTTCAATTTGATGCCCACAGTTGTAATACATTTGTGCGTCCTTTTTTGTACAGCAATGAGAAACAGTGCTCCTAAAAGAGCCGTTATTTCAGAACAGAAGTAGTTTTGCAATCTCTAGTCCTTGAGTAATTCACAGATGATCTCTTGTTATTTATGTACTTGTTTGCGTTTTCAACAACATAATTAATTATCTCGGATCAAAAAGTTTGAGAAAACTTTCAATTTTTGTTTTAGCTTCTCTGCCATTCTGCTTCGGGCCAGGTAGGACTTTGATTATTTTCTTACGTTTTGTTTTCCCTGGTAGTTCTTACGGATTATTTATCCACAAAGTTTCTTGATTCTTACCAATATAAAAATGGCAGTCATGTGGCGTTCCTATCACTTCATTCTCGTCAACACATGACTGCTCAGATTCGCTAGAATGATCTGTAATTTCAACTATTTCTGCTTCCTCATCCCTCTCAGAGAAATCAGCGTAATCTTCTTCGTCAGATGATTGCAGAAGAAGACGCTCAGTTTCTTCTGGTGTTAGTCCTTTCCTTTGTGCGGACCTGGGAGACAATAAAATAATTCGAATACCAAAGCAATGTTAATAACTAAGTTATCATACACCCACAGAGTTGTAAAACAAAGATTCTAATCATCAAAACACCCGACAGTGGTACGCTTACATGTACTTACATTACCGGGCGCGTACGGTACGCAGTGCCGTCTCGGTGCAGTCGTCCACTCCACAGGTCCGTCACAGCTGTGATGGTGAGTATATTGGTGGTGCAGTAATGTAGTTTGGCGCGTGACTAAACAATCGAAGCATATCTAGCTCCATTGTTGCGTGCTCGGTACGTTGGCGTAATTATTGAAAGAAAACAAAATCGGCGGCACTGTATGCCGCCACGCGCCAGCCGCAGGGTTAAAACCGCTCACAGTAACTGCAGCACACGTCCTAAGTGGCGGCATTATGGTGGCGACCCTTTTTCACGTTCAGTTGTGCTTGGCAAATTGTAGTTTCGTTGTTAGTTATTATATGTGTACTATTTCAAATTTCCGGTGCATACCTGTTTGAAATAAAAAATGAAAACAATAAAAAATAATAAGATTTAAAAATCTTTTGGGTGGGGGGTGGAGGATTTGAGCCCCATTAGCCCCCACCAGCCATTCTGCGCCACTGTCGTCAACATAAACATGAGTGTGCTGAAGGTTGTAACTAATCACGGAACCACTGCCGCAGTTGGAGCCCATTCATGGAGTGGGCCAGTGCTCTCTGTAATGGCAGGTGTTTATGACGTGTAGCGCAGGGCGCGCTGTTCGGACGGTCGTTACGGTGTCGGTGTCGCCGTTTCTCATTAGCGACAGACGGGGCACGCCCTCACTGCCGCTCCAGACGGCTGCTCATTAAGCGGCCAGCGAGTCGCCGCTGCAGTTCGCGCTGCTGCAGACCGCGCCGGGTTAAGCTGCCGAAACGATGCGCTTTGCCGCCGCCGCCGCTGCTGCGCGTGACGAGGGACAAATATTTGACCCGCCGCGGACGGCCGGCAGACGTACCTGGACATGCTCACCGCACATGAAACGGAAACTATTTCTGTCGACCGTGAAACACGGCAGCGCGGCACGAGCTGTGTCAACCAGGCGCCCGTGTCGTCGCAGCCGCCACGTCTCGTCTGCGTGCTTGCATGTGTAAGAGAGAGACAGAGAGTCAGAGATACACAGGGAGAAAGAGAGAAATAGGGAGGGAAGGAGGAAGAGAAACTCAGTTTGTTCGCGCTACACAACTGCACTTTGGCCCCAATTTTATGGTGACCAAGCACACCGGATTCTCCAGGACAGTCCTGCATATGTACTCGTTGTCCCGCATTGGGAACATTCCTGCAAATATCCCGCAAAATGACAAAAGCGTCCTGAAGTCACGCATTCCAGTAATTTTAAAATTATTGGTCTAAAAAGGAAGGAAGCTTAGTGTTTAACGTCCCATCGACAGCGTGGTCATTAGAGACGGAGCTAAAGCTCGGAGTTCTGGGTAAGGACGGGGAAGGATATCGGCAGTGCCCTTTGAAAGGAAACATACCGGCATTTGCCTGGAGTGATTTAGGGAAATCACGGAAAACCTAAATCTGGATGGCCAGGGGTGGATTTGAACCACCGCCCTCCCGAATACGAGTCCAGTGCCTTACCACTGCGCAACCTCGCTCGCTATCGGTTTAAGAGCACAAGCCGAAACTATTTCTGTACGGCGCGGTATCTCAAGAATTGGTTCAACCATTTCAATCACAGAAATGGTTATATTCATTCTAATTATATGAGAAAGAATAATTAAAAAACGAACTGTATTATTTAGAATAAATAGAAGATCAACAGAGTCGAACTGCTTGCAAATCAACTTCTCTATATAAAAGGCAATTTCCCGACTGACTGACTGACTGATTGATTGATTGATTGATTGACTCATCATCGCCCACCCCAAACCACTGAAGATAGAAACTGGAAATTTGTAGAAGGTGTTGATCTTACTCTGTAGGCGTCATTTAAGAAGCGAATTTTCGATATTCTGTCCGTAATGGGGTGAAATAGGGGATGAAATGTTTTTTGAAAATACGTTGCTATTTTGACAATTTTTAAGCTATAACTACAAAATTCCGGATTTTAATTGAGGGTTAGAATTTAAAAGACACGTGTTTTGGCATATTTTGAAATTCAACCAATAAGGGGGTACGTAGGAGACGCAAGAAATTGATTTTCAAAAATGTGTTGCTGTTAACTGGAATTTTAAGCAACAACTACGAAACTTCCGATACGGAATCTCGGTCAGGATTAAAAAACCCGATATCAGTATTTTTGGAAATTCAACAAGTAAGAGGGTAAAATAGGGGATGACAAATTCTTTTTGAAAACACGTTGCTGTTGAGACAATTTTGAAGCTAGAGCTGCAAAAATTGATAATTGTATTGTTGGTTAGAGTTTAAAAAATATCTGTATCGGTATTTTTGAAAATTCAACCATCAAGGGGGTTAAATTGGAGAGAGGATGTTTTTCGAAAATATTTTGCTATTAAGGCAATTTTGAAGATTCGTCCACATAAATTGGTATATGTTTTCTTGGTCAGAATAAAAAAGATACACGTGTTTCGGTATTTTCAGAAAATTAATTACTTAGGGGGTGAAATAGGGAATGCAACATATTTTGAAAATACGTTGACACTAAGCCAATTTTGAACCCAGAATTACAAAAAAATATTTGCATACTTGTTTGGAATTTAAAAGACACATGTTCGGGTATTTTCGAAAATCATCTATTAAGGGATGCCATAGGGGCGAATCGAACCTCCGACGGCTAACAGCAGCGCGCACCGCAGCTTGGCGCCTCAATACGCACTGCCATTCTACCGCGGCTGCAAATAATATCAGAACTTTTCAATATGACAGTACGATTCAATAAGTGTAATGGAATATTGTTTGGTGCTCAAGGTGACAAACATGATGTAATATTATCACGGTCTGTATAAACGTATTTTAAAATCTGACATGCAAATAAAATATCAGCTTTCATCTTACTTCCTTCAGGAATAAAATGCTGGTGAAATTCTGAAAATGTAACAACGTGAGTGAGTGACTACTGCATGTAGTAAGGCACAATTAAACTCTGCATTTTATCGAAAGAACTTCTACAATAGAGTAGTAGAAATGGTTTTAAAAAGTAGTTATTATCAAATTTAATTCGAGTTTATTGCAAAACATAATTCTTTGGGCGGTGTAAGGTACTCATCAAAACGTGTGGAGCACGATGCTCTAAGAGTTGGACCAAATGAAAGTAGTACGGACAACGAAGGACAATTGAGAAAGAATACATTAAAAAATCATGTGACTCTAAAATTCAAAATAGGAGCATGAAAAAACTTTTATGAACTGTAAATAAAGATTGATAATTAAGAATAAAAAGTCACTTAAGTTATATTTGTTACTTAAAATGTAAATGAGTAGGACCACTCTGCTCGCCTAACTTCCTTTCTTAGTTTCAAAATAACTGGCACAATGAGTCACGTGATCTTAGACCTCATCCACATCCCCGAAATGTCCTGCATTGAGTATTGAAAAAGTTGGCCGCCTTATACAAATTCATCATGTAAATTGGAATCGAATGAAGGATAGAGCCACGGGTCGTATCACGTGTAACCAATAGCACCCCGTACCATCACGCCGAGTGATACGCCAGTATGGCGAAGAGGTATACACGTTTTCAATGTGCGTTCACTACGATGTCGCCAAACACGGATGCGACCATCACGATGCTGTAAACAGAACTTGGATTCATCGGAAAAAATGACGTTTTGCCATTCGTGCACCCAGGTTCGTCGTTGCGTACACCATCGCAGGCGCTCCTGTCTGTGATGCAGCGTCAGGGGTAACCACAGCCATGGTCCCCGAACTGACAGTCTATGCTACTGCAAACGTCGTCGAACTGTTCGTGCAGATGGTTGTTGTCTTGCAAACGTCCCCATCTGTTGACTCAGAGATCGAGACGTGGCTGCACGATCCGTACAGCCATGCGGATAGGATGCCTGTCATCTCAACTGCTAGTGATACGAGGCCGTTGGGATCCAGCACGGCGTTCCGTATTGCCGTCCTGGAACCACAGATTCCATATTCTGCTAACAGTCTCTGGATCGCGACTAACGCGAGCTTCAATGGCTGCGATACGATAAACCGCAATCGCGATAGGCTACAATCCGACCTTTATCAACTTTATGAAAGTCGGAAACGTGATGGTACCCATTTCTCATCCTTTCACGAGGCATCACAATAATGTTATACCAGGCAACAACGGTCAACTGCTCTTTGTTTATGAGAAATCGGTTGGAAACTTTCCTCATGTCAGAACGTTGTAGGTGTCGTCACCGGCGCCATAAAACCCCATGTCATTCCAAGCATGTGTGTCAATTTTTACCTCTCTATCTACATTATGCCGTGTTGTATTAAGTTTTCATACTTATACTGACTTTTTGATCACCCAGTATATATTTTGTATGTGTGTGTGTGTGTGGTATTGCTCTTTGTCACCAAACCAGTTGGCCTATTTAAGTTACTTTTTCTGACTTCGTAATCTTAATTTCTGTTATCTTACAAGTAAGTCACGACAGAAGACACGTAAGAAGAAGACACGACAGGAAAATTAATAACTGATTCATTACATACTGTGGTGTCGCACAAGTCCAAAGTGCGCGCCACCTACTTTCGCCGCGCGCCGCCATGCACGCACGGCGCGGCTTTCTTACGACGACAGCCACGAGCGCCCTCTGCGGCAACTACGCTCGTGGCCACCAGGGAACGACATCGTTCACTTGGGACTGAGTTAGGAACCAGTAAAGACTTCGGAATCTGATAGGCACCAGTGAAGACTTGGCTATCAGTTAGGCACTAGGCAGGACTCTAGCTCAACTATGTATCAACATTCTGCAGTACTATGTAAAAGTTAAGTATTGTATAAATTCTGTGCAATACATATCTCGTTCTAATTTACTCTAGTGTTTCTAGTTTCTGGCTGCTCCTCTCCGTACCTGCACCAGCGTGTTATCTTTATTCCTGTGTCGGTCTCATTCCACTCGGCCACCGACACCTACGACGGAAACGAGACACAAAACATACTTAGCGGTCTGTGTGTCTTAACAAACTCTCACGGCCTGTCGCTTATGAGCAGACCATTGGGTGTCTCGTTATCAAAAGTATTTTGTGTTAGAAAACTCTGAAAGAGTTTCGCGTTGACATTGATAAAAATGTAATGCATTCTGAAGAATTCGTTTGCATATTATGCTACCCACCTTGAATAAGATAACTTACCAGCGTGACAAAAATTTTGTAGGATTGTCAGAAAAAAATTTTCCTAAAAAGTCCGTATTTAGTCCTAATAATATGCTTCTGCACAAAGAAGTAATATATAAACTAAGTGTCATATATTGATTTTACTGTTGGAATTGTTGAGAGGCTGTGTGAGCCACAGAGACGCACTCCACTCTGAGAAATAGAGACCATTGCAGATAACAGGCTAAAACAGACACGCATATCTTACTAGATGTGGGCACAAAAGAAATATACCAGCGAACTGCTGATGCCCTCAGCCACTGTCCCAGGGTGGAGGTTACCTTTCGGAGAAGATGGGCGTAACTTCATATAGCGTCTAGACGTTGTTGTAAGACGTTACATTAGTACTTGGTGGCCAACAGGCACGTTTTAATGTACCTAGCAAAGTTGGTACTAGTCACTTGGGACCAGCAACGTCAGTGGTTTCACGAGGCTAGAGTGAGAGGGTAAAGAAGATAAACTGCAAGTTAGCAGCTCCCCTAAGGCGTGGCCAATTGACGTAAAACATTGTTGTTGTTGCCCATATTGGGTAGCGTCGTGACGTTTTACTTTCAGCTGAACAATGTTGCTACCAAGTATAGATTTTGTTAGTGCACAAACAAGCCACCTCCGCACCCGGGGAATGGCAGAAGGGACAGGGCTTTTGTTGTGGCAACTGATTTATACTTTTTTTTTTTTTTTTTTTTTTTTTAAATAACTAACTCCAGTTTACTGCAATAAATTCCATTACAGGTATCTAGGAGTTCCATAAAGCTAACTCCAGTTTACTGGAGTTAGTATGGGATGCAATAAATTCCATTACAGGTATCTAGGAGTTCCATAAAGTTTCCTAAACAAGTATCCTCTAGAGTCCCGAAATCCGCATCTCTAGTATATGCCTGTATTGTCTCTCTGCAGTCACTCCTTTCCGCTCGGGATATGCAGATTGACCTTGCTACCTTTTCCCTCTTTCCTATGTACGATACGACAAAAGTACGGGTCTCCATGAACACGTCGATGCCTATTCAATATTTTTACACTTAATAATATGCCTGCCTCAGTGGAGTAGCCGAACGGTCTAAGGCGCCTCGCTGCGGAGCGCGCGGTTGCTCGCCGTCGGAGGTTCGAGTCCTCCCTGGAGCATGGGTGTGTCTGTGTTGTCCTTAGGTTAGTTTACCTTAGTGTAAGTAGTTTGTAAGCTACGGACTGATGACCACGCAGTTTGGTCCGATAGATTTACAAACATTTGAACATTTGAATGATGTGCCTTATTGAGCACATGTCGCCGCTAGTAGCTGCAGTGTCGCGTCGCTGTATGTCGCGCTCTATCTCTTGCTTTTGTCGCTCACTAGGACACGGCCCAAATTAAAGGGACCAAACTGCTGTGGCCTTCTAAGAATTACAAACTATTTAAACTAATGTACACTACGAACAAACCCCCACCCATGTCCAAGGGAGGACTTGAGCCTCTGACGTCAGCGGTCACGCCATCCGTAACTTGGCGCCCCCACACCGCACGGCCACTGCCGCGAGGTCCTATGGGATTCAAACTACTGAGATCATTGGTCCCTAGACTTACAAAGTACTTAAACTATATTATTCTAAGAATAACACGCACGCACACACACACACACACATAAGCACCCATGTCCTTGGGAGGACTCAAACCTCCGACGTGGAGCGGCCAGGCAATTCATAGCTAAGCGCATTATATTCCCCGACCATTCTCACACTGTCGTTTTACTTTTAATACAATTAAAGAATCCCTGAGACGGATTTACGTCTCTAATATGTCAAAGACATTATTGATAGATCTGAAGCATTGAATTAAAATTTGTGGTGCGGCCGGGAATCGAACCCGGACCTCCATGCTTACTAGGCAGACGTCTTAACCGTTTTTTTTTTTTTTTTTTTTTTTTTTTTTCTCTTCGTTGCGGACGCTGATCGTTTTTGTTCGAGGTTGTATTGTATTAATTGATATTTATATCACCGTAACAGGATTGTTCCACCATGTCCATTGCTGAGGTGCTATTCCGCTGCATGGAGAGCCTTGGCAGTAGTGGCAATTATATTTGGGACAAAGAAGCTGAATTAAAATTTGTGTTGTGGAGGGAAATCGTACATAGACTATTCCGAAGCGCCTTAATCGTTTAGTGGTGTGGTAGTCTAACGGCTGCCGGGCGCCGTGGCTCAGCGCGCCCGGTCAGGGGGCTCAACGCCCTCTGTAATAAAAAAAGCTGAGCCAAGAACAAATAGAACAACAACGAACGATCAAGATCAGCGACCGCAATACACAGAACTACCCAGAGAGAGGAAAAAAAAAAAAAAAAAAAAAAAAAAAACGGTTAAGACGTCTGCCTAGTAAGCATGGAGGTCCGGGTTCGATTCCCGGCCGCACCACAAATTTTAATTCAATGCTTCAGATCTATCAATAATGTTTTACTTTTACTTCACAAAGTTCTACTCGCCCGGCTTAAATCAGAATAGCATAATTTACTGCCATAAAAAGCCTACAGGCTCATAATTTGTGTTGGGGGCGTTCATTAATTGAGATGATTTCGAAGTTTTTTGGCCCCCCACTCCCGCCCTGGTGAGATATCGTGAGATTTTGCTCGACCCAACACCCCAAAAAAATATCTCACTTACGGTTTTTCAAAATGAGTATTTCAGTGTAACTGCGTTAATCTGTGCTTGATCAGGCTGGATTTATTTTTAAAACATATTTACTTTTTTTGATTTTAGAGTAGTTAAAACTTGTATGCCACCCATTAACCCCCAGTATCATATTTTGAGCACAGAGCACATACTTCTTTATAAATACCTAATAAATTATTAATTAACAACTGTTATTGTCCTGTGTCATTTATTGATGCTTTTTGTAACAAATTTATGCTTACAGGAAATTAAAAGCAAGAAATCTTCTGTACATTATAAACAGGAAATAAAAAAATCATTTAAAAAAGGAATAATTTGGGGCTAATGGGTTAACACAGAAAATATCGAACACTGAAATACTTTAATACAAGGAATTACTACTGTGGTGTCGCACAAGTACAAAGTGCGCGCCACCTACTTTCGCCGCGCGCCGCCATGCACGCACGGCGCGGCGATCTTACGACGACAGCCACGAGCGCCCTCTGCGACAACTCCGCTCGTGGCCACCACTGAAGGACATCGTTCACTTCGGACTTCGGACTGAGATAGCAACGAGTTAGGACCTTCGTAATCCGATAGGCACGAGTGAAGACTTTGCTATTGTACAGGCACTAGGCAGGCCTCTAACATGTATCAACATTCTGCAGTACTATGTAAAAGTTAAGTATTGTTACATTCTGTGCAATATATCTCTTTCTAATTTACTCGAGTGTTTATAGTTTCTGGCTGCTCCCCTCCGTACCTGCACCAGCGTGCTATTTTTGTTACTGTGTCGGTCTCGTTCCACTCGGCCACCGGCACCTACGACGAGGCTGGGACACAAAAGCGGCGACGAAGTTGGGACACAAAAGTGGCGACGAGGAGTGACAGAACCTTGGACCAGCCTGCTTGCAGCAGCCAGACAGCAGCAGTCGGAGCACACAGAAATTGCTCCCGCCCACCCACCCTTATTCTAAGATTTTTGGGGGAACATATTCTGTTACGTGTTTGTGGACTTTTTTGTTGCAGAGCGAGTCCTCTTTCATATTGCATTTGTGTTTTGTTATAATTTACTTGTATGCGCGGCGCCTAATCGGTCAGCATGGCCACTACCCCGAACCCAAACTTAATGGAAATTATTCAGTTACAGACGGCGCAAATCTCACAACTTCTCAACGCAGTGGCGCAGTTGACGGCAACTCAACAACAGCCGTCGCATCAGCAGCCCACACCTGCCGCTGTACCGCTCCCTACGTTCCGCCAGTACAACGAACGTGAGGAAGAATGGAGCGACTACTTCGCACAGTTTCAAGAACTCGTCGCGGCTCATCAAATTACAGGTCAGAGAGTGAAGAACCTTTTCTTATCGATTGTGGGCCCCCAGACCTTCGTACTATTGCAGAAACTATTCCCGCAAGCATCTCCTCGTGATGTAGACTTTGAACAAATAGTAGAGGCACTAAATGCTCATTACGAGAGAAAAGTTCTTGTAGCTGCTGCGCGGTACCGATTTTTCAGACTTAAAAAATTACCGCAGCAGTCACACCAAGAGTGGATTACGGAATTGAAGGGCTTAACCCGCCAATGTAAATTTACTTGCTCTTGTGGACTTTCGTATAGTGACGTTATGTTGAGGGATGCGATTACGCAGAACATTCTGGACCCCAGAATTAGAGCAGCAATTCTGAAACAGTCTGACCCCTCATTAGACAGTGTACTGCAGCTTATAGAAGCGCATGATACTTTTGACTTAGCTGATGTAGAAATGCAAAGCCATAGTGTAAATTCAGTGCGCCGCAACGGACGCTTTCCTAGCCGTAGTTCTCAGTATAGCACTAGTGATTCTTATTTTTCTACCGGCCGTGCTGAACAGACAGTGAACAGTAGCCAGAGTAAAAGTGCGACGCAAAGGTCGCCCCGTAGTGTTAGACACAGTAATTTGCATAACGGGCGCCAACGCTCATTTCAGAAAAATATACGTAAATCTTGCCCCCAGTGTGTGTCTCGCCACAAGCGTGCTCATTGCCCTAGTCGCAACGCAACCTGTTATCAATGTGGCAAATCGGGACATGTGCAGTCTGTGTGTATGCAAATTAAAAACTCAAAGAACAGTAACGTTAGAAACAGTGCTTCGCAGAGTGCGAGAACAGTTCATTCTGTAAATGTTATACGGGCTGTGGAATTGAACACTGTTTTCCTTGGATCTCAATTGCAAGAAAGTAGTTCTGCTCCTATGGCAAAACTATATAGTGCACCACGTAGCAAGCGCCAACGAGCGCGTAAAACAGTGCAACGGAAAAGGGTTCGGGACAAGCAAAATGACTATGAACAGTGCATTCCTGTAGTGAAAATAGTGCCTTCTGCAACTGCTCCTTGTAATAGTGCCCAGTACTGTGTAGCTAGTGACAGTAGACTTGTTGTAGATACTGAAAGTAATTTTAGTGCAGTAGCCTCGCATTGCGCGGACGCCGATCCGGCGGTAGTGCCCTCTAGTGACAGTGTTGTTCATCCGCTGCGTGCCGAGTCTGCGCCGCTTACTTCACTACGCGGCCCGCGCGAGCGCAGTAAACAAACCGTAGCAGACGTTGCCCACATTCGCGCACCTGTCGAGCGCCGCAAGCAAAAACTGTTTGTGACTCTCTCCATAGAAAATAAGACTGTGCAATTTCAGCTTGATACTGGTTCCGCTGTTACATTAATTAATAAAGATACTTATGAACTTCTGGGTTCGCCAAAATTGTCGCCGTCACAGCCAGTGTTAACAGCTTATACAGGTGAAAATATTCCCGTGCTAGGAACATGTAGCCTGCCCGCCTCTTTTCAAGGTGTAACAAAAACAGTTGCTTTTGTAGTTCTACAGGCCAAATCGACACAGAACATTTTTGGACTAGATGCTTTTGACTTGTTTGGCTTATCAATTCAAAGAGATGTGCTTCAAATTTCGTCAATAGTGCCTCAGGATAAAATTAATGCATTATGTGAAAAATACAGTGACTTGTTTTCGCCGGAACTAGGTTGTGCAAAAGACTTCGTGGCACATGTGTCTTTAAAAGAATCTGCAGTTCCAAAATTTCGTAAAGCTAGACCAGTGCCTATCGCATTGCGTGATACAGTTGCCGAAGAACTTAAACGTTGGCAAGATAGTGGGGTGATTTCTCCTGTTTCTGCGAGTCAGTGGGCCTCGCCTATAGTAATTATACCCAAGCCGTCAGGAAAACTTCGTCTCTGTGCGGACTTCAAATCAACTGTCAACAGTCAAACAATTGTAGACACTTATCCCCTGCCCAGACCTGACGAACTAATGGACAAATTAGGACAGTCTCGCTTCTTTTCCAAGATTGATTTAGCAGAGGCATACTTACAGATTCCACTTGATGACGAGTCAAAAAAGTTTTTCGTCATTAATACTCACATGGGCCTTTTTCAATTTCAACGCCTACCCTTTGGCAGTTCTTCCGCTCCCGCTATTTTTCAGCGTTTTTTTGGAACAGCTGACAGTTTCTGTACCGTGTTGCTCGAATTACTTAGATGATATTGTGGTATCCGGACGTACAGTTGAAGAACATTTATCAAACCTGGAGTGCCTTTTCAAAGTTTTGACTGCAGCAGGTTTACGTTGCAATAAAGCAAAGTGTTCGTTTTTTCAAACTGAAATAGAGTACCTAGGCCATGTGATTAATGCCCAAGGAATTCATCCCTTACAGTCACATCTTAGAGCAATCAAAGACTTGCCTCCTCCTAAGAATGTGCATGAATTGCAAGCAGTATTGGGAAAGCTTAACTATTATTTCAGGTTTATTCCCAATGCCTCTCAGATTGCAGCTCCACTGCATCACTTACGTAGGAAGAATGTTCCTTTTGTATGGTCCACAGATTGTCAGGTTGCCTTTGACAAATTACAGTCTGCACTACTCAGTGATGCATGTTTGATTCCCTTTGACCCACAGAAGCCTGTAGTGTTAGCAGTTGACGCCTCGTCGTACGGTCTGGGTGTCGTTCTGTCGCATCGTATTGGATGTCACGATCGTCCTATTGCCTCTGCATCCAAGCTACTGACGCCGACGCAACAGAATTATAGTCAGATAGAAAAGGAGGCCTTAGCAATCATTTACGGCGTCACAAAGTTTCATCATTATCTCTATGGCAGAAAATTCTATTTGTTGACAGACCACAAGCCTCTCACGTCGCTGTTCTCACCCACAAAGCCGATTCCGCCACGAACGGCACAAAAGCTTCAGAGATGGTCCTTGATATTGTCTAATTATCAGTATGAGATTTTGTACCGACCTACCACTAAACACGCCAACGCGGACACACTTTCCCGACTTCCGGTTGGCCAGGATGTATCATTTGATTCTTCAGAAATGGCATGTTGTCAGATAGACTCCAGAGATGCTTCCGCTGTCGCAGACTTTCCTTTGAACTCTCGTCGGGTTGCACAGGAAACAGCTGCGGATGCAGACCTAAGTGTGGTAGCACGTTTTGTTCGCTCAGGGTGGCCTGCCAGAGCCAAAGACATTGATCGGCCTCTGGTTCGACGTTATTTTGCACAACGTCATGCATTATCTTTAAGTCAGGGTGTTCTGTTGTTACATACGGACAACGACCAAGCGAGAGTGATTGTTCCTCGTTCCCTGCAACGAGAAGTGTTACGCCTCCTGCATCAAGGACATTGGGGTATTGTTAGGACAAAGCAATTGGCCAGACGTCATTGTACCTGGGTTGGTATGGACGCTCAGATAGAGAACATGACGTCACAGTGTACTGTTTGTGCGGAGCATCAGGCGGCTCCTCCGCAACGTTTCTCAGACTGGCCACGCCCCAAGGGACCATGGCAACGTTTACATATTGACTTTGCCGGACCTTTCTGGAATACGCGCTGGTTAATTGTTGTAGACGCTTTCAGCAAGTTTCCTTTTGTGATTGCCATGAACTCAACGACAGCTTCTAGTACAATCAGTGCCTTAACATCAGTGTTTTGCATCGAAGGCTTGCCTGAAACTATCGTCAGTGACAATGGACCTCAGTTTGTTAGTGCGGAATTTCAACAGTTTTGTCGTGTGAATGGCATTCAGCATATTACCACTGCACCTTTTCACCCTCAGTCCAATGGTGAAGCAGAACGTTTCGTTCGAACATTCAAGTCACACATGGAAAAGATGAAAGGTCAGCACTCCAGGCAGCAAGCTCTTCAAATTTTCCTGTCTACGTATCGGTGCATGCCACGTGACGGCCCGTCTCCTGCCGAGCTGCTACACGGCCGCCGTCACCGCACTCTCCTTCACCTGCTGCAGCCTCCCACGCACCGAGTCGGTTCGTATGGCGCTACGCGTTTTCAGGTTTCTACGCCGGTGCTGTACAGGGTGTTTGCTGGAAACAAGAAGACATGGCTGCCGGGCACCATTCAGCGCGTGCTCGGTAGCAATATGTATGTTGTACGTTCTTCCACAGGGTCGGAGCTGCGGCGCCACGCAAACCAATTGCGCCTGCACAGGCCGCGCGATCCTGTCTCCGGTTTCTTGATTCCAGACCCAGTTCACCGCCAGGGAGCACAACCACATCGTTCGTCCCCGGACTACGAGATCGTCCCGATGGAGATCGACGCGACGCCGCCGCTGTCGCCGCCGCAGATGACAGCGTCACTGAGAGGGACTCCGGGACCGTGCGTGCCGCCGCCGCCTGGGCCACGCACCTCAGAAGAAGATGTCCTGCTCCCTCTGGGCGGGGGCGGGCGCCCTTCCCCAGGTTTCGGCGGGTTCCCTGGAGGATCTCAAGGCGGATGCCGGGGCGCGGACGGCGTCTCGATCCCGGCCTCAGCTACGACGCCCGTCCCACCAGTAACGCCCCCGCCCAGGCCCTCCTCCCAGTGCCGTCGCCGTGGCCCTCAGCCCTATGCCACGACGGCGCGGCGGTTTGGGGGGGAGGGGTGTGGTGTCGCACAAGTACAAAGTGCGCGCCACCTACTTTCGCCGCGCGCCGCCATGCACGCACGGCGCGGCGATCTTACGACGACAGCCACGAGCGCCCTCTGCGACAACTCCGCTCGTGGCCACCACTGAAGGACATCGTTCACTTCGGACTTCGGACTGAGATAGCAACGAGTTAGGACCTTCGTAATCCGATAGGCACGAGTGAAGACTTTGCTATTGTACAGGCACTAGGCAGGCCTCTAACATGTATCAACATTCTGCAGTACTATGTAAAAGTTAAGTATTGTTACATTCTGTGCAATATATCTCTTTCTAATTTACTCGAGTGTTTATAGTTTCTGGCTGCTCCCCTCCGTACCTGCACCAGCGTGCTATTTTTGTTACTGTGTCGGTCTCGTTCCACTCGGCCACCGGCACCTACGACGAGGCTGGGACACAAAAGCGGCGACGAAGTTGGGACACAAAAACTACAACTCTTACAACAATATGCATTAAAGTGTAGTCCACGGGAATGCATATGTGGTCTCAAGAGTCACTATTGGAACCAAAGTGTCCAGATAATTTTCCATAAAAGTATGTGCATTTGCCTACTATGTTACTATGTTATGTTTGCATTATTGTTACTGCGATAAATATTATTGTGTGTGATTTAGCCATATTTTAGTCGTGAAAGATGTTTTAGTCAATTTAACTCAGTTATCTCGCTGTTTTACACTGTTTCTCGCGGGGAAGCCGGGAAAAAATTACGTAAGTTTTGCCGAGACCTCCTCCCCCCCCTTTGGTGAGATGCGGGTCGAGCCTGCACCCCCCCCCCCCCCTAAAACCTCACGTAATTAACGATAGCCCTCTTACAAACAAACTATTTACTGCTCAGAGAATTATTTTTATTTTATCTGTCTCATGAATTTATGAAGTTTTCTTTGCTGTTATAGAGAACTCTAACAAATAACATATCAATAAATCTCGAAAAATATTTGTTTAGCGCAACGAAAAGTACACGAGAGACAAAAAAAAGCATGCAGCGAAAATAAATTGTATTGTCCCTATGTTCGTCGGATAAGTACTGGCCAAATATTTGTACGCATTGTGAAATATCTTTTATACTCCGAAAGTACGCGGACAGGGGAGAGGGGCAGCAAACTGAGGGTTTGCAGCGGGTACCAAAAATTTCAGGTACGCTACTGTGACGTCGGTCTTTTACGGCACGATCCAGTCTTAACCCAAGCGTCCATAGCTATATAAAGAGAAAATAGTAATCTATATCAAAAATGTGAACGTCTGTTCGGTGTACGTTTATCACGTCTGAACCACAAAACACAAAGAGCTAAAAATTTGTACAGTTACTAATGTCTACCTGGGGAAGGCTTTAGGCACGGTTTTATGGTGTTCGGATAGCTATTTATCAATACATATTTTAATGAGAATGTCTGTTCGGTGTTTGCTTATGACGTCCGAACGACAAGACGCAGAGACTTAAATATTTGTTCAGTTACTAATTTATACCTGAGGAAGGGTTTAGGCACGGTTTTATAGCGATCAGTTAGGTATTTGGTTATTTGAAGAAGATAACGCGAAATGCGGAACAATAATTACTCTTCGAAAATTATATTTATTCTTTGAAAATGGTTTAATTGGTTGCCTTGTTTCTTGAGGGTTTGATAATGATAAAAGGGTGGAGTATATTGGGATGGTAAGTTATCGGTGTATGTAAAATTCTACGTGTGTGTGTGTGTGTGTGTGTGTGTGTGTGTGTGTGTTAATATTTCGCTCTGCAGCGAAAACTGCAGAACGCAAACGAATGGTCTGTATGTAATTGCTGTCGGAAGTCTCCCGTTGTACACCATAGCAGTTCCATGCCGATAGCTATATGGGGGTGCAAGATATGGTGGTTGAAATTCGTCAAATTATTAAAAAAAAATCTGACTGAAGGCCAGCGATGACGTTTGCGACTCTATAGGAAGGAGGTTACATACAGCGAAACGTGAAGCTACCGACCATATCTTTGATCTATGCGTGCAACAATGTCTTTAGCTCATTTTCTGTAAGGATAAGCATACCGTATAAGAAAATACGAGATCGTACGCATTTTATATGTCATTTGTGTTTTGATTACTATTTTCCTTTGTTTGGATACTTATAATTTTGTACATTATGCGAGACAGCCTTATTTCTTATTTATTCTCCGATAAATATAGCATGTTTTTAGAAAAAAAGGAGATGGACAGAGAGAAAGGATAGGAGAAGTACTTAACTCAAAGCAGGAATAAATAAATAAATACCCGGGTAAATCCGGGTTTTCAGCTAGTACAACATAAAACGAACTCGTCCTTATAAACACGGATGCACACTCACTAATTTGAAAGCAACAAACGCGCTGTTAGACAGTCAGAGAAAAACTAAATCAGTTCAGGATACTCATCTGACACTTGTCAGTAGAGATTAACCGTACCTGCAAGTGCATTCAATTAGTCGGTTCTCACAGAACGGCAGACGTGGGAGGCGGTGGCTCTGTCGCACAGCCCTGCTAATGAGATTTCGTCGGAACGCACAGGGTGAAAGCTTACAATCCAACAGCTGTGGCCGCTGCCAGCAGCCAGACGCTCTGGATGTGTCGCCGAGTTCCCCGGACACATGGTTGCTTTCGCCACATCGGTAGTTCGCGTTATGTCTGGTCGGCTCTTTAGCACCTTAACCACATTTGTTTCTTTTGAGAACGGATTTTGTATATAACTTTCCAGATTAAAAAACTTTCCTCTTGAAATACACTTAAATATTTTTTACGGTTGCTAAGGTATTTTATTTGGCTTTTTCAAAAGACGTCTATATACACGCCTGAATAAATCCTGCGACCCACAAGTGGGTCGAGAGACACACTTTAGAAACTAATTTCATAAACTATATTTAGTATACAAGCACACTTCAAAACAGTATGAGAACAACTACATATCTACATACATAAAATGAATTTCTGTTCGTCAGTCTCGCAAAAACCCGAGAACGTCTGAACGGATTTGGATCATTCTCGTCTCGAAATATTCGTGTAAGTCCAGGGAAGGTGTAAAAACGGTGATGAAGTATGGAAAAGTAGTCTGGAAAAGAGGAAAATGGGGAAAAACTGAAACAGCTTTTTCCAGTGCGCTATCAATACAGTTCGTCCATTGCGATAAAATTTTGTACATTTCATGTTAAAAGCAAGAGGAAGGTTCGCATCAAATAAAAATTGGAAAAAGTCACCCGCAAAGTAGGAAAATTTAGGAAAAACTGAAAGCGATTTTTTTTTCTATGAATAAAAACCAATTGCCACATCGTTGTAAGAGCATCACTTGAGTACGGCTTGACAGGACAAGGTTTGTATGAAATAATTTTAATTTTTAATTTTTTAATTTTTATTTTTTTTTATTTTATTTATTTTGCAAAATCTACAGGAAAATTGAAAAATTTGAGGAAAACCAAATAAGTGCGTTTTTCAATGTGTTTTTGTTTGACTTCAGCATTATAACTGACTATTCGCACAACGGAGAGGGGTAATTCTTTTTTTGTTCATTGTTGTCTTAGAACAGTTTTCAGTAAAAAAAGAAAAAAAATTGGGACAGTTAAAAAGGAAAGTCGCAAAATTCGAACCAATTTCCTTTTTCATTGTGTTTCTGCATGTACTCAGCACTATAAGTTGAGGACCGTCCATCCGATTGCGATAAAATTTTGATCATTTGACGTTCAACGAAAGATAAACGTACTTATGAACCAAAAATCTGGGAAAGTTACCCGGAAAATTTAAACATTTGCGAGAAACTGAAAGAGCTAATTTCAATGGGATATCAATATCATTCGTCTGATTCCGATAAAATTTTACACATTTGACGTTCAAAGAAAGAGTACATACATATTATCAATTGCAAAGCAATGCCGGGTCGACTAGATAACACAACAACCAAGTCATTATTTTACATGTTTTAAATCTAAATTTTCCTCCCAATTTTTCCATATTTTATCACCGTTTAAACTTACCCTGACCTTCCACGAATGTGACATGAACATTATCCTGGACATTTGTGCGTGATCTGCCCACTCTTTCCTCCCACTATCGAGCCGATACTTTATAAAGCTGCCTTTATAAAGCTACTGGGTCTAAAATACATGTGATTTAAATTAATATGTTTTATATTAAGAGGTAAGTGGTACGAAGTTCACTGGGTCATCTAGTTATCAATAAAAGTTATGTCCCTTTTTAAAGATACTGTCACGAAAATATTTTCACCTGTACCTGTATGTCACTAAACTGTTTAAGAGCTTTTAGGTACATTACCATTGTACCAGGCATGTTATGCCTGTGAAGAGCGATCGGAATACGTATAAAAATGCACCTTCTCTGAAGTTATTGAGCCAAGTTCACAAATATTATTTCATTTGTTTGTCATTATCTTCTTCTGAAGATGATGATATACACAGGGTGAGTCATAAATAAGGAGAAATATTTCATGCAACCTGTCACACACTGAGATACAAATATAAATTCGTTTTCCGCATGTTCCTGTGTCCATAAATGACAATGCAATTGAATGGTAAAATTCTGGAAATATCAAGTGGACTTTTGGGTGTTACAATGCACTGACATCGGCCAAGGGGACAGACTGGTAACAGGGCACAACATGCAAGTGTTGTAGGTAGTCTATCCGCTCACGAGAAGCCTAGACGCGCGGCGTCAAGCGACGGTCTGTGTGACACTTCGAGCAATGACAGCGCTCACATCTATCTCGTACCGTTTTCGCAGGCCTGTATTACGTATTTTGGGCGGCTAGACTACCAATGTTCAGCAGGGCATTGACGCCATACAATTTTATTATGTAAACCCCCTTCCACGATTCTGAAGATGATTTTTATCGAAATGCGTCAATAAACGCATGACCACATCACTATCTGTGGCTCTATAATTTTACACACCGTCCTAATAGCACTGTTTATCAATCAATTAGACTACCAACAACACGCCCATGTTGTGCACTGTTTCTGGTCTGTCCCTTTGGTCAATGTCGGCGCACAGTAACACCCAAACGTCCACTTCATATTTCCATTTTTTAACATTCAATTGCATTGTCATTTATGGACATAGGAACATGCGGAAAACGAATTTATATTTGTAGCTCAGTGTGTAACAATTTTTACGAAATATTTTTCCTCATTTATGACTCACCCTGTATAACTGAAACCGGTAACGACAAATAAAATTATATTTGCGATCTTAGCTCAATCAGAGAAGATGTATTTTTATACATTGTGATTAACTTGAAACAATTAAATTCGCCAAAACAACAAGAATACTTAGGGAATGTTATGTACGAACATGATAGTATATCAGCGCTTAAGTGTTATATGTCCTCTTCTATCCAGATGTATCATCTCAAAATGAATACGAAGATCAAAGCACGCCAAAAACGAAACCTAAGAACGACAAAATCCGAAACACAGCTGCATAGTTGTGCTGTGATTTACTTATTGAAGACGGTCAGGTAAACATTCTTTCAAGAAAAAAGTGAATGTAGATTCATAGAAAGTCAATAAAAAGAAGACTAAGCAACCTGAGACAAAAATACACATCTGCAATGGGAAAAATTATCGCGTGGAAGAGTATTTCAGCCATTTTAAGATATCTAGCGATATGAAGACATTCACAAAAGAAAGAAAAATTATCCATGAAGAATAATGGAAGACTTGGTCGTTGGGAACAAAAACGTCTCTGATAGTAAAACGTGTTTCAACTACAAACTAAAATTTCCAAAACTAAATTGCATGAAGTAAAATAACACAAATTACGGTAATTAATAGAAATTTCATATCAATGAAATGATGCAAAAGGATTTCGTATATCATTGATTGCAAAAAGCCTCATCAAAACAGAGACCCAAAAGCAAAATTGTCTTTGGATGAGAATGAAATGGATGATGCAACCAGTCATTCTATTTTGAAATGATACTTGTTGTATTTAATTAACCAGTTTTCGATCCTTCTGAGGCTCATTATCAGACCGTGCATGTGTTACAGGTTCATTTCAAGCGTGATGTTGGGTGCTGGCTCTCTGGCGGGAAGATAGAAACATGCTTTAATAAATCGAATACTCGTTGTTTGAGTCGCGTTTTGTATCTGAAAATTGCGTGTAATTTGTTCTTTTAGTTATTGCGACTGTGTGCCGGTTATTTATAAATACTTTCTCGGGTTTCCTTGAAATTACATGACCGTACCACATCACTTCACTTTTACAATTTGTTAGTACTACTTTGCCAGCGTAAAACGTGTGTTTTTACAACTAATGTTAGTTAGAAAGGTCTTCATTCGGAGAGATAACACTCCTTGTAAGAGAATTCTTTTTCTGTGATACAATCGATGCTTGACCGAATATGCAAAAAATGAATAATATATTATTTCTATATTCCAGAATGAAACTTTCACTCTGCAGCGGAGTGTGCGCATATATGAAACTTTCTTGTAGATTAAAACTGTGTGCCGCAACAGGGACTCGAAACTGGGAACTTTGCCTTTCGCGGACAAGCGCTCTATCACTGAGCTATCCCAACACGACTCGCGGTCCATCCTCATAACTCTACTTCTGCCACTACCTCGCCTCCTACTCTCCAAACTTCACAAAAGTTCTCTTGCGAAACTTGCAGAACTAGCACTCCTAGAAGAAAGGATATTTTTTATACATATCTATATTGTATGTTGTTTGAGTAGGATTTCATCCATAAAATATACACGTAAATTATTAGTTAAAAGGAGAGGAACAAAATTTTTTACTAATTCTTACTTTTATTCATAGACTAAGGTGTCCTAGAAAATTAGTAATACTATGTTCAGCTTATTTTGTTTCACTGACAGTATGTACATGGTGATTCAATAATTATTTGATAGAAGGATTAGGTATTTAGATGCAGGAAAGGTAATTATACATTTGTTCTTTGGTACTATTTTAACTTTATCAAAATCACATAAAAATGCTGGCAAGAGCGGTGAGAGGGGGAGGGATTAGGGGAGGGGATGGACGCAGGAGAAGAGATGGGGACTTTTGGTAAATTAGCTGCTTTACACTAGTAAATTCTAAAAGTTTTGGAGGAAATTAATTTTTGTTCGGTCTGGTCATTAGGTAGCTTGCTAGATGCAATATCAAGAGATGTGGTACCATCGTCTAATCACGAGGAAGCCTGAGAGAGGGAAATCACTTACAAGAAGCCGGCCATACAGTCACAGTAATGAAAGAACAAATTCCACATAATTTCCGGTACAAAATGCAACTTAAAAAAACGCGTAAGTCGATTTTTAATGCATGTTTCCATCTTCTTAAATTATATTGCAATTAACAGTCACTGGTTCTAAATCATCCATTATGGATAATCTATATATGTCGTTATTACAGTTTATTCCATCAGTGTAATAAAATCGCTGTTTTTGGAGGAGATTATGGATAATCTATATATGTCGTTATTACAGTTTATTCCATCAGTGTAATAAAATCGCTGTTTTTGGAGGAGACGACCCACCAACCATTTTCAGAGGTCTTCGTCGAATCGCCTTTGAGGAGTGGGATTATGTGAACCAATAGTCGCTTCATGATAATAGTGTACTGCATGTCACGACGAATGGAGGCAAGCATCAGTGCAACAGGACGTGTTACATGATATTAAGGGTACTAACGTATTTTGCGTTAATTATAATTAATGATATTTGGATGTCATTTCTTACAATTTTTGGTGGATTACGGTAAGTAAAAACAACCAAATATAATTAATTAATACTTAGATAACGCATCAGAATTGTTTATAACCTAAAATACTAAAATGTAAAAAAACGAAATATTGTAAAACGTAATCATGTATATATTACAGGCCACTGATGATGCCTTCAAAAAAAAAAAAAAAAAAAAAAAAAAGGCGAAATGCATATGGCAATATAAACTTTAATAAACGAGTTGCATACACGGTTCACTTTTAATATCCACATTAAAATATAAATAAGCAAATTTGGATGGTACTATAATATTGTTTTTTGTATATCTCTATTCCATTTTTTGTGAAGGGTCATGAACTTCTAGAATAGTGGTGACGAAACAGGTTTTTCTATGTGTGTTTTACGTCTTTACTACCTACTTGATGCGCGACACAAATTGATAGTATGGACTTAAACCGCTGAACGTACCTTCAAAAATACATTATAGTTCAGGACGCGATGATGTGCTTGAACCCCCCCACTCCCCAGCAATAACCCAGTAGGGTTAAATTTATTACGCCAAGTTACTATTAATTCTACCCGCAACACATTCCTTAGACAGTTTTCCTAATTTTGCACAGTACATACCTACAAAACTATATTATTTTAGGATACATTGTTGAAGAGATATGACGCTCTAACGGTTGATTTATATAGAAACGAAACTACAGCAGGTGAAATGGCAATGAATGGGACAGAAGGCCGAGGATACTGGCGGATGAAGGGGAAGGAGTTTCATAATAATGTAATAAATACAGTACATACCTGGATAACGCTGGGAACTAAAGCTAATTTATAATATTGACACAATGTACTCGCATATTCCTGGGGGGGGGGTGTTAATGTAGAGGTAAGTAATTTCAAGTTAACACCCCATGATGTTTCGTATCAGTTTTGCTGCTCATGTTAACAGGATAATTTGCGTTGATGCCCCTTTTACTTTACTGAGAACGAGCTTCTTTAGTGTTGAAATTAAATAATAAAAAATATACCTGATTAAAAGTGGCACGAATTTCACACCACTAACATTCCACTTTTGTCACCTACACAGGAAAGTATGACTGCCTACCACGGCGATGTCTTCACACATAATTAATTATAACCAGATGCCGTACTTTTTTTTAATTCAAATTCAAATGTTTGTATAGCTTATGGGACTTAACTACGTGGTCATCAGTCCCTAAACTTACAAACTACTTATGAACTAGCTAACACTAAGGACGCCACAAATATCCATGCCCGGGGAGGGGGATCCAAACCCCCGACCGTAGTGGCTGTGCAGACCCTGACTGGCGCGCCGCAGTCCCCTCGGCCACCGCGGCCAGACCGTACTTTTTTCTTTGTATTGCGTATGCCACTGGTTCAATATGTTACCAAGATCGTATGTATTCTCGGACGGCATCCCATGTTGCCTTCTGGTATTCCATATTGGCGTGTTGCGTGATTGATCTACATTGACGCCTTTGCAACGTAGACGGTACCTTTTCAACCTGAATTCGAGGTTTTATGCATCTAAGGGCCTAGTCGTCAACGTACGAGTCTCATTACTTCGTGGTAGAGCTGTAGCGAACCGTATGTATTCAGTATTGAGTAACCAATACCTTCGCTGATACGAAATACTGAATTGTTACTCATTAATACATTTCGCTATTCCCATCTAACGTATCGATACGATATTACTCATGAATACAATTCGTTACTCGCATTTACAGTATCGATAGAAACGTACTCGTGAAAAAATTTCGTTATTCGGATCTACCGTGTCGATACGAACTCTTTAACGATAACAAATACGGAGGATGCATATATTCTGTGAAACTATTTTTTATGAGATGAGTAATTTAATATAGACATCCGTGACGAACTTTAAGTGCATATTGTGTAGCTCCAAGATTTTAGAGGGTTATTTTTGTTTTTAAACATTTTGGATAATATTTCAAATGTTCAAATATTTGTTAAGCTTATGGGACTTAACTGCGGTGTCATCAGTCCCTAAACTTATAAACCACTTATAAACTACCTTATACTGAAGACAACACAAACCTCCGTACCCGAGGGAGGATTTGAACATCCGACGCAGGATATACTTCTTGTCCCGTGTTTGCAGGCTAATCCTCGATGATCTGACGACCGCTTTTGACGCAAACATACGTTTTATTGCATTTTTCTGATTGTAAAGGTTTCAGTTTAATGGTTAATTATTTGTTTTTGATCTTGTCTAGTATTAAATAAATAGTGTTGTAGAAACTACTCAGAAGTTATCGTCACAGATTTTCATTCATGACAGTATTATATAAATTGTTAATGTCACATAATACGCTTCAACAGTCCCGCTGCTCGCAAATGTAGTGCTACTACTATGATCGGTCACACCGTCATTCGTCACGAAATATTGAGATTGGTTCTGACATTCCAAGCCTCTAAGTCAGAGGTTTCCAAACTGGATGTCGCGACACCCTGGGGTGTCGCGTAGTTGTATCAAGGGTGTCGCGAGACTAATAAATTTAGACTCTAAACAAAAACACTTGTCATAAAATAACACCAAATATCCTTCTCTTGATACTACCCTGAAGACTCGCCTGCATCTAATCATCCTTCTCTTCATTCAGTGCATCACAGACCATGTATTAAATTTTCAAACTACTTATGAACTAGCTTATACTAAAGACGGCACAAACATCAATGCCTGATGGGGGGATTCGAACCCTCGTCCGCAGCGGCCGTGCAGATCGTGACTGACACGCTGCAGACCGCTCGGCCACCGCGGCCGGCACACGCATTAAAGGAATTATCGGTGCACATTAATACCGTGCTCAGGCGCTAGGCGTCAGCTCTGCTTCAGCAGCACTAGACACTCAGTGTTCGTTCAAGCAGCTGCCAGTTGCCAGATTCCAGGAAACTGCGCATGCGCAGAGCTGCTGCTGATACTCGATAACAGCTCTTCCCATGCACAGTTTGCTGGAACTTGCAGCTGCTTGAACGAACCTTGACTGTAGTCTGCTTTCCTTCTCAAAAAGCTGCAGCTGAGTGTTTTTTAATGGATTTATCAGAGCCACGTCACCCTCGGTAGCGTTTCTTACAATTAAATGTCAATCAATGACACAGTGTCTGTAAAAGCGGTCACAGATTGCAAAAGCAGGCACAATTGTCCACTGACTAAAGCTATTCAGTAGCAATGTTTAGTATGGAGTATGGCCGGGTGATTAACGGAAAGTAGTATTTTAAATGCAGTTATCGTTGGATCGAACTCTGGTATGCGATAATATTTTTTTTTCTCTCAGTTTCCTGTATGTAACAGAATCTGAAACCAGAATTGACATTCATATTCTTACTTGTCACAAATATTTATCCATTTTTCCGAGTATGTCGGGACTTCCGAGGTCGTGGTGAACCAAGAACCTAACAACAGAACTTTAATATTTCATCACTTCTCATAAATACATCCTCTTTACTTCTGAAAATAATGTGATAATATTGAACTGAAAAGGGACAGCCACTGTGCTGTCTAAATCAGAAATCCGAGCAGCAAAACCGTATCTGGCCCTGACATGTAGACACGACAGCGAAAAACAGTTTCCGAAATTCAGTTTTCGTGTTTCGGAAGTTGGGTCGCATGTAGAAGAAGCAAGTATTACTGTGTGAGTTAGGCATTGTTGTCTGCGGTGTTACTCTGTTGTACATCTCCGTAGAGCGTAATGTTTCCTTTCCTTGCGATGAGTACGTAATTGCTGCAGTCAGGATCAACATTAAAATGTCAATGCGTACTAGGGTTTCAGTCCTCCCCCCCCCCCAGAACAATCTAAATTCTACTATATGTATTTATATTAGTGAAAGGGTTTCGCGAAAAGCTGTAAGCTATAAAAGGGTGTCGCCGTTAGGGAATGTTTGGAAATCACTGCTCTAATAAAGTGCGGGAACAGTACTGAAAATGGAGGTCGGCGGTAGGTATAGCTAATTTTGATAAGCTTATATGAGAATTGTATTTGAATCACGAGGGAAATGGACTGTACTGATTCTTTCCTCGGTAGTATAATTGCCTTAAGAATCAGACATACAATATCTACGTGGCAAATTTAAATTTTCAACTTATATTAACAGTAACAGTAAAAAAACATTCACGTTTCAAAGACAACGTAGCGGCCGTTTTTAGTGGGTGGACCAGGTAACGAGAGTAAGGAGTATTGATACGTGTGTAACGCGTACTGTTTCTTTCAGTAAGGCTACATACGGATATACGTCTTGCGTTATTCTCACAGCTCTACTGAGAGGACCGCTTCTTCCCGTTTTCATCTGCCTGCAGCTGCTAGACTAAGAAATTATCGCATAGCTACTTCAAAGTTTCCTCGCTGCACTCAAGTATTTCAAGTTGACTTTCTCTCACGTTACGAGACATCCGTCGCAGTCAACTCTCGACTAAGCGTGGATGAGCAGCGTCGGTTCGTTTTCATTTGACGCCCAACACGAAATCCGTTGTTCCGCGGACAAAAGTGCATGGCGGAGGGGCCCGGCTGGAAATCTCGGATAATGGAAACGCCTGGCTAGGCTGCAGCGTCAGGTGCAGCGACTGCCGCTGTAATTGGTTCTGGCTAATTAGTCCTGGGGGCACAACAGCGCTACCAGGCGGCCAGTCCCACCGACAAGGCAGCCGCTGCGAAACTGAATACCGCCGACAACTGCGCAGCGTTCACAGCTTCAGCGGATCTGGGTCAGCCCTGACAGGGAGCGTCTCCTTTCGATCGCCCCTTCGTTTCTCCAGAATCTCAGTAGAGCTCTTATGTTGTTTACTTTACATTAAAGGACGGTATTATGATTCCGATGTCATCAAACCTGCTCTACTTCTCTCACTTTAACGACATTTATCCCTTCGCAGGAAACCGCTGTTTCCGTGTTTTTCATCAGTATGATGATATTCCCTCAGAGCTACTGAAGTCTCTGGAAGAACCAGCCATGACAAAATTGTTTCACCTGGTGTGTAAGAAGTGCGAGACAGGTGAAGTACCCTCAGACTTTAAGAAAAATGTTATAATCCCCATTCCAAAGAAAGCAGGTGCAGACAGGTGTGAAAACTACAGAACCATCAGTTTAATAAATCATGGTTGCAAAATATTAACAGGAATTATATACAGAATGATGGAAAAGCTGGTAGAGGCCGACCTTGGGGAAGATCAGTTTGGGTTCAGGAGAAATGTAGGAGCCCGGGAGGCAATACTCACTTTACGGCTTGTCCTAGAAGATAGATTAAGAAAAGGCAAACATACATTTCTAGCTTTGGAGAAGGCTTTTGACAATGTTGATTGGAATAAACTCTTTCAAATTCTGAAGCAAGCAGGAGTAAAATATAGGGAGCGTAAGGTTATTTACAATTTGTACAAAAACCAGAAAGCGGTTGTCAGAGTTGAAGGGCATGAAAGGGATGCAGTGGTTGGAAAGGGAGTAAGACAGGGTTGTAGTCTTTTTCCATTTTTATTCAATTTGTACACTGAGCAAGCTATAAAGGAAATCAAGGAGAAGAATTAAAAACATTGCGTTTTGCCGACGACATAGTAATTCTGTCAGATACAGCAAAGGACCTGGAAGAGCAATTGAACGGAATGAACAGTGTACTGAAAGGTGCATATAAGATGAACATTAACAAGAGCAAAACTAGGGTATTGGACTGCAGTGTAAGAAAATCAGGCGATGCTGAAGGAATTAGATCGGGTAACGAAGCAATAAAGGAGGTATATGAGTTTTGTTACTTGGGCAGTAAAATAACAAATGATGGTCGCAGTACAGAGGATATAAAATGTAGAATGGCAATGGGTAGAAAAGCGTTCTTGAAAAAGAGAAATTTGTTAACATCGAATATTGATTTAAGACTAAGGAAGTCCTTTCTGAAGGCATTTGTATGGAGTGTTGCCTTGTATGGGAGTGAGACATGGACGATAAACAGTGCGGACAGGAAGAGGATTGAGGCTCTTGAAATATGGTGCTACAGAAGAATGCTGAAGATTAGGTGGGTGGATCGCGTAACTAATGAGGAGGTACTGAACAGAATTGGGGAGAAAAGAAATTTCTGGCATACCTTGACTAAAAGAAGGGATATATTGGTAGGACACATTCTTAGACATCAACGAATTGTGAATTTAGCGTTGGAGGGAAGTGTGTGGGGTTAAAACCGCAAAGGAAGACCAAGAGATGGATACAGTAAGCAGATTCAGACAGATGTAGGTTGCCGTTCTTATGTGGAGATGAAGAGGCTTGCTCAGGATAAGGTATTGTGGAGAGCTGCATCAAACCAGTCTCCGGACTGAAGACCACAACAACTATATGGTGGAATAAAGGGAAAACTATCATGGTGTGGACGTTGACAAGGTTTGAGGAATTTGTAGAGAATCGTGGGATATATACAGGGTGTTACAAAAAGGTACGGCCAAACTTTCAGGAAACATTCCTCACACACACAGAAAGAAAATATGTTATATGGACATGTGTCCGGAAACGCTTAATTTCCGTGTTAGAGCTGATTTTAGTATTTCTCTTTAAATGTAAACTGAAATAATTCGTGCAGAATATTGTCAAAATACCCAATTGTTTCGTTAGTATGTACTGTACTTCCTCATCAACACAGATTTTCTGTGAACGTTTGGGCAGGAATTGTTGTCTTGATTGGGCCTGATGTTCTTCCACCTACGCTCACTGGAGCGCGTTATGATTTCATACGGGATAGTCTACCTGTGCTGCTAGAACATGTGCCTTTACAAGTACGACACATCATGTGGTTCGTGCACGATGGAGCTCCTGCACATTTCAGTCGACATGTTCGTACGCTTCTCAACAACAGATTCGCTGACCGATGGATTGGTAGAGGCGGACCAATTCCATGGCCTCCACGCTCTCCTGACCTCAACCCTCTTGACTTTCATTTATGGGGGCATTTGGAAGCTCTTGTCTACGCAACCCCGGTACCAAATGTAGAGACTGTTCGTGCTCGTATTGTGGACGGCTGTGATACAATACGCCATTATCCAGGGCTGCGTCAGCGCATCATGGATTCCATGCGACGGAGGGTGGATGCATGTATCCTCGCTAACGGAGGACATTTTGAACATTTCCTGTAACAAAGTGTTTGAAGTCACGCTGGTACGTTCTGTTCCTGTGTATTTCCATTCCAAGATTAATGTGATTTGAAGAGAAGTACTAAAATGAGCTCTAACATGGAAATTAACCGTTTCCGGACACATATCCACATAACATATTTTCTTTCTTTGTGTGTGAGGAATGTTTCCTGAAAGTTTGGCCTTTTGTAGCACCCTGTATATCGCTATAAACAAAGATACAAATAACGGCAATACCCTGTGCGTACGAGGGTTGGAAGTTACATAGCGGCACACTGCTGTGGAGACACTACCGCAAAGGAATCTATAATTGTCGCTAATAGCAAACATTCTTGACATACCTACCTTATCTCCGAGCAAATGGACTATCCCATCCGACGTTCCTGGGGTGCACGCAATCGAGGGAAACAGAGTTACGAGGGAGCGAGTGGTCTAACATAACGGTGCCACTGTGTTTTCGAAACAGGAATAACGGAGGTAGATCAAGATTGATCCAATTCAACGAATGGCGTCATTATGGGTCGCCGCGAAAGTCGGAAGTGACCCATCGACTGATCGGAGCAACCACAACTTGCGCTGTAAGCGCCCGCGCATTTTCGTGCAAAATGATGGGAGGGTTGCTCAGAAAGTGTTGCCGCTTCTTTCGCAAAGCTGGTCGCAGGTGATGCTTCGAAAACGAACAGTAATACTGTGCACTGACGGTCTACGTATCTGCCACAGTTTTCCAACCTTCGTTGAAGGTTTTTACCCAAAGTTCCACTTTTCCGTACGGCAATGCCGATTCCCCGCACGAGTCTCGAAGACCTTGATGACACTGTCGTGCTGTAAGACTTATGGCACATTCAACGTTCATCAAACTACGTTGTTCCTGTTTCGTAAACATAGTGACAAGGTTACGTTAGACCGCTGGTTCAAAAGTGGCTGTGTTTCCCTCGATTGTGCACACATCGTTGACGTGGGACAGGCGAGTCCATTTGCTCGGGGGTAAGGTAGATATGTCAACAACGTGTGCTATGAGCGACAGTAATAGATTCCATCGTATAGTGTCTCCACAGCAGTGTTGTCACCATTTATGTTCCAACTCTCATATATAAATATGTGATTATCCTGCAATATTTTAAAGATCGTCCTTACACTTTAGTAATAGTAAACTATAGACTAAGCTAATTTTATTGGAAATTATTCTGGTAATGATTGTCTCCTAATGTATAGTTTACCTCGCAATAATGTCGGTTATTAACATAGGATCATCAGCAATTTTTAATCCAGGGCTCTGTGATATTAAACAGGCAGAACCAGACCAGTATAGATTGTTTGAGTTCTTGTTATGTATCTAACACTCATCAGCAAACGGTAGAGAGCTGTTACAACTCCAAGATATTGGAAATACAGTTGTTACATTTAAATTTAAAACATGTTGTTTGTCTTGTTTTCTTTCGGATTTTTTGTTTTCTTTTTTCTTAAAGGATATATAGCTCTCTACCGACTGCTTGTGTAACTTGCTAGTTGTATGCTTTTCAAGGCAGGGAAGTGAGTCAGACCTGAGAACCATCCATACGCCACACTGACGGCTGTTGTTGTCGTTCCCCAAGTGACATTCCCATTGTTCTCCCTCTCTCATTTCGGAAAAATGACGCACTGCTCCCATATCCCCTCTCCAGAACAAAAAGCGCAATACCAAACACTACACGGACTTCATGTCGTAGGTTAATACTCCACATCTTCGACACCAGGAAAAAAGTACAAATTTAAAGTGCCAAATCGTGGAAAGGATAACCATCAAGGGAAACACAGCAACTAAGGGAAATGAATAGGAAACAGATAAATATAAACCCTTGAAGTAAATATTGCGAATGATAAATTTTCCTCCACCTTCAAGTGATATACAAGGTATGTCCATAAAGTAAGTTCTATTTGGTTATATAAAACAAACGTGTACAGATACAGAAAAAAATATTTATTGTACAAAAATATACAACTATTAAACTACTTTTCTACATAGCTTCCGAAATTTTGTAGGCTTTTGTCATAGCGTGGCAGAAGTCTTTATATGCCTTCTTCGTAGAAGGTTGCCGCCTGTGTATACAACCATTTGGTAACATGTTCTTTCAGCTCGTCATCATCGCTGAAGTGTTGACCACCATGGACAGGTTTTAGGTGTAAGAAGAAAATCGCTAGGAGCGAGACTGTACGGAGGATGATCAAACACGTCACAGTGAAATTTCCGTAAGAGTTGTTTGGTCACATTCGCCTTGTGAGGTCGGGCGGCAAGGTGAAGGGAAGAAGAAGACTTCTTTCACCTTTTCATATCTTCTTACACATAAAATCTGTCCTTGGTGGTCAACACTTCAACGGTGATGAGCTGAAAGAACGTGTTTGTCACATGGTTGAATACACAGGCGGCAACCTTCTACGACGAAGGCACACGAAAACTTGTCCCACGCTATGACAAGTGCCTAAAAAATGTCGGAAGTTATGTAGAAAAGTAGTTGAACAGTTGAAGATTTTTATACAATAAATATTTTCCTGTATCTTTACTATGTGGACATACCTCGTATATAGTAATTAGCACTCCTGAAAGTGTTAAAAGTAGTCAAAGTGCACAAGACAACATGTTCCATTGTATTCTGTCTAAGCACTAAATTCACTAAGGATGTAGCATTGCATACGCTATAGAATTAGCCTATTTCGGAGTTTTCTTAAGGGATTTTCGGACTGATTGTTATCTTGATATTTGAGAAAGGTTAATTGGCTCGTTATACAAAGAGTTATTTGACCGTTTCTATAGTGAATTACAGGCGAAGCGGCAGAGATTGCCGAATTAAAAATAATCATGCACTAGGACGATGTGTATATTCACAGAGCCGCGGCGGAGGGGACGAGCGCATTGAGGCACTATGCTGCGATGCGCGAGGCCGTTCTTCGTCGGGGTTTCGAATCACCCCTCGGCCATGGTTGTTTGTGTTGTCTCTATTATAAGGTAGTTTATAAGTAATCTGTATGTTTACGGACTGATGACTCAGCAGTTAAGTCCCATACGCTTTACAATATTTAAACATTTATATTCATAGACCTTCAGTCATAAAGTTACGCGTCTACGAATATGCTCTGAAATTATTCTTGATAGCCGCAGGTAACATCGCACAGTGGTTTAAAGACCGTTACCCAGGTCTCTATTAGAAAATTTTTGTTGGAGAAGCACACGTTACTTCTTTTTTACATTTATCTAACACATGTATTTTGTGTACTCACACTAATCCTTCTGTTTCTATTAGCATGAAAAACGGAATCATCAGATGAATGCAGGAGAGTATTAGACTTACATATCCACAAGATGGCTCAGTCTCTTAACAAATAAAACTTTTTCTTAGCCCTCGAGAGGCAGTGCTGGTGCAAATATGCTACCACTTTTCTTTAAGTGGTCACTGTTGTCGCAATAATGGAGATGCCGTATTTCAGGTTTAGCTATTCCTCAATTAAGCCGTAACAATGACGTCAGTGAAAGTTTTGAGTTTCTAGTGCACGGCTGTGTACACCCAGAAAACGTTTTGTTAGGGAATGCATCACTTGTAGCAGATTTGCACCGCGCTGCTTGCCATGTAAGTAGATTTGATTGTTTTGTATTACGTCTAGTTTTTCTTGCAAATGGATTTGTGGCAGTTTGTAGTAAATATTTATTGTATAAATTTTACCCTACATATTAGAATGCTCAAAAATTTAATTTTATTTAGTAAATAGAAGTTTAACTCTCGATAAATTGTCCTCTAGTTTCTCCTGATTAGCCATGCTGAAGTTTTCGTCAGTTTCATTTTAACCCCTTTTCAATGCAAAAATGAATGTTATTCTACTACATAATTTACTCTTCAGGTCTCGTAGACGTGGTATGGCTCTAACAGATGAAATAGACTACTTTCGGCAAGTAACGAAGATCTTAGTGAGTTTTGTCGAGATTCCTCATCAGATCATGAACAGGATACTATTATTCAAATGTACATCCTAGTTCTGATCCCGAACAAGATTTCAGACGCAATGAATCTGATACTGAAGACGCTACCACTCTGTGGAATAAAACGCAATACAAGCAGCAGTCCAAAATACTGGAAAAGAATATCATAAAAATCTTTCCTGGTTCAAAAGGGAACGCCATGGGCGTGAGGTCTAAGATGCAATCTTCATGATAGATGATAATATGATTGATACCTCATCAATGATTACCTCAATCATGTGTGCTAACTTCCACATAACACAGAAAAAAATTGACACTAATTACTGAAGAGACAGGAACTACAGGGAAGAAACGAAAGAGGGAATGATAGCACTGCTGGGTCTATTATACATGATTATTGTTCACTTTCGGAATAATGTAATTGATACACTAATTCAGATATCAACAAATATGATATTTCTACCTGTGCATTACACTATTTTTATCATTTCGATCACTTAGTAGTTTTTTACTAGGTTTGTATCTCGCAATACACAGTGGTAGCAAATCTGCACCGCTCTGCTGCTGAAGTTATAATACGAGGCGCGTCCAGAAAGTAAGTTCCGTTTGCTAATAAAATGAAATTGTACACAGATACAGAAGAAATTTTTATTGCACAAAATTCTACAACTCTTAAACTAGTTTTCCACATAACTGCCGGAATTTTTGCAGGCATTTGTCGTAGCGTAGCACGAGGTTTTGTATACCTTCTTCAAAGAAATCTGCCGAGCGGTCTAAAGCTTTTCGCTGCGGAGCGCGCGGTTGCTCGCCGTGGGGGTTCGGGTCCTCCCTGGGGCATGGGTGTGTGTGTGTTTCTCCTTAGGTTAGTTAACCTAGGTTTAAGTAGTTTGTAAGCTACGGACTGATGACCACGCAGTTTGGTCCGATAGATTTACAGACATTTGAACATTTGATTTGTCTTCAACCATTTGGAAACAGTGAAATTTGGGGGAAGTCCATAGCGAGAGCACTAATTGTAAACCTACAGTTTTCCTGGATCTTGTCATCAATCGCGTGAACCAGTTCTTCTGTAACCAAAGGTGGACGCCCACTTCGTTCTTCATCGTGCACATCACACTACGCCCGCCATTGAACTGTCGGACCCATCTTCTCACCATCGAATCACTCAACGCATTTGGTCAGTAATCATCGCAAATTTGCCGATAAGTTTCACTTGGTTTCATTTTCCTCGCATTCAGAAAGCGAATCACCGACCTGATTACACAGGCGGCGGGATTTTCAATCAACGCCGACATTTAAAACAAGCACAACAAAGCGTACGTAACTGACAGCGATCTCCAAATGGCGCACGTTCTTCTCCTTAATACACATCGTCTACAGCGCATGTGCGGAACTGCAGTCGCAGCGCTGCAGCGGAGATAAATTGAAACGGAACTTACTTTCTGGACATGCCTCGTAATTGGCGCCGTCGCACGAGGGTCAATACGTGTATAGCTATGAAATACCGTAAGGCAAAAATTAGATCTATATTGCAAAAGCCGGCCGCGGTGGCCAAGGAGACTGAGGCGCTCCAGTCACGGTCTGCATGACCACTACGGTCGGAGGTTCGAATCCCCCTCGGGCATGGATATTTGTGCCGTCCTAGTTCGTAAGTAGTTCATAAGTGGTTTATAAGTTTAGGGACTGATGACCCCGTAGTTAAGTCCCATAGACTATACAAACATATATATATATATATATATATATATATATATATATATATATATATATATATATATATAATAATAGGGAAACGTGCGCAAGAATAAGCAGTCTAGTCACGAGGTCAAATTGTTTTATCCTAATGAAAAAGAGATTTTACGTCAGGGATGAATCCAATGTGGTAGTACGTATAAAAAGGTTTACGTTCTGTGTTGCCAGTGCGTCACGATCAGGGAATATTTCTTTTATGAGAGAACTGAAGAGATAGTTTGTTTCCGAAAGAGCTCATCTGCTCTAGAAACACGCTGCCCTCCTGCACTCTGCATGCTCCACGGCATATGTTCTGAGGAGCCACGTGGTCGCCGTTTTACGAATAACCGGCACTAAAACGTCGCTCAGGTCGTCATCGCGTTTACTGCGCTCGTAACTGCACATACGTGCCGCCCCACCTGCTGTCTCATCAAGCATTTACACGGCGAGGTGTGGAGCCCCTACCCTCGTGTCATTCGCCGTCTCGCCTTGGTTATCTCTATATAAGCGCTTCACAGGTACAAGATGCAGCAGCGAAGAAACAATAATATCGCGAAATTTCAAAAACATACGAACAAAACTAGGGTAATGGAGTGCAGTGTAAGAAAATCAGGTGATGCTGAAGGGATTAGATTGGGTAACGAAGCAATGAGTTTTGTTACTTGGGCAGTAAAATAACAAATGATGGTCGCAGTACAGAGGATATAAAATGCAGAATGGCAATGGGTAGAAAAGCGTTCTTGAAGAAGAGAAATTTGTTAACATCGAATGTTGATTTAAACCTAAGGAAGTCCTTTCTGAAAGCATTTGTATGAAGTGTTGCCTTGTATGGGAGTGAAACATGGACGATAAACAGTACGGACAGGAAGAGGATTGAGGCTTTTGAAATATGGTGCTACAGAAGAATGCGGAAGATTAGGTGGAGGAGGTACTGAACAGAATTGGGGAGAAAAGAAATTTCTGGCATACCTTGAATAAAAAAGGGATAGATTGGTAGGACACATTCATAGATATCAAGGAATTGTGAATTTAGCGTTGGAGGGAAGTGTATGGGGTAAAAACGGCAGAATAAGACCGAGAGATGGATACAGTAAGCAGATTCAGACAGATGTAGGTTGCCGTTCTTATGTGGAGATGAAGAGGCTTGCTCAGGATAGAGTAGGGTGGAGAGCTGCACCAAACCAGTCTCCGGACTGAAGACCACAACAACACCGCCGAAGATGATCATACCAGATATTTCCTGAACCGTTAATATCTCGTGAGTAATGTTAGTTCATTAGGAACGGCGTCAATTATATAACAAAAGATTAAGAATTTTTTGAAAGTAATGTTAGTTCCCTGCTTTGCCTCACTTTGTACAACTTATTCCTGTCTTATGTTACTCTGTCTCCTCCTTCTGTCTCCTCCTTCCCTCTGTATCTATTTCTTTGTACCCTACTCTACATACACTTCATTCTCGTTATCACGCACTTTAATCGTTATGGCGTCATACCTCCTGAACTACACTACTGGCCATTAAAATTGAAACACCAAGAAGAAATGCAGATGGTACACGGGTATTCATTGGACAAATATATTATACTAGAACTGACATGTGATCGCATTTTCACGCATTTTGGCTGCATAGATACTCAGAAATCCGTACCTAGAAAAACCACCTCTGGCCGTAATAACGGCCTTGTTACGCCTGGGCATTGAGTCAAACAGAGCTTGGATGGCGTGTACAGGTACAGATGCCCAAGCAGGTTCAACATAGTACCACAGTTCATCAAGAGTAGTGACTGGCGTATTGTGACGAGACGGTTGCTCGGCCACCATTGACCAGACGTTTTCAATTGGTGAGAGATCTGGAGATTGTGCTGGACAGGGTAGCATATCTGAAATGTAACGTCCACTGTTCAAAGAGCCGTCGATGCAAACTAGAGGTGACCGAGACGTGTAACAAATAGCACACCATACCATTACGCCGGGTGATATGCCAGTATGGCGATGCCGAATAAAGGCTTCCAATGTGCGTCACCGCAATAAACACGGATGCGACCATCATGATGCAATAAACAGAACCTGGATTCATCCGAAAAAATGACGTTTTGCCATTCGTGTACCCAGGTTCGTCGTTGCGTACACCATCGCAGGCGCTCCTGTCTGTGATGGAGCGTCAAGGGTAACCGCAGCCATGGTCTCCGAGCTGATAGTTCATGTTGCTGCATACGTCGTCGAACTGGTGGTGCAGATGGTTGTTGTCTTGCAAACGTCCCCATCTGTTGACTCAGGGATCGAGACGTTTCTGCACGATCCGTTACAGTCATGCGGATAAGATGCTTGTCATCTCGATTGTTAGTGTCACTAGGCCGTTTGGATACAGCACGACGTTCCGTATTGCCCTCCTGTACCCGCCGATTCCATATTTTGCCAACAGTCATTGGAACGCGACCAATGCGAGCAGCAATGTTGCGATACGATAAACCGTAATCGCGATAGGCTACAATCCAACCTTTATCAAAGTGAAAACGTGGTGATACGCATTTCTCCTCCTCACACGAGGCATCACAACAACGTTCCACCAGGCAACGTCGGTCAACTGCTGTTTGTGTATGAGAAATAGGTTGGAAACTTTCCTCATGTCCGCACGTTGGATGTGTCGCCACCGGCGCCAACCCTGTGTGAATCCTCTCAAAACCTAATCATTTGCATATCACAGCATCTTCTTCCATTTGGTTATATTTCTCTTCTGTAGCACGTCATCTTCGTGGTGTAGCATTTTTATTGCCCAGGAGTGTGTTTGTGTCCTACAATGATATAACGTTCCGGGCTCCTAGAGTGCCATATTAGGAAACTGTATGCGGAATGCGTTGCGCTTGGGGTTGGTTGTAAAGACATAACAAACTACGACCTAATGACAAATGTGTGCGGTACGGATTTAGGAATCATTACAACAACGGCGTTTTTCGTCACGGCAAGACCTACTTACGAAATTTCGATGACCAACTTACTCCTCCGAATGGATCTTGGCCCCTGACTTCCGACATGTCCCAACGACGAGACAAACTCCACCATTGGGATGCTGGAACACACGGTGTATGCTATTCTCAAACTGGGCAATCACAGTGCCATCCCGTGCCTGGCCTACCTTTTGGATCACTACATCCAAACCAAAATGCATAAACAGTATATTGAAAGGTTTGGCAATTTTCTTGCTGCTGCTCTTATACATGGCTACCAGAAGACCCTCGGTATTTGATAGACATACTTGTACGACAGTTCTAAATTGTGTAGTCCTCCTACTTTGTTTACCAGTTTAGTGGGGAGTTACGTTCCTTTGCTCAATGGGAGACTTAATTTTATTTTTCAATTTGTTTTCTACTTTGTACTTCATTTTCGTCTTCATTTTGTATTTAGAGCCACTCCCTTTCTGGCGAAGTGTTCGAGTCCTCAGGCGATAAACCTATGTGATTGCCTTTTTACCTGAAGGAATAGTTAGGGATGGATTTGTGTTTCCCGCTTAGGACATATTCTCTGTTTACTAGTTGGATGGAAGGATATCTCCAACTCTTTATCTTTATTTTATATGTGATCAGTATCTCTATGTTTAACTCTGAAGTATGTATTATTGCTTATCTTTGCACACCTTATACTACAGGAAATAGCGTACCAAATGTTTCAAATGTTTGTATAGTCTATGGGACTTAACTACGGGGTCATCAGTCCCTAAACTTACAAACTACTTATGAACTACTTACGAACTTGCCACCGCGCCCGGCAAATAGCGTACCCTTACAAGCTGGGAAATTGCTGTACTTACTTGTCTCTGTTGACTAGTCGGCGACTCTTTCGTTCTATGTTTATCTTTTCCCCTTCTAAGCCCGAACTCATTCTCTACCGTTATGGCCATGAGTGCCCGTATACTTGCAGAAGTTTTTCCTTTGTTAAAAGAAATTGTTGTTCTCAGTTTAAAGTTTCTTTTCAGGGAGAAAACATCTTCCTCTATATCTTGACCCTCACGGGATTTGTTTCCTTTCGTTCTAACTGGTAGATACATTCAGCTACAGCTTTAGGTTTCCGTATATACAACTAGCTGAAAACCCGGCGTCGCCCGGGTGTTTATTTATTCTTGCCATTTGTCAGGTGTATACTCATTTGTATAAGGGCTGTATGTCTTTAAAATCTCTTGGGAATACAATTAGTGGTAAAGAAGTAATAGATTGAAACTTGGTGCGTGATGGGGCAGTTTTCCATCGACGTTGCTCTTTATGTGCTCATATCTCATAAACTACGGGTCGTACTGTGATACAATTTAGAAGGTACATTCAACTATATATGTGTATATTGACTGTAAAATTTCCTGTCGCTACAATTTGTCGTGTTCAAATTACAAATTGTAACGTAGCCGTAGTTTTACTCCTTATATAGCGGAAAAGTAGTAAGCGAGAAACGTTTTTCCTTTCATCATTTTACTATGGATACCAACGAGAGAAAGTTTAATAAAGGTTTGAAATTATGTTTAAGGTTTGTTGCAAGTCGCTAAGTACTGTCATTCTCATACAGTCTATTTCGAAAGTCTCGCCGCATTATATGGCATTTAGTGCGATTTCTATTGGTTATGACGTAATATCTTTTGAACCATGTGCCGTATGTGATTCTTAACCATGCAGCAATTGTTACCGCACGGTAAGGAATGTGTGTACCAAATATGGTTGAAATCGGTCCATTGGTTTAGGAGAAAATGTGCAGCATTGTCGCAAAATGCAGCAGTTTTTCGCGCATCTCATTGTTTATGACGTCATATCTTCTGAACTATATATCGTATGTGATTCTTACACTTACGGCGACCGTCCTCATGGACTGAAGCTTACGTGTACAACATTTCATAAAGATTGGAACAAAACTGTAGATATGTATGCAACACGTACAAATATACGGACACTGCTTTATATATCAGATGTTCCTATCAGAAGGATATTGCTTTTCTTTCAATTTTAATGAACAGGAAAGTGCACTTCATTTTCGTTGTTTTGACACTAGAGTCATTTATGTTACGGAGGTTTATGTCATATTCCTTAATTTTCTAATGCTGTGTGTTAGGCCGGGTTAATGGGGACATTGGAGACAAAAGAAATGCGATGATATATTGTAGAGTCCCGTGTATATAGGGAGAAATTGTCATTAAAATAAAAAAATGAGAAATCACAGCTGAAACGGAGAGATGTAGGTGTTTTCTTCCCACGCGCAACTCGAGAAAAACCGTAGTGGCCGTGCAGACCGTGACAGGAGCGCCTCAGCCCCCGCGGTTTGTTTCAAAGACTTCGTATTCTGAAAACTGTTTGCTCAGAACATGTTTCAAGACTGTGTTTATACAATGAGCCATGCATGGGAGACGTTTATGTGTGTCGAGAGCTTTAACAATTTTACAGCCCTGTTCTGTGACAAACGTAATATTGGCTATGTCTTGACGAGAAACACCTATAGCTTCTAAGAGCTTTTCCAACACATTTCGAATGTTTTTGCCAGTGTTTGGGCAGTCAAAAAATGCAGAGAACAACAGCACATATTTATTCAAACGCCAGTCGGAATTTGTGTAATGCATTGTGATGGACATGTAATCTAATGCGGCCCTTTGTAATTGTCTGTCCATAGGTCAATTGTACTTGCACATGTACCAGAACTATTCCCACGTCTGAGAGCATTTTGCTGCGTACTTCATCAGCTAAGTGCTGTAAATGCGACATAAAGTCACGATAGAGGCAGGCGACCATACTTAGAATAATTAGTAGTTCTGCGGGTATGCTGAATAGGTCGCAAAATATTTTCATGAAAATCATTCTTTAATGAAGCGTTTCGGAGATTCCACTATCATATTCATATCTGTTGGAGTGAGAGTTGCTGAAGTCACCAGCAAATACAAATCTAATGATGGAATCTCCGAAATGCGTCATTAAAGAATGATTTCTACGACAATGTTTTGAGAGCTATTCAGCGTACCCGCTGCACTGTCAGTTATTATCAGGTTATGTTTGAACTTTTCTGGCTACTATCACTCTAGAAGGCTTAAGATTTTTAATATCAACTGACACATATTTCTTCCCCATGTCGATTAGTCTCTGCCCTAAATTTAGAAGCCGGCCGCGGTGGCCGAGGGGACTGAGGCGCGCCAGTCATGGTCTGCACGGCCACTACGGTCGGTGGTTCGAATCCCCCCTCGGGCATCGATATTTGTGCCGTCCTTAGTGTTAGCTAGTTCATAAATAGTTTGTAAGTTTAGGGACTGATGACCCCGTAGTTGAGTCCCATAAGCTATATAAACATTTGAACATTTTTAAATTTAGAAAGCTTTCTCCCTCTAAAGTACTAAATGGCCTCAGGTCCTTAGCACACATTTCCACACTCTTGTCAGTCACTAAGTCTTTGTCCTCTTTCAAAATATTTATCGAATGAGGCAGCTGAAGGTAAGGTAAAATTTGCAAACTTGTCATAACACATTAGGGGTTTCCGCATGCGTACTTAATAGCTTTTTACACTGTATGCATTGCGATACACCTACTGATTTATTCGAAGCTGCCTCATAAACACACTAAAACTTTTCCATGCGATCCTTGAGCTGTGTTTCGATATTGGTATGCATTCTCAATCTCGCTAAAGTTCGACTTATTCATCTTGTTGCTCCCACGGTTGCGACAAATGTTCTACAGTCACGCTAACTTGACAGCACAACCTGTTGTCAGGTGCAGCAAGCTCGATGGGTCCCGAGAAGCTTGCCAGCCTTACGGAAACCCAAGTCGGCTGGGGTTGCGGGAACCCTATCAGCCGAATTATCCAGTGCGCTTCGATACACCAGAACGATACTTTCTGAATCCCTGTTGAGTATGGGTTAATAGGTTGTTCTCTTCCAGGTAGATCCTAATATTTGAATTAAGCATATGTTCTAAAATCCTGCTGCAAACGACGTCAATCTAATATATAAAGCAGAGTGACCATATATTTGTACGTGTTGCATACGAATCTACAGTTTAGTACCAATCTTTATGAAATTTTGAACACGTAAGCTTCAATCCATGAGGACGGTCGCCGTAAGAGTAAGACGCACATACGATATATAGTTCACGTTATATGACGTCATAAACAATGAGATGCGCGAAAAACTGCTGCATTTTGAGACAATGCTCCTCATTTTCTCATAAACCATTGGACAGATTTCAACCAAATTTGGTACACACATTCCTTAACGTGAGGTAACAATTGCTGCATGTTTAAGAATCACATACGGCACATGGTTCAAAAGATATTGCGTCATAACCAATAGAAATCGCAAAAAATGCCATATAATGCGGCGAGACTTTCGAAATACACTGTATGAGAATGACAGTACTTAGCGACTTGCAACAAACTTTAAACATAATTTCAAACCTTTATTAAACTTTTTATCGCTGGCAACCATAGTAAAATGATGAAAGGAAAAAAGTTTCTCGCTTACTACTTTTCCGCTGTTTATGGAGTAAAACTACGGCTCTCGGTATGACGTTACAATTTCTAATTTCAACACTACAGATTGTAGCGACAGTACATTTTACAGACAGTATACGCACATATAGTTAAGTGTATCTTTGAAATTGTATCACATTCCGCCACGTAGTTCATGAGATATGAGCACATAAACAGTAATGTACCGCTGTTCATGTACTAAAACACGGCTTTCGGTATGACGTTACAATTTATAAGTTTTACACTACAAATTGAAGCCGCAGGAAATTTTACAGCCAGTATACATGCATATATTTGAATGTACCTTCTAAATTGTATCACAGTGTGACACGTAGTTCATGAGATATGAGTACATAAACAGTAACGTTCATGGAAAAGCGCCCCTTCCGGCACCAAGTTTTAATCTATTATTTTTAACTACTAACTGTATTCCCAAGACATACAGACATACAGCTCTTATGGCGGGAATAAATAAATAAATATCCGGGCAACGCCGGGTTTTCAGCTAGTGACATATATATTGCGGATCACTCCTAATGCCTTTCTTGACTGTGCAACTTTCCAGTCTTTGGCTACGGATATTTCGCTGAGCGAGCAGTTCTTTATGATAGCTGAAAGCAACCTTATCGGTATACAATAGAACCGGCAGACCTATTTTTGTTAAGTGATTTAAATTGCTTTAATACTCCACGGATTTTTACTTCTAAATTAACTATACTGATAGCTGTTCTTGATTCAAATTCTTGAATATTTGTTTCGTCCTCTTTAGTGAAGTTATTTAGAAAAGTTGTGTTTAGCAATTCTGCACAACGGAACATTTTTGAAATCAGAACATGTCTCAATGCACCGGCGTCCAACATAGCTGCCTCCTCTGGTTTGAAATAAATCATTGTGAGTCTGCAGCCTCATGTTTTTCCACTTTATTTCTCATTACGTTTCGCTTAAACTAAACATAATAATAGAAGTACTAATAACTAATAATACAAAAACCGACAAAATTATGTAGTATACGTAAAAGTACGTTATTTACGTAGACAGATTATCCTGCAGTACTCATGAAACTACAAGTCATAAAGAACACTGACAATAATGATCAACAATTTTTTAATTCCTTGAGACGTATATCGTCTCATTATTCCAAAGGTATTGACTATATGCAGAGGCGTTGAATTAAAATTTATGCTTAGATATGTATTTCGTAATGGAACATTGAGGCACAACGAAAATGTTCATTGTTGATGGAGACGTGCATTAAGTAAGTCCTTGTAGCCGCCTTATCCGTAAGGCTGTGTAAGCTGAGCGGATAAAGTGTTTGCATGGAGCAATTTCGTTTCATATAAGTGAGATCGCGGAAAAATATTTAGATATAGGTTATGCTTGAAGTATGGATGGCATCGTACAGCAAAGAAGCGATAGAGGCGCTGTAGTGCTCCAAATAACTAATAGACGCCGCTACTGTGGAATAAGTATGGGGTAGTAAAGCAAGGAAGCGAAGGTCTGTGATAGAATTAAGCAATCTCATCTGTATGAATACCAACAAACATTGAAAATAGTGTTACTGATTTAACTTTGTGAATTAAATACTTAACAACATTTCTTTGCTTCTTTTGGCGTGTTTCATTGTATCAAAAACTTTATGAAGATACATCGTTTTGGAGGATGATTTTTACTTACATTTGACATCTATATGAAGATACATCGTTTCGGACAATGACTTTTACATACATTTGACATCGTGGCTAGGGCAACTGAATTTATTGACAGAGCGAACCAACAAGGATTTTTACTGACTGAGGTCTGGAATCCTAAAAAGCCATAATACGCACATACCCTTCTTTAACAACCGTTGCAAAGCAAGGGCATATAAGTCAGTATTTGATAATGGAAAATGACGTCCCTATCATCTACTTGTGATTTGTCCAAACAATCCTTAACGTAAAAATAGTTGCATATAATGGCAAGTTCTTATTATCAACACATACAATAGTAATTTGTGATTGAACAGGAAGGTGAATAATCAGTGTCTATTTCATACTTTTGAACATCAATTAAGTAACGTCTGGTCTCCTAGATAAAACATTACACTTAACTTATTACTTTAATAATACGATCAATTGATACCTGCCATGTGCTGTCAGTAATACAAAGTCGCTCTTAAAATATGTATTACAAAGTGAACTTCACAAAACTTAAAAATACCCTTTTTGTTTTGTTTTAACTGTTCTCGCGATATTCCAGAATGATATTTTCACTCTGCAGCGGAGTGTACGCTGATATGGAACTTCCTGTCAGTTTAAAACTGTGGTCCAGAAGCGAGAATCGAACCTGGGAGATTTGCCATTCGTGGGAAAGCGCACTATCATCTTAGCTATCCCGGCACACTTCACGGTCTGTTGTCACAACTTTACTTCTACGAGTACCTCGCCTCCTACTTTCCAAATTTCACAGAAATTCTTCCGTAAATGTTGTAGAACTAGCATTCCTGGAAGAAAGTATATGGTAGCGACATGGCTTAGCCACAGCCTAAGGGATGTTTCCAGAATGATTTTTTTTTTTAAATATCAGTCTACTTACTGTTCTTTTTTTTCTTTTTTTTTTCTGGATAGTTCATTTGGTATATTGGCTCTGTAGAATGCATCCTTCAAATTGCTCTTGAGCAAATCATTCGTTTTCTGTATTCTGTTGAGCTACTCCCTGCCTCGTCTCTTTGTCCATATTCTCCTCTACTTCACCCGCCCCCTACTAGTCCCACCACTCTATACACCCCACGTCCTTATCCAGCTCTTCTTCCATACTGTTTTTGACCACCTCCTCTTAACTTTTCTTTCTGACTATAGCCTCCTCCTCTCTCTTCCCTCTTTCTGCACAACTGCTTCTTCCCTCGCCATAGCTACTAAGAATTACGAACTTAATATCTATCATCTTTTTTCGTATATTCTTGTAACATCGGTAAGTATACCGATTGTTACCCTTACAGGAAATTAAACGAAATGACAGTGCTTGTACGCAACGTTATTTACAAACTTAGTTCCAACGCCATTTACATTCCTACTGCTGATATAATCGGCCTATGCATTGTGGCATTTTAGCTCCCCGCTAAGCGTGCGTTTCTTCAAATGCAACATTTAAACATGAACGTTCAAAGAATGTAATATTACGAAATGCTGTTACTTTTCTGTGTCATTTCTACCACAGTATCTGATATTAAACAGGTCAGAAGTTGGTAGCACTTCATCTTTCGAAACTTACCTATTAGCACTGGTAATTTGAATGCGTTATAGGAAAAGTAACGTCGTTATTACAGATAAGAAAGTATCTATTGTTTTTTTACCATTCTTAACAGCTAAGTACAGATGTGCTTTTATTTTGTACACATCTGTGAGACAGTACCTACCGAATAGTAAATGTTAAATGGTCTCTGTGCGTAATAAATATGCAGAACCGGTACTGCAACAATCGTTTTCACTTATTGATATTTGGATTTTAATAACACTCTCTTTTGGGGCACACCAAATATTACATTTAAGGTGGAACACTTCCCATCGTTGAGAGCGTGAAGCGTGCCGGGATAGCTCAGACAGTAGAGCGCTTGCCCGCGAAAGGCAAAGGTCCCAGGTTCGAATCCAGGTTCCGGCACACAGTTTTAATCTTCCAAGAAGTTACATGTTAGCGCACACTCCAGTGCAGAGTAAAAATATAATCGTGGAAACATCCCCTAGGCTGTGGCAAACTCCATATTATTCTTTTCCAGCAGAGCTAGTCGTGCGAGGTTCGCTAGAGAACTTATGTGAAGTTTGGAAAGTAGGAGGCGAGATACTGGCTGAAGTAAAGCTGTGAGGACTGACCGTAAAGATTGTCAGGATATATCAGTCGTTAGAGCGCTTGCCTGCAAAAGGCAAAGGTCTCAAGTACGAATCTCGGCATACAGTTTTAATATGCCACGAAGTTTCAAGGATAGGTGTCATTGTTGTGTTATTAATTGAATTCCACTTACGTTCACTTAGTTGTTGTTGGTGAGAGCCTTCAGACGCGTCTATTTTCAGTACACTACTTTTAGTAAAATCCGTTTATTCATGGAGAACGTTTAAGACGATAAGCGGCGGTCTTCTCACCGTCTCGCTTTTAACCCCAGTAAAGGTCGACCTGTTAGAGAGTAGCAAAAAAGGCCGTGGAGAAAGTTGGCAGCAGCAGACCAATTAAGGTGCAGCAGCGTCGCTTTGTGTCGCAGGTGGCTCGTTACCGTGGCTGAGAAGACTCCCAGCAGAGCGGGATTAATAATTACTGCTCCCGGGCTGACCCCACGGCTAATGGTAATGGCTAGCGGGCCACGCCTCCATCTCCTGGTATCTGCAGGAGGCATATCGACAGCGGAGGAGACGCTTTGACGTACCACACAGACAGTTGCCAAGTGTTTTGTCGTCCTGGTCAGCCTCTGTTTTGTCGTTCCAGGCCTTATCTTTCAGGAAAGGTTAAAAGTCCTGTGTGTGTGTGTGTGTGTGTGGGTGTTTTTGAATGAATGCTAAAGGTAGTATGTGTGTGGGGCGAGCGTGTCACTGTTTGTGCTAAGAGACCGTCCCCGCTAAAATACACAAATAAATGTTCTGTTTTAGTTACAAAATAATTTGACTAAGCAATGAGACTTAGTACCTTCCTTTGCCCTGTTAGAATAAATTGCAACTGACATGGAATGCAATGATCTTACGTAAATGTTGTTTTATTTGATGCGCAACGGATAACACTTTAAATTGTACAGTGGTTAATAAATTAACAGCAATTAAACTCGTAATTTGTCCACACATTAAATTCGTGTGTGAGAAACAATGTGTGCAAATGAAATGTTTAGATTTATTAGCGTTCACCATATACCAATCGCCGATTATATACGTACAACTCGACTGCGAGACCCAACCAAACAGCGTGCTACTACTATGATAATTTTGTCACTTGCATAAACAGGATGTCAAACAAACATATTTGATATTATAATAATGGAAAGTCCAGGTTGGAATTAATAATATAGTTAGTTTACTACTCCCGCACAGACGTGACGACGAGCTGCAACAAGCACATACAAAAGACACACACATACTTTCAGCTATCGGCCATTGCCTTCTTCAGAAAAGAGAACACTCACACAATCACACAGGCACACAACACAGTCATACAACCATCACCTCCGACTCGTGACTCGTTGTGTGACTGTGTTGTGTGCCCGTGTGATTGTGTGAGTGTTCTCTTTTGTGAAGAAGGCCATGGCCGATAGCTGAAAGTGTTGTATGTGTGTGTCTTTTGTATGTGCTTGTCGCAGCTCGTCGCCACGTCTTTGCGGTGAGTTGTAAACTGTCCTCACTATGTTATTAATATTTGATATTAATTAGATAACAAAAATCACTGCACTTGATAATGTGTCTATCTGAACAACAATTACCATACTGATTCAACGTAATAAAAACTGTCCTACAAATCTGGTAATGGTTTCTAGTATCACTCACTGCAAATATTTCTTATCACTTTACGTTATCTACTTCTCTTCTGATCAGACAAATCACATTAACTGTTACTAATATTACATTACTTAATAATTTCAACTTTCTTTAAGACTGAGAAAATCTCTAACTAAGAACTTTACTGGATTTATGAACAAACTACTTCCTGCTCTCATTAATAGACCAACTGATCATGACAAAATGCCTACACTGAACTGTTCTAATTAACACAAATTAACAAAAACAATAATTATGCAACACTATCACAAGAAACAATGACCAGTACGGATAGCAATTCAAATTGGTGGAAGGAACGAGGAACTGATAAAATGACTCGGGGTTACATGATAAATGCAAGCTGCACTAAACAGTATTCATTAGCAAAAAGACAAACACCAACTACAATAGTTCAAATACACGCTACCATACAAAACAATAGAAAAGTACAAGTTTACCTTATTTGAAACAGATTAATTTCCATACAAAAATTACAATCTGCAGACTTTGCTGCGACTCTTCAAAACTGTCTGAATTTTTACTCTTCGAGTCTAACACACAGTCAGACTAACCCGACAGTTCCACGACTACTACTCATCGACTCAACTCTACCATAATTACACGACTGGTCTCCTCGACAGCAAACTGCGAGTGCAAGACATACTCAAAAGATAAAACAAAGTCTTTGGTTTACAGCAAAGATATGAAAATAATTACAGTATGTTATATCGATTAGTGGAATGGTACAAAATATTACATAAATTTGTTTTCTACAGAATTATAGCTTAGATTTTTGTAACAAAACATGCTCAAGACTGTATGACAGGCAAAAATTAAGTGAAAACTATTTTGCATACACCTTTCAAAGTTATATCGGGATGCGTGTACGATAGCTATATAGATTAGTATTCCAAGTTTTATTTACTGAATTAAACAATACTAAACTTTTAGGTAATTTGGAAGAATCCCTGTACATCGCCGCTGTGGTCGATACCTATCGAAAGTTTCACACTCGAGATTTTGTCGGCGCAAACGACGAAACATTAATGATATGTAGTCACGCAATAAGAAGTAAATAGAACACACTGCAATACAAACTGTGCAAATGTTGGCAATCAAATGTTCTCTCTATGCGTATAATTAATCTACCGACCTGACAAGGGTACATACAAGAACCTGTCAACCATAGAGCAGGAACAGCATTATTTATTTACATGGTGGTCTGCACGAAGCACTAATGAAAATATAAAAAAAGAAATTCTGTTCCTGCTCTGTGATTGACAGGTTCTTTTATGTATCCTTGTCCGCTCATTAAAAGTGATTGTCCTCATATGTAAAATTTTACTTACAGTCCCGACGAGTTACACGTTCTGCTTACTTATTATTGCCTGATTGTATATACGAGTCCTTATTCGACACGCAGAAATTGTCTCCGACCAATAAGAACTCGCTATCTGTCAGCCAATGAGATGCTGCGTGTTTCTGAACCGGTGATTCGGGCGCTAAGCTCCCTCACGTACTAAAAAGAACCTTCTTGTTTAACCTATACCTAACCTAACTTTTTAGCCTTAAGAAGGTTATATAGGATAAACAAGAAGTTTTTTTTTAGGACGCATAGCACCCGAATCTCCGGTTGAGAAACATGCAGCATCTTATTGGCTGAGTTCTTATTGGCCGGAGACGATTTCTGCTCGTCGAAACTAGGACTCGTATTTTGCCGCTTGTGAACCGTTCGCTAGGTATCGACCGAAGCGGCGCCGCGACTTACACACCTGAAGATCATTGGTCTATGCTGTTTTCTATACTAAACTTTGTTGTCACTTCACATCCAACTATAGTACGATAATTAAGCAATCACGATTAACAAGATGTACACAGCTTTTTCCAAATTTCCAACTTTTATAAAGTATGTCTCTTCCCTTCTCGTGACGTCTTCTATACGATGCTAGCTGCGCTGAGTCCTAGTGAATGCCTAGTTTGGAGCCGAGTCCAGACGGGCTTGTCCAGACGCATGTCGGCCTAGATATCACCGCTTATAGAGGGCGCGCTCCCCGGTTACTCCCTCAGGATGCGCGGCGCCAGCGTGTGATTGGCTGCCGGTCGTCCGCTGCCTTCTGCATTATCATTCTCGAACGTCTAGCGTGTGGCGCTGACTTTACGGCACAACACTAAGGAACTTCAGGCACTTGCTAAGAATGAATGGAGTGCTGCGCAAGACATGACCGATCTCAAAGTGTCTGTTGCAGCGAAATTGGGCACGAACGATCAGAATGCATTCGGCAGTTCTTACATTACGCTGTTTGCTGATGACTGTTGTGGAGTCGTTAGTGCGAAATTCCGTGTGATTCGAGAACATGTCGACAATAAGTCATTTTAGTGCTGTAATATGGGGAACTAGCAAATGGACAGCTTGAGGCCGATAACTATCATGACTGTGACTGCAGAAATGGGTGTGCTCGAAAATGCAATCTCGTGATTAACGAAGACTGAAGGTGGATCACTATCCAGTAGGATACCAGTGGTCGTAGATGGACCATCAAAGTGCAACACGGCGGAGATTTAGCCGTAGTGACGAAAAGAAATAGACGCGTCACTCTTAGGTAGTTCTCTATGGACCTTGCAAAAGCTAGTATCCTTTTTCGGTAGCGCTACAGCCCTTGGTGAGCCTAGGCTTCTTCAATGATTTTCCTCCTCATTTCTCGGTTGTTTGCTGCTCCTTTCCACCCCCGGACTCCCATACTGGTGAGATCCTCTATTACGTCATCAATGCATCTTCTTATCGCTCTCCCTCTTCGCCTAGCTGAATGGATTTCCCACTTCATCATTTTCATTGTAATTATATCCTCTGCATTCTCTCCACCTGTCCTAGCCACCGTATTCGCTGTAATTTCACAAATTTTACTATGTCCTTAAGCTATATTAATTCTTGTAATTCGGCCGCGTCGAAGCGGCCGAGAGCATTGAGGCGCTATGCTACGATGCGCGAGGTAGTTCCCCGTCGGGGGTCGAATCCCCCTCGGGAATGGCTGTTTGTGTCGTCTTTAGTATAAGGTAGTTCATAAGTAGTTTGTAAGTTTAGGGACTGATGATCCCGCAGATAAGCCCCTTAAGCTTAACTAACATTTGAACATTTCTTGTAATTCAGTGTTGTATTCTCCAGCCTTCTTCCTCCCTTATTTGATCATAGATTTTGCGCAGTGTTTTCCTCTAAAATATTATTAGAGAGTTTTAGTCACGATCTGTCACTGTCCATGCCTCAGAGCTACATGTAATAACTGGGAGGACTAGGGAGTTGTATATTATCATTCTTCTAATAAGCCTATTTCTGAAGAGTTGTACATTTGCAAAAGAAAGCCCTATTTATTGCTTTTATTCTTTCTTTGCAAAAACTAGTGGCACACGTAAAATTCTTTTAATTAAAAGTAATAAATAAAATATTAAATGTCTGGTATGAACTCTTGACTCTTTCATTAATCTATGTTTTACATCAGATACGTGTGCTCACCATTGCAACAGAGCATCTAATAATGTACCACATTGTCAACAATTCTCAAAAAAGACAAAATTGGTAAAAAATAAATTGACTTACTTATAGAGTATAAACGCATATCTCAGTCCGTGAAATCACCCAAAACTTCAACTGCAACAAACGACAAGAATGGGAAATAACTGACTTTAGGTGTGAGATTTATTTTCACTGCGATAGATTATTTAAATTAATTTTCAAAAGTCGTTATACTGAAAATGCATTTTATTCATCAGCTAACTGAACAAAATATTTGGTCTACACGTGCGCAATGAAAACTTCACCTGTGTCACTGCTCCTTAAACTTCTTCGATGCCAAGTTAAAACTACAGTGTCCGTCAGGTGCAATGCGACTAGAACTACTAAAAGAATTTTTTCCATCTTACTTTGTCCTCGATACACATAATTGAAATTCAACACAGAATTATTTAACCAATAGTATGATATGGGTGATTGTACTGCAATAACATGACTTATTTAATAAATAATTGCCGCGCGGGCATTGCCGCAGATTGCGCGGCCGCTCCTGTCTGAGGTTCGACTCCTCCTTCGTGCACGAGTATATTTGTTGTTCTTAGCAAAAGTTTGTTTAAATTATTGCCAATACCTTGCAAGTCTATGGGACGATAACCTTAGCAATATGGTGCCTCGGCATTACAAACCTTTGAATCTTTTTTTGATAAATAATTATACTGCAAAATTTAGGTCTTTATTTAACTGAAAATCTGGTTGGTTTTTTTTTTTCCTTTCTTTTCCAAAAGTTTCATAGTTTTAGTCTCAGAACACAGTACCACTGATGCTTTCTGTAAAAACGTTATTCTAATAACAGTGCAAATAAAATTACATAATCATTTAAATCTTGAACTTTTAATCGAAACTCGATGTTAAGAAAGCGACATGAATAAAGATCTCTCTGTTTCAATGTCTGTGTCAACCAAAGCGGTAAACAACAACGCGCAATAGCGAACAATGCCAAAATAAAGTTATCGTGGTCAAACTCTTCCAAAAAGTACTCGCATTATCTAAGGGTTAGTATTTATTATAATGCAAAGAAATATAGGTTTTCCAAGATCGCTTTAACCGGTTTCGACATATCGAAGCCATCATCAGATTTTGCATGTTGTTAAAGTAACATGATTCTCATATCAAACATTAGTTGTGCTTTAACATAGAAGGATGCTGGGAAATGTCAAAAGTAAAACCTGCATCAAAATAACATATTGTTAGTGGACATTAGAAAATTTTTTTTTCTGTTATTTTAATGTACTTTTTACTTTTGATACACCAATGATTGACATGAGTCACAATCTGTTAATACTATGCAAGATCTGATGATGGCAACTTAAAACTGCCGAAACCGGTGAAGAATAAAGATATTTTAAAACAATTTTGGGAAACCTATTCTTCTTGCATTAAAAAGTAAATGAAAACGACCTTGATCGCCACCCAGACACATAGGTGTCATTAAAATTTGATCCATCCTTTCTTCCTTATATCAATTAATAGTCCCTTCTCCAATTTAATGTATTCTCCTCTCCGCTTAGAAAATGTTCAAATATTTGTAGAACTTATGGGTCTTAACTACGGGGTCATCAGTCCCTAAGCTTACAAACTACTTATGAACTAGTTAAGACTAAGGACGGCACAAATATCCATGCCCGCGGGGGCATTCGAACCCCGACCGTAGTGGCTGTGCAGACCGTGACGGCAACGCCTCAGTCCCCTAGGCCACCGCGGCCGGCTCTACGCTTAGAGTCACTGCTTCACACTACATATTAACAGCACTGTTGCTACGACTGTTAACTGCCTCAGCCTAAAGTAACACTGCGGCCAGCATCGTAACATTTAAAGCGCGGCTATGTCAGTGCAACTCATAGAATTTCTCCACTGTCACAGACATTTAGTCGTGGAGAACTTCCCATTTTAATCCCTAAAAGACACATTTCACGATTATTCAATCAGGCTGGCGTGTCTTATTAGACAGAGTTAGTAGATGTATGAGGGAGCATGTTCGTTTCGTTTCAGCAATAGTGATCCAGAGTGATGTTCTCCAGCGTATCTCATTTTACAGTGATATAATTATGATTGCGGCCACCAATGTGGAGACAGACTTACGCTACCCGACCATAGTATGTTCATGGATATCATCAGTATAGCCTCTAGGCGGTATGATCTTGATATCAGGTATGCACAACAGCCATATACCGATGTACCGTAAGTTTACGCGAAGTACCATTATAGCACAGCGGTTGCAAGATGTCCGTCTATTTAGAAGTGTGACAGATCCCGGTATTATTAATGGATGACAAAGCCCTCACATAAAGGACCGCTTCAGTGTGGCACACACGACAACGTAACGATTTTGAACATATAGAATGCTCTGCATAGCCCTGACATGAATTTAAAAGACGTGTTTTTCAACAAACATCAATTCCCCAAAGCGTGCAACAACAGAAAAGCGCAATGAGAGAGAAATGGGAAGTAACTCTCGAGCACTACTCACTAGTTTGGTAGCCATCTGAGTAACAGGTGCATATTAAACAATAGTCTCCGAGTAGGTCATATCTCTTACGGAGAGTCCAATATCGACCATTATGTTGAGAAAGCTGCGTAAAAGACATTACTAACGTTCACGTTTCATACAGGTAAGACTCTCCATTGGATGTTCATAAAAAATCGGTGAAATCTGAGCCGGTTTTCGTTATAAATATATCACTTCACCTCAACTACGTACAGGAGTTGGAGAAAAGAACATGAACACCAAACAGAACACTGTATCTTCTTGCTTGCTGACACCAAAACTGAGACCCGACCGTAGTGAACAAATGACCTACGAAGTCTATATATCAGATTTCCAAACAGTGTAACTCGATGGTGCACAGTCCATGACGAAAACGGTTTCATTATTTAACGTTTCACTACCGACAGTACCCTCGGAAGGTAAAATATCATTGGCGAAGAGGAATAGTGGGCGAAATTCGACGATAAGCAAAAAAGTTCAAATGTTTGTAAATCTATCGCACCAAACTGCGTGGTCATCAGTCCGTAGCTTACAAACTACTAAAACCTAGATAAACTAACCTAAGGACAACACACACACACACAACCATGCCCCAGGAAGGACTCGAACCTCCACGGCGAGCAACCGCGCGCTCCGCAGCGAGACGCTTTAGACCGCTCGGCTACTCCACCGCGGCCGAAGATAAGCAACAACGATCTACGAGCCTTAAGAACGACTGTGGCCAGAGAGCATAAAACTACAACGGAAGAAGCGACTGCAGAACTAAGCAATCACTTGATTGCTACTGTTACGATAAAATCAGTACGACTGGAGAAATGTAGTTGATAAATCGTTAATATCGGAAGTTAACGCAAAGCTTTGAACGAAATAGTGTCACGATAACAAAACCTGGTCTCTTGATGACTGAAAGTATGTCGAATGGTCCGAGGAAGCACCCTATACATAGCTTCCTTCAGAGAACTGGGCTTACTTATAGAAAACCACAAAAGAAGCCCATCATACGACTTGCCGCTTCTTATAGTCAAGCAGGAGGAAGGTTGCGTTATTATTTGACCATATATATCATGGTATTCAACTGTTTCATTATGCTCTCTGGTCGGATACCTTGGAATGAATACCTCACAACATTCCATAGCAAACTGCTAACTATTACTGACTTGTTGCTAACAAACATAGCCATATGTTGCCATTAGATTGAACATCCAGTCGCAGAAAAAGTCTTGAATTTCTATTTGAAGCAGTGGAATGATTTGTTTGGTTACTTACGACACCGATTTCATTTTTCTAAATGTGAAACAATATTATGTATATTTTTCTGTAGATTCAAGAATCTCCGTTTACTGGAAGAAGAAAAAAAACTATCTTTCTCAAAATTGTAATTCTGCGCCAAATAAGGATCTAAATGAACAAATATTAATTTAACCATTTTTTTTATCCCTTAGTCAACAAAGGTTTCATACGCATAACATTTCTCCTTAAGATTTTAACTATCTGAAAATCACGCAGTTTATTGTCCCCATGATGCTGACGTAGGACAATTACTGGTAATCAGCCAAGATACCGACTGGTCTCCCGAATAGCAAAGATTAGATACGACTGGAGCGAAGCGAACTGTCTTCACCTGCTGCTGCAGAAATAAACTTTCAGTGCTGAATACCGGACTTAGAAAACAAACCTCCTCTGGGGAGTTTACCTGTTAATCCAACAATCGCTCAACCTCTTATCTCGTTAGCGGAGTTGATTCAGTGATAGCTTATACTAGTACGTCCCAAACTCTGCGCTCCTGAACCCTGACGAAACGGACAATAATCTGCGCTTTCGTAACTAGATGTCTCAGTCTATATCGTCATTCCCACACTGCCAGGCACTGATCTCTATCAAAACTGTAGGTCGAACTGTATATGAGGATGCTAGACAAAGATCATCATGTTTACATTTTTAGCACACCACTACATGACAGGCAGACTAGAGCCAACAAAAGATATACCTTCTGATTCTGCGTGCACGTGAATCTAACGAAGCTATTACAGTGGAAGTTTCAGGTTGCCAGCGAAGAACAAAATTGATTCATAAATAGCGCAGAAATGACGATAGTTCTTCTATATGTGTTATTCAAACGTACAGAGCCTATGTGAAAACTTACTTTTGCTTCATTTTGATGAAGGCTTCACTGAAGCCATTACTGAGCAGCCAATATCAATAGTCACAGAAGAAGCATATAGCTTATTCTCCAAACATTTAACTAACTATAGAGGCATTCACGCGTCCAGTGAATCGCAAAATTTCACCATGACTCAAAGGGGACGAGAGTGTGGCCAGTGAATGATACAAATGTATATCTAAAGTTAGGTAGTAACAGATTTGGGAAGTGGTTGTCCATTGTCAATATATATTTTCACACTTATCCTCAAATATTACTTGAGGTAATTTTCAGTTTTCACAAAAGTATAAACATCATTCACAAAATATTCATATATAACATTTTCTTTATATATTCATTACTATATTTATTGGCATTATATCTACGTAATTGAAATCCAAAGAAATACTCGTTCCAAGCTTTGAAATGTGTTTCTTGCAATTTAGTATTATTATAGTAACAAACTAAGAAATCTGTAATAGTATGGGAGTGGGTGGGAGACCTCCTTTGAAGAGAACTTTGCAAGGCACCCCAAATACGAGGATTGATTGGAACTTATATACTAACAACACTCCTTTGGAGACACTAAGGAATGGAATCCACTATTGTCGCTGATAGCACAAGTAGTTGACATATGCACCTTACCTCCGTTGTTTGTACTTTTATGTTGTCTGGCCACAGTCGTTCTTAATGTTCGTCGGTCGTTGGCACTTATCTTTGGATTTCGTCCACTATTCCTCTTCGCCAATGATTCTTTACCATGCCGAGAGCACTGTCGGTAGTGAAACGTTAAAAAGTGCTTCAGTTTTCGTCACAGACTGCGCACCATCGAACTGGACTACTTGGAAGCCAGATATATCACGCATTTCCCTATCCCACGCCACCGGCGTCCGCACAAACGAGGGAAACACTTGTGAGCGAGCGGTCGAACGTAACGGTGTCACTATGTTTTCGAAACAGCAACAACGGAGACCGTCAAGGAACAGTATGACTGTTCATTTTTAGAGCATCACCTGCGACCAGTTTTGCGAAAGAAGTGACAACACTGTAAGGAGTCAAGTTTTCCTCACTGTCATTTCCTGCATATTCCGACCTCACAATCACATTCTACTTATCAAGACGAATCTTATCTATATAAACTCGATGGGGTACAGACATTTTCAATGATAATAATTACAGTTTGATACGTAAATTACTAGACATGTCTCGTTGACAAGGCGGTGCCGCGGTGTAGTTGCCGTATGGTCTAAGGCGACTTGTTGCGGAACGCGCGGTTGCTCGCCGTCGGAGGTCCAGTCGTCCCTGGGGCATGGGTGTTTGTGTTCGTCTTTAGGTTAGTTTAGTTTACCCTAATTTAAGTAGTTTGTAAGCTACGGACTTATGACCGCTCAGTTTGGTTCGATAGATTTAAAATATTTGAACATTTGGACAAGGCGGCCGCGCGGCTATGGATGGCCAAAAAGCGCATGTGGGCAGAGGCAACGCCACCTAGAGAGAAGGCCGCGGCGCTCTCGTGTGACGTCAGGCAGAGTAGGTTGCGCGCGCATAGCTGACTGGCGCGCTGCTTTGGCATAGTGGGCCGTGCCCCAGCGGTTACCCAGTCAGTTATGCGCGCACAACCTATTCTACCTGACGTCACACGAGAGCGCCACGGCCTTGTCTCTAGGTGGTGGTAGCAGAGATCATCACAGTAGGCCACCCGGGCGGTCTTGCGTACAAAAGCAAGTTAAAAAATCCTTCTTCCATTCTGGGGAAACATGACGCTTTTGAAAACCCTTTGAAAGCCATTTCAAAAGAACCAACAATAGCTTTTTTTTTCTCACAAAGCATGTTTACTTGCACGCACGAGGAAAGTGAATTCCAGAAGGCACTGTTTATTTTGTGAGGAATACCTAAGCGAGACGTTAGCTGACTTACTATTGGCTGGCGACACATGCGGTGTTTTAAAATGCACTGTCTTCTTGGTAGCGCAGGGTAGCGCCAGCGTCCCCGAAAGATAGAGACGCGCCCCCAATCCATTTTTAGTCTGGGGCAACGTCCCAGAGATTAATGAAATTGGTTCCAATCCCCCGGTTCCGACCAAGGTTTTCGGGAGGTTTTCCTTGGTTGCCGGAACTGGTAAGCCCCTCCCACGTGATCCCAATTGGGATTCCCCTTTCCCCACTATCAGCTTGTCTGCTAATTGGCTGAATAGAACCGCGACTCTTTATGGGCCGGATCTCAAACATCCCGCTCCACTCCTCGGAGTGGAGAATGAAAAGAACAAGTTTTTAATTTTTTTTATTGCACTGTATGTAGTATCGAAACATCAAAGTATGTCTCTCGGGGACCGAATTTTTATGAACATCCAATGGAGAGTTTTAAAGATTGCGCGTTGTTCATTGTTTAAAGTGTTAGCAGAGATACTTCGTATCAGATCAGGTGTGAACACAGATAGAGTGCATTAGTCAACGTTTATGAGTCGCAACGCAGTGGGTTAGCCTGAGACTGACGAACCACGCCAATTTATAGGTCGTTCTTGACTTCATCAGGACGCAACAAAGGTGAGGTCGACAGTAGTCCATCAATACAGATAATATTTAGTTTCGGTTTCCGCGAAGACGCAGCTGGAAGACGTCGACGCAGTTACCGTCATTGTGTGTAAATGCTTCAGGCGCCGCCTTGTCACCAAGACATGTCTAGTAATTTACGGATCAAACTGTAATTATTATCATTGAAAATGTCTATACCCCATCGAGGTTATATAGATAACATTCGTCTTGGCGAGTAGAATGTGATTATGAGGTCGGAATATGCAGGAAATGACAGTGAGGAAAACTTGACTCCTTACAGTGTTTCCATTTCTTTCGCAAAGCAGGTCTCAGGTGACGCTCTAAACAACAATAACAAATACATTTTTTTTACCATTGCGTAACATTTCGGACTCTGCGACAGCCTTGAACGTAAACTGACGAAATTCAATTAATTTTGAAGTCAAGTAAGCGCGGTTGTTCAGCCATTCTACCAACTTTATTTTATTTTGAAACTGCTTATACGTTTCATCTATTCTGTCGACCTATCTGGAACTTGGAAATTAAAATATCTAATTTATTGTTTTTATAAATTTGATTTTTCTAAAAAAAGGCGAAATAACAAAAGAAGTATCCGCAATAAGTTTTTCATTTCAGTAACTAGCGACATCACTTTAGTACATGAGCTGATCCTAACTAGTTACACTTTGTTAATCTTAAGATTTTTTTCGTACAGGAAATGTCATCTACGTCTATCAGCCCTCCACCCTACTCTATCCTGCGCAAGCCTCTTCATCTCCTCATAAGAGCGGCAACCCACATGTATTCGAACCTGCCTACTATATTCGTCTCATGGTCTCTCTCTCTGCGATTTTTAGCCCATACACCTCCCCCCAACACTAAATTAGTGATTTCTTGACATCTAAGAACAAGTCCTACTAATAAATCGCATGTCTTAGTCAATATACGACAAAAATTCTTCTTCACCCAAATTATCTTCAATAGTGCCCCTCGGTTGCACAGTGTTAGCGTGCCAGACTACAAATCCCAAAGTCGCGGGTTCGATCCCCGCAAGGCCCTAGGTTTTTTATCTGTCACTGTCCACTTGTTCCACCTCCGGCAGTGTTGCTCACGTGAAAAATACCGAGTAGCACCGTGATTTGGAACCCACGTTAACCTGTAGGTAGGTCCCCCTATAACTGGGTGGGTAAGTCAGTTCGGAGGTCAGAGGAAGGCAACGGCATACCACCTCCAAACAGGACCATGCCTAGTAAAGCATGCCTGCTTTACCTTACCTCCTCATTAGATACGCGATCTACCCACCTAATTTTCAGTATTCGTCTGTAGCACCATATTTGAAACTCTTATATCCTATTGCTATCTGAAAGATTGATCGTCCATGTTTCACTACCTTTCAAACCCAAAATCCACTCAAATGCGTTCAGAAAAGACTTGCTAACACTTAATATTCGATTTTAACAAATTAATTTCTTTCGTATATATATAAAGTGCTACGCAATACTACCGAGTAGAGTAGACTCTTAAAAACGTTAATTACGGTTCTTTCCTTCTCTCGTCATATTTTCGTGAAGTTCAGCTTATACTGTATGTTGCCTCTATCTACGCTAATGGCGATTGTGAAAACAAAATGAAAAATTTTGTATTAATTTTCGGAGGTAAGCTGTTACAAACAACATAAAACAGATACGACGGCTAAGGATAACAACTGATTGGTAAAGTGCCTTTTTTTTCCAAGTTCTGGTTCTGAATATACGAAGCTAATTATTATATACCCTACGATATGTTGTGTAAACCCTATGAAAATTCTTGCAATAGTTGTAAGGATTAATGTGTTGTAACAGACCAGAATCTCGCAAGATGGTTAACTATAAAACTTTACATTGCTGTACCTTATCTTCCGGTGAGGCGATTTTAACGAGTAATATCCATTAGATGTCCCAAACAGATCTAAAAGTTACCTATAAAAACACCATGATAACTCCAACCGATATGGATATTTGTGTTTGAGACTAACGACAGACAGGATATATTTACAGTTTTATTAGTAGTACCAATTTGATACTTCCCAAACTCTCATCAATGTAGCAATTACATCCCGGAATGTTTGCTGTGATATATAAACACTTGTACAATAATGACTTTTATTTACATATAATCAGACCCCTCTGACCTACTCTGCCCCTCCCCCCCAAAACCCCAGTACCCCCAGTGTATAGCGACGGACAGAATAAACGACATTTCTTTTCATACTTTCCAATTACAGCCACAGTATACGAATTACATTCCTGGCCATTAAAACTGCTACACCACGAAGATGACGTGCACAGACGCGAAATTTAACCGTCAGAAAGAAGATACTGTGATATGCATATGATTAGCTTTTCAGAGCATTCACACAAGGTTGGCGCCGGTGGCGACATCGACAACGTGCTGACACGAGGAAAGTTTCCAACCGATTTCTCATACACAAACAGCCGTTGACCGGCGTTGCCTGGTGAAACGTTGTTGTGATGCCTCGTGTAAGGAGTAGAAATGCGGACCATCACGTTTCCGACTTTGATAAGGGTCGGATTGTAGCCTATAGCGATTGCGGTTTATCTTATCGCGACATTGCTGCTCGTGTTAATCGCTATCCAATGACTGTTAGCAGAATATGGAATCTGTGGGTTCTGGAGGGCAATACGGAACGCCGTGCTGGATCACAACGGCCTCGTATCACTAGCAGTCGAGGTGACAGGCTATCCCTGAGTCAACAGATGGCGACGTGTGCAAGACAATAATCATGTACACAACAGTTCGACGACGTTTGCTGCAGCTCGGAGACCATGGCTGCGGTTACCCTTTATGCTGCATCACAGACAGGAGCACCTGCGATGGTGTACGCAACGACGAACCTGGGTGCACGTATGGCAAAACGTCATTTTTCGGATGAATCCAGGTTCTGTTTACAGAATCATGATGGATGCATCCGTGTTTGGTGACATCGCGGTGAACGCACATTGGAAGCGTGTATTCGTCGTCGCCATACTGTCGGGTAGGGGGTGCCATTGGTTACACGTCTCGGTCACCTCCTGTTCCCATCGACGGCACTTTGAACAGTGGCTGTTACATTTCATATGTGTTATGACCCGTGGCTCTACTGTTCATTCGATCGCTGCGAAACCCTACATTTAAGCAGGATAATGCACGGCTGCATGATGCAGATGCTGTAAGGGCCTTTCTGGTTGCGGAAAATGTTCCACTGCTGCCCTGCCCAGCACAATCTCCAGATTTATTACCAACTGAAAACGTTGGTCAATGGTGGCCGAGCAACTGGCTCGTCATAATACGCCAGTCACAAGACGCCAATCACTACCCTTGGTTAACTGTGGTATCGTGTTGCTGCTGCATGTTCATCTGTACCTGTACATGCCATCCCAGCTCTGTTTGACTGAATGCCCAGGCGTATCAAGACCATTAGTACGGTCAGAGGTGGTTTTTCTGCGTACTGGATAAGGAAAATGTTCGATTGCTGCCCTGGACAGCACAGTTTCCAGACCTCTCACCAATTGAAAACGTCTGGTCAGTAGTGGTTGAGCAACTGGCACGTCACAATACGCCAGTCACTACTCTGGATGAACTATGGTGTCGTGTTGAAGCTGCATGGGCATCTGTACCTGTACAAGCTATCCAAGCTATGTTTGACCCAATGCCAAGGCGTATCAAGGCCGTCATTATGGCCAGAGGTGATTGTTCTGGGTACTGATTTCTCAGAATCTATGCACTCAAATTGCGTGAAAATGTAATTACATGTCAGTTCTAGTATAATATATTTGTCTAATGAATACTCGTTTATCATCTGCATTTCTTCTTGGTGTAGCAATTTTAATGGCCAGTAGTGTATATCTAGCGAAATATTTTCGCAAGACTTACTTCCTGTGTGCTCCAAATCTGACCTTTCACTGCAGAATGACTCATTAACTCGTGCTCATGTAGACTTCGTCACTCGTGACGACCGCAGTGAGCGAGAGGGATGCCTCGCGTCGCTAAGCCTTCAGATGAGCGCAGCGTACACGGCGGCATGGAGGGATCGTGAATGTGGTGGTTGGGAAGCAGCCAAAGAAACCGAGCGCCGGCCCGGTAACAAACAGCAGCGAGTAATCTCTCAGCGCTGTGGAGGGGGTGGGGGGCGGCCAGCCAGGCGCTGGCGTCGGCGGCGGCATCGGCGAGCTCTCTTTTCTGCTGGCTGCTGGCTGCAGCCTCAGACTCCCACACCGGCCTTTGAGGCCGCGGCTAGTTACAGGCGGCGGAAGGTCCGCCACAGCCGGCCAAAGGAGGCGGCCGGGGCTCCAGATTACGCATCGCCCTGCGCTCTGTGCACCTCCATCTCTCACCAGAATATATATACAGGGTGTACCAGCTATCTCGTCCACCCAAAATATCTCTGGAACAATAACAGCTATTGGAAAACGACTTTCAGCGGTATCAATGTACGGCTGGAGCCCATGAATGTACATATTTGGAAACATTCTAAAACGAAAGAAAATTTGTTTTTTAACACAAACTTATGTTTTTTGATGGACACCCTATATTTTTTCTTCAGCAATCCGGTCGGGGGTTCGAATCCCCCCTCGCGCATGGATATTTGTGCCGTCCTTAGTATAAGGTAGTTGATAAGTGGTTTGTATGTTTAGGGACTGATGACCCCGTAGTTAAATCCCATAAGCTTAACAAACATTTGAACATTTTTTTCAGCAATCCATAGCATGACAAATCACATAAACAATGGCGTTGATTGCATCGCAATATTCCAATTACATCCCGAGATATGGAATTGAAATATTGCGATGCAAAAAAATGTTTGTAAATCTATCGGACCAAACTGCGTGGTCATCAGTCCGTAGCTTACAAACTACTGAAACTAAGGAAAACTATCTAAGGACAACACACACACAGCCATGCCCCAGGGAGGACTCGAACCTCCACAGCGAGCAACCGCGCGATCCGCAGTGAGACGCTTTAGACCGCTCGGCTACTCCACCGCGGCTATTGCGATGCAATCAACGCCATTGTTTATGTGATTTGTCAAGCTATGGATTGCTGAAGAAACAATATAGGGTGTCCATTTAAGAAACATAAATTTCTGTTAAAAAAAAACACGTTTTCTTTCGTTTTCGAATGTTTCCAAATATGTACATTCACGGGCCCCAGCCGTACGTTGATAACGGTGAAAGTCGTTTTCCAATAGCTGTTATTGTTCCAGAGATATTTCGGGCGGACAAGATATCTGGGACACCCTATACATATAGGGTGTTTCACTAAGTGTGTTTGCCTCTGTAACTTATAAAATTATAGGTTACGGGAAATTTTAATACGGTAGGTCAACACAAGAAATGTTACACTTTCTGCGGAGCTATGATCATAGTTTAATGTATCATTTTCCAAAGAGTTACAGCACAAAGATATAATTTTTTAAATGGAACAATAGTTTTTTCTATCGTGCATTGGATTCGTTGAAACCAGCTACGTCCAAATCAATTTAAACTACATTCCTATCACTGTTAGTTTGGGAGCTACAATACTTCAAAATTTAGGGGGCGGAGGCTACGACAGCGTAGCTGACTGGCTGATGGTCATGAGACAGTGGGCCGTGCCCCAGGGGATAGCCTCTCGGCCAGTCAGCTACGCTATCGCAGCCTCCGCCCCCGGAACTTTGAAGGGTTGTAGCTCCCAAACGAACAGTGATAGGAATTTAGTTTAAATTGATTTGGACGCAGCTGGTTTAAACGAATCCAATACACGATAGAATAAACTATTGTTCCATTTTAAAAAATATATCTTTGTGGTGTAACTCTTTCGAAAATGATACAATAAACTATGTTCTTAGCTCCGCACAAACTGTATCATTTCTTGTATTTACCTACCGCATTAAAATTTCCCGTCACCTATTATTTTATAAGTTGCAAACACACCTAGTGAAACACCCTGTATATATAGGGTGTCCCAGCTATCTTGTCCACCCAAAATATCTCTGGAACAATAACAGCTATTGGAAAACGACTTTCACCGGTATAAATGTACGGCTGGGGCCCATGAATGTACATATTCGGAAACATTCTAAAACGAAAGCAAATGTGTTTTTTAACACAAACTTGTTTTTTGTTTTTTTTTTATGGGCACCCTATATTTTTTCTTCAGCAATCCATAGCATGACAAATCACATAAACAATAGCGTTGATTGCATCGCACTATTCCAATTACATCCCGACATATTGCGACGCGAAGTTGACGCTTGAAGTACGCGAAACGCGCGGCTAGCGCACGTCCTGAGCAGCATGGGGTTCTCGGCTGAGTCTCAGGACGTGCGCTAGCCGCGCGGTACGCGTATTTCAAGCGTCAACTTCGCGGGATGTAATTGGAATATTGCGATGCAATCAACGCCATTTTTATGTGATTTGTCATGCTATGGATTGCTGAGGAAAAAATATAGGGTGTCCATTTAAAAAAGGATAAGTTTGTGTTAAAAACACATTTGCTTTCGTTTTAGAATGTTTCCAAATAGGTACATTCATGGGCCCCAGCCGTACACTGATACCGGTGAAAGTCGTTTTCCAATAGCTGTTATTGTTCCAGAGATATTTTGGGTGAGGGAGGGAGGGAGAGAGGAGGGTTTGTGCCTATATATTTCACTCTGCAGCTAAAACTACCCATCACAGTATTTCTATATGGTAGTAGGTATCAGTCTCCGATTGTGCACTATGGTGGTAGATGGTTGATAATGATAAGGGGGTGGAAGATATGTGAGTTGAAAGTGATCCAATTACATAAATTTCTACGAGTGGATGTTGTAAGATACCTGTCAGTACTATGCGTCACATAGGTACAGTTGTTAATCACATAATTATCAATAAAATATTTTGCTATGTTGTGAATTAAATTCAAGACTAATTAGGAAGTTTGAAGTATTCAATATGTATCAAAAATATGATCATTAATCACACATTTAGCGTAAAGTATTTTTCAGAACATATAAAATCTCTATGTAATTGCTGGTGGACGTTGGAGTATTCTAGTTATGGATTAGGATTGTCATATATTTTATGCGGAATTATTGGATATATCACGAACGCTCAATATACGTCTGTTTCTGCATTCGTCTACAGTTATTTAATCAATGCCGCGGTGGAGTAGCCGAGCCGTCTAAGGCGCCTCGCTGCGATGCGCGTGATTGCTCACCGTCGGAGGTTTGAGTCCTCCCTAGGGCATGGGGGTGTGTGTTGTCCTTAAGTTCGTTTACCTTAGTTTGAGTAGTTTGTAAGCTACGGACTGATGACCACGACGTTTTCTGGTCCGATAGATTAACAAACATTTGAACATTTGATTTGAATTTAATCAATTGCACATGCAATTTCTGTTATGTACAAAAGTAGTCTACGGGACTACCTCATCTGGAATTAAGAACCTGCAGATTATATACACGGGACTTCATGTAAATTGATTGTAAAATTGATTGACACAGAATTGATAGCAATTCCAGATTGTGTAGTGCATTATCGATTCGGACAGAGAGACTTAATTCCGAGACCCTCTCGCTTATGTAAAAACAAATTCGAGGTTTACAGTTTCACACAATTACAGATCATGAATCGAGTATCTACGACATGCATCGACACCACAACGTCTAGTCTGTGGTTGTAAGAAACAAATAAACTGTTATCTTTCAGAATTTTTACAAGAGACTTCTATATTTCACTGAGTCTAAAGAAAGAGTTAATTTCAACTGATTAATTATCTCATTGTCATTTAATTTATTAATTTACAATGTCAATATTTTGCTCTTCAGTGGAGACGAACGACCTCTCTGTGTTGTTGTACTACAGAAACTCCCGTTGTACACCATAGCATTTCGGTGTCGATAGCTATAAGAGGGTGGAAGTTATAGTGGTTGCAAGTCGTCAGCTTTTACAAAATTCGCACTGGAGACAAGCGAAGACATTTGACAGTATAAGAGCAAAGAGGTTATATACCGCGAAACGTGATGCACATTCTTTAATTATTTTACTGCAACAAGCATACAAATACAGAAAAATAAGTGCATAATGCAGTCTGAAAAGTAAATCTACCAAGAGAGATATCTGCATGGTGTAAAGATTGGCAAATTACCTGCAATAATGGTAAGTGTGATGTCATCCATATGACCACTAAAAGATATCTGTTAAACTTCAGTTAAACGATAAGTCAGTCAAATTTAGAGACTATAAATTCAACTAAATACCTAGAAGTAAGAATTGCGAACAATTTAAATTGGAAAGAACACACAGAAAATATTGTAGGGAAGACGAACGAAAGACTTCATTTCATTCGCAGAACAATTAGAAGATGCAAAAGTTTTACTAAAGAAACTGCCTACACTATACTTTTGCGTCCTATTTTGGAGTATTCCTACGCATTGTGGGATCCACACCAGGTGGGGCTGGCGGACGATTTAGAAAAAAATTTAGAGAAGGGCAGCTCGTTTTGTATTATCGTGATACAGAGGAGGGAGTGTCACAGAAATGATGCTCGATTTGATGTGGAAATCATTAAAATAAAGGCGTCATTTTTTACGGCGAGATCTATTTGTGAAATTCATTTCACCAACTTTCTCTTCAGAATGCGAACATATATTGTTAGCACTCACCTACATATGGAGACTTGACCATCATAACAAAATAAGAGAAGTCAGGTCGAAAACAGAAAGAAATATCATAAAAGTGATTGGACGAACCCTCTGCCACGCACTTCAGTGTGGTTTGCAGAGTATTCCTGTAGAATGCAGAGTGTTGTGGTAAGGGGCATTCCCAGTTCCGGCACACAATTTTAATCTGCCAAGAAGTTTCATATCAGCGCACACTCCGCTGCAGAGTGAAAGTTTCATTCTGTAAACATCCCTTAGGCTGTGGCTAGCCATGTCTCCACCATATCCTTTCTTCCAGGAGTGCTAGTCTTGCATGGTTCACGGGAGAGCTTCTGTGAGGCGAGGTACTGGCGGAAGTAAAGTTGTGAGGCGGCATCGTGAGTCGTGTCGGGATAGCACAGTCGGTAGTGCGCTTGCCCGCGAAAGGCAAAGGTCCCAGGTTCGAGTCCCGGTTCCGGCACACAATTTTAATCTGCCAGGAAGTTTCAAAATTTCAAATGCTTGTAAATCTATCGGACCAAACTGCGTGGTCATCAGTCTGTAGCTTACAAACTACTTCAAATAAGGTAAACTAACCTAGGACAACGCACACACACACACACATACACACACATACACACACACACACACACACACACACACATACACTCATGCCCCAGGGAGGACTCGAACCTCTGACGGTGAGAAACCGCGCTCCGCAGCGAGGCGCCTTAGACCGCTCGGCTACTCCACCATGGGCCGCGAGTTAAGCAATGCTTCTGTAGCAGGCGCAACTGTTGGCGCTCGGCCGTAGCTCGTCCCCTCCACGCTTCCCCTATCGCTCCACCGCTATGCGCGGAAGCGCCTTCTTGTATCACGCCACGTATAGGCCTCGTTTATAGCCCGCGGTTGCTCCGCGGCAGAGCAACCGCAGTGATTTTGCGGAAGCACCGCTCGTCACACAAACAGCAAGTGTTTCAGCCGCAGTCACCTTGAGCACCTTGTTCCCACCTGGCGGCCAGACATATGGCGCACCGAACAGCCCCCTTAGCTGCCGTGTAAGCGGTTTGGAAGTGCAGCCGCTGGTATTTTGACGCCGCAGCGTAAGAGCGGAGTGGCCGCCGCCGCATCGGCGCCTATAAACAGGACCCATAAAACGCCGCGATTGCTCCGTCGCGGAGCAATCGCGGGATATAAACACGGCCTTAGAACTCTCTGCCGCTCCACTGCGGGACGCGATGAACTCTGGAGAACACGAGGCACTCCGCGCAGAATTTGTCCGCTATGTAACTGTAGTCCAGTCAATGTAACTGCACAAAAGTGATCGTCATATAAAGTGTCCGGCCTTTTGCGCGAATGAAGGACCTCATATCATCTGTTTTGTGATGTTCCGTCGTCCATGACTGTCAATATCTACAATGGTGTAATAAGTTGTATCTGGTGGTATGACCTACGAAACTACAGAGAGAGAGAGAGAGAGAGAGAGAGACAGAGGAGGTTTGGAAGTTTCTGATGCTGGATATATGTGTTCTGGACTAACAGAAATGTTACATCGGCAAATCCCAAATAAAAATTTACGTCATTTTTAAAGCATCGAAAAGTCTTCTGTTTTACCAAACATCTGCTCGCTTTCAGGAAATCTACAATCGACTCTCTAAACGATTCAAAAGATTCCCAGAGTGAAGCGACTCGTAACTGGCCAGTTTTAGAAGTATTTTCATTCACAATAAAACCAGACAAAGAACCGAAAGCCTAAAGGTGGAAAAATGTATAGAGCCGGACCACAATGAAAATGGACTTGGAAGTAGTATTCCAGATAGGGAAAAGTAGATCAGACAAGAAAGACCATTCAGCTACAGGAATTTGACAGGACACTGAAAGACAAATTTCGAAACAAGATCCCAGGTGTAGAGGACATTTTCTCAGATCTACTCATATATTTCGAAGAGCCAGCTACGACAAAACTAAAAACCACTACACCTGTTCGGCAAGATATATACCCTGCGACATAAATAAGAATTCTAAGTAAAGCAGAGGATGAGAGGTGTGAACATTACAGACCTGTCAATTTAATCAGCCTTGTTTGCAAAATACAAACATTTATTATTTACAGAAGAACGGAATAACTGGTTGAGACCCATCTCAGAGAAGATCTAATTGGCTTTATGAGAATCTAATGAGCAGGCAAAGCAGTACTGACAATAAGACTATAAGTTACAAGAAAGCTTAAGTGGAAACAAACTGTCGGTTGTAGGCTTTGTCTGATGGAGAAAGGTTTTAGCAATGATGATTGGATTACAGTTCTTCGTATTATGAAGATAGTAAAGCAAAATATAGAGATCTAAATTTTTTATACAACTTGTGCAAAAAGCAGACAGCTGTTATAAGAGTCATAGTGTATGATAGTTACATAGCAGTTGGGAAGGGAGTAAGACAAGGTTGTAGCCTTTCCACAAATGTCATTCAATCTGTACAATGAGAAAACAGTGACAGAAAGCTAAGAGAAATTAGGAAAGGGATTAACGTTCAAAGAGAATAAATAGCAAGTTGCCATTCGCCAATAACATTGTCACTGTCAGAGATAGCAAAGGACCTGGAAGCGCAATTGAACGGAAAGGACAGTGTGTTGAAAGGTGCTTTTAAAATGTTCATTAACAATAGAAAAAGAAGAGAACTGAAATGTTGTTCTATTAAATCCGACGATGCCGACGAAATTAATTTAGGAAATTAGACAATAAACGCAGTACATTTCGGCAGTAAAGTAATTTATGATTACCGATGTAGAGAAAAAATACAGAGTTGCAGTAGAAAGAAAAGAATTCTCAAAGAACACAAATATGTATTGGATTGAATGGTTGAATTCCTATGGGTGGTCATTTTATTCCTAATTCAATTGTTAGTGCTAATCTTCTATTACAGAATGCTGAGAAGAATGATGTGAAAATAGTACTTCCGATGCAATAAATAAAATAATTCCTTGTCGTAATCCTTTTGATACTGATTTTGTCTGGGACATATAATACACAAGTGTTAACAAGTCTTTTCAGAAGGCATTTATCTGGTGGAGTGTAGCGCTGCATGGGCAGTATACATTTCTGACAAAAAGAGGGTAGAAGCGTTTAAAATATTGTGCAACAGAAAAATAAAGAAAATTAGATGGTAGATTGCGTAGTTAATGAGGAGCTACTGAACAGAATTGGGAAGAAAAAAATTTCTGTTATATTTTGACTAAAAGAAGCGATCGATTGGTGGGACACATTCCGAGACATCAAGGAAACAGTGGTGTAACTTGACTAATAAACGAAACTGATAGAACACTTTCTGAGACATTAAAGAATTGTTAATTCAGTAAGAGAGGAACGTTTGAGGATCGGTAGAGGGGTAAATGTCTTAGACTTGCGTAAGATACCTTGGAGAGCTACATCAAATCAGTCTCCGGACGGAAGACCACAACAAACATAAAGGTGTAACACCACTCAAACTTTTATTATGTAATGCCAGAATTTGAGTCGCTTCTAGAACATGAAGGTGGTCTTAGAGTTCCGCAGAAATATATATATAATTTCATCATTCATTCCTATATAAGTCAGTGACGTGTTGAGTGATTACTTAATCGCACAGTCAAAATGGTTCGTGTGAAGGATTCTCTGTGAATGAAATTGGGCGTAACAGTCTGTCGTGTATTAGGCCACATCAACCTTTAAGCATCTTGATATCACGTATGTGTTTAAGTGTTCCTGGTGTTTCCAGGACCAAGATAATGTAATGAGGTGATTTTCCCGTTGAATAACCTAAATAGTTACTGCATCAAAAAACAGGCGCTTTTCATGTAGTCATTATGCAATCTGACAAGGCCAGCATGGAAAACGATTATCCAGAGAGCAGGTGACGATAATTTGGTGCAATGCTTCGACCACATGGACTTCTTTCTCAGACGGCCCGGTCGCCCCGCAGACTAAACGCAGTTGGAGGCGAAACTGGATTGTGCGACGGCAGAATGGATTCGTGTGACGACATTGCATTTATGTAACACGTTATGGACAGCCAATTTTGCCTCATGCGATTCGCGGAATGCACGAGAGATTAGTTTCTACGCTGACACGTACGAAGCAAGAATAAAGATACTCGTAAAATGCGTCGAGAAATCAGATCAAAATAGTACGGCTGCAGTAGCCGTGCGGTCTGCGGCGCGCCTGTCACAGTCTGCACATCCGCTACGGGGATGGATGTTTGTGTCGTCTTTAGTATAAGGTAGTTCACGAGTAGTTTGTAAGTTTAGCGACTGATGACCCCCGCAGTTAAGTCCCTTAAGCTTAACAAACATTTGAAAATATGATCAGGTCAAAATATGAGGCCCAATTCACACAGGGATACTCAAGTCTCTGAGCGATTGAGATACAGTGCGGCAAAGAGACGCAGCAAATGAAGCTAAATGGGTCCATTCACACGAGGATACTTGAGTACTGGCGTCGCAGAGTCGCCGTGACTCGAATACTACGCGAGCCGACACGCTGGTCGCAGAGTCTCCCAGTCCCTTGGTTGCAATCGCAACATTTAGTTGCGCAATGTACGAAAATATGTTTAATTTCAAATTCGAGGTAGAAAATGTTTCTTAGCTTCCCAATGAGTTATCGACTTCAAACATTCAGTCGCTCAGAACGTGATGAATCTGTTTCTTTTTATGAGATGTGTAGCGGAGTTCACTTTTTGTACCACTGCTAATTCTCTCCTTCCCTATTCTCGTCACTAATGTTTCGGGATAAGAACAATTGATGGTAAACTCCATGTGACCTCGAAACTCTCCAGTTTTTACCTTCACGGTCTTTTCGCAAGATATACATAGGAGAAGGCTATATATTGATTGACTCAAAGACGGAAACTGAAATTAACATAAGAGTTACCACACGTCTGCTGTAATCTCAACAAAACGTCTGAAATCTATTTAAAAATTTTACGTGCACTACACCAAAAACATAAAATACTTCTTTAAATATTAAACTTGTTTTGAAGACAGAGTAAAAAGTATAATATAATTTCTCCTAAGTGCATACAAATTCCTAACCCCATGCAAATGGATTAAACATAAAAATTTGCGCTTGTGAATTTTAAATAGCTACGACAACACTTGTACAATTGGAAGCAAAAAACGTAGGGTACATGGAATAGGTAATAGCAGGAAGTAGCGGCTGCTTTGAGAAAAAACACAACAGTTCATAGCAATAGCATATGTAGTACGACAAAATCATAGCTCATAAGTTACTTTGGTGAAGTATTTTTATATCAGTTACATAACGCATGTGCTTCATGTTTTACGTTTTAAATATTACAAATATTGAGCTAGCTATTAAAAATTAACAGGCAAAACTTTCAGGCCTGTCTGCATGTAGCGAAAAGTATTAAAATATCGTCGTCACTGCTAGAGTTACTAGATATTGTACTGTAGGCAGCAGAGTAAACAAAAAGTGCGCTTACGTCGCGCTCGCCGGCCGCGGTGGCCGAGGAGACTGAGGCGCTCCAGTCACGGTCTGCACGGCACTACGGTCGGGGGTTCGAATCCCCCCTCGGGCATATTTGTGACGTCCTTATCCTTAGTTCATAAGTAGTTTGTAAGTTTAGGGACTGATAACCCCGTAGTTAAGTCCCATAGACTACACAAACATTTGAATATTCGAACGTCGCGTTCAGCAATAAAATTGATTTAATTTTGTTTCACACCGCAAGCGTCTTAGTAGTATGGGAGACTCGAGTCGCGCCTGTGAGAATGTAATCGGCTACTCGAGTTGTACAGTTTCCTAGTCTTCTAGTCTTCAGGTAGCTGGAGACGCAGTTTGCATATACCCGTGTAAATAGGGCCTTATGGTTGTTTGAGACAACCTCTGGGCACGTAGCCTATCGACTAAAATTTTCAGTTCGGTCGCTGCCTTCACAGCCATTTTTAAATCTGTAAGAATGATACTTAGCCAACACAGACGCTGTCGCTGTGGAACGTTAACCTTTTAATGCATGACTTCTTATTTGAAGCTATAAAAACTATCACGACTAATGTATTGCGCGAAATACTGACAAAAATATTGAAAACAGATCCATAAAATTATTATGCACTACTAGCAACAAAACCGTCATAGCTGGTAAGCTATACAGGGTGAATCACCTAGCACTTGCACCGCAAATATTGCGGAAACGGAAAGTGCGATTGATGTGCGGTTTTCACAGAATTGATTGGTAGTCAGGGGCTCGTATTTTTAGCCATCAAACACATTGTAATATTACTTAGTGTATTTTTATGCAAACATACAGTTTTTTTAAATGGAACATTGGTTGTTTCTATCATGCACTGGAATTTTTGACACCAACTGCGTACAAAGATTTTTGAATGACATTATCACGTTTAGTTTGGCAGCTACAACCGTTCAAAATTTCGGGGGCAGAGGCTGCGATAGCATAGCTGACTGGCCGAGTGGCTAGCCCCTGGGGCACGGCCCACTGTCTCACAACCACCAGCCAGTCAGCTATGCTGTCGTGTCCCCAAAACTTTGACTGGTTGTTGCTGCCTAACTAAACGTGATAAAAATGTAATTCAAAATTGTTTTTATACAGCTGGTGTCAAAAATTCCCATACATGATAAACAAAGATTGTTCCATTTGAAAAATTGTATGTTTGCATAAAAATGTACTTGCTAGGTATCTGTTTATTGGTTAACAATACGAGACCTAGACTACAAATTCATTTTGTGAAAACCGCACATCAATCACACTTTCCGTTTCCACAATATTTGGGGTGCAAGTGTTAGGTGATTCACCCTGTACATCTTTTATTCGGAAAATTGCAAATTTCATTATGAGATAAAAATCCGAAAATGAGAAAAAAAAATTACGTTTTAACTCCCCTTAAGCGGCCCTTCCATGAAGTACCCAATGCAGTAAATGTCACTATTATTTCTCTCTTCCTTCCAGAAAGTAACTCATAATACAACATAAGTATGTGACTGACTACTTTTACAAGGCGAAAGAGGAATACTAAAGTAAACAAACGGACATATTTGGAGTAACTCAATGCAGCTAACTGTCGAACTGATTCAGTATCACTCTGCAATTTATAATTTCTAGATCGAGCTACTTGCATATGTAACACTATGTATACAAGCAGCTACAAAAGAATTTGTGGTAAAATGTTGATAAATTTGAGAGATAATGGAAAGAAATGAGGTATGTAGCTGATCAGCTACACTGTGCATTAAAGGGTTAATATGAGCGCTGACGTCGGAGTGGTGGGCTTGGTACCAGTATTTGCAGGTGAGCAACAAGTAGGAATGCTGGACGTGAAGGGCCTGGGCTTTGCGGCCGGCGCCGCGCCCTGCCACGTCATTATGTCGTCACACGGATCCATTCGGCCGTCGCGCAATCCAATTCCGCCTCCAATTGCGTTTCGGCTGCGGGCCGACCGAGCCGTCTGCGTCAGCACAGCCTGGGGGTCGGCGCGGATGGATGCCTGGAGGCGGGTGTGGGGGGTGAAGCCGAAGGAGGAGGGGGCGGCCGATACGGGGTGGTTACAGCCCGGCCAAGACGGGTCATCGACACCCAGCTGACGAGCCCATATCGCTGCTGATACCACGTACTTCCCCCACATCCAATGGCGTTCTAGCAAAGTGCCTTAATATTCATCATTTTTTTCGATTTGCAGCTCTTATTATTGCTGTGTTTGCAGTGAAAATTCGGGGTATGATGTCCGCCTGAAATGGAAAACACTATTTTCACCCTAACAAGTTTCGGCACCTGTGCCATCATCAGTGGGTTTTCCATTTGTTTATTGCTTTGAAAACGAAATACATCGATTTTACTACTATACTATGTGTAAATTTAGGCCTAAAGATAGTGAGTCATATTTTCGTTTTTACTTTGGTCATGTGGAACCCTTTCCACTTAGTTCTGTACCGGATCGTTGTGATCTGCAATCAATTGATCTGTTTGAATCTTGTGAGGATTTTAAAAACTCTACTTCTAGTGTGAAAAACTACATTTGGTAAGTGGGGATATTTAGATCGTCCGCCTAGTCTCTATTATGGTTAGTTTTGGCGTACACTTTCTCTTCCGCGTGTTTTTAGATAACGCACAAGTAATACACATATTTTGCGGACTGTTTTCTATCATGATCACAACCAACATTAGCAAATTTGTTACTATGCGTTCCTATTAGTCGGCTTTCATTTGTTCTCTAGCGGAATGGCGATGGATTTGAATTGAGTTTATTTTCCCTCTGTGCGTGTGTGTGTGTGTGTGTGTGTGTGTGAGAGAGAGAGAGAGAGAGAGAGAGAGAGAGAGAATCAGTGTGTGTTTTAGCTGTCTGTGTAATCCTTTCTGTAAAGTTTATTTAATGGGTTAAATAATCTATTCTTGGATATTGTAGTATATGCATTCATGAACCGAACGTACCAACCGAGCTGGAACTGTTTCAATGTCTTCATTTAAGCTGATAGTGGGGATCCGAAACACTTGAGTAGTACTCTTGATGGGGTACCACGAGCGTTTTATACGCCGACTCCCTTAGAGTTGATCCACATTTAGTCATGAATGAATATACAACACTATAAAAATGTACATTATTTAAGCCATTAAGTGAGCTCTACAGAAAGGATGACAGAGATAGGTAAAAAACACACACAGGAACAGAAAAAAATACACACAATTAAAATCCATCGCCATTCCACTGGAGAAAAAGTGAAAGCTGACTAATAGGTACGCGTACTAACAAAGTGTACGGAGTCGAATTTGCTAAAGTGGGAAGTGATCAAGACAGAAAAATGAATGTATAACATGTGTATTACACGTGTAAACGTAATAGACAGTAGGCGGACGATCGATATATCCCCACGTACCAAATTTATCCAATGACAAGTCATGAAAGCCATGTTGTTTCATTACTTTGACTTCTCTATTTCATTTATTCTGTTGATAAAAAACTGTTATATTCGTTATACTGTAAAGGGCAGCACATGCCCAAATCATGTTCTATGACGTCATGCACTTTCGTTTTTGAAATAGTGTGTATGTAGATTTGAAACGGCAAAAATGTCCAGTTGTCATACTTGGCGTGGTGTGAGTTACACACATGGTATGTATAATTAATTAGAACATTGATATGTCTGTTATAATGTCACTAAGTGGTACTTATGTAACATTCTCATGTAGTGACAATGTGTTTCTCTTGTAGTTTTTAACATTGATAATGACCAGTTACTGGCCGAAATCATGATTTGACAATAAAGGTTTTTAAAAAAGATCGAATGATAGATTAAAATTCTCAGAGTATTGGAAACATATCACATTCGTGGAGCGTCAACCGTGGAAAGATATCAAATTTATGTTTTCACACTAGAAGTAGCGTTTTTTAAATCTTAAAGATTCAAAAAGATCATTTGGTTGCAAATGACAAAATGACAACGCTACCAGTACGTAACTACGTAGAAAGGGTCCCACATGACCACAGCATGTAAAAATTGGTAAAAACTAAAATAAGACTCCGTAGATCCGCAAGAATTTCGGAACTTTGAGAGAAAGGACGTTGTCTCGTTTGAAGAGGTGCTGTCTGTAACGTTCTATCCATATTACTGAGGAACAAACGATTGCTGGCATAACTTATTATAATGGAAGGAGTCATGTGGTTTACACAAACACCTTTCATCCCTGTACGCCTGAATGAAATTTCAATGGCTTTCTGTTCCATTTCATGTCTCAAGTATGAAGTAACCAATATAAAAACTCCTTTTCATACACACCTAGTATAAGAGTCTTCTGGGGGACTGTTATTGTTTACGTTTAATTATTGCATTTATGAAAATCTATTAACTGAAAAACTCGGCTAAATCCCCACCACAGAATTCTGAAATCAGTCCTAATCACGAATGTCACACAAAAACAACAAACAGAAAGCTTCCGCAATACCCGCTTCTACTCATGCACGCGTTAGCGCAGTCTACTGCGCACGCGCGAATTCATGGGAGTTTAGAACAAAGACCTTGTAAAAATAACTAGACTTCCTAACGGCGCTGCTTTCACGGGATAATTTGAACCATCGCCCGGCCGCCCTGGTAGTGGCAAGAGTCAGGTAAATCGTGTATTAAATAGCTACTGCCAGATATGTACACAATTGATAGTCACGTCTATACTCTTTGACTACTGCAGTGTACATGAAACACGAGCCGGCCGCGGTGGCCGAGGGGACTGAGGCACTCCAGTCACGGCCTGCACGTCACTACGGTCGGGGGTTCGAATCCCCCCTCGGGCATGGATATTTGTGCCGTCATTAGTATAAAGTAGTTGATAAGTAGTTTGTAAGTTTAGGGACTGATGACCCCGTAGTTAAGTCCCATAAGCTTAACAAGCATTTGAACATGAAGCACGAGTGTGAAGAGCTGTTCAGCGTTTAAATGCGTAAATCAATTTAAGAAAGTAATAAAAAGATCGAATAATGTCTTCCCATTTATATTTCTCAGGAATACAAGTAGCCCTACTACTTGTGTTTAGTTACTCTTGCTTAAGAGACTGTTAGTCAAGGCAACATAGGATTGAATGAAATAAATAACAGGCTTTTACAATACTGGTAGCTCTTAAAAAGGGACTACTTTAGGCGGCACTGGTGGAGAGGAAGTTCAAAAAGTTTCATTTACGATGGCGAAAAATAGTATTGGGGTCAAGAAATTAGTTGCCTCACTGCAGTTCGAATTTTTGTTTATGAATTTAATATTAACAACTCGTAACGTAGAATTTAAATGTAATCTGCTTTACATATAGGTATAATAACTGAAACAGGTTTGCAGAAATGTGTATAGTTCCATATATGAATGACACTGAACCACATTGGATTCACTTTGTGAAGTTGAACCCTATGACAATAGTTGTTGAGTTTTGAGCAGTTCACGCTACGCTAAGGTATTTGGCCTACAGCATTAAAAATGCAAGCATTCTTGCTAGGTACCCTAATGCTAATGTTAGGTGCATTAGTTAAGAAAAATGTATGGCATAAACTTGGTAGTGGCTGGTTGCTGTATTCACAAGGTAAAAAGCTGTTTTTCAGTTATGTATCTGATGGTATATTTTACATTCACACTCGTTTTTTAACATTAACTTTTTCAGGTAGCCCTTTTTTATTTGTTGATGCTATGAAATATCTAAATATAGTAGAATACAGCACTAAACCAAACACGTAAAGTGTGAAACTCTTCCGAAATTAATGTTTGTACAATAGTTTCACAAACGTAGAACATACTGAGAAAGTGCCAAAAAAATCATGTTTGACGATAAATTCCGTTCATATGCTGCACTTAGAACGTTAAAATACTACATGTTATAGTTCGGTTTCATTAGAACTAGGAAACGCTGTTGGCCAATTTTTGCACCGTATGTGTAATAAATTTACACACAACCGATATTTGCTGTATATTCAAGGAGTCTGAAGCTGTTTTGTAGTTATATATTTCAGTCAGACATAGTTTTCGCGACTTAACTCAAATAAATACTCTTTCTAATCAAAAGAATCTTACGCATATTTAAAGTTGGCGCGGAAGTTTGCCACCACAATGGCCGCCGAGACGCTCTTCTATTTGTTCGCTGTTCGCAAACGGCCGCTTACGCGATTATAGGGGCTTGGTTTATAAGTGGTCTCTATTCCGGCGCGCGAATGAAGAGTCTGCTAATAATCGTGGTTCCGCGGTAGTTACACATGGTCTGCCGCTAGATAGCTGTCGCGCCAGACCTATATCTTTCGCGTCGGATTGTCGTGTAATAATACCCCTTTAACTTAAAAATCGCTGCACATTTGTCTTTCTTGGGTTTCTTAAGATCCCTGACAAGGAACGAAACGACACAAGACAATTTATTTACAACTATCTCGTAACCTAAAGGCTTTTAGTGAATAATTCGATTTTTTATTAAAAATAAAAAATTGCTAGGAAACACCGTAAGACCTGCCCTTTGGCAGAAAAACGTTACTTTTCTACTCAGTGACGTTAATTTTTCTTTACTACAATTACAGTAAAATCAGTTAAGGTAAAACGTAAGAAACATATATATAGAATGCAATAACTATAGCATTTAACGTGCCAAATCTGTCACCACTGCTAGAACTGCAGGATAAACGTCACAGACGTGGCAATAAAATGGTAAAAGTATCAAACCATTTTCCAACAAAGAAGAATCCAATTCTACTATTGTTGCTACAGCTGAAGGAAAGACTATGGTAACATCGTGCACCGCAGTTTCTAGCTTCATACAGGGGTAAAGAGTGGGGCATAGCGCTGCAGCATAGCGGAGGGAAATATAATAAAATCCAGAGAGGTTGTTAACTTTTAACGGCATAGTCGTTTTCGAGCATTGGTTTCATTTAATTTCGATTGTTTTATTATAAAATCAGAAGATCAGGTGTGTAGAGGTAATTGAAATATGGTAATAGTAACAATATAGAATTAAGCATTTTTAACCTTATTTTAAACCTCAAATGTTAACAATTAACCATCGTATTGTTGGGTTAGAATTAAAAATGGTGGGTCATATTGTCGCGGGGCAATACCATGCAACATGCGTGGGATATGAAAGAAAGCTGTGGTTTCGATGTGTGATATGCAGTGATTCGATTCATACAGAGAGCTGTGAATGTAACACTGGTGAAAAGTACGTTCGTGACTACTGCCGATGAAATAGGCGCTAATTATGAACACAGATGAATTGAGTCCATTATGTTACAATGTTATTTTGCCGACCAGTAAAAGGATGTTTTTGCTCTCTGTCAGAACGTTAATAAGCTGTGAAATTTACATTTTTGACACGTAAATAAATCCTAAAGTTCGAATTATTTCATTTGTTTCATTTTTAATTTACAATTTTAATACACCATATTAAGTCCTATCATTAATAATTGTTGAGAAGCTTGTACCATATGCAGAAAAAATATTGTAGGAGAGTACCAGGCAGGCTTCCGGGCAGAAAGATGAATCATTGATCAAATTTCACCATGAGGCAAATCTGGCAAAAGTGCTTGGAATTGAACCATCGGTTTATGGTAACATTTGTGGATTTCTCAATCGTTTATCCACGGATTAAGTATTTACAACATCCTGAGAGAGTTTGTTGTTCCAATGAAGTTAATAAATATGGTGAATGTGTGCACAGCGGAGACAAAAGCCAAAGTATAATTCCATGGGGGAACTGTCCAAAGAATTTAGTATCAGATGTCATTTCATCTCCGCTACTTAATCTGGTCCTAGAGAAGGTAATCCGATAATTGAAAAGAGAAAGCAAAAGGATGAAGCTAAGTGGAAGAAGAGTTTTAGTACGATATGCAGGCTACTGAGAACATGTTAAGCACGGGATTACGTCAACATATCGCACAGACAAGTGTCATAAGGATGAGTATTGTCGAACAGTGGTAGCACGGTACTGTCACGTGACAGGTTTCATTTGACGGTGCTGTATGTCAGCGGCGTACGGCTCATCCATTTGAAGACCTTCTACCACTGCGAGCCAGAAGACATTAATCAAGGTGTCCCACACTATTCAAAATGTTCAAATGTTTGTATAGTCTATGGGAATTAACTACGGGGTCATCAGGCCCTAAACTTACAAACTACTTATGAACTACTTACGAACTAGGACGGCACAAATATCCATGCCCGAGGGGGGATTCGAACCCCCGACCGTAGTGGCCGTGCAGACCGTGACTGGAACGTCTTAGTCCCCTCGGCCACCGCGGCCGGCTCCCACACTATAGTAACCTAAGTATCACGGCTGCGATTAATCAAAACTCGGAAAAATGAAACCGCTCCACAGATGATTTTAAAGCATACCTGTGCGTTTTGTAAGTTATTTATTTTCCTCCTCATTTGTTGACATTTGTCATAAATATGTAAAACCTGAGCCCCTAACACTTCTGGATTGAAGGTCGAGTTTGGAAGTAAGATAATATGCAAATCTGAGTAAATTTCCATAACACTCTGTATAATCTTTCGGTTAAACCGTCTGAATTTTGTCTAATTCTGCGTTAATGCTGTCTCATAAATCATTACTGATCACGAAGTGTAAATTACTTTACGTTAATCATAAGAAGAAATTGTTCCCAAACCTGTTAAACGAAGCTGTTAGCATTATTCACTGACGTTAAACCCTAAGTTTCCTTCCTTTTCTTATAATTCGCCATTTCTCTCGGATCATTCTAAGTGTTTTAATGTTGGCTTTCCTCCGAAGTAAGTTACGTGCTGCGTCTGTTACTAGCAAGGAACAAGTCGTTCTGTCTGCTTCCAGGCATGCGTCGCCCTCTTTGTTTCCCAGAAACAAGTGATTTTAGGACAAGCTTTATCTAAAAGGAAACCTAGCATCAGGTCCTTCACTCCATAAAATATTCGTTTCTATCCGCAGTATCCCAGCTCCGACAAAACTAAACTGTCTCACTTGTTTTATACTGAAGCTCTGTGAACGCCGACGTTAGTCGGTTTAGCACTGTTAGATTTCGCGGTCACGTTTACGAGGTAGCTAATAAGAATCTCCATTCTATATTGCTATGTCTTGATCCTTCCCATGAATTCAAAGTGAGTAGCTTCTCACATCTCGACCCATTCCTTTCTTAAGCTTACAAAGAGACGCCGCCAACAACTACACCTGATGAGCTATGCGGGTGACCAACCGCCTGACTACAACCTCTTGCCTGCAGTATATAGTATACAGGGTTCCTTACTATGATTCTCAAACAACTTTACTCAAAACATGTAGTACTTAAAATCCTCTCTGTCTTTGTTATCCTTAGTACTCTTTCAGGAACGCAGACATCGATATTTCACCTGTAATTTATTTCCTTCCCCACACATACCTGAAATCTCTGAACTCCGTCTCTAATGACCACTCTGTCGACGAGACGTAAAAAGCTTAAGCTTCTTTTTCTCTTAAATACTTACCATTCTTCTTTAAACATCCAGTATAATGAAAAAGGAGAAGGTTGAGTCAATTCATAAAACATCTTGCCAGTATGATACTACTTGGCAGTGTCCTTTAAAAGAAATCATCCTGTCATTTACCTCCAGTGATTTAGAGAAATCACAGAAATTCTAAATCTGGATCACCGGAGGTGCATTTGAATCACCGTACTTCCGAATGCGTGTCCAGTGTGTTACCACTGCGTCACCTCGCTCGGTAACTATCTTGTGTCTCACATTTTTAGTACTAATTAACTTTTTTTCCAAATAAAATGACGCCACTATGAAAGCTGTAGAAGAACTGGGTAATGCAGAACTACAGTGTCAAATATACGGGACGTTAAAATACATCACGATGCATATTTGCATACGCATATCTGTGTTACTCTGAAAAGTCTTCTACTTAAGTTACAAACGTCCTGACTTTACTTCAATAAATCTGCAGCTGCAGTATAGGGAGCGAAGAGTTATATTCAACTTGTACAGAAACCAGACAGCAGTTATTAGAGTCGAAGGTCATGAAAGGGTCACAGTCGCTGGGAAGGGAGTAAGACAGGTTTGTAGCCTTACACCAATATTGTTCAATCTGTGCATTGAGCAGTCTGTGAACGAACACAAGGAGAAATTTGGAGATGGAATTAAAGTCCAGGGAGAGGGAAAAAAACCTTGCGGGTTGCTGACGACATAGTAATTCTATCGAAGACAGTAAAATACCTGGAACAGCAATTAAACGGAATGCACAGTGCCTTGAAAGGAAGGTATAAGATTAACATTAACAACAGTAAAACAAAAGTAATGGAATGTAGTGTCAGAAAATCAGGCGATGCTGAAGGTATTATATTAGATAATAAGACAGTAAAAGTAGTAGATGAGTTTTGTTATTTGGGTACCAAGATAATTCTGATGGCCGAAGTAAAGATGATATAAAATGCAGAATGGCGATAGGAAGAAAAGCGTTTCTGAGAAGTGAAATTTGTTGACATCCAATATTAAATGCTAGGTAGTCGTTTCTGAAAGCATTTGTGTGGAGTGTAAAATTGTATGGAAGTGCCACGTGGACAATGAGTTCAGACAAAAAGATGATGGAACCTATCGAAACGTGGTGTAACAGACGAATGATGCAGATTAGATCGGTAGATTATGTAACTAATGAGGAGATGCTCAACATAATTGGGGAGAAAAGGAGTTTCTGGCATATCCTGATTAAGAAAAGGGATAGGTTGGTCGGACACATGCTGAGACATCAAGGAATCATCAACTTAACATTAGAAGGAAGTGTGTGGGGAGACCGAGGGACGAATACAGTAAGCAGATGCAACTCTTACGACACAAAGAAAAACTCCTCAACAGTTTGACTTATTTAACTTTCAAACAATCCAGCTTCTCTGAACTAATTGTCAGAAATTTACCGACTTAGAATTAAACAAAGATACTTTAGAGAACTTTATAGAATACCGAATAAAAGTATTAACCTCAATTTCTTCATATTGATTTTATTTCATTAAAAAGTGTGGAAACACACCTTGTTTCCATCCAAATTTCTGGAACTTTTAAATGCAACCTTAATTGCGAATGATCTGAGTTCAGTTTCATTATTGACTTTATTATTTGCTTTTACAAGTGAATTTAACTGCCTCTGTTGTCCAAAATGATAGATTTTTGCTTTAATGTATTAACCGAACTTCAATTCGAGGAGCGCATAATAGTTTCCACAACCAAACCCTGTCAAGAAATTTTCTAAAAATCCTAAGAAATTCTGGTCGTATATAAAGTATACTAGCGGAAAACACAATACCTTCACTACGCGATAGCAAAGGTTGTTCTTACTACTGATGACAGCTTTGCTAAACAAATCCTTCCGAAATTCACTCACCAAGGAAGACGAAGCATGTCCTCCAGAATTCGAATCAAGAATAGCTGCCAGCAGTCGTAATTTAGAAGTAGAAACCCCCGGAGTATTAAAGCAACTTAAATAACTTAACAAAAGTTATTCCCGCTTCAGATTGTATACGAATTACGTTTATTTCAAAGTATGCTGATGTAATAGATCTATACGCAGGTATCAAATTCCATCGTTTACTCATCGAATGATCCGTACCCAAAGACTGGAAACTTGCACAGGTCACTCTAGTATTCAAGAAAGGCAATGATAGTGATGTATGAAAGAAAAGGCCAACATCTTTGACGTCGTTTTGCCGCAGGACTTTAAACTTTATGAACTATCGAAAGAAAGCTGCCTATTGACCCACAGTCAGCACGTATTGAGAAAAAATCGTTAATGTGAAACACAAGTGATATCAGGTGTTCTCTAGGAAAGTGTTACAGGGCTCCTACTGTTCCTTATTTCTTATAAACGATTTATGTGAAAATTTAGATATCTGCATGGTGCGAAAATAATAAGTGTGAAGTGTGAGCAGTAAAATAAATCCGTTAATGGCAGCAACTGTGATTCATAGTTTAATCAGGAAAAAGCCACCACTTGCATGGCTTCAGATTTATTCACAAACCGGTTTCAGGCAATTATTGCCCTTCTTCTGTTATCTGTACAGGAAACAGTTACAGAATAATGTAAAAGTACAGATATTACATAAAAATTCTAAGTAGAATCAATGCGGCTAAAGCTTTCTATAAAAGTGATAAGGTGTGAAATATTATTACGTTATTCTGATAACGTGAGTAACTATACAAAGCATTAACTTAATATAAACGACAATTTTTAGTTACATTAATTGTGCGCTATATATTCACTCTGAGCATTGTGCAATAACACTGAACATCAAGTGCATTGTGTAATACCACTGAACATCAAGTATAGAGATTATGCTAGAACTTGTAAACTAAGTTGTTAATATCTGCATAATATTTACAATTAATTGAGTTCTAGCATAATCAAAACAAAACAAAAATGTTCAAATGTTTGTACAGCTTAAGGGACTTAACTACGGGGCCATCAGTCCCTAAACTTACGAACTACGTATGAATCCTTACGAACTAGGACGGCACAAATATCCATGCCCGAGGGGGGATTCGAACCCCCGACCGTAGTGGCCGCGGCCGGCCTAGCATAATCTCTGCACTTGATGTTCAGTGTTATTACACAATGTTCTGAGTGAATATCTAGGGCACAATTAATGTAAGTAACTAAAAAAATCGTTTATATGACCTTAAGGCAATCCTCGTGCTTTTCCACTCGCATCAAGTGTTATATGAGTTACCTTCCAATTATGTATTCTTTGTCTAACTGTGAGTGCGTACATTAATTGCTTGATGTTTACTATAGTTTTTTGTATCTTTGTAGTGACTGTTTCTTATATGTGATACTATGTTCTATTTATATCATTACGGACACGTTAAGATGGCATCTTTCCATATTGAATGGGGAGGGAGAGTAATGACGGTTTACAAATACAGCTTTGAAGGAATTAATGGAATCCTCAACTACTTAGTTATACGAGCTTACAATTTCTAATGTGTTTGTATATTATTAATTAAAATCTTTCTGTAATAAACAATTTATGCCTAGAATTAACAAGTTAAGTTTAAATCCAAATATAGAAAGTATCATTAACACGAAGAATAAAAAGTACCACAAAACTCACTTAGTTTACCATTTAAATAGTATAAACAGTTATATACATATAATTTGATTCATATTTCACATAACTTTTATATTACTATTAACTGCCTTCCACTAAGATATATATGGGTCGTGAAAATTATTCCTGAAAAAAATTTGGGTCTCACAGCCAAAGAGATTGGGAGCTTTTGATGTAGCCCAGAGAAACAAGGAAACTGATAGCTAGTTTCATAGCTGCCATTGCAACAAACCAAAAGTTGCTACACAATATATGTAGTTCTCACAATGGACTTTATCACTTCGTCTCATTAGTGAACAAGATAATTTGTCCCAGAGAGGGATCTTGTTGCAATCTTTCAACATTAACTACTACGTCAAATCCATTTAAGAGGAGACGATGGCAGAAATAATGAAAAAAATAACATTTTTTTATTTGCTTATTTGATAGTAAATATAATTGAGATTATTATCCCAATGTTTCTCCTTGAAATTCGTGCTACAAATGGTATAGAAAATTGAAACCTTAATTGGTGTAATGCGCCACGCGAAATTATGGGCTAAGATATATACAATATTCAAGAGATGGAGACTCTAGTGCTTTCAAGAATGCAGTTAGAAAGTCACGCCTATAGATAAGACTGCACTATTGAAATACTGGAGTGCCTAGGCCATATTGAGAAAAGGATGGGTGGACGACTCAGAAGAATTGTTGCAGATAATAAAGGCAAGCTTCTAAAGGAAGGGTAAAAACAGACTAAGAAAGAAAAGAATTGACAGCCTACAAGTCTATTATGGTGGTTCAGTTAGAAGTAACCTCAAAGGTTACCTCAAAGGTAACCTCAAAGCAGTTTGGACCATTTGGTATCATTACTTGTCGAGAGACACTACACCTTAACATGGCCTCTGTTCTAATGAATGGTGCAAATTTCTGAAAAGCAAGGAAAGTGGGGAAACATACAACTATAAAAATGACCTTCCTTATGATGTTGCAATGGGTATTTCACCACTTTTCGAACAATGGCATCACCAGAACTGCTAGGAAAATGTCTGCATGGGAAAACGCAGAACCCAAATGAAAGTTTCAATGCTCTTATTTGGAAAATATGTCCAAAGACTGTGTTTGTTTCCAATTTTGTAGTGCAGATTTCTTCTTTGGAAGCTGCATCAGTGTTTAATGATGGGAATGTAACAAGACTCCATTTTCTCAGGGAGTTGGGATTTACACCTGAAATCTTCACTGAGCAGATACTGCAGATCATCGATGAGCAACGAATTACGAAGGCAGACACTTCAGTACAGAAAATAGAAGAAAAAACTGATTGAGAAAGGAGCAGAGGAGCTAAAAGAGCTGCAGAGGATGATGGGGAAGAACTGGAATATAAATACCGAGCGAAGTGGCCTAGTGGTAAGACATTGTACTCGCATTCGGAAGTAAGGTGGTTCAAATCCACCTCCGGCCATCCAGATTTAGGTTTTCCATGATTTATCTAAATCACTTCAGGCAAATTCCGGGATGGTTCCTTTCAAAGGGCACGGCCGATTTCCTTCCCCATCCTTACCCAAACAATCCGAGCGTAAGCTCCGCCTCTAATGACCACGCTATCGACGTGGCGTTAAAAACTAATCTTCCTTCCTTCCTTTGTAATATAGATGTGGGGAGTTTTAGCTAAGCTAAAGTAAGAGAGGTAAATCAGTCAACAATCCGAAGATTGGTTTGAACACCTCAGTACTTTACCATATATTTATTATTATTATTATTGTTATGATTATTATTATTATTACAACCAAACTTTGTTCAAAATGTTCAAATATTTGTTAAGCTTATGCGGGGTCGTTATGTTGTGGTCTTCAGTCTGCAGACTGCTTTGATGCAGCACTCCACGCTACCCTGTCCTGTACAAGTCTCTTCATCTGAGAATACGTTCGGCAATCTACATCCTTTTGAATCTGCTTACTATATTCGTCCCTCGGTCTCCCTCTACGATTTTTACCCCACACACTTCCTTCTAATGCTAAGTTGACAATTCCTTGATGTCTCAGAATGTGTCCAACCAATCTATCCCTTCTCTTAATCAGGATATGCCAAAAACTTCTTTTCTCTCCAATTCGGTTAAGTACCTCCTCATTAGTTACATGATCTACCCATCTAATTTTCATCATTCGTCTGTAGCACCACATTTCAAAAGCTTCTATCATCTTTTTATCTGAACTTATCGCCCACGTTTCACTCCAATGCAATGCTACACTCCAGACAAATGCTTTCAGAAAGGACTTCGTAACATTTAAATTAATATTAGATGTTAACAAGTTTCGATTCTTTAGAAACGCTTTTCTTCACATAACCATTCTCCATTATATATTTTCTTTTCTTCGGCCATCAGAAGTTACCTTGCTACCCAGATAACAAAATTCATTGACTACTTTTATTGTATCATAACGTAATCTAATTCCTTCAGCATCGCCTGATTTTCTGACATTTTATTCCATTACCTTCGTTTTACTCTTGTTAATGTTCATCTTATATCTTCCTTTCAAGACACTGTCCATTCTAATCAATTATTCTTCCAGATCCTTTGCGGTCTCTGACAGAATTACTATGTCATGCGGGGTCATCAGTCCATAAACTTACAAACTACTTATGAACTAACTCATACTAAAGACAGCACAAACATCCATGCCGGAGGGAGGATTCGAACCCCCGACGGGGAACGGCCTCGCGCATCGGAGCATAGCGCCTCAATGCGCTCGGCCACTCCGTCGCGGCACCAAACTTCGAAGCGATTCTTCTGTAAGTAAAGTTTTTCTCTTTTCAGGAAGACATATATCAGAAACTTTTGGAAGTATTGCAATGAAATTTGGCACGCCTATTCTTTTTCAGGGAAGCAATATTTAAGTGAAACATAATTTTAATTTAGACACTATAAACAATTTTATGGCTGATAACATATTGAAAAAATTGCGCGTAATAATGTTCGAATCCAAAATATCACAGAAAATAATACCATTAATTGTCCGCCTCCGTAGCTCAGCGGTAGCGTCGCTGACTACCACACAGGAGGCCCGGGTTCGATTGCCGACAGGGGACTGGGTGTTGTGTGTTGTCCTCATCATCATGATCATCTCATCATCATTGGCACGTAAGTCGCCCACGCGGCGTCAAATAAAAAGACTTACACTAAGGCGGCCGAACAAACCCGCAAGGAATCTCCCGGCCAAGAAAGCCATACGCTCATACCATTAATTTCTCAAAAAGTTACTGCACTTAATCAGATTACTTTACCATTAAAGAAAATTGCCAATTTTGTCTGGAAATATGGAAAAAGGGTACCTTCAAATATTACTGTAACAAAAGATTCAAAATTTTCTCACGGCCTTAAAATGTTATTAAAATTCATAATTTTTAAAATATATTGGATCCATATACATAAGAGTGCAAAATTTCAGTGAGACTGAACAAAAAATGACAGAGTTATTAATTTACAAAAATATCAGTGCAACACTGCCACCGTCTCTTCTTAAAGGACTGAACTTGTCAGAAAATGAAAGCTGGCCCATCTGACCCAAACGTTGTTGGATTACTCAGGTGCCGGCCGCGGTGGTCGAGGGGACTGAGGCGCTTCAGTCACGGTCTGCACGGCTACTACGGCCGGGGCATGAATATTTGTGCCGTCCTTAGTTGTAGGTAGTTCGTAAGTAGTTTGTAAGTTTAGAGACTGATTTTTGTGTCCCAGCCTCGTCGCCGCTTTTGTGTCTCGTTCCGTTGTAGGTGTCGGTGGCCGAGTGGAATGAGACCGACACAGAAATAAAGATAGCACGCTGGTGCAGGTACGGAGGGGAGCAGCCAGAACTAGAAACACTAGAGTAAATTAGAATGAGATATATATTGCACAGAATTTATACAATACTTAACTTTTACATAGTACTGCAGAATGTTGATACATAGTTGAGCTAGAGTCCTGCCTAGTGCCTAACTGATAGCCAAGTCTTCACTGGTGCCTATCGGATTCCGAAGTCTTTACTGGTTCCTAACTCAGTCCCAAGTGATCGATGTCGTTCAACGGTGGCCACGAGCGGAGTTGCAGCAGAGGGCGCTCGTGGCTGTCGTCATAAGAACGCCGCGCCGTGCGTGCATGGCGGCGCGCGGCGAAAGTAGGTGGCGCGCACTTTGTACTTGTGCGACACCACACTGATGACCCCGTAGTTAAGTCCCATAAGCTTAACAAACATTTGAACATTTTGATTACTCAGGTCTGCCAATTCCTGCAGAGTTCTGGAGTGGAAGTAGGCTCCGCGGCCTAGGCAGGCTGCGGACGACAGGCGTGGACGCCTCGGCTCAGAAGGACGTATTGATCGGTGTGTCTGCAGATGCCGTTTATCCGAGACGCATCTTGCCCTGCGAGCAGCAGCAGCGAGCGCCGTGCTCCCGCCCCCCCCCCCTTCCCCCCTCCAACCCTTCAGTACGCCACCTCTTGATGCGCACTGAGGCGCACGACGCGCCTCCCGCACGCAGCCCAGCGAGAACATCCCAGTGCTACCGCGTGTTGTGCGCATGCGCAAACAATGAATGCCTTACGCCGAGGTCACAAAAGTCAGGTAATCATTATCTAATCGGGTAAGGTGGTACAATTTCGATCATTTCGGACAAATGTTATTATAACTGGAGATAAATTGAGAAAAGGAATAATTTTAATTATGGCACTTGTTCTTGGATGTTTAATGAATATGTAACACAAATATTATACAGATACAAATGTTGGTATAAACACAAAAAAAAGATTAGTAAATTGAGAAAAATGGATCGAAAATGTACCACACTAGGTACAATTGTGATCACTTCCTCGTACAATTTTGATTACGGGCATCTTCCACATAAAAAGCCCTTTTTCTGTCACGCGCCAACGCATACTTCGTGGTACCAAACACTGCATTTTTGGCAGCGAATCCAGTTGCCCTTAACTAGATGATTTATAAGAGCGCGTTAGACTAAGTAGCTTCACTTACCTATTTAAAGGGAAAAAATTATATCTCCTTACCGCAAAGCGGTGTATTTTTGGAAAAGACAGGAGGAGCTGTAGAAACCTGCTACTCTACAACGCGACACAACGAGACAGAAAAATGGTGCGAAATCTTACGTCGATCGGAATTGTACCTATATCGAAATTGTACCACCTTACCCTATATACAGCAGTGTCCGTATATTTGTACGTGTTGCATACAAATCTACAGTTTTATTCCAATCTTTATGAAATTTTGTACACGTAAGCTTCAATCCATGAGGACGGTCGCCGTAAGTGTAAGAATCACATACGATGTATAGTTCACGAGATATGACGTCATAAACAATGAGATGCGCGAAAAACTGCTGCATTTTGCGTCAATGCTGCTCATTTTCTCCTAAACCATTGGACCGATTTCAACCAAATTTGGTACATACATTCCTTACCGTGATGTAACAATTACTGCATGGTTAAGAATCACATACGGCACATTGTTCAAAAGATATTGCGTCATAACCAATAGAAATCGCAAAAAATACCATATAATGCGGCGAGACTTTCGAAATACACTGTATGAGAATGACGGTACTTAGCGACTTGCAAAAAACTTTAAACATAATTTCAAACCTTTATAAAACTTTTCCTCGCTGACAACCATAGCAAAATGATGAAAGGAAAAAAGTTTGTCGCTCACTACTTTTCCGCTGTTTATGAAGTAAAACTACGGCATTCGGTACGACGTTACAATTATAATTGTAGCCGCACGAAATTTTACAATAGTTGAATGTACCTTCGAAATTGTATCACAGTACGACATATAGTTCATGAGATATGAGCACATAAACACTAACGTTCATGGAAAACCGCCCCATCACGCACCAAGTTTTAATCTATTACTTCTTCACCCCAAATTGTATTCCCAACAAATTTTACAGACATACGGCCCTTATACAAATGAATATATACCTGACAAATGGCAGAAATAAATACCCGGGCAACGCCAGATTTGCAGCTAGTATATTATAAAAGTAAGTATAATATGCATGCCGCAAAAACTCAAGAACAAAGTAAGGTACGATCGTGGGACTTACATGGTGTGATAGCTCTTTTGATCAAGATTACAGGTTTTTTTTTTTTTTCACCTAAAGGGCGTACAGGGCGTACGTCAACAGCAGCAGACGAGAGCGATGCATGCTTAAAACCGATCATATCTCTGGCCACGCACACATCTTTAGCCTCGCAATATATCTTTGGCCATGCATACTAATACCACAGTCTAACATACACAGTTGCGACACTTACTGCTGTGAAAGTTGTTACCAACTATCAGTCACAAAGACACTAGCACTCTACAGGTGAGCAAGGTGCCGTAAAAGAAATGCTTGTTTGTATTTACTTTTCTACGTAATTAACCAAATAGTTTCTGTAATTTTTGCGTTCCAAACATTAGTAAAATGACATAAGCAATCGTGCAATAAATGTAAAAAGAGCAGAATTTACCTCATGGAGTCATATAAACAACTTATTCCTGAGGACATACTTACGAATATGTGTGTATTTTGCAGCCTACTCCGCTGAGAGTGAGAGAATATGAACAAATGAGAAACATTAATTCCTGAGCGCTCTTAATGGCATACATGACAACAACAAATTTACCATGGAGGTGCAAGAGAATGGATGCCTTCCCTTCTTGGATATTTTCATAGAAAAGAAAGTAGACGGTACGTTGGGACACTCGGTGCATAGGAAGAAGACACATACAGACCTATATCTGAATGCTCGCAGTTGCCACGATCCAGCGCAACGCAACTCGGTGCTAAACACACTCGTGCTAAGAGCCAGGTCCATATGTGACAGCGAGAGCCTGCCGCGTGAGTTAGCATATCTGCAAGAAACCTTCCGAAAAAACGGCTACACCGAGACACATGGATTGATGAACATAGTAGTTTGGTCCCTTTATACCCCCAACCAACCAACCAACCGAGACACAAATTAGACACGCCATTTGTACAGACAAGTGGCGGGAGGAGATACAAGACCAATAAGAAGGAAAAGAAAAACGTGTGGCGTTTCTGCCGTATATTGGACCACCGACAGCGAAAATCGCTAGCATTCTAAAGAAGCATGAAGTTACGACCTACTTCCGCGCACCGCGAAAGGTTAAAGGCATCCTGTGCTCGACGAAGGACCAGCTACGGCTGCAGACGCCGGGCATCTATAGCATTAAATGCGAATGCGGTATGGAATATATCGGGCAGACGCAACGTTGTATCTCCCAACGCCTTACAGAATATATCAGAAACGTACGACTACGACAGGCAAACAAGTCAGCGGTAGCATAACACAGCATTTTCGAAGGGCACACATTCGATTTCGTGAAAACAAGGAAGTTGTGCAGTGTTTGTGGTTCATGGGACTCAATTTTCAAAGAGGCAGTGGAGATACGTTTGCAGAACAATTTGATAAACCGGGACAGCGGCTTTCAGCTCAGTGCAGCGTGGAATCCCACAATCGACAAAATTGGTCAGGAACGCCTCGACACGTGGCAGCGGCTTCCGGAGGAATCCGATTGGCCACCGGCCGGCACGCGGTGCATTCTTGCGAAGGAGCCTGATTGGCTGGACGCTAGTGGTGACCAGCGGACAGCGACTATATGAGGAGTGTGGCATACAACATCCCGTCACTATGGAAACATGCGGAAGTGGTAGCAATCCTGACCGGCAAGGATCCGCGCCAGGTTGCCAGCTACCGGCCCATCAGCCTGCTGTCGTCCCTCTCGAAAGTTTTCGAGAGGCTGTTCGTGAAGAGACTGCTGGATCACGTCACGCGCGAGAACATCACACCGGACGAGCAGTTCGGTTTCCGCGGTGGGCATTCCACCACACACCAGCTACTCCGGCTGGTCGAGCCGGCAATGCGGGCACTGGAAACAAGGGAATTCCTTGGGGCAGTATTCCTTGACGTCTCCCGCGCGTTCGACTCCGTCTGGCACGACGGACTCGTGTACAAACTCTTTGTGCACGGAATTCCGACGTCTCATGGGAGACTGTTGCTGTCGTACCTGTCTGAACGAACCTTCCATGTGAGGGCAGAAGACGGTACATCGACGGAAAGGCAAATACGTGCAGGAGTGCGCAGGGGTCGGTTCTCGGCCCCCTGCTGTACTCATTGTACACTGCCGACGCACCTCGGGTAGCACGCGTAGAATTGGCGCTCTACGCCGACGATACAGCGCTGTTTACCCGCAGCATGAACGCGCACACGATGAGACGCCGCCTGCAAGCTGGATGCGACGCCCTGGGGGCATGGGCCACTAAGTGGCGGTTGAAATTCAACGCCGCAAAAAGCCAGCCAGTCGTCTTCACTAGAAGACGAGTGCTTATTGGGCTACCGCCGATCGAGATTCTGGGGGCTCCCATCCCATGGACCACGACGAAAAACTATCTAGGGGTTACCCTAGATCAAAGGCTAACCTGGAAACATCACGTCAGTGACGTAAGACAGAGGGCCATTGGGCGCTTGCACGTAATTTACCCGCTGCTCAACCCGCAGTCGTCGCTGCCGCCGCAACATGGGATCACGCTGTACTTGTCACTGGTTCGCCCAGTGCTCGAGTACGCGTCCCCAGTGTTTGGAAACGCCGCAGACCTTCACATCGAGTCGCTGCAGAGGATCCAGAACAGCACCCTGAAGACTGCTCTGCATCTTCCGACGCGGTATTCCACCGCCCAGCTTTATGACGAAGTCGGCATTTTGCCACTCCGGGAGAGGTCCTGCACCACCGCCAGGAAGTTCTACGAGAAGACGCAGCAGTCCCAGAACCGGCTCGTCCGGGATCTTGAGACACAACACTTCAGGCCAACAACTCGTTGGCCTGATCTGACAAAAACTTTTGGATATGGAGTCTAATTATTCTAACGTTTTTATACGTCACTCATCTTTGTTATAAACCCATATAGTTTTGAGTATAATTACCCATCTCTTGAAGATTCTTACCGGTTTTGGTTCAGATGTAGTAACAATTGTAGAATTGGTTTCTGCTTTGTTGAGAAACTGTGTTTTTGCCTTCGATGTTTTATTGTCACGTTTTTAAGGACTTCTCATCAGCTACAGCTGTAGTGGCTGATCTAGCACATTTAATAATGTAGGTAATGCATTCCTTATAAGTTTTTTATGTTCAACACTTACTGATTCGGCTGGAATTGTACTAAAGAAATCAGGACATTTCTGAGTAGAAAACCTGCGTCTTTCTATAGATGGTTGGGTCTTCTGTTGTTTATTATCAATTTTTGCTCTTTATAGAAACTGAAATTATTCATTAAAAAGTCGTAGATTTAAAGATAATCTTAAATAAACTGTCCTACAAACTACCGTTTCACACCCTACAATGGTTCTTAGAAAACCTCATAAAGACAAATTTGGAGTTATTTTCGGGTTATTACCCATTTTTAAGGCAGTACGTACCTTCCCCGTTGTAAAATGTATGTTAAAATCAATTTAAACGTCATTATTCACACTCATCCGATATCGTATTTAGAAATGTACTTCGTCAGCCGCTTGGCGTATTACAGAAATTAGTGGAAGTGTCGTGACTGTATATGTTAGACTGTGCTTATACTCCAACTGACAAATAATATGAGAGCTGACATTTCTCTAACATGCTTTTACGAGCTTATGGCTAGAGAGAAAGAACGATGAACAGTACTTCTCCCTAAGATAAGCTACTACTGATCTCTACTGAGCTGCCAATCCAATTTATATTATATACATTAGATTGGCAGCTTATGTATATACACACTCCTGGCTATAAATATTGCTACACCACAAACATGATATACAAATATCACGAAATATTAATTCCAAATTACTGACTGTAGGCGTAATTTATTACTTTTTATCAGATAATATCATTAATTTGAATTAAAGAAACGAGAATTCTCGGCTATTATAGTGTTTCTCACCATCCCACTTTATTCAAAATTATCGATGGTTACTTTCCGATTTTATTTCAGTGCTATTATATTTAAAAAATCACTGATAATTATGTTTGCGTAAGCTTACTGTTTCAATTTTTAGAAACCAATTTCCAATCGTAAACGCCGAAACCTCGGTTGCGCTGTCAACTGCTTTCGGCGTAGCGCTTCGCGCGGAAAACCGATAATGTAATTTAATCTCGTGTTGCCAACTTAACGCAGCGTAGCGCTGAGAGTGAGAGGTTGATAATAAAATTTCACTCGCTGTGTGTCACTCACAAATCACACAAATTAAACCGATATCGAGTGAGCAACTCTACTATGTTGCAGAGTGATAATATCTTTCTCGAAACAGACCACATTCTGTGGCCAAGCCAGTTCCCACAATATCGTTTCTGAAAGGTGTGCTAGTCCTACAAGGTTCACAAGAGAGCTTCTACGAAATTTCGATGGTAGGAGGCGAGGTACTGGCGGAAGTAAGGCTGTGAGGAAGGCCGTCAGGAAGGCCGTGAGTCGTGCCTAGATAGCTCAGTCGGTAGAGCGCTTGCCCACGAAAGGCAAAAGCCTCGGGTTCGAGTAGCGGTCAGGTAAAGAGTTTAATCCGTCAGGATGTTTCGACATCCATAATGAACTCCTTATAATACAGCTGTGCTGCAGCGGTACATCGTGCAAAGATATTCTGCGGAAATCGACTATCGTGATTCATGCTGCTTACACAGTACCGCCTAGACCATACGATGAAGTTCATTAACATTCTGGAGACGCTCCAGTTACGGTCTGCACGGCCACTACGGTCGGGGGTTCGAATCCCCCCCCCCTCGGGCATGGATATTTGTGCCGTCTTTAGTATTAGCTAGTCCATAAATAGTTTGTAAGTTTAGGGACTGATGACCCCGTAGTTAAGTCCCATAAGCCGTACAAACATTTTAACATTAACATTCTGTGTAAACATTGTCAGCCAACGTACAGGGTGATCAAAAAGTCAGTACAAATTTGAAAACTTAATAAATAACGGAATAATGTAGATACAGAGGTAAAAATTGACACACATACTTGAAATGACATGGGGTTTTATTAGAAGCAAAAAGAAAAAGAAAAGTTATAAAATCTCCGACAGATGACGCTTAATCTGAAAAGTTATGACTAATTAGCGTAACAAATGAAGACAAAGCAAAGATGATGTTGTTTACACGAAATGATCAATATGTTCACCACCATTCCTCAACAAAAGCTGTAGTCGAGGAATAATGTTGTGAACAGCATTTTAACCCTTTCCTGCTCATCAAATTAAATTTTCCTCAACAGCAGCAATTGTTCCACACAAGGTAACAAATGACACCACTTTAGTTTATACGTAAATTTATTTTCAGATATTTGCTTCACATAATTACAAAATTATGGGTGGTCCCTCGGTTGCACAGTGGTAGAGTGCCAGACTACAAATCCAAAGGTCGCGGGTTCGATCCCCGCCAGGTCCTGGGATTTTTATCTGTCACTTTCCACTTCTTTCACCTCTGGCAGTATTGCTCATGTGAAAAATACCGAGTAGCGCCGTGGTTCGGAACCCACGTTAAACTGTAGGTCCCCCTATAACTGGCTGGGTAAGTCAGTTCGAAGGTCGGAGGAAGGCAACGGCATACCACCTCCAAACAGGACCATGCCTAGTAAAGCACTGTGGTGTTCAAACCAATCTTCGGATTGTTGACTGCTTTACCTTTTTTTTTTTTTTTTTTTTTTTTCACAATACCACTAAGACATTAAACGGTGGAGAAGCTAATAAAATAGTGGTATTGTGAGAATACCACTGTGGAGCAAAGGGTTAAACCATGTCCGAAGTTGGCGTCGGATGTTGTCTTTCAGCATCCCTAGAGATGTCGGTCGATCACGATATACTTGCGACTTCAGGTAACCCCAAAGCCAATAATCGCACGGACTGAGGTCTGGGGACCTGGGAGGCCAACCATGACGAAAGTGGCGGCTGAGCACACGATCATCACCAAACGACGCGCGCAAGAGATCTTTCACGCGTCTAGCAATACTTTCTTTTTGTTCTAATTTAACCCCTTGTCATTCCGAGGATGTGTGTCAATTTTCACGTCTCTAACTACATTATGCTGTGATTTATTAAGTTTTCAAATTTATACTGACTCTTTGATCACCTGGTAGTTTACAGACGTATGTTCCCGTGTATAGCGATACTGTTTTTGGTCGTGGTTATTGTCAAAAGGCAATGTAAACGCTGCTGACTGCAGACACCACTCATATTGTAAATATACCATGTCTTGCTCCAGAATATTATTAACAGTTACAGCGCTATATTTCTCGGACACTATAACGTGGCAGTCGGCTGCGAGCTTAAAGCCACTTCTTAAAAAATAAAAAATAAATAATAAAATAAAATAAAGATTATTTTCCTCGGTTGTTTACGACCGCGGCTGACTGCCACAATTTAGTGTCAGAGTAATACTTTTGATTTACACTCGATGTATGTTACATCTACATCTACATCTACATGGGATACTCTGCAAATCACATTTAAGTGCCTGGCAGAGGGTTCATCGAACCACAATTATACTATTTATCTCCCATTCCATTCTCGAATAGCGCGCGGGAAGAAAGAACACCTGAATCTCTCTGTTCGAGCTCTGATTTCTCGTATATTATTCTTATGATCATTTCTACCTATGTAAGTGGGAGTCAACAATATATTTTCGCATTCGGAGGAGAATGTTGGCGATTGGAGTTTCGCAAGTAACCCACGCCTCAGCGATAAGCGCCGTTGTTGTAATGATTCCCATCCCAGATCCTGTATCATTTCCGTAACGCTGTCTCCCCTGTATCGTGACAATACGAGCTGCCCTTCTTTGGACACTTTCGATGTCCTCCGTCAAACCCACCTGATAAGGATCCCACACTGGGCTGCAATACTCCAAAAATGGACGGACAAGCGCAGTGTATGCAGTTTCTTTAGTAGTTCTGTTGCATCTTTTAAGGATTCTGCCAATAAAACGCAGTCTCTGGTTCGCCTTTCCCACGATATTATCTACGTGTTCTTTCCAGTTTAAGTCTGAAGTAATAGTGATTCCTAGGTATTTTGTGGAGTTTACGGCGTTCACATTTGATTGATTTATGTTGTAAACAAAGTTTAACGGATTTCTTTTCGTACTCATGTGGACGACTTCACACTTCTCATTATTTAGAGTCAATTGCCAATTTTTACACCATACTGATATCTTATTCAGAGTGTGTCTATTAAGGTAACAAATAAAAATATTCACATTTACTATTGATGAAGATCAGAACTAAGCAAAGAAGATATGAAGCATTCAAGATGGCAGCGGCGGAATGGCCGAACTCATTGAGACGCTATGCTCCGATGTGCGAGGCTGTTCCCCGTCGCGGGTTCGAATCCTTCCTTGGGCATGGATGTTTGTGTTGTCTTTAGTATAAGTTATATTATAAGTAGTTAGTAAGTTTACAGACTGATGACCTCGCAGGTAAGTCCCATAAGCTTAACAAATATTTGAACATGTAAGATGTTAATAGCTATAGACATAACGCTTGTACTGTAAGTGTTGATTTGTTATTAAAGTTTATTATAAAGATTGTTGTCTCTTCTTCCTTCAATAACAGATAGCAGATTTTTAAGGAAATATTACCACGCAATCAGAATTCATTAGTTCGCACCAACACACAAACTCTCAGCCTTAGATGACAATACAGTTTATAGGTTAGTTAAAGGAAATAAAATATGGAAAACACACGTGCTTGACATTATTGTTCAGATTTACATTACTTTTCATTTCCATCAGACAAATAGAATCTATTGCAAGCAACATTGCAGGATATTTTAGGTAAACCTACTTAAACATTATGGCGTTATTGTATTAGCTGCTGAGTGACTGACTTTGTTCAGTCAGCTATTAATTTTTTTTTTCAGTTTTATGTAAAAAATGGCACATCTTATTAAATTAGTGTACCAAAAACAAACGATTAACATGATAGAGAGTTCTGAGCTCTTAAAGGTTCATAGTGATAAAAAAAATTACATTGAAAAAACCCTCTGGTACGTCCACAAAAAATTTTTGGTTACGTTTACCAAATGGATACTGGCTAATTTAGGGGTCAAAGTAATCAATAAACTAAAGTTATTTTTACTTTTTCTTTCATTGATGTCTTATGAGATAATATTCTGGTCCATCTTGTCATTTAAACAGAAAATATAAATTTCACAAGAGAAAGCAGCAGGAAATATTTACCTCAGCATTTAATCAATAAGTTAACTGTTCTATAAAATAGCAGAAACACTCTCAAGTATACATTATAACGGAACACGATGTATTTAACTCGTTACAAATGTAATTTTGGCACAGACACGAGTGAAATGTCGACAATAAAATTCTGACGGTGTAACCACAGAAAATATCTGACAGATAACTGAAGAGTTTTCAAATATAGATTAAAGATGTTTCTGCTTACCAACTTCCTTTATACTACAAGAAGTAGTTAGTGATTTCGGTAGAAATACTGGTCAGCGTGTCTTGCTATAAACATTTTCTTACATTGTTTTAGACATCAGATGTTTGTTAAGCTTATGGGATTTAACTGCGGGGTCATCAGTCCCTAAACTTACAAACTACGTATGGACTAGCTTATACTAAAGACGACATAAACATCCATGCCCGAGGGGGGATTCGAACCTCCGACGTGGGAGGCCGCGCGATGATTTAGACATCGAGAAGAATTAAAGGTATAGTATCTTTCAGAATTCAATCCGAGTCAAAAGGTCAAAAGTAGTTATATTAATATTCGGGAAATATTTCTTTTCTTGTTTAGACCATGTTCGGATTGGAAAACGATTCGATTGATTTTAGTGAAATTCTAGGTAGTATGCACACTTTCATAGTACAGCTGAATTTAAGGGGCAGTTAACAGGTGTTAAAGACGTGTAATATTATGATCAAGTACATCTTCTCTTGCCGAGGAAATGCTAGCAAAGCAAATATAAACTCCAATTTGTTTCAAAAACAATGAATCATACAGTAAGAGAGCAAACTTTCAATGTATCCAAGACTGTAACACATGTCTTGAAGTTCTCTGCAGCTCAAACCTACCATGTATTAGTTGGGCTTTACGTACAAGGAATGACAAATTCTACTTAAAGAAGGCAGTTAATAATGTGATTAATTACCTGGAACTATTACGCTATTATTACAGAGACTAATGACGTGAATAAAGGATCAGTAAGAATTGAACATGGCTAAGACGTGAAATTGAAAAATGGTTCCAAGAGGAAAATAAATCAATAAGAACGAAAGATCACAACAGTGGATTTATACATCCTCGCACGGACCAAGCATAAATAGAATAATAAACGTGGTCCAATATGTATTGCAGACCATGTAATATTATAGTGCATAAGGAAGTAATATGGAAAGCGACTAATATACGCAGATGGCTCAAAGAAAAGTTGATACGAATCCTTAGGAAATGCAGTCCTTCAAGAAATGAAGTATAATACATGATACTCTTCACGGATTACCTTCCTAATAATGACGTCATCTTGACACACTATTTCGACGACTTATCTGGCCGCCATCTTCAGGTGAGGTTGCTGCTTGACCAACTCGCTAGAATTTGGTCAAGCAGCAAACTCACCCGAAGATGGCGGCCAGGTGGACTGCCGAAATATTTTGTCAAATAATGTTCAAATGTTTGTAAAGCTTATGGGACTTAACTACGGGGTCATCAGTCCCTAAACTGACAAACTACTTATGAACTACTTACGAACTAGGACGGCACAAATATCCATGCCCGAAGGGGGATTCGAACCCCCGACCGTAGTGGCCGTGCTGACCGTGACTGGAGCGCGTCAGTCACCTCGGCCACCGCGGCCGGCAATATTTTGTCAAGATAACGTCATTACCCGGCAGGATACCCGTGAAGAGTATCATCAATTATTACGCCGGGAAAGTCTACGCAGTCACAGCAAGAAAGGAAGAACGTTACAAAACTGTCATTCGGCCAACAGTTCAGTACTACTCATCAGGGTGGATTCCGTACCAAGCAGGCGTAAAAGAAGACATAGAGAAGATCCAACGAACAGCAGAACGCTTCTTTACGGCCTTATTTAGTAAGCACGAAAGCATCACGGAAATTATTAGGCGCCGGCCGCGGTGGCCGAAGGGACTGAGGCGCTCCAGTCACGGTCTGCACGGCCACTACGGTCGAGGGTTCGAATCCCCCCTCGGGCATTGATATTTGTGCCGTCCTTAGTATTAGTTAGTTCATAAGTAGTTTGTAAGTTTAGGGACAGATGACCCCGTAGTTACGTCCCATAAGTTATACAAACATTTGAAATTATTAAGAAACTTCTGCGGCAGACGCTGGAAGAGAGATGTTCCGTACCGTAGATCAGGCTTTTGTCAAAGTTCCAAGAGCGTACATTTCATGAAGAGTGAACCAATATACTACGTTTATCTGACGAAGCGACCACAAGGATAAAATTAGAGGAATTAGGATCTACAAGGATGCGTACAGGCAATCGTTTTTCCGCGAACCATATGTGACAGGAATAGAAGGAAGTGACAATGGTACTCATAGTACTCTCCACCACACACCGCGTGGTGGCTTTCGAATATGAGATTTAGATGTATTGTGCCATGGCAGAAACACGCCGATGCTTACGTGTTACCTATTTATATAGCAACCTTCTGAAAGAGCTTTCCAATAATTTCCCGGTTCTCTGCTGCTGATTCAGACACTAGAAACTTATAATTGATAATTCTGAGAAACCACTCGCCCTCTCTGCTCCAAAGAACCCGCCACAGAACTTGCCTGGAATCAATGACCTGTAACTGCTATCTTCAGAACTTGTAATTGCCTGTTGCAACTGTTGTTAAATTTTTTGACGAACTCTGAAGAATCCAGATTAGTTAGAAGTGTATGCAAATCTGTATGCTTTAATAATGGTAACGGAGTATTAATTTCACAGTAAAGCCCGACCGATACAGTAGGGCTCAGGCTACCAAATATGTATACTGTTGATGAGAAAATATCAAGGGAAATGGCGAAAATTCTGTGATGGATTAAGATAAATATGAGTCAGGCCGACGTTTAACTGGTTGCGTAATTTATCTATACATCTTATAAAATAGGCTGTATGTGTGTATGTGGATGTATGTTCCTCATTTCCTCCTAAACTACTGGAACAATTTCAAACAAACTCGGCACATATGTTCGTTACTATCTGGCAACAATCACTGTCGGCGTAAGAACCACCTACGACAGATACGTAAGGAGATATGACGTCAACGATGACAGTCGTAAAAAAGGCCGCATCATGCGATAACATTCTACATCTGATTCTAAACTAATGGGCCGAACTCAACCAAATTTGGAACGAATACTCTTTAATGTCAGGATTCATTTGCTTTGGTGGCAAAAACAATTCAAATGTTCAAATGTTTCTATAGCTCATGGGACTTAACTAACGGGGTCATCAGTCCCTAAACTTACAAACTACTTATGAACTAACTAATACTAAGGACGGCACAAATATCCATGCCCGAGGGGGGATTCGAATCCCCGACCGTAGTGGCCGTGCAAACCGTGACTGGAGGCCTCAGTCCCCTCGGCCACCGCGGCCGGCGTGGCAAAAACTACTAATAATACATAGTTCATACTATATCACGCCATTAACAATGAAAACTGACCCATCTTGCGGCTTGTGATAGCGTGATTTTATTCGTCAACTATTTGACAGTGAGAGCACTTAGCGACTTCCAATAAACTTTAAACGTTATTTCAAATCCTTACGAAACTTTTTCTCGCTCACAACGCCAACAAAATGATGAAAGGAAAAATGTTTATCACTTACTACTTTTCCGATGTTCGGCATTTGGCATGACGTTACAAGTTATTACTTCTACACTGTAAATTGTATTCGCGAGACAATTCACATACAGTACAGATAGATACCACTGACTGTTCCTTCGATAATATATTACTGTTCGACAAATAATTCAGGAGATATGAAGTCATAAACAATTCGGTTCACATCATCATGCACGAGGTTTCGTTGTATTACGTCGTTGCCGCGGTGGAGTAGCCGAGCGATCTAAGGCACCTCGCTGCGGAGCGCGTGGTTGCTCGCCGTCGGAGGTTCGAGTCCTCCCTAGGGCATGGGTGTGTGTGTTGTCCTTAGGTTAGTCTACCCAGGTTTAAGTAGTTTGTAAGCTACGTACCGATGACCACGCAGTTTGGTCCGATAGATTTACAGACATTTGAACATTTATTACGTTTTTACTGTTGACACCATTCGCCACATATTTTGCAGACAGTAGGCACAAAATGTTTGTAAATCTATCGGACTCAACTGCTGGGTTATTGGTCTGTAACTTACAAATTACTTAAACTAAGGTAGACTAACCTAAGGCCAACGCAAACACCCATGTCCGAGGGGGCACTCGAACCCCCGACGGTAGCATGGCGCCCCAATGCGCACGGTTAATCCGCCGCGGCATTAGGCACATATACGACTGAATGTACCTTTGAATTTACATCATAGTACGACACATATATTACAGGAGACATGACGTCATAAACAGTGAAATTTCCGAGTAACTTCTACATCATACGCTATTTTTTCCACATCTCCTCCTAAATAATGGTCCGATTTCAACTAAACTTGATACACATATTGCTTCCTATCATACAACAATCACTGTGAGGTTAAAACCACGTACGTCACACAATTCAGGAGATATTGCCAATCGTAAAAGTTTGTCTATTTATATTTAGTCATATGATCCCTACTTTGTGAATCTACATTGCAGGAAAAAAAGTACATCGATGACAGCAGATGCCATATCGGAGATAGTAGGTGTACTGATAATGGTTTCAATGTCGTTCGCACACAGGTCGCTCAGTCAAATACCTGCCAGAGCGCCATCTGTGTATACCCATTAATAGGGAATGTATACAGACATAAGGCTCAGTGCAATATTAACGCATGCAGCAAACAGATACGACATGTTTAAAGATAAAATTACCATTGAGGAAGGAGCAAGTCTACGAACACATCACGTCACACGATTTGGGTAGTAGTGTAAGAAAATTGCCGTTGGAGGTCGTCAAATAATCTCAAAATTTAGAATGCGTAATGATATGCTCTAGTAATAATAATTTTGTTATTGAATGTTGTAGCAAATCACAACTAATGGGTCGCAACAACACTTTCGCAATGTAAGTTAGAATTTTGAATAAATAAAAAAACCACAGATATTAATTAACTTATAACAGTCACTGTAGTAATTAATTAAGCTTGGCCCTACCTGACTTAGCATTGACTACAGCCTCCAACTAGCACCTCTTACGATTCACGAACAGCACAACTTCACTAATAAATGTGTCAGAATTCATGTAGTGGTGATGGCGTGTTCGTGTTGTAATCAAAATCGTAATAGCAGATAGACTCTGATTACAATGATAATAGCTCAATACAGTGAAACTCCGTGGTGCAATGAGCTTCACAAATACTACAGTCAAAGTTCTCAATAATTTTGATATTATTGTTTAAAGCATTCAAGTTCCTTATAAAACTTTACGTAAACTATTTTTTTAAATTGGTTCTAGGGCCTTGGTAGCGTACGCGTGTAACTGGCTGAGCAGAGTTTGGCATTTCACGTATTTCATAAAAAATTACTTCAGTCAAGTCTGGTAAAACTACTAAATACTTTGGCTACTGTTAGCCTGGTTACTTTCTACATAATTGAAACCAACTTTACTTTACTTGCAAACTCTCTTGCACTTTAATTACTAGTCTCTGTGGTTGTAACACGTTTAGCATTCTTTAACTCGTCAATTACTTTGAAAATGATTGAACTTGTTAGTCAATGTACAGCCTTGCATAATCAACATAATCTAATAATGGTGATAATGGGGTGACTACAACTACTTACAAAATTAAGACTGGTTTCAAAATAAATCATGTATAATTGAACCAAAGTTCTGATTGGGTTGACACTACATTTACATGCATACAAAATAAAATGTTACAAATGTACTCATCTGCTTTTGTCGTCTTCGTCGTGAAGTCCATACAAGACAGATATGATTACAATAGGTACTCTTACTACAACAACGACCACACTCGGTGACAATAGACTTGATACCAAACAATTACTTTTCTTGAACACATGGAAAAAGATTACACTGATCGAGTATAAATAAACTTATTTCGCACTTCGTTCAATACATTAAACAGTACGCCTCTCAGGCTTATTGCAATTGCATAAAACTCGCGCCACACTGCGCCTACCGTGCCTCTGCACCATCAACAAAACATTTATGTGTTTACTATAGCGAGTCCGCTTCGCGACTGCATTTATGTCTTTACTTTGGCAAGTCCGCACCGCGACTGCTTCAGCAGCGCGACACTCACAGCAACTACTTCTGTACCAAAGACAGTCTTTACTACAGGTTCAACATTTTCTCTGGCGCATTGCTAACTTACAGCATAAGAATGTCCGTGCATTCATGTGGGTTTACACATATAGTACATGTTTACACTAAATGATTCAATATAGAAAATGACGTTACATAAGAAATATATCTAGCATACATGAAATGAAAAATACATGAAATAAACAAATTTAAGACAATATATACATTACGTTAAATCAAACTAAGATACAGCGACAGGTGTACTCTTACAGTAGAACATGCCCACTTCATACAACCATCAACTGATCAAAGTCCGGTTGCTTGGATTTTCGAAATATATTTTTCAATAAGATCCTCCGCATTTACGTAGTACCGGATATTACGAGGATGGGTCAGTAAATAAGTCGTAAACTGATGTAGACTACCCAGTACTGCGTTTACAAGCCTGAAAATTGCTTTAATGTTCAGTTGACTCCACCTGTAAATTTAAACACTCGACCCGTCGTTCGAGAAGACTTTGAAAGCCTGGAGCTTGGAATTTGTGGTAGCGTTTGCATCCTATAAGTGACACTCTTGAGCTGCCGGTTTATTTGGTTTCTTAAACTGCTGCAAGCTACAAGACATGTGTCGTACTGGTAGAGGAATACCACTAAACAGCTCGCAGTACTAGCGAGTCTACCTCAGTTTGCGACTGATTTACTAACATCCTCATACTAATGTACACTCCTGACCATTAAAATTCCAACACCACGAAGATGACGTGCAACAGACACGAAACTTAACCGACAGGAAGAAGATGCTGTGATATGCAAATGATTAGCTTTTCAGAGCATTCACACGAGGTTGGCCCCAGTGGCGGAACCTACAACGTGCTAACATGAGGAAAGTTTACAAGCGAGTTGACTGGAGTTGCTTGGTGAAACGTTCATGTGATGCCTCGTGTAAGGAGGAGAAATGCGTACCATCACGTTTCCGACTTTGCTAAAGGTCGGATGGTAGCCTATCGCTATTGCGGTTTATCGTATCACGACATTGCTGCTCGCTTTGGTCGCGATCCAATGACTGTTAACAGAATATGGAATCAGTGGGTTCAGGGCAATATGGAACGCCGTGCTGCATCCCAACGGCAGTCGAGATGACAGGCATCTTATCCGCATGGCTGTAACGAATTGTGCAGCCATGACTCGATCCCTCATTCAACAGATGGGGACGGTCTGAGTACTGATTTCTCCGGATCTATGCACTCAAATTGCGTGAAAATGTAATCACATGTAAGTTGTAGTATATTTGTCCAATGAATACCCGTTTATCATTTGCATTTCTTCTTGGTGTAGCAATTTTAATGGCCAGTAGTGTAGCATCTTGTAAAGAACGACATTACCCGCTAACCGACAAAAGTTGGGGAAGTACATGGTTCTTCAGGATCAGATTCAGAACTGCAAGTCACAAATTGAACATATTTTCTACATCAATCTTCCGGCGGCGTGCCGGAAAAAAAAGCTTAAGGGACTTAACTGCGGGATCATCAGTTCCTAACTTACAAACTAATACTAAATACAACACAACCATCCATTCCCGAGGGAGGATTCGAACTCCCGACGGGAAACGGCCCCGCTCATCGGAGCATAGCGCCTTCAATGCGCTCGATCGTGTTAGAAAGTAATAGCTCCGAATTTTCAGTTGTGTTACCACTCTCGGATGATGTATTACATGGTCAAGTTTTCTGCAACGTTGACCCAAGTTTAAATCTTCTCCTGGTAAAGGTACACGTAGCGCCTAACATGGCGGTGCCTAACATAACGTAATTACTACAGTACGTGAGACACGATGTTCTGTAATAGTGTTTCTGACTTCAACTGAAATCCGTAAAGGAATGAAAACATCTGTGATGTGCGACGTTGGGTTGTTAGCGTTCGAAATCAAGGCCCGCCTCCGAAGTCCAGTGGAGACTATTGTGGTTTGCCACACACGGGGCCAGCGTTGAATTTCTGATCGGACCGGGGATTTTCTCCGCTCGGCGACTGGGTTTTGTGCAGTAGTCATCAATCTTTACATCGTCATCGAAATGCAAGTGCCTCCTAAAAAGACTTGCACTTGGTGGGCTGAGCACGGCTCCGACCTAACGGTCAAAAATGTCACACGATCATCGTTATCATCATCATCATCAGTATGTGATTAGGAGACCAACAAACGGCGTGCACTTGACACTATCATTCGCTAAATACGCGATATCCTCAGTTGGTCAGACTCATAACGGAAAGTAGTGCACCTGGAGTAGACAGACATGCACATCCGCCATTGTAGTTCCTTCGCGTCGACGCAGCACAGCGCAGGGCAGTATGTACGTTTTCAGCATGGGTGGCTGTGCACCTCCGAAAAGAATTGTTCTAATCGTTCAGGGAACAGTTTCCGCGTTTTTTCCGTTTCCAGTGGATACTTAAAAGCGTAAAACATTGGTAATAAACTGTCCACAAATGGTGACCGGAGTGGTCGTCTCCTCAACTGTGCAAAGTGGGTTAAATAATTTGTAGTTATCTACAATCTGAACACATTGTAAATGAAAGTTTTCTACAAGTGTTTTTTCTTTTTCTTTTTTTTCCCCGAAGGGTCCTAATTTATGATCTTTTGTTACAGACATTTCTATATCTATTGGCGATAACACAACACATCTACATATAGACAATAACAGTGATATTAACGATGTAGAGGCCTTCAGTTTTTTAATAATTATAATGGTTCATACGCATCGTTCTTCTAAACGATGATTGAAGCTATTGGGGTGTTAAAATGCACGATCGTCTATGAGCCTACGACATAGCAATCTTGCAGTTTACTGGCAAAGTGTCTTACCTCCCCATCAGACCTTCTTTATTCCTCTATTCAAGGGAATCGCTTTTTAATGCTCTATGTGCTTTTTATCATAAGTCGTGGCTTGTATGTTGATATTGTAACTGAAAACTTTTCTAAACGTCTATGTTGTTCGTTATTTAATTACTCATAAACCAATTTCTTCATTAAGAATTCGGAATAATTATAAATTTTCACCCTTTCAGGACACTGTGATAAGTTCAAAGGCAAAGTTGAAAATTTGTGCTGGAGCGGGTTTCGAACCCGGTTGTCCCGCTTCGGGCCAGCGGTCGCTTTAACCGATTAGGCTATACAGGCATGCTTCCTTTCTAACCCAAATTCTTATATTGAAGGAGAGTTCGATAGTGGTTTTGCCCATTACTTCCTCTTGCTCGCAGCGAACACTGGTTCCCGCAAGCGATACATAGTCTGAATGCTTCCGCACTCAAATTATCAATTACAGGTGTGAGGCATACCTTACTGTTGATAAAGTGTCTGATCTTTTAAGACATGTCCGAAAGAACAGAGACATTAACAGCCTGAGCTGTCGAATGCGAAGAAATGATCAGAATATACATCCAGTTGGGAAAATTCCAAAAAATATATTTAACGGTTTTTCTATGCATATAAAAATAATTTATTATGAGCATATTAACTTTTCTATCCCAATCTTTATTTGCCTTTTGAAACGTGTATTAGTAATGAAGAAGGTGATATTTCAAAGCAATAACAGCAAAAATTCCCGCCTTTCAGAAGCTCACGCTGTCGCCGCATAGAACTAAAATGACGATTGATGCACATGCCCGTCTATTCCCAGGTGCCCTACGGCAACGCGTGTGTCAGACACTCCATAGGAACCCCACGTTTTTTTGATGACACCCAAACCTTCAGATGTCAGATACTCAGATCGGTACCAAATGTTGTATGTCGATACAGTATCAGCCGAAACTTCTATATAATTCGTGCTATGTGCTGCCGTCCAGGAGAACGTGAGTAAACTATAATAATAATAACATCTAACCTACGTAGTAGAGGAAAAGCACAACTGTGAGAGCTCAAAAAAATGTTCAAATGTTTGTAGAACTTATGGGACTTAACTACGGGATCATCAGTCCCTAAGCTTACAAACTACTTATGGAATACCTAAGACTAAGGACGGCACAAATATCCATGCCCGAGGGGGGATTCGAACCCCCGACCGTAGTGGCCGTGCAGACCGTGACTGGAGCGCCTCAGTCCCCTAGACCACCGCGGCCGGCTGTAAGAGCTCAGAAAGTTGTGCTAGCGTGGGCTGGTTGGTGGACCGTCTGTTCATCGAACAGAGGGTCGTGGGTTCAAGCCCCGCCTAGAGCCTTTTTTTAAATGCAGTACATTGAAAATTGTTAAAAGAGAATGTCTATAACGTTCAACTGGTTCATTTCTGAAAACAGCACTGTCAGCTGCAGCAGTATCAGTAGCGTGCGGACTGGACAGCAACGTCAGCCCCACTTGATGGTGTGGGCAAACACACGGCACTCTAGCCACAGCACGCACAGCCGCTGAACGGCGGTGCTGCCTATCTAGCAGTCAATTATTTTTATTATTGTTATTATTACTGTTACTATTATTATTACTTTAATACTTCCGCAGGTATGGTGCAATTGTTTCTTTCTTCTACGAATATACTCTACAGTTTACAGGTATGCTACTTTCAAATAAAACGAAGTAGAGGCAAACTGCCTATAGCACAGTGCTATAAAATCCGAACAGTCATTTTACATTTCAGGAACATGTTGTCCCACGTAACACTCGGTGTACGTTTGTCGACGTAGAACAATTTGCAACGTCATACAAAAAAAGAAAAAAAAATCGAGCCTCCAAAGTTTGAACAGAGGACCCCCGTAACGTCAAACATACGCTCTGCCAACTACCCGACGGGAGTTCAGAGCGGCAGACCCCTACAGAAACGCTTTTCCTGTGCTCTGTAGGACAGGTGTGACATATTATTTCCCTTTTACTCACCTTCTCTTGGACGGCAGCACATAGCACGAATTACGAGGCGCTTCCAGAAAGTAAGTTCCGTTTGGTAATAAAATGAAACTGTACACAGATACAGAAGAAATTTTTATAGCACAAAATTCAACAACTCTTAAACTACTTTTCCGCATAACTGCCGAAATTTTATAGGCACTTGTCATAGCGTGCCACACGTTTTTGCATGCATCCTTCACAGAAGGTTGCCGCCTGTGTATTCAACCATGTGGTAACAGCTCTTTATCATCGTTGAAGTATTGACCACCAAGATTTTAGGTGTAAGAAGAGATGAAAGTCGCTAGGAGAGAGGTCAGAGCTGCATGGAGCATGATCAAAAAGGTCCCATTGAAATTTCCGTAAGAATTGTTTGGTCACATTCGGTGTGTGAGGTCAGGCATTATCGTGAAAAGAAAAATCTTTTGACAGTAATCCTCTTCTTACACCTAAAATCTGTCCTTGTTGGACAACACTTCAACGATGATGACGAGCTGAAAGAACATGTTACCACATGGTTGAATACAAAGGCGGCAACAACCTATGAAAAAGGCACACAAAACCTTGCGCCATGCTATGACAATTGCCTACAAAATTTCGGAAGCTATGTAGAAAAGTAGTTTAACAGTTGTAGATTTTGTACAATCAATATTTTTTTCTGTATCTGTACCCGTTCGTTTTATATAACCAAACGGAACTTACTTTCTGGACGCGCCTCGTATATACAAGTTTCGGCTGATACTCTATCGATATACAATGTTTGGTACCGATCTGAGTGTCTGGCATCTGAAGGTTTGGGTGTGAGTCTACAGGCGGCAGACGAGGCATCGTGATAGCTCATCGGCGCTTGCATCGGTAGCTCGCAGTTACCTGTGTAGGAACGAGCAATTTTGTAGATATTGTTGTTTGCTAGTCTGCAAAGTAGTCACTGATTTCCCGGCCGTGGAGTCGACATGTGCACCGCAGCATTTCCATTATAAATCGGCCCATTTCCTGACTGCAGTTTTTTTCTTTCCGCGCCGTGCGCTTGTCGCGAATGAGGTAAACTGACGTAAAGTGATATTTTTTCGCCGGTAGCAGTTCGGCGTTCCTCAGACGTGCCGTTCTGCGGAAACCTCCCCAGGGCTGTCGGGTTGGCGGCCGGCCTTCAGGTAACATTCCGCACGCGAGGCGCCCCGCCTTACGTAAAGCGCGACCACTTTGCCGAATGGCACGTGGCGCGGCTGCAGGCAGGTGGCGCCTGTTGCGTGGCCACACTGTCTTCCCTGATTTGCGCCGCCCCCGCGTCTTCAAACTGCAACACAAGGCTGCACCGGGCACGACGGTTATATAAAAGGAAGGCAGCGGCCCGAGTATCTACATCTACATAGATACTCTGCAAATCACATTAAAGTGCCTGGCAGAGGGTTCATTAACCACTTTCATAACTTTTTTCTACCGTACCATTCTCAAATAGCGCGCAGGAAGAAAGAACACCTAAATCGTTCCGTTTTCGATCTGATTTCTCTTACTTTATTGGGATGGCCACGTCTTCCTAAGTAGATGGGCGCTAGCAACATATTTTCACATTCAGAAGTAAAAGTCGGTGATTGAAACTTCGCAAACAGATCACGCCGCAATTAATAACGTCTTTCTCTTAATGATTTCCACCACAATTCGTGCAACATTTCCGTGACGCTCCCCCCCCCCCCCCCCCCGTAACGCGATAAAACAAAACGTGCTGCCCTTCTCTGAATCTTCTCAATATCTTCCGTCAGTCCCACCTGGTGAGGGTCCCACAAGGGGCAACAGTACTCCAGGAGAGGACGCACAAGTGTGATGTAGGCAGTCTCTTTGGTGGAGCTGGTGCATCTTCGAAGCGTTCTGCCAATGAAACGTAAACTTTGGTTCGCCTTCCCCACAATATTTTCTATGTGTTCTCTCCAGTCAAAGTTGTTCGTAATTGTAACTCCTAGGTATTTGGTAGAATTTACGACCTTGAGGTTTGACTGATTTATCGCGTAATTGATGTTCAGCGGATTTCTTTTAGTGGTCATGTGTATTACTTCACACTTTTCTTTATTTAGTGTCAGTTACCAATTTTCGCACCATGTAGAAATTTTGTCTAAATCGCTTTGCAGTTGCTTTTGATCCTCTGTTGACTTCACTAACCGATAAACGACAGCATCATCCGCGAACAGTCTAAGGGTGCTATTCAGATTATCTCCTAAATCGTTTATAAACAGAAGGAAGAGTAGGGGACCTATAACGCTTCCCTGTGGAACGCCAGATATCACTTCTGTTTTACTCGATGACTTACCGTCAATTACAACGAACTATGTTCTTTCTGATAGGAAATCGTGAATCCAACAGCACAATTGGGGAGATATTCCATAAGCACGCAATTTCATTAGAAGCCGCTTGTGGGGTACAGTGTCAAAAGCCTTCCGGAAATCCAGAAATATGGAATCGATTTGAGGTCCCCTTGTCGATGGCACTTAACACTTCATGTGAATAAAGGGCAAGATGTGTTTCGCAAGAATATCGGGGCATGTTATAGGAACCACGGTATCAAGCAAATGTATGTGAAACCGAATAATGTTATTAGATAGGGACGGATGATTATTACAAGGGCTACATAAAAATTACATAGAACTATTAACTTTTTCCGAAATGACTTCATTGGCACAGGTCGGATTGTAGTCTATCGCCATTGCGGTTTATCGTATCGCGACATTGCTGCCCGCGTTGGTCGCGATCTAAAGACTGTTAGCAGAATATGGAATCGTTGGGTTCAGGAGGGCAATATGGAACGCCGTGCTGGATCCCAATGGCCTCGTATCACTATCAGTCGAGATGACAGGCATCTTATCTTCATGGCTGTAACGGATCGTGCAGCCACGTCTCGATCCCTGAGTCAACAGATGGGGACGTTTGCAAGACAACAACCAACTGCACGAACAGTTCGACGACGTTTGCCGCAGCATGGACTATCAGTTCGGAGACCATGGCTGAGGTTACCCTTCTCGCTGCATCACTGACAGTAGTGCCTGCGATGGTGTATGCAACGACGAACCTATGTGCACGTATCGCAAAACGACATTTTTGGATGAATCCAGGTTTTGTTTACAGAATCATGATGGACGAATCTGTGTTTGGTGACATTGCGGTGAACGCACATTGGAAGCGTGTATTCGTCATTGCCTAACTGGCGTATCACCCGGCGTGATGGTATGTGGGGCCATTGGTTACACGTCTCGGTTACATTTCAGATGTGTTACGACTCGTGGCTTTACCCTTCATTCGATCCCTGCGAAACCCTACATTTCATCTCGATAATGCACGACCTATATTGCAGGCCCTGTACGGCCTTTCTGGATACGGAAAATGTTCGACTGCTGCTCTGGCCAGTACATTCTCCAGATCTCTCACCAATTGAAAACGTCTGGTCAATAGTGGGCGAGCAACTGGCTCGTCACAATAAGCCAGTCACTACTCTTGATGAACTGTGGAATTGCGTTGAAGCTGCATGGGCATCTGTACCTGTACACGCCATCCAAGTTCTGTTTGACTCAATGGCCAGGCTTATCAAGGCCGTTATTACGGCCATAGGTGGTTGTTCTGGGTACTGATTTATCAGGATCTATGCATCCAAATTACGTGAAAATGTAATCAGGTGTCAGTTCTAGTATACAATATTTATCCAATGACTAACCGTTTACCGTTTATCTTCTGCATTTCTTCTTGGTGTAGCAATTCTAATAGCCCCAAGTGTTATTACAGTGGTTACTACTTCCCTATTGTCACCTATGGAGGAAAACATGGACAATGACAGAAAGGGACTAGAGCGGACTGCAAGCAGGGAAAATGAAATTTCTCAGAGCAGTTCAGGGAAAATAAAGAATGGACAGAGTAATCAAGAATGGACAGAGTAAGGAATGTGAATATATATATATATATATATATATATATATATATATATATATATATATATATATATATATACACATTCCTTACTCTGTCCATTCTTGATTTTCCCTGAACTGCTCTGAGAAATTTCATTTCCCCTGCTTGCAGTCCGCTCTAGTCCCTTTCTGTCATTGTCCATGTTTTCCTCCATAGGTGACAATAGGGAAGTAGTAACCACTGTACACAAGGAGATTTGCTTTTTTTGGGAACTTCCTTATTCCAAAGCAGATTTTATTGTTGGATAGAATTTGCCTCACTTCTGTAATCTTCTGTTAATTTCATTGGTTATTCTTCCATCGCTAGTGCCGGCCGCGGAGGCCGAGGGGACTGAGGCGCTCCAGTCACGGTCTGCACGGCCACTACGGTCGGGGGTTCGAATCCTCCCTCGGGCATGGATATTTGTGCCGTCTTTAGTATCAGCTAGTTCGTAAGTAGTTTGTAAGTTTAGGGACTGATGACCCCGTAGTTAAGTCCCATAAGCTATACAAACATTTCCATCGCTAGATATTTCACTCCCTAAATAAGTGAAACTATGTACTGAAACGTTTCTCATTCACAACATTGTCTTCGGTTGACAGAAAAAAATGTACATTACTCTCCGTGGAAACCACCTGTTTCTTTCAAATGTTCAATGTTCAAATGTTTGTTAAGCTTATGGGACTTAACTACGGGGTTATCAGTCCCTAAACTTACAAACTACTTATGAACTACTTACGAACTAGGACGGCACAAATATCCATGCCCGAGGGGGGGATTCGAACCCCCGACCGTAGTGGCCGTGCTGACCGTGACTGGAGCGCCTCAGTCCCCTCGGCCACCGCGGCCGGCCTTGTTTCTTTCCGTTCAGGTATAACACAGCTGTGATGTACGCAGAAAATTGGGTCATAACAAGTACCTTTGTTTCATTTCCTCTAATGATGAAATATAATAAAAATTAATTCTTATTGCAGTGGTCTTTGAATACTGGATAAATAACTAGAGTGGAAGGACAGGCAGAAGTCAAACCGCGCCAGTTTGCAGCGGACGCCCACACGCCTGAGACGTCATTAGCATCGTGCGCTGTGTGCAGACAATACAGCCGCGACACAGCGTTATCAGCAGCGCGTCACTCGTCGCAATCCGCGCCAGTTCCAATGCGCTCTTTCATTAGCGAAATGATGGATCAGTTGGTGAAAGGGGTATTAATTTCCACGTCCGCGAGGCACAACACGACATGGGGTTTGTCACGTCCGCCGAAATAATAACAGCACGGCTGGACACAGTGGCCGTGCGCCGACCGTTCATACTTGCGGGCTAGTGACGTCACAGAACAGCTCCACAATTGCTGACGTTAGTGATGGCGTCATGTTGGCGCACCGGAGCTAGTGACGTTTTCATCTTTCATACAGTGAAATAAGAATTGAAAGAAAATTATCGGTAAGATGGAGGTCAGTATGGCTTTACGAGAGACAAAAGCAAGAGAAATGCAGTTCTCTCGCTGCACTGCTTAATATTAGCAACAATCTTTATATATTGAGTGCCCGTGTATTTGTATTGCATGCAAAATTTTAATTTTATTCCGCTCTTAACGAAATTTTACACACAGGACACTCAAACCTAGAGAAAGATGGCCGCAGTGTAAGGATTACGGACAACACATGGTTCAGGAGGTACAACGTAATAGCCGGGGCTAAATAGACGTGCGCACTTTTTTTTTTTTTTTTTTTTTTTTTTTTTTTTTTTTGCTGTTGTGACATTCACGCGTAATCATCCTTGTACAATCAGCTACGTACAAAATCGCATGTGGCAGCGGTGGGATTCGAACCCACGCCTCCGAAGAGACTGGTGCCTTAAACCAGCGCCTTAGACCGTCGGGGGTTAGAGTCCTACATCGGGCGTGGTGTTTGTGATGTCCTTAGCATACGTTAATTGAAGTCAGTGTAAGTGAAAAAACTCCAGTTTCTACCTGGATAGTGTGTGTGTCTGATGTCTGCTCTGCCAGTAATGCCAGTTTGAGATCAGGATGTGACAGTGACATCAGCCTCCACAATAATGATGAGGAAGACATACGACACTTGTCTATGACTTATTGCCAAATCAGCAGCATTAGCGGCGCCTGTAAAGAAAGATGAGCTAGAAATAGTTAAGTTCCTTCTGGTAAAATGGAACGAGAAGGAATACCCGGAAGTCATCCTCGCTATAGAAGCAGAAGGTGTTACAGTGGACTGCATGAAGCCTACACGAAAAGCTTGGAGATGGCCCAAAAATAAGAATGTTTTGTTGCATAAATTTGAAGGTGTGGTACCGACAATAGAACTCCCAAAAATAATAAGAGGTTTGTTTTCTTTTTAACTGTACTGTCAACATTCTTATATATCTACATTCTCATGTTTGTACAATATCTAAATAGTGTTTTTCAAAATTAACTTTCAGAATTAATACTTGTTCTTATAATAAACGTTTCGAAGTTCACTTGATGTTCAGGAATTATGTAATTCAAATAAACAACAACCTACTTGGATTCCAACTGCCGTCAAATGGTAGTATCTACGTGAATTACAGTCTGGGTTGAAGTAACCCAACCGTAACGTTAAATTGAGCCCAAACAAATAAAAAAAATAAAATAAAAAAAATTTACTACGTCACAAACAATGCGTACTGCACCTTAAGGTATCCATAATGAACCATAGTTTAATAATATAAGGTGAGTATGTCGGTGACAAATACCTGTTGTGCTCATTTTTAAACATAATGTTAGAAGTGGTTATGGTATATCGCCCCAAATTTGCGATTAGATAGGTGATTTCCTGTCAGAGAGGACTCAGTTCGTAGTAATTGATGGTAAGGCATCGACTAAAACAGAGGTGATATCGGGCGTTCGACAGGGCAGTGTTATTGGTCCTCCGCTGTTCATTATTTACATAAACGATTTAGGGGTAAATCTAAGTAGCTCCCTTGGGTTACTTGCAGATGACGTCGTCATTTACCATCTAGTGAAATCATCTGAAGATCAAAATCAACTGCAGAACGATCTGAATAAGATATCAGTATGGTGTAGAAGTTGACAATTGACTCTAAATAAGGAGAAGTGTGAAGTCGTCCACATGAGTACGAAAAGAAATGCATTAAATTTTGTTGACAAGATAATCAATCAAAAGTGAAGGCCGAAACTCCAATAAATAGCCAGAAATAACTATTACTTCAGACTTAAACTGGAAAGAACACGTAGAGAATGTCGTGGGAAAGGCGAACCAGAGACTGCGTTTTATTGGCAGAACTCTTAAAAGATGCAAAATAACTACAAAATAAACTGCATACATTACGCTTGTCCGTCCATTTTTGGAGTATTGCTGCCCAGTGTGTGATCCTTATCAGGTGAGTTTGACGGAGGACATTGAGAGAGTCAAAAGAAGGGCAGTCGTTTCTTATTGTCACGATACAAGGGAGACAGCGTTATGGAAATGATACAGGATCTCGGATGGCAATCATTACAGCAACGGCGCTTATCGCTGCGGCATGGGCTACCTACGAAACTCTAATCGCCAACACTCTCTTCCGAATGCGAAAATATATTGTTGACCCCCACTTATGTAGGTAGAAATGACCATCAGAATCAAATACGAGAAATCGGAGCTCGAACGGAGAGATTCAGCTGTTCTTTCTTCCCGCGCGCTATTCGAGAATGGAATGGGAGGTAAATAGTATAATGCTGATTCGATGAACCCTCTGCCCGCACTTGAATGTGATTGGTAGAGTTTCCCGTCTAGATGTAGAAGTTTCGAAATCTGGGCTCAAATTGTGGTGTCGCACGAGTATGAAGTGCGCGCCACGTACTTTCGCCGCGCGCCGCCATGCACGCACGGCGCGGCGTTCTTACGACGTCAGCCACGAGCGCCCTCTGCTGCAACTCCGCTCGTGGCCACGACTGCTGCATCGGCCACTTGGGAATCAGAGAGGCACCAGCTAAGACTTGGCTATCGGATAGGCACTAGGAATCATCAGTAGGCAGGCCTCTATCTAAGCTATGTCTCAACATTCTACTAGTCTGCTGCTCTCCAAGTTATGTATTATATTATTTCTATGAAATATATCTCTTATACTAATCTAGCTTAGTGTTTCTAGTTTCTGCTGTCCCGCTTGCTGGTCACCTCCGTACCTGCACACGCGTGCATCCTACTTCCTGTGTCGGTCTCTCTTTACTCGGCCACTGACACCCAGGACAACCGGCGGAAACCAGACACAAAGCAAATAGCCCGTGTTTACGGTATTTCACAATGTTGTTCGATGTACCCTTTGTCGTGCACTTAAATTTGTCTAGCGGAGTATTGACTCAGATGTGAAAGTACACGACTGCCTCACTTGGCTCTGCGTTGAGGTGTCAGTTCGTGAGTGTGTGGGCTGCACTGGCTGCGGGTCGCCCACGTTCGGTTCGTGGTCCGATCTGCGCGGCGGCAGATGGTGGGCTAATTCTCGGAACAGGCGGCTGCCGTTGCGAGAATTAGCGGCAGAGAGAGCAGGGCAGGGCAGGGCAGGGCAGAGCAAGGCGGCTGACAGGCGCTGTGTGCTGCTCCTCTAGACGCGTCACCGCCACAGACACCGCCACTGCCGCCAAGAACAACAGCGGGCGCGCCCACTGTGTGTGCGTCCCGCAGCCTGTCAGCTGTCTGCCGCGCCTCTCCGCCTGCAGGCCCCTGCTGCTGGTGCCCGAGGGAGGCTGAGTGCTCAGTGTGTGTGTGTGTGTGTGTGTGTGTGTGTCTCTGTGTGTGTGTGTGTGGAGTTCCTCCTAACGGACGCTTTACGCCCACCCGCTGCAAAGTGGGACGAAATCCCCAAACGTGGCCGAAACCCCGAAGCCGGCAGCGGTGGCCGTGGGTACTGAGGCGCTCCAGTCACGTTCTGCACGGCCACTACGGTCGGGGGTTCGAATCCCCCCTTGGGCATGAATATTTGTGCCGTTCTTAGTGTTAGCTACTTCATAAATTTGATGGTGTAGTACCGACAATAGAAACCCCATAAATAATAATAAAAGTTTTATTTTCTTTAACTGTACTGTAAACATTCTTATATATCTACATTCTCTTGATTGTACAATGCCGGCCGCGGTGGCCGAGGGGACTGAGGCGCTCCAGTCACGGTCTGCACTGCCACTACGGTCAGGGGGTTCGAATCCCCCATTGTGCATGGATATTTGTGCCGTCCTTAGTATAAGCTAGTTCATAAGTAGTTTGTAAGTTTAGGGACTGATGACCCCGTAGTTAAGTCCCATAAGCTCTACAAACATTTGAACATTTGAAACCCTCAAAAAGTTTACTTACTTTTAAAGAATTGTGTGAGGGGAAGACACACAGAAATTTTCCTTTCCACTGGAAGACGCCTTTCAGAGATTTCATTTCCTCGTCGCATCTTTCCTTTCACTGGTCAACGGGGACCTTATTTTACTTTGTTTACACAATATGTTTCGAACCTTCAGTTATCATGATCGTTGAAAGGCCAAAAAAAAAAAAAAAAAAAAAAAAAAAAAAAAGAAACGCGACATTTTTTGGCGGAGGCGCCGGGTAAAAAAAATAAAAAATAAAAAAAATAAAAAAAAATTGAAAATGAATTTTAGGTTCTCGAAATTTTGATGGGTGCGTTCGATAGGGGAAGGATTGTTGCATCTCATTCCAGAAGGAGAGGTCGCCACCATCGATAGCTGCAGAGTCGGCTCGAACAAATTCGGTGCCCTAGGCAAATTATTTTAATGGCACCCCATTTAATAAAATCGCAACAGAACATCAATGTAAAATACACATTTCATCTCTTTTTTATTCAAATACATAATCACAACATATACATTACATAAACATATTTCTGCATTAAAATGGCACACGTCATACACTTACATACAATAACTAGCTCAAACCCGCGGCTCCGATCGCGTGTTGGTTGAGTATGATAGATAAGCTATCCTTCAGTAGTGTGCTATGTGTGTGTGTGTTAATATTTCGCTCTGCAGCGAAAACTACAGAACGCAAACGAATGGTCTATGTGTAATTGTTGTTTGAAGTCTCCCATTGTACACCACAGGAGTTCTATGCCGAAAGCTATAAGGGGGTGGAAGATATGGTGGTTGAAAGTCGTCAAATTATAAAAAATTCGGACTGAAGACCAGCGATGACGTTTCCGACTCTATAGCAAGGAGGTTCCATACAGTGAAACGTGATGCCACGGACACCATATCTTTGGTCTATGCGTGCTACAATGTCTTCAGCTCTTTCTCTGTAAGGATAAGCATACGAATAAGGAAATATAACAATAAATAAATAAAGCAGTAAAAAAGGATTTCTTTTAATACATCTCTTTAAAAAATCGATTTGACGTTTCGCGCATTATTTATCATAATCAACCAACACGCGAGCGGATCCGCGGGTTTAAGCTAGTATATAATAACTAGCTTAAACCCGCGGCTCTGCTCATGTGTTAGTTGATTATGATAGATAAGCTATCCTTCAGTAGTGTGCTATGAGGCAGGTTAAAATGAAATACATTACCTTCTTTAGAAACAAACTGAAAACTATTCCTATCAGATTGCAGAAGTCTGTGCACTTACCGGTAATCAGGAAAGTTTGTAGTGCAGATCAAATCACACGTAAAAAATGCAATCGCTTCGAAGAATCCAATCACGAAATTCAACAATAATGATTGTAATAATATCACAGATCGATCACTTGATGCAATGCGCGAAACGTCAAATCGATTTTTTTTAAAGAGATGTATTAAAATAAATTTCTTTTTTACTGCTTTATTTATTTATTCTTATATTTTCTTATTCGTATGCTTATCCTTACAGAGAAAGAGCTGAAGACATTATAGCACGCATAGACCAAAGATATGGTCTGTGGCATCACGTTTTGCTGTATGTAACCTCCTTGCTATAGAGTCGCAAACGTCATCGCTGGCCTTCAGTCCGAAGTTTTTTTTTTTTTTAAATTTGACGATTTTTAACCTCCATATCTTCCACCCCCTTATAGCTATCTGCATGGAACTTCTGTGGTGTACAGCGGGAGACTTCGGACAACAATTACACACAGACCATTCATTTGCATTCTGTAGTTTTCGCTGTAGAGCGAAATATTAACACATACACACACACACACACACACACACACACACACACACGTAGAATTTTAAATACACAGATAACTTTCCATCCCAATATACTCCACCCTTTTATCATTATCAACCCTCAAGCAACAATGCAACCAATATAACCATTTTCGCCGGCCGCAGTGGACGAGGGGACTGAGACGCTCCAGTCATGGTCTGCACGGCCACTAGGGTCGGGGCTTCGAATCCCCCCTTGGGCATGGATATTTGTGCAGTCCTTAGTATTAGCTACTTCATAAGTAGTTTGTAAGTTTAGGGATTGATGACCCCGTAGTTAAGTCTCATAAGCTCTACAAACATGTAAACATTTGAAGACCCCGAAAATGAATTTTAGGTTCTCGAAATTTTGATGGGTGCGTTCGATAGGGGAAGGATTGGTGCATCTCATTCCAGAGGGAGAAGTCGCCACCATCGATAGCTACAGAGTCTGCTCGAAGAAATTCGGCGCCCTAGGCAAATTATTTTAATGGCGCCCCATTTAATAAAATCGCAACAAAATATCAATATAAAACACACATTGGATCATTTTTTATTCAAATACATAATCACAACATATACATTACATAAACATATTTCTGCATTAAAATGGCACACGTCATAAACTTATCAATATCTATAAACGCCGCGGTGGAGTAGCCGAGCGGTCTAAAGCGTCTTGCTGCGGAGCGCGCGGTTGCTCGTTCGAGTCCTCCCTGGGGCATGGGTGTGTCTGTTTGTCCTTGGGTTAGTTTAACTAGGTTTAAGTCGTTTGTAAGCTACGGACTGATGACCACGCAGTTTGGTCCGATACGTTTACAAACATTTGAACATTTGAACATATCTATAAAAGTGAATGTCTGTTCGGTGTACGTTTATCAAGTCTGAACCACAAGATATAAAGATATAAAAAAATTTACAGTTACTAATGTCTACCCGGGGAAGGCTTTAGGCACGGTTTTATGGCGATCGGATAGCTATTTGTCTATATATATTAATGTGAATGTCTGTTCGGTGTACGTTTATATAGTCTGAACCACAAGACATAAAGAGTTAAAAATTTTACAGTTACTAATGTCTACCCGGGGAAGGTTTTATGGCGATCGGATAGCTATTTCTCTATATATGTTAATGTGAATATCTGTTCGGTGTACGAACGACAAGACGCAGAGTCTTAATTATTTGTAAAGTTACTAATTTATACCTGAGGAAGGTTTTAGGCACGGTTTTATAGCGATCTGATAGAAATTTAGTAATTTGAAGAATATAAAGCGAAATGAGGAACAATGATTACTCTTTGAAAATGGTTTTATTGGTTGCATCGTTGATGGAGAGTTGATAATGATAAAGGGTGGAGTATATTGGGATGGAAAGTTATGGGTGTATATGAAATTCTACGTCTCTCTCTCTCTCTCTCTCTCTCTCTCTCTCTCTCTCTCTGTGTGTGTGTGTGTGTGTGTGTGTGTGTGTGTGTGTATGTGTTAATATTTCGCTCTGCAGCGAAAACTACAGAACGCAAACGAATGGTCTATGTGTAATTGTTGTTTGAAGTCTCCCATTGTACACCACAGGAGTTCTATGCCGAAAGCTATAAGGGGGTGGAAGATATGGTGGTTGAAAGTCGTCAAATTATAAAAAATTCGGACTGAAGACCAGCGATGACGTTTCCGACTCTATAGCAAGGAGGTTCCATACAGTGAAACGTGATGCCACGGACACCATATCTTTGGTCTATGCGTGCTACAATGTCTTCAGCTCTTTCTCTGTAAGGATAAGCATACGAATAAGGAAATATAACAATAAATAAATAAAGCAGTAAAAAAGGATTTCTTTTAATACATCTCTTTAAAAAATCGATTTGACGTTTCGCGCATTATTTATCATAATCAACCAACACGCGAGCGGATCCGCGGGTTTAAGCTAGTATATAATAACTAGCTTAAACCCGCGGCTCTGCTCATGTGTTAGTTGATTATGATAGATAAGCTATCCTTCAGTAGTGTGCTATGAGGCAGGTTAAAATGAAATACATTACCTTCTTTAGAAACAAACTGAAAACTATTCCTATCAGATTGCAGAAGTCTGTGCACTTACCGGTAATCAGGAAAGTTTGTAGTGCAGATCAAATCACACGTAAAAACGCAATCGTTTCGAAGAATCCAATCACGAAAATCAACAATGATGATTGTAATAATATCACAGATCGATCACTTGATGCAATGCGCGAAACGTTAAATCGATTTTTTTTAAAGAAATGTATTAAAAGAAATTTCTTTTTTACTGCTTTATTTATTTATTCTGATATTTTCTTATTCGTATGATTATCCTTACGGAGAAAGAACTGAAGATATTGTAGCACGCAGAGACCAATGATATGGTATGTGGCATCACGTTTTGCTGTATGTAACCTCCTTGCTATAGAGTCGCAAACGTCATTGCTGGCCTTCAGTCCTAATTTTTTTTTATAATTTGACGATTTTTAATCTCCATATCTTCCACCCCCTTATAGCTATCGGCATGGAACTGCTATGGTGTACAGCGGAAGACGACAAAAAAAAAAAAAAAAAAAAAAAAAAAAAAAATGTTCAAATGCCTGTTAATGTATCGGACCAAACTGCGTGGTCATCAGTCATTAGCTTACAAACTACTTAAACTTAGGTAAACTAAGGGCATCACACACACCCATGCCTCAGGGAGGACTCGGACCTCCATGACGAGCAACCGCGCGCTCTGTAGCGAGGCGCCTTAGACCGCTCGGGTACTCCACCGCGGCACTTCGGACAACAATTACACACTGACCATTCGTTTGCGTTCTGTAGTTTTCGCTGCAGATCGAAATATGAACACACACACACACACACACACACACACACATAGAATTTTATATACACCCATAACTTTCCATCCCATTATACTCCACCCTTTTATCATTATCAAACCTCAAGCAACAATGCAACCAATAAAACCATTTTCAAAGAGTAAATATAATTTTCAAAAAGTAATTAGTGTTCCGCATTTCGCCTTATATTCTTCAAATTACTAAATATCTATCAGATCGCTATAAAACCGTGCCTAAAACCTTCCAAAGGTATTACTTAGTAACTGTACAAATATTTAAGTATCTCGTCTTGTCGTTCGGACCTGATAAGCGTACACCGAACAGGCATTCACATTAATATATATATATATATATATATATATATATATATATATATAGAGAGAGAGAGAGAGAGAGAGAGAGAGAGAGAGAGAGAGAGACTCTAGACTCTTCCAAATTAACACATTCTTCAAGTACAGCTTTTTGGGAGTTTTATTTTGTTTATCATGTATGTTGTACAGACAGCCAAATACACGATTTATGTTGTTAATCTGATGAAATATCTCGTCCATTGAATTTAGTGCAGTATCGCCAGCACTGATAACGGGACGATTAGTTGCAAACTGCTACTCGTCTATTCATTAAACGCTTACTATCAAAATTCTGAAGAGTCAAAGAGAATGCATGCAACATTGACTTGCGTCTTGTCTATTGCCTGATGTTCTTTCTATGTGTAGTAATCGGAAATTCATGGCACCAGAAATCGCAGCAGCAAAGTAATCCGCACAGCGAGCGCACGAGGGTTCGTCGCGCACGACAAATTTGCTCCCCCCCCCCCCCCCCCCCCCCCGAAATTTGAGCGCCCTAGGCAATTGCCTAGTTTGCCTTTATGGACGGGCCGGCCCTGGATAGCTGTCGACTTACGTCAGTTCAAAAGTGGCCTTCGTCGAGAGCACACATGGTGCTGTGAAAGCAAGGCAAAAATTTACTCTCGTTTTGTGGGTGAATATTTTGGTAGTGAAGTGAAGATTTTTCAGCTCTACAAGATGGAAGCATTTGCTACAGCTATGTACAAAATTTTCGTTGACTAAATCGGTATAAATTACATGATTATCCTATTCATATTACTTTTTTCCCTGTGCCTGTGCCTGTGCAAAACGACTATGATTTGCCAAAATTGCATTATCAACTAGAGCTAAAGTAGCATATACCGCAATATACCGCGGAATTTCAACTCCCAGACTATGGACTGATTAATTATCTGATGGAATTGTCAAGAATCAGCTGCCAAAACCTGCCATTTTTCTTGTGTAATGAATATTTACAAGTGCCTGTGCGGCCAACATTTCGTAGCAGAACATGGTCGCTGCAGTGCGCGGCGCTGTAGGTTACGGAACTATATTACTTCTACCGTTGATTATACTATTACATTTATTATTTGTGTTTTGTCACCGACTCTGAAGATTGTTTCGTTATATTATTGAATTACAATGAGTGTGGTATCGAAGAATTGTTTCAGTATATTTCGACAAATATTGTATTATTTTGTTATAATAAACAAATCACGTTGGCAGTGTATTATTAGTGCCTAAATACTATGTATGTGCTATTATTAATAAATTCCTATGGATTCTCACGTTTCACGTTGCTATATTAGCTCCGCCATTTTGTTTAGACAATTTTTACCATCAAATTCGTAGTCAGCGACCCCTAAGACCTCCATGTTACGAGTTTTGTGTAAATTAAACGTCGTTTTGTGGTTTTGGCCACGTTTTGGGGATTCCGTCCCACTGTGCGCTGTGCCGAGTCGCGCTGGATCAACAACACTACTGGCCGTCTAACAAGAACACATGGAATTATAATTTTTTGATATTTATGGTACCCGAAGTTCAGAACTGAAATAACAACCAGCCAAAGGCACTCGACGCAACTCTCAAGGATTCTCGAGAAAATCGACTTGAAAATTTTGCAAGTACACGTAAGTAGTAATAAATAAAGTCAGCTCCGCCATCCGTCTGTGTAGCTGAGGCGGTGCCGGTCGGCGTGGCTCAGCGCGCCCTCTATAATAAAAAAGCAGAGCAGCGTATACAACGAACATTCAAGAACGAACTAATACAACGACTGTAAAGCATAGATCCAAGTCTCTATGCCTAATTCCATAATAAAAATATAAAAGAATAATTTCCCTAAACCAAATAAAAACACCACAATTGTACTATGCCTGCTCAATTATTTAAAAAACTTAGTAAGGATCAAATTTTTAGCAGATTAGAAAATTTAATTATAGGTTTGTACCCTCACAGTAGGCATAGGGATAGGGGAAGTGATGGGTCAGAGAGATTAATGGAAAGAATGTAGCATGTATATCCAGGTCCCACATATATTTATCAATTACGAAGCTTTACTGGGTTCACTAGTTAGGGATGTTTAGGAGTGGTTTCTAGGTCCACATTGGCCTACGTCCATGGGAAACATTCGACGATCTGCACTTTACGAAGTATATCGACTCAAGTTGTCCATTCTACCATTAAAATAAGATGTCTGTGTATACGTGTTCGTATATGGATTCGTCTCTGCTCCGGTAATATACTTTTCTCAGCGCCTCACGTACTCGCAGTCGCATCACCTGTGAATCTCGTGGTCATATTTTAGTTCATCGATGCATTATGAAACCTTTTGAATTCCACAGCGGAAGACATTACTCAGTCGTAAACTTGGTAAATCTAATGATGAGTTTACAGCAGCTGTAGGTAGTAATGGTGAAAATTTTAAGAATTGGGGCTTCTTATTTATTAGTTACAAATTTGTACTAAAGTAAATGATTTTACACTAAGAAGAGGAGATATATGTATGAGAAACAGTGTATGCAATTTCAATTTCAGGGATTTGTTTCACTGCAGGAGGTAGAGCGACTAAAGCATAATAGGTTCCTGGTGAACAATACCGAACAGACAAGGTTTGTTTGAACTGCTTTCAATGCCGGCCAACCGTTAACTGCGGCAAATATTTGGCGCTTGCTAGCGGTAAATGTTTCCCTCGCAACACCAGCACCGCCGTCGCCACTGGTGCTAATTGTTCAAACGGTTTGAATGTTCGGACAAAACCCGGTAAACTTGTTTATTCTTCTTATGAGGCTGCGGAGTGTAAACTGTACTTTTTGTAATTCTATGCGTTGTCCACCTGCCTAACTTGTGACTCCGAACTCCACCCACCCACCCAGCCGCGCACGCGCGCGCGCCCACACACACACACACACACACACACACACACACACGTTAAAATAAGAAGCCATGCTCTATGAAATGGTATGTGGTATGTAATACCATAAACGTATTCGCAGTTGCGAATATGAATGATAATCGGCTATAGAAATTAATGGTTGAATCTACCTTGTTAATTGTGAAATGGGTTAGTAATAATTTGGGACATAGCAAAGCTACTCTGGTGAAGTTAGATTTACGTCACAATGCGTGTCTGTAAAACTTTAATTCTTAATAAAGTAACTTTACTTTTGAAGCTCTGATAAAAACACAATAATTTTTCTGGCTAGAATGAGGGGAACATACCGCACGGTGTGAAATACCAACCGTCCGTTAGTTGAAGGAATTCAACTGCGTAAAAGTAAAATATTTTCATGAATTTTAGCTTTGATTTCTGACTACATATTGAAATCTTTTGCTTGATAAAAACTGTTACTCATCAGTATCTTGTTTGTTAATTGCACATCACTGTATATTGCGAACTACAGATACAACAGCATGACGGAAAAAACTTATAAATTTTCCATTTGACTTATTTAACAACTTACACAAGACACTTATAATTACATAACACTGTTATTAACATTTGACCGTAGCAAAAGCCTCTGAATAGAACTGAGCTCTATACTAGATGTGAAATTCAATCATCACTAGTTTAATTTGGCTGACTGTGCACATCAAAACGCTCGTTTTGTCATGCAACTAATTCCATTCAGAATCTACCATTATTGCGACTTCCATTAACACACCTTAAATGAGTCGCCAATATCGTGATTACCACGTCGAATTTAACAGGATCATACACGTATCAAAGAACGCAACACACAAATTACTTTTACTAAAAATTCTGTGAAATTGTGAATAAAATGCCACTAGTTTCTAAAGGAAAAAAACTTACGATTTGTAAACTTGCAGGACTAGCACTCCTGGAAAAAAGGATATGGTGGAGACATGGCTTAGCCACAGCCTAAGGGATGTTTCCAGAATGAATCTTTCACTCTGCAACGGGGTGTGCGCTGATATGAAACTTCCTGGCAGATTAAAATTGTGTGTCGGAACCGGGACCCGAAGCTGGGACCTTTGCCTTTCGGGTCCAGCTCCAACTGCAATGTTAGAAGCGGCTTTCCCCTCTCCGCATCCTGCCGCGGGAGCGCCCATATGCTGTCTCCGGGGGGTTCAGGAGAGAATTTGAACTTCAGCCGAGCATCCGCTTTGCAACGCTACGACCACTGCCGCCTACATTAAGCGGTAGCATTACGACTAGTATACTCGCTGCATCAGCGACGTAAAACGTTTTTCATGCGATAAAAATTAAATGTGCATATAAAATGATCTGTTGGAATAAAAGAAAGAGTCATAGTTGAAAAACACTTTTTTTATATTTACTTACTTTTCTTCACGACGAACCATTTTCCAGGGGTTCATTGAACCAGTGAAACCAGCCTTCACCTCTGAGACGTGAGCGGTCGCCAGAAACGACACGTGGTTCACACTCAACCTTACACTGCAGGCCTCCTTTCGCCGGTTGGATTACCGGGGAGGTGTACTTACATGCAAGTCGCCTTAGTGGTGTCCAATCGAAAAACTATGACCAAGCATCTGAGACTTACGAAATTATTATTATTAGGAATTGCGAAGCATTACCGGGTTCGCTATAACTGAATAAAAAGCCACGTGGGATGGCTGCATGGCCTAAAGCGTCATGCCTCGGACGGACAGTGCGGACGCTCCCGCCGGAGGTTCGACTTCTCCCTCTGGCGTATATATTGTGTGTGTTGTCCTTTGTGTTAATTTAAGTAGTTTGTAAGTCCAGGGACTGATGACCATAACAGTTGAAAAACAATTGAACATTTACTGAATAAAATGGTGAAAGTTGTTAGTAAAATTTAAAGTGGTGAATTAAATAAAGATTGTTATAAAATTGCTTCGACTGTACGTAAGTTGCTTCTTAAGGAATCGTGTCGTATGATGTTGTGTGTATTACGGGTGATTGTTAACTTCGGTAATCTGACTGAAAACTGTATCAAAGAAATTCAACGTAACTTAGAACAGAAACCAAATACATAATACAATCACATTCTAACATTGTGTTCAAAATGTTCAAATGTTTGTAGAGCTTAAGGGTCATCAGTCATCAGTCCCTAAACTTATGAACTACTTAACACTAAGGACAGCACAAATATCCATGCCCGATGGGGGATTCGAACCCCCGACCGTAGTGGCCGTGCAGACCGTGAGTGGAGCGCCTCAGTCCCCTCGGCCACCGCGGCCGGCTCTAACCTTGTGGCTTTATTCATTGAGTATGAGTAATTTAAACTTTGGTAGGAAACAGGCTGTCTCATTAATGACAGATGAATTTTCTGTGTAAGTTACTGATTGCAGCATCTGTCTCAGTTGAACAACTATTAGTGTTGCAGCTCACTTGCCAGTTAATGCTAATTTATGGCCTACCTGTGCGCAAGGAAACAACATATCTGACAATGCTCTCAAAATTAGTCCCAAAGCAATAGCTGTTGCAAAATAAAGCTAAGTACAGAATTCGGAGGTGTAAATTGCTAATCCTCTAACTACACAAATACGAAATTTCTCCTCCTATGCACTTAAAAAAATAATTTGGGTGAGGAATAAATGATCAACATGAAACAGTCTAAATGTTTGATTTTAAAATAGATCACTTTATAGTTTCTTCATAAGAATGATGGACATGAAACATTAACAATAGTGATTCTTTTATTTCTTTACAGAAAGCCATTATTTCATTGTTTTTTTTTTTTACATCAGTCTTTCTTTTTAGTACGATCAAACACGAAGTAGTACGTTAAACACTGTAACCAAAATCAAAATCGTCATACTTTCTCCCTTCTTTCATACAAAAACATCATACTAAATAGCTGCCCTAGAAATTGGGTTGTTTAGAAAATGAATATTGTTTTCAAATGTTTGTAAATCTATCGGACTAAAATGCGTGGTCATCAGTCCGTAGCTTACAAACTACTTAAACTAAGGTAAACTTAAGGACAACACACACACACACCCATGCCCCAGGGAGGATTCGAACCTTCCGATGGCGAGCAACCGCGCGCTCCGCAGCGAGGCGCCTTAGACCGCTCGGCTACTCCATCGCGGCTAGTCGTTACCGTCCTGTCTGTCAGGAAAGGTCCTATCAGGATGCGTGGACAGCTAGAACAGCTATATAGATTAGTAAGAGAAGTTTTATTTCCTGAAGAATACAATTACTGAAGTCATATAAAGTAAGTCTCTTCTCACAGCGTCGTCTTCTGTACGATGCTACCTGTGCTAAGTCCTGGTGACTGCCTAGTTCGTAGCCGAGTTCAGACGGGCTCGTCCAGACGCATGTCGGCCTAGATATAGCCGCTTGTGGAGGGCGAGCGTGTAAGGTTACTCCCTGCAGGATGCGCGGCGCCGGCGTGTGATTGGATGCCGGTCGTCCGCTGCCTTCTGCGCAGTCATTCTCGAGCGTGCGGCGTGTGGCGCTGACTTTATTCCACAACAAATATAAAAAGACGAACTGGATGTCTGTCATAGACGGCCAACAAGTACGAGGAGAGCCTAATAATGAAAATTATGGCTTTCTTTACCTTGATTTTTCATAATATCAGATAACTTTCAATCGTCGTTAAATTCTCCACACTTAGTTTACCTCATCGTCCGTAGAAAAAAAAAATACCATTATTATTGCACTTAAAAAGATTCATCTGTTCAAAGCTCACGCTGCAATTTTGAAACTTAACTCTGTGACTGCCTACACAACACTCTGCCACTGCTCACTGAGCGGTGGTGAGGGAACAAGTTCTAATAGATCTAACGTGGTGCAGCACACACCAAAAAGTGTCCTCGCGGAGCCAAAGATATCCATTGCAGATATTCAACATCGCAGACCTTCACCTACGTATCAATGGTTAGATGAACCGAGTACGTCCGAGGATGACCGAGCATAGAGCAGATACATGGAGCCCTGGCGCCATACGTATTCTGTACATGGAACTCGCCAGTTGTGACCGACCCTGACCTAGAGCAGTGTTTTTCAACCTGAGGGTCGCAAAGTCTTGCTCGGGGGGTCGCGGTCGCAGAAGGATGCAGTGGCAGCATGTTTCGTGACGTTCAGCTACTGTGGCAAAAGTGAAGTGACTGTTTGATGAAAGTCGCTGAATTAACAAGTCATCCGTAGATGGAAAATTGGCTTGGTTGTGACACGTTACAGGTGGCCCTTAATCAGACACCAAAAGTGTCATAGGTATAAGATGTGCCTGTGGCACATTTCATTTCTGAGAGTGTACCGACCGAAACACGAAACAAAGAATCCATGTTACCACCTCATGATGACTTGTTAATGAAGTAAATTAACAGCATTTGTGCAGTACTGTTGCAGTCGTATACAATGGTCGCAATCCTCTTGCATGACTTTGACACATGTTGAACATTGTTATGTCAGAGAAATTAATAATCACTAACGTAATACTACTTTTAATCAGTACATAACAGTACCTTTTTACTACTGGATCCTAGTATGTTGCAGCTGGTAACGCGTTATCAACGCAGTATTATTTTTAATCAACTAATACCAATACCATTTTATTACTGGATCACATTAATGTGCTTCTGATTAAGCATTTTCAATATCCTTTCGAAGAACTCAAAATTTTATCTACATCCTTGAATTATTAAGAAGCTATGAATCAGCTATGAAGGTTTACTTCTCGTACATCACAACACGTCGCCACATATTACACAATGAAATTTATTATTTATGACAGCAAATAATCGTAGTCATAAAGTCTCTTTGGCCCACTTTAGGTTACGGTAGTAACACTAAAACTGGGCCTTTGCGATCGCCTTTTGACAGCTCGATATTTAAATGCGATTAACGGCTTAACCGTTCATCTGACACGAAACTTCAATATGCGAAGATGAGGAAATTCTCTACAACTTTGTCCTGTATGTTTCTTTCATATCTTGCATCATTGCAGAGATATTTGCAAAAAGTCTGTCTGTAACGTATACCCACTTTTCAGATCGAACCGTTCAACCCATCGGCACCAAATTTTACAGACATAATAGTTGGCCACCAGAGACCAGAATTTCCCTTTTTCAAATTTTTCGAACTAAAAATACGTTAGTAACACTAAAAACGCCGTTTGTAATTCTAATTGCAAACAAACCGTTCATCTGACACAAAAACTGAATAACCCAATTTTTAGAGGAATAAACTCTCTACAACTTTCTTTTCTTATGTTTTTTTTTTTTTTTTTTTTTCGTAACTCGCACCGTTACAAAGGATATTTGCAAAAATAAAGGCGATTTGACACCGTCTCTTGATTTTATGTACGGAGGATTTTATGTCACGTGACATTCCTCGCCCAGAACTCTCTCTGGAATACGCCATCTTGCTTCCTGTATTTTATGATTTTTTTATTATAACCTCCGCGTTGTCATTTCAAAGCAGTGGCGCACTTAAGAAATAACAAAAGCAGATCGTTCTTAGTACGATAAATAACAATCTAGTGTTTAAAAATGTCATTTTAGCTGTTAGCAACTGCCAAAAGTGTATGAAAATTAAGGGCGAATGCGTACTTGTTCGCCGTGGTTTAGTGGATAGTGCGTTACGTTGTGATGCATGAGGTCGGTAGTTCGATACCAATCGTTAATACTTTTTCTCCTTGGCTCCTAAAATGGTTTCTGGCACTCTGATTTATTAAATAGGTCTATCTTCTGCAATGTTTAGAATTGTGCAGATGTAAGAGTGTTCCATCTGAAAAGTGCGTTTATTCTATTACGTGAATATGTCGTGAAATCTATAACAACGTCTTGAATACTGGTCTTCTGAAGCATATGCACAACATCGGGGAGGATACTGTGGTAATGAATATTTTAAACATCGTGCAGGTACTGGTAGTTTCATATATGAACGGAGTCCTAGATTTCTGTGGAAACTGTCGTTCCTTAACGAAACGGAAGGAAAGTGTATACGTTGCAACAAATTACCTGTTTTTTTTTCTTCCTAAGTAATTCAAAATGTTAAAGTAACCTAAGGACAAACTCTGTGCCGGCCGCGGTGGCCGAGGAGACAGGCGCTTCAGTCACGGTCTGCACGGCCACTACGGTCGGGGGTTCCAATCCCTCCTCGTCTTTAGTATAAGGTAGTTCATAAGTAGTTTGTAAGCTTAGGGACTGATGACCCCGTAGTTAAGTCCCATAAGCTCAACAAACATTTGAACATTTGAACAAACTCTGCTGGTTAAAATGCGGTCAGAAAGAATATTACGTGTTGGGTGGATAGATATTATCACAATAGTAGAGTCGTAATCATATCGTCCATTCAATTTTATTATTTATATTTTTATTATTTGTGTCCAAAATGTTTTCAAAAATTCATAAAACTACAGGCAAATATAAAATGGGCCGTAAAATAATCCAAGTGAGTTTTTTTCCAGTTTCGATTCGTTTCCGCTACTGTAATATTCACCGGACGTGAATGGTTGCGCAAATAATGGGTACATCTAAGAAATAAATTTAAATACCTTGCCTTCGGAATCAGACATAGCTTTATTGCGGGCCTGGGGTGTCGTCGAACATTTTTACTTGAAAAGGGGGTCGCGGGTTTGTAAAGGTTTAAAAACACCTTGAGGAAGCAGGAATGCTGGCGATCGTTACACTCCACGTGTCGTGGTTTTCCTGGAGATTTCCGGGGAACCTCACGAGAGAAGGAAAGATGATACACTCAATTAACTTCCCCCTCCCCCCATCTATGTCGTATACCTCCGCCTCCGGGCTCCTATATCACACACACACACACACACACACACACACAATCACGTCAGCGCTCGCGGACAATGTCTAACGTGTAATGTGCACGGTGGTAGGGGCTTTGTGCAGCAAGATGAAAGCTGTTGCACGTCTCCGTCGTATTTCACGGCTTGCCACCGGCGAATCGTAAAAGATGGCCATTAAACTCGTCGCTTCCTCGCCAGTTTACACTCGAAGAAGTTTCCTACTTTGCTTTTCTCTCTCGGGATGACGGCGGTGGCGGAGGGACGGGGGCAGCGAAGCACCGTGGTGGAGAAAATCAAAATCGCGTAAAGACGACGCCGTCGAGCGCTGGCCGGGAAAGTGGCGGCTGCACATATCGCGGACGCTACCGCTCCCGGTACTGGCGAGATGGGCGCACATCGGGAGGGCAGCGCTCGCTGCAGATGGCCGGCCGCCCCGGGCATTAACTCCGCTCGTAAAAGCGCCGCCGCCTAACAGCCGCGGGCAGCAGCCGCCATCTTGCCACCGAGGCGACGACGTAGGCTACCTATTCTGTCTGCCGAGGATATTGTTCCATTTCCGTTCCCGAACACTGCACGGTGCCTTAGCGACCAGGTGTAAATCACGGCAGAGTAATATGCGTATCAAACAGGTGAGGAAAAGAAAGCCGTGGAATCTGCACATTTACGACGGTGGTCGTAAACTTTCGGTTATTCGGCAGCTTCTACCTGACGGTGAAAAACAAAACATTCCGACAGCAGTCCCCGAACATACAATAATTCTGCAAAATCTGCCTGCTGACATTAATTGCAATGCCAGAATCAAACTTTCACTCTGCAGCGGAATGTGCGCTGATATGAAACTTCCTGGCAGATTAAAATTATGTGCCGGAACCGGGACTCGAACATGGGACCTTAGAAAGTAGGAGGCGTAGTACTGGCGGAAGTAAAGTTGTAAGGAGGCATCGTGAGTCGTGTAGTGCGCTTGACCGGGAAAGGCAAAGGTCCCATGTTCGAGTCCCGGTTCCGGCACATAATTATAATCTGCCTGGAAGTTTTACTAATTGCAATGGTTCCAGTATTGCCGGCCGCGGTGGACGAAGGGACTGAGGCGCTCCAGTCACGGTCTGCACGGCCACTACGGTCGTGGGTTCGAATCCCCCCCTCGGGCATGGATATTTGTGCGATCCTTAGTCTTAGCTAGTTCATAAGTAGTTTGTAAGTTTAGGGACTGACGACCCCGTAGTAGTTAAGTCCCATAAGCTGTACAAACATTTGAACATTTTGAATTTTTGGTTCCAGTATTGATAATAGCGGTATAAACTGAAACAAATTGTACATTTCATTTAACACTAACTAAAAACGCAGCGTCGCCGGAGTACTTATTTATTCCAGTATAAAGTTAGTCTATCTATCCTTTCCTTTCCTCTGCCGCGGTGGAGTAACCGAGCGGTCTAAGGCGCCTCGCTGCGGAGCGCACGGTTGCTCGCCGTCAGAGGTTCCAGTCCTCCCTGAGCCATGGGTGTGTGTGTCGTCCTTAGGTTAGTTTACTTAGTTTAAGTAGTCTGTAACCTACGGATTAATGATACATTTACAAAGGAAAATGTAAAGGCAACTTAAAAACATCAACTATTTTAAGAAGAGGATAATAGAAGATAGGAAAGATTGGTTTGAGTGACAGTCTGAAGAATAAGAGAGGAAAGTCCCGGGTGGGAGGCCTCTGAATTTACTTCGAGCCCTGCCATCCTGGAGGTTTCTCATTTTGAGACTCTAATGATTGGCTATATCTGTAGGTTACATTTCGCATGTGTTTATATCGTCCTCTGTGTCGGGGCTGTCATCTGTGGTGTAATTTGTACTGTTTGTGCTTTCAGTGTCAGATTCATCATAGGTGTTTTGTCTTCTGTTGTGGGCGTTTCGTGTTGCATTACGTCTTACGTTCTGTGTGTACTCGTCTTTTTTTCGTAGTGAGACTTCGTCCGTCAGCCTGTTCATTATGTCCCATCCGTTCTTATCACGTATTAGTTCGTTGAGGTCTTTAGTCGTGTCAAACATAGAGTGAGTGTGTGTTTTGTAGAGCTGACAGTGTATGACACTGTGTTCTGGAGTCCCAATTTCTCCACACGTACAGCATGGATTGTCACTGAGACCCACACGTGTGAGGTGTGTGGGGTAGGGGCCGTGTCCCGTTAGGAAGTGGGTTATATCCCCGGCTGGGATTGATATGACCCATTCGAAGACGTTTCCTTATATTCGTGAAAAAGTCATAGACACGTCTTCCTTTCTCGCAGTTTTCCCATTCCCTTTGCCATGTGTCCATTCTGCATTTAATTAGTTGCCTCCGTTCTGTTATCTCTTGCCCAACACGTTCGTGGACCTTGTCGTATTTCCCCGCCTTCAGCCAGTACATAGCAGCTCTTACTCGTATGGTAAGGTCTATTGGTGGTATCCCCAGTACCACGCAGAGTGCTTCGTCTGAGGTAGTGTTGAAGGCTCCAGTTAGCCTTAATAGGACACTTCTTTGACCTTTCCAAACAGTGGCAATGTTGGTATGTAGTGCCAGACACTGTGCCCATGAACTGGCCGCGAAGCAGATTACTGACTCGAAGAGAGCTATGTGGTATGTACATAGTGTTTGTGTAGGTAGTCTGTACGTTGTGGTGTTTAGCCAGGGAAGTTTTTGAGTCATCTTCGTGGCCCTGTCGGTCTTCAGTCGTATATGAACATTAAAGGTCAAGCGTTCGTCCAATTGGACACCAAGATAACATGTATTTTGTGTCTGCGTATTTTGATGTTGTTGTGTTTTATTATTGGGTCCCTGATTAGGGTTCCTTTTAGTAATATGTAGACTGTCTTATGTGCTGCCATCTGTAATTTGTTCTGTGTGCACCATTGTCCTATAGTTGGCACGACATGTGTTGCCTTGTGTTCTAATTGCATTCTCGAGTCAGCTGTAACCAAAACAAGTAGGTCATCTGCATACGTTACAGTGCCTTTGACCAGCTCCTGTTGCCCCAGTCGGTTCAGGAGTGGTTCAAAGGTTATATCCCAGAAGACGGGTCCACAGATCGATCCGTGGGGGCACCCTTTACTACCTTTTGAGAGTCTTTACGCCTGTTATAAAGGGCCTTAGGTACCCTTAGCTCCCGTAGTCTTGTGAACAGTGCCGGCCACCAAAGATTATCAAAGGCGCCAGCAATATCCACATGGCCAAAGCGTATTTGAGTGTTGTTGAGTGGACCATATCAGTTGCCGCATGTAGGGCGTCATCAATTGACTTGCCTCGTCTGAAACAATACTGCGTAGGATTAAGTCCTAGTAGCTCCCTGTGCGACTGTATACGTTCGCACAAGAGACGTTCCTGGAGCTTAGCCAGGTTGTTAATTAGGCAAATTGGCGTATAGGATTTGGGGTTCAGTGGGTCCTTGTGAGGTGCTTTTTTTTAATGATCACTGCATTTGCCAGTTTCCAGGGAGCAGGAACCCGTCCCAGCCGTAAGGCGTCATTTAATAAGTTTGTCATGAAGGGTATGATCTGTGGTGCGGCCATTTTGATGGCTTCCGAGTAAACTCCATCAGGGCCTGGTGCTTTCCTATTTTTTAGTTTGGAGATTGCAATGGCAACCACTTGCTGTGCAAAAAGAATGGTGACGGCATCGTTGTCATATTCAGTGTTGGTGATGTGTCTGAATGTTGTGTGGAACGCATCATCATCTGTGTTGGTATCGTCAGGTAGGAGTTTGTTTAGCAGATATTCTGCTGAACTTCTCTATCCCTCGGTGTTTGTGCCGCCTTCTAGTTTCAGTGTCGATAGGACAAAAAGTGTTTTGATGCGCTCCGTGCAAATTTTGCAAGGTTCTCCACATGTGTTTGTTTGTATCTGTTGTTCTATGTGTGTGTTCCAGTGTTGTTGTCTTGTCTGCAACAGTGCGTCTTTGTAAGTCTTTTTGGCTGTCAAATAGAGACGATACATACATCCATGCCCGAGGGGGGGGGGGGGGTTCGAACCCCCGACCGTAGCAACCGTGCAGGCAGTGACTAGCGTGCCGCAGACCGCTCGGCCACTGTGGGCGGCAGTCACTGAAGTCTCGCCGCCATATTTCTGTACTATAAACCTGTGATCAGTCATGTGTCTAATTACAGAAAACAGCAGTTAAAATACGAATGAACTGACGTAACTACGCCGTCTTTGCTGTTTTGACGTAATAGTCAATTAGCGTGTTGTATGTGGCTGCATTTTTCGTACAGTAAACGGAAGATACATACAGCAATGAGTAGCATTGATTTCCTGCTTTTATTCAGCTTTTTCCTGCTTAGAACCGCTCTAATGGACTGTAATAAAAGTAGGCAAAATGTTTCCCGTCACTGCACAGTTCACTATTGCTTCTCAAAAAAAAAAAAATATACTCTTGTTTCTCTCTGCCGGTTTCTGGAGATATTTTTCACATGCAAAATAGTAACCTAATTCGCGGGTGAGAAATTCAGTGACCACGATTGTGTCACTCGGTCTGTCGTCTCCGATGTGACGTTAAATGTCACGCAGGGCGCTGAAAGTTACCCCGTTTCTCGGTAGCGGCCTCCCCATTACCTGCCCCCCCCCCCCCCCCCCTGTTTGTGGCAGGATGCCACCACTTCCTGGCCCCGCTGCTGCTGCTGCGTCGCCGATGGCAACTCTCCGCCTGTTAATATCCGCCGGCAGGCGGGAGGACTTATCAATCTTCACCAACTACTCCTCCAGTTCTCCACGAAATGTTTCCAATCACAACTTTAGCAAACTGATTTGCCACGCGACAATTCACTTAAAACTGTAGCGAAATGTAGGAGCACTGGAAGAAAATCGACCCATGGTATACGAAGTGGCACTTGACACTAACGTTTAGTAGATGTAATGATTCGCATTACGATGGTCATATCAAAAATAATACCGCCTAATTTTATTGCACGTTATTTCTTTCTTTTGTCAACAATATCTATTTACAGTTCTTCAGTGTAGTTTTCAGCAGCGTCGCGTCCTACACCTACATCTCCATAGATACTTTGCAAATCACATTTAAGTGCCTGGCAAAGGGTTCATTAACCAGATTCATAGCCTTTCTCTACCGTTCCATTCTCTAATAGCGCGCGGGAAGAAAGAACAGCTAAATCGTTCCGTTTTCGATCTGATTTCTCTTATTGTATTTGGATGGTCATGTCTCCCTTTGTAGGTGCGTGCTAGCAAAATATTTTCATATTCAGAAAGTAAAAGTCGGTGATTGAAGCCGGCCGCGGTGGCCGAGGGGACTGAGGCGCTCCAGTCACGGTCTGCACGGCCACTACGGTAGGGGGTTCGAATCCCCCATCGGGCATGGATATTTGTGCCGTCCATAGTATTAGCTAGTTCATAAGTAGTTTGTAAGTTTAGGGACTGATGACCCCGTAGTTAAGTCCCATAAGCTATACTAGCATTTGAACATTTTTTTCGGTGACTGAAATTTCGCAGATAGATCTCGCAGTAACGAATAACGTCGTTCTTTCATTGAATTCCACCCCAATTCGTGCAACATTTCCGTGACGCTTCCCCCCCTGTAACGTGATAAAACAAAACGAGCTGCCCTTATCTGAACCTTCTCCATGTCTTCCGTCAATCCCACCTGGTGAGGGTCCCACACTGGGCCACATGACTCCAGGAGAGGACGCACAAGTGTGATGTAGGCAGTTTGTTTAGTGGAGCTGGTGCATCTTCGAAACGTCCTGCCAGTGAAACGTTACCTTTGGTTCGCCTTCCCCACAATACCTTCCGTGTGTTCTTTCCAGTCTAAGTTGCTCGTAATTGTAACTCCTAGATATTTGGTAGAATTTTCGACCTTAAGGGTTGATTGATTTATCGTGTAATTGAAGTTCATCGGATTTCTCTTAGTGGTTATATGTATTACTTCAGACTTATCATCATTTAGTGTTAATTTCTAATTGTTGCACAATGCAGAAATTTGGTTTAAATAGCTTTGCAATTGCTTTTGATCCTCTGTTGACTTAACTAACCAATAAACGACAGCATCATCCGCGAACAGTCTTAGTCAGCTATTCAGATTGTCTTATAAATCGTTTATAAACACAAGAGTAGGGGACCTATAACGCTTCCCAGAGGAACGCCAGATATCACTTCTCTTTTACTCGATGATTTTCCGTCAATTACTACGAACTGTGTCCATTCTGATAGGAAATCGTGTATCCGATCGCACAATTGGGGCGATATTCCATAATCACGCAATTTCATTAGAAACCGCTTATAAGGTACAGTGTGAAAAGCTTTCCTATGTGTTCAGTGGTTCAGTGAACCCCGGAAAAAGCATGTTGTGAAAAAAAAATTGACAAAATAAGAAGTGTTTTCAAACTATAATTCTTCTTTTCGTTCTTGTATCAGATCATTTTACATGCACATTCAAAGTACTTTTATCGCATGAAAAACGTTTTACGTCGCGGAGACGGCACGTATACGAGTGTTAGCGCTGCGCACAGTGGCGGTAGCGTTGCGCTGCAATGCGCATGCGCGGCTCAGGTTCAAGTTCTCTTCTGAACCCCCTGGAGGCAACATACGGGTGCACCCGCGGCAGGGAGGTGTGAGGGGAAACACCGCTTTTAACATTCGCGTTGTAGCTGACTGAGACGACAGCTCCTCGCCACTCGAGCTTTGGCGGTTACGCACGAATTGTCCCGAAGCAAAGGCAATGGAGCTACTTCGCACGTCCGCTTGTCCATCGGCAAATCCTCAATTAAGGCAATATTCACCCTTCATATTTGTTTATTGCGCATTGACATTCTTCAAAAACTTGTCAGTTGGTAAAATATCTTATAACTATAATTTAAAGACGCATCAACTGTGAAAGCCTTCAGAAGATCCGGTCATGAATAATAATGAAGTTACTACTCTCCACCTAGCAAGAATAGCTGTGTGCCTAGCAGCATAGTATTGCGCCGTCAAAGGTAGTGGGTTCGCGACCATCTTCTTTTTAATAAACACGGGAACAACAATGACTTTTATATTGTTACTTGTCATATACCTTTGGACGTTTTAGCAAATGTGTCGCGATTTTGAGGGAAAATGGCATTTATACTCTTCGTTTTAACGAATATTTAACTGTTTGAAAAGATGTGGGGGAAGAGCTGCCTTTGCGCATGCGTAAGGGGGTGCTGCTTACACTGTCACGTGACCTGAGGGTAGCTTGTCTCAAAATGTTGAAATTTTTGTAAATCTATCGGACTCAACTACTCGGTTATTAGTCCGTTTTGACTGCTTTACTATTTTTATGAAGTGAAACAAACATGTAAGGACAGTTGTGATTAAGACGGACAGCCGACGTCGGTTTATTGGAAGAATTTTGGGAAGATGTACTTCATCTGTAAAGGAGACCGCGTATAAAACGCTTGTACGACCACGTCTTGAGTGTTGTTCAAGTGTTTGGGACCCGCAGCAGATCAGTTTAAAGGAAGACATAGAAGCAGTCCAGAGGCGAGCAGCTAGGTTTGTTACTGGTAGGTTCGACCAATGTGCAAGTGTCACGGAAATGTTCCGGGAACTCAGTTGGGGGTCGCTGGAGGAAAGACGGCGTGCTTCTCAAGAAATTCTATTGAGGAAATTTAGAGGGCCGGAATTTGAAGCCGAGTGTAGTACGATTTTCCTGCCGCCTACTTACATTTCGCGTAAAGATCACAAAGAGAAGAGAAATTACGGCTCGTACGGAGGCATATAGGCATTCTTTTTTTTCCCTTGTTCTGTTTGGTAGTGGAATAGGAAAGGAAATGCCTAGCAGCGGTACAGTGTACCCTCCGTCACGCACCTTACGGTGGATTGCGGATTATGTATGTAGATGAAACGGCTGATGGTGAGACGTTTCAGCATTAGTAACACATGTAGCATGTGCATTCGACAATTTATGGTGGTATGCTATATTCCGACTTGGAGAGCAGCGGCTCTCGCCAGCGCCGTACATTAGACTTCCTACCCATTGTACAAGCGCAATATCCCAGTGGTTATCTGGCAATCGATGCCAGTGAACCTCGTTGTGCGGGCCCATTTTTGAAAGGAAACCATTGAACCCTGCTACTGTTGACGACGAGGATGATCGCCCAGAATGAAGTGCTGACAACCTCATGCAGTTTTATGTGAAAACAAGTGTACTGCAAATTACGAGTGGTGTACTACTAATAGACTCACCACTGAGCAAGGAAAAAGTTTTGTAAATCATGTTGAAAAAAAAAACTCACAAAAGAATCCTGCACTTAATTTAGAAAATTAAGAAGGAAACATGGTTAATTAGTACCTGGCCGTATACGTTGACCAAGTAAAATCCTTAATCAGAATATGAAAGGAGCTACAGAAATGGTATGCAGGTTACTTCACAACTTTCTATAAGCAATAAGATGGAATACAGACTACCTACGACCAAACAGGATTATTGTAAATTATTTCTTCCTTCCAGGGATCTATTTATTTTGGTGTATTACATTTTCAAATATCAGTGATGCATGAGGCTAAACATTAGTTTGATTCTTGCACTCTACAAATGTTCTATGAGTGCCGCTTTGGTCAAATCACAGGTCACAGACACACAAATTAGGTTCGTTATATATCTGATGTGGGAACGTCCTGTGAATGGTCATCACGACGTAAATAATTCTTAGTTCAAATGTTTGTTAAGCTTAAGGGACTTAACTACGGGGTCATCAGTCCCTAAACTTACAAACTACTTATGAACTAGCTAACACTAAGGACGGCACAAATGTCCATGCCCGAGGGGGGATTCGAACCCCCGACCGTAGTGGCCGTGCAGACCGTGACTGAAGCGCCTCAGTCCCCTCGGCCACCGCGGCCGGCTAATTCTTAGTCTTACCTAATCTAGTGTAAACAGGAAAAGACAGTAATGAACCCGCATAGGAAAAGTGTCACATGTAGCAGCTTCTAACTGCCTGGTGGAAAGAGGGGCGGACGAGTGACGTGAAAGTTTGTACTTCAGGTAGTGATGAAGGCCGACGTTCCAGCCAGTGAGTGGGTGCCCCGTAATATACTGAAAGATGGATTTGCAGGCAGTTGTTTGAACAACCGCAACAGCAATACATATAGGTAGGACGTAGGCGGCTTCATTTTAACATGGGAAAGCATTGTATCTAACATCCGCCAAATCTCGTTAATGCGCTACAATTAAGCGAGAATTTTCAGTACACTGTCCTATTCTGGTAGTTAACCTTTCCAGAACAAAAGCATTTTGCTCCAATGGTGAAAAGCAGTTACGAGGCGACAAGGTCAATCTTTTCCTTCGTCGACATTTTGTCAATCCACTACCATGGCAACACCAGCAAGCAGCTAGAATGCATACTCAGTGAGTTTTACGTTTCTTTCATAAATCAATTATTTTTGTACGGGAAACACAGAATTTTGGAAATGAATAAATGAACCATTAACGTCCTCTTTGGAGAACTTGATAATACTGTCTCTTCGAATCTACAATGTGTTTTACTGCCGTGTGTGGGAATATAGACTCTGTACTGCGACTAACGCCGTTGTGGTATTCGTGGACCAGGTACAGCGGAATATCTTCTTGCAACTAGCCGGCCTTCCGGCAGTACGTCAATGGCGCCACTGAGGGTGGATTCGTAGATTCGGAATATAACCGCATGACAGAGAACACAGAAATACGTGAACTCCAACAGGATGACGCTTGGGTCGACAACGTCAGTATAACACAACAGGTGTCTGGCGTAGGCGTTAGATTGGTTACTGCTGCTAAATGGTAGGTTATCACAGTTTAAGTGACTTTGAACGTCGTGTTACAATCGCCGCACGAGAGATGGTGTGGTGTCGCACAAGTCTAAAGTGCGCGCCACCTACTTTCGCCGCGCGCCGCCATGCACGCACAGCGCGGCGTTCTTACGACGTCAGCCACGAGCGCCCTCTGCTGCGATCCCGCTCGTGGCCACCACTGAACGACATCGTTCACTTGGAACTGAAATAGGAATCAGTTAACACTTCGGAATCAGATAGGCACCAGTGAAGACTTGGCTATCGGATAGGCATTAGGCAGGCCTCTAGCTCAACTATGTATCAGAATTCTGCAGTACTGAGTTATGTAAAAGTTAAGTATTACTAAGTCTCTGTGAAATATATATCTCGTTCTAATTTACTCTAGTGTTTCTAGTTTCTGCTGTCCCCCTGGCTTCTCACCTTCGTACCTGCACAAGCGTGCTTCCTTTATTCCTGTGTCGGTCTTTCTACTCGGCCACCGACACCTACGACGGAAACGAGACACAAAAGCGGCGACGAGGCTGGGACACAAAAGATGGGACACAGCATCTCCCAGGCAGCGAAGAGGTGGGGATTTTTCCGTATGGCCACTTCACAAGTGAACCGTACATATCGAGAACTCGGTAAAACATTATATCTGTGGCCGGAGAAAGATCCTGCAAGTATGAGACCAATGACAACTAAAGAGAATCGTCCAACGTGACGCAAGTGCAACACTTCCACAAACTGCTGTAAATTTCAAGGCTGTACCATCAACAAAGAAAGCAATTGCAGACAAGTGTGAGAATTACAGAACTATCAGTTTAATAAGTCATGGTTGCAACATACTAACACGAATTATTTACAGACGAATGGAAAATCTTCTGGAATCCAACATTAAGGAAGGTCAGTTTGGATTTAGGAGAAATGTAGGGACATGGGAGGCAATACTCACATAACGACTTCTCTTAGAATATAGGCTAAGGAAAGGCAAACCTACGTTTTTAGTATTTGTAGATTTGGAGAAAGCTTTTTATAATGTGGACTGGAAGAAACTTTTTAAATTCTGAAGGTAACAGGGTAAAATATAGAGAGCGAAGGGGTATATTCAACTTATACAAAAACCAGACAGCGGTTATTACAGTCGAAGGGCATGAAAGAGACGCAAAGATTGGGAAGCGAGTAAGACGGAGCTGTCGCCTTTCCCCAATGTTGTTCAAGTTGTTCAATCTGTACATTGAACAAGCAGTAAAGGAATGCAAAAGAAATTTGGAGAGGGAATTAAAGTTCAGGGAGAAGAAATAAAAACTTTACGATTTGCGGTAGACATAGTTCTTTTGTCAGTGATTGCAAAGGATCTGGAAGAGCAATTGAATAGGATGGACAGTGTCTTGAAAGGACGGTGAAACGAAGGTAATCGAATGTAATGTCAGAAAATCAGGTGATGCTGAAGGAATTAGATTAGGCAATGCGACAATAAAAGTAGTAGATGAGTTTTGTTATTTGGGTCCCTAGATAACTTATGATGGCGAAGGAAAGAAGATATAAAATGCAGAATGGCTATGGGAAGAAGTGTTTCTAAAGAAGCGAAACTTGTTAACATCCAATATTTATTTAAATGTTAGCAAGTCCTTTCCGAAAGCATTTGTCTGGAGTGTAGCGTTGTATGAGAGTGAAAAGTGGACCATAAGGAGTTCAGGCAAAAAGATGAGAGAACCTTTTGAAATTTGGTGCTACAGGTTAATGAGGAAAATTAGATGAGTAGATCATGTAACTAACGAGGAGGTGCTTAACCGAAATAGGGAGAAAAGGACTTTCTGGCATATCCTAAGTGAAGGGATAGATTGGTGGTACACATTCTGAGACATCAAGGAATTATCAACTTAACATTAGTGTCTGGGGTAAAAATCGATGAGGGAGACCGAGGGACGAATACAGTAAGCAGATTGAAAGGGATGTAGGTTGCTGAACTTATTCTCAGATGAAGAGAATAGCACAGGACAGGGTAGCGTGGAGAGATGCATCAAACCAGTCTGTGGACTGAAGACCACAACAGCAACAAAAACAACCATCAACAAGTGTCAGCGTGTCAACCATTCAACGGAACATCACTGATACAGGCTTTTGGAGCCCAAGGCCTAATTGGGTACCCTTGCTGGCTGCAGAACACACAACTTTATGCCTCGCCTGGGCCCATCAACACTTTCATTGGACTTTTGACAACTGGAAACATTTTGACCAGTGTTGTTTACAATTGTATCGAACATATTGATGTACACAGGTATGGGGACAACCTCAGGAATCCGTGTAGAGTGCACGGAGGATAAATTGGCCAGCAGATGCGCAGACAGCTGGGTAAGCATGGAGAGAGCAGCAATGGTGGGGGGTAGCGTCCGGAGCAGTGAGGGAAAGTGACCAGCGCTGAAGGGGAAGTGGCGCTCTAATCTGAAGCCTATGCTCCACTAACTGACGGAGTTTTATAAATTTTCTCTTCCGTACCTAACCATACCATCAAAAATACCTTTTTCTAAATACTTAACTCAGTGTTATTAATATTTCATTACTTTTATTTTTCTATTAACGTTACGTATCTTACTTCAAAACTCATGTTACTTAAATCACTAGTTATGTAACATTTGCGATACAGGATTTGGACTGATTTGTTAGTATTACTGGTTGTGGATGTAGGAAGTATGGTATTTCTGTTTAATTAGCAAATAGAAAAATTTTTCATTTTTCTTCAATTTACTGCAGTCATCTCGATAGAGCTTAAACAATCAGTCAGAAACAATATTCAGTCAAACTCCCAAAATCCGAGACACTTTAATAAAACCGATGGTATTTCTGTCGCTGCATTATAGAACGTGTTTAAATTTAAAAGAAATGCTCACTTTCTCCTGTTCTACAGTATTGTAGACCAGAAAACGTAAAAGTTTTCTTTAGTCCTTACACACATTAATACTTTATAGTCTGTAGAACTACATGTCCTTATCAGTTATCTGCGTGCACTATAATCAGAAGTTTTCCTTTTGACAGTGGCGCCTTTAGTCCATAACCTGATCCATCTGTCCTCTCATTGGGCGTATTATGTGAACTGCGAATGTATGTTTCATCGACATATATGAGAGGTCAACACTAATCAGGAACTATTTTATTTTACTTAAATAATCGATATATTTACTGCGTATTTCTAAACGTTCCAAAGCATTTTCCTGTAACCTGTTTTTTTCCGCCATCTGGTAAATACGAAGCGTATTAATTGCACGAAATAAAGGATGTAAGTATTACATTCAAATAAAAAATAATGTACCTCAAGTTTTGAAGTGGGTACCCCAATGAAGAAATACTTCCCTTAAAGACGTATTGTCCCTTATTACGGGAAAAAGTTACTTTATTGTTCGGCGGTGTTTGTTTGTCATGTGGAAATTGTTTATTAAATGTTCAAATGTTTGTAGAGCTTATGAAACTTACCTACGTGGTCATCAGTGCCTAAACTTACAAACTACTTGTGAACTAGCTAATACTAAGGACGGCAAAAATTATCCATGCCCGACGGGGGATTCGAACCCCCGACCGTAGTGGCAGTGCAAAAAGTGACTGGGGCGCCGCACACCGCTCGGCCACCGCGGCCGGCAATTGTTAATCAATCTCAATAAAACTTATTCTTCTTTTTCCTGGAGTAGAGAAACCTTCAGAACTACCGGCAGCTATTTTGTTTCTCTTTTTTTTAATATATATATATATATATATATATAGTCCGAAGTGAAACACCAGTAGCAGCCGGTACTCTTTTAATGGGATTTTATCCCCTCTTTTGCTCTTCCGACAGAAATTCAATTACATTGAAAACAGTCTCTCATGTCTGGCTATGCATAACATTTCCTGCACCTATAGCACGGAATGGACAGTGTGCTGAAAGGGGCATATAAGATGAATATTAACAAGAGCAAAACTAGGGTAATGGAGTGCAGTGTAAGAAAATCAGGCGATGCTGAAGGAATTAGATTGGGTAACGAAGCAATAAAGGAGATAGATGAGTTTTGTTACTTGTGCAGTAAAATAACAAATGATGGTCGCAGTACAGAGGATATAAAATGTAGAAAGGCAATGGGTAAAAAAACGTTCTTCAAAAAGAGAAATTTGTTAACATCGAATATTGATTTAAGCCTAAGGAAGTCCTTTCTGAAGGCATTTGTATGGAGTGTTGCCTTGTTTGCCTTGTATGGCAGTGAGACATGGACGATAAACAGTGCGGACAGAAAGAGGATTGAGGCTTTTGAAATATGGTGCTACAGAAGAATGGTGAAGATTAGATGGGTGGATCGCGTAACTAATGAGGAGGTACTGAACAGAATTGGGGAGAAAAGAAACTCCTGGCGTACCTTGAATAAAAGGAGATTGGTAGGACACATTCTTAGACATCAAGGAATTGTGAATTTAGCGTTGGAGGGAAGTGTGTGGGGTAAAAACCGCAGAGGAAGACCAAGAGATGGATACGGTAGGCAGATTCAGGCAGATGTAGGTTGCCATTCTTACGCGAAGATGAAGAGGCTTGCTCAGGATAGGGTATTGAGAAGAGCTGCATCAAACAAGTCTCCGGACTGAAGACCACAACAACAACAACAACAACAACAATAGCGCTTGGACACTGTGCTGTCACGCCGTTTATAGCGGTGCGCTCACTCGACGTGCAGTGTCCGGCAAGCGGAAGTGGACACACGCAGCATCCCCTTCCTAACGGAAGAATGAAGTCGGCCGGCGCTTCGGACGAAAACTGGTCTCTGCGCATCGTCCTCCTTATCCTGCGCGGACTCTACCCACCAAGTCAATAAGGGACTGTTGAAGTTGGTGGAGGTTCTGAAACGGTGTGAGGCATGTGCAGTTGGAGTAAAACGTCTAGATTCGACTCTGACAGGTGGCACGTAAGAACGCATCATGGCTGATCACCTGCCTCCGTTTATGTTCACTGCCGCGGCGGATTAGCCGCGCGTACTGGAGCGCCGTGTTGCGGTACGCGCGGCTGTGCGTTGTCGGGGGTTCGAACCCCCCTCGGGCATGGATGTTGTCTGTTGTCCTTATATTACTTTAACTTAGGTTAAGTAGTTTGTAAGTCTAGGGACTGATGACCAACGTAGTTTGGTCCCATAAGAATTACAAACATTTGAACTTTTCTTTTATGTCCATTGTGCGTTCTGACACGTTAATGCGACTACACACACGCCCAGAATTATTACATAGTGCTTTCACAGACACTCTTATGCGCTTAAACATTTCCGCTAGCCACGAAACTCTCAAGTAATTAACATTATAGAGCACTAGTTGTAAACCCGGCGTTGCCCGGATGTTTATTTATTCTACACTCTCGTAACCCACATCCCCTTCCCCCCTCTTTCTGCGTCCATCTTTGTCTCTCACATCTCTCTGTTCGTTTCCACCTTTCCCTCTCTCGGCAAAGTTTTCTGCAAGGTACCCTCTGTCAAACATTTATGTAACTATTGACCTTCCTTTTGCATGCACCTAACGAAATTTTATACAGGTAGTGACATTCCTCTTGTTTTAAGGTAGTGTGTGCAAAATTTCATCAATGTCGGAACAAAACTATAGATTTGTATCCAATAGGAGCGCGAGATCACATTGAAAAATGCACTTTGTTGTTCTCATATATTCCAGTATTATTTCATATATCCCTCTTTCTGAGAATAAAGAAAAAAAAAAAAAAAAAAAAAAAACCAAAGTTCTGTGAAATCTGTCGAGCCGTCCTCAAGTTATGGCGCGACTAAGGTATTTAGGGATCCATTTTTATGTTGCAAAGTACTCTCCCCCATGCACCGTATGAAATTTAAGGTTTGAAGGTCAAGCATGTGAAGTTTCGTGAAGATCGGAATGAAAGTGTAGGTTTCGTGAGTCTGTTGGAGAGTACGTTCCGCCATGCACCTATCACAAAATACTTTCTTAGCTGACGTTTTGTACCTATAAACTACATTCCTGCGAAATTTCAGCTTCATGGGTAAAGTAGTGTGTTTAGTTAGTAGTGAGTGAGTGTCCTTCCGCTTTTATATAGCCGGCTGAGGTGGCCGAGGGGACTGAGGCGCTTCAGTCACAGTCTTCACGGCCACTACGGTCGGGGGTTCGAATCCCCCCTCGGGCATGGATATTTGTGCCGTCCTTAGTTGTACGTAGTTCATAAGTAGTTTGTAAGTTTAGGGACTGATGACCCGTAGTTAAGTCCCTTAAGCTTAACAAATATTTGAACATTTTTTGCTTTTATATAGATAGAGATTAAGAAAACATGTTGCTTAATTTTGGATGAAAGAGACTTAAGGGAGACTTGCTGACAAAAATAAATAGTAACATGCCAATCTTTATTGCTAACTTTATTTGATTCAAGGTCATGAATGATGCATCAGTTTTCCGGCATCTACAGCGGAACTGTTGTGAGCGCTAGACTTCTTTTCGTTTCATCACTTTGTGGGGCGAGGAGGAGGGGACAGTTACAAAACGCTTCATAAACGTCCGAAATTACATGCAAATTTTGTTACAGATCTCTAACTACTCCCATTTTCCAATAATTGACGCAGAAATCTGTGTATTCTCACGCAGTGGCCTCTCATTATTTATGACGTCATATCACCTGAGCTATTTGTCGTGCTGTTTTGTTTTTGGTTCAGAAACCTTTGTGGGTGTACGGTGAACAGTTCTCCAAAGTTTCATTGCAATCGATGAATGGTTTATGAACACGCAAGGGACATACAGACAAACATACATTTTTATATAAATAGATACAAAAGATATCTCCACCCAGTCATACTCTTATGGATTTATGGACAACCCTGTAAGTTGCTTGGTTCCCTCCAACACTACTTCAGACATCAGATGAGTCCGTGCCAAGTCGTGTTATGGCACTTCCAAAAAAAAAAAAGTTCAAATATTTGTTAAGCTTAAGGGACTTAACTACGGCGTCATCAGTCCCTAAACTTACAAACTACTTATGAACTACCTTATACTAAAGACGGCACAAATATCCACGCTCGAGGGGTATTCGAACCCCCGACCGTAGTGGCCGTGCAGACCGTGACTGAAGCGCCTCAGTCTCCTCGGCCACCGCGGCCGGCTATGGCACTTCCCCGTGCTTGCAGGGGTTCTATACGATATTACAAAGGTATATTAGTTTCTTTGTCTCTTCAGTGTATTAGATGAGAATACGCAGACCAGGCAGACTAATCTCACGTGGAAGGAAATAGGCTACTTACCCCGTGCGTGTTCAAAAGTCTGAGAGTGTAACCATAGCAGTGGATCTCGGACAATTGCGACAAGGCCCGCAGGTTGTATGCACTCTTATCAAACTTCAGGTAGCGACTTAGAATGAGACCTGTAAATCCCTGCCAGAATATCTTTGACTTCTTAACTGGCCACGACCTATACCAAACACAGCAGATGCGTCATTAGTGCCGGCCGCGGTGGCCGAGGGGACTGAGGCGCTCCAGTCACGGTCTGCACGGCCACTACGGTCGGGGGTTCGAATTCACCCTCGGGCGTGGATATTTGTGCCGTCCTTAGTCTTAGCTAGTTCATAAGTCGTTTGTAATTTTAGGGACTGATGACCCCGTAGTTAAGTCCAATAAGCTCTACAAACATTTGAACATTTTTTTGCGTCATTAGTTGGCTGATTGTGCCTGTCGGGAGAGAGGAGCCTGAAAACACACATTTCTGTACTATAATTTTTGGTCAGTGGAAGAAAAAAGGTAGGGGGTTGCGTTTAACGTCCCGTCGACACTGTGGTCATTGTGAAATGTTTTAAACCGAGGGTGTGATGTAAAATAAAGGCATAGAAGGGGAGAGAAAGGACGGTATGCAAATGGATTATGCAAATCGTTTGTTCGCTTGATATTAAACGATAAGCGTGGATGACTTGCGTCGATCAGTTAATGAACTTATACTCTAATTTAAGTAATAAACCCCATCTAAAATTGTTTAAAGCGGACTAACTAAATTGAATGACTTGAGTAATGAAATATGTTTTGACTCGTTTTATTCTCTGAAGACAAATGAATGTCAGAGTTGAAAGCAAACTTCACATACAATTAAACACAGATAAAATTTAAGGAACATAATATACAAAACAGAAAATACTTCTACAACAAGCGACTGGTAAGTCGAGAATAATTGTATGTGATTCTAAACAGTTGTGACAACCCACATTTAACTGGAAACCGTGGTGTAATCGAGAGGAATATTCAGATACCAGATTTCTGTGAGTTTACCTAACGTTTTCAATAGCCCAAAAACGTGAACACCTTTGAAACACTAGCAAACTGTGCTGGCTGGCGATGTCAGCAACATGACGGCCGGGCGGCGGCTGTGTGTGTCGATAGCTGCAAGTCACGAACCAGGAGATAATTCAGCTTCGTATTCCAGAAGCGATATTTAACGAATATCAGCCAACGTCGACTCCGGCGGATCTCAGTGCCTACAATCTCGTTTATTTGGCTATGTCGTGCCACTACAGATGATTTACGTGTTTGCATTCTTAAGTCCTGCCAATGCTTTCACTGTAGCTCCATTACAACGCAGCACAGCCACAGTTAACCAACCGTTGCCGGGTTGCGGATTCGGACCTTTAGGAAATATGGAAAAGTTCACAACACATCCTCGAAACACAGATGGTCCTTTCAATATTTCTTGGGCACCAATATTAGTTTCAATGGTAAGATCCAAATTGTTGATAGCCTTCGACGGTGTGTCTAATATCAGGCAGGTTTACATTGTTCTCAGCTTGCCAATACTCAGCGCTATTAGTACAAGTTTCAAAGCAATTTCAAACGTTGTACCACAATCTCTAAGTATAGCTGCTCGAAGACAAGTATAAACTGAGAGCAGAAGAGAAGCGTCTGCTCTCCTCGGCTGCTCAAACACCAATCTCTTTCTCTCCACTTATCTCCGTCTCCTCTCTGCAAAGCCTCCAGGTTCCGCCTATCTCTACTGAAACGCTAATCCAAAGCGAGGCGCCAAAGTACGGCCAATCACAGCTTGCGTTCGGGAGTCGGACAGCCGAACGGCCTTACTATAAAACAGCATCCAATGGCCAGTTTTCCCGCGTTTCCACCTGTTGGGCCTCGCCCTTACGTCCAGTGTTCTCACGGTAACGGCGGATGGCCTTCAGGCACCGCCTAAACAACGGCCAGCAAGTTGTTCCCAGCAAACAGCCAAACTCCCTCGCTATTATACAAGTGCGACGCCCGCCAATTTGGCGTCAAAGATGTACAATGTCCTAGCGGGTGCCAATCTGGCGCTATCCAACTCAGCGCTTGACGTGGTAGTCCGAGGGGTCTGTCTTTCATTCATTTGCCCACCTTCCGCCTCACAAAGCACCGTACACCACCCGTGGAGGCACATTGTATTCCTCCAGACGCTCTCGCCCAGACGACGCCAGCGGTGGTGGCGCCAGCCAGATGGCGGTGACGTGTGCGAAAATACTTGGCAGGCTCACGCCTCAGTTCTACCTGCACTGGCCTTCGGCTGTAAGCCGTCTTCCGGGAGCCACAGTCCCTTCAAATAACAATGCGCTATCCTCATGCTCGCCACCGGTTTGTCGTTAGCTCTAAAAGTGTGTCTTTCCCCCTTATACAGCCCTCACACAACCAAGTAACAGAATATTTCTCTTTCGCCACAAGTTATTGAAGAAAATCGATAACCTACGAAAAATCTAATAAAATTAACAAGTGTACGTTGTCGTTTCACCGTCAGAAAGCAACGTGGCAGTGCAGAAATCTCTCAATTAGACACAGAGGTTGGACAAGGAAACTCGCCATGTCGTTTCAGAGAAACCACTCGGGAATTGGCTTGAAGCTGTTTAGGGAAATCAAGGAAAACCTAAATGTGGAGTACCGGAGTTGAATTTGAATTGTTAACAACTGCGCCATTTCGTTCGTTTGATTGGAGGAAATGGACTAGCGTTCTGACACGACGACATGATACGACCACTTAGAGACCAAACGTTGTAGGCCAGTCACCACGGCTGTGTATACATAACAGCTTAGAACGCTGCGTAAAGGGTACTTTCAGCGCCGAAAATACTAGCCGCAGCGATCACAGGCGATGAATGACTTAACACACAATAATAGCGACGCAGACGAAAGTAGTAAGTGCTAGTAGATCAAACAACAGACATCCTTAAGACTAACATAAGCAGCCAAGTGATAAATGTTTGCATGGAGAATCTGATACTCAAACTGTGTGGATAACAGAGTGCTAAACATTGTGACGTCGGAGGGAACAGCTCACAACAAATAAAATTACACTCCTCGTGTAGCTGTGCATAACAAATTCATATGCTTTCATTTACCATGGTGGAAAGATTACTCCAGTTAAGAGTATTAAATTATTTTTGTATTTATTTTCATCACTGAGGTGAAGCACACTGACTATCAACCAGCTGAGCCTCGTTATTTGGATTAAGAGTACTTCCAAAATTTTGAAAGAAGGTTGTACGAAACTGTAGTTGAGATCATGTATAGTGTTGTAAAGATGGAAGTCTTCAGGGTCAATGAGAAGAAATTAAAGCCAATGGACATGGAGTTTTCGAACCGGTGTTGTGAAGTAACAAAGAGACAAAATGCTAGAACAGATGGGGTGACCAAGGATATTGTAGAAAAAATTGAAAATAAACGTCTGAAAGGAATACAAGAGGAAAGATGGCCTCCGTGGTACTGGAGACTTCCATTACTCGGAAGAAGGGCAGTGGTAGAGTGAGGCAGGCGATCCATAGAGAAAAGGATTGATAATACAAAAGCAAGTGGAAACTCGGACAAGAGGGCGAGAGAGCCGTACGTAGTAGTAAATTCGCAGAAAGAAGTAAAAACGTATTCCGTAAGTCAAGTTGGCTACAATAAATTATCTAGCATACGGTACTTTCGCTCTGAAGACGCTACTTCCACTTCGGAATTATATTTTTCTTTTACTCTTAGTTTCTAGAGTTGCTGTACAAATCGATCCATTGTGTTCTCGAAACTTTTCGATCGAGTAGCAACGTACCGACTTCATGCGTGAATAAATCAACATCGATGTGAACAAACCAGAAACATCTCATGCATTGACTCAGTTTCTTCACGTGACGTCGATCAATTTGAAGCAAAGAACTACGTCACATAATTCTCATAACAAACTTTTATTATCACTTATTGGCCATAAATAATATATTTACTCCCTTCTCCTACATGAATAAATTATCTGTCTAGTTAATATCCCCTACGATATGTCCATCGTCTCAACTATTCCGCAAAGGGGAAGTCATTTATAGAGGTTTTGAATGCACCCAGTAGGCTATTAATCACGTACCGAGAGTACTTTGTTATTTGTCGCTTGACCAGTGTGCTGATGGAATAACACGAGAGGTATGCAACAACCCAATCTCATTCCACTGCTATTTATTGCCTTTATTTCATACCTTCTGTTAAGAGACTATTGTCGCGCAATCTTCTAGGCTGATATTGCACGTTTTTGTGGAGTTAACAACGTTTTCATAGTTTCGCATGTTGCTACTATGAAAAAACCGGCACATCATTTTGATCGTACTTTTTCAGTTAACAAGAACTGATTAGAAAACAAATTTATATCAGTAAGACGAAATGATCGGACGCCATTTTGGCCGGGAGATCTCCTTTGGGGTTGTTTGGCTGCCTACTGCAGATCTTTTTTACTTGACGCCTAGTGGGCGATTTGTATGACGATGACGACGAAATGACGATGACAACACACAACACCCAGTACTCTGGCGGGAAACGAACCCGGTGCCCCTGCGTGGATGTCAGCTTCGTTACCAACTGAAATACAGAGGCGGACGTTTTATAAGTGAAAACCTCGAGTTCATTCACAAAACATGTACTATCTGATTTCATTCTAGATTTAGCCTATTCAAATGTGATGTTTCGTATAGTAGTGGTCTCCAAATTAGTACCTTTGTTCGTATTTTACGCCTGTGAGGAGGTAATTGCATCGCTACCATAACCCTGTAGACCAGAGCTTCCTATCTATGTTCCCCCACACGCAAGATGTCGAGTAGTACCATTAAAGTTGTGGGGAAGTCAGTAAATTGCTAAAGACAAATGAAAAGCTTGTTAAAAACAATGAGAAGATGTCTTTCTCTTCGATACATGTGGGCTGCACCCTTAAATGTATTTAAAAATATTTGTTTAACGTATAATATGACGTTCAATATGATATGTCTTGATTGAGTTACTGAAAGGGTATCCCTTGAAAATATATCAATTAAAAGGATGTCATCAGTAGTAAAATCTGACAATTAATAGTCTAGTCAATGACATTTTTTTTAAACTACTGGCCATTGAAATTGCTACACCAAGAATAAATGGGTATTCATCGGACAAATATATTATACTAGAACGCAATTTGGGTGCATAGATACTGATAAATCAGTATCCAGAACAACCACCTCTGGCCTTGATACGCCTGGGAATTGAGGCAAACAGGTACAGATGCCCATGCAGCTTCAACACGATACCACAGTTCATCAAGAGTAGTGACTGGCATATTGTGGCGAGCCAGTTGCTCGGCTACCATTGACCAAACGTTTTCAATTGGTGAGAGATCTGGAGAATGTTCTGGCCAAGGCAGCAGTTTAACAATTTGTGTATCCAAAAAGGCCCGTACAGGACCTGCAACATGCGGGTGTGCATTATCCTGCTGAAATTAGGGTTTCGCAGGAATCGAATGAAGGGTAGAGCCATGGGTCGTAACACATCTAAAATGTAACGGTTACTGTTCAAAGTGTCGTCGATGCGAACAAGAGGTGACGGATACGTGTAACCAATGGCACCCCATACCATCACGCAGGGTGATACGTCAGTATGGCGAAGAGGAATACACGCTTCTAATGTGGATTCACCGCGATGTCGCCAAACACGGAAGCGACCATCGTGATATCATGATGCTGCAAATTACCCTTCATTCATCCGAAATGTTTCAAATGTTTTGTATAGCTTATGGGACTTAACTACGGGGTCATCAGTACCTAAACTTACAAACTACTTATGAACTAGCTAATCCTAAGGATGGCACAAATATCTATGCCCGAGGGGGATTCGAACCTACGACCGTAGTGGCCGTGCAGACCGTGACTGGAGCGTCTCAGTCCCCTCGGCCACCGCGGCCGGCATATTCATCCGAAAAAAAATGACGTTTTGCAATTCGTGAACCCAGGTTCGTCGTTGCGTACATCATCGCGGGCGTTCCTGTCGGTGATGCAGCGTCAAGGGTCTTCCAGCTGATAGTCCAGGCTGCTGCGAACGTCGTCGAACTGTTTGTGCAGATGGTTGTTGTCTTGCAAACGTCCCCATTTGCTGACTCAGTGATCGATACGTCGCTGCACGATCCGTTACAGCCTTGCGGATAAGATGCCTGTCATCTCGACCGATAGTGATACGGTTCCGTTGGGATCCAGCACGGCGTTCCGTAGAGCCCTCCTAAATCCACTGACTCCATTTTCTCCTAAGAGTCATTGGATCGCGACCAATGCGAGCAGCAATGTCGAGATACAATAAACCGCAATCGCGATAGGCTACAATCCGACCTTTATCAAAGTCTGAAACGTGATGGTACGCATTTATCCTCCCAACCCGAGGCATCACAACAACGTGTCACCAGGCAACACCGGTCAACTGCTGTTCGTGTATGAAAAATCGCTTGGAAAGTTTGCACATGTCAGCATGTTGTAGGTGTCGCCACCAGCACCAACCTTGTGTGAATTCCCTGAAAAACTAATCGTTTGCATGTCACAGCATCTTCTTCCTGTTGGTTAAATTTCGCGTCTGTAGCACTTTATCTTTATGGTGTAGCAATTTTAATGTCCAGGAGTGTAGTTAAATATTTTTACTGATTTTATTAGCTTTATATCTTCCGAGTCATGCAAGGAATTTAGGATATTTGAGCAGTATACGGAACTGGCCCGATGGTTAAAACATGGAGTGTGGGCAATGACTCCCATTCGAGAGGTAGAGAAGAACTGGCGGATTCTTCCTTTCGTTTGGGCCTTCCCTATTTGGTTTCATAGCTGATAAATCAGTGTTCCCAAAAAAGGTAAAAAGACTGAGTTCAGCTCCCGAAGTCACATAACTCTTTTGTTTAACAATTTAAAGTGCAAATTTCTCCACGTCTAAAATCGGGAAAGAACTAAAGCAGGAGGAGAGTTACCGCTTAACGTCCTTCTCCACGATGTAGTCATTAGAGGCGGAGCTCAATCTTGTACAATAGCGATAGCAACGGTCCGATTACTTCTTCCGCTCTGTAAGTGCTTCAGGAGCGTAAGCTTGACCTGAAAACCGATAATCCGATTAAGGGTTAATCCACTTGATGGATAACGTGTGAACGACTATAGTTCCGCCATTAGCAGAGTGATGTCAACACTACTCCACTACGCGTCCCAGTACATTAATGCACTTCACCTGATAGCAGTACACACTGGCTTCCTATGACACCATACTGGAAGAAAGTCTGATAACTTTCTGCACGTGCTTCCATCTCTTCAGATGATTTATAATAAGAATTACAGCTGAAACGGTATGTAAAGGTAGCCATCGCCGAAGCAGAAAAGAGTCTGGGCAGATTTGCGTTTGGTAATAAAGTGAAAATATTTTGTGCATGCCGACCAAGATCATCATTTATACTGTCCTATATATAATCGAAAGGGATCGGGAGAATACCGAAGAGGAATCTGCAGGGAATTTTTTTTTTTTTTTTTTTTTTTTTTTTTTTTTTTTTTTTTTTTGTCCCAGCCTCGTCGCCGCTTTTGGGTCTCGCTTCCGTCTTAGGTGTCGGTGGCCGAGTAGAAAGACCGGCACAAGAATAAAGGATACACGCTTGTGCAGGTAGGAGGTGACCAGCCAGTGGGGCAGCAGAAACTAGAAACACTAGAGTAAATTAGAACGAGATATATATTTCTTAGATATTTAGTAATACTTAACTTTTACATAGCTCAGTACTGCAGAATGCTGATACGTAGCTGAGCTAGAGGCCAAACTAGTGTTGATTTCTAGTGCCTGTCCGATAGCCAAGCCTTCATTGGTACCTATCTGATTCCGAACTGTTAACTCGTTCCTATCTCAGTCCCAAGTGAACGATGTCGTTCAGTGGTGGCCACGAGCGGAGTTGCAGCAGAGGGCGCTCGTGGCTGACGTCGTAAGAACGGCGCGCCGTGCGTGCATGGCGGCGCGCGGCGAAAGTAGGTGGCGCGCACTTTAGACTTGTGCGACACCACAGCTTTCACCTGCCATACGCGACTTGGAAGGCGCCAAATAGATAGAGGAAAGGATTGTGGCAGTGTAAGTCGAATTTGAGGAAGTGGCGCCTCACCACCGAAGAGGAATTCTTTGATTATGGTAACCCACGGGACCCACAATATCTGCTGGTCTGCAGGAACCTGCCCGATCCTTGCATCCATAGAACATTTCTACGCGGGAACTGATAAGAGCATTAAAACAGCGGAATAGTGGAGCTTGAGATCCATTTAAAAGAATGCCAAATGTTTCTTGCATTACTATGTTATTACTTCAGTGACTTGTATTGCTGTACTGTAGTTTTACTTACTAAGTTACATTGTTAATTATTTTGTTTATCTATGTCCTGGTCGCGTAAAATTATATATATAGAATCCACCTCTACGCAGATTTATTTCAGAAAGCAAATAGCAACCCAATACCGGATTTAAAAAAACATGTTTTTTTTCTCTCGAAGGGATTACGACTAGTTTTTCCTCTAGTGATTTTCTTTTCTTTCTGTTTTTTATCATCTGCGACAGTGTGAACAACTAACATTACCTGGTCTTCTTGTCGCAAAAAAATACCAAAGTGTGTAGCATAGAGATCAATTTCAAACGAAAGAAATATATTTTTCTGTCTTTTGTGAGCAGAAACATCCATTATAACGGTTAGCGCTGGTAACTTTTATTTTCAATATTTCCACACATGCAGTGAAATACGTAGATGGAAAAAGTTTTGAGGACAATATGAATGTATGAATATTTCATACATTTTATAGAATCTTCGAGTGGTTGGAATAAACAGTACATTAAATGACCTAAAAGGGATTACATCAGAAAATTGGTACAATATTATCTAAATTATACAGTCGTTCACTCAAGGATAGAGCAGTTTTCCTTGGCCCCGAATTATCTGATTACTTACAAGACAAAAAAAAGTATATGTAAAATTAGATAGAAGTAATCTATTTTGTGTCAAAATCTGTGTTAACTTTATCGTTGTATTGAGATTAGTACAACCTATTAATAAATTTCAAATCACTCAAGATTTATTCTTGGAGTACACGAAACAGTTACAATCACAGATAAATCGCTCAAGAGGTACTGAGGTACCATTTGGCCATCAAAATTTTCAACTATTTGTAAATCTAATGAACTACTGCGGTTATCAGTGCCTAGGCTTACAAACTACATTAACTTACGCTAAGGGCAAATCACACACACACACACACACACTCACACACAAATACCTCCGTCGGCAAGCAACAGGGCGCTCCACAGCAACGAGCCTTAGAGCGCTCGGCCACTCCACCGCGGCTATGTGTCAATCTCTATTGGAACAGCCATATTGGGGCGTGGTGTAGACTCCAGACATTGAAGTCATTTTCACAGGTAGTTGCAAAGGAACCTACAGTTTAACGTGGTGGTCAAACCAAAATTGTGAGTGATGAGTGCTTTGCTTCGCTTTGCCGATTGGTTGTTAACCCCAATCGGCTTACTCGATCCCAACTTCACGTCCTCTCTCAAGAAATGACATGTTGTTATGTAGTTCATCATAGCTACTGTCCACCTCAGTACAAGGTATGACATTCGTATATAGTTTGTACCATTGTATCGACATGTTACCCGTTTGATATGTCAACCAACTGCACAGCGAAGCTGGCCGCGGTGGCTGAGGGGACTGCGGCGCGTCAGTCACGTTGTGAACGGCCACTACGGTCGGGGGTTCGAATCCCCCCTCGAGCATGGGTATTTGTGCCGTCCTTAGTAGTAGCTAGTTCATAAGTAGTTTGTAAGTTTAGGGACTGATGACCCCGTAGTTAAGTCCCATAAGCTATACAAACATTTGAACATTTTTGCTCAGCGAAATTGCGCCACAGAGTCACACATTGATGCATCGACCGCCAAACTCCACAACTGTTAATTTTCTGACACTATTTTATGAATTCAAACAATTCGCATTGTTCCGTCATGAACTTTTCGTCTTCTTCGATATTTTTTCTCAATGATTCGTATTTAATTACCCAGTTACATTTCTATGATATCGTTAAAAAGTAGCAGATTTTTTCCGTGAAAGAATACAGTAGAGTCGCGAAAACTCGGACTAACGTAGACCGAACGTTGGCCGAGTTTGTGAAAATGCCAGGTTATCGTGAACGCTGTTCTGATACGAAATACTTTTATTGTTACTTTAGAATACAATACAAATGATAAAATACAGTAACACAAAATACATTTAAGATAGTATCTAAGAAATGATATTCGTTACTTACACTCACAGGGACCTCACAAAACGCAGTTAAAAAATGGCTGTAGGCAATGTTGTCTGCTGGAACTAAGTTCATTATTAAACTTTCTGGCAGATTAAAACTATGTGTCGGAACCGTGACTCGAACCTGGGACCCTTGCATTTCGGGGGCAAGCGCTGCAGAGTGAATGTTTCATTCTGGAAACATCCCTTAGGCTATGGCTAAGCCACGTCTCCACCATATCCTTTCTTCCAGGAGTGCTAGTCCTGCAAGGTTCGCAGGAGAACTTCTGTGAAGTTTGGAAAGTAGGAAGCGAGGTACTGGCAGAATTGAAGTTGTGAGGACGGACCGTGAGTCATGTCGCGGAGCTCCGTGGTAGAGCGCTTGCCCCCGAAAGGCATAGGTCCAAGGTTCGAGTCCCAGTTCCGACACACAGTTTTAATCCGCCAAGAAGTTTCATATCAGCGCATACTCCGCTGCAGAGCGAAAGTTTCATTCAAGTTGATTGTTGTCCATCACGCCTAAGTGGATTTCAAACGACACCGTGGAAAAGTACACTCCCGTAGTTTTGATCACGACTGTTTTCAGTAGAAAACGCATATGCATATCGCATTAATGAAACTCAAAGGATTCTTAAATGGAGTGTAGGCGGCACAGGAAAAGATGATGTTTTGGCCGATACATAGCATAGCCTGTAACTCCTATACGCTACGATTTCAGTTGTATCCTGCATTATGCGAGCACGGTGTAATTCCAAGGGGTGTGTCGGGATGTGGCCGAGTTATTCGGACTGCCAGGTTACTGAGAGCCAAGTTTTCGGGACTCTACTGTACTCCCATTTTGTAAATTGTAAAAGGCTTCGTATTACATGATGATAAATCTTAGTCTTCTCTGTTTCCTTCTGACTTTTCCACGCCGTATTCACTAGTGTGTGAATTGAGGGGCACGAAGATACATTTGTGGTTGCCGTAAAGTATAGCCACTTTACATGAGCGATGTGGCCGTAGCAACAGTCTCGCTCTTTTTCAAACAACCCAGAGATTCATCGCTACCGTCGACCTCGCCAAGCATGCCTCGTAGACTTTCGGAGGGTTTTACTCCGTTGGATGTCTGCTTCGAAAATTCGTGGAAGCCACTACTGAATGCCGACAGTTGGAAAATTGCGATATCCCGTGGCTAGATTCCGTTAGTAATGATGTGAGGGTAAGCTACCATCTATCTATCCATATTTCAGTCCACCTGAGCGTTTGTTCGACGCACACAGAGCCCGCAATAATTTCCACAGTACAGTGGTTAGTCCCGGTCCTTGCGATATTGAGCCTTCCTGCAGTAATGTCTGCTGAAGGCTTCTAACTGTGCCAGCGCATAAACATCGCGCAGACAGAAGAGTTTAATCAGAGCCGGTACAGCTTATAGCTTCACACGTGACTGAATACTCCAGTGACGTATCCGCAGTGCGGTGGAATCCGGCGCTGCAATTTGTTCGCGCAAAAGGAACAAGCGCCGATCGGACGGAGGGCAGGTGTTGAGGTCCGGCTGTGGAATCCCCTGTGATTGGCGTGGCCCGTCCTTTGAGTAGCACAGCACTCCGTCCTGTCCCCATCCTTCTGCGGCCCCGGTTTAACTAGGGCTAAGCCAACGGCAGAGGGCGAACTACCCCGGAGATCTGCTCGCCCAACCACACTGTGTCCCTCGACTGCTTTAGTATATCTCAACGTGCGTTGTTGTGAATGAATGAATGAATTTGTGTGTGTGTGTGTGTGTGTGTGTGTGTGTGTGTGTGTGTGTCTGTGTAAAACGGGCGTGTTCAAAACTGGCTAGGTAGGTGACAACAGTAGCGACGACTGTCAGAGTAAAGCATAACAGAATGAAATGTTCAAATGTTTGTATAGTCTATGGGACTTAACTATGGGGTTATCAGTCCCTAAACTTACAAACGACTTATGAACTACTTACGAACTAGGACGGCACAAATATCCATGCCCGAGGGGGGATTCGAACCCCCGACCGTAGTGGCCGTGCAGACCGTGACTGGAGCGCCATAGTCTCCTCGGCCACCGCGGCCGGCCATAACAGGGTGAATAACGTAACAACTGTGCATGCCAAACGGAGATCTGTGCGTCAACGAATGTTCGTTAAGCTTATGGGACTTAACTACGGGGTCATCAGTCCCTAAACTTACAAACTACTTATGAACTACTTACGAACTAGGACGGCACAAATATCCATGCCCGAGGGGGGATTCGAACCCCCGACCGCAGTGGCCGTACTGACCGTGACTGGAGCGCCTCAGTCACCTCGGCCACCGCGGCCGGCTGTGCGTCAACCCGTAATACCACTTTAGACAGGGTAGCTACGGACTTCTATGGTATCAATAGGCAGAAACCTCACAAGTCATACCATACAAGGAGAGAACGCCTACTCGTCATCGCCGAGTTCGTCTATGTGGTGTCGCACAAGTCCAAAGTGCGCGCCACCTACTTTCGCTGCGCGCCGCCATGTACGCACGGCGCGGCGTTCTTACGACGATAGCCACGAGCGCCCTCTGCGGCAACTCCGCTCGTGGCCACCAGTGAACGACATCGTTCACTTGGAACTGAGATAGCAACCAGTTAGGACCTTCGGAATCAGATAGGCACCAGTCAAGACTTGGCTATCGGATAGGCACTAGGCAGGACTCTAGCTCAACTATGTATCAACATTCTGCAGTACTATGTAAAAGTTAAGTGATGTATAAATTCTGTGCAATATATATCTCGTTCTAATTTACTGTAGTGTTTCTAGTTTCTCGCTGCTCCTCTCCGTACCTGCACCAGCGTGCTATCTTTATTCCTGTGTCGGTCTCATTCCACTCGGCCACCGACACCTACGACGGAAACGAGACACAAAAGCGGCGACGAGGCTGGGACACAAAAGTCTAAATTTATGGTTCATGTAGGCCGCGGTGAGACACAATAGTGCCCCAATTGGGAACTCCAGATGGCCAAGCGTTTAGGAAATAAAAAGAATTTTGATACGGATCTATCACTATACGCACCTCATCACCTCATCAACTGTCCCTGTGAGGGCGTGTTTAGGAAGAGGTGTTTGGCCCAGCGACGCGGTGGAGTGGCCGAGCGCATTGAGGCGCTATGCTCAAATGTGCGAGGCTATTCCCCGTCGGGGCTTCGAATCCTCCCTCGGGAATGGATGTTTGAGTTGTTTACTATTAGTTAGTTTATACGTAGTTTGTAAGTTTAGGGACTTATGACCCCGTAGTTAAGATTTGAATGCCAGGTGCCGTGGCTTAGCGCTCACGGGTTCAACGCTCTCTGTAATAGAAAAATCTGAGCTAAGAACTTATAGATCAAGAACGAACAAACACGATAAGCGTCCGCAATGAACAGAGCTACCCATAGAACAAAAATTGTAAATAAATAAGAAAGTGCCGTCCGCGGTGGCCGAGGGACTAAGGCGCTCCAGTCACGGTCTGCACGGCCACTACGGTCGGGGGTTCGAATCCCCCCTCGGGCATGGATATTTGTGCCGTCCTAGTTCATAAGTAGTTTGTAAGTTTAGGGACTGATAACCCCATAGTTAAGTCCCATAGACTATACAAACATCTGAACATTTTTGAATAAGAAAGCGGTAAATGGTCGGATTCGTATTGAGAAGGTCGGGTGGTTCAACTCCACCCGGCGGAAAATTTCCTTCCTCTCGTTGGCAATGCGTACACCAACATATTGTTCCCCTAGGGGTCGTCAGGACAAGATTTGATTAATTACAGCACGGACGGAGGCATTAAAACAATCTTTCTTCCCACACTCAATACGTGAATGGAATGGGGAAAATAACCCTAGTAAATGGTACAGAGGGACGTACCCTTTGCCATGCACTGCACAGTGGTTTGCATAGTATTAATGTAGAGGCAGACTGACGTTACAATTAACAGTAACATCATATAGGTCATTTTATTAATTTATATAAGCAAAAAATGGAAGGGGATTGGATGAAATTCGGGACTACAAACATTTAAATTCAAATTCAAATGTTTGTATAGCTTATGGGTCTTAACTACGGGGTCATCAGTCCCTAAACTTACAAACTACTTATGAACTATCCTATACTAAAGACGGCACAAATATCCATGCCAAAGGGGGGATTCGAACCCCCGACCGTAGTGGCCGTGCAGACCGTGACTGGAGCACCTCAGTCCCCTCGGCCACCGCGGCCGGCTACAAACATTTAAAAAGGAACTATAGTTAACGCGTACTTGAAGGCATCATGTATGTAAATCGATACTTCCCTTCTTTTGAAACTGATCAGTTACGTGTACCGGAGTGATATTCATCGAAGAAATAGGGGAAGCAATAATTTAGAGTGCATCTTGCGCACGTTATGAACGCCGCCATTTTGCGATATAATATGCTTGTTTTAAATAATGACGTCCCATGCTGATGTTGTGCACCTTGTTGTTGTGGTCTTCAGTCCGGAGACCGGTTTGATGCAGCTCTCCACAATACCCTATCCTGAGCAAGCCTCTTCATCTCCACATAAGAACGGAAATCTACATCTGTCTGAATCTGCTTACTGTATCCATCTCTTGGTCTTCCCCTGCGATTTTTCCCCACACACTTCCCTCCAACGCTAAATTCACAATTCCTTGCAATGCACATATAAACACAAAGTAACATATATGATGTTGCGGTTAATAGTGAAGTCAGTAGTATACGCATTGTAAAGGAGCAAACAAAATTTATGCCGCCAGGCGAAATCGAACCCGCGAACCTTTGAATAAAAAATCCGAGCCAAACACAGCTTTCTAAACAGACTCTTTCAGGAGCAGTTATAAGGTGCATATGGTGATAGATCCGTACCAAAATTTATTTTATTTCCTAAACGCTTAGCCATCTGCAGTTCCAACTTGGTGGACTTTCATATTTCACCACGCCCTACATGTACCATAAATTTGGACGAATTCGGCGATGACGAGTAGGCGGCATCTCCTTGTCCAAAGGCCATCCTAGAAAATGGCCTCACGGGTAGTGAGGTCTTCCACTCAGGGTGTTAAATATGGGCTCGTTAAAGAGTTGAAGAAAGAGAAATAACATTGGCGTTGTAAATGCCTTAATGAATTTTGTTTTCATTTGCGATGGCAATTATTAAGAAGCCTTTATTATCTTTTGGGTATTGCAGGATGGTGTATGAGCTCCGATCCGCTTTCGGATTCAGAAAAGAAGACTATGAAAGCCTTAACAGTAGTAACGAACAAAACCACACAACCCAACATTACACAGATGATGATGAGAGAAATGGACGAAGTGAAGACTCTTCACAAGTACCAGCCGACGAGGGATGGGAAATATCGCTTTCGTCCCTTCCGCTTGCGAGGTTTTTGCTTACTGAGGCTCTAGTACTGATACCACAGAAATCAGTATCTGCCCTGCCTAAAATTGTAATACGGGTTGGCGCACCTAACTCAGTTCGGCATTAGGACGTAATTCCTGTAAGCTTGTCTAAAATCTCTAATTAACTCCTCCAGCCGTCCGCGGTGGCCGAGCGCTCTGCGGCGCGTCAGTCACGGTCTACACGGCCGTTGCGGTCGGGGGTTCGAATCCCCCCTCGGGCATGGATATTTGTGCCGTCCTTAGTGGGGTAGTTCATAAGTAGTTTGTAAGTTTAGGGACTGATGACCCAGTAGTTAAGTCTCATAAGCTCTACAAACATTTGAACATTTAACTCCTCCAGGTTCGGTTTATAATAACACAACTCTTCGTAAACAATAACAGCAACTCATAAATTAATTTTGTTTATATAAAAGGTGATATCAAGTTCATCCGTTGAGTAGTTGGGAGAAGGAAGGCAAGCCGCTGCTCGTCAGGAGCGATACTTCGTGATATTGTCTGTACAGGTTGAAACTGAAACTCGCGGAAGAAAGAGAATGAATTTAAAGTTGATTAAATTTAGAATAATGAGTAGGAATTATATGTAAAAGAAGAGAATTCAAAGCAAAATATGAATGAATCCGGCATAATATGGCAGGGTTATTGTTAAGGTCAAGACAACACGCGAAAATATCACCACAAAACAAATTGGCGAACAGTTCATTTTACGCATTTAGAAATGAGTTTAGAAAGACTGCGACTATGAGATCAATAAATTTAAATAACACTTCTGCTACCACTCATGATATCTTACTTTGTTCAGCACGACGCGTTTCGAGAATAATTCCCATTTTCAAGTGCGTATTTTGTGCTACCCAATTTTGGTTTTCCTTTTACTAACGTATGACGTTCTGCAACATTTTGTTTTCTCTACTGTAATGATTAAATGCGAATTTTACTTATTGGCCGGTCTTTATAAGTAATAAATGGCGAAATCTGTAAGTAGTTTTTAAAAAGATTTCGCAATTTACTTTGTATAAAGACGACCAATAACTAAAATCCGTGCATTTAATCATTCCGGTAAACACAACAAAATAATGCAGAAACAACACATCAGTAAAAGCGCAACTAAAACTGGGTAGTACAAGAAACGCACTTGAAAATGGGAATTATTTCCCGAAAGGCAGTGCTAAACAAAATAAAAAATTGTGACTGGTACCAAAAGTGTTATTTATATTTATTAAAAGTTTCATTTTTCTGCAACATTACCCGCGCGAGATTGCTATGAGTCGAAACTGATAACTTGGTGCGGATTACTTTCTGCCGTAACGAAATGCTCGGTAATCATTACGCTCCGCAGAATAATGTTTCGCGACCGTGTTTAATCCCATCGAATAGGCGAATAAATCGAAAAAACATTCGTCTTCGGAGGATATAAACATTGATCGCAGTATCTGAAAAAAAAACAAGATCAGTATGAAAGGAATGCTAAAAAGAGACGAAATGGGTTAAATCTGAGTGCAATCGCGGAGCAAATCGTGATGGAGCCAAGCATCTTTTTATATTCAAACGTGGTTGCTGGAAACAAATTCGAGGACACGGATCATTTTGAAAAGAAAAGTCAAAAGCATGAATTAACCTAAAAGGGGTTTACTGCAATAAAAAGAAAGTCGTGCTCACGCTTTCTTACATTTATTATAATTCTTGAGAAGAAGAGGCGTCCGATGAGTTTCACCGTGTAGAGATAAAAGGCGAAGTGTGCTTCCGTTCTCTCTCCAAGTCAGAGGAAAAAATTTGACCATCAAAAACAAAAAATGGGCAGAGGTATCCTTTGAAGCGAGGACGCATACACTGGTGACAAGCGTCGCTGATAATATACGCGAAAATATTTAACCTAATACCCCAACCTGAAGCTGAAAGATTCAGTGTTTAGTTAAAAATTTTTCTTCAACAAAAATAATTATCTACAGCCATCTTTATATAACTACTACGCAGCAAGTTTAAGTGTCTGCCAGACAGTGTGTAGAAACACTTTCGAAATATTTCTGAACAGCTTAAGAGTACTACATTGTGAAAAAGTACGCGCAAATACAGTTATCAGCCATAACATCATAACTACATATCCAATACCGATCGACCTTTGACACGGACAACAGCGGATGACGCAGTCATCGAATCAATGAGGCCCTTGGTAGGTCCCTGGAGAGAGTTGGCGCCAAATCTAATCACAGAACTCACCTGACTTCTCCGATGTCGACGGGACGTTAAACCCTAAGATTGCTTCAACTTTTTCAGCTGACTCCCGTAAATTCCCGGAATGGGCGATGACCCCTGACGCGACACTCCGTCACATCACAGATGTGTTCGTCAGATTCATAACTGGCGAGTAGGGGGGACCTGCACATCAATTGCAACTAGCCACCGTGTTCCTCGATTCACTCAATCTCACTCCTGGTCTTTGAGACGGCGGGTTATCTTCTTCAAAAATGCCACTGCCGTTGCTGAACGCGATTGTTATGAAGGAATTGTGTGGTCTACAGCCAGCGTACGATGCTTGTTGGTCGTCATGGTGTCTTCCAAGGGTTACTCCGCATCCACACATTGGTACCAACGGTGGCGCCACCATTGGCCAATATTTTTGCGACAACGCCCACACATTGGAGCCAACATTCAGTTGACTTCGTCCAGAGCCAACGTAAAAATATTGTTCGCACAAACTGCGGTCAATGCAATAACGGTTTTCAATGTGAATAATTACATTTTATTACTGCAAACCAAAAAACATTATGGAATGTGTTGCATCACTTCCTACCGAATATTAATCACGAAATCAAATAGTTTTAAAACATGTTACAAATAATCGATATACATTATTAAAAGTTAGACCTGCTACTTTAAATGATTGAACTCAAAATAAAAAAGAAAGTTACGTTTTAGAGGAATGCTGTACCTGTACCTTCTTTGGTATTGGCGCCTGGGTTTGTTGCTACAGGAGACAGTTATTGAAGCCTATAATTCCTTTTTAAAATAACCATGCAATTGATATCACTGGTAGTGCATGAAGTTTGCAAAGCAATTTGTTCAAAAATGTTCAAATGTTTGTAAATCTTATGGGACTTAAATACGGGGTCATCAGTCCCTAAACTTACAAACTACTTATGAACTACCTACGAACTAGGACGGCACAAATATCCATGCCCGAGGGGGGATTCGAACCCCCGACCGTAGTGGCCGTGCAGACCGTGACTGAAGCGCCTCAGTCCCCTCGGCCATCGCGGCCGGCTGCAAAGCAATATTTTAAACGTGACAGGAGGTGTTAATTTTAAAAATTGCATTCAATTATAGTGTCAAAAGTCTGAAAAAAATTTACCAATCGCGCCTAAGTTTCGCCGTGGTATATCGATTTTTGTCGTTGCTTTCCCAAATGAATCACATGCTGATACAGTTGTAATATTTACAAAGAGACTTTCAAACTTTAAAATAAACGGCGAAGAAGAACGAAGGAAGAAAGAAACAGTTTCGAGGCCACCAGACGTCAAAGATAGAATGAAACGTTGGCACCAATATGTGGACGACGAACCCATGTTGGCCCAACGTCCTTTGATGTTCGGTCAAAATACCGACAATCAACGGAGCCGTACGAACGTTGGCGCTAAAGTTGATTCGTTATTTCACCGATTCTACGAACACTGTTGGCGCCAACATTGGTTCCAATGCGTGGACCCGCCCTTACATTGGACCATGGATGCGCACGTAGATGTCCACAGAGCATATTAACCGCTTGCTAAGCGAAAGACCGTACTCAAAGACTGGAAAGTTCCGCAGGTCAATTCAATATTCATTAAAGGCAATACGAGTGATTCGTAAAATTACAGTCCTATATCATCGGTTTGCAGTAGGTGTTCAGAACATACACTTTCCTCAAACATTATGAGTTAGCAGGAAGAGAAAGACCTATTCACAAAGTGAACACGGATTCAGAAAGTGTAGTTCTTGTGAAACACGACAGGATCTTTACTTAAATTAAGTGATGAGTGTTATCGACAAGGGACCGCAAATCGATTTCATATTTCTAGATTGCCAGAAGACTTTTAATACTGTACCACACAAGCTTCCTATGAAATATCACGAAAGTTGTGGCATTGGATACGTTATTTCCTGTCAGAAAGGACACAGTACGTTGTAAAGTCATCAAGTAGAACTGAATTGATATGTCATTTCTGAAGGAAGTGTTACAGGGCCACTACTGTTCCTTATTGTTATAAACGATTTATGAAAAAAAAAGTCAAATGTTGTGAAGCTATAGCCACGCGGGAGTAGCCGAGCGGTCTGGAGCACCACGTTACGGATCGCGTGGACTTCCCGCGTCGGAGGTTCGAATCCTTCCTCGGCCATGGATGTGTGTGTTGTCCTTAGGTTAGTTTAACTTAGTTTAAGTAGTTTGTAAGACTAGGAACATTTTTGTAAATCTATGGGACATCTTTCGTCATCTGTCCCTAGGCTTACAAACTATTTAAACTATCCTAAGGACAACACACAGACACACACACACACACACACACACACACACACACACACACACATACCGATGTCCGAGGGAGGACTCGAAACTCCGATAGCGGAGAACGGCGAACTCCGCGGCTGATGCGGTTGATGCTGTCATTTATCGATCCCGAGTTAGAAAGTGACTGCTTAATGATTTATAGAACTGCTTGGTGCAAAAATTGTAATTGACCCTAAATAATAATGACAAATGTGAAGTCATTCGTATGAGCACTAAAAGAACTCGTTTAAACCTCATTTACACGGTAAACAACTCGAATCAACAAGTCCTACATTTAATTAATTACCTAGGATTTACAATTACTAACAATCTAAATTGGAAAGAACACATAGAAAATATTGCAGGAAGCTAATCAAAGTCTTATTGGCAGGACAGTTAAAAAATGCAACGGTTGTACTAAAGAAACAACCTACACTACACCTTTGCGTCCTATTTTGGAGTGTTGCTGCGCATTGTAAGGTCCCTACCAAATGGGACTGACGGACGATTTAGAGAAAATTCAGAGAATGGCGGCTGTTTTGAATTATCGCGATGTAAGGGACACAGCGTCCAAGAAATGATGCACGATTTAGGTTTGAAATCATTGAAATAAAGACCGTGTTGTTCGTTGCGGCGAGATTTATATGCGAAATTTCTTTCACCAACTTTCCATTCCGAATGCGAACATATTTTATTAGCACCCACCTACATTCGGAGACATGATCACCGTAATAAAATAAGAGAAATCAGATGGAAAACGGAAAGTTTCAGGTGTTCCCTTTTGCTGCACACTCTTAGAGAATGCAGCGGTGGAGTAATATAATAAAAGCGGTTCGATGTACTGTCTGCCATGCACTTGAACGTGTTGAACGTGATTTGCGGACTATTTATGTTGACGTAGAGTACAAGTGAACCACTGCCAACTGATCTCCGTCTCGCTCCGTGTCGAGGAGCAGTGCTCCTGCAAGACGATGGATTCGCTATTAACATGTGTCGGGATTCATCAGAATATTCACCACTTCATCCCTGCGCCAACGTCCGGTGTCGTCGGACACGTCCCCATTTCAGTACTAGTTGCTAATGTGATGCTACCATTCGCACATGCATAGGTTCTCGGATGTGGAGGCCAGACGGAAGGAGTGTACGGTGCACGGTGTGTTCAAATGTTCAAATGTTTGTAGAGTCTATGGGACTTAACTACGGGGTCATCAGTCCCTAAACTTACAAACTACTTATGAACTACTTACGAACTAGGACGGCACAAATATCCATGCCCGAGGGGGGATTCGAACCCCCGACCGTACTGGCCGTGCAGACCGTGACTGGAGCGCCTCAGTCTCTTCGGCCACCGCGGCCGGCGCACGGTGTGTTCGGAGATACTTGCACTCTGCTGAACATTAAAGTCTGATGGAATTTCCGTCACAGTTCGCTGCATGTCATGTTTTAGACGTTCTCACAGCATACGACGTCTGAATTTATCAGCGGTGGTCGCCCAAGGCCTCGATGTTTGAATCCGATTTCACTTTTGTTTCGCCGCAACACTCCTCGAACACTTGACAAGTCGTTCGTTTCGCAAATTCTTCAGGGACATCACAATTCAGATATATCGCGCATATTCGCTACTGTACACAGGAAAGTTCGCTCACTGATACTACATGCACCATGCGTGCGTCTGGCCAGCATTCTCTGGTCATCAAGTGACGTTACTATCACGTGGACGGTGTTACATCAGTGGTAGCTGCTCAAAATCGGGGAAAAGAATTTTTGTCGCTAGTCTTATGTCTCGTTTAATGCAGCACGTCACACATTTCTCCCCTGCGCTAATCCCTTCACCACAGAGCAGCACTTGTACCTCACGTTCTCAGTTAATTGCCTTTGTATTTATTGCAATCTTTATCGTCTACTACGATTTTAATATTCTAACATCCTCTGTCTATAAATGATGTTTGTTATTTTAAGCACATTATTTCCATTGTGCGCCCATAATGAATCAAGAAACATTGGAGTTAAGTATAGCAGTTGGTAGTGAGCACTAAATTGTGTCGATAGGATAAGTTGAAAATTTGTGCCGTAATGGGAGTCGAACCCTAGTCACCTCTCACCAGACAGTTGTGCTGTCGACTACGCCATCCGAGTATAAAGGTCACGACTACTACACGGACTACCCTAATAAGCGTGCCTCAGACTCTTATTTTTAAGGTAAGCACACACTGTTGAAGAAGTGCCCCAGCACACACTCTTCAGTACTCCCATTAGACTTTGACCTTAGTGCACAGCTGCACTGAATGGATCACTGGAATTTCATTGCCTCAGTTATATATAATGTGATATCGTGTCCGTCCTTTAGGACATTTTGGAAAGGTCTTTCATTATATATGTAATTAACGCGATGACACGCTAACTAGGTCGTCTATTGCTGTTGTTGTTATTGGAGCTTTAGGGCGCTCAACATCGTGGTCATCAGCGCCCATACTAGTCCAATACTGCTAAATGGCACAGGCGACAGGCAAGGGAAGACACAAGAGGTCGTCTAGGTTTGTGGTCTAGTTTTTTTGTTTTTAAACCTGATTGTTAAAAATATTTTTGTGGTTTTATGGAATGGTGGTTTCTTATTTTAATTTGTTTTCACCGCATGGACTTCGATGATCTGAATAGGGTCCTGCATTGTCGAAATTGTTTTCGTTTCTCCTGTGTATCCACATGAATATTTTGAGCGAAGGAAACAACAGTAAGAATAAACTGAACCACTAGTGCACAGACACATGACTATTTTTATATGGGTTTCTGCATTTGAAATCGGACGAAAAATGAGAAAATTAACCTATTTAAAAAAAATAAATTTCTAGATGCGTTGCCGCGGTGGAATAGCCGCGCGATCTAAAGCGTCTCGCTGCGGAGCGCGCGGTTGCTCGCCGTGGAGGTTCGAGTCCTCCCTGGAGCATGGGTGTGTGTGTTGTCCTTAGGTTAGTTTACCTAAGTTTAAGTAGTTTGTAAGCTACGGACTGATAACCACGCAGTTTGGTCCGATAGATTTACAAACATTGGAACATTTTTTTGAAGATGTGTTACATAGCCCGTCGGCGGCGTCTAAACGATATATACCAAAGGGGTTCATATCGAACCAATTTGCAGCGAACAAGCGAATTACGAATATGCCTTGAGTTTAAAGTACGTGGTTAGGCAGGAACCTAAGAGTACAGTTTCAATTGTTAAGTTAAGGTAAACCTGCAGTCTGTTGCCCGTGTTATTAGCATGGCGCGTATGTTGGCAACTTTGCCACGAGCGACTATAGGAAATCAACAATTATCCTCGTAAAATGATTTCAAATCACTTGATCACTGTTTCGTACGATCATAAAATAAATAAAACTGTAAATCTATCGAGTGTTTCTGAACCGGAGATTCTGCCGCTACGCGCCCTCCCACACTAAGAAATAAAATAAAGTAAAAAATAAATAAATATGTAAAAAAATTTCTTGTGTAACATATACCTTACCTAACTTCTAATTAAAATGATCATTGTTCGTACAGATCATAAAGTAAATGAAACATATTATACATTCGCTTGTTCGATACTATCGCCTCGATATGAACCGCTTCGATACACATCGTTTGGACGCCGCCACCGGGCTATGTAACACATCTTCATAATTACCATAATTTCTACATGTGCCAATTAATCTAAAAGAAAACAAGTCATTAATTTATCCCTTACTATTTTTCCGGTTAAAAATCGGTGAAGTAAGCATTATTTCCCAGACGCGACGCTTCGTGTGTTGCGTAACTCAAGAACTTCATACTGGATTTCAGTGAACTAAGGTTCATCTTCAAGGTGAATATCTTAAGTTGATGTAGGTATATAACAGAGATATGACAACAATTAATTCATTGTTGTTATTTTTTCCATTTAATAAAATAAATGTACTTTTCATAAGAATCAATCTTACATACGCTTGGACTTTGTATTGCACGTTGATTTCCATTTTAAATGCTATGGAGTTCCTTATCTTCAACATGGAAAAAATAATTAAGGCATAGATACGCAAGCTACAGCTACAGTGACAAGCTAGACTGCGTCTAGCTGCCGTCCGCCACTAACAGGGGAAGACGCCTAGCCGGCCGCGGTGGCCGAGGGGACTGAGGCGCTTCAGTCACAGTCTGCACGGCCACTGCGGTCGAGGGTTCGAATCCCCCCTCGGGCATGGATATTTGTGCCGTCCTTAGTATAAGGTAGTTCATAAGTAGTTTGTAAGTTTAGGGACTGATGACCCCGTAGTTAAGTCCCTTAGACTATACAAACACCGTCTACTTTGCATGATAGAGAAAATGAAACCCCGTAAAAAGCAAGATTTCCTGCTGTCCGATTTGAAATGGAATTGCCCATAGGAAACACGAACGATGCTTCATCAGCTACCATTTTTGATACTCTACACCTCCACGGGGATAAAATAACAACTTGGCTTCATATGTGTTTTTTAAGCAGCCTGTGAAATGGACGTTCTGTTTGTTTCACACGTTTTTCTTCTTTTTCAGCGTTCTCGTTATTAAACCGTGAGGGAATCCTACACCATTCGTTGTTAATCCCGGGATTCAGTTTCAACGTTCGCTTTTATGTCAGCACTGCCATTTCATTACTTTCGTTTTCTGGCGATGAATCCATTTCTAAAAATTCTTTAAGAACTGTATAGTAAAAAGGAGTAGTAGCTGATTGAACTCATCGAATACGGAATAGATCAACGAAACAAATCCGATGTAACGACTGTCGCAGACACATTTTCCAGTGTAGCTTTTTCGCTCTCTAGCTTGAAGTTTTCAGTTACATTTACTTGACTGTCTCTTACTTTAAATATTCGCATAACGATTTACGTGAGTTAATTTCTGTTAAGTTGTTATCAGATATTTTTTCTTACCCCAACAGAATTTAGTCGGCAGTAGAGTTTATAATTGTAGAGATTTTATTTTACGTAGGACCGAAAGTTCTTCCGTTTGGTCCTGTCTCCATTTTTCTGATCATCAGTTTCCAAATAATTATCTGCTAGTCTCCACATTTTTCTTCTTTCATATTATCATGATGATGCAATTTCTGAAAACCGATATCTCCTTCAAAGACGGATAAAATGTTCAATGTTTGTATAGCTTATGGGACTTAACTGCGGGGTCATCAGTCCCTAAACTTACAAACTACTTATGAACTAGCTAACACTAAGGACGGCACAAAAGTCCATGTCCGAGGGGGGATTCGTAGTGGCCGTGCAGACCCTGACTGAAGCGCCTCAGTCCCCTCGCCACCGCGGCCGGCCAAAGACGGATATTCGTAGACAGATCCACTAACACACTATTACCGACAGTCGCAGCATCACCTCAGTTACAAAAACAAGGCAGAGTGTAGTTCGCACTCAATATTTTTTCTGTAATATTCGCTTACACAGCAAAATATATTCGAAAAAACTAAGGACGAAGTAAAACAGTTGTATCTCAAGAAACAATATCGCCAATTGAAGTAATTAATGTTTTACAACTTGTGACTGAGGCGCTCCAGTCACGGTCAGCACGGCCACTACGGTCGGGGGTTCGAATCCCCCCTCGGGCATGGATATTTGTGCCGTCCTAGTTCGTAAGTAGTTCATAAGTAGTTTGTAAGTTTAGGGACTGATAACCCCGTAGTTAAGTCCCATAAGCTTAACAAACATTTGAACATTTTTTTGAACAAAATATCAAGTGTTATTTCATCATAAAACATTTATTTTCTGTTCGAAATAGAATGAGAACTTGCTACGAGCGTGTTCAATTACTTGACCTTTTAAATTTTGTAATACTGGCTCAATTTTGTTGTGATCTCAGAGACGTTTCAAAATTCGTATCAATTGCTTACTTTCACTCAGTCCGTATAAATGTACAAGAATAATGTCCTATTTTACTTATTGTTCACCGTTCCGTGTTTTGATACAGTTCATTTACTGTTTTAATTTCACCCGTATCTAATGTCTTGCTGTTTCATCCAGCATGTTTACTTTCCTCTTCTATAAGGCAATACTGCCCAGTTATTCTAGCCTATCCCACAGTCATTATGTTCACCCATTTCCTTTCTCCGTCTGTTTATTAAATGTTCAAATGTTTGTTAATCTAAGGTACAAAAAAGCTGTGATCTTCGGTGACTAGACTTATAAACTACGTAAACTAACATAAGCTAAGGACAACACACACATCTATGCCTAAGGGAGGACTCGCAACTCCGGCGCCTAGAATAACATTGTCTTTTCTCACTCGGCTTTCTGTTTGCTATACGATAATTTAAACAATGCTTGCTTTTTAAGTTAGTGCTCCATAAACTGCCCATGAGGCTTTGAAACACCTGTAAACCATGGTCATACATGATTATGAATCTCTGTTGACAATTAAAGAACAGCGGATGTTACCCTTAATCCAGTTTAACAGACATTTTTAATGCGTGCTTGTCCTTCACATTCCTCATTTCCTATTCAAAGTTTTCCGTTATGACTTCCCGGCTATGCTACAGCGGAAATTGCATCGCTTCCGCAGTAATAAATAGTTTAACAGCACCTGTAGACTGAAAACCTGGACGTGCATACAGAATTATGAAGCACAGCATCGCACAACCACTGCCATGAATTGCAAATACGGGGCTGTGACGTCGGTAAATTAATGGACAGAGTCTGCTAACACATTCAGTATCGCCAGTAGGAGGCGTATATCGGATGTAAGGACATTAGAAAGGGTCATTTACATTTAAAGACTAATATATATATATATATATATATATATATATATATATATATATATATATATATATATATATTGGTTGGATTTGGTAGTTACAGAAGTGAATAAGGTCGACTGAAGTCGACTGAATAGATAAATCAACTACTTGTTCAATCTGCACATCAATAGGCACGTGAATGGGTTTGTGCGATAGCAATTCAACAAGGCAGGTTAATGCAAAGTTTGCTAAGATGTTCCTCGTAACCGAACAGCAGACTAAGGTCTGATTTCAATGTGACCTTGACCTGACTGGCTTTAACTGCTAAAGGACTTACTTCATTCGCATCATGACTGCTCAGTAATACTGTACTCCATGAAAAGAGGTTTTGTAATAAACAAAATCATGTAAAATACATATTACTGTTAAACATGGTGGGGAACACTGAATGTCTACTTAATGCACTTGTCATCACGGCTACGATTACATTTTAACGTTCAAAACTGGGGAACTCACATATGTTTGCTGCTTTTTAGTGGCCGAGCGTTCTAAGGCGCCTTGCAGCGGAGCGCGCAGTTGTTCGCCGTCGGAGGTTCTAGTCCTTCCTCGGACCTTTGTGTGTATTATCCTTAGGTTAATTTAATTTAGTGTAAGTAGTTTGTACACCTAGGGGCTAGCCGCGGTGGAGTAGCCGAGCGGTCTAAGGCACCTCGTCGCGGAACGCGCGGTTGCTCGCCGTCGGGGGTTCGAGTCCTCCCTAGGGCATGGGTGTGTGTGTGTTGTCCTTAGGTTAGTTTACCTAGGTTTAAGTAGTTTGTAGGCTACGGACTGATGACCAGACAGTTTTGTCCGATAGATTCACAAACATTTGAACCTAGGGGCTAATAACCAAAGACGTTAAGCCCCACAGATTTACAAACATTGGAACGTTTTTTCTACGTACGGTTAATTGATTTATTTCACTTTTTTTTCTTTTATTCGAGACAAACCCCAGAATACGTAGGTCCAATGTAAATGTTAATATAAAGCTACTATTATTTACAAGTCTCCAATGACCTCCTGCCGACGAGACGTTAAACCCTAATCTTACTTCCTTATTCCGTTTTCTCTTGTTCATGAAGTCTTCACCAAAATGTGAGTAAACAAAGGATAAAGAGACTTGGTACTTTAAAGATCAAGTACGGTACACCAAACGTCCACTAGACACACACACACACATCGCAGTTTAACTGTCCTGCCGGCCTCGAGAGCCCAACGGGTACCGACCGGCCGCCATGTCATCTTCCGCCCGAAGGAAGTCAGCGGATGCAGTATGAGGAGCGACGCGATCAGCGCTCCACCCTTCCGTCTATTGTGTCACGACCGGAGCCGCTACTTCTCAGTCAAGTACCTCCTCAATTTGCCTCAGAAGGGCTGAGTGCATCCACTTGACAACAGTACTGGGTAGATCCGGATGGTGACCCATCCAAGTGCTAGCTAAGCCCAACAGTGCCCATCTTTGGTGCTGTAGCGCGAATCGATGTATCGACGTGTCGCCCATGATAGAAATGATTAATATGGTATCTTCTTCACGGCCAATCTCAACAGAGGTGCCATGTATCTAAAGATGGTCTCACGCTCTTATAATAACTTCCACTCATTACTTGTTCTTACAATAAATTCCACTCATTACTCGCAATGTATTTCATTAACCTGTGCAGCAGACGAAACCGCATCTTGTAGGCATGCCTCGAAATTTTAATCACATTTTGGTAGTAATACTTTGTCCTGGTACGGTATGACTCCTCCAGGCGAGTCAACCCACAGCGATGAAAATACACTCAGCCGGTCCGATATACCGAGTCTATCAAAGGACTCCCCAATTATTTTTTAATATAAACAGTGCAGGTTGAATTTCAAAAAAGTTATGACGCGTGTCGCATTTGAGAGTTTCACCAGAATATCACACAGTGAGGAAAGGTATTCACGAAAATTCAATGTCACCTTGGAAGAATATGTTAATATGGGTAGTGGGGGGTGTGCTGTCATATCTTTTAGATAGACAGGTGCAATGGTGCAGTGTTATGACCACACAAAACTGCACAAGAGTGCTTCGATAGACATGGCACACGGCTGTCACACCAGTGATGTCAAACACATTCAACCATCAGCAATAATTGAATTTAAGTGGAACCGAGACAGTGATCCATTTCGAAAACTTGGACGTCAGTTTCCAACCTCCCTCCAAACCTTGCTGTCGTCCGACGACATAGCAACGTTTACACTGTTGTACGAGTTCGTCACGAGTGCCAACATCAAGATGTAGTCTCCTTTGATGCTTCCCTATTGCTTCCGGTAATTGCCAGGGGAAGACCAACACAGAATTAACTGCCGATCTACCATGTGCTCCACAGCAGCTCTAAGAACGTTTAGAGTAAAAATATGGGTCATTAAGTACCACTCCTTTATGTATGAGTGTATCTTCGCGTAAGACTGTGCTACATTAATGTGTTATTTTCTACTCTCATGCTGAGTTGATTTAACAGTAAGAATCTTACCATACTTCCTCTATCCATCTTGTGCTACAACATTTTATTCTTCTGTAATCGCCTCAATATTACCTATGGTTAAAAATATTGACTAATGTTGGTATCTGTCTCTCATAATGCTAAAGTATGTCTGAATTGTCAAAATCACCTGTAATGTACCCTATCATGGTTTATGATGGCTGTAGGGCATGTTCCGAAAGCTAATAAAAAACCTAGACAGTGTTTACTGAAAGATAATCTTTTACTATTACTGTACAGACGGTCAGATGAAGTGGGAGATATGTTGCAGTTCCACGATTATAAAATTAAAGAACGATAGAGCAATGCACCAAACGCTATATGTGTAATAAACTTTTTGCGGTATTTTCGTATGTTGTTGAATACGTCCAGAACTGTGTTGACGTTTCCAGTAGGTCTGGGGTTGCCATTACCCCTGCCAAACTACAACCAAATTGACTCTCAATTAAATCTGGCGAAGAGCTTAGGATTTTTTTTTTTTTCATTTTTGTAGAGCTTTAAATTGTGTTCGACGATCTAGCCTTGTTACCGTACTCTCTTGTTATAATCTGTGACATTCCACTACCAGAAACGCACGTTGTGCACATGAATATGTGATTTCGACCTCTTTCATATGTATCTTGATGTTCTTCCTCATTCCAACTCCGAAATCTATCACTTAGGATTTCACCAGTCTTTTACAGGTACCTTTTGCTTGATTACAGTTCCATTTACTAGGATTATTTTGTAGCTACTATTTCCAAATTTCGTAAGGAGTTGATGAAGCATGTAACCCTGAATCACTCCTTGTTTTTACGACAAATTTAAAAATTCATAGCCGGCTGCGGTGGCCGAGGGGACTAAGGCGCTTCAGTCACGGTCTGCACGGCCACTACGGTCGGGGGGGTTTGTGTCGTCCTAGTTCGTAAGTAGTTCATAAGTAGTTCGTAAGTTTAGGGACTGATGACCCTGTAGTTAAGTCCCATAGACTATACAAACATTTGAACATTTTAAAAATTCACAAGTTATCCGCACACACATAGAACTTTTTTTGAAATATGCGGAGTATAATATTTTTATAATCTGATTTTTGCGTACATTTGTAGGGTAAGTTATCATGCATCGAAAGTCGTCTTTTGGTTGTTTTTTTTTTTTTTTTCTAGCAGCTCTGTAATCACTATGCATGTCTGTAATGGTACTGTGTGTGTGAAATTCAGTGTAAAACTAGGATTAACACGATATTCCAACATTCCTGATTGAAACTGTAATCGAAAGAGTCTGGAAGTGTTGCAGTGAAGCTACTTCATCTCAAATTTTGTCAACGTTGGCATTCCTTCTTCTTAGCTTCGGCCAATTTTAGGATGAGTCATTCAGAAACCTGTCTTCACATCCATGTTACAATTTCTCAAACATCTAAAGAGAAAACTGCATCCAAGTTGGCTGTGTGGTACTGGAATGAGGGCACTTCGCACGCAGCATTTCATTGTATTTCGGGCATTTCCTTTGTGTGTTACGTACTACCACGTGATATATATAAAATTTAACCACGTACAAGCAGTAGTCTTTAAGTCACAACTACTAAACTAAAACTTAACTTCCGTTCCTGACAGCACCTGGAACTTCAAAACCACTAGAGCCTAGCGAAAATATTATTCTATAATTTCAATGCGAGAATCACGCCACCCACAGTGAAATAATTTCAAGAAACTGTGGAACTGCAGGGGTGATTGACTGAGCCTGACTTAGATGAAAGGAGAGGATTGAATTTTGTGTCTGATCGGAATACCAACCGCGCATTGCGTACCGACATAAATTTTCCACATTCCCTACTGATATAACTAAATACTTAAGGGCGGATAATATCCCGCTCATTTGTTTCTTGATTACTAGTGGATGCAGAATCATAATAGTGTCTGTTCTAATGGACATGTTCTAAGACGCAGAAACCACATAATTATATGAAATTATAAGCTCTTATGTGATTATGTTCTTACATGATGGCTCGAGCCTCTTATTCATTTGCATAGAAGATGAAATTGGGGTATTTAATAACCCCATTGGCCACATACGCGAGTAAAGCTAATTGTTAAATCATTCTTCTTGCATGTAGATACTTTTACGATAACTACTTAATCATTCAGTGTCTGAAACAGTTAGCCGTAATTTTAGCTGTACGCGAATAGCGTGAAGTACATAAATATGACATTAGAGTAGGTGCACATGTTTAAAAAAAAAAAAAGAACAAAGCTCCTTCAAGTACTAGATACAGCAAGTTCCTAGTCACAGGACACGTTCATCAGTAGTTAACATATTAACCATGTTAAAAATGCAGACGTTTGTTAAGACTGACTAACGTAAAATAATGGTAAACGTAACCAGGAAACTGCCCTGCAAAGCGAAAATGACAATACTTCCGTTTGAGTAAAAAATGCATACCGGAAATAATTAAGACAAAATGTAGGAGGGAGTTCAATATAGGGGTTAAAATCTATTACAGAGAATAAAGAATGCTTAAACCACAACAAGGGGGTGACCCAAGAGGAGTGAAGTTTGTAAGCTGTTTAAAAAAGAATAGTTGATTCTGATTCAGAAAGGGTATTTAAGGCGCAAAACGGGCTGTTCAAGCGGAGTATGGTATAAACTCGCGAACATCCTCTCGTCTCCCCTTCAGTGGCCTGATATTTCTGACATATTTTCTATAATGTCTTTTATTGTTAACAATATCAGCTTCTTCCCCAGATTTTGCAGGCTTCACTCAGTTAACAGTAAGCAGAAATGCAATCTGCATTCTAATACACCTCCTTCACTCTTGTGCAGAAAGGCATGCAGTATTCCCCTGTAGTAAATTTCAATAAGCTGTCACAATAACTGAAAAATCTTAGTAGTCATCAAAACACATCAAAATTTAAAGTCAAACGGTTGCTCATAACACAGTCTTCCTACTGTGTCGTGGAACCCCTGATTTATTTATTTATTTATTTATTTATTTATTTTTTTAATAAACAAACTTTTCGGTTAAATTACTGTTTTTATTTACTTGTGTGCGTAGGATTCCTACATTTCACTTTTTCTATCTCTACTCTTTTGTAACAATATCAAGTACTGTCTCGTTTTATGACCAAGGAGACGTCCATCGGAACATGATGAATATAAAAAAATGCCTTCTGTATAGTACGAACATTTATAATGTCATCCAGAGAAACCGAGTCCATGGGGGGTGGACGTATGAACTGCCTGCAGAATTAAAGGCTTACATTAGCCGCCACTAATTGTAATTACCCTTTGTGGAAGGAAGAGTGATTCACGAGGAAGGCTGAGGGTGTAATTGTAGAGTTCAAAGGCCTAATTAACTCAGGAGAAATAAGATTAAGCAATTCTCTTGTCAGAGAGTCATTTATAAAACAAGTACTGCTGCAGTGTCAGCTTAGATTCTGGAGCAACGAGCAATCGTGTGCCTTCTGAACATTTTCACAGATAGAAACTGTGTCATAGAATTTCTATAGTAGATCTTTCTTAAGGTTGTTAAATCTCCACAAAATAAAAGTGTTAGATACACTTGTTTTAAAAAAATTTTCTTTAAGTAATGAAATTCACCTGATGAGATTTATTTCATCATCTAAGCGACACCAAATACTCATTACCATCAACGATCGCTACTGGCAAAGCTGCCCTATCTTCTGGGGAAATACAAATAGGTCGTTTCATCTCTTATGGCGTTTCCACCGGTACATATTACTATCGTTTCGTAATTACAGTTTTCTTTTGGATATCTTTTACCATCCACTCTTTGAACTTGATCATTTTTTTAGATCTAGTTTAATGTCTTCCATGTGCTTTTTACAGCCGACTTCTGCTCCTTCAATTCTTTGTACCTACTTATTTTTCAGTCAAACCTAACGTTCTACTCTACATTGGAAATTAGGAGTCTGATGATCCTATAAGGTTTTAATATTGGCATACCACTTTCGTTTCAACTAATGTTCCTAATCATCCATAGATTTAGGAATACTTCAAATGTCGAGGCAATTTTAGTGTACTAACTGAAACTTACAGTATAACTGAGTCATTAAAAAAGACTTATTCTAAAAACGCTTAAGACTTAATCTCTTGTTAACTGTCCCCATCGAACTTTTAAATCTTAGTATTAAATATATTTACTTGGTTTTGTTATTAAGAACTCCGTGAAATATCATTTAAAAATCATCTTATGACTGCAATATTTACTTTACCTTATAAAAACACTAAATTCATCTTTGATATCTCTATTATATTTCAGAGCAAAGCTTTATTTAAAAACTGTGAATGATGGTGATATAGAATCACAGTGAAATTAGCACGCCACCGTTATAACATAATAATGGATGGAAGAAAATTAGTTTACAGCTTGATGAAAGAACCTTCATTATATTTTACTGCTTCATATAACAAAAATTCAATTAATTTGAATGGAAAATGTTTCATCACAGAACTAGAAAGGGCAAATATTTCCTAGAAGTAAAGAAAAATGTAAAAGAAGGGGACTACCTCCTGGATCTGGCAGCTTCGAAACTTAAAAAAATAAAAAAATAAAGTAAAATAAATGATTTTTTTTTCATAAGATGAGAAATACCATGCTGGACGGCATTATCACATGACATGTTAGAGCGTACAATAGCATATGTTACTGTACTGGACACAATGCATAACACTATATGAAAGAAATACCGGGATGGTTTCATTCAAACGCTACGGCTCATTTCCTCCCTCATTATTACCCAAACAACCCGAGTGTGAACTCTGCCTATAATGACCACGCTGTCGATGTGACTTTAAACTGATCTTCCTTCTCTTCCTTCTTGCATGAAATAGTGTGTCATATGAAATAATATGATATGACAGGAAATAACATGTAGTATGTGACAAGAAGTCCCGTATTAATTCACTACACGCGTTGAAACACGTAATTTTAATTGGTGTGATTTGCCTTCAACAAAACACTGCGTTTATCCTTATTGCCCAGAAACGTTTAACTGTATTTGCATCATTTTCAATTGACTTCTATTAATTTCTTGTTTTACGTCTTGAGGAATTTTTTTTTACAGTTTTTTGGTTCGAGTGGCTGCTTTTTCCTTGTTTGTCATCTGCAAGTTGAATTATTTTTCTTTATATGTGAAGGATGATTTTTTTTTGCCTTGAGCAAAAACAGTTGTTGTTTTTTATTCACCCAAACATGTATCGGAGAAGTTTCTCCATCATCAGTCGGATTGTTTTTAATTGCATCTTGAAACCACTTTTCATGTTAACTTGTAGCTGTCTTATATTTGTAGATCAGTTTTAAATGGCATCCAGTTTGATCACAAATATTAGGCAGCCACAAGAAAAACGGAATGTGGTTTTGAGATGCAATAATAATAATAATAAAATCCCGCTCTTGATGGACAAATTTCTCCGAATCATGTCTTGGCGAATAAAAAGCAAACATCGTTTGGTGAAGGCAGAATCAATCATCCTTACCGTTTTTTGGGAAGCAGACACCGGAAAGAAGAACCTGAACTACAATATGATCTTTCTTTCTTAATTTTAGAGTGAAATAAATAGAATTTCTGAACTTCTACTACCACTACTAACGAACTGTAACAACAAGATCTTTTCTGTCATAATTGTTAATGCAACACTTTCAAAAGAGCCTTACTTGAGAATAAAATTGTGACATCTTACACAGGATACTCAGAAACATCCTGTATTAATCTAACTAAACAGGTCAGAACTAAGAAAGCTATGTACAGTAACAAATGATACTGTATAATCAAACAAGAAAGCAAAAATGTTAAAGACGTCGCAGTCATGTCAAGTCCGTAGAATATCTGTAACACCAAACACCAACTTAAAAAAACACCTTATGTCACGTTACTACCATAAGAAACGAAACCAAATTGTACTAGGCTAGACGCAAAGAATGTAAAACTAAGGATGAGAGGAACGCTCTCCTCTAGAGGCTAACAACTACTACAGATTTTGCTTCAGACCTAAATGCTACGTTCGGCCAGGTCATTTATATGTGGTTCAAGTCGTCTCTCACATCATCACGATTTCGAGGGAATATGGTGTAAGAGGGTGAAATTACGGATTCTTTGGGAATGCACATCAGCGTTTCAGTGTGCCATTGGCTAATAGTCGGTAGAAGCACACTGACGGCGTCGGCAGCTTTTCAGCGACCCGATACAGTTGGAAAGGTGGTAATTTTGCATGCTCCGTGAATGTGGTTTACCGTTTTTTTAAGTTTAACTAAATCCTCAGTTATTACAGTAGATTCTGCAAAAACACACAAGTAACTGGTCTGCACATTAATCTGTCAACATCACCACATTTGGTGATCACATTTGTTGCCATCACTAACGCTTAATCCAATTCATACATTGCATCATAACCAAACTCATGATTTGTTTTTCACGCTGAACAAGAATAATTATTAATTCACTCCTTCAATATCCGGAAAGAACGTAATCAATCTGTGTCTTCTACACAAAAAAAATCGTTAGATTCAGCAATTCTGCACGTATCACCCATCTGACTATGATCAACAAATGTGAATTTCCAAAAGCAGCACACGACTGGAGATCCGTTTACACAGCGCAATTAGCTAAATTATCTTCAGAAAAAAATGAGTTCTGGTAATACAACATGAACGTTAATTATATGTCTCAGCTTGCACTTACCCACGAAAAACTGCGCAACGTGGCAGATCCCACGTGTATTTAAAACGATATCCAGTCTGTATCATTGAAGTGCTCGCCGGTCCAGCCGGCCGCGGTGGCCGAGGGGACTGAGGCGCTCCAGTCACGGTCTGCACGGCCACTACGGTCGGGGGTTCGAATCCCCCTCGGGCATGTATATTTGTGCCGGCCTTAGGATTAGCTACTTCATAAGTAGTTTGTAAGTTTAGGGACTGATGACCCCGTAGTTAAGTCGCTTAGACTCTACAAACATTTGAACATTTCGCCGGTCCAATTACTGTAACCGTTGGGTGACGACAAGAGCTATCGTTCAGCAGCATTTGATTCCTTGCGGGGTCCTCTTTAGTATTCCCTAAACGTGTTGGAGACCGAAACTTTGACGCGTTTCCCAGTAAACGGCAATAGGACGCGCCAAAGACATTTCGTGACAATATATTTCGTAATTTATGCCAAGACGATTATTACATGCCCATGTAAAAGCAGGCTTCAGTCACGTAATACTGTGTAAATTCTGTGCTAATTATCCCTGTTCCGTCACACCGCACTCGTATATGGAGAAACTTGCCTTCTTTATCAGCGAAGTTGTTAAGAAATGCATTCTGGGTACCTTTAGTTCCTGAATTAAGCACATAATAAAATATGGCCTTATAAGTTCCTATTTTGAACCCATGAAACAGATTTCATGTACTTTTGACCCACTTTAGGTTAATAACACTAAAATTGGTCGATTTGTGATAGCCTTTATACAGCTTGAAAGTTAATTGCAGGTCACCCCCAATATTCAAGAAAGGCAATAGGAGTGACCCGCAAAATTACAGGCCTGTATCATTGACGTCGGTTTACAGCAGGATTTTACAACATATACTGTTCAAATGTTCAAAGCTGATGACTACGGGGTCATCAGTCCCTAAACTTACAAACCACTTATGAACTACTTACGAACTAGGACGGCACTTTTGTGTCCCGACTTCGTCGCCGCTTTTGTGTCCCAGCCTCGTCGTAGGTGTCGGTGGCCGAGTGGAACGAGACCGACACGCTGGTGCAGGTACGGAGGGGAGCAGCCAGAAACTATAAACACTCGAGTAAATTAGAAATAGATATATTGCACAGAATGTAACAATACTTAACTTTTACATAGTACTGCAGAATGTTGATACATAGTTGTTAGAGGCCTGCCTAGTGCCTGTACAATAGCAAAGTCTTCACTGGTGCCTATCTGAGTACGAAGGTCCTAACTCGTTGCTATCTCAGTCCGAAGAGGCCGGTGTCCTTCAGTGGTGGCCATGAGCGGCGTTCCAGCAGAGGGCGCTCGTGGCTGTTGTCGTGAGATCGCCGCGCCGTGCGTGCATGGCGGCGCGCGGCGAAAGTAGGTGGCGCGCACTTTGTACTTGTGCGACACCACACCCCTCCCCCCCAAACCGCCGCGCCGTCTTGGCGTAGGGCTGAGGGCCACGGCGACGGCACTGGGAGGAGGGCCTGAGCGGGGGCGTTACTGGTGGGACGGGCGTCGTAGCTGAGGCCGGGATCGAGACGCCGTCCGCGCCCCGGCATCCGCCTTGCGATCCTCCAGGGAACCCGCCGAAACCTGGGGAAGGGCGCCCGCCCCCGCCCAGAGGGAGCAGGTCATCTTCTTCTGAGGTGCGTGGCCCAGGCTGGGGGGGCCCGCACGGTCCCGGAGTCCCTCTCGGTGACGCTGTCATCTGCGGCAGCGACAGCGGCGGCGACGACTGCGTCGGATGTACGTCGACGTCCATAGGGATCTCGTAGTCCGGGGACGAACGATGTGGTTGTGCTCCCTGGCGGTGAACTGGGTCTGGAATCAAGAAACCGGAGACAGGATCGCGCGGTCTGTGCAGGCGCAATTGGTTTGCGTGGCGTAGGCGTGGCTCCGACCCTGTGGAAGAACGTACAACATACATATGGCGCCCAAGCACGCGTTGAATGGTGCCCGGCAACCATGTCTTCTTGTTTCCAGCAAACACTCTGTACAGCACCGGCGTAGAAACCTGAAAACGCGTAGCGCCATACGAACCGACTCGGTGCGTGGGAGGCTGCAGCAGGTGAAGGAGAGTGCGGTGACGGCGGCCGTGTAGCAGCTCGGCAGGAGACGGGCCGTCACGTGGCATGCACCGATACGTAGACAGGAAAATTTGAAGAGCTTGCTGCCTGGAGTGCTGACCTTTCATCTTTTCCATGTGTGACTTGAATGTTCGGACGAAACGTTCTGCTTCACCATTGGACTGAGGGTGAAAAGGTGCAGTGGTAATATGCTGAATGCCATTCACACGACAAAACTGTTGAAATTCCGCACTAACAAACTGAGGTCCATTGTCACTGACGATAGTTTCAGGCAAACCTTCGATGCAAAACACTGATGTTAAGGCACTGATTGTACTAGAAGCTGTCGTTGAGTTCATGGCAATCACAAAAGGAAACTTGCTGAAAGCGTCTACAACAATTAACCAGCGCGTATTCCAGAAAGGTCCGGCAAAGTCAATATGTAAACGTTGCCATGGTCCCTTGGGGCGTGGCCAGTCTGAGAAACGCTGTGGAGGAGCCGCCTGATGCTCCGCACAAACTGTACACTGTGATGTCATGCTCTCTATCTGAGCGTCCATACCAACCCAGGTACAATGACGTCTGGCCAGTTGCTTTGTCCTAACAATACCCCAATGTCCTTGATGCAGGAGGCGTAACACTTCACGTTGCAGGGAACGAGGAACAATCACTCTTGTTTGGTCGTTGTCCGTATGTAACAACAGAACACCCTGACTGAAAGATAATGCATGACGTTGTGCAAAATAACGTCGAACCAGAGGCCGATCAATGTCTTTGGCTCTGGCAGGCCAACCAAAGCGAACAAAACGTGCTACCACACTTAGGTCTGCATCCGCAGCTGTTTCCTGTGCAACCCGACGAGAGTTCAAAGGAAAGTCTGCGACAGCGGAAGCATCTCTGGAGTCTATCTGACAACATGCCAATTCTGAAGAATCAAATGATACATCCTGGCCAACCGGAAGTCGGGAAAGTGTGTCCGCGTTGGCATGCTTAGTGGTAGGTCGGTACAAAATCTCATACTGATAATTAGACAATATCAAGGACCATCTCTGAAGCTTTTGTGCCGTACGTGGCGGAATCGGCTTTGTGGGTGAGAACAACGACGTGAGAGGCTTGTGGTCTGTCAACAAATAGAATTTTCTGCCATAGAGATAATGATGAAACTTTGTGACGCCGTAAATGATTGCTAAGGCCTCCTTTTCTATCTGACTGTAATTCTGTTGCGTTGGCGTCAGTAGCTTGGATGCAAAGGCAATAGGACGATCGTGAGATCCAATACGATGCGACAGAACGCCACCCAGACCGTACGACGAGGCGTCAACTGCTAACACTACAGGCTTCTGTGGGTCAAAGGGAATCAAACATGCATCACTGAGTAGTGCAGACTTTAGTTTGTCAAAGGCAACCTGACAATCTTTAGACCATACAAAAGGAACATTCTTCCTACGTAAGTCATGCAGTGGAGCTGCAATCTGAGAGGCATTGGGAATAAATCTGAAATAATAGTTAAGCTTTCCCATCACTGCTTGCAATTCATGCACATTCTTAGGAGGAGGCAAGTCTTTGATTGCTCTAAGATGTGACTGTAAGGGATGGATTCCTTGAGCATTAATCACATGGCCTAGGTACTCTATTTCAGTTTGAAAAAACGAACACTTTGCTTTATTGCAACGTAGACCTGCTGCAGTCAAAACTTTGAAAAGGCACTCCAGATTTGCTAAATGTTCTTCAACTGTACGTCCGGATACCACAATATCATCTAAATAGTTCGAACAACATGGTACAGAAACTGTCAGCTGTTCCAAAAAGCGCTGAAAAATAGCGGGAGCGGAAGAACTGCCAAAGGGTAGGCGTTGAAATTGAAAAAGGCCCATGTGAGTATTAATGACGAAAAATTTTTTTGACTCGTCATCAAGTGGAATCTGTAAGTATGCCTCTGCTAAATCAATCTTGGAAAAGAAGCGAGACTGTCCTAATTTGTCCATCAGTTCCTCAGGTCTGGGCAGGGGATAAGTGTCGACAATTGTTTGACTGTTCACTGTTGATTTGAAGTCCGCACAGAGACGAAGTTTTCCTGACGGCTTGGGTATAATTACTATAGGCGAGGCCCACTGACTCGCAGAAACAGGAGAAATCACCCCACTATCTTGCCAACGTTTAAGTTCTTCGGCAACTGTATCACGCAAGGCGATAGGCACTGGTCTAGCTTTACGAAATTTTGGAACTGCAGATTCTTTTAAAGTTACATGTGCCACGAAGTCTTTTGCACAACCTAGTTCCGGCGAAAACAAGTCACTGTATTTGTCACACAATGCATTGATTTTATCCTGAGGCACTATTGACGAAATCTGAAGCACATCCCTTTGAATAGATAAACCAAACAAGTCAAAAGCATCTAGTCCAAAAATGTTCTGTGTCGATTTGGCCTGAACAACTACAAAAGCAACTGTTTTTGTTACACCTTGAAAAGAGGCGGGCAGGCTACACGTTCCTAGCACGGGAATATTTTGACCGGTATAAGCTGTTAGCACTTGTTGACACAGCGATAATTTTGGAGAACCCAGAAGTTCATAAGTATCTTTATTAATTAAGGTAACAGCGGAACCAGTGTCGAGCTGAAATTGCACAGTCTTATTGTCAATGGAAAGATTCACAAAAAGTTTTTGCTTGCGGCGCTCGACAGGTGCGCGAATGTGGGCAACGTCTGCTACGGTTAGTTTACTGCGCTTGCGCGGGCCGCGTAGTGAAGGAGGCGGCGCAGACTCGGCACGCAGCGGATTAACAACACTGTCACTAGATGACACTACCGCCGGATCGGCGTCCACGCAATGCGAGGCTACTGCACTAATATTACTTTCAGTATCTACAACAAGTCTACTGTCACTAGCTACACAGTACTGGGCACTATTACAATTAGAAGTTACAGAAGGCACTATTTTCACTACAGGAAGGCACTGTTCATAGTCATGTTGCTTGTCCCGAACCCTTTTCCGTTGCACTGTTTTACGCGCTCGTCGGCGCTTGCTACGTGGCTCACTATATAGTTGTGCAGTAGGCGCAGAACTACTTTCTTGAAATTGAGATCCAAGGAAAGCACTGTTCAATTCCACAGCCCGTATAACATTTACAGAATGAACTGTTCTCACACTCTGCGAAGCACTATTCCGAAAGGCACCGTTTCTAACGTTACTGTTCTTTGAGTTTTTAATTTGCATACACACAGACTGCACATGTCCCGATTTGCCACATTGATAACAGGTTGCGTTGCGACTAGGGCAATGAGCACGCTTGTGGCGAGACACACACTGGGGGCAAGATTTACGTACATTTTTCTGAAATGAGCGTTGGCGCTCGTTATTCAAATTACTGTGTCTAACACTACGGGGCGACCTTTGCGTCGCACTTTTACTCTGGCTACTGTTCACTGTCTGTTCAGCACGGCCGGTAGAAAAATAAGAATCACTAGTGCTATACTGAGAACTACGGCTAGGAAAGCGTCCGTTGCGGCGCACTGAATTAACACTGTGGCTTTGCATTTCTACATCTGCTAAGTCAAACGTATCATGCGCTTCTATAAGCTGCAGTACACTGTCTAATGAGGGGTCAGACTGTTTCAGAATTGCTGCTCTAATTCTGGGGTCCTGAATGTTCTGCGTAATCGCATCTCTCAACATCACGTCACTATACGAAAGTCCACAAGAGCAAGTAAATTTACATTGGCGGGTTAAGCCCTTCAATTCCGTAATCCACTCTTGGTGTGACTGCTGCGGTAATTTTTTAAGTCTGAAAAATCGGTATCGTGCAGCGGCTACAAGAACTTTTCTCTCATAATGAGCATTTAGTGCCTCTACTATTTGTTCAAAGTCTACATCACGAGGAGATGCGAGAGGGAAAAGTTTTTGCAATAGTACGAAAGTCTGGGGGCCCACAATCGATAAGAAAAGGTTCTTCACTCTCTGACCTGTAATTTGATGAGCCGCGACGAGTTCTTGAAACTGTGCGAAATAGTCGCTCCATTCTTCCTCACGTTCGTTGTACTGGCGGAACGTCGGAAGCGGTGCGGCGGCAGGTGTGGGCTGCTGATGTGACGACTGTTGTTGTTGGTGAGCAGCCTGTGTCGTCAACTGCGACACGGCCTGGAGAAGCTGGGTAATTTGCGCCGTCTGTAACTGAATAATTTCCATTAAGTTTGGGTTCGGGGTAGTGGCCATGCTGACCGATTAGGCGCCGCGCATACAAGTAACTTATAACAAAACACAAATGCAATATGAAAGAGGACGCTCTGAAACAAAAAAGTCCACAAAATACGTAACAAAATATCTTCCCCCAAAATTCTTATAATAAGGGTGGGTGGGCGGGAGCAATTTTTGCGTGCTCCGACTGCTGCTGTCTGGCTGCTGCAAGCGGGCTGGTCCAAGGTTCTATCCCATCCTCGTCGCCACTTTTGTGTCCCGACTTCGTCGCCGCTTTTGTGTCCCAGCCTCGTCGTAGGTGTCGGTGGCCGAGTGGAACGAGACCGACACGCTGGTGCAGGTACGGAGGGGAGCAGCCAGAAACTATAAACACTCGAGTAAATTAGAAATAGATATATTGCACAGAATGTAACAATACTTAACTTTTACATAGTACTGCAGAATGTTGATACATAGTTGTTAGAGGCCTGCCTAGTGCCTGTACAATAGCAAAGTCTTCACTGGTGCCTATCTGAGTACGTAGGTCCTAACTCGTTGCTATCTCAGTCCGAAGAGGCCGGTGTTCTTCAGTGGTGGCCACGAGCGGCGTTCCAGCAGAGGGCGCTCGTGGCTGTCGTCGTGAGATCGCCGCGCCGTGCGTGCATGGCGGCGCGCGGCGAAAGTAGGTGGCGCGCACTTTGTACTTGTGCGACACCACAGGCACAAATATCCATGCCCGAGGGGGATTCTAACCCCCGACCGTAGTGGCCGTGCCAACCGTGACTGAAGCGCCTCAGTCCCCTCGGCCACCGCGGCCGGCACAACATATACTTTTCTCAAATAACATGAACTACCTCGAAGAGAACGACCTATTCATCCGTAGTCAACACGGATTCATAAAGTATCGTTCTTTCGAAATCCAGCTAAGTCATTACTCATCGGATGTGATGAGTGCTATCGACAAGGGGTGTCAAATAGGTTTCGTATTTCTAGATTTCCGGAAAGCTTTTCACACTGTACGTCACAAGCGTCTTTTAATCAAATTGAGTGCTTATGGAATATCTCTACAGTTGTACGATTGGATTCGTGATTTCCTGTCAGAAAGGACACAGTACGTTGTAACTGACGGTAAGTTAGCGAGTAGAACAGAAATGATATTTGGAGTTCTCCAGCGAAGTGTTGTAATACCCGTACTGCTCCTTATTTTATAAACAATTTAGGAGACAATCTGAGTAGCTCACTTAGACTTTTAGCGGATGATGCTGTCATTTATCGGTTAGTGAAGTCTCCATAGGATCAACTGCAAAATGATTCAGATATCTGCCTAGTGAAAAAATTTGCAATTTACCCTTTATTATGATAAAAGTGAGGTCATCCATATGAGCAGTAAAAGAAATCCGTTAAACTTCACTTACATGTTAAATCAGACATACAGGCCGTCAATTCTACTACATACCTAGGTTTAACAATTTCTAACAACTTACATTGGAAAGAATATAGAAAATATTGTAGGACAGGCGTACGTACCAAAGACCTTCGTTTCATTGGCACAACATTTAGAAGATGCAACAGTTCTACTAAAGAAACTGCCTACACTTGTGCGTCCTATTTTGGAGTACTGCTTCCCATTGTGGGATGCACACCAGGTGGGACTGGCGGACGATTTAGAGAAAATTTAGAGAAGGGCAGCTCATTTGTATTATCGCGATATAGGGGAGAGAGTGTCACGGAAATGATGCACGAGTTGCAATGGAAATCATTAAAAGAAAGGTGTTATTTGTTGCGTCGAGACCTATTTTCGAAATTTTTTTCACCAACTTTCTCCTCAGAATGGGAACATATTTTGTTAGCACCCACCTACTTTGGGAGACATCATCACAATAAAATAAGAGAAATCAGATCGAAAACAGAATATTCCTTTATTCCGCGAGCTATCAGAGAATGGAACTATAGAGAAACATCATGAAAGTGGTTCTATGAACCCTCTGCCATGCACTTCAATGTGACTTGCAGAGTATCCATGTAGATGTGTAGATGTAGAGGAGAAAATTATCTACATGTTTTCTATCTCACGGTTTTTTATTCTGAATCTCTCAGCGTTCCAGAGATATTTACAAATTAACGGCGATTTGACTCTGTACTTCTGTCTGTCTGTAACTTATTCACAATTTTTATGCCGAGCTGTTCAACCGATCAGCACCAAGCTTGTATATCTGTGGCCGTCAGCGACCAGAAATTCCTCTGACGCCATAACAAGGCGCCGCTAGAGGGCGGACTATGTCATATCTCGGCTATTATGCGTCTGTACGGATAAATTTTCAAGTGAAAGTTGCTCAAAATTTAAAATAGAGTAACTTTTGTTTGAGTCTTTTTCGCTATTTTGTTTCGGAAACTAGGTACGCACGTATAAAGATATAATTCTTCACGTGGTTCTACCATCATAGTATTCTCTATAAGAGACTCTAAGAATGATTTGAGCATGATCTTTCATTTAGGGATAAATATACCCCAGCTACGTTGTGTGACGTTTCCGGACACGGGCTCCCTACCTCATTTAGTTCCTCAAGCTATCCTCTACCAACCCACGAAGTTTGTCGGTATCATTCATAAACACCCTATATATACAGAGGGGTCCGAACAAAAGTCCATAACTTGCAAACTAATTGACGGAGTTGTTTCATTTTTTGTGAAACTGTAGCTTAAAGTCCAACTTAAAGATATCACTGTAGGTGTTCGAAATGGTCACCATTAACATCCATACACAAACAATGCCGCCGAACTGCAGCACTAACTACTGTTCAATTTCTCATGTATGTTGTATTAACGCTCGTTGATAGACACATTTTCCTTCGTTTACATTTGGCTGTACCAGCGTACATTTTCTCGTTGAAAGTGAAAGATGTCCCACATGCTCGTACTACATTCTCATGGTTTCTTATACTTAAAATTTCATATACTTCGCCTGCAAAAATCTATATAGACTTCAATAGTGACAAGAATTTAATAGTATGTGAGAAATACAATAGTAATAGAAATGTTTTGAAATGCTCCTTACAAAACACAAGAAACAAGCTAAAATTAATCTATGTAGAAATCTGGAGAGTGTGGAAGGTAACTGATCACATTACGACCAATATTTGATCTAATGTACGTCATTCGCTAAAAATAACTGAATTCAAATGAAATTGTAGTGATATATGTTAAGTTTTGAAGGCATTGGACAGATGAACTACAGATAAAATAATCCAAGGATTTTGTGCAAAATCTACATTCGGAAAGTAATTCGTGAATCTCTGACAAAGCGTAGAAAGTGAAATTTATGGGAGATATACTTCAGTCCCTTACACGTATGTGGAGAGATGATGACCTATCAGCAATTCTTTTTAATTTCGTTCTATGTACAATAATAGGGATTTTGAATGAATAACTGATTGAACATAGTAAGTATGGGAAAAGGAAGTAAAAGTATGAGTAATTATCTAGCATTGGCATATGTTCCTGCTATACTTTCTGAAAATGTAACGTCTCTTGTAACACTAATATTTTAGAAGTAGTCAGGAGGACTGGACCCTTTAAGGAGAATATGATGCTATAGGGCAAGCGACAGTTAAAATGAGATGAACATAGGTATAATAAACGACATTTCTGTAAAAAATTAAACGATACGGAATTAACTAACGATATTCAAGACAAAATGAGTGTCACCAAATGTTTAACATTAAACTACAATGCAGATGAATTAAAAATACTAGAAGGTTGCATCATAACGGAAATAATAGGCTCACTGAATTCTGTGGAAGGTTAGAAATTTAGGAGTAATCTTAAAATTTATCCACACGAACAGTGTGCTCCATAAGTAAATATATAAGAATAATATAACAACCGAAGAAACAAGTGACACGTTTTTTCGCTAAAGTACTAAAATTGATTTATTGCAACGTTTTGGAGTGTACAGAACTGGGTTAAAGTGGTTAGAAGACTGGAAGAAAAATCAGAGTAAATTGACGGACGAATATAATAGACGAGGAGTACGGAATTAACACGCTGTTCTTAGTTGGCCTCTTCGAGGAAATAATAATAAGATATACAGTACGTTTCTGAACGACGTTTAAAACTTTTAGGAACTGTGGATAGCAATTAGCAGATACAGTAGGAGTCCCTATCGGGAAATGTCATACAGCGACCCTATGTGAACTTCCTCATTTCCGACAACGTTCAAGCTGTGTTTTTCCATATTTTGGGAGGACGTGATAAGGACCAAAACAATAATTAAATGTATAATAAACATGTACTTTAAAACGCTAATTTAGGACCTACAGCCAATTTTCTATCTTCTACACTGCAAAACACATTTCCTGTATTAGTCAAGTGTTTTTGGATTTTATAATATATTCTTACTACATTTTTTTCTCGCTACTACCTCCTCCAAAATCTCCAATATTTTTAAAATGTCATATATACAGAGGGGTCCAAAAAATGTAGCCACTGTTTAAAGGTCCATAACTTTCAAAGTAATTGACGGGGTTGTCTCATCTTTGCTAGTGTAATAGTTTGTAGCTCCGGCAATCGCCACACAAGCGTTGAATTGCTTTGTTTTGTTTTGTCAGATGACAGTCGCTGGATAGTCAGTGTTTTGTTCTCAGTTGTACCTAGTTACTCCAGTAAACATGGCTGGCGCAAAGCTTACATTCGATGAAAGGAAGACAGTTTTGAAGTGGTATTTTAAGTACGAAAACATTAATGAGGTTCAACGGCAATTTCTAAATGAGCATTAAACAGAACCACAGACACGTTTAACGATTGGAGACAAATTTGAAGTCGAAGATGTACCCGCAACAGTAACACGTCCAGCTAACTCCCGTCATGTCTTACAATTCACCCGTTCACCACAGAAGTCTGTGAGACAATGTGCCCGTGAAACTGGAGTGAGTCGCTCAAAAGTTCGGCGAATTTTGAAGACAGCAAAGTGGAAGTGCTTACATCCCACCATTGTTCCACGCGATGAACGAGGACGACCCAGATCGTAGAATGGAGTACTGCGAGTGGTTTACTGACATGGTGCGGAACGATGAAGAGTTTGCAGAGATGATTGTGTGGTCTGATGAGGCACAGTTCAAACTCGATGGTACAGTAAATCGCCACAACTGCATCTACTGGGCCGCCGAGAATCCGAACGTCAATGTAGACAAAGCCGTGAATTTGCCAGGTGTTGACTTACCGGGGCTTGATTGGGTCCTTCTTCTTTGATGACACAGTTATCGGCGAGGTGTACCTTCAGAAGCTTCCATTTTACCTGCCATCCGAGACTTGTATGGAGACGGAAGGTTTTACTTTCAATAAGATGGTGTCCCAGCCTACTACCAAAATCGTGTTAGAGCTTATCTCAACGAAAATCTACCAGGAAGATGTATAGACCGTAGAGGTGCTGTGGAGTATTCACCACGTTCCCCAGACTTCAATCCTCTGGACCTTTACCTGTGGGGAACACTGACGGACGTCGTTTATCGACAAAGGCCACAGACATTGAATGAACTTCGAGAATCCATCGTACATTCACGTACAGATATCCAACTGAACACGTTGGCTGGTACACCCAAATGTAAACGAAGGAAAATGTGTCTATCAACGAGCGTTAATACAACATACATGAGAAATTGAACAGTACAAATAATGTCCATTTATTTGTATTCTGTAAGATATTTAATACAGAGGAAGGAATACTATTGATATAAAATGTACGGTGTCAGTATTCCCGAAGAATTTGGATTGTGGTATTTATCGCCCTAATCATTACTTTTCGAAACTTCATTTCACTTTGAGGGCGTGTAGCGATAAAGCAGTATTTCTGGAAGTGGAACGCATCAACGTTTCTTATCCGCCGATATTCTCCGCCGCCGCAAACGGTATCAGAGCTGCTGCTGTTTGCTTTTCTCACGGGGGTAATCACAGGTTTATGAGCCGATCCATCATCGGAGGGCACCGTGTTGCCTCATGATGGAAGAGGGGGAGGGGGTGAAAAGCCATTTCTGGTCTAAGCCGGCGCAGATGGCGCTCGGCAACAGCTTCCCGTGGTTTTTAGATGGAGCGTCTTCCGCCTGATGTACGTCACTGCTCTGATAAGGAGACCCTACCAACGGAAGGACCAAATAAATTACTGACTACAATCAATTGTGAATCATGAAGGCGTGTGAGTTTGCCAGAACTGATAAAGAATTAGATCCCAGCAAACTGAACTTTCTTCACCAGGCAAAAAAATCAAAAAAGACGCGTGACAAGAAATACATCCATGCTGAACAGAGTTCCACGAAAACATGACAGGTGAAGCACAAAGTGGCTCGCGGCAGATAGTTCGGATACTTCGAGAAAGTTTCGTTGGACAAAACAGGTCGTTCTTCATGAGCCATTGTCATAGAGAGTCCTCAAACACGCAACTGTTCTCTATTTCTAATTACGACTTAGGCATTCAAAAGCATGTTGAACGACATTAGAAATGTCTAAATAAGTATGGGGATTGTGTATAAAAATAGGGAAAGACGGAAGGGATGTCAATAAAAAAATTGCGTTGGAAAGAAGTATAATCTTGTTTTAATCGGACCTTACTTTTGGAATATCCCTCGTAGAAATGTTAAGATCTTAAGATTTCAAATCAGAATGATGGCGTTTCCAACTTCTGTCGTTCTTTAACTTTACCTAAGGCATACGCCAGGATGTTTCTTTCTACAAGGAAGCATTTGTATCCTCCTGACGTCCGTTCGTAATTAGAGTGTCTGCATTGACGAGAACACGCGACGTAGCGCAGAGGTAACAGTCTGGACTCTCATTCGGTTCTAAGCTACCTCCATTTTTTCCGTAAATATCTCCAGGCGAATAACTGGATAGTTCCTTTGAAAGGGCACTGCCGAATGTTTCCCCACCCGTAGCAAAAACGATCCAAGATTGTGCTCTGTCTGTCTCAGGCACGTCGCTCGGTTGTCTCATCGGCGTGCAACCCGCGACATTGTTGTGCTTCGAGGGTTGCCCATCGCGCAGGATGAGCTCTGTAACATATGAGAAAGTGTACTGAAGAATTGAAGATTCCAGTTTCAAAACAGGAGAATTTCTTAACGTGTTATTGAAGACTAAAAACTTCCTTTGTGAAAGGCGGGAATTTATTATCCTTATGATAATTATATAGATACTAGGTAATTATATAGGTACTAAACGGAACTGACAACTGAGGAACTTGCCTTAAATGTAACGTACTTAATATGTCTAAATAAGTATTTCTAGTTACGTTTATAAGAAAACACCCAAATTTGAGTATTTAAAATTGGTAAATTTCCGATTGTTTTATTACTTCCGCCAGTACCTCGCCTCCTACTTTCAAAAATTCACGGAAGTTCTCCTACGAAACTTGCAAGGTTAGCTCTTCCGGAAGAAAGAATATGGTGGAGACATGGCTTTGCCACAGCCTAAGGGATGTTTGGAAAGTATTAGGCGAGTTACTGGCGAAAGTAAAGTTGTGAGGGCGGACCGTGCGTCGTGTTGGGTATCTCAGTGGTGGAGCGCTTGCCCGCGAGAGGCAACGGTCCCAGGTTCGAGTCCCGGTTCTGGCACACAATTTTAATCTGCCACGAAGTTTCGAGTAATACATATTCATCTGTCTGTTCGTTCAATGTCTCCTTTTAGAGATTTATTTAATTTTAGTTCATTACTCCAAAATTGCGCAAATTGCCTTCATTCATTTTGCACTATCCATAACAGAAATTTTAATTTAATATTCCAAAATAGTTTTTTAAAAGATCGGCAATTAGCAGATGAGTACAACCGCAAAGTTGTACTGAAGGTATTCATGAGCTTTGTAACGTTAGTTACGAATGCGAGCTCTAGACCTGAGCTTCTCATTAGCCACTTTATACCCTCTAATTTTGTTCTGGCACTAACAGCCATGAGACTTCCCCATTTAGACCACGATTTCATAAGCCTGTTTTGCTGCGCGCCCTGATATATATGTCACCGGAGTGGTTGAGGAGGGCGAGGGGACTGTCAGTGAGCAAGTAGTGCGGTAGTGTGGTTACACGTGCCCGCCCTTAAGCCATCGCCGTATCCGAGAAACAACAGGACTATTCACATTAAGTCAGGGGCTGCCACAAAACCGACCCCTTGGATGAAAAATCCCCCTCCCCCCCCCCCCCGCGGCCCTATGTGGTCTAACCGGAAATATATTGTAGAGTCGCCACTTTGACGGCAGAATCGTTGGGCATGTATATTGTACTTGTATATTGGATATCATATATGGCGTATTATGAAATTGGAATAACTAATGCTGTAAATCGTAAAGAGAGGTATTACACCCATATTGGTTGTTCGTACAAAAGACAAAGAAATATAATTTTTTGTTCTGAAACTTCATTACACTAGTATTATTATGCGAATCACATTGTTCCATTTAAATTTCTTGCATTTCAGTTGAGGTATAGGAAAATAGGTGAAACAAAATGTAGTATCTATAGTCTATAGGAATACATTATGAAACTTCCTGGCAGATTAAAATTGTGTGCCGGAACCGGGTCTCGAACCTGGGACCTTTGCCTTTCGCGGGCAAGCGCTCTACCACTGAGCTCTCCCGACACGACTCACGGACCTTCCTCACAACTTTACTTCCGCCAGTACCTCGCCTCCTACTTTCCAAACTTCACAGAAGTTTTCCTGCGAAACTTGCGAAAGGCAAAGGTCCCAGGTTCGAGTCCCGGTTCCGGCACACAATTTTAATCTGCCAGGAAGTTTCATATCAGCGCACACTCCGCTGCAGAGTGAAAGTTTCATTCTGAATACATTATGGATTGTAATAAATTACCACAAAAAATTTACTACCTAGCACTTGTAATGATCCCGCCTAAGAAACTATCGTTCCCATACATTTCGTAGTGTACGATACACTTAATTAATCGTAGTATACGATACTAATACCTCTGAATATTCTACTTCAGATAATCAGCTTCTTTCTTTTTTTTTAATTAAACAGTTATACGATATTCTCCCTTTTTTTACTATTATCAACTGTTGGATTTCATTGAATTACAAATCTAATTTATTTCGAAAGTCATATCACATATTACAACTCAGACACTGAATTTCGTATAAAACAGTACAAACATTTGGACAATTAATCTCATTTTAACCGAAAAAACATTTTTTTAAATAATTAATTACTTAAATATCATTACTAACTATTTCTGTAAGCATATTATACCGATAGTTATTTTAAGTTACATTTTCATTAAAAAATTTGTTTATATATAAATTCTGACACTGCTTTTTTATTGTGAGACAAACTTACGGAATTGTTTAAACAAGTTATTACATGAAAATGAGTATTTTACCGGATTAAATTTCCGCTTGTGGTAAAAGCTAACACCTTCCAGAGAGCGCATATGGTATACCTTCCAGATGGTATATGTTGATATGTGTTGTAACATCTCGTCTGAGTTTTGATTTTGTAGCAGTGGCATGTACGAGTGATGGTGATGCCTACTCTTGAAAATAAAAGAAGACGTAACAGACATATAGTGCCGTTTTACTCCGCTTGTTAAGGGACATCCTTCAAGGATGCGACTAAGACAATGTTGATGATAGAAATGCGAAAATTTGGATTTGGAATCATGGTTATGTTTTTTTAATATGTTTTAGGATGTTTTGAATTCTGCCATCAATGGTGCAATAGGAGGTGGCAAGATGTATCAATATACTTGATTAGGAAAGCATGTTTAAAGCTAAATCTATGAAAATTTATATTTAGAAGTGGAAACAACCAATGCAGACCATCCAGTCTACGCGTGCGAAGCAGAGGTTATTAAGCTAGTCGGGGAATAAAGTCAGTCTATCATGCGCCGCAAGATGGGACAGTTTACATTGTTTATGACTTGATAAAATGTGTCTCTTAGGTGGCTTAGCAAATGATTCCTAAGAATATTTGCACCCATTTTAGTTGAAATCGGTCCTTTAGTTTAGGAGCATCGTATGATGCGGCCGTTTTTCACGAATGTCATTGTTTATCCTGACGTATCTGTCGTAGGTGGTTCTTATCCCGATAGCGATTGTTGCCTGCAAGTAAGGAACGTGTGTAGGAAGTTTGGTTGAAACCGTTCCAGTAGTTTAGGAAGAGATGTAGAGCATACATGAACACATACAGCCAATAAGATGTATACATGAGACACAAGATGGGGAAAGAAGTCAGCGGTCGGCAACTGGCGGACCGTGGTCTAGGTCCGGACCGCAGAAGGCCAAAAACTGGACCGCCAAAAGTATTTCGAAAGTGTAAGTTACATACTCATATTATTAATTCTTTTTCTGTAGATAACAACACCGAGCTACAAGGAAATGTGAAATTAATTTGTGATTTGGTACAAAGTGTATCATCATTCTGTCGCAAGCTGATTCTTTGAAAGAGACGTATTCAGTCAAGAATTTCTTCATTTTGTAACAATTTTTGAATATAAAGATAATCCAGAAGTAGATATTTCCATATCATCAAATTTCTTGGTAGAAATGAAGAAGAAATATGCAGTAAAATTCAAAGAAATATACGACTTGTCACGACTCTTAAAATCACCTTTTGAAGTTTCTCTTGTAGCAGACTGGACGATGTGTTTACGAATTTGTTCCACCTTTCAAAGTCTTTACTCCAAATGGAGATAATAGACTTGAAGGAAGACATTTCCTTACAAAGTATAAAACTGTATCCACTGAAGAATTCTGGAGTCAACATGTCTCGATAAAACATGAAAATTGAAAAAAAAATAAAAAAAAATAAAAAAAAAATAAAAAAAATAAAAACGCGAACTTCTTGGCTAATATGTTTGGCTGCACATATATTTGTGAAATTTCTTTTTCAAAAAAGATTTTCTTGGAGAATAATTATCGCTTAGGACTAGCGGCCACCCATTTTGAAGAGATTCCGCGTGTGATCCTAACTGAGAACCTCCTCAAGACTGCAAATGTAATTTTTCCCATGAATTTTTCATTGTATTTCATACTTTTTTAGTCACCTGTTTCTGGACTTTTCAATAAAAGATTGACTACTTTATTTCATACTTTTTGTGAGTGAAAATAAAAGCCAAATAAAAAACAAATAATACAAGGTTTTATGGATTTTTTAATACATTACTAGATGTAAATTCTGCACTCTTGTATTCCACATCCCCTTCCCCTCTCTTTATGCATCTACTTCTTTCTCTTCCATCTCTCTGTTCGTTTACACCTTTGCCTCTCTCGGCAAAGTTTTCTGCAAAGTACCCTCTGTCATGTACCATACAAACATTTATGTACCCACTGATCTTCCTCTTGATTTAAAGGTCAGGTGTGCAAAAATTCATAAAGATTGGATCAAAAGTATGCATTTTGTAAAATACCATAAGTACCCTCCACCATGTACCGAACGGAATTTTTTACCGACAGTCATATTCCTCTTGTTTTTAAGGTAGGATGTACAAAATTTCACCAATATCGGAACAAAATTATACATTTCTGTGCAATAGAAACGCAGGATCATATTGGAAAACGCACTTTGTTGTTCTTAAATATTCCAGTTTTATTTCATACCATTGTCTGTAGAAAATTATGTTCCGCCATGCACCTATCACAAAATACTTTCTTATCTGACGTTTTATACCTATAAACTACATTCCTGCCAAATTTTAGCTTTATATGTGAAGTAGTTTTCGTGATTTGTGTTTATTCAGTGAGTGAGTGAGTGTTCTTTCGCTTTTATATAGGCACAGATTAAGAAAACAGATTGCTTAATTTTGGATGCAAGAGAATTATGGGAGACTTGGAGACAAAAATAAATAGTAACATGCGAATCTGTAATGCTAACTTTATTTGATACAAGTTCATGCGTGATTCGACAGTTTTACGACATCTACAGCGAAACTGTTGTGAGCGGTATACTTCTTTTTGTATCATCATTTTGTGGGGGTGGGGAGGGGTTCAGTTCAGTTACAAAACGCTTCATAAACGTCAGAAATTGCATGCAAACTTTGTTGCAGGTCCCTAACTATTCCTATTTTCCAATAATTGACGCATAAATCTGGGTATTCTCACGCGGTGGCCTCTCATTATTTATGACGTCATATCTCCTGGGCTATGTCCTACTCTTTTGTTTTTGGGGTCAGGAAACTTCGTGGGCATACGGTGAACAGTTCACCAAAGTTTCATTGCAGTCTACTGAATGGTTTATGAACACATAGAGGACATACATGACAAACATTTATTTATATATCCAGAATGAAACTTTCACTCTGCAGCGGAGTGTGCGCTGATATGAAACTTTCTGGCAGATTAAAATTGTGTGACGGAACCGGGACTCGAACCTGGGACCTTTCCTTTCGCGGGCAAGCGCACTACCGACTGAGCTATCCCGACACGACTCACGCTACCGCCTCACACCTTGATTTCCGCCAGTACCTCGCCTCCTACTTTCCAAACTTCACAGAAGTGAAACATCCCTTAGGCTGTGGCTAAGCCATGTCTCCACCATATCCTTTCTTCCAGGTGTGCTAGTCTTGCATGTTTCGCAGGAGAGCTTCTGTGAAGTTTGGAAAGTAGGAGGCGACGTACTGGCGGAAGTAAAGTTGTGAGGCGGTATCGTGAGTCGTGTCGGGATAGCACAGTCGGTAGTGCGCTTGCCCGCGAAAGGCAAAGGTCCTAGTTTCGAGTCCCGGTTCCGGCACACAATTTTAATCTGCCAGGAAGTTTCATTCATATATATACATATTATTTGACATCTGTTGTATTTAATATTAGTTTGAGTGAAAAAAATTAATAGTTAATAAGGAATATGAGCTTGCACTTCCGGATCTCGATAAAAATTTTGTAAAGTATCTGGATCCCATCTAAGATTACTTGCCTACCTCTGAAATTGTTGCTGTAATTCTTAATTCTAGACAGCAGCGTTCGTTATCACAGGACAAGTACTGCGCGGGCAGCTGGCGTGTTCGCGGCCTCCTGGGCAGTGGTAAACGCGGCGCGGTGTTTACTCGGCTGCCTGTTGAGCCTACAGTGTGCGGCTACAGCGCCCGCCGCCGCGCTCCTCCAGAGACAGTGTCTGCCCGACCGCAGGCTCAGCCTAATCCCACAAGTCCTCAACAACTTAGCCGCACCGGGCGGCGGTGCCCTCCGTGGCTCCCTGGGGGGCCACCCAGTTATGAAGCTTTCCCGCGCAAGCCTCCGGGGGGTTGTAGGGCAATGCTCCACAGCACCAGCTATCTGCTTCAAACGGACCACAATCGCGGGAACTTCTCTGCGATGCTACATTCCGATACCCAGCGCGACCAACTTTGTATACGTGCTGACCGTTTATCTGAAGAGATCTACTTACGCAGCACTGCAATGGAAACTCACTGTTTCTCTCTAGGCGTGATTTGCCTTCTACATCTGCATCTACTATTCGTAATCTACCGTAAAGTGCCTGGCGGAGGGTACCATGTACCACTACTAGGCATTTCCTTCCCTATTCCACTCCCAAAGAGAACGAGGGAAAAAAAGAATGTCTAAATGCCTCTGTACGAGCCCTAATTTCTGCTATCTTGTTTATGTGATCTTTACGCGCAAAGTTAGCAGGTGGCACCAAGATCATTCTACTCTCAAATTCCGGTCCCCTAAATTGCCTCAACAGAATTTATCGAAAAGTACGTCGTCTCTCCTCCAAGCGATCCCCGTTACATTTCCCGGAGCATTTCCGTGACACTCGCGCATTGATCGAACCTACCGGTAACGAACCTAGCTGCTCACCTCTGAACTGCTTCCTTGTCTTCCTTTAAACTGATCTGCTGCGAGTCCCATACACGTGTGAAATACTCAAGACATGGTCGTACAAGCGTTTTATAAGCGGTCTCCTTTGCAGATGAGATACATCTTCCGAAAATTGTCCCAATAAACCGAAGTCGGCTGCCGCCTTACTCACAACTGTCCTTAATGTTCATTCCATTTCATATCGCTCTGTAATGTTACACCTAGATATTCGAACTTTGAGACTGCATCAAGAAGCTCAATACTAATGCTGTATTCTAACATTATGGTATTGTTTTTCCTACTCTTGTGCATTACCTTAAATTTTCCTACATTTAGAGCTGGCTGCCATTCTTCAGAACAACTAGTATTTTTTTCTGTCATCATGTATGCTATTACAGTCAATTAAAGACGGCACCCTTCCTTACACCATAGCATCATCAGCAAACAGCCCCAAATTACAAGTTTCTCCGTCCATCAGATTATTTATATGGATATCAAGTTGTCAAATTAGATACTCTCTTGCCTTATAAACTGAGACCAGCTGTTACTCATAACAGGAAGCTGCCTTAAAGTATCTGAAATTAAATATACGATGGTGATATAATATACGGTAATTACATTAATAATAAATTCAAGACTCATACCTAAAAAATTATACTTTATTTCCCATTCAAATACAATACTAAGAGCTAAATTTCTTTGATTTATCTGTTTTTTTTTTTACCTTATTAGGAATTTACGAGTAAATGACAATTAACAAATTCAATTCGAAATTTACATGGATCATATCTGACATAATGAAACTATCACTCTGCAGCGGAGTGTGCGGTGTTGTGAAACTTCCTGTCAGATTAAAATTGTGTGCCGGAACAGGGACTCGAACCTGGGACTTTGCCTTTCGCGGACAAGTACTCTACCATTTTTTTTTCTTCTTCTTCTTCTCTCTCTCTCTCTCTCTCTATCTCTCTTCAGGTAGATCTATTGTTTCCGGTCGTTGGTTCAGTTCGTTTTTGATCGTTCGTTGGCTATTCGGCTCAGCTCTTTTATTACCGGGAGCGTTTAGCCCCCTGACCGGGCGCTCTGAGACAGGGCGTCCAACCGTTTGAGCTATCCCGACACGACTCACGATGCCGCCTCACAACTTTACTTCCGCCAGCATCTCGCCTCCTACTTTCCAAACTTCACAGAAGTTCTCCTGCGAAACTTGCAAGACTAGCACTCCTGGAAGATAGTGGTAGAGTGCTTGCCCAGGTTCGAGTCCCAGGTTCGAGTCCCGCTTCCAACACTCAATTTTAATCTGCCAGGAAGTTTCAACTCTAACATAAACTAACAGAAAACTATCTCTTAAATAAATTGTTTACATTCAACTTCTATTATGTCTATATAAGACCTCGATCTTTTTCACAGATTAAACTTTTCTTTGTATCAGAGACTCCTCATAATCAACTGTCTCCTTTTATGATCTGTTTTTGCAACCCATAATTCGTGTCTTGTGTTGCACACCAATCTTTGCATATTACTCACTGCCATAAAATTAATTTCCATTGTACATTGCAATTTATACTATAGCATTTACAGCTGTTGCTCTCACAAAATTAACTTGAGCAATTACCTCCATCAATCAACACATAAATTTACCTTGACTCAAATATGAAATTCGTCAATTTCTCTGTGTCTGTCTATGGCCGTGGCTCTCTCTGCTATAATTCTATTGTGAATCTTGTCTGAGTTATGTTAGTCAGAAACTTCTCTACATGTCCCTGATGCGGAATAATGTTTCTTTTACCTACACCGTATAACTCGGAAACAGTTCTCACAACATGATTTAACTAACATGGCTTTCATCACACGTTCTGCATTCATAATTCTTGCAAGTAGTGCAGTGTACCGACAGCTGTCAAAAAGCCTCAGTCTCGTGAGTCAATGTTTACGCGAGTTACTTCTCAAGCAAGTCATGTATATAATTCTCATTCCAAATATTTTTCCCAGATTCAAATGTCTGTGTCTTAGTCACTCACATAGGGCATCTCATGTGACAGCAGTAACACTCAGAACGAGAGAGAGAGTAAAAGAGAGAGTCCTCTGAAAATAACTGCATGGTCACAGTCGGGACTATCAGTTCTCCCACTATTGATATTCTCATCTAATGAAAATGAACCTCTCTATTTTTATCTTTCGTTATCTTTACATCAAAAAGTCACCACCCTGATCTTCAACCAATGAGCTGTCACTACATGTATTTTCAAAATGCGTAAATGCTTGTCACAAAGTGTTCAACTGATTTGGTCTCCTACTTTCATTACATGTCCATCTCTCTTTCTCAGACACACAATGGTGTGTTGCTGGCGGAGAAGCTACACTTATACCAGTTAAAATAATTACCATAGAAATTCCTACCTGTTTGTCGCAAATTGAAAAACATACTTTGTATCATAGCACTTTTCGGAGTTTCATTTGACACTCATAATGTGTCCTCTACAGAAAAGCAGAGTTTCTTTTTATAGTTTCGTTTTGCCGTCATGTTAGCTATGAGCGTCCTCTTTCACACATCGATCACAGGGCGACAGCCATAGTCGAGTATCTGACGACTTTTCAGTTCTGGAGACCCACATTGTTACATACCTTACACCACAACGGAGGGCAATAAATAGGTCGAGTTATTAGCGGCAAGGGGATTTAACTCTCTACGTGTTTCTTTCCACCTCACTTTTGCTTTCACGCCCCTCCATTCGCCTCCAGATGGAACAGAGCTACAGCGGGGTAAGACTCCTCCTGTGAAATGTTTATTCTAATTACATTTACCTGTACATTATTGCTTGCTATCAGTTTAGAACACTGTAAATTAGTTTTTCAAGTAATTACGAAATATGTGATATATCTACTAAACCATCTTCGCTAGGAGATTTCGTGAGTAAGTCTTAAAATTCTATTTTTACCCCTCCATCCGATTCACATTTATGTGACCATCTAATTTTCGATTGCACTTTTACATAAAGCTGCAGTTGTACTGCACAGAAGAACTTTTTGCGAATTTATGCCTTACTTTAATTTACTCTGTCAGAATTTTAGTCTCTTCCAGATTGTCCGTTGTGAAGGTTATTGGAAAAGCACACCAGTTTTGTAACATCAAATAATAAAGTTTCCTTTTTGTCACTTAAGCATGCGAACAGATTTCGAAGAGATTGTCTCTCTTTTCAAAATACAAGCCCGACCCTATTAACGACACCAGTTACAGACAGGAGTTAGCGATCATGCTATCGACATAGAGTCAATTGTGACCAAAGTTAATAAACCAATCAAGAAGGCTAGGAGCGTGTTTTTGTTAGAAAGAGCCGATAAGCAATTGTTAGCATTACACTTAGAAGAAAATGAATGGACAATTTGGTATAATAATTATATAAGATAGCTACTATGAAAGCAAAGGCTTTTGCACTCTCGGTTTAAAAAAGAATACGCAAATCGAGACAGGCAAAAGTTAGTCTAGATTCGTGCGACTATAAAAAGATCAACGCGCAAAGCATACAATAATTACCATAGCCATATCTTACCAAAATATCTTTCCGAGAACCAGAAATTTTTTTTATCCTGAGTAAAATCGTTAAGCGGATCAAAGGCCACTATACAGTCACTCGTTGATCGTTCCTGGACAGTAATAGATGAAAGCAAGCGGAATGCTGAAGTTCTAAATTTAACCTTTAAGAAATCATTCACCCAGGAGGACCATAGAAACGTACCATCATTTGATCAACGCATTAACTCCCAAATGGAAGATATAGTGTAAGATATTTTCGGTATAGAAAATCAACTGAGAGAGCTGAATACAAAAGAAGTCTCCTGGTCCTGATGGAACACCAGTTCGGCTTTACAAAGAGTATTCTGAGGGATTGTCCCCTTACTTAGATTGCATTTATAGCGAATCTTTAATTCAGAGCTAAGTTCCTAGTGACTGAAAAAAGCACAGGTAACTCCCGTTTATAAGAAAGGTAAAAGAACTGACCAAAATAATTATAGGCCAATATCGTTGACATCAGTTTCCTGTAGATACAAGCACATGGAACAGTTTCACAGATTTGACTGGCTGAAAGGCTTCCTAAGTAACAGAACGCAGTTCATTGTTCTGGATGGCGAGTGTTCATCGGAGACGAGTGTATCATCAGGCGTGCCCCAAGGAAGTGTAATAGGAGCGCCATTATTTTCTATCTATGTGAATGATCTGATGGACAGAGTAACATATAATTTGCGGCTGTTTGCAGATGATGCTGTTGTGTTGGGCGGATGAGCAGCTTATATCACATTCAGAAGCACTGGGCATGGGTAGGTTCACGCGCTTCCACGCAATTTTACATTCATAGAATGGTATTAGCTTTATTATCAAAAACTGATAAATCAGTTCACAATACAAAACAGTCTAGTACTCATCTTTTGGTGAGAATTCTCCACGATATCTTCCAGTACAATTATGATTTCACCAACAATCCATACAGACATCTATACAGTAATCCATTCCATTCGATTGGGCCAATTCCGCAAATTTGTCTCACGACAGAGACAGTTTACGAAACCTGTTTTTTTGACGGCTTCGGCACATCGCGAGACCCACTCGCACACTCGCTGACGCCTCTCAATTACACTTATGCACTAGAGCGTGCTACTGACATTCTACTGTATTTACAAATACAACATCTTGGCTAAATCTCTTTGCACATATACATAAGAAATATACAATTGAAAAAACATATCAAACAAATGACAGTAGATACAAAAATAAGCAATTACAAAAATACATGAAATTAATTTTTTTAAATATATAAAATTACAATGATTTGCAGATTAACATAGAGCTTGTCTGCAGTAATCCTGCAGATGTAAGGTCATCATCTATGACCTTACAAGAAATAAAATTTATTGATGATCTACTCGTAGAACTCTACTTTACAAGGAAGAAATGTTCATCACAAACTCACGAAATTGCTGTATCAGTAGATACGATGCAATAAAAACCAAAATCAAAACAACTTCAACTTATGATCAAAGATTAACGAACTAGGATATATTATGAGCATTGTTTATTATCGTCAACCTACTTTATGATATTTCCTGTGGGGGCTCAGCTGTGAGTCAAGTGACATGTCGCATTTCCTTCAGTCACACCGTATTACGAATTTTTTTTAGTTGCTGTCGCTCATAACTAGTTTATTTCTGTCGGTAACATCACACAAACGAACTCGAAAGGAACCGAGTTTTGTCTACGCGAAACAAATGACACCGGTTTATTAACTATACCTGAAAAACGGAATTCGAACCACTCCAATCGTATACTCAAAATTTTAAATAATTTTCGTAACAATTACAATTAAATCTTAATAGTTGGAACATCTGCTATTGTTGTTCCAGGGATATCTCGGGAGAAAAGTTTAAGTGGGACGCTCAGTATTTATTGCATGACCTTCATTCTTACTTACAGACGCTCAGCAATGTTCCGTAATATCAGTTTTATGCATGGCTGTGAATCAGCGATTGTCACAATACAATTAAATTTATAAGGGGGAGCCCTCAGTCGCAAAGTACGAAAGTAATCGTTACCAGGTTCCAATGCCGCTATGGGCACCCTCTTCAGACGAAGATGAATATGTTAAACCTCTTGTTGTTGTTATGGTCTTCAGTCCGGAGACTGGTTTGATGCAGCTCTCCACCCTACTCTATCCTGAGCAAGCCTTTTCAAATCCTCATAAGAACGGCAACCCACATCCACTTGAATCTGCTTACTATACGTGTCTCTTGGTCTTCCTCTGCGATTTTTACCCCACACACTTCCCTCCAATGCTAAATTTACGATTCCCCGATGTCTAAGAATGTGTCCTACCAAGCGATCCCTTCTTTTAGTCAGGGTATGCCAAAAATTCCTTTTCTCACCAATTCTGTTCAGTACCTCTTCATTAGATATGCGATCTACCCATCTAATCTTCAACATTCTTCTGTAGCACCACATTTCAAAAGCCTCTATTCTCTTCCTGTCCGCACTGCTTATCATCCATGTTTCACTTCCGTACAAGGCAACACTCCACACAAATGCCTTCAGAAAAGACTTCTTTACCCTTAAATTAATATTCGAAGTTAGCAAATTTCTCTTTTTCAAAAATGCTTTTATCCCATTGACATTCTGCATTTTATATCCTCTGTACTGCGACCATCGCATGTTATTTTACTGCCCAAGTAACAAAACCCATCTACCTCTTTTACTGTTTCGTTACCTAATCTAATACCTTCAGCATCACCTGATTTTCTTAGACTGCACTCCATTACCCTAGTTTTGTTCTTGTTAATATTCATCTTATATGCACCTTTCAGCACACTGTCCATTCCGTTCAGCTGCTCTTCCAGGTCCTTTGCTGTCTCTGACAGAATTACAATGTCATCAGCGAAACGCAATGTTTTTATTTCTTCCCCCTGAACTTTAACCCCTATTCCAAATTTTTCCTTGCTTTCCTTCACCGCCTGCTCGATGTACAAATTGAATAACATCGGAGAAAGGCTACAACCCTGTCTTACTCCCTTCCCAACTGATGCTTCCATTTCATGCCCTTCGAGTCTAATAACTGCGGTCTGGCTTTTGTACAAGTTATAAATAACTCTCCTTTCCCTATATTTTACCCCTGCAGACTTCAGAATTTGAAAGAGTGTATTCCAGTCAACATTGTCAAATGCTTTCTACAAAAGCTAAAATTGTTGGTTTGCCTTTCCTTAATCTATCTTCTAAGATAAGACGTAAAGTGAGTATTGCCTCCCGGGTTCTCTACGTTCCTCCTGAATCCAAACTGATCTTCCCCGAGGTCAGCTTCTACCAGCTTTTCCATTCTCCTGTAGATAATTCGTGTTAAAATTCTGCAACCATGACTTATCAAACTGATGGTTCTGTAATTTTCACACCTGTCTGCGCTTGATTTCTTTGGAATGGGGTTATTACATTTTTCTTAAAGTCTGAGTGTATTTCGCCCGTCTCATAAATCCTACACACCAGTTCAAATAGTCTTGTCATGGCTGGCTCTCACAGAGACTTTAGTAGCTCTGAGGGTATGTCATCTACTTCTGGGGCCTTGTTCCGACCTAGGTCTTTCAAGGCTCTGTCAAATTCATCTCTCAGTATAGTATCTCGTATTTCATCTTGATCTACTTCTCTTCCCTTCCTACAACATCGTCTCTAAGTTCATTTCCTTTGTAGAGCTGCTCTATGTACGCTCTCCACCTTTCAGCTTTCCCTTCTTTGCTGTGAACTGGTTTCCCATATGAGTTCTTGATATTCGTAGAGTTGCTTTTCTTGTCCCCAAATGTCTCTTTTATTTTCCTGTATGCGGCATCTACTTTTCCCCTTGTTATACATTCTTCTACAGATTTGCATTTGGCTTATAGCCACTCCTGCTTAGCCATTTTGCACTTCCTGTCAATCTTATTTCTTAGTCGTCTGTACTCCATTTTGCCTGTTTCTTTTACTGCATTTTTATATTTTCTCCTTTCATCTATTAAATTTAGTATCTCCTGTGATATCCAAGGATTTTTTGTAGGTCCTGCCTTTCTACGTATTTTGTCCTCTGCTGCCTTCACTATTTCATCTCTCAATGCTACCCATTCCTCTTCTACTGTTTTATTTCCCCCTGTTTCTGTCAATTGTTGCCTAAATCTCCCTCTGAAATTCTCCAGAACTTCAGTTTCCTTCAATCTATCTAAGTCCCATCTCCTTATTTCCTACCTTTCTGCAGTTTTTTCAGCTTCAGCCTACAGTTCATGACTAACAAGTTATGGTCAGAGTCTATATCTGCCCCTGGGTATGTCTTGCAGTTAATAACCTGGTTCCGGAATCTATGTCTTACCATTATGAAATCTATCTGATACCTCCCGGTGTCTCCTGGTCTCTTCCACGTATACAACCTTCTTTTGTGATTCTTAAACCACGTTAAACCTACATGTCAAAATTTAAAATACAAAAAATATATCTGACATGATCAGATAGTCATACCTAAAAAGTAAATAGTTGTAGACATGCGGAGCAGTCACGAGGGGCTGCAATGTCTCCGCTGCCAACGTCGATAGATGTCACATATATTTTTGGTATTTTAAATTTTGACATGTAAGTTTAACATATTCATCCTCGTCTGAAGAAGGTGCCCATAGCGGCATTGAAACCTGGTAACGATTATTTTCGTACTTTGCGACTGAGGGCTGCCCCTTATAAATTTAATTCCGTAATATCTGTGGCATTCTATGCAGCTGTGGCAGTGGGGGCTGGCTGCTCCGCCTCCTGGCTCAGCAGCCCTCGGCCGGCCGGGCCCTGTGTTCTCCCCTGATACCTGCAGCGTGCCCGGGCCTGTCTGTGGCACTGCCCAGCCCTGCTCCCTGGGGGGCGCCACCGCCACCACAAGCAACAGGTGGCCAGCACCACTGTGCTGAAGCCGATGGCCGACCCCGCACACGGTCGATGCTAATACGTCTCAACGGCGCACCCGCACATGGCATAGGGGACCAGCCACTGTCACCACTCGTGGCGGCATCCGTTCACTGATCCAGTGAACCCCCTAAAAACAAATCTGAACGTCCAGAAAATATCAACCCCCGTTCTTCGTTTTATTCTCGTATCACGTACGAATTTGGAACTCAAATAATGGAAACACTGCAGTGCAGACACTATGCAATGGAATCTAATATTGAAGGTGATATCAAACGCAGTTGACATACCTACCTTACATCCTAACAAATGGACTAGCCCGTCCCACGTCACCGACGAGCGCACAATCGAGGGAAACACAGTCACTTGTGAGCCAGCAATCTAACATAACGGTGTCGCTATATTTACGAAACAGGAATAACGTAATTGGGTCAAGATTGGATGTGCCAGAGGCCGTACAGCACGACAGTGTCATCAAGGTCTTCAAGAAGCGTGGAGGAAGGTCGGCAAATTGTGGCAGACATGCTTCTAGCAGGTCATCCCAGCGTCTTTTAAGAAGAAGTGCATACCGTTTCCGCGTTAGTGGGCAGTGATCGACGCCAGACTATTTACGAGCTCGGCCACGAAACCGGATTAGTGCATACGACTGTGCTTCGCATCCTGAAGCAGTGCCTGGGCATGCGTAAAATTGCATCTCGATGCGTTCCACTTGAATTGACGGAAATACAGAAAATGTTTCAAATGTTTGTATAGCTTATCGCACTTAACTACGGGGTCATCAGTCCCTAAACTTACAAACTACTTATGAACTAGCTAACACTAAGGACGGCACAGATATCCATGCCCGAGGGGGGATTCGAACCCCTTACCGTAGTGGCCGTGCAAGCCGTGACTGGAGCGCCTCAGTCCCCTCGGCCACCGCGGGCGGCTGGAAATGCAGAAATGGATAATGTTGTGATTGCTTGTACAACACAAAACTTTATTTTCTCAAAAAGAACTACAATCCGTGCTACTTCTGCACACAAAAACTACAGCAACACTCTTTTGTTCTAGTCTACATCTACGTGCGATACTCCGCAAATCACATTTAAGTGCCGTCAGAAGACTTCACTAACACTAGTACGTACGGCCTTAAGACAAAGTCCTTACAGTCCTGGGCAGTCCACTGGTATGCCTAAAGAGAACGAGGCGAGTACCCGTCAGTCGCGGCGAGCTGGATCTTCCCTTCCCGCTCAGGGATCTTTTTTCTTCGGTCTTCAGTAGGCGAGTTCTAACCCATCCGTAGGCCAAAAAGAACTGGTTTGAGCTGTACCTGGTAGTGCTTATATAGCCGTTTCAGACGTGCTGGAAACTTCCTTCTCAACTGGCGACCTATGGAAAACAAAGATCTAGAATAAGCGGACAGTTGTTGTTGTCGTGGTGACCCTGCAATATTTACTTCTAGGTTGACTGACAGCCTCGGCGCCTGTCGTAGTGAGGTCTGCAGTTCCGCTCACCTGTAGTGTTTTGCTGGTTGTGTGTAGCCAGCTTGCAGACGTTGCTGGACGCTGGCGGAACAGATACATTAGGACGATTCTCAGACGCACTTGGAGCGCTAAGAGCGTATTTGAGAGGCTTTCTTATGTCGTATTTTAACACTGGACGAAACATCGTACGAGCCAATATTGAAACACCAATTGAACGAATGACTTCATTATGCGTCACCGCAAAAGTCGAAAGTGCATCAGAGCCCCTTTGCCGGCCGCTGTGGCCGAGGGGACTGAGGCGCTTCAGTCACGGTCTGCACGGCCACTACGGTCGGGGGTTCGAATCCCCCCTCGGGCATGGATATTTGTGCCGTCCTTAGTGTTAGCTAGTTCATAAGTAGTTTGTAAGTTTAGGGACTGATGACCCCGTAGTTAAGTCCCATAGACTCTACAAACATTTGAACATTTCAGAGCCCCTTTATAGTGAAAGTTATGGTCATTCTGGCGTAAGACTATGATGGTGTTGTCCTATCGCATAATGTTCCTCCAGGCGGACCATCAATGCACAATATTACTGTTCGTTTGGAGCATCACCTACGACCAGATTTGGGAAATAAGCGGCAACACATTCTGCGCAACCCACCCATCATTTTGCACCACAATGTGCGGAAGCATACAGCGCAAGCTGTGGCTCCTCTGCTCGGTCACTAGGCCTTAACTCCTCTGACGTAAGTCCTTGTGACTTTGATCTGATTCCGAAGATGAAGGCACTACTTCGCTTGAGATGTGTTCCAGAGATTCGATAGGCAGTAGACTGCTCCCTTCGCACAATCAACAGAACAGGCTCTGCTAACGGTATACTGCGCCTTGCACATCGGTGGCAACAGGTTCTACACAACGCTGGTGAATACTTTGAAGAACAGTAACATGTGTCAACTTGTAACACTTTTGTATCGGGTGTGAGTAAATAGTTGTCACTATTTAAGTTCCAACCCACGTAATTTTTTTAGAGTCTCTTCTGAACTTCATGATACAGCCTGTGGTTGATGCTTCGAGTTTGTGGCCCTTGCACGGAGTTACAGTTGCCCAAAGAGGCAATGTGTAGACACTTTCCCAGAGCTCAGAACATTTCAGGTAGTGGACAGGGTGATCAACAAGTAGCATACACCTGCCTTTTGGCCGCAGCTACCTTTGGACGCATCTCCATTTTATCGATGTACCACAGTCCCTTACACAGTCCGTATTTCAAACATTTCTTGCACATATATTAAATTAAAATACAGAAAAATCGTTTTGGCAACTAAGACTAAACACTTAAATATGTGAAATATTGAATATCTTTAACTGAAATTTTAGGATGGATTCTTCCATTAAAATGAAGAGTAGCTGTTTTTAAAGAGATGAAAGTAGCATGGTGCTCAGGTTAGTAACTAAAAGCCGCTCAGACAAATGAACATATCTGTGCAAAAGGCCTATACGAGGGTGAGTCGGTAATTAAGTCGCAAACTGAGGTAGACCTCGCCAGCACTGTGCGCTGAGTAAATTATTTCTCTACCATTACGTCACATCTGTCTTGTGGGCTTCGGCATTTTAAGGAACCAAATAAAGTTACAACTCAAGAGCGTCACTTGTATGATATAAACGCTGCCACAAATATTCTAGGCTTTTAAAACATTCTCGAACGATGGAACGAGTGTTTAAATCTACAGGTGGAGTTAGCTAAAAAGTAAAGCAAATTTCAGGCTTGTAAACGCAGTACTGTCTATCTCAGTTTGCGACTTGTCTACTGACTCGCCCTCATACATTTATTGTATGCGAAGGTTTCGTGATGTGCTTACAGGCCTAAATAAATATTTTTAAGAGGTATGATTGAAGAAACTCATCATATGGTAGCAGAGAAATAAACGTCTCAGCAACTTTCCAAACATTTTCACTACGAAACTACATTTTTGTTTTCACAAGGAACACTCAATTGATTTGTAGTAAATCAAGTTACTGTACTGCTCTTCAGACTGCAAATGATTGCGCATTTTCACTCATTTCTCTGTTGATAGTGTGAAAACTTGTATACAGCTAGAACTCATATATTTAGTCTCGTAGACTTCGGTTTCGTCAATGTAAATTTGAAGCTGTGTGTCATTGTTTATATTGCGTGTAGATACTGCTTTCTTACATAATAAAGAAAACGAAATTCCCACTTAGAAAGTCACTGGAAGACTTCATTTTTAGAGCTTGTATTCGAATTAGCGTTACCGGGAAAGTAGTATCAGATAATGATCCGTTAATGAAAATGGAAAAAGGAATACGCACTGACATTCTGCGTTTTTATGTTTAATGTTTAAATGAAGTGGTAATATAAATTTATCAATTTAAATTTCGACCTAAAACGGCAATTATCACAAGGTTGTAATATTCGCAAGAAATACCACGTTTCGCTCTTGGCTGCCACCGTCACCCCTTCGATCATTACATCATCAACGAAGATGTGTTGTTGTGGCCAGTCTGGAGGCTGGTTTGATGCAATTCTCTGCCCTACTCTTCAACTCTGATACGAACGGCAACCCATATACATTGGATCTACTTATTGTATTCGTATCTTGGTCTCCGTCTCCTATTGTACCTCACACACTTTCCTTCAATGTTAAATTCACGATTTCTTGATGTCTAAGAAAGTGTCGTACAAATTGATCGCTTCTTTTAGTCAAGGTATACCAGAAATTCCTTTTCTCCCCAATTCTGTTCAGTAACTCCTTATTAGTTATATGATCTACCCGCCTAATCTTCAGCATTCTTCTGTAGAACCACATTTCAAAAGCCTCTAACCTATTTCTATCTGAATTATTTATCGTCCATGTTTCACTCCCATACAAGGCAACACTCCACACAAATGTCTTCAGAAATGACTTTCTTATACTTAAATTAATGTACCAAGTTAAAAAACACTTAGGGAGAAAAGAAATCTCTAAAATACTTGACTAAATGAAGCAATCGATTGATAGCATACATTTTGAGATATAAAGCCGTCAGCACACGGAGTGTGTATTTTAACGATTATGGCCAACGTGGCGAGTTTCTGACGCCACAACGTGCGAACCGCTCGTTGGCATTGTCTGTAGCGTTGGCGAGGCTTTCCGAACGTGTGGGGAAGTATCGAGTATGCATATATTAGCAACGTGCGTGTGAACAATCACCAATAAAGTGTTGTTCCTCCTCAATCGCAGAGTATTTAGGCTAGGACAGGTTGGATATACCTGCCTTCCGTGTCGATGATATTCCGCAGACGAATATTGAAATTCTGTATCATTCGCTGAAGTGTCGGAACATCAATGTTGTTAATGATCTCCTGATTGGCTGTTTTTATATCTGCAGTGGTTTTGATGTTATTGCTGTATACTTTGTCTTTGATATAGCCCACTAAAGGAGTTATGTGTTCAGTTCCGGAAACTATGGTAGCCAGGAGAGACCGATGCCAGGTGCACCTGAGAGCCCCAGAGCCGGAATCCGGTCCCCAAAAGTGTCCTTCCAGGACTTCAAACACTCTCCAGCTTCGATGGGGTCGAGCTGCGTCTTGTATGAACAATGTACTGTCGAAATCTGGGCCACTTTGGATAACGGGGATGAAATCATCTCCCATCACGTTATCATACTGTTCCGTGATACCGTGTTATCAAGGCATATCGCCCCGATTATTCCGTGAATGGACACAACAGTCGCACAACACAGTCACCCGCCGATCACTAAATGCGGGGTCTACTTACCTAGTACTCCAAATGAAAGTCGGGTTCGTCGCTAAACAAATTTACTTTCAAATACGCATGCGTATACTAATTTCCGTCATGCACCGCGGCAAAGTGTGCAGTTTGAACGTCCTGACGCAAACGGTTCAGAAGTTATGACAATATTATTTCATATAGTTCCATAATTAATAAAGTTGTCTTTAATTTGTGGTCTACAGTCGCCACGTATTTTCAATATCTTTTTGCCAACAGCTGCACTATTTTTTTATTTATTCTCTACCAGTTTTGGCACTGTCTGTCATTAATAGGAGTTTCTGATAATTAAAAAAAAAAAAGATATATCTTACTAAATCCTGAGAACAAAGACGAAGTATCGATGCGGGTATCGGTGAAACAAACGGTTTTTTCATCTCCTTTTTTGGTAAAAATAGTCCAAGATGTTTTTTTAAACAATCTGTTTTCAGTTCTTTTATTGCTGTTTCTTTTATGCAGAAAGCAAATGAAAAATTTTAAGATTTCCACTGACTTTTGCATTCTATTTCTCCTCGAAATATGTATAATCAAAATATATGGTAAAATAGGGCAGTGTTTTAACCTGTGGGTCGCGGACCCATTGGGGGTCGCAACGATTTGTGGGAGGGTCGCCGTCACGGCAGATAGTACTTGTAACATTGAACAACCAGCCCAGTACACATCTGACTACAATGAGTTCCATAATACAAAAATATAGGCCTAATAAAAGAGAAATTTACTTTTTTACTAAAATTATATTATACCTTATTTAACATTAAAATAAAAATATCTACGTTCTGTTCATTGAGAATTAGAGTGGGTTATCGATGAAGAAGTGCTAATTCTGAAAACTATGTTCAGGAGACAGGAACCATTCGTTAGATAAATGTATACAAGTTGCAATAATTAATTCTAAGAAATTAAAAAAAAACTACTTCTTAAAATATTGTCCCTAAAGTGGGAGTTTCCGTAATCAGCATTATCCGGTTCTCAATCTTGTCTAAGTTTGAAACACTTGTTATCAAAATATACATTTCTCTCATAAACCATCTAAAAAGTCTTCTATTTCGAAAAATACACATTAAAACAGCGTCCAACAATTTACAAGAAAGCTGTAGCAACAGAAACATTACATTCGTTGCCTATAGAAAAACAAACAGTTTTGTTAGAGTTTGTGCGAGGGAGTTGGAACGGGATTCGCCAGAATACTTTAGTCGGAAGGAGTTAGCATGTTGTAAAAGGTTGAAAATCACTGCCATATGGCAACGCAATGCGCTAATGGGCTACTAGGTCCATCTCCAGATGAATTTCCTTACATTTACATAAAAATTTAATTACATCCTGCACTTCATAACTGACACGACCAATAATATTCAAATTCGCTAACCGTCATTGACACACAAACGACAACTTAATCATAATCGTCAAACTTTGACCTTCATAAACACTTAATATGTTACAAACAATCAATAGAGAACATCGTGTTTGTGTCAAATTATTGAATTTGTGTCCTGCTTGTGCTACAGAGTTTACAGATGAAATCAGCTTAAAATCTGTCGTTATTGTGTGAAGATGTCATTTGATGAAGGTTTTGTTTTAGCTGATATTTTTAGATGAAGTATTTTGAATGACTGCTTTAACGATACCCGTGTTCTGAACTTAATTTTCGTTTTCTTCTGTTCCAGGTGAGTACCCAGTTTTGAATGCCTCTGCACCTTTCAAGTCTTACCTGGTGAGTTGTATTCAGTTGTCTTCTTCGAAGATTTCAAAAGACATACAGTGAAACAGTGCAGAAAACTGTACAAGGGTTTTCAACAACAAGAGCTTTCGGAAATTAATCTTTTACTCATATATGGTGGAGAAAGAAAAACGACTATTTTTGATGACGTCGGCTATTGCCCGCCCTATGGCGTAGATAAGTGTTTTTGAACCTGTTGGTCGCGACTCCCTGTGGAGTAGCGAAGTCTTGCTCGGTGTGTGTGTGTGTGGGGGGGGGGGGGGAGGGGGGTTTAGGGGAGGAGGTTCGCGGTCGCAGAAGGATGCAGCAGTAAACCTACGTTTCGTGACGTTTAACTACTGTGGCAGAAGGGGCACAGTGAAGTGACAGTGTTTTGTAAAAGTCGCTTGCTTAACAAGTCATCCATATGTGGAAAATAGCCTTTGTTGTGACACGTCTCGGGTAGCCTCAATGAGACATCAAGACAGTGATAGATACAAGATGTACCTAATCCATTTTTTATTTTGGGCCGACCGAAACGCGTAACAATGAAGCCATATTTCCACCACAAGACGAATTGTTAATTAAGCTACTTAACAGCATTTGTGCAATACTGCTACAGTTATTTACAATGGTCACAATCTTCTTGTATAACTTTGTCATATGTTCAAACAGTATTACATCAGAAATATATGATTTTTAGTTAATACATAACATACCTTTTTACTCCTGGTCACAGTAGTTTGCTGCTGGTAACGAGTTTTCAGTGCAGTATTATTTTTAATCAACTAATGTCAATACAATTTTATTACTGGATCATAGTATTTAGCTGCTAGTTAAGAGTTTTCAGTATCCTTTCGAAGAAATCCAATGTTTATCATCACCTTTGAAATATTAAGAAGTGATGTATCGGTTATTATGGTTTCATACTCGCACAACACGTCACTTCTAATGACACATTGTGGTTTATTATTCATGACGGCAAAGCCATACATCAAATGCGTGTAGTCATAAAGTCTTTTTTTTTTCAGTTTCTATTCGTTTACTCTACTGCAGCTTTTACCAGATATGAATCGCTGCGCAGATTTTAAATACATCTAATGAAATACTCTGCCTTTGGGATCACTGACAGTTTTCTTACGGTCCTTGGGGCGGGGGAGGAGGGGGGGGGGGCGGGTTGCCGCGCATTTTTAGTCGGAAACGGATCGCGTGGTCAAAAAGGTTGAAAAACGTTTTTACTTATTAATTCTGAATCTATGCTGAGAAATAATGTTGTAATGAAGGATCACGTCAGTATTTGGGGACTGCGAATAGTCGTACTAATGGGAGAAATCTGAGGTTCGTGAATTCTGTCTTTACTGTTAAGTAGGCGTTCCCAAGAGCTACAAACAGAGTTTTTAAAATAAACCTCTTCATAACATTAAACCAAACTACTGACTCTGTAGTAATACAAGTGATTATAAAAGTAATACTAATGAAACATCCTGTGAAAGGCAATGGTTTCGTACGTCAGGTTGTTACATCATTCCTGCAATAAGAGAACAGGGCTGGACCCTTATTACAGAAATGATGTAAGAACCAGATCTACGAATCCATTATTTTAAGCAAGATGTTTTATTTTTATTATTTCCATTTTTATAATCACTTGTATTAGTACACAATCAGTACTTTAATTACGTGAAAAGTAGTTTTTTTTTTTTTTTTTTTTTTTTTTTTTTTTTTTTTTTTTTTTTTTTTTTTTTTTTTGTAGAGGCTAAAAAAAGTAAAAATAAGTTGTACAAAATAAAGAAATATAAGTAATGAAAGGACTGTGGCACATAAAGTACATTGTGTAAATGTCTACATATATTAAATCTAATATATAAAGCAGAGTGTCCGTATATTTGTACGTGTTGCATACATATCTACAGTTTTGTTCCAATCATTATGAAATTTTGTTCACGGAAGCTTCAATCCATGAGGACGGTCGCCCTAAGTGTAATAATCACATACGATATATAGTTCACGAGATATGACTTCATAAACAATGAAATGGGCGAAAAACTGCTGTATTTTGCGACAATGCTGCTCATTTTCTCCTAAACCATTGGACCGATTTCAACCAAATTTGGTACACACATTCCTTACCGTGATGTAAGAATTACTGCATGGTTAAGAATCACATAGGGCACATGGTTCAAAAGATATTACGTCATAACCGATAGATATTGCAAAAAATGCCATATAATGCGGCGAGACTTTCGAAAGACACTGTATGAGAATGACCGTACTTAGCGACTTGCAACAAACTTTAAACATAATTTCAAACTTTTTTTAAATTTTTTAAACTTTTGCTCGCTGGCAACCATAGTAAAATGATGAAAGGAAAAAAGTTTCTCGCATACTACTTTTCCGCTGTTTATGGAGTAAAACTAGGGCTCTCGGTATGACGTTACAATTTATAATTTGAACACTACAAATTGTAGCGACAGGAAATTTTACAGACAGTATACACATATACAGGGTGTTTCACTAAGTGTGTTTGCCTCTGTAACTTATAAAATAATAGGTGACGGGAAATTTTAATGCGGTAGGTCAACAGAAGAAATGTTCCACTTTCTCCGGAGCTATGAACATAGTTTATTGTATCATTTTCCAAAGAGCTACAGCACAAACATACAACTTTTTAAATGAAACAATAGTTTTTCTATCGTGCATTGGGTTCGTTGAAACCAGCTGTGTCCAAATCAATTTAAACTACATTCCTATCACTGTTAGTTTGGGAACTACAACCCTTCAAAGTTCCGGGGGCGGAGGCCGTTATAGTGTTGCTGACTGGCCAAGTGGCTGTCCCCTGGCGCACGACCCACTGTCTCATGACCACCAGCCAGTTAGGTACGCTGTCGTAGCCTCCGCCTCCTAAACTTTGAAGGGTTGTAGCTCCCAAACTAACAGTGATAGGGAAGTAGTTTAAATTGATTTGGACGCAGCTGGTTTCAACGAATCCAATGCACGATATAAAAAAACTATTGTTCAATTCAAAAAATTATATCTTTGTGGTTTAACTCTTTGGAAAATGATACAATAAACTATGTCCATAGTTCCGCAGAAAGTGTAACATTTCTTGTGTTGACCTACCGCATTAAAATTTCCCGTCACCTATTATTTTATAAGTTACAGAAACTAACACACTTAGTGAAACACCCTATATATATATATATATATATATATATATATATATATATATCTGTTTGGTGTACGCTTATCAGGTCCGAACGACAAGACGCAGAGACTTAAATATTTGCACAGTTACTAATTTATACCTGAGGAAGGTTTTAGGCACGGTTTTATAGCGATCTGATAGATATTTAGTAATTTGAAGAATATAACGTGAAATGCGGAACAATAATTACTCTCCAAAAATTATAGTTTCACTTTGAAAATGGTATTATAAGTGGCATTGTTGATTGAGGGTTGAAATGATAAAAGGGTGGAGTATATTGGGATGGAAAGTTATCGGTGTATATAAAATTCTACGTGTGTGTGTGTTAATACTTCGCTCTGCAGCGAAAAGTACAGAACGCAAACGAATTGTCTGTGTGTAATTCTTGTCCGAAGTCTCCCATTGTACACCATAGCAGTTCCTTGCCGATAGCTGTAGGGGGGGGGTGGAAGATATGGTGGTTGAAAGACGTCAAATTATAAAAAAATTCGGACTGAAGGCCAGCGATTACGTTTGCGACTCTAAGTTAAAAAGGGTAAAGCAGTCAACAATCCGAAGATTGGTTTGAACACCACAGTGCTTTACTAGGCATGGTCCTGTTTGGAGGTGGTATGCCATTGCCTTCCTCCGACCTTCGAACTGACTTACCCAGCCAGTTATAGGGGGACCTTCAGTTTAACGTGGGTTCCGAACCACGGTGCTACTCGGTATTTTTCACATTAGCAATACTGCCAGAGGTGAAAGAAGTGGAAAGTGACAGATAAAAATCCTAGGACCTGGCGGGGATCGAACCCGCGACCTTTGGATTTGTAGTCTGGCACTCTACCACTGTGCAACCGAGGCGCACGTTGCGACTTTATAGCAAAGAAATTACAGCGAAACGTGATGTGATGCCACAGACCATATCTTTGGTCTATGCGTGCTAAATGTCTTCAGCTCTTTCTAAAATGTTCAAATGTTTGTAGAACATATGGGACTCGACTACGGGGCCATCAGTCCCTAAACTTACAAACTAGCTAAGACTACAAACGGCACAAATATCCATGCCCGAGGGGGGATTCGAATCCCCGACCGTATTGGCCGTGCAGACCGTGACTGAAGCGCCTCAGTCCCCTCGGCCACCGCGGCCGGCCAGCTCTTTATCTGTTAGGATAAACATACAAATAATTTTATTTTTTTACTTTATTGTTAATTAAAAATATTTGTTTTTAAAAAAGGTTTTGCATTTCATTTCATCCTTCAAAACCAGTCTCATAGCGTACTACTTCAAGATAGCTTATCTATCATAATCAATCAGGCAACACGCGGGCGGAGCCGCTGGTTTAAGCTAGTAAATAAATAATAGCTTTGCCAGTCGCACTCCTCATAGACAATGTCTGATGTTACAGACAGGGTGGAGTTGTTTTGGGTATTTTTACACACTGTCAAGTGCCAGTCACAGGTGACGCCTTGTCACCCTTACCGCTTTCGGTCGCCGAAGACGCCAGCCTGTGGACGCGCCCCAGCCGCAGCCGTCGCGCCAGGGCGGGCACAATTCCCTGCTCCAGGGAAATGCCGCCAAGTTTATCGCCAGAAGTGCGTTAACGAGAATCTTGATTACGGCCGCGATGGGATGGGATGGGAAGGCGAGGCGGGGCAAGGGCACGGGCGCTGCATTAGGCCGAGGCGGGGGCTTTTTTTCCCCACCCCCGGCCCCAGCGCCGGCGCCTAACGAGCTAATTCAGGGGTAATTCCGTTGCCGGCTGCGGGCGGGCGCCCCGCCGCGGGTAATCGCATCTGCCCCACCCCCTGCCACGGCTGCACCTAAGGAGGCGGCCGCCTCCCTGAGAAAACAACGCACACCCGCCTCCCCAACGACGCAGTTGACGATCTGCGTCTATAAAGCTACCCGCTCCAGGAGCAACAGCATCACAATGTTCGCGGATGACGCACTTCAGTCAGTTAACCGCAGTCCCATTCTGTTTCTATTCGATGCAATGTTTCTGCGAAGAGCACAATTTAGTCACGCGTTTAGGGAGCATGACCAGACATCGAGACAAATTTCTACAATACACACTTAAGGACTTGCGTAATGTCATGTAGATCACAGCAGCTTAATTTATTAGCCAAAAGCTACCAGTTTTGCTTAATACATCATTAACCATCACCAGCAGAGCTTAGCCATTTAAGTGACATGCTACAATCTTGAAAAAAATTGAAAATAAATATTTGACATTATACAATAATACCTGAAAACTCAGCGTTGTCCGGGTATTTATTTATTCCTGCCTTGAGTTTTTACTTTCGTCTTGGCTCCTTTTACCTCTAAAAAGCCTGCATTTCTCCAGCATAATACAATCTTTCATGTACTTTTATAATTGTTGTACTGCATAATTCATTAAACCGGTGAAAACGAATGCGTTCTTGAGGCGCACATAGGATGTAGCCGCCTGCGATGTTGCAGCCAATGTGGTCGAACTGGTAGCAGACGTTCCCCTTGAGCACCACCACCGCCGTCATGAAGACATCTGTGGTATTTTTACATACGTTTCGCTTGAATCTACAGCGAAATTCGCCCCGTAATTTCCTTTTCAAACAACTCAGTCGTTATGACGTCGTATCTGCTGCTCAATGTGTCGTTCACTGATATAATATTCTAGCTCCTTTCAATGGTAAATTTAGATATCGTTTGCGAAATGCGCTGCAAACAAAGTAATAAAGACTTAACAAAATATCAAACATAATGCAGTACTTATTTACGGATGTCACTCCTGAGTTATGTGTCCTACAATAACATTATTTACCAGATTAGTAGAGTATTAGGAAACTGCATGTTGTAAATGGACTTGGTGGTAAAGAAGTACTAAACAACAACCTCATGCTTATTAGCACGAATTTTCATGCATTTCATTGTCTTTGACGTCATAGAAACTGAACTATATGTCCTAATACTATATTATTTAGAAAGTACATCCAGTGGTGTATACGTAAAATGTCTACAAAATACAGGGTGTCAAGAAAAGGACTCCCTGATTTCAAAATTAAATATCTGGAAAATAAAGATCGATAGAGGAATGCAGTAAACGGTATGTCTATTGTGAAAATTGTAAGAAGTTTATACAGCACTTTGAAATATAGTTACAAAAGCTGCTAACAGATGGCGCTGTAATCGCCATACGTAATGCCTAGTATAGTGATCCGAAGCCCAGAGCGATCAGTTCCACTATTGAAACGTGAAAGGAGGTTAGCGTACCGAAGGAAGAGATCTGAGCCATGTACTCCATTGAACAACTCGTTTATCTGGTGCTAGAGTACCACAGGTTAGAATAAAGTCCTACGGCAACTAGGCGAAGTTTTCAAGCACGATTTAATGTTCCAAAAGGACCCGATGCGAAAAACATTCGTACGCTCTTCGCAACGAACAGGCAGCGTAACTGATGATCTAGTGGGGCATATTGGCCGCAAGCAAACAGCAGTTACGCCTGAAAATATCGCCACAGTTTCTGGAATTATTCAGCGAAATCCAATGTCATCCGTCCGTAGAATTGCATCTGAGACTGGTTTGAAGCGTTCCTGCACGCAGAAAATACTGAGAAAGAGCCTACATATGTTTCCATTTAAAATTCAAACGCTCCAGGCCATACAGGTTTACCTGGTTTACAGGTGAAGCACACTTCCACCTGAATGGATACGTGGATAAGCAGAACTGGCTATTTTGGGGTTCCGAAAAGCCATATTGGTGTAAAGCGAAACCTCTGTATTCTCCAAAAGTTACTGTGCGGGCTGCAGTATGCAACAGAGGCATTATTGGCCCTTTTTATCATTCGAGAAACGGTCACTGGTGCACGTTACGTTGCAATTTTGGAACAATTTGTCGCCACATAGCAAGCGTTAGAGAATCGACCAGGTACTGAATGATTTATGCAAGATGGAGCCCGACCACATCGGACCGAACAAGTGTTTCGTTTTCTTGAGGAATACTTCAGGAATCGAGACATTGCTTTGGAAGATCCCAAATTTACTGCTGCAGGCATGGATTGCCCTCCTTATTCGCCGGATTTGACTCCCTGTGACTTTTTTTGTGGGGCACAGTGAAAGACATAATCTACCCGAAACATGCCGCCACGCTGGACGAGTTTGGATCGGCGATCTCTGTGGCATGTGAATCCATTTCGGTTGAGACACTACGAAATGTGATGGCGAATTTCATTCTTCGTTTGCGCCACCTCTGTAGTGCAAATGGTGAACATTTTGGAAACACTGTGATGTGATTGTTTGAAAAGAGTGTTTTCATACGGTTATTACTTCTTCTACCTATAAACTCCATTCCTGCCAAATCTCAGCTTTATAGGTAAATCAGTTTTCGAGATTTCGTGTTTAGTCAGTGAGTGAGTGAATTAGTGTTCTTTCGCTTTTATATAGTTTGAGATTTATTTTCAAATTTTTTCGGGATTGTAACATGTCACGTTCATCAACTGGCTAAGCTCTGCAGGTGCTTGATAATGGTGTATTAACCGAAACCGGTAGCTCTGGGCTTATAAACTAAGCATCTGTCCTCAACATGACATTATACAAATATTTAAAAGCTGTTAACACCCACCCTTTCACGTTTCTACACACTTAAGGACCTGGAACTGAAGGTACATCGAAACAAGGCAGTCCTGATAACAGTTAAAAGGGGTGCTTCAAAAAGGACTGAGTGAGACTTACTAGAATTGTCCGTGCAGCTGTGTCAGGAGGTCCGCGTTCGAATCCCAGCCTTGCTACAAAGTTTAATTGAACGCTTCAGCCTGTAATCATTATCAGACTTCAGACTTCACCGACGGTAAAAATAGTACACTTGCAATGATGACGTCGACTTTGATCCGATAACTGTATGCCACCTGGATGATAGTAGATGTACTAGTAATGGTCTCAACGACGTCCGCCAAAAGAAAGTTTAATGACACAGCTGCCCCAATACCACCTATGTTCCTCTTAATACGAAGAGGACAGCTATAAAAATATACTCGTGGAGACACTGACACTCCCTATAGTCGACTATGGTGATATTATTAAAGGAATTTCGTACGAAATCTCACGTAGACTAGAAATGTCAACGAATGGATTCATACGATATTTCGACCACATCACTCCAGCCTACAAGCAGTTGTCACGGCTTCGTGCTGAGATTATCATACTTTATGCCTGATGAATCGTTCTCTTAATCTTTACATTCCCTCCTATTTATCGTCAACTCTAAATCTGCTATCTGAGCAGCACAACAGAACTACTCGTTCCCAACAGAGTAGAAACCTTTCTGTTGTTGTTGTTGTTGTTGTGGTCTTCAGCCCGCAGACTGCTTTGATACAGCTCTCCACGCTACCCTGTGCAAGTCTCTTCATCGGATAATAAATTTGGCAACCTACATTCTTTTGAATCTGCTTGGTATATTCGTCCCTCGGTCTCCCTCTACGAGTTTTACCCCACACACTTCCTTCTAATGCTGACAATTCCTTGAGGTCTCAGAATTTGTCTAACCAATCAATCCCTTCTCTTAGTCAGGATATGCCAGAAACTCCTTTTCTCCCCGATTCGTTTAAGCAACTCCTCATTAGTTACGTGATCTACCTATCTAATTTTCATCATCCGTCTGTAGCACCACATTTCGAAAGCTTCCATCATCTTTTTATCTGAACTCCTTATCGTCCACGTTTCACTACCATACAATGCTACACTCCAGACAAATGCTTTCAGAAAGGACTTCCTAACATTTAAATTAATATTGGATGTTAAGAAGTTTCGCTTCTTTAGAAACGCTTTTCTTCCCATATCCATTCTGAATTTTATATATTTTTTATTTCGGCCATCAGAAGTTATCTTGCTACCCAAATAACAAAATTCATCTACTACTTTTATTATCACATTATGTTATCTAAATCCTTCAGCATTGCCTGATTTTCTGTATCATGGCCCAATACTGCCATGTTTTCTAAATCTTTTTCTATATCATGAACCAGACTTTGGAACGAACTTCCTCAAAATATCAGAAAAATCAGATCCTTCCCAAACTTAAGAAGACCACTAATGGTGCACCTACAGTCACAATAGCCATCTCTCTGCAACTTATTCTGGCCAGTTCCCGCACCCTTTAAACTTTCCCTTCCCCTTTGTCGGCAATGTCTCTCTATCTATTTTCCAATCTTTTGTGAGAACCTCTGTCACTGTCGTTTCTTTCTCCTTCTCTATCTTTGTCGCTGTAAATTTACTTCAATGTTTTAACATATTTTATTTTAAATGCCCTGTAACATTTTATAACGACCATTAGTTTTATTATTATTATTATTATTATTATTATTATTATTATTATTATTATTATTGTCGGCTATTATTATTTTATTATTTCAAATGTGTTTATTTCCGTCAATAGTTGCAATATATTTGTTTAATTACATGTTTAGATCACTTGGATCATCAAAACGTTCAAATGTTTGTAATCCTATGGGACCAAACTACGTTGGTCGTCAGTCCCTAGTCTTACAGACTACTTAAACTAAGTTATACTAACCTAAGGACAACATACACGTCGGCCACGGTGGCCGAGGGGACTGAGGCACTTCAGTCACGGTCTGCACGGCCACTACGGTCGGGGGCTCGAATCCCCCGGGCATGGATATTTGTGCCGTCCTAGTTCGTAAGTAGTTCATAAGTAGTTTGTAAGTTTAGGGACTGACGACCCCTTAGTTAAGTCCCATAAACTATACAAACATTTGAACATTTGACAACATACACACATCCATGCCCGAGGAGGATTTGAACCTCCGACGCGGAAGGACGCGCAATCCGTAACGTGGCGCTCCAGACCGCGGGGGAGGGAATGGAGGGGATGGCTTGAGCCCTAATAAGATAGGGTCTTATACTGAACAATTTTTGTTGTATAAATATTTTCCTGAAAGTGGGGTCCTTGAATATATCCAAGCGAGCGAGGTGGCGCAGTGCTAACGCACTGGACTCGCATTCGGGAGAACGGTGGTTCAAATCCACCTCCGGCCATCCAGATTTAGGTTTTCCGTGATTTCCTTAAATCACTCCAGGCAAATGCCGGGATGGTTTCTTTCCTAGGGCACGTCCGATTTACTTCCCTATCCTTCCCCAAACCTACGAGCGTTAACTCCGTCTCTAATGACCACGCTGTCGACGGGACGTTAAACTATAGGCTTCCTTCCTTCCTTCTTCCAAACATACAAATTATAAAATTGTATGTTGTGTCAGTATAAAGATACGGAAAGATAATTAAAACATGCATACGGTACTCAGCCAGACGAGTTACGGACGCAGTTATAAGGTAAAGAAAAAGCTCTCAATTTTTGTATAACTATTGTTCAATGAACCTTTAGTAAGTTTATCAAATTGTACATTTTTATTTTACTTTTGTTTTTTAGATCTGAAGATGATCCAAGTGATCGAAACATATAATTAACCTTTAGCCCGTACACCGGTCTTTTAGACCGGGGCGCCCCCTTCTCTGCCCTCCCCTTCTCTCTGGATGTGTATCAGCGCTATGCCCTCCACAGTAGCCTCAAGGCCGTTGCAGAGGTAGTCGAAGTAAGTCTTTTCTCCGTTGTGCATCTGTCTGAAGTTCTGTAACGAATTGCACTCTGCGCTACTTATCGAAAAAGACCGAAGTGTACGCTGAATGTCTCTATTTCTCCCTCTCCAATGTACCATCTGTACCCTCAAGTTGTATGTTTTTTCTTTCAGTCAACTGGAAATCCGTAAAAATGATAAAAATCTACATATCAAGCGTGTGAGAAAACTATGGGGGCGGTGTATGGTGGGGAAGGGAGAGAGCGATTGGTGCACTAAATGGATTTTAAGACATTTAGATGGTAAAAATTCCGCAAGAAACTGAAAGAAATGGCACCACGGTCTTAAAGTTCGAGTGTACGCTTTGTGTACTCTAAGGGGGTATATGGGCTGAAGGTTAAAGAAATATGTTGCAACCAGTGACGGACCACATATGAAATAGTACAGTGTAGTTGCGGACACTCTCCAGTCGATCATAACGTCTATAATATTGAAATAAATCGCAATTTGTGATGTTATGGCATCACTGTATTAGGTTAGATGAAATACCAAACTGTGGCGTATGGAAATTTGTGTCCGGCCGGGATTCGAACCCGGGATCTCCCGCTTACTAGGCAGACGCGTTGACCACTCCGCCACCGAGGACACGGTGATCAGCCCCACTGCAGAGGACTCTTCCCTGCACGTCTTCCGCCACACACAAATCTCCATTCGCCACGCTGTCTCTTTCCTATACCACAGCCTAATACAGTGATGCCATAACATCGCAAATTGCGATTTATTTCATTCATCTGAACGCTGTAATTCGTCAAAATATATATAATTGTATACAGGCCGAGGCTGGGCTCCTGACGACAATTAATTGTGTCTCGATACCTCATGGTCTGTTCTCCCTGATGCGGGAATACAGTATTGTGGCTGCGAGCATTATAGAATAAGTAGGCTGTGGTATAGGAAAGAGACAGCGTGGCGAATGGAGATTAGTGTGTGGCGGGAAATGTTCAGGGAAGAGTCCTCTGCAGTCGGGCTGATCACTGTGTCCTCGGTGGCATAGTGGTCAACGCGTCTGCCTCGTAAGCAGGAGATCCCGGGTTCGAATCCCGGCCGGGTACAAATTTTCATTCGCCACAGTTTGGTATTTCATCTAAACGTAATACAGTGATGCCATAACATCCCAAATTGCGATTTATTTCATTCATTTGAACGCTGTAATTCGTGAAAATATATATAAAAGTCTATAATATTATTGTATTACTTGTGTGGTATATCTTATTTTATTTTTCATTTTTTAAATATCTTTATTATTTGTTGTTTCCTAGTTAGATGTAAGAGAGGATCTCAATACCCTAATCTGGTCAGGCTAAATAGGCTATAAATAAATAAATAGATAAATTGGTTAGCCTATTACTGTCGTCTGCACTCTGTAGAACCGTCAGAAGACGCCGAACCATTTTAGTACATCCTGGCGATCCCACTACTCCAGAACCTGGACATCTCAGGTGACGCCCTAATTGTCGTGACCTCTGGTAGTGAGCAGGGCGGCGTTAGTCAGGTGTTAGTCAGCGCCGCATGCACGTCACGCGCCCGAGCCCAGCCATTAAGCGTCCGCCCCCCTCCACCCCTCCGCCCCCCGTGGCCGCGCGGCCGGACCTGCTGTGCATGCTGAGGCCGGAGCCGCCGACCGCCGGCGCGCGCGGCCGGCCTGAACTCTGGTAACGCGTGCGCCCACGCCGAAAACGCACGGCCGCTCATTAGAAAACAGCAGCGCTCCCACCTGGCGTGGCGTCGCCCTCAGTTTACAAACTGCCGCCCCTGCCGACACCTGCTCTGCGAGCGGCGTCTGTTACTCCCTGATAAGCTGTACGTCTGGTCAGCCGAAATGCACCGCAAATGACCAGCAGAGGCGACACTGCCAAATTTATGTAGGAGAAAACCAGGTACAAAGAGAATATATGACTGGACATCATACGTACTTATGAACTACGTGAGGCGCCATGTCACGGATTCCACGGTAGCTCCCTTCGCAGGTTCGAGCCCTCGGGAATAGGTACGTGTGTGTGTGTGTGTGTGTGTGTGTGTGTATCTACATCTACATCTACATGGGATGCTCTGCAAATGACATTTAAATGCCTGGCAGACGGTTCATCGAACCACCATTATACCATTTCACTCTAGAATAGATCGCGGGAAGAAAACACCAGGATCTCTCCGTTCGATCTCTGGTTTCTGGTATTTTATTCTTCTGATTATTTATTCCTATGTAAGTGGGAGTCAACAATATATTTTCGCATTCGGAGGAGAATGCTGGCGATTGGAGTTTCGTAAGTAGCCCACGCCGCAGCGATAAGCGCCGTTGTTGTAATGATACCCATCCCAGATTTTGTATCATTTCCGTAACAATGTCTCCCATGTATCGTGACAATACGAAACGAGCTGCCCTAATATGGACTCTTTCGATGTCCTCCGTCAAACCCACCTGTTAAGAATTTCACACTGGGCAGCAATACCCCCCCCCAACCCCCCCCAAAAAAAAAAAAAAAAAAAAAAAAAAAAAGGACGGGCAAGCGCAGTGTATATAGTTTCTTTTGTAGTTCTGTTGCATCATTTAAGTGTTCTGCCAATAAAACGCAGACTCTGGTTTGCCTTTCCCACGACATTATCTACGTGTTCTTTCCAGTTTAAGTCTGAAGTAATAGTAATTCCTAGGTATTTTGTAGAGTTTGCGGCCTTCACTTTTGATTGATTTATCTTGTAAACAAAGTTTACCAGATTTGCGTACTCGTGTGGACGATTTCACACTTCTCATTATTTAGAGTCAATTGCCAATATTTACACCATAGTGATATCTTATTCAGATCATTCTGCAGTTGGTTTTGATCTTCAGATGATTTTACTAGACGGTAAATGACCGCGTCATCTGCAAACAACCTAAGAGAGCTACTTAGATTTTCCCCTAAATCGTTTATGTAAATAAGGAACAGCAGAGGAGCAATAACACTATCCTGAGGAACGCCCGAGCCGGCCGCGGTGGCCGAGGGGACTGAGGCGCTCCAGTCACGGTCTGCACGGGCACTACGGTCGGGGGTTCGAATCCCCCCTCGGGCATGGATATTTGTGCCGTCCTTAGTATAAGGTAGTTCATAAGTAGTTTTGTAAGTTTAAGGACTGAGGACCCCGTAGTTAAGTCCCATAGACTATACAAACATTTGAACATTTGAAGGAACGCCCGATATCATTTCTGGTTTAATCGATGCCTTACCATCGATTACTACGAACTGCGTCCTTTCTGACAGGAAATCCCCTATCCAAACGCAAATTTGGGGCGATATACCATAACCACGCAATTTGATTAAAAGCCCTTTGTGAGGTACGGTGTCTAAAGCCTTCTGGAAATCAAGAAATACGGAATCGATTTGCGAACCCTTTTCGATAGCACCCATCACTTCTTGTGAATGAAGACCTAGTTGTGTATCTCATGAACGATATTTTCTAAATCCGTGTTGACCTTGTGTGTGTGTGTGTGTGTGCGTGTGTGTGTGTGTGTTGAAATAGTTTGCAAGTTTAAAATTGAAGATTGAAAATACACACCTGACATGGAAATATTTATTAATGGCTATCGATTTCCTCCCAAATGAAGCCACCTTCGAGTCTCCTGTACAGAAAAATAATAAATACCTAATGTGTGAACATGCAGTACGTGTCCTAATAATTTAGTAGATTTGTGGTGGTACAAGGATTTAGGAGTAAATAATAACGCAAAGTGTAAATTGGAATGTAGATAATTTTGCGTAAAAGAATGGATGTGTAGCAGTTACAGTGTTCGGCACATTACCACAACCAGAGCGGCTGACAGGAGACGGTCTGTTGCCTAACAGTGTCAGCGGCCTACATTTCAGCAAGGAGCGACAGAAACAGTTACGCCACCATCCTCAATAATGACTTTAGTGCAGTCACAGGATATCGTGTTTAGACTCAATGCACGTAATAGGCAGTATGACACGCTCCTCACATCCATGCAGCGCAGTACCAACAGCATGTTGAATCTACTCGTCAAAATTGCTATCAAGTAGACTACTATTCACAGATGAGACTCACATCCACCTTCAACCAAGGCAGTCTGGTCAGCTTGAACGTCTTAGACACTTCGTCCAGCGAGTGCAGCAAAGTGGTGGTTCCCTGATGCTTTGGAGCGTCGTTTATGGGGCTACCGTAGCCACTGAAAGCAGTTATACGGTACTGGGATGACATCTTCCGACTTATTAGTGCAACCATATTGCCAACATTTCGGTGACGGATTCGTCTTAGTGTACGACAATTCCCGCGATGATCGTGCACCTCTTGTGAATGCGTCCCTTCATGATAAAATCGCAGGATTCGAATGGCCAGCATTATCAAATTTCTGAAAATACCTATAAATGCAATGGTTACATTCCATACGTAGTACTATGAGCAGTGTGTAATTGCAACACTTACGTTGCCAAGTGCTGTAGTTGACGTAGTAAACACGAACACCAGAAGAGACGAAATAGCTATTAACTCATGGTTACATAGTACTTATGAATGGAACAATATTATGCCCCAGTTGACGCAGAATAAAACTGTGAAAATAAATAATGGAAATGGACTAAAAAAGTCGCAAAGACCGCAAATCAAGCAGGACAACATACTGAAATTTTGTTATATATAACTGTCTTGTAAAAATTTCTCCGCGGTGGAATGGCCTTGCGCTCAAATGCGCCTTGTTGCTGCTACCGCCGGTGGTTCTAATCCTCCCTCTGTCGTATTCATTCTACAAATATATTATACTAGACATGTGATTACATTTTCAAGCAATTTTGGTGCATAGATCCTGAGAAATCAGTACCCGAACAAACACATGTGTGCGTGTGTTGTCCTTAGCATAAGTTAGTTTAAGTAGTTTGTAAGTCTAGGTACGATGATCACTGCGGTTTGGTCACATATCTTTACAAACATCTGTTTTTTATATAAAAAATGCAAGCACGTCAAGTTACACTAACAAACTTACTGTTGTACACTTGGGTGTGTTATGTGAGTTGTGTTGCCTATCATAAGTTGAATTAAATGTTTTACAGGGCAGTTTTATTTTTTCAGTTATGTGTGTATAGTAGTGAGCTAGCAATATATGATTCTCTGTTGAGTTTTCGTCAGACTGTTTCCAGGCATACAATCCCAACATTAGTGTCACCTTAAATGTACTGTTTTCTTTGAAACGTGCCGCAGATATTTTGACGTGATGTTCCCAAACACTGACAGTGACATGATATCCAAATTTATATAGTCATTGCCACTGACATAAAATAAGTGTATTTTGAAAGGACAAGAAGATTCACAGTTTTTCTAGCATAGTTGACGATTAACCACACCTTCTGAAGATATTTTGAGAGCTTACTGATGACGTCACTGTCTAAGTCATCGATGAGGTGAACAGAGCGTATGAAATTCACACCACATATCCATTCGTATTGAAAAAAAAAAAACTCTGTACAGATGGGATAGATAAAAATGTTGAACACATTTTATGCAAGGCACCATCTTAAACTTGATATCTCTTTGCTTATTGAACTACTTACGTTATTGAGGATTTAGTTGGACAAAAGCTGTAATAATCCGTTTATATTATGAAGTAGAAATATCTTTTTTATATTTTCTTTTTTCACGTGATAAATTTGCTGAAAGTTACAAAAGTTTGTTCTTCGCAGTGAAATGCTTTTCAAAAATTATGCCAATGTCTTAACTACTGTTTTCATCGGTACTTCTATAAACGTTAATGTTATTGAAGGACCTTTTTGACGACGATATACATTGAGAAACATTAGATGAGATGTGAGAAAGACTTTTGACTTCTGAAGATGCAACACCTAGGTATTGTGCCCACCGACATAACAAGTGGAGTCATACGGCATTATGCCGAGGTCTTTAAGGTAGAACCGGGTATTTCAGCATATAAGACGTCGTTAAAAACTAGAAGCACAGATTAAATATTACTTATAATCGACTATGAAAGAATGGTAGCAAGAAGGCAGCCGTGAGAGACTCGTAAAAGCACATATTTTGGACGATGGGTTCTCCGATCCACGGAGGACACTTTGACATCCGTCGTTTCTTTATAATACCTGATAGGTCGAAATAAATCGTAGCAAAATGCTGAAATAAATCACTGCGAAAATAGTCGCTTCACTTCTGCCCGTGACACTTTTTATGTCGTCAGTCAGTGTGATTAATGTCCCTGCTGTCCTGTATTATTTTCGGAAGTTTGATTGATGTTTATCGTGGATATGTGAGTTTCTAAGAAACCCTTTACGTTACGTTTAATTCCATCACCGTGCTCAGAGACATAATATGTGAATGATGATCAACAGTAAGTCGAAAATTTTTACATGTTTAAAACCGAGCTTTTAAAGCGTTTAGAATGGCCACACAGTGATCGAAATGCCGGCCGCGGTGGCCGAGGGGACTGATGCGCTCCAGTCACGGTCTGCACGGCCACTACGGTCGGGGGTTCGAATCCCCCCTCGGGCATGGATATTTGTGCCGTCCTTAGTCTTAGTTAGTTCATAAGTAGTTTGTAAGTTTAGGGACTGATGACCCCGTAGTTAAGTCCCATAGACTATACAAACATTTTTTAAAAGTGATCGAAATCTACATGTGCAACAGTAAATAAATATTTGCGATTGATTGCTGATCATCATCCTTTACGTGGTCGAGAGCAATATACTTCAACACTAAATAATATGGGTAATACGCTGATAGGCGAACTGTCTTCGTGGTATTATTCTTGATTAATGCTTGAATTCAGTTTTCCGTCCATTTTGTGTGTGAGAGATTGTTTGTGGCAACCTTAGTTATACTATCATCATATCTGCGCTTTACCATTACCTATTACATCGGAAAAGGTTTTCATTAGAGCTTATGTTTTTACAAAATGGTGGTTGGTTGCTGTTGTTGGGTTTTTTAAAGGGGGACTAAACGACTGGGTTATCAGTCGCCAGTTAACAAAATGTAACTTTCTTAAAAGTGTTACTTCGTGCCTGGTAATATAGCGCAACTTGAAAATCGATGTCAAGAAAAAGTTTAATTCGTCTTCAGAAGGTTGAAAAATAGTGCTGCGCTCCTTTTCTAAGTCAAACCTGCTGTTTTTTGTGTAGAGCTGTAGGATCCGACACACTGTGTGCAACATAGCGGACATGTCTGATACTGGCGTTTAGCACATTTCTGCCGGCCGTGGTGGCCGAGGGGACTGCGGCGCACCAGTCAACGTCTGCACAGCCGCCACCGTCGGGGGTTCGAATCCCCTTCGGGCATGGATGTTTGTGTCGTCTTTAGTATAAGGTAGTTCATAAGTAGTTTGTAAGTTTAGGGACCGATGACCCCGCAGTTAAGTCCCTTAAGCTTAACAAACATTTTTAGCACATTACTATGAGATGGACCAGAGGAGGAGGCAAAATATGAGTAAATTGTTCGTCGGGGGAGGAATGGGGGTGAAAGAGATGGAGAGAAAACTGAAACAGAAAGGGAGGGAGAGAAGGCATAAGAGAGTGAAAGAGGAGACGTGCTGATGTAAGATTTAAATAAATATGTGATGTGGGAAATGATATTTAGAATTGCAGACGGCATTGTTTACATCTGAAGGAGGGGAAGACGAGAGGGACAGAGGCAAAGGGATGGCCAAAAGAAAGGAGAAGGAAGGGAAGGAAGAGGAGGTAGGTAGGTATAGGAGTAGATAGTAAGAGAGAAGGAGAGACTGACGGGATAGGAAGCGATGAAAATATAAATGAGGGAAGAGATTGATTAACGAAACATTGTAATACATGAATACTTGACCAAAACTTGGTTTTCTGCTGGTTATATGTAAAAGGGTGTACTTGTAACCTGAACGATGCCATATCGTCAGGCTCTTTTCATGCAAATAAATGTGGAAGAAATTAAGTCTTCCTATTGAGATAGTATTAGTCGTAAGCTATTTAGTGAATGAGGTTAGGTTGTGCAATACCACAACTTAATAATCAACACTCTTGATTGCCGTTCTCTTCAGGTCTGTCACAATGAACAACGATGTATTTATGGCATGATGTAGCATAATACGGTATCATCAGGAGAAGCTTATATTTTTTTCTTATTGAAAAAGAAAATGGAAAGCCTATTCCTTTAGCTTGTCATGGTATGGCCACTGGAAGCCCATACAGAGTAATATATATTCTTTCAGAAATATACTCCAAAATCCATTTCTTCAACGCTATATCTGAATATGGATCCGGTTTCAATAATTCAGTTGTTTCACTCTCAGGCCCCACCAAGTGGTATGTCCAGGGCATACCATTTCAAAATGCTCATATCCTTAACACTGGCATTCGTTAAAACCCTCCGAATAATTAAAACTTTTTCCACTGCATACTGGTGGCCAGTACAGCAACTGGTTATGAATATATCTCAAAAGTCAGTCTCAGCTGCAAAATTTTTCTTTACTTCACTGGTGCGTTTCGCTGTCGCATCATAGTGGACTATTTGTCATCATCATAAGATAAACCGCCTACGAAGAAACCTATCATCATGGTTGTTTAAAGTTTTTATTTTGGCATTAGGCAAAGCCAAACACGTATTTGTTTTGATCCGCAACGAGGTCGGCAGCTATTTCCTGCTGAATACTATCTGTACTGTGTGCAACATGTGTTTGGCTTCGCCTAACGCCAAAATAAAAAAAAATAAAAAAAAATAAATAAAAAAAGTAAAAATAATAACTTTAAACAACCATGACGACAGGTTTTCTTCCTATATAGTTTATTTTATTATGAAGAAAAATAACTCACCATATATTTGCACAATCTGCTGATGCCTCAAAAGGGCGAAACACGTCAGTGAAATAAATAAAAAAATTTACAACTGTGACTAATGAGATACTTCCAAATAATATTTGTAGTACGCACTTGTATAAGCATTATACTCCACCACCAAATGACGGTAATAAATTGTTGAAAAATAACACGGCAGACACAAGGGATTAACCAGTTTCTGGCATCGTTTGAACATTAAATAAGTTTCTAGAGTGGGAAAAACGAATCAGTATGACTTATCAAAATAATAATAATAATAATAATAATAATAATAAAGAGTTAAACTTGTATCCATTCTGGAAATGTGGAACCTGTGACTGTGTTGATTAAAGAAATCACTAATTACGTGGTAATAAATACATACGAAAGGTGACTGGTTGCTGTTATTTTCTGATTTCTTTAAAAAGAGAGTGGTCTCTAATTGTGCCATTCGAATTGAATTCTGTCCACTATATTGAGCTTCTTCTGTCTCTCTATACAGTCGCAGAGAGAGAGGCAGGTAACTTCTTTTGCGGTTCCAATTGCGGGCAGTGCTCCCTGCATCTGCTACCGTGAGTGGGAGTTATACACGGCGGCGCCGACAGCTGGCAAATAAACAAGGTTGCATCCGCGGTTGCCTACACACGCAGGCGCGCCGTCAGCTCGCTGACTGAGGCACTCTCTCTCAGAGCGGGCTCGCACGTTAATTAAATTCTCCTCTGCGCGCACGTGCCCTGGTGGCCGCCCAAACGCGGCCACGTCCGATTATCGCCCTCTCTTTCCCTCTCTCTATATCTATCTATCTACACATCTCACGCTTAAGTCTGAATTGCGACTGCCCTTCATTCACCTAATCGCCTGCGAATTAAGCTCTCCTTACTGATATACGTGCGCCTCGGTTGCGCAGTGGTAGAGTGCCAGACTACAAATCCAAAGGTCGTGGGTTCGATCCCTGCTAGGTCCTAGGATTTTTATCTGTCACTTTCCACTTCTTTCACATCTGGCAGTATTGCTCATGTGAAAAATACCGAGTAGCACCGTGGTTAGGAACCCACGTTAAACTGTAGGTCCCCCTATAACTGGCTGGGTAAGTCAGTTCGAAGGTCGGAGGAAGGCAACGGCAAACCAGCTCCAAACAGGACCGTGCCTAGTAAAGCACTGTGGTGTTCAAACCAATCTTCGGATTGTTGACTGCTTTACCTTTTTACCTTACTGATATACAGGATGATCAATCCTCAGCAGAACCGCCTTTGCGGCGTGCGAATTGCCGGCGATGGCAGCTAAATTTAATACGGGTTGGCGTGCAAGTTATTTCTGACATACGTAACACAAACACTTAAAAAAGGAAAGGTTATTACTCACCTGTATTACGCAAGGAAATGCTGGAATTGCCTCCCTTCGTTATTCAAGCATTTCTGACACTTGCTGAGGAAGTTGCTCATTACACTCATTGATTCTGAAAAAGGTACATGACGGAGAAATTGTCCCGAACTGCCGGCCGCGGTGCCCGAGGGTACCGAGGCGCGCCAGTCGCAATCTGCACGGCCACTACGGTCGGGGGTTCGAATCCCCCCTCGGGCATGGATATTTATGCCGTTCTTGGTCTTAGCTAGTTCATAAGTAGTTTGTAAGTTTAGGGACTGTTGACCCCGTAGTTAAGTCCCATAAGCTAGACAAACATTTGAACATTTTATCCCGAACTTTCTTTTCGGACGAATCATGGTTCTACCTTAGTGGGTATGTTAATTCGCAAAATAATCCTTACTAGAGTTAGGAGAATAATAGTCCAAATATTTTTTCAGGAAACAATTAATAGTGAAAATAATGAAAACATATTGAATAATGAAAACATATTGCGGCCATTTTTTTCTCCAGTTAACTGAGAGAGAACGTGCTTTCGCGACATTTCAGCAAGCATTTTTATCTGTGGGAAGCATTGAAAGAGAAAGTGAACAAGTCAAATCCCCACACTCTAGATGAACTGAAAATAAACATTCATCATGAAATCACTGCAACTTCTGAGAGGGATCTTCAGATTTTCAAATGTTCAAATGTTTGTAGAGTCTACGGGACTTAACTACAGGGTCATCAGTCCCTAAACTTACAAACTACTTATGAACTAGCTAATACTAAGGACGGCACAAATATCCATGCCTGAGGGGGGATTCGAACCCCCGACCGTAGTGGCCGTGCAGACCGTGACTGGAGCGCCTCAGTCCCCTCGGCCACCGCGGTCGGCTTCAGAGTGTAATGAGCAACTTCATCACAGGTGTCAGAAATGCTCGGACAAAGAAGGGAGGCAGTTCCAGCACCTCCTTGCGTAATACAGGTGAGTAATAAACTTTTCTTTCTGAGTGTTTGAGTTATGTATGTCAGAAATAACTTGCGCGCCAACCCGTAATAAATTTAGTGCTGACGTCGGCCGACCCGTTAAGCGGGTACCGCAGCTGCCATCGCCGGCAAGTCGCACGCCACAAACGCGGTTGCGCTGAGGATTGATCGTCCGGTATTGGTAGATTTTAGACTGTAGGCTAATGTAAAATTCATCATCAAACTTATCACCCCAAAAGAAGTGATGTATTATTAAGGTCCATAACAATGTGGTTTACAAATGTTGTTTGGTCTCTTGGGTCTCCAGCACTATAAATGTCATTTAAAGGCATCATGCAAAGAAATTCCAAATGCTGCTTTACATACAAGTATATTCATTACACAATAGGCCTATTTCGGCTTTAGCGCCATTTTCAGGTGATCTCTGAAAAATGTAACATTATCAAAATATATTGAATTTTATGATTATAGTAATTTTAACTTTTGTTACGAAAAATACATAAGTCAGATAGCCGTGACATCCATATACATAAATGGTTTTCGTGCTGTCAATCAATTTATTTATTGCTTTGTAATTTTGTTAAAGCAATATTTGTTCTGATTACGATTTTTGTCTGATGTGACAGCTTTTTGACAGATAACGAGAGATGTAATATGGTTACATGCTGTGTTATTATTACGTTAATATTTGCTATCTGAGAAGTTGGTTGAATGTATGGTGTTTGCAATACTTACAACAACAGACATTCTAATACATAACAGCTCTTGTCACCCTAATGGCCAAAAACTTTCTGTCCTACCCTGTTTAGTCGATAGAGCCTTCAAATTGCCAATGAACGTAAAAGACAGAACCACTAAATTTAACATTATAAGACAGCTTGCTAAGGTGAATGGTTACCAGTAAAACGTAGTGAATAACTTAATACGAAAGAAGCAGCGTGCGAAATCAAATAAAAATGGCACCGTATTTTGGTAATCTATCTCAGATTGTGGCCAACATACTAAATAAAACCTTTTAAAGTAGAAGCTGCTTTTTAAACTAATAATACGTTACATCATAAATTACGGAATAACTTAAACCAAGAAAATGATAAATATGACAAATCAGGGATTTATAAGATACAGTGTAGTTTGCAATGTCAAATACATTAGATCGGTTTGAAGTTAGGTACAAGGAACATATGGATGCCTTCTGACTTAATAATTTTGACAAGTCCGCCGTAGCTACGCATATCCGCGAAACTGGCCACCCATTAAAGCGGATTGAAGATGACCTTAAGGTTTGCATAGACAGGATAAGGGAAGAAAGTTAGGTCTGCTAGAACAGCTGGAGATTATAATACACAACGCTAAAAGCGATGTTTCATTTAATGAACAAGTTCAAGGTAATACATACAGCTTTTTTAAACACTTTGTGGACCTATTATAACAAAAGTCGTTTATTTTAAATTTCAATCTCTGTCTTACTGTGCAAATGATTTCGTGACACCTGAATGTACCCACTAGCTTGTGGATGATCTTTGGAATTTAGAGGTCTTTGTTTTCGTGTGCATACGTGCGCCCCACTCGTGTTGTTGAGTCCGTGCATTTCGGTTGTGTTAGGCGCCGCCAATGCTGGGGTCTGGTTTGAATTCTGATGAAGCACAGTTTGCTGAGGACCTTTCTTCGTAGACACGTTTACAAGGGAAATAATCACGTTTTCTTTTATTACGTTTTATTTTTTATTGTCTCATGTTTTAAGATTCTTGTACAGATTATCTGATGATGAGGGCTTGACCCTTGAAACTCGTCATATTTTAGTGTTTTCACACGATATCTGTGGTTGAGACTACTTGACAAAATAATTAAGATTCAGTTGTTCTTTCCTCCCGCACGCTATTCGATAATGGAATGGGAGATAAATAGTATAAAGGTGGCTCGATGAACCCTCTGCGAGGCGCTTAAATGTGATTTTCAGAGTGTCCCATGTAGATGTAGATATATAAAGGCTTCACACATTACAGACCGGTCTGCGGACAAGTCCACACTAAAAAAAAACCGAACAAGAGAATGTGTGATCGCGGTTCCGTCCTCTCGGCTCGCCGGAAGAAACGAAAGACGAGTGACAAAAACTTTTCACAGATGAAATATTACGAGGAGGGAATCACGGCGACAAGCGTCGCTGATCTATATAAAAAAAAATATTTAGTTATGTATTGTTACATCGTCCATAATTTTTATTAGTTATATTTTCATTATTTTTACACGAAATTTTCGCAAACATTTTTTTAAATTACAAGAAAACCTAACGGAGGCCGTAAACATGCGAGTGTGATTTTTTAAGAGAAGTTCGTTTCATGAATAATAACTGCACTGACAAACTCCCACTCTAGTTACAGACAGGCTATGAATAAAATATTATTAATACCGTACATAGGAGTAAATGAGGAATGGATAGGAAGGCGTCACTTGAGAGCTGAACGATGGAGGAAGCCGTAAGCGCCAGGCGCAAGGCTCGCGCCGCCTGGAGTAGCCGCTGAAAACAGAACCTAATTAACGCCGACCCGTAATTTGCCGGTGGAGTTTACTTTACGGAGGGAACGAAGCCCGTAAACATACCCGCAATTGCCTGCTACTCATTTCACCGGGCGGGCTCGCTCTCACAGCGTTTCATCCCAAGTTTGTGACTACTTTCTTATGCGCTTCCCCTAAAATAACTTGTCCGTATTAGACTATCTTACCATGTCAAATTTAGCACTACCTTGATTTTTCGCTTTTTTGCGGTACCGTTCTCGAATTACCCGCGTGCATCTAGTATATTTACTCGTTTCATATAAATGTACATACATATTACCGAATCCACCTAAAGGTGCGTGGCGGAGGGTACATATTACCACAACTAGTTACTGGCTTTCCTGTTCGACAGCCATATACACTCCAGGCCATTAAAATTGCTGCACCACGAAGATGACGTGCTACAGACGCGAAATTTAACCAACAACAAGATGGTGTGATATGCAAATGAGTAGCTTTTCAGTGGATTCACACAAGGTTGGTGCCGGTGGCGACACCTACAACGTGCTGACATACACAAACAGAAGTCGTCCGGCGTTGCCTGGAGAAATCTTGTTGTGATGCCTCGTGTCAGGAGGAAAATTGCGTACCATCATGTTTCCGATTTTGATAAAGGTCGGATTGTAGCTTATAGCGATTGAGGTTTATCAAAAAAATAATGTTCAAATGTTTGTTAAGCTTATGGGACTTAACTACGGGGTCATCAGTCCCTAAACTTACAAACTACTTATGAACTACTTACGAACTAGGACGGCACAAATATCCATGCCCGAGGGGGGATTCGAACCCCCGACCGTAGTGGCCGTGCTGACCGTGACTGGAGCGCCTCAGTCACCTCGGCCACCGCGGCCGGCTGAGGTTTATCGTAACGTTACATTGCTCCTCGCGTTGGTCGCGATCCAATGACTGTTAGTAGAATATGGAGTCAGTGGGTTCAGGAGGGCAATATGGAACGCTGTGCTGGATCCGAATGGCATCTTATCACTAGCAGTCGACATGACAGGCACCTTATCCGCATTGCTGTAACGGATCGTGCAGCCGCCTCTCGATCCCTGAATCAACAGATCAGATCATTTGCAAGACAACAACCATCTGCACGAATAGTTCGACGACTTTTGCAGCAGCATGGACTATCAGCTCGGAGACTATGGCTGCAGTTACCCTCGATCACAGATAGGAGCGCCTGCAATGGTGTACGTAACGATGAACCTGCGTGTACGAATGGCAAAACTTCATTTTTTCGGATGAATCTAGGTTCTGTTTACAGCATCATGATTGTGGCATCCGTGTTTGGTGACATCGCGGTGAACGCTTATTGGAAGCGTGTATTCGTAATCGCCATACTGATGTATCACCAGGCGTGATGGTATGGGGTGCCATTGGCTACATGTATCGGTCACCTCTTGTTCGCATCGAGGGCACTATGAGCAGTGGCCTTTACATTTCAGATGTGGCTCTACCTTTATTCGATCCCTGCGAAATCCTACATTTCAGCAGGATAATGAATGACTCCATGTTGCAGGACCTGTACGGGCCTTTCTGCATACGTAAAGTGTTCGACTGTTGATCTCCAGATCTCTCACCAATTGAAAAACGTCTGGTCAATGGTGGCCGAGCAACTGGCTCGTCACAATACAACAGTCATACTCTTGATGAACTATGGTATCGTGTTGACGCTGCATGGGCATCTGTACCTGTACACGCCATCGAAGCTCTGTTTGACTCAATGCCCAGGCGTATCATGGCCGTTATTACGGCCAGAGGTGATTGTTCTGTGTGCTGATTTCTCAGGATCTATGCACTGAAATTGCTTGAAAATGTAATCACATGTCTGTTGTTGTATAATATATTTTTTCAATGAATACCCATTTATCATCTGCATTTTTTCTTGGTGTAGCAATTTTAATGGCCAATAGAGTAGGACTAGGGAAAAATGAATGTTTTGAGAGATTTCAGTACTGCCACGTTGCTTTCCAACAGTAAAACGAAAACACAACCTAGTTAATTTTATTAGATTACTCGTAGGTAATTGATTTGACAACTTGTGGCGAATGAGAAATATTCCGTTTCTTGGTTGTGTGAGGCCTGTAGCAGGGGGAAAACACGCATTCAGATCTAATGGCGACCGGTGGCGAGCACGAGGGTGGCTCTGTTATTCGGAGGGTTAGCAGGTAGGACTGAGGTGTGAGCGTGGCGCCACCCACGCTTGCGTCGTCTAGGTGGGAGCGTCTGGAGCAATACAATACGTCTCCATGGGCGGTGTATAGTGCTTTGCGAAGGGAGAGCTGAGACGTCTGGCGCCGAGTTGGCGAATGCCAGGGTGGCACAAGCTAGGACATTGTGCATCTCTGGCGCCAAGCTGGCGGGCGCCGCAATTATACAATAGCGAGGGAGTTGGCCGTTTGCTGGGAACAACTTGCTGGCTCCGTTTTCGAAGGTGCCTGAAGGCCATCCGCCGCTACCGTGAGAACGCTGGACGTAAGGGCGAGGCCCAACCGGTGGAAACGCGGGAGAGCTGGCCATTGGCTGCTGTTTTATGGTAAGGGGGTTCGGCTGTCTGACTCCCGAACGCAAGCCGTTATTGGCCGTACTTTGGCGCCTAGCTGTGGATTGGCGTTTGAGTAGAGATAGGCGGAGCCTGGAGGCTTTGCAGAGAGGAGATTTTAGAAGTGGAGAGAAGGAGACTGGTGTTTGATCAGCCGAGGGGAGCAGACGCTTCTCTTCTGCTCTCGGTTTATACTTGAGATCCGCCGGGGTCGAAGTTGGCTGATATTAGTTAAATACCGCTTGTGGAATACGAAGCTGAATTATCTCCGGCTCCGCGACTTGCAGCTATCGACGCACACAGCCGCCGTCCACCGATCGTGTTTCCGACATTCCAGCACAGTTTTGGTACAGTATCGCGTGTGTTTGCTAGTGTTTCAAGGGGTATTCAAGTTTCGGACTGTTGAAAACGTTATCGGACTGTTCATCTCGATTACGCCACGGTTTCCAGTTACATGTGGATTGTCACAAGTGTTTAAAATGAAATACAATTTTCTTTGACTTGCCAGTCACTTGCTGTAGGAGTGTTTATATTTTTTTGTAAATTCGTGTTACCTTTTCTGTGCTCTGTTGTATGTGTCTCTTGCTTCCTGACGTTCATTTGACTTCAGAGAATAAAACGAGTCAAAGCCAATTCCTTTACTGTAATCATTCAAATTATTTAACCCCCTTTGCACAATTTTGGATGGATTTTATTGCTTGTAAATTAGAGGATAAATTAATTAAATGTTCGATGGTAGGTCAGCTACGCCTGTCCTTTAATATCAAGTGAACAAACCATTTGCATACCGTCATTTCTCCCTCCTATCTCACCTTGTATTTCCAACCCACCCACCATAAATCTAGTTTTCAACTTGTACGCATTTATACGAGCCCTAATCTCGCTCATTTTATCTATGTGGGCTTTACGCGAATACACTCATGGTAAATGAAAAAGGAACACCATGAATTCGTCGAGCCCAGAGAGTGAAATTTTATTGACACTTTCTTGAGGATGTATAAAACACACGATCACACAGCCATACGTTCGAGAGTAGTCACCAGAGCGCGCGCAATGTAGACACTAGTACCGTGTATACCCTCCTTTTTCATGAATGCAATCTCCAATTATCCAATGGAGACAATCATAGAGATGCAGAATGTAGTCTTTTGGTAAGGCCCGCCTTGAAATTTCTACCTGACGCCTCATATTGACCAGAATTCGTGCCAGTGGAACAGACAGCGCCAAGATGTTTGATCCGGTCCCAATCATGCTTACTGGGAGACAGATCTGGAGATTGTGCTGGTCAGGGTAGATGACATACACCTTGAGCAGCTTTTTGAGTGATATGGGATAGATGTGAAATCATCCAGTTGGCAAGCATATCGCTTTGGTGCATGAACAATAGGAAGACAGCTGAATGATGGTTTCAATGTAGCATGCAGTGTTGGAATGTTCCCTCAATGACCACCAGTGGAGAACGGCCAGTGTAGGATATGGCTTCCCACACCATGCTGCACGATCATGTGTACCATTAGGGCGTCTTCCGCTGACGCCCCAACATCGTTCAGGCCGCCTCCAGTGGTGTTACGACAGGTACTTATGGATGGATGAATGGAGACGTCTTCTGTGATAGGGTCGCTTCTGCCTCAGTGCTACTGATGTTTGTACACATGATTGGCGTCATACGTGAGAGTCACAAGGGGCTGACACCCGGCATCTTGGTGTGGGGCGCAATATTATACGCAGGCCGTTCTTATCTGGTGGTTGTTCATGGAGCATTTCAACAGCTCAAGGTACACTGAAACCATCTTTCAACCCGTCTTGCTACCGCTTAGTCACCGACAACGTGAAAAGCTTTTCCAACAAGACAATGTACGTTCAGATGGATTCTGAACCATCCAACGTGCTCTTCAAGGCGTACGTCAACTACCCTGGCCAGCACGATCCCAGGATATGTTCCCATTGAGCATGTTTGGGACCGAATGAAGCGTCATCGTGCGCGGTCTTCACGACCAGCACGTATCTGGCCCAACTGAGGTACCAGATGGATATCTCACTGCAGGCAATTCGGCAAACTACATTCGGCACCTCTGAAAACGTGTCCTTGTGAGAATTGCAGTTTGTGATACTGCGAAAGCAAGGTGTACACGGTACTAGCGTCGTTATTTCACACGTTCTGGTGAACGTATGGCTCCGCCTGTGAGATCGCGTGTTGTCTACATCCTCAAGAATTCTTCAATAAAATCTCCCCCTGCTGGGTCGACGAAGTGTTGGTGTTCGTTTTTCATTTTGAAGGAGTGTGTAAATTTCCAGCAGTAGACTACAATAGAGATAAAGATAGGTGACTATATTTCTTAATGGTTTCTGTTGCATTGCCAGGACTGGTTCTGGATAACAGGGACTATAACTGCAAAGCAAGTGTGCATTAAACAACAAATCAAATGTTCAAATGTTTGTAAATCTTATGGGACTTAACTACGGGGTCATCAGTCCCTAAACTTACAAACTACTTATGAACTACTTACGAACTAGGACGGCACAAATATCCATGCCCGAGGGGGGATTCGAACCCCCGACCGTAGTGACCGTGCTGACCATGACTGGAGCGCCTCAGTCATCTCGGCCACCGCGGCCGGCATTAAACAACATTGGTTTATTTGTTTATAAGGACTAAATGTATCAATGAAAATTATTGTGAAGCAGTTCCTATTGTATGAATCTAAGTTCCTAGTATCACGAGAGCAAACAACTGCCCATTTCTTTATTAGATAGGAATGTAGTAATACTTGAGTGTGTAAGGCGTTTTATATGGTGTGACATTTAAGTTCATAAGATGGTGCAATAAGAGCACACACCAGTGGTGTGACGTAGAAGCCAGCTGTTGACTTTCATAAAAGGACATGATTCTGAGACAGGCGCAGGATTGGCCGAAAGGAGTATACGACAGGCTACTGGCAAGATGCCCAAATAAGTGCACGAGATGAAGCCAAACTTCTCATTGGCCAAAGGGTGCGTAATTTTCTAAGAACACACAGCCCCAGCGCTCTGGGGCTGTCAACGGCGGTCATATTAAGCTGTTGATAGCGATCGAAGGCGAACATGTTACGTGGCTCTTCAGATGTGATTGTAAATGAATTATACGAAAATTGAATCGGCGTTCAGTGTCATTGGCAGTTCTGTCCTCTGTTTGTATCCTTGGTAACTGATACACTATGCATTAGCTACAGAATATGTATCATGAGGTAAGAACATATTATCTCCGCAAGTAAACGTGATGAATAGCGAGATCAGGTGAGATCTCTCGTAGAAATAAAAACAATAAACAAACGGGTATGAACTAGGTTATTCTAAGTTCTTACGCTTAATCAACTTCGCTCTCCGAAATCACAGGACATTTGCTTCGACATATGCAGGATTCAATAGTGTACATGTGCGTAACTTTAAAACATTAAAACAAAAATCGTCAAATGTTTGTAAAGCTATGGGACTTAACTGCAGTGGTCATCGGCCTCGCACTCCGCAGCAAGGTGCCTTAAAACGCACGGTTATTACCGCACGACATGTTAAGGCATATGTTTTAACAGAGCACAGGTAAATGTGTGTGATAGTCAAATTTACGTTTATCTGGTGCAATTACTTGACAAACTTTTATGTTTTCATCATTTGCCTGGGAGTAATCACATTCACATTCATACGAACACATAAATTGCGTAAGGAGGCATATCTCACTCACGCAGCAGGAGTACAAGTTCGGTGCACCGATAAGCGATTCCTATCATACTACACACATACTTTCACAAATCTCGTTTATGATCAGACTTTTTTCCAGAGGAGGATTCGGTTCATTTGCAGCCTCGTCATCATCGAACATTTACGACTTCCATTCGAGAGTCATTTCCTTTCGACTATTAACAGAGCACTTGTGCAGCACGAATTTACCCACAACACAGACACAAAATTGAATGCAATGAACAGACATGTCAGACCCCGATTGACAGTTGATAATTTGCGAAAGACGAAAGATAAAAATATAAACCACGCTGGAGTGTTGAAGACGAATCTCTCGCGTCATATTCGAGGACATAACGACGAGATATCTCTTGTCGCTTTCTATATATTGCACATCATTCTTTTCGACATCTCAATGTTACCATTTTCTTCACAGTTCCATAATACGAGGGTTGGAACTTAAATAGTGGAAACTGTTTATTCACTACCGATATAAAAGCGTCACACTTTTACACCTGTTGCTGTCCTTAAAAGTAGTCACCAGCGTAGTATAGAACCCGTTGCCAGTGATGTGGAAGGCGTAGTATACCGTTAGCAGATGCTATTATTTTGATGGTGCGAATGGTCCACGAAGTGGTTCCTTCATCTCGGAATCATATCAAAGTCACAGGGAGTTAAGTCCTGGAGTACAGTGGATGGTATAGTACTTCCCAGTCACATCGACCGAACAGATGCACTTTCGTCTTTTCATTCGTTTGATTGGCGTTTCGGTTTTGGATCTTACGATGTGCCCATGTTTCATCCAGCGGTAAGATACAGCATTGGAAAGCCTCTCCTTCGTGCTCATATCGCACCAAGTGCGTCTGAGCAGCATCGTAATGCACCCATTTCTGAATATCCGTCAATTCGTGCGGAACTCATCGTGATGCAATTTTTCGCGTGCCCAAGCGTTCCTTCAGGATGCGAAGCTCAGTCGTATGCGCTAATCCGGTTTCGTGTGCGCATTCGCAAATCGTCTGGCGTCGATCACTGTCCACTAACGCTGCAGCGGTATGCATTTCTTCTTCGAAGACGCTAGGACGACCTGCAAGAATCATGAAACTTCCTGGCAGATTAAAATTGTGTGCCGGAACCGGGACTCGAACCTGGGACCTTTGCCTTTCGCGGGCAAGCGTTCTACCGACTGGGCTACCCCGACACGACTCACGATGCCGCCTCACAACTTTACTTCCGCCAGTACCTCGCTTCCTACTTGCCACAGAATCATGTCTGCCACAGTTTGCCGACTTTCGTTGAAGGCTTTTACTCAACGTGCTACCGTTCCGTACGGTAATGCCGATTCCCCGCATACCTCTTGAAGTCTTTGATGACCCAGTCGTACTGTACGACGTCTGGCACATCCAATCTTAATGCAACTCCGTTGTTCTTGTTTCAAAAATACAGTGATTCCGTCACGTTAGACCGCTCGCTCCCAAGTGACTGTTTCCCTCGATTGAGTGCACGCCGGTGCGTGGGACGGGATAGTCCATTTGCTCGGAGGTAAGGTAGGTGTGTCAACAACGTATGCTATCAACGACAATAGTAGATTCCATTACATAGTGTGTGCACAGCAGTGTTGCCACTATTTAAGTTACAACCCTCGTATTATAAATTCAGTATGACCACGTACTGATCTTGCCAAATGCCTTGTAATTCTTAGGGGCACCCAGGGACGTTCTCTTTGTTATGCGCCTCTGCGCATCCCTTCAGCGGCGCGCATTGTAGAAGATATGAACAATTAAGGTCTTTGGAGAGCAATATGGCGGTGCCCATATTCAGAGGATAAAAAAGTCTCCATTTTGTGTCATAAATGGTAGACAAATATGAAGAGTATGCAAGCCTAACTGAACAGGTTTTTCAGTATAGCTAGTTGATTAAAGGAGACCGAAACCAAAGAAGTAGAGGCTTTAAGCAGCCGTAAAACTGCCACAAACTAAACATTTGAGAAGGGCCTTTAGTACGCGTAGGAAGACAAATGCATGCGCGGGATAAGCATTGTTCTATGACAGGGACGAGTGGTGGAGGGCAAAACGGACAGCGAGAAGTGGGCCCGGCAGCTGCCGACGAGGGCGCCACGGCGCGCCGTTGTGTTGGCACGCCTGTCACGTACGTGGCCCCCTGATGCCCTGAACGTGCTCGCTTCGCGCCACACGTCTCCAGCTCGCAGGTCGAAACCGCTTCCCCTGATGGCCGTCTGATCGCAGGGTAGGTAGCATATGACCCATATAACATTCAACGACCATGATTGTTTCTGATAAAAAACAGGCCAACCCCAAGTATGACGATAGTACTATCAGCACGAAGTGACACACACCCCGTTTACTGGCTTTTGACACCGTACCTCACAAACGGCTTTTAATCAAATTTCATGGTTACGCTATATCGCCCCAAATTTGCCATTGGATAGGGGATTTCCTGTCAGAGAGGACACAGTTCGTAGTAATCAATGGTAAGACATCGACTAAAACAGAGATGATATCGGGCGTTCCACAGGGTAGTGTTATTGGTCCTCTGCTGTTCCTTATTTACATAAAAGATTTAGGAGAAAATCTAAGTATCTCTCTTTGGTTGTTTGCAGATGACCCCGTCATTTACCGTCAAGCAAAATCATTTGAAGATCAAAACCAACTGCAGAACGATCTGAATAAGATACCAGTATGGTGTAAAAATTGGCAATTGACTCTAAATAATGAGAAGTGTGAAGTCGTCCACACGAGTACGAAAATCTTGTAAACTTTGTTTACAAGGTAAATCAATCAAAAGTGAAGGCAGCAAACTCTACAAAATACCTAGGAATTACTATTACTTCAGACTTAAATTGGAAAGAACACGTAGATAATGTCACGGGAAAGGCGTACCAGAGACTGCGTTTTATTGGCAGAACCCTTAAAACATGCAACCGAACTACAAAAGAAACTGCATACACTACGCTTGTCCGTCCATTTTTGGAGTATTGCTGTCCAGTGTAGGATCATTATCAGGTGGATTTGACGGAGGACATCGAAAGAGTCCAAAGAAGGGCAGCTCGTTTCGTACTGCCACGATACAGGGGAGACAGTGTTACGGAAATTATACAGGATCTGGGATGGGAATCATTACAACAACGGCGCTTAACGCTGCAGCGTGGGCTACTTAAGAACCTCCAATCGCCAACATTCTCCTCCGAATGCGAAAATATATTGTTGACTTCCACTTACATAGGTAGAAATGATCAACTTAATAAAATACGAGAAATCAGAGCTCGAACGGAGAGATTCGAGTTTTCTTTCTTCCCGCGCGCTATTCGAGAATGGAATGGAAGATAAATAGTATAATGTTGGTTTGATGAACCCTCTGCCAGGCACTTGAATGTTATTTGCAGAGTATTCCATGTAGATGTAGATACATGGGCTTCCAAAACCAGGTTTCCTAAACCGGTTTTAGGTTGGTCAAGTAAACACTCCAAAATCTATTCTGGAAATCCACTTCTGTAAAGCGGTTTTCCAGTTCCACCATCGATTTTCCTGCCCATGTAAACGCAACCGATTTTGAAACGTTCTTGGCTTGTAAGATTGTGTTTTCCTGTTAAGAGTATTTGGCTTGTTGCACGAAGTGACATTTTTTGCAGTGAAAAAGGAGTATAAATATTACGGTGAGCAATGAATGTGTGAATTCAAATACAGAAAAGTAGCCATTGTGCTGACTTAAATCAGGAACGGAATCAGTTGTTTTTCAGTCGCCTTTTTCAGTGGGCAAGGAAATACGTTTCAGGCTATAGCATGTAAACACGACAAGGAAAAACAGTTTACAAAATACGGTATGTTTCGCAAGTAAACGTAGTGACAGATGATGAACTCATTTCTGATTGAAGATGGATGAATGGAATATAACCGATTTTTTTATGTTCCAAAGTTGAAAGGTGTTTATACCATCATCTGTCTTTTCAGCGGTGCGCACGGTTGTCCGCCGTCGGGGGTTCGAGTCCCCTCTCTGGAGGGTGTTTATGTTGTCTTTAGTTTAGTTTACTTTAGTTTAAGTAGTTTTTAAGCTACAGACTAATATCCTAGCAATTGAGTCCGATAGCATTTACAAACATTTTCCAAAATGTTTGTTCCAATCATATGTATTATAGCCCCAATAGCTTTATATAGGTATCGTCGGATAGTCTAAGTATCGGCTTGATAGTGGGCGGAAATAGAGATAAATCACGCTCTTATGTCCAGAATAATGTTCATGTCACATTCGTGGAAGTTCAGGGGGGGGTTTAAACGGTGATAAACGAACACCAATTCATTTTTATCTTTGACAGTTCATGTATGGGTTCAAATCGTGTAAAGCCAACTTTACTCTTTCAAAATATATTTCTGAACGCACTCAACACAACAAGCAAGTCATTATTTTACAAGTTTTAAATATACATTTTCCTCACAATTTTTTCATATTTTATCACTATTTATACCTACCATGAAATTCCACGAAAGTGACATGAAAATTATCATGGACATGTGTGCGTGATTTGTCCACTCTATTCGCCCACTATCGAGGCGATACTTAGACTATCTGATGATGCCTCTATAAAGCTACTGGGTTTAAAATACATATGATTTAAATCAATATGGTTTATATTAAGAGGTAAGTGATACGAAGTTCACCGGTTATCTAGTCGACCCGGATATGCTTCGCAATTGCTAATATGTATGTACTCTTGCTTTGAACGTCAAATGTGTAAAATTTTATCGCAATGGTACGAATGATATTGATATCCCAAAGAAAACAGCTCTTTCAGTTTTTCATAAATTGTCTTATTTTATTGCCAACTATGTTTTTGTTGTGGTCTTCAGTCCGGAGACTGGTTTGATGCAGCTCTCCACGATACCCTGTCCTGAGCAAGCCTCTTCAACTCCAGGTAAGAACGGCAACCTACATCTGTCTGAATCTGCTTACTGTATCCATCTCTTGGTCTTCCTCTGCGGTTTTTACCCCACACACTTCCCTCCAACGCTAAATTCACAATTCCTTGATGTCTAAGAATGTGCCCTAACAATCTATCCCTTCTTTTAGTCAAGGTACGCCAGAAATTTCTTTTCTCCCCAATTCTGTTCAGTACCTCCTCAATAGTTACGCGATCCACCCACCTAATCTTCAGCATTCTTCTGTAGCGCCATATTTCAAAAGCCTCAATCCTCTTCCTGTCCGCACAATTTATCGTCCATGTTTCACTCCCATACAAGGCAACACTCCATACAAATGCCTTCAGAAAGGAATTCCTTAGGCTTAAATCAATATTCTATGTTAACAAATTTCTCTTTTTCAAGAACGCTTATCTACCCGTTGCCATTCTGCATTTTATATCCTCTGTACTGCGACCATCATTTGTTATTTTACTGCCCAAGTAGCAAAACTCGTCTACCTCCTTTATTGCTTCGTTACCTAATCTGATACCTTCAGCATCGCCTGCACTCCATTACCCTAGTTTTGCTCTTGTTAATGTTCATCTTATATGCACCTTTCAGCACACTGTCCCTTCTGTTCAACTGCTCTTCCAGGTCCTTTGCTGTCTCTGACAGAATTACTATGTCGTCGGCAAAACGCAATGTTTTTAATTCTTCCCCCTGAACTGTAATTCCTTCACCAAATTTCTCCTTGCTTTCCTTTATAGCTTGCTCAATGTACAAATTGAATAACAATGGAGAAAGGCTACAACCATGTCTTGCTCCCTTTCCAACCACTGCATCCCTTTCATGCCCTTCAACTCTGACAACTGCTGTCTGGTTTTTGTACAAGAGTTTATTCCAATCAACATTGTCAAAAGCCTTCTCCAAATCTACAAAAGCTAGAAATGTAGGTTTGCCTTTTCTTAATCTATCTTCTAGGATGCCTTCTGGAAGCTGGAATGAACTCGCAGGAAGAATTCACCTTTCCCGTCGCAGTTCCAGCGAGCAGCTTAGCCTTTTAGGGACATGATACGTCTTCTGGAAGGGACGTGACTGGACTGGACGCAGTGCCGTGTCCCATATGTAGGTCAGCGAGCGCGGCCGGCAGTTGTCACGTCCCGAAGATAGGTGGCGGCTCGCTCATACGTGCCCTGTGTCCCATGAAGCTGTCCTCACACCACAGCCACACTCCTGTAACGGGTTTATTGCCTGTCCTTGCGAATAGTTAGTTAATCTAAAACTCCCGCCGAGTAAATTATTGACAGGATAGAAAACTTTCCTAGTTTGTTTATATATAAAGCAGAGTGCCCCTGTTTTTCAAATGTTCAAATGTTTGTTAAGCTTATGGGACTTAACTACGGGGTCATCAGTCCCTAAACTTACAAACTACTTATGAACTACTTACGAACTAGGACGGCACAAATATCCATGCCCGAGGGGGGATTCGAACCCAGGACCGTATTGGCCGTGCAGACCGTGACTGGAGCGCCTCAATCCCCTCGGCCACCGCGGCCGGCCCCCTGTTTTTGTTGTGTCTGATTGTGTGTACCGTATTGCATACAAATATACAATTTTGTTCCAATCTTTATGAAATTTTGCACACGTAAGCTTTACTCTATGAGGGCGGTCGCTGTAAGTGTAAGAATCACGTACGATACATTGTTCAAGATATATGGCGTCATAAACAATGAGATGCGAGGAGGGTTGGGTTGTTTCGTTGGGATAGGGGGACGAAACTACTGAGGTTATCAGTCCCCTGGTGAGGAGAGAAAGGAGTGAGGATAGGAAAGGATGGGTGGGGGGGATAGGGAATTCAGTCTGGGAAGTAAAGAAGGAAGGAAGACTGCATTAGCTCGGGGCCCCGTGCTCCCCACGCACGTACTCACGTCAGAACCCCCTCGGGGTTGACATGCGAGGAAAACTGCTACATCACGCGACTATGTTGCACATTTCCTACTAAACCATTGGACCGATTTCAACCAAATTTGATACACACATTCCTTACCGTCAGTTAACAATTGCTGCAGGATTAAGAATCACATATGACATATGGTTCTGAAGATATGACGTCGTAAACACTAGAAATCGCAAAAACTGCCACATAATGCGACGAGACTTTATTCATACTATGTATAAGTTGGATTGAAGTCCATAAAGCATATTAGAGTTAGTGTCTTTAAAAAACGTGACTATACCATCTTGTCACAAAAAGACACTAAATCTAATATGCTTTATGGACGTCAATCCAACTCAAACATCCACTTGAAAATGGCATAAGCTGAAACAAGCTTGTAATGGAGTAAACTTGGACAAACTTAATAAATATTGTTAGCAGCAAACATGGATTTCTGTATTACGATAATGTCATATTTTACTGGTAATTGTATTCGCAAAAGACTTTACAGACAAACAACACTTACACAAAGGAATATATACCTCAAAAATTATACAATTGTACGACATATAACTCAATAAATATTGAAATCATACGAATTTTATATGTCACATGTATTTTGATTACTCTCTTGGATACTGCACTTATAATTTTGTACATTATGCAAGGCAGCCTTATTTCTCATATATTTTCCGATTAATATAACAAGATTTTAGAAAAAAAGAGATGGGCGGAGAGGAAAGGGACAGGAGAAGTACTAACTCAAAGCAGGAATAAATAAATACACTGACCGCGCCGGGTTTTCAGCTGGTACACATATAAAAGTATTTTGCAATTTTTAAGTAACCGAAAAAAATTCAGAGTTGCGCTGTGGTCGTAATGCACTTTAAACAATCTACAGCTCAGTGTTTCCAGGTCCAATTTTTTTCGGAAGATAAAGCATAAAAATTTCGGATAATGCAATAAAAACCGGAAGGTACACCATAAAAAGAGAGAGAGAACCAAGTTATTTACTTCAGATCTAGAGGAGTGAAAATAAGACAGTCTCTCATAATCAATTTAATCTTTATTCATACTTAGTCTATGTAGCAATATTGTCTCATTGTCGACGACCAACCGAGGTGGCGCAGTGGTAACGCACTGGACTCGCATTCGGTAAGATGGTGGTTCAAATCCACCTCCGGCCAGATTTAGGTTTTACTTGATTTCCCTAAATCACTCCAGACGAATGCTGCGATGGTCCCTTTCAAAGGGCACGGCCGATTTCCTTCCCCATTCTTACCCAAAACGTCGAGCGTTAGCTTCGTCTCAAATGACCAAGCTGTCGACGGGACGTTAAACCCTAAGCTTCCTTCCTTCTTGCCACTGTCATCGTTGCCTGTTGCGTCTGATGGACAGCACTTTTCGTGGCTTCGCCGGTCCTGTAATAGTACAGTAATAATCACTGTTAATGCAATGTTTCGTTGTGATCGCAGTCAGTTGGGAGGGGGAAGGGGTTATATGGGGCTGCAGCCCACCCAGGACTACGCTTCCTTCTTCTTAAATTTTTCTAAAATAAAAAAGAGGGAGCGGTGGATTTACCAGTAGGCCGAATAGGCTGGAGCGTAGGGCGGTAGGTTTTAGGGTCGGCAAATTTCGAGTCAAAATTTTTAAACTGTAAGTAAGTGTAATGAAAGTTATTTACTTACGTTGAGTGAATGTACATCATTCTGTAAGAAGTGTTAAGGAATATTTACCCCCACATAGTTATTAGTACATCATTGTGCTTTTATTAGCTCAGAAATATAAACCAAAACTATTTCTTGACCAATCTTAACCAAACAGTTGGGATGTAATAGCAATCTGGAAATTGTTTTGAACGTAATTGCTACGTGAGCCAAATAGATACATGTTTTCTTTATGTATTCTAGTAACATTTCGTAGCGGCCATATTTGAATTTGGCAAGAAACTGAAAGTAAACATCTGTACCTAGTACGCTCAGAGAGATAGTATAGAGATCAAAGGAAGCGGGCATGAGCTTTGCTGTTATGTAATTTCTGTTTCTTTCCTCTTTTTCTCGCTTTCTGAAACGTGGAACTACGATATTAAACGAGGAGAAATATTTACTTTAATATTCGATGTTAAGTAAATATAATTTCAGTGACAAGAGCGTGCGAATTCAATTTTCGTAAGTTTCAAACGTTGATATTTGTAATGTCACGGATAGTGGTGCCACCAAAGAGAACTTCACTGTTATCGATAACGGTCACGGGAATACAGAGCGTTCGCACTAAAAGTTCCTGCATTCCCATCAGAGGCCGCACGTCACGTGCTCTAAAAGATGTGGGTTGCATTTGTTATTTGGAGATGAAAAAGAGTAATCTCGTGTAGAGAAGAATGAAACCAATATTGGGACATAAGTCCACAACTTCCGCTCAACTGTGTGACAAAGTGAGAGAAAGAGTTTTACTGTACCAGGGGTTATGGGTCACACTGCCCATTTACGTAACCTGTATATCAGCATCAGGAAAAAATAAAAACTAACAACAGGTAGTATTGATCGACTGAAATTGCATCCAGTTATACAATTAAGAGCACTGCAGCACTACGATATACCATGCATGAATCAATTTTAAGTATTGGTGATCGGTATTGCCGAGAACATACACTAAATGAACTCTTTCCGGGAAGCGTGCAATTGTGTGAAAATGTATTAAAATTTTTGGAAATTACCTATTATGCATTAGTATGAAGTACACTCACCACAGTTAACAAGTAAATAGACGAGGATAATTCTAATGGCGAGCCGTCTGCTGCAAATTTGTGAAAATAGACATGAAGGAATGTCACTGTGAAACTAGAAATACAATTTTCCATGAATTGATAACATTTTAGTAGAGCTATTACTTATCTCTGTCGCCAGTAATCACGATAAATAATTCGAATAACATGGAATAATTCGTTATATAGAAGACCTCTGAATTTTACAGAAATCTATTAATATTAATAATAGGAAAATAGCTTTAGTCACATAAAATCTTTTGTGTCCCAACTTCGTCGCCGCTTTTGTGTCCCAGCCTCGTCGTAGGTGTCGGTGGCCGAGTGGAATGAGACCGACACGCTGGTGCAGGTGCGGAGGGGAGCAGCCAGAAACTATAAACACTCGAGTAAATTAGAAAGAGATATATTGCACAGAATGTAACAATACTTAACTTTTACATAGTACTGCAGAATGTTGATACATAGTTGTTAGAGGCCTGCCTAGTGCCTGTACAATAGCAAAGTCTTCACTCGTGCCTATCGGATTACGAAGGTCCTAACTCGTTGCTATCCCAGTCCGAAGTGGCAAGTCCCTTCAGTGGTGGCCACGAGCGGCGTTGTCGCAGAGGGCGCTCGTGGCTGTCGTCGTGAGAACGCCGCGCGGTGCCTGCACCGGCGTGCTGTCTTGTTACTGTGTCGGTCTCGTTCCGCTCGGCCGCCGGCACCTGCGACGAGGCTGGGACACAAAAGCGGCGACGAAGTCGGGACACAAAAAAATCTTTATTACTTGACTATTGCATATCGATTTCGTCACTGAGTGGCCATCTTTAGTGCTAGAAAAGAAGCCCTGTGGGTCCATATAGACTAGCAATTAGCATTTTAACATGGAAGTGTAACAGTAACACTCCCAAATTACTAGTCTATGTGATCTTTTCTAGCACTACAGATGGCCACTCAGTGACCGAAATCGATATGCAATAGTCAAGTAATAAAGATTCCATACGACCAAAGCTGTTTCCTGTATTATTAATGTTTTCGCTCTGTACGTGGCTCCAGATGGAGTCGTTTGTATGTAAATCTATTAATTACAAATTATCAATTTGTATCACTTGTATGTAATTAAATAATGTAATACACTCTGTTTTGAGGTTCCTAATATGTGGTCACTTCATCGAAGTTCATTTTCATTAATACGACCGTTTCTAATATAGACGTCTTTTCTGATATTCAGATATTTACCAACTTTAACACATTACATTAAGCAATTTAGAGATGACGAAATCACTTGTGACATAAAAACTGTTAGGATCTGTATTCAGTTATAAGTGACGTCGACGTACCTCGGGAAGTGTGAAATGGTAGTCAAATTTATGACAGATATTCTGGACAACAAATGATATGAAGTTCGAAAGCCACAATGACTGAATGACACAAAACTTGATTTTGAGATTTATATGCTCTGCAGTGATAAGGAACACAATGATAAGGAACACATCATGTTCGTATTCATACATATTTTAAATCTTTATTAATCCAAAAGTTTGTCGACTTGTTTGTCACTTTTAAATTTGCCTCTTCTTTCTTACCATATAATTAGTCGTGTGCCTTTTTTTTCTTAAGAGCGACAATAATTCCTGTCTTGTGACAAACTACTCTTCTTAGAGCAGCAATCGAGTCTTACATACATTCTCAGTTATTCGCTGGGTGCATTCCCCAACACTTAATAACTCGCTACTGCTCCATCTAATAACCATGAAAGTTATTTCTTAAAAAGTCTTTTAACAGTCTTTTCCTTCTTATCAGCGTTTTCTCTATTATCGACCCCTGAACTCCTTATCAGTCCGCATCTAAATCAATACATATTATAAAAGTGAATACATACAAACTACTAGATAAATTTCAAGCAGAGTTGGTACACATGTTACCGTAAGGCAACAATTGCTGTGGAGGTCAGGAACGTCTTGGCCACATAGTTCAGAAAATATGTCGTCATCAAGTGATGTGTAAAAAAAGGAAAAAAAAAAAAAGAAATAAATAAAAGGAAAGAAGGGAAACTGCCGTATCATATGCATGTAAAACGAAACTTCACTCATCCACTATTCGAGAATAAGAGCACTTTGCACTTTGCGAGTTGCAAATAACTTTACACAGAATTTCAAATTTTTATAAAACCTTTCTCGTTGACAACTCCAACCAAATGATGAAAGGAAAGAAGTTTCTCGATTATTACTTTTCCACTGTTTACACAGTACAGTAACGAAATTTGGCATGACGCTTCAATCCAGTTTTTATTCGAAAGATATTGTACAGCAATACACAAATTTATCAGTGAATGTACCTACGACATGATGTGAGAGTATGGCACGTAGATAAGGAGATATAAGGTCATAAACCAGCAGAATCGTGAAAAACCCCTCTTTTCGCAACACAATCCGCATAACGTTTCCTAATATGACACTGTACGTACATGGAAATTTATGTTGTTGTAAGACACGTTGTTCAGGAGATATGACGTCATGATAACTGAGCTCGTGTCTGACTAGTGTCTCCCATGGGCCTCGCACTGAGCTCTCGAAACTGCAGCTGAAACGGACAGACACTGTGGCAGAAGGCGATGGACATGGTAGCGGATAAGGAGATGGAGCGACATGAGGATGGAATACACACAACCACACACACACACACACACACACAGGCGCGCGCATGCGTGGAGCGCCCGGTGCTGATGCTAGGCCTTCTACGTCTCAGACTTCTTTATTCTTTTCATCTTTTCCCACGGTCCATTAGTCATTACAACACATCGCTATGCTTCGAAAACAAATTAACAAAAATTTCTTTCTTGTTCTTTGATAGCAGTGAAATGACTTTGGCAAGGTTTGCCATCTATCTCTGGGCTACTTTCCTTTACACAGGATTTTTCTGTAAGACATTGCAAAAATTTAACTGGACGTGGAGGATACTCCTCTTAACAATTTGTGGCTGGGAACCTGCGAACAAAAGGAGCCAGTTTAAGGAGATACTGCAATACAATCACATTACTATGTACTTTTTGTGTTTAAAACTGAAAATACCAACATTGATATCATTAGCAGACCTTCCTATCGCTACACTCGACATGCTATTTATTGCAATACTTGTATCATCAGCAAACAAAACGAACTCTGCTTCTGGCAGTGTATCTGATGAGAGGTCATTAATGTACACAAGGTAAAGAATTGGCACTATGATGGATCCTTGTGGGACACCACACGTAATTTCGTCCCAATCTGTTGTTGACTGATGGCTTAATTCACTAGTCCCTTGTACTGAGACACTCTCATTCCTGTTAGCGAGGTATGACTTGAACCATTTTGCAGCATTGCCAGTGACGCCATAGAATTCTAATTTACTTAAAAGAATTTTGTGGTTTACACAATTAAATGTCTTTGACAAATCACAGCAAATACCTGCTGCTTGTACGTTATTATCTACAGAAATAAGTGTATTCTCACTGCAGATGTAAAATGTCTTTTCGATATCTGAATCTTTGAGAAATCCAAGCTGTGTTCTGGATAATATTTATAGTCAGGGAGGGTAATTTTCTAGAATTTTTCGAGAATGATGACAAAAGTGAAATCGGTCTGTAGTTTTAAACTATCTCTTTATCCCGTTTATTGAATATAGATTCAGTAACTGCATATTTTAAAGATAGTTTATTACATCTGTAATAGATCGTTCAAATGTTGGAACATTGATTTTACACAATTTGCCTTATTAGTCTCGGCATAAGGAATCAAAAATGAAAATACTAATATTACATATTAAATATGACATTTTAATTGTAAAGCCATCCATATGTTTCTTAATAATAAAAATAAAATTGATGTGTTGCCTAGTACTTTACTTCTGAATTCCTATCTTCAAAGGTGAGTAACATAGTTAACATGCTAAATCAGTGATTGTTAGTAAACGCATGTTAATGATCGACATTCAAACGACAGTTCGATGTTGGAGAAAGTATATTGTGCTAAAAGGAAACAATTTACTTTAAATAAATAAATAAAAAAGCACTATCTTTCTGAAAGAATGTCAGGATCATCTATTTCTGTATTGCCTTTCTGCCCTTCAAAGTTCGTCGGTGATGTCCTGAAATAATCCCTGTTTATGAGTAACTGACTACAGCACGCCTTATGACAAACAGAATATTTGAAGCAAAAGTCTTGAGTACGGCCGCTCATTGTAATTCTTTTCATACGATTGTTCTTAAACACATGATTGCGGCATATTTCATTATACAGAAAGCAATAGAAAGTTAAAAACCTGTTATTGTTTGAAAATAAAGGACTCATATAACTGGAGGTCAAATAATTTATTAAACTCTATTTTGTGCTATAACATCGAAAAGACCTAACCAGCAACGTCGAGCTGCACAGACAAAAGTTTTCAACAAGAATTTAAATGATGGTTAGGCGTTCACTCGGCAGGCTACGAACAGGATGAAAATGCCTGCACCGTTTATTTCCGCGTCGAATTAGCCTTTGATCAAAATGAAAACCTTCCGATACTGGCGGAAAGGTAACTAACAGATGTAAATAAAATTTCTGAAATACGACTTCAAAGTAAACGTTTGTTTGTACCCCGCCATTGGATTACAGAGCTTTGGTAACCCAATATAGTTACAACGCAGTTGAGCTTGTGATATAAATTTCCGATGACTGTATTTAATGCGCTGAACTGTCCTAGAGTTTTCGAGCCTTTGTTGGAAGCGACAGGCCCTGTTTCATATGACCACTTTAATCATAACACTCAAAGTTTACTTCATATATATATATATATATGATTACAATCAGTACAAAGAGAACAAATACATGCTGATATGGGCTGACAAGAAAATAAAAGTCCTTGAAACAAGTTTTGTGCTAAAATCACTGTTTAATTTGTCATTTCATTGTGTTGAATACTCGATTATATACTCTCATCTTCTTCACTTCGCTACAGTTCATAATTAAATACTTGACAGACATTTCTCAACACTACTTTCAAAAAAAATCTCTATAATTCTACCACGAATAGCTCGAGACAAAAATGAACACACAAACTTTTCTGTGGGAATTGCGATTTCACAAAAATTTTTATTACAATGGGCATTTCTTTCCAGGTCAACAAAACGCGATTGACATTTTGCTAAAATAGGTAATTGATAACTTTTAAAATTGAACTACTTATCGTGTAAATGTAACGGATTATTTTTAGTTGCCACACTTCGGATTGTTCAGGATTAGTTGTATAGATGACGATAATGTAACGAACTGCACGTTCAGTGTTAGTTCTAGATAACACTGTATAAAAGACACAAACGATGCAAATACACTGGAATATATCCCTGTGATTTAAGACAGTAAGCATATATAATATTTCCTAATGATTCTCTGAGAAACCTTAGTAACGAGTATTATTTCTAATGCCTACTGAACCACACAGTTATGAATAAAAAATCGAATATTAAGTTTCAGTTAAATTGCTATAGATGTTTCTAAGCTTCATTTGTAATGCCGAGTATTTAAACTATTTCTGCGTTTCGTTATTCCCAATATACCTTTCCTAAAAGTGATCGTATTGAGTTCTGTTATCCAACTTCCACATAATAAGGTAGTTCCACGCCTAACCCCCCATCTTCCCCCCCTCCCACCACCACCACGCTCTCTCTCTCTCTCTCTCTCTCTCTCTCTCTCTCTCTCTCTCTGTGACAGACACACACACACACACACACACACACACACACACACACACACACACAGAGAGAGAGAGAGAGAGAGAGAGAGAGAGAGAGAGAGAGAGAGAGAGAGGCTCCACACATCATTAACTTCCATTGTACCTTCTCATCAAAAAGTTTTAGGACTGTCATAGGTCTGCAAGAATTGGTAGATGACATTTCAAAAAGTATAAATAATACATTAACGCCAATGCCATTCACGTAGTTCATATTTGGAAGGAACAGTAGACAGAAATATCTCCTGAATCCAGATTAACTTTCATTACAGCAAATCACGTGCAGCAAATTGCGGATTGATAAAAAACACCTATCATTCCTCAACTAATACGGTGCTATTTGTTCAGCAATGTTTGAATCGAAGAGTTCCATAGCCCTTTTTTTCGGTCACTAATAAATGAGTTACGTTTAGTCGTACCTAGTATTGCCAAGCCATTTAGCTTCGTTTTTGGAATATCTTATCAATATTTTAACATGTTTTAGTTGCTGCTTCAATGTTTCCGGTCTCTATAGTGGATCAAAGATTATTTCTTTTTATTTGATATAAAACCTAATTTTTTTTCATTCTCCATTCCAAGGAGTGGAGCGGGCTGTTTGAGATCCGGCCCATAAAGGGTCGCGGTTCTATTCAGCCAATCATCAGACAAGCTGATAGTGGGGCAAAGAGGCGATCCCAATTGGAAGTAAGTGGGAGTGGCTTACCAGTTCCGGCATACGCCTCACAACCAAGGAAAACCTCCCGAAAACCTTGGTCGGAACGGGGGATTGGGACCAATTTAATTTATCTCTGGGACGCTGCCCCAGACTGCAAATGGATTATCGGGAGAGCACGAGTGCACTCACGACATTCAAGGATCGGACGCCCGAGTTACTCTCGTAAACTCGTAGAGATCAGCTCGACCAACAGTGGACAAGCATCCCCTAAAGGAACCGCACCCGTGAGCACAATATCCTCTGCGTCGACCCGAATATATTTGATATATCAGCTTAGAGCCTTAATAGCAGACAAATCACTGATGTAGATGAGAGAAAAGTCAGTTTCTTTAGTAACGCATTGAAATGACATATTTTTTAGCATAAACAGGAACCTTTCTGGATCATACTACCAATCAAAAGCTAGGAGAGGAATCAAGTTCCATTCATTTTTATAATCAAGACATTATATCACAAAATTGTGTTCAAATGTTTGTAAATCCATCGGACTCGACTGCGCGGTTATGAGTCCGTAACCTACAAACTAGTTGAACTAAGGTAAACTAACCCTAGGACAAAAGAAACACGCATGCCCGAGGGGGGGGACTCAAACCCCCGAGGGCGAACGGCAGCGCGCACTGCAGCACGGCGCCCCAGTGCGCAACGCTAATCCGCCACGGCACAAAATTTTGCATCGAAACATTAACAGTTGTATAAACAATAGGAAATCTAGTGGATTATATACGAATTGTAGAAGCAAAATAAATCATTCTGGTGTTTGAATAGCTGTGTTACCAACACCATTTATATCTTCACAGTATAGATATAGCATAAATTTCCGCAGAAATAGTAACAAAGGACATTTCCATGGAGGTATCGCCACCGTCCCGGATGCTCCTTACCTCGTATCACTTCAATCCGCATTGTGTTCAATGTTTATCATGCCTTCAGCGGCAGAAGGCTCTTCTTTAATATCCTAGGATGCACCTACAAGTACTGATCTCACGACCTACGTAATAGAACTATCATTAACAAACGGGTCAGCAGGAACTGATAACCGAACAATGGATTCTGACTCCTTATCTGTCCATGCCGCTGCCATTTGTCTGACAACCGAGAGTGGTAGGCTGATAAACGGCCGTAGGAGTCTGTACGGTAGGTGCACAGTTTTTCTTGACAAAAATTGTTCAAATGTTTGTAGAGCTTATGGGACTTAACTATGGGATCATCAGTCCCTAAACTTACGAACTACTTATGAACTAGCTAATACTAAAGACGGCACAAATATCCATGCCCGAGGGGAGACTGGAACGCCTGACCGTAGTGGCCGTGCAGAACGTGACTGGCGCGCCGCAGACCACTCGGCCACTACGACCGGCTTCTCTAGACATATTCTGTCTCTTCTGCTGTAGGTAGGCACGGAACAATGACTAACCAACAAAGAATATCGGGGTGTTCATTTCAGATGTCGCTTGAGGTCTTGGGAAATTGTCGGGTGTGGCAGACTTGAACAACTGCAATTTCTCAGGGATATATTCAACTTTCTGTTTCCTTCTATGCAAGTTCTTTGTTTTACTGGATTTGGGCTTCTACAGGTAGTATTCAATAATTCGTTGATTATCTTCTCTAGTTAAACGTAATGGTTTTGAATATAAATACAAATACATCTTTTTCAGGTTGTTCAGCCAACATCGACAATAAAATGAAGTACTTCTTTTTACCAGTTTCAATGATTTATAGGAGAACATGTAAAATAATGGGTTTCTCGTCAAATTATGAGATGAGTAAAAATGCATAGCAAAAATGTTAAAATATATATCACCAAAATGGATCGTCATATCAGATTAAAAGATGTTTATCACGTATTAGACAGTCTCAACCCTTTTGAAGATGAAACAAATAACTGAAACCGGTAAAGAGAAGTAAAGACAACAATTGTTGTCGATCTTGACTTAACAACCTGAAGAAGGTGTATTTTCATTTATATTATAAACACATCGCACGCCACAGGCGTAACATGCCAGGTACCTATAAAGGTTTTTATCAGTCGTGATTCCATGGTGGAACTCGTGCTCAACGACTGCAATTTTGAATTGTAGATTTTTTTCAGCAATCAGTCGTAAGTATTATTTATTAACATATCTAGAGTACGAACGTAACCTCCAACATAGAGGTCGAAATGTTTGAAGTGTATTAATCGTTTTATTTTAAGCCTTTGATAATGACCACACAGTGGTCGAAATCTAGATTTGATAATTTATAATACTTATGACAGATTGCTGAAAACAATATCTACAAGTTTTTTGTTTGCCAATAATTTTGATGAGCCTTCAGCTTAATCCCTATCACGTAACTAGTTTCATCTCGCATATGAAATTATCATCTGCATGTGTGTCTCAGATGTTTGTGCTTTGCATGTGTTTCAGATAGCTTTATCTGCGTCACGTCACGACCGACAGTTTTTTTATGGTTTAAAACAAAATTTTTGTCATTTAGGAACATCAGTCCCTAAGCTTACAAACCACTTACGAACTACCTTAAACTAAAGAAGACACACACATCCATGCCCGAGGTAGGATTCGAACCTTCTGTGCAGGAGGCCGCGCGATCAGCAACGTGGCGCTCAAGACCGCTCGGCATCTCCCGCGCTGTTTTTTAACTATGGAATTTACAAATTTCCTTCACCCAGTCTCGCAGTATATATGTAAATGTAAACTGTATATCTGCATCGACAGTCCACCATCAGCAACCTTCTGTTGTTTGGGGCACGCCTTTTTTTCCCTTTGGGGGGAGGAAGGGTGCGTTCAATGGGTAGCAGTTTCTGCGAAAAGGAATTTTATAGGTGGTGAACGATGTAATGGAACGCTGGACGAAATATTCAGCCAGACGTGAACCTTATTCAAGCATAAAATATGATGTTCTGCAGGTGTGCCACACAATATGCAGGTGATGAGATTAGTGCACCAAGTAAGCTGAATCGTGCATGTTGTAAACTTAAGTTCGCGCACAACTGACGCGCTGCGCTTACCTAATCAGTAGGATCATCATGAGGCTCACGAAATCGTGACAAGCACAGGTTTGACAACGGGATGAGAGTAATTCGCTAGAAATGCAGCCGTGAGAAGGAACAGTTTCAGACAAGGTCTGAATTCTAGCAAAACTGCATTACCTTAATCATCACCCATTCATCCCGTCCAGACTGCATTTACGTCGACATTTCCACCTGTGTATAGCTTCAGTGCAGCGGAGAAAAGAGCATCTGTCCTGGAGCTTCAGCTACGTGGTACGTACCACGGTTATAAACCTTGAAGCTTTATAACACTTAAATATTGAATCATTCTAAGCAGTTCACTTACAGGAACTCAATACAAAAGTACTAAAGGAATGCTCCAACTAATAAATCTGCAGCCGAACTATTCTCTGGTGTGTAAGAAAGATCCGAATCTAAATTACGACCAAAGGACTCGCGTAGCAGTTCAAATTGGCCAAATTGGCCTTTAGAGCGGCTGAAGCTCTTCCGCCAGAGACTAGCGGTCTCTGGAAACTGGCAGCGGTTGTCTCTGGCGCCTCCCCTGTGAACAGTGCCTGCGAAACTCCAGAAAAACTCTTGCCCTCGCCGGCAGTTAGCGCGGCAGCACTCCGACATTCCGACCGCTTTATACATTTTTTATTCGCTTTCCTCTGTTCCTGCAGCCCTAAGGCAGAGACTACTCACTTATTCCCCACCGCTGGGTCAGTCACGAGACAGGTGCTCAGCTTCCTGCTGGGCCTATACGTCGCACATCAGCAGGTTCTTGGAAGAGTTTCCTTTTCATTTTACGAAACCTCTCGTCATGCAGTTTGTCAAATTATTCCGTTAGTTCGTCAAAATAAAAATCATAAGTAATCCCGAAAGTAGCTACGCAAATAATTGGAAAAGTTCTATATTAGTTTTAGTCTCAACCCGTTCCCTTCAAAGCCGAGTAGGGTTCATTATTAATGAAAGCATTACAGTACAATACTAGCAGTTCACACCCCATATTCAATTCAGATGCGTCCTTTACTTCACAAACTCTCCTTTACCTCCCCCTTTCCCTTTTCACCTTCTCCCTCTTTCTCCCAATTCCCGTCTTTTCTCTCCCTCTTCCTCTCTCCACCTATGCGTCTCGCTCTCCCTCTCTGCCGTTCTCCCGCTCTGTCCCCTCTCACGCTCTTCCCCTCTCTCCCCCTTTCCCATTCTCATCTTCTCTCACCCTTTAACCCAATCTCTCCCTCTCGCCCCTTCGTCCCTCTCTTTCGCCTTTCCCCTGTTCCTCTCTCTCTCTCTCTCTCTCTCTCTCTCTCTCTCTCTCTCTCTCTCTCTCTCTCTCTCTCTCTCTCTCTCACACACACACACACACACACTTCCAACCCCCCCCCTCTCTCTCTCTCTCTCTCCAGCGTCTCCGCAAGTCTCGTTTAAGAAAAACCCTGAACGCCAGACATTTATAACATTTACAAAGTATCCACTATCAAATAGAAAAAGATTCATATGATTTGCTGGGGCTGAGTTACAGCGCTGAGGGTCATGAATGTAAGTTCTTAATATCTGCGTTATTTACAACAAAGAGTTCAGATTTATTCACAAATTTAGGTATTTGCTTGAACAAAAACTATCGTAATATTCCCGATTAACCAATTGGTTCCTTCTACAGCTCATAAAAACAACAGTACTTCACGATGAAGTCATTCAAGATTGCGAGGCCCCAGCAGCAAAGTTTTCATTTCTTCCCTCTAGTGTCACAGGAGTGTTTACCTGCAATATGTTGATTTCAAGAACATAGGTAAGTAGTGAAGAAATATCTATATTATTGTGACGTTTCTAATACCCATGGAAAGAAAATTTTTTAAGGCAAATCCACTAAATATGCAATTACGTGCTTACCACCTAAATACTAAGAAAGCAAGAAGACAGCTGCATGTTGTGTGGGATGGTAATGTTTTACAGCAGAAGTCATCCAAAGTATATGTGCGTTATCCTGGGCGGAACACTTACAAATATCACTGTCACAATAATATGCAGAAAGGATGGCAAGAAACCTTCTACTGAAGAAACTATGTGGTTGAAAATGGAAAGCAAGAACAAGAACTGAGAGAAATACCGCACAAACTATCTATTCCTAATTGTAGAAATTTGAGCCCCTGTGTTGTGCAGATATGTCCACGTCATAACAGTCGACACTGCTCTAAACGAAACTTGCAAATTTATTACATGTTGCATGAAGCCTCGCCCACACCCCTAAATAAACTATACAAAGCAGCAGGCCTAGAAATAACAGCAAAACGCCAATGTTGCGCCTTCAGGTGCCTCCATTTTGTTGACTAAAGTGCTGTACTGACCAAACACAATATACATTGTTAGCTGCAGTTCATCATCCAAATTAATCTCAAGTGTAGCTCTCGTAGATTGCCAAAACAGGTGTCAATCTGAATCGCTGTTGGGGTGTGGAAACTGTTGAAAGACAACCGTGGTCTAATTACCAATAATCACATACCTACCCAAAACGTGATATATCAGATCCTGAACGCCTTCGCCAATGTAATACGAGGTAACACTGTTGTGAAGACACTATGCAATGGAATCTACTACTGTTACTGACAGCACACATTGTTGACATACCTACCTTATTCCGAGCAAATGAACTCGCCCGTCCCACATCATCGGTGTGCGGAAAATCGAGGGAAACAGTCGCCGCGCGGGAATAGCCGAGCGGTCTGGAGCGCCACGTTGCAGATCTCGAGTCTTCCCGCATCGGAGGTTCGAATCCTCCCTCAGGCATGGATGTTTGTGTTGTCTTCAATACAAGTTACTTCAAAAGTAGTTTAGGGACTGATGATCCCGCAGTTAAGTCCCATAAGCTTTATAAATATTTGAACATTTTTCAAACACAGTCACTTGTGAGCGAGCAGTCTAACGTAATGGTCTCACTATGTTTTGGAAACAGGAACAACGGAACTGATCAAGATTGCATGAGCCAGAGGTCGTACAGCACGACAGTCTCATCATCTTTGCGAAAGAAGCGACAACATTTTCTGCCAAACCCACCCATCATTTTGCACGACAATGCTCGGACTAATACAGTGCAATCTGCGGCTGCTCGGTTCGGTCGATGTGACTGGGAAGTACTGTACCATCCACCATACTCCCCGGACATAAGTCCTTGTGACTTTGATTTGATTCCGAAGATGAAGAAAGCACTTCAAGGCATTCGCTTCAGAACTGTTCCAGAGATTCGACAGGCAGTAGACCGCTCCATTCGCACCATCAACAGAACAGACTCTGCTTCTGGTATACTATGCTGCCAAAATCGCTGACAATGGCTTCTGCACAACGCTGGTAACTAGTTTGAAGGACAGTAACAGGTGTAAACATGTAACGCTTTTGTATCAGTTGTGAATGAATAGTTGTCTCTATTTAACTTCCAACCCTAGTGGATACATTCACAAACAAAGAGGCAATGAAACACAAATGAGCTAATGCTTTAGCAAAATATTTTCATTCAGTCATCATTTCAGGCACTGTCCATGTTTCCACTGTAAAACATGTCTCTCATATGTTACACAACACAAGTCAACTAACATTTCTTCAGTTCCTGTTATCCTACAATATTTATCTAAATTTTCTCTGAATTACCACTGTGCTAACTCTCCCCCTGTCTTTTCCGACTGATTCAACATACCAACTGTACCTACCACCATAAATAAACAATCTAACCCCAAAAATGCACCAACATTAACACATATGAAAACCCTTTCAAAATAACACGTATTATACAAACATACGAATGAACTACGCCCCAACATAGCACGCACTTTGTGAAATTCTGCAACCTCATACCCAGAAACAGTAGAATTTAAAGAAGTTTGTTGACCTCCAACGCACCAAATTAGTGCGATTAATACATTCACTTAAACTGTATACCCAATAATAATGAAATATACACTATTAAAAAACCTCTAGAAATTGCATATAAAACCAATAATAATATTCCTTTCTGTAATTAATGGGAATTAATTACGATATACTGACCTCCCCGCCCATAATTTGTGCGAACAATACCACCTTCTCTATCGCAATCTTCACCAATTATTGTTAGGGTAATACAACCCCCCCCCCCCTCCCGAACGTCAGGCCTTGCAGAGGTGGGGTGGCTTGCATGCCTCAACGATGCAGATAGCCGTACCGTAAGTGCAACCACACCGGTGGGGTATCTGTGGAAACGCCAGACAAACGTGTGGTTCCTGAAGAGGGGCAGCGGCCTTTTCAGTAGTTACAGTGCCAACAGAATGGATTATTGACTGAGCTGGCCTTGTAACATTAGCTAATGTGGCTTTGCCAAACAGTTACTGCGAACGGTTGACAGCAATGGGAAAACTACAGTTATTAATTATCCCGAGGATATGCAGCTCTACTGTATGAATATATGACGATGGCGTCTTCTTGGGTAAAATATTCCTGAGGTAAAATAGTCACTCATTCGGATCTTCGGGCGGGAACGACTCAGGAGGATGTCGTATTCAAGAAAAACAAAACAGGCATTCTGCGGAGCGGAGCGTGGAATGTTATAACCCTATTTCTCATGAGCACAAATTATTTATTAAATAAATGAATAAACCAGCCAACTTTGACGGGCTTCACTGCTCATAGTACACTATATTTACACAAGGTTACTGGAAAACAGGTAAATATTCATTAAATAATTACACAAACAAGAGATAATAGGTGTATATCATGCTGCTTGCAATTGCCGAGTTACTGTGAAGGATACTTTATTTCCATCATGAACTGATACAACGAGTGCAATAAATCTTTAAATGAATAGACAAAAGTATGTTGCTTTCATCATGATAGCTTCATGTAATAAGCTATCATCCAAGACAGTTTGTTCAAATCACATGACATAATTAGAAGTCGATAACTTTAATTTTGATTTCTCAGTTACTGTGAAAATAAATTTTTGTAATTTTCAAGATATTAAAAATATTTTTGGTTCATGACATTCGCCTATTTAGTCTGAAATTTTACATGTCTTTAGATTTGATGGGAACAGATAACTGTGATTCATTATTTAATTATAAATTTTCAAAGTGTCCATATTTCAAGAAACTGCCAGAGTGTCCATTAAGACAAACATCTGTCACCTCAGCGCCCTTTAGTAGCTCGGATTTTTTGAAAAAATGTTCAAATGTTTGTAGAGCTTATGGGACTTAAATACGGAGTCATCAGTCCCTAAACTTACAAACTATTGATAAACTAGCTAATATTAAGGGCGGCACAAATATCCATGCCCGAAGGGGGAATTCGAACCCCCGACCGTAGTGGCCGTGCAGACCGTTACTGGCGCGCCGCAGAGCGATTACAGGCATCCGATTATTGCAGCATAAACACCAGACAGTCGACATAAGTCCAGAAGAGATTTTCTGAACACGGTGAGCGTGAGCAGCCCAAAAATTTCACTTTTCAACAAGAACCACTGATAGGAGTACACGTGGAATGGAAAATCTGGATTAGAACTGGAGTAGCTGCCGTCAAGTAACGTGTAGTAAAATGGGACATTACTAACAATCTGGGCGTAATCTGCGAATGTGGCGAGAAACAGACGACGGAGCACATCACAAAATTCTCTGATAATTGTGAATCCACATGCAGTTCAGAGGATTTATGGTTCACAAGAGGATTAGCTATCCACGTGACCCACTACTGGGCGAAAAAGCTTTAGTTCTGAATTTTAAGCCTGGACAAAGGAAATAAAGAACAATATATGCAGTTCCATTGTTACGTCTTTTACGGTCTTTTAACAGTTGAGAGTGATGTGAAACAACGCGCTAAGTAAACACATCTGCAAAGAAAGCAGTCACATTATTTTATTTAGTTTCCATAGTGTACTTGGTGTTTTATATTTGTCGCTTTTAGAAATCCTTGTTTAGCATTAATTCTGATGATAAGAGCTTGAAGCGTAACTTCTAGTGTTTTTACGATGTGAATAAATGGGTGAGCAGATATTTTAACATTGAGTTTCATGTGACACTTAACACGCATTTACATTTAGGATAAAATAAAATTCTCTGAGGTGGTAACCTCATGTTCTGCAGGAATCGTGCTTTCTGCAATTACAATTTCGATAATAGCAGGCGGTTTTTCACGAACTTTATATCTGTTCCTGATAGTTTGGAATTGGTAGGGTCAGTAAATAATGGCCTTCAATATCTACAACTATCATTTGTAAATAACATGAATATGTCACTCACTTCATAATTTCCATGATCAAATCTTTAAAAACATAGCATTTTAGTGGTTACGATGAAATATCAACAAAGTTAAATAAGGTGTGTTCTTGCGAGTTTAGAACACTTTTAAGTTATGTTACCAGTCTATTACAACTACAACAATTCCTGATTGGCTAAAATATTCGGACATCAAACCTCTATCCAAGAAAGGGCATGAAGAGATACCATCAAAATACAGACCGATTTCACTTTTGCAAGCATTCTCGAAAATTCTAGAAAAGGTAATGCACAAGCAGCGTCTCAACTCCCTGACCACAAGTAAAAATTATCCAAAACACGGTTTGGATTTCTGAAAGGTTCCGATATCGAGAAGGCCATTTACAGCTACACTGAGAATGTACTTAATTCAATAGATAATAAATTACAAGCAGGAGGTATTATATGTGGCTGCGACGGTGCTGCCGAGAGCACTGATATGCTATGCTCCGATGAGCGAGGCCGTTACCCGTAAGAGGTTCGAATCCCCTCTCGGGCATGAATTTTTGTGCTCTCATTAGTATAAGGTAGTTCATAAATAGTTTGTAAGTTTAGGGACTGATGACCTCGCAGTTAATCCCAGAATCTTTACAAACATTTGCATTTCATGTGATATGTCAAATGCATTTGATTGTGTGAATCACAATATACTTTCAAGTAAATTAGAATTCCATGGTGTCGCAGGCATTGCTGCAAAATGGTTCATGTCATACCTGGCTAACGGAAACAAAGGGCGTCAGTGCAACAGACTAGAGAACTGAGTCATGAGTTATCATAAGATTGGGAAGAAATTATATGTGAAGTCCCACAATGATCCATCTTAGGGCCACTGCTTTTTCTTATGTACGTTAATAACCTCTGACTAGTTACATTACCAGAAGCAGACTTCGTTTAGTTTGCAGATAAAACAAGTATTGCAATAAATAGCATGTCGAACATAGTTCTAGAAAGGTCTGGTATAGGTATTTACATGACCAATAATAGGTCGTTTAAAACCAACTCATTGATATTAAACTTTGAAAAAACACAGTACATGCAGTTCAGAACATGTAAGAGGTTTCCATACAGCATATGCATAATGTATGAACAGGAGCAAATAGATGTAGGAGGGAAGGAAGCGTAACTTCCCGTCGACAGCGTGGTCATTTAGAAATAGAGCTCACGCTCAGATTTTTGTGTAAGAATGTGAAAGGAAATCGGCCGTGCCCTTTGAAAGGAACCATCTCGGTATTTCCCTGGAGTGATTTAGGGAAATCACGGAAAACCTATATCTGGATGGCCGGAGGTGAATATGAACCACCGTCCTTCCGAATGCGAGTCCAGTGTCTTACCGCTGCGCTACCTCGGTTGTTGAGCAGATAGAAGTAGTTGAGAGTATTAAATTCCTTGAATTACAAGTTAAAATAAATTCAGTTAGGAGAATCACACTGCAGAAACACCTTAACAAATCTGTATTCGTAATCCGAGTGTTATCATAGGTAGTCGCATTAAAATTAAAGTAAATCTTTCAGACTTTGCTTACCTTCATTCAATAATGTCATACTGTGTAATATTTTGAGGTAACTAAGTGAAACAAATGTTTTCAGAGTACAAAAGCATGCAGTACGTATCATTTGTGTAGAAAATCCAAGGACATCCTGTAGAAGACTAATCAAAGAACTGGGTATACTAACTATTGCCTCTCAGATAATTTTTCTTTAATGATATTTCTCATAAATAATATATCCCTTATTCCAACAAACAGCTCAGTTCATACATACGAGTACAATACTAGAAACAAAAACGATCTACACAATGAGTTAAAAACATTTACTTTAGGTCAAAAGGGGATCGACTTATCAGGAACACACATTTTCAATAAGATATCAGAAACCATAAAAAATGTAGCCCCAAATAAAATGAGTTTAAGAGAAGCCTGAAAGACTTTCTGTTGGCCAACTCCTTCTAGATGTGACATAAAGTCGTTTATAAGGTATGCACCCATATCAGTATTAATTGATAAACAGTGCTATTAGGACGCTGTGTAAAATTATAGGGCCACAAATAGTGATGTGGTCATGCGTTTATTGACGCATTTCGATTAAATCATCTTCAGAATCGTGGAGGGGGATTACTAAAATAAAATTGTATGGCGTCAAGGACCTGCTGAACATTATTATGTTAACCCCCCTTCACGATTCTGAAGATGATTTAATCGAAACGCGTCAATAAACGCATGACCACATCACTATCTGTGGCCGTATAATTTTACACAGCGTCCTAATAGCACTGTTTATCAAGCAACTTCTTCTACTTCACTGATTAATTTTTGAATAGAACCAATGATGTCTGTACTCATACTATTAGTATTATTATATCAACTTGTAAAGAAAAAACTAATGGCATGTTCCACATCGACGAGGATCTTCTCAATATGGAACTATGGAGCGAACTACTAATTTAATATCGCATTCAACATATTCGCGTTAAGGCGGTATTACACGACAAAACTCCGCGAAAGGTATAGGTCTAACGCGACAGCCATCTAGTGGCAGAACACGTGGAACTACCACGGAACCATGATTATTAGCAGACACTTAATCCACGCGCCGCAATAGAGACAAGTTCTGAACTCCCGTGAATCCGCGCATGCGCACTAGGCAGCGCTAACGCGCGCATGCTCAGGAGCGGATATTGCGGGAAGCTTTCTGCTTGTTATTTGTGTGTGACATTCATGGTTAGGACTGATTTGTGATTTCAGACTTCCGTGTTGCGGCATTTACCCGTTTTTTCGGTTAGTAGATTTTCATAAATGCAGTAATTAAACAAAAAGGTGTTTTTCAGCAGACCTTTATACTTGGTGTTTATAAAAAGGCGTTTTTACATTGGTTGCTTCATACTTATGAAATGGAACATAGAGCCGTTGAGTCATTATTCAGGCGTACAGGGAGGAATGTTGTTTCTATGACCCACACGACCTCTTTATCGTAAGTTATGTCAGCAATCGTTTACTCCTCAATGATATGCGTACAACTTTACAAACAGCAGCTCTTAAAAACAGGTCACGTCCTTCCTCACGAAGTTCCAAATTTGTTGCGGATTTCCAGGACTCATTTCCTTTATTAGCTGTGAGTGTATTCCTCTGCCTTCCTTCTTTCCGGCTACAGTCTGTTTTTCGTCGTTGTTGTGCCGTAATCTGAAGATTTACTGACACAGCTCCAAAAAGTGTCTTATGTGCGAAATGCTGTATACATGTAAATTTAGACAGACCCTCTGCCAGGCACCTAAATGTGATTTGCAGAGTATCTATGTAGATGTAGATATACATTTACAACCTAGTATCGTAATATAAAGCTGTCGCGCGGTCTGAGACTCCATGTCACGAATTGTGCAGCCGCTCCCGCCGAAGTTAAAGAGTACTCCTCCAGGCATTTTTGTGCATTTTGTCATTGGAATGAGTTAATTTAAGCAATGTGTAAGTCTAGGGGCCGATAAACTAAGTAATTTAGCCCTTAGCCAACACAAACTTTGAACTTTAATGTACTGCGAAAGTGTTGAGTCTGTAATTCAAAGCAATAGTGACTCAATTTAGTCCAGTCAAATTAGGGTTTCACCTCGGAATGAGAGGTAACAAGCTGAATTTTTGCATGAGCCTTTGTTTTGGCATTCTAAATGATGTGTCAAAAGTCTCATAAAATCTCGTATCCGCGTCTTAAGATATTAAAGGTCAAAGGTCACGAAAATCAGTTTTTCGCAAATATCTCGCTACCTATGCGTTAAGTGGTATTTGCATCTCAGACAAAAGTTGTAGAGCATGAAATTCTCTACAATTTTTGTTTTAAACTTTTTTTTTGTGCAGTTCATCGCTTTTTAGATAGAGCGCGGAAAGCGTACAGGTCACAGCGCTCAGATATATAAGACGTAATACGAGGTCAGCTGTGAATCAGAGTCAGTGGTACGTTGAATAAAACAATTATAATTGTAAATAAAGTTTCATTATTTACGAATTAATACCCAATTTTAATAATACTTACTTATTTCAAGTAATTACAATGTCATGAATTCCATACTTTAAGTATATTTTAATTCTGTTCCAATGTATCGTAACTATATTTATGCAGAAAATATTTTAGTATTTTCTCTCTTAAATGTGTAAACTGTAGAATATTAAGTTTATACCTGGAAATATGGACCCTTACAACGCCACCTTTTCTATTTATAAATTGAAACACAACTTACATAGTTGAAGGCCGGTTTCTTTGTCGAGGGCTCACTTGCCAGTAACTAAGCTTGCTAGTTTAAAATTGTTTCGTGGAAAGGACGGACGTACAGAGTTATGGCTAATTTGTGTTTCATATGTGATAAGTCGCTTTCAGAAGGTGGTGTTGTGCGCGGCTTACACACTTTAAAAACTGCAAGCATTGCAAGAAATGACGGGCATATAGATTATTTAAATACTTTAGCTTCTGTGAATGTGAATACCATGTGTCGAAAAGTGTATATCAGTGAAAATTCTATAGCAGAATCAGCCAAGAGAAATTTTTATCATATCGATCTAATAAAAAAAGCTAATTGACTTGCTTGTTGAAAAATTAAAAACTGTTAATATCACTACAAAACAAGCCAGAGATGATGCTGATGTTTGTATAATCGAAACACGTATTGAAGAATCAGAGCACCAAAGGACTGTCGTCATCGTAGGAGAAGATATTGATTTGCTTGTCATTTTAATTGGACGTACTCTATCGCATCAATAAGAAATTTTCTTTAAAAAAGTTGGTAAAAGCAATGTTAAAACACAAATATACTCCTCCAAAAGTTTTGAACATTATCCCCGTTGTAAAAAACACATTTTACTTTTGCACACATTGAGTGGCTGTGACACGACATCTGCGTTGTTTAAAAAAGGCAAAAGAACTTTTGTGAAAATATTGGAGAAACTTCCAGATTTGGATCAGCTAGCTCAAGTATTTCAACAAGAAAATTGCCCTGCGCAAACGTTACTTGAATATGGAGTACGTATCTTGTTGGCAATATATAACGTTCCAAAATCTGAAGACAATATAGATCATCTTCGATACACGCAATTTTTCTTAAATCGACAAAATTTAATAAACCTGTGCAACTATCAAATCTGCCACCAACTAGTGCAGCAGCTCATCAACATATAAATCGTGCTTACTACCAAGTACAAACGTGGTTAGGAAGCTATAAAGAACCCCAGGAATGGGGTTGGGTGATGTAGAATGAACATTTGGAGCCAATACTAACAATATTACCATCTGCACCAGACGAGTTCCTGAATATAATATTTTGCAACTGCAAAAATGATTGTGGTTCGCGCTGCGGGTGCAGGAAATCGGGGATGCAATGTTCTTCAGCTTGTGGCCAGTGTAAAGGGCAAGCTTGCCTCAATGCGTCATCGCACCAGAACGATCTCGATGAAGAAAGTGTATATGACCCCGAAATCTTGGAAGGTTTAGAGACGACGATCGTTGATTACGAGGATGATGATAATGAAATGGACGTTTTCGAGCGACCGGATGAAGACGACGATGATGATCAAGAAGATGAAAATTGAGACCTATGTATGATTAATAATTAAAGTGACTAAAAATCCTCCTCATGTTTGAACTTCTAATTGTAATAAATGAATCATACATGACTACTAAATAAAGATTTACATAAAACGTATTTCCTCGTTCTTTTTTATTTAATATATTTTTGCTTCAAATATAATTGAGTCTTAATTATAGTTAATTTTATTCTTTTTTACATGAAACATAATTAAGATATATTAGAATATAATTAAAATATACTTGAAGTATTTGGCTTCATAAATTATAATTTCAATAAATAAGTAAATATTATTAAACAAATCGTTTTGATTTATGAATAATATTATGAAGTATTGAACATAATTCATAAAGAATGAAGGTTTGTTATTGTAATTGTTGCAATGATTTATTAACTTTAAACAACCTACTATTGACTGGGATTCGCGGTTGACTTGCACTACGTCTTATATGTCTGAGCGCTGTGACCTGTGCGCTCTCCGCGCTCTATCTAAAAAACGATTAACTGCACAAAAAAAAGTTTAAAACAAAAATTGTAGAGAATTCCATGCTCTACAACTTTTGTCTGAGATGCAAATACCATTTAACGCATAGGAAGCGAGATGTTTGCGAAAAACTGATTTTCGTGACCTTTGACCTTTAATATCTTAAGACGCGGACACGAGATTTTATGAGACTTTTGACACATCATTTAGAATGCCAAAACAAAGGCTCATGCAAATATTCAGCTTGTTACCTTTCATTCCGAGGTTGACGCCTTTTTTTGGCTTATTTGACTGGACTAATTCTGCGCTAACTACATAAGAGAAAAAGAAATACTTCTTAATAAAAAATGAGAACTTCACATCAAATAGGAACAGTAAGCTCACAGAAATAATTTAAATGAATGACGTTCCAGGAAAGCACAGCTTCCCTCGGTTTCTCGTGTGGTATGAATGAACGATTAGATGAGCTCTGTTTTCTTCGCGTTTCATGCGCGTTATTGCTGTCTACTGCGCATGCGCGAATTCGCGCGAAGGAATATCCGCCCTGCATCGTGTAATAGGCTTACATGTAGCAGTACGTAGTTCCAGATAATCACACTTGTGGCGATGTTGCATAGGCGTACACGCCCATATTTTACGCAGTAAAATTAGGAGCCGCCTAGCCGTACAGTGATGCAGCTTGCGTTAACGAAGTTCTACATAACATTCAATATCTCTACCTATATCCGGGACAGAATAGAAATACGCAGCTATCACATTTGAGTACGTCCTTCCACGGTATTTATGTCCGGACGGTCAAATTTCGTGTGACGTGTGCGGCATAAAATCGCCGGCAGAACGCAAACCGGATTTTCCGTGGCAACCACACGTATGGCGGTGACGTCATTAACGGAGGCCCACAGCGGCCGTCCTCGTTACCGGCGCGAACGAAATCTCATTAGCGAGCGGGAAAGCCCGGCCAGCCAGCGTGGGCGTCGACGCCGAGGGTGCCGGATGTTCTTTGCAAACTAGCGCCACAGTGGCGGCGGCGGCAGGCGGCGGAACTTGCCGGCCAAATCCCGTCCCCCGCCGAGGCGACACGCTGCGCGGACGGGGGGTGGGGGGGGGGGGGGGCAGCGGCCGCTAAGAGGCTGGCCGACCCCGCCGGGGCTCTCCCAGCATTAGGCCCCTGATCCGATCACACCCCCAACAGCGAACGGCCGATTCTGTTTTTCCGGTACTTTAGGACCAGAGAGGAAACGCAGGTAAGCAGGCGAGGTACACGAGGTGCGACAATAAAGTAATGAGACGGATGTGAAAAAAAGTTGCTTACCGTTTTAGTCAATTTTTGTGTTGTCTCCTTCAAAACAGTTCCCTTCTGATTGCACACACTTTTGACAGCGCTTCTGCCATTGATGGTAAAATTTATAAAAGTCATCTTCTGTATTATCCTCCAAGACCCTCGTCACAACGTTTTGGACATCTTGTGTTCAGAATGAAACTTTTACTCTGCAGCGGAGTGTGCGCTGATATGAACTTCCTGGCAATTTAGAATTGTGTGCCTGAACTGGGATAGGAGGGATAGATGTCGGGACGGTTGTGGACGTCGTCTGGGAGAGCTATCTGGCGGAAGCCACAGAGAGGACGTAGAGGGTGTGGAGGTGAAGGGAGGGAAGGATGCGGCGGTAAAGGCGTGGCAGTGGCCCTGGATCCAGGAGGAGAGGAGATACTAGTGGGTGATGGGACTCTTAACTTTCGGTGTATGTACTTTAGGCGGATGTGTTGAAGGAATTGGACCAGATGTGGGGATGGGATGATGTCATAAAGGATCCGCGTGGGGGAGGGGAGGCGGATGCGGTAGGTGAGGCGAAGGGGGTGGTCTTCAAGGATTTTAAGGGATTCATAATAGGAGGGGGGGAGCGGAGATCCAGGCGGGATGGAAGCAGCAAAGGACGGGACACATGAGGGAACGGTAGGTATACAGGATGGTGGATGGATTGAGTCCCCATGTCCAGCTGGAGAGGCATTTAAAGAGGTTAAGATGGGAGAGCGCTTTCTGACGGACGGTTTTGAGGTGAGGGTTCCACGAGAGGTCTCTATCTAGGGTTAATCTGAGGTAGCGTAGGGTCTTCGTTTGCGGGATAGGGAGGCCGTGGAGGGTGAGGTAAAGGTCTCAGTGGCGAAAGGAAGGGGTGGTGCGACCTATGATGATGGATTTTGTAGGGTTTACAGTAAGGAGCCACTGGTTACACCAGTAGGAAAATTCGGAGAGATGGGAAGAAGAAGAAGATGTTGGGAGCGAATGAGGGACGGGTCAAGGGCAAGGAAGGCGGTGTCATCAGCATACTGAAGAAGATGGACGGGAGGCTGAGGTCGGGGCATATCTGCTGAATATAACAGATAGAGGAGGGGCGACAGGACGGAGCCCTGGGGCACCCTGGCCCAGGGGTAGAAAAAACGGAAATTTTGGTTATTGACAGTGACATAGGATGGGCGTTTGGAGAGAAAGGAAGCAATGAGACGGACGTAATTAATAGGAAGGGCGTAAGCTTGGAGCTTGAAAAGGAAACCGGAATGCCAGACACGGTCGTAGGCCTTCTCAATGTCGAGGGAGATAAGGATGGCGGCACAATGGGAATTAACCTGAACGGACAGGAGATGAACAAGGCGAAGAAGCTGGTCATCGACAGAGAAGGATGGTCAGAAGCCACATTGGGAAAGGGGAAGCAGTTGGTGTTGACGGAGGTGTTCGTGGATACGGCGTGAGAGGATGGATTCGAGGACTTTGCTGAACACCGACGTGAGACAGATGGGACGGTATGAGGAGGCTTCAGAGAGTGGTTTGTCAGGTTTAAGGAAATTTAGGATACGGGAGGTTTTTCAGAGGTCTGGGTAGAAGCCGGTGAAGAGAATGGCATTGTACAGTGAAGCGAGGGCGGAATGGAAGGAGGGGGGAGAGGCACGGAGGAGCCTGTATGTAATGTGGTCGTGACCGGGGGCAGTGTTACGTTTTGTGCGAAGCGTGTGTACCGTGTCTTGCGCTGTAATAGGCATGTTTAAGTCTGAGGGGGCAATGTGGTCCAAATAGTGAAAGCCAGGGGCGAGCGGAGGAACTGAGGTATCGGTGCGCTCATGGACTTCGGGAAAACGGGAGTAATCGAACCTGGGATTGTCGGGCAGGTCGAATATATTGGCAAGGTGGTCAGCAAAATGCTGTGCCTTGTTGGCGTTGTCGGGAAGAGGAAGGTTATTATGGAGAAGAGGGTATGCGGGGACTGAGTGACTGCCAGTAAGGCGGTGGAAGGCCTTCCCATATTTGGAGGAGTTGATGGGGAGTGTAGCATTAAGACGGGTACACGTTTGTCGCCAATCCCGGCGTTTCTTCGCGTTCAAGAGGTTTCTGATGTGTCATTGGAGTTGCCGGAGGCGTAGGAATGTGTTCCTATCACGGGTCCGTAGGATGGAATGGTACAGACGACGGGATTCTCTGAGCAGGAGGACAGCCTGTGGGGGGAGGTGGGGACGGTGAGGATGGTTGGCTTTGGTGGGGATATGGGTTGCAACGGCGTCAGCAACAGTCTGGTGCAGGAAAGAGGAGGCATGGACGATATCATCAGGGATATGGAGAGAAAGGGGGTGGCTAGCGACCGAAGTGTTAATGGAACGACAGTAGGCATCCCAGTCAGCGCGGGAGTAATCATGGACTAGCCTAGGAGGAGGCACGGGATGGATGGCGCGGCCGGGTCGGCCGCGGGGATTGAAGGTGAGGAGTATGGTGGCATGGTCACTGCCACTGAGGTCAAGGACTTCCGTCTGCAGGCGTCCCAGGAGGTTAGGAGAGACAAGGACTGCATCAGGAGTGGTATTGCTTTCGGGGCACATAGGACTCGGGAGGGGAACAGAGTCGCCCTGAAGCGTGGGTAGGAAGTGCCACATGGACTAGAAGCAGCTTATATACCAAGGTCAAAGATATTGTGTCAACGCAATCCTGCAGGGTTGCCACATCTTGCAAAGAAAATCAGTCTCATTACTTTATTGTCCCACCTCGTAGACTCTGGCCGTTGACCACCATTTTTGAAATGTGTCCCGACGACAACTAAATTGCCACTAGCCACTGGGTGGGGCGCTGCAGGACACACCGCAGCTGGGAAGCACAAGTGAAACTCTCAGAAGTCAACAAGCCCACACATTGGTGTTTGTTTCCAATACTCATACATCGGCCGACATGCAGCATGGACAGATGATTTGTCGTTCATGACTAGTCCCAAAATACTCTGTCTTCTTGGCGATAGTATCCATCAAAGGCCAGCGAGGAACTGACGTCTCACCATGGAGCCGGCGCTTATCAATGGCGGCGCCACCTCCGCGATCCTACTTCGTGTCCGTCGGGTCATCAAGTCGATCTATTGACGGCTGTGCTACTGCCTGCTGGTGCACGTAAGGTTAGCGACACCAAAGGCTAACCAAATCTCATTCTAGAAAGGTCATATGAAGAAGTGAGTGATATGCTCACCTTTTTACCTTTTAATTAAAAAGGTTGAGGCAGTGGTAAGGTGCTGTTACAATTGGCACACAAATTTCTTTACAACAGTTTATTTAAGAAGCCCAATCACAGGTGTCAACCTAAGATTTGACACTTATTTTAACCAAATCAAACCAATTTCTTTAATAATCATTAATGACCTTGCCTGAATGGCTATTTAGACATGACACACCACTCGATGAGAAAAAAAAAAGGGGTACATTAAAAGAACCCACTGTTGTACGTCACAGGCTTTGGACGCAGTAGTTACAGATACTGGCCTGGGTTCAATTCCTCACAAGTTGCTTGCTGTATGCTATAATTCATAGCTCAGGTAATTATCAACAAAATATTTATTGGCCAATGCGGATGTAAAACCTGAAACACAATCTATTAGTGACAGTAAACAACAGAGCAACATTAATTACATTTGGTGAAACAATCAATAGCAATATTGACAATATCATTTAGGTACCAGGCGTGAAAAGGCCAATTGTTAATTTCAACGTTACGTAATTACTCCACATGAGTCGAACTAACGATAATAGCAGGAAATGAGACAGTCACTAAGGTGTCTGCACAAGTGTAGTACTACTGATCACCCTTTTCCCAACTGTCCTCTAACGTCATAATCCAAAACAACAAGCGCATCCACCTTCGCCCGTGCACAGTATGCAAGACTTACTCAAAACATAATTATGTCGTAACAACTATCGGCTCCCTTAGCCACGAACGAACAATTTAAATACATTTAAACAAATTAAAGCACTGCAATACAATTCAAACAAACGGGATTAATAACCACAACAATTTAATTTCTAACATAAAATCTTACTATATACTACCTTGCGCAAGGTCATTTTTCTACCAGGTAATACAATTTACGCGTCTTACACAAACAACGTGCAACCTTTACTCGTAAGCGCCTGATAAGTCACTGTTACCATTAAGCACGTACCACATCAACATGATGTATCCTATATTGATTGCATTGATTTATTTTTTTAAATTAAAAAGAGTCACAGATTACCAGCTAACCAGTCCCACCTTGACACATTTCTTTGTTTATAAAGGAGACTTGGCCGTTTCTTCAACGACAATATGTTTTACTAGGAGAAATAAGCACGCAAGAATAAATTGCAACAGCGCGTGTCACTATCGGTTACTCAGGTAGGCGAGGCAAGCACCATAAAATAATGGCCTACTGTCTCCCTGAACCTCAAAGCAAACCAAGAGAAAACAGCTTGTTACAGAACGTCTAACAAAGGCATAAGGTAACAGGTCACGGTCTTTGTTCCAGTAGACCAATACCAACTTCAGACATAGGCAACCAATAAGTCAGGGACGGCTTCCATAAGGTGGTAAAAATTGCCAGTAGCTGACCTACACGGCCAGTCGCAGAAAGCGGAAACCGTCGCCGTATTCCACCGCCATCCACACAAGTACCTCACATACGACGCCAACTCCGTTTATAGTAGCAGCTGAATAACAAATCACCAAACCTTTTAACGACGGCCCAGCAAGTTGAGGAGGCAAAGATAAAAGCCGACAATAATCGATAGCTGTGCGGTACGGCTTAGTGAGGAAACGGACGAAATAAGTACAAAGTGTTATCGCCACCGCTAGGTGTAACTGCTTCACGCCTAGACATTGAATCACAGGGTCTCTTGTTGCTTCGCGCGGTATATCAGTCGATACTCCTTCCACAACTGCTTACGTCGATGTAGTGCAGCGGCAGGTGGTGTATCTCGAGTCAGACTGTTGTGTCAGTGAGCAACAGAATGACGAGACGGCGGCGGCTCGGTGTTGCAGGAGACTCTCGGCGACTGGCTCCTTTGTGAACTGCCCGCGGTGCTTCCGACATGGCCCTATATAGCCCCAGCGCCTGAATAAGGACCTATTTTCCCTCACGTGACTCGCAGAAAAAATTACGCCGCTGCGTCCCCTAGCGGCTACAAGGCTGCCGTCTCGAGGACGCATCGTTTGTTTCTCAGCAGAGCACTTGTTCTGGCCCAACCATACTCAACCTTTTTCCTCCTCGGGCCAAATTCTCGAAAGTTATATTTCAAGTGGGCCACAACATTATGACAGGACAAAATATCACTGCGAAATAACTATAGCCATTTGTTCTACCATCAAAATCTATTTTAATTTATAATTGTTAATAGAAGAGTACGTTGCTTTTTGAAATATAGCTGAACGTATTGTCAATTAATATTTTCTTAACTTTTTTTATTTGTGCACTTGTTTCTTTAGACAAATCATAATTAATTTCAAAGAAAGTTATGTAAGAACTTAAAAAGTTTGAGTGGCCATCTGAAACTCTGCTGCAAGCTTTTGACATTCATTTCCAAGCAGTTATGTTTTAGTTAAGTATCTTTGTGCGTAACGTACATTAATCAATGGAATATGACATTTAGCGTTTTTTTGTTTTTTCAATGCAGACAGAGCGAGTGATTACTGTGAACTGCCTCTATGGTACTTGTCAGAGCTGGACACCGTTAACTTGATTAATCATTAAACCGTTAATAAAAAAAATTAACTTCGTTCAACGTTAAAGCGTCATTTTATGGACAATTTAACGAAAGTCATCGTTCATCGTTAACTGGGAACTGTATTGTGCAGCCATGAAATTACGTAAATCCAAGGATTTTAGAGAGGGAAAATTGTCTGAATTTCTTTTTTGATGCTGACTTTTTAAAAGCAAAAGCTGCAATTTGAAACTTTCAGCACAGTCACGCATAGTACCGATTAATTTATTTCTACCTTGGAGTGTTTATTTTCGTAGTGACAGTGCACTGGCAGTGGTTTGATATTTACGGTTGAGTCGCAAATTAAGCACACTGCTTTCCCAACATACTTTAGAAACAAATACGAATCTTCCCAGTAAGCATAAAAAAGTGGCGCACTTATATCCGAACCTTTTTCGATTATGCTGAACGCTCGCAAATCAGATTAACAGTGTCACACTTGATAGGATTCAGAACGGATACTTCAGCGCACCGAAAGGTGCAAGCGCTGTCCGAGCTGCCACCGCCTATCTTCTGGGCCACAGCCGCCACGCGGGGAGGACCAAATCTCAAATGTTTGTTAAGCTTATGGGACTTAACCACGGGGACATCAGTCCCTAAACTTACAAACTGCTAATCAACTACCTTATAATGACGGCACAAATATCCATGCCCGAGGGGGGATTCGAACTCCCGACCGTAGTGGCCGTGCGGACCGTGACTGGAGCGCCTCAGTCCCCTCGGCCACCGCGGCCGGCGCGGGGCCGACAGGGAGGGAGAAAGCACCGGGCCGGCACGGTGTGCGCAAACACTCGAATGGGGCCTCCTTCACAACAAACGAGAAGGTGCTGTTTAAGCTCAGGGCACTGGCTTCGTAGATTTCGCTGTAGGCATCTCGACCATTTTTATCTGCCAGTCATCAGAGATTTTTATTGGGAAATTTTGAACGCTGGACGACTAGCTTGCTGGGCCACTCAAAAAAGCTCGGCGGGCCGCAGGTTGAGTACCGCTGCTCTGGCCCCTACTCGGTCCGGGGCCCACCTGCAAGTTGTGCTCTGCTGGTGGGCGAATCTGCAGACGCTGAGGCCGAGATATAATGCAGACGTTTTCGGAAGGCGATATTCGGGAGAGTAGGGAGACCAAGGGCAGCAATCCAGACCGATGGGCAACAGTGCGGCTCACGTGTGGCAACGCATTACCCTTTTCCAATGTGGCCGTCAGGAAGCTCCGAAGGAGAGCAGCACTTCCGAGTTATGACGCTGGATGCTACGAAGCTACAGCATCCCAAACAATAATAATGGAGGCATAACGAGAATGGCAATTCATAAATCAGATCAATGTTCTGCAAGACGGTCTCCAGATTAAGCCGATCATCATAGTGATGCTAGCAGAATTGACATAAATTGGTGAAATGTCCTCCCATTTGGTTGCCCATTTACTTCCTTCATCGTGCAATTGTCGGTAAAAATGCCTGTGGCATTTACTCAAAACACGGGTAACGGAATGTAGTGTCAGAATATCTGGCGATGCTGAAGGAATTAGGTTATGTAATGAGAGAAAGAAAGTAGATGAGTTTTGTTATTTTGATAACAAGATAACTTCTGATGGCCGAACTAAAGAAGATATAAAATGCAGCATGGCTATGGGAAGCGTTTCTGCAGAAGCGAAATTTGTTGACATCCAAGATTATTTTTAATGTTGGAAAGTCCTTTCTGAAGGTCTTTGTCGGGCGTGTAGCATTATATGCTAATGAAACATGGACGACAAGGAGTTCAGACAGAAGGATGATAGAATATTTTGAAATGTAGCGCTACAGACAAAATTATGAAGATTAGGTGGGTAGATCACGTCACTAATGAGGAGGTAGTCAATAGAATTGGGGAGAAAAGGAGTTTCTGGCATATCCTGACTAAGAGAAAGGATAGGTTGGTATGACACATTTTGAGACATCAAGGAATCGTCAACTTAGCATTAGAAGGAAATGTGTGCGGTAAAAATAGTAAAGAGAGACCGAGGGACGAATACAGTAGGCAGATTCAAAAGGATGTAGGTTGTCGTTCTTTCCCTCAGATAAAAAGGCCTTCACAGGACAGGTTGAGTGGAGAACTGTATCAAACCAGTCTGCGGACTGAAGACAACATCAACAACAACAACAACAACAACATACAAAAATTCATCTTTACGATGAATTTTCATACAAGAATGTGTCGTTAGGACTTGTCTAATTTATGAATATTCTGCTCTATTTTGGCTCTTTTACTTCATGGAGAAAATTAGAGTGACTTCTCCCCCCCCCCAACTTCGTTAATTTCTTTATAGTAAATTATAGTGTCACAAATAGATAGATACGACTTTTTTAATAATTACGTTTCCTCAGGCGTTCCAGAAAGGCCTCCCGGCCTAGAAAGTGCTATGGAGTGGCTCTTCCTGTCGGGAGTTAAGCGCTCCCACCGGCGTGTTTTTCTTATGCTTGCGCGTGCGGCATTTTGTTTTGATTTTCTGCTAAGAGTGCGGAACGCTGTAGCCTGTTTCTCGCTGAAAGCGCCACCACGGTATAAAGTTAGGAGAATCCCACCCAAGCGAAAAACAGTGCACCGGCAACAAGTTTAATCTCGGAATAACAAGGAAGACTGAGAATCAGGTGCCCCAGTAAACAACATGTACGAGACCGAAAAGTGGGATAGTTCATCAGATTAATGCTGTTATTGTTTTTCTTTTATTTTTATGGAAGCAAGGTGCTCTTTTGAGCCGTAGTATAGAGGTATGATTAACGTACGTAAGTGTTCGAAGTCTGTGTATTGTGCCTTGTAGTTCGACTGCCTTGATTTTGAAATATGAGCTCTTCATTTGAGTCATGTATTCCGTCAGTGTAAATCCCCGCTCTTAGTCTGTACTTGGGCGTACCAATACGTGTAGAAACTACAACTCTCGGATGACTGTTGGTAACTGCGGAGAAATAACATTAAATGTACTATTAAATATGTAATAAGAATATGATGTTTCACTGTTAAAAATCTACACTTAATTTCAGTAGAAAATGAGAAAAACAAACTAAGAAAAAAACTGTCAGCTCCACTTCACATTCCTCGTAATGACGAGAACGCCTTTCTGCCCAGAGTCACGGAACGTAAATGTTGATTTCAGTGTAATGACGTCACTCGCATTCTGTTAGATGTGAACTTTCTAATATTTCATAGATATTTCAGTTTCAAAAATAATCTCTGGATATAAGTTAATTCAAATAAAAAGTTTGTAAACCTGAGTGCTAGGTCCATCTGTCTCTATACTTACAAACTACTTCAACTTATACTAAAAAGGAGAAAATCTAACTAGCTCTTTTAGGTTGTTTGCAGATTTACCGTCTAGTAAAAGCATCTGAAGATCAAAACCAACTACAGAATGATCTAAATAACATATCAGTTGGGATAAAAATTGGCAATTGATTCTACGTAATGAGAAGTGTGAAGTCGTCCACATGAGTACGAAACGAAAGCCGCTAAACTTTGATTACAAGATAAATCAATCATTGTGAAGGCCGCAAACTCTAGTAAATACCTAGGAATTACTATTACATCATCGTAGGAAAGGGGAACCAAAGATTGAGTTTCATTGGAAGAACGTTTAAAAGATTGAACAGAACTATTAAATAGACTGCATACACCACACCTGTCCGTCCTTAGAGTATTGCTGCCCAGTGTGGGGTCCTTATCAAGTGGCTTTGACAGAAGCCATCGAAAGAGTCAAGAAGGGCAGCTCGTTTTGTATTGTCACGATACAGAGAAGACAGCAGCAAGGAAATGAATCAAGACTTGGGATGGGAATCATTACAATAACGGCGTTTATGGCTGCAGCCTGGTCTACTTACGAAACTCCATCATTCTCCTATGAATGCGAGAATATATTGTTGACGGTCACCTACACAGGTAGAAATGATCATCAGAATAAAATACGAGAAAACAGAGCTCGAACGGAGAGATTCAGGTGTTCTTTCTTCCCGCGCGGTATTCGAGAATGGAATGGGAGATAAATAGTATAATGATGATCGATGAACTTTCTGGCAGGCACTTAAATCTCATTTTCAGAGTATCCCATGTAGATGTTAACACCCACCCACTCACCCACACACACACACACACACACACACACACACACACACACACACATACCTAATCCCGAGGGCTCGAACTTGCGAAGGGAGCTACCGTCCAATCCGTGACATGGCGTCTCACGTAGTACATAAGTAAGTATGATTTCCCGTCATATATTCTCTTTGTACATGGTGTTCTCTCCTAAAAAAAAAAATTGACAGTGGCGTCTCTGCTGGCCATTGGCGTTGCATTTCGGCTGGTCAGAGGAGCAGCTTATCAGGGCGTAACAGACGATGCTTGCAGAGCAGGTGGCGGCAGGGGCGGCAGTTTGTAAACTGAGGGCGACGCCAGGTGGGGGCGCTGCTGGTTTATAAATAACTTAACTGTGATTTGGAGAGTATCCCATGTAGGTGTAGAAACATTCTGGTCTCTGAAATTCAGTCCAGGATGAGACTTCGAGTCTTAGCAGTATACGTCAAGGATGCCAATTCATAGAAGTTTTAAAGCGCACTATCTACAAAATTCCGACATAGAGGACTCCAAAGTTGAAGCGCAACTTGTATATATGTTATATATGAGTCGTCCAGTTCTGTGTACTGGTCTGAGAAAATAGCTGAGGTAGTATCATGCATGATTCTCTGTTGATGATTTGGTTTCGAATCCATCTAAAGGAAAAGTTTAATTTTCATTATTTCAAATCAAATGTTTCTAAATCTATCGGACCAAACTGTGTGTGCATCAGTCCATAGCTTACAAACTATTTAAACTTGAAAGTAGCCTGTTATGTTTTCTAAGCAAGATGTCGGGCAGCTGAGATCTATAAATGTAAGTTAAAATGCTCACTGCTACTCTAAATTACTTTACAAGTGGCCGCAGTACTTACGCAATGGAAATTTATTTAACAGCTCACTCCTTAAGGGAGAAGCAAATGTTTTAACAAACACAAAATTAATGTTAACAAATAAAGAAATAGATGATTAAACATGGGGCAAGGAGCATGAAATCATAAAGCAGAGGTTTGATACTTTAAAATCATAATCTATTTAGTAGAATGAACAAGCGAAACAATGTAGGGAGACTAAATTAAGCACACCTTGTACAAAATTGAATTGAATCATAAAATTACTGCCCGTAATAAAAATGGCTTCTGCCCTTTATGAATATGGAGGTAGCATGGGAGGAAATTTGATAATACAGACTGGGTAGCTGAAAGCACATTCATTCATTCACAGACACACACATAATGCTTGCGGTACATTACAATATGGGAACACTTGAGAGCAGCAGCGAAATGAAGCGTCGGTGGAGTTTTGAGGGGATGACGGGTGTCTTGATCACAAGTTTAAGAACACTATACACCAAACGAACTCATGACTCATGACAAATTGATGGGGGGCTTCATTTTGTTTTGCCGCCGCCCCGAGCCTCTGACAGCCTTAGTGCGCCACTAGCTATTCCTAACTAAGAATGTATCTGCTGTCGACTCATGCACAAATATCTGTTAATAACCTATTGAATACAATAAAAAAATTAATCTGTAGGTACCCTCACACAGTACCTGTCATAACATCGACGAGACGTGTTTCAATCACAGCTATAAGGTTCTGAACATGAAGGATCGAAATGTGTTAATGTAAGATAAAAAAAGTTTGGAACTTTTGGCTGAAGATTACACAATGAAGTATTTCAGATAGTGCATTTGCTGTCTCTAGCAAGTCCATTAGTCGAATATGCTAAAAACTGATAAAGCTGGCAGCGAGTCATTCAAATTCGAAAATCATTTGAACTTTATCAGGACCAAATTCTGATGCAGGTCCTGCCGTACGCCAATCACGCTGTGGCGATCTAAAGCGAGCGGCGACTGCGTCAACTGATATGGCTGGCGCGGCGGTAAACGTTTAAGCAAATTGCTGTCGCTCTTTGTTTCCAGGTAGCGAGCTGTTATATCGACCCGGCATCAGAGAGCGGATTGCAAACAGCTTACCGGCGCCGTCTCTTTCAGCATCGGCGGCTCTCTTTCATCTGTGATACACCCGCCGCACCTAGCTTTTGTCTCGCAACTGCGGTCGCCGATAGCTGCCGGCTGACCCCCTTTTGTTCCCCGTCACTTGTTTCGTTTCATCTGGATTGCTCTTACATTTGGCCCTGACAGATTACGTGCATGCGTCAGTGCACCGTTGTGTGCAATATACGCACACATTTGCTAAAGGTATAGTACAAACAACTCTCTCTCTCTCTCTCTCTCTCTCTCTCTCTCTCTCTGTCATTTGTGTGTGTGTGTGTGTGTGTGTGAAATTTAATCGTGTTCATGTGGAAACTCGTCGGAACTTCTCTGTTGAATCAAAACAGGCTGACATTAATTTTAAAGATCTGTAAATAAATACTGGATATACTCCCGGGTGGGTAGGCGCATTACTTCGTTAAAAATCAGGGCTCCAATATTCAGAGAACATGGCGCTTTTTCGAGGCAAACGCTTTCCAGGTACACTTACACTAAGTACATTGCTACATTGGTAACGTGATTATGTCGGCAAATCTAGTACCCAGCACTCAGTGTCAACAATGACCTTTCTCTAAATTTTACTGTCTTTACCATTATACATCATGATGCTTTGGGACACTTTCCTAGAATGCTTTTAGTTGCAGACCATTACACACCTTGTTAATGTACTGTAACCAAATTATTTACTTTTCTCTAAAAATATGAGTCATTCTAAAGCGTGAAGTGCGTCGGTTCTGAATAACTGTCGAAAACCAAACCGTGTCATCATACCTGCTATTAATTCGATTTCAAATTTTAGTTCCTCTCAGTTCTCACTCGTGAAGCAATAGCTTTCTGACATAGCATCATATAACAGCGTTTCAAGGGATTTTCGTGGTTGCTATAAAATTTGAGAAGATTTAAATTCTTTCTTATAGATGCAAATAGTGCGCCTCGGTTGCACTGTGCTATAGTGCCAGACTACGGATCCTAGGGTCGCGGGTTCGATCCCTGCCAGGTCCTGGGATTTTTATCTCTCAATTTCCTCTTCTTTCCCCTCTGGCAGTATTGCACATGTGAAAAAAAAGTAGCACCGTGGTTCGGAACCCACGTTATACTGTAGGTTCCCCTATAACTGGCTGGGTAAGTCAGTCCGAATGTCGGAGGAAGGCAACGGCATCCCACATCCAAACAGGACAATGCCTAGTAAAGCACTGTGGCGTTCAAAACAATCTTCGGATTGTTGACTGCTTTACCTTTTTTACATGCAAATACGATAATTCTGCCTTATATGACACAACTGCAATTCAATAACGAACATAAACCCCGCAATAACAACGTATTTTAAGAAAAGTCTGTACCTAGAACTCAAAAATATCGTAACACACTCGTACCAATATCAATACACCTGTACTACCAATAGAGACCACATTGCGACTGACACAGAAAGAAATTTTTAAAATCAAATTATCATAAACTATTGTTGACTTATACAATACACTTTTCAAAGAGATAATCATTTATAAATACGGTCCTGAACTAACAATATTGAAGATGCCATTTAGAAATTCATAGAAACAATAAAATAAGTTTTCTGTATTTAAAATGAAAGCAACTACGTTACCATTCAGTACTGTACCGTCCCCACCCTTCCCCTTGGTATTGAGCAGGTTAGTGCCATTAAAACACAAGAGTTTTCTGCGTTAATTTCGTTATAATGTTAGAGGATTTGTTAATGTAAAGACGCACATTCGCAGGACTGGGTTCAAATCCCGGCATGTATCCGAATAAGTTTCCCTAAATGGACGAGTTCAAATTCTATGACAGTTCTTTGATATACTGCCGATTTCCTCCTCTTCAACTTCGTCTAATCTGAGTCACGTATTTAGTGACTCGTCAGTCACGAGAAACTTATCTTTCTTCCATGACCATGTACCTTGAGCCCTTTGTTATTCCAAAAAAAGGTTACACTAACGGAGGTGGGAGACGAGGTAACTGCGGAGCAATAGCAATTTCCCCTTTAGCCTAACAGTGAACGTTCCATTACCAACAGTGTTTTCATCGAAAAGAAACCAGCTTTGATAGCGTATGAAAGTTTTAGAATTTAGTTTACAGTAAACTGTATCCTAGGGTCTCAAAAGAATAAGTTAACGTTGATTGACCTCCAGTCTCCATTCGTGCTGAAGTACCACAAAGCTCAATTTTGCCTTTCGTAAATGTGTCGTTTATTGGAGACTACCGTATGTCTAATCAGCTGATGTCATGTTAAATAATTGCATAACGTTTTTAATTAAAATTCCTGCTGACGAAGCTCCCGCCCACTTTTAGTAACCTACATATACATTCCCCGTTTTTCACCGTGGGATGCTTACTGAATTAAATCGGTTATAACCACCGATAATGCCGACATTAATGTATATTTGTTCTCTTATCTAGTTCACAATAAAAGTATCTTTGATCACTCCAAACAGCGATTATAATAATAAAAGACTATTCCGAACAAGGAGGTAAGAATACAGGGAGACACCCTTATGGTGAAAAACTAAAGCCTTCCTCCGCCATATTGCTAAGTCTTATAGAAAGATTGGTATTGCAGAGCTGACGTTTTATGTCACAAAACAGGAATAAAACGTCCGGCAGTTTTGCCATGATGTACAACGTTTTAAAAGGGTGAAAATCAGCGTTAAAATTGAGTTTTCAAACATCTTATGTTTAGTATTTATTAATATTCATTCAATGAAGTATATTCTTTGAAAGTACATACTTTGCACTGACCCCCACTTCAATGCCTTAACAGTAAGAGCGTCGACTTAATGAATAGTTTTTAACAGAGAAATAGCATGCCACAACTGATCAAGATGGCGGACAGGCTTCAGCTAACGTATGTTCTCAGAATAGATAAGGCCATCTCCCTTTATTTTAACCTCCTTGATTCCAAATGTTTCAAATGTTTGTACAGCTTATGGGACATAACTACGGGGTCATCAGTCCCTAAACTTACAAACTACTTATGAACTAACTAATACTAAGGAACAGCACAAATATCCATGCCCGAGGGGGGATTCGAACCCCCGACCGTAGTGGCCGTGCAGACCGTGACTGGAGCGCCTCAGTCCCCTCGGTCACCGCGGTCGGCTCCTTGATTCCGAACGAATTCATAACAGTGTATACATTGTGGTAAATCATCTCGCCCACCAATCTTTTCTACTACGATCATTCTAGATTTTAAGTATGGTAATTTAGCCACTGACCTCTGTGGAGTGCATTAGTTACAAAAATTTAATTTGAGATGTATTATACAGAAACATGAAAATTATCTACTTAGCTTTTTCGTAACGTTTTGTGGAGATGGTTTTCTCCTTCTCTTATCGGAGTTGAGAGCTAATTACAGTTAGAGTTCTAAAGAGAAGGCAAGCTCTTGAAATAAAGTGTTTGAAAGTGTTCTTGGTTACTTTAAATCATTTAACGGTCTTCTGCAGACATCCACAGCTAATATCACAGAATTAATTTTCTTTAATGTTGCACTGAGTGCATCAAGTTGTTTATTTTTTGTGTCAATTGGTTTCTTTTGTATTCAATTAAGATAAGAGCCTTAGCCAGTTTCATTAAAACTTGTAGTCTAAATGTTTTTGGGGTCTCCGTTAACTTTTATGATATTATTTGCTAGCACATTAACACAGGCCGTACAAACAAATATACAGCACAAACAAAGCAAGCCATAAAACAATGTAACACAATCCTAACAGAATATGAAAAAGTTTCTCATAGTAAAAAAGCCTAAATCTCTAAACTACGTGGACAACTGAATATCCACAAACCTTTAGCACCAATGCAACGTTTAATACTTAGCACAGATAGCCCAACTTATTTAATTAGCAGAAAACTGAGCAAACTCCTGAGAAAAGTCTTTACTTACAATACCAAATATACGATTAAAAAAATTCAAGATCATTAGTACAAAAAACTAAAGACGTTCCAAACCTGAAAATGGAAAATTTGTATAATTTGATATAATAAATCTTTATAGTAATATCCCTATACAAGAAATAATCACCATAGGTGAAGACAATTAACTGAGATACAGAAAAACTTCCATAACAGGCATCAATGAAATTATATAACTGCTAAAATTAATATTGTAGCAGAAGTAATTTCAGTTTAAGAGCAAAATTTACACACAAAGAGAAAGAGTGGCACTGGGATGCAGTATTGCTGATACAATAGCAGACATTTTCTGAAATACACTCGAAGAAAAATTTTTCAACAACCAAAACAAAGTACCAAACAAATTATATATTATTTTAGGTATGTGTATGACACAATAGTGTTAATAGAAGGAGATAATTCAGATAGGTAACAAATACACAACACATTAAATGCAATTCATTCAAAAATAAAATTTACAGGCCTGATAACAACAAAACAATAAATTTTCTCGATCTCAAAATAAAAAAAACATTAGCAACAAACACAAATTCAAAGTCTAAAGAAAACCTATATCTATAGATAATGTTATCAATGCAAACTCAAGCCACCAAAAAGCACGCAAATAGCGCCTACTCCCACACCATGATAAACAGAATGATAAACCTACCGCCAGAATGCAACACAAAAAGACTTCAAAATCCTACAATATGTAACTCAAAACAAAACGACTACGACCAAACAATAGTCACTCAACTATACAATGAACAATCCACACCAACAAAAACCCATATACGAAAAGAAATAACACAGTGAAATATCAACAGAACAAAAATTTAAATACGTAAAAACCACATTTGTAGGATATACCTCGTATCAAATTAACGAATTACAAGAAAATTCAAATGAAAGGCTCGTTTATCAGACACGTAACAACCTTTAGTCGCAATTAAAATCAGGTAAGACATATTTCCCAAGAATATACGAAATTATATCCAACAACTGTAGTAAAATTTAAATAGGCCATGGAGGTAGAAATTGCAGTATTAGATATTGAAAGCACACCAGAAAAAGTGAAAATAACCCATCTACTTTTTACCAACACTTAGAAACAGCGAAGCAGACAGTATATAATTTAGAACAGCTTTCGAAATTTTACATATAACAGCTAAAGGCAATTCATGAACATTCTGGAGGAAATCAAAATATATTTACATTCACCTAACCAGCCCGTCAGAAATACTAAATGAACATGTTGACTTGAAATACAAAAAATGCATAGAAAACTTCAATGGTATCTTCACCAAGAAAATAGATAAAAATACGAGAAAAGTCACAGATTACATGCCAATTTCAGGGCTCACCTTGACTGCCCGATACCACCCGCCGGCTTTGACCAATTGAGACATGTATTACGTCATTTTGTCATAGATGTGTTTCTATTTATTTATTACTAGTCGCTAACTACAATGTAAATGTGTCAGAGATAATATTTATTAGAATGCATTTATTTATTTACCTACGCGATTTGTGTTGAACAATTACTACAGCGATAGGAAATAATTTAAAATATTTAATAACAACCCGAGTTATATTTATAAGGGCTGAAGTGCAGTTTATGAGTCCGCGATTGCTGTTTCATGTGTAGACGTTAAAGTTCGTGTCTGTGAGATTATTAAGCATCGTTCTGTCCGCATCACGCCAGGTATTTTGTCCCTATTTTACTTTAATATTATACAGCACATTACTCTAGGCACTCCTATGACTGCAGTAAACAATAGATCTGTCTGCATCTCGTGAGATTTTTTTTTAATAAACTGAAACAGAAGATTTACATAGATTTACATCGCGCTTTCGTAACATTTCTGGAAGCATTTTCTTCTCTAAACAGACTCCGTTCCCTCGACTTCATTTTTTAACAAAAGAACATTGCAAAACGTAGCTCCAGTTTCACACTTCGCTAGTCTCTCGCGCCGTATTTCACCAGTTTCGTATTTGTACTTCATTATTACGAAACAAGCTCTCCTGATGTTATATCGTATTCAAGAACTTCAATAAATGAGCCATTTTCATGGAGATTTTGTGTCCTACATTGTGTGGAAGTGGTAATTACATACAGTGTAACGTTATCATTGCATGTTTTTTTCGATGTTTCATTTTTTTCAGTATTTCTATTTCTATTGTTTTTCTATTTAGAATCTCTCCCCCCAAAACCCCTTAATTCCTGCGTTAATCCCGTTAAATTCATTTACTTCTTTACTTTTTTTTTTTTTTTTTTTTTTTGCTTAAATTTATATTTGTGTTGTTGTTTATATCATGTTGTTCTCGACACCATATTACATTCGCATCGAAATATGAATGTCGGTTATCGTCATGACGTTGTGCCTGACGTCATAGATCAAAGCAGACGGGTGGTATCGGAATATCCAATATTGAAAATTTCAGAAGGAAAGATAACTAAAATTTGTGATAGTTGTAGATATGTGTGATCTTTCTATCATTGATCTAGAGATCACTGATAACGATTCAGCTAGAAAGATCAGTAAATTCTCCAACATATAACAAAGATCATACATTCCAGCAACTACCCAAATAGGAAAAATTATCTTAAGTATAAACAAACAGCTTGTAACCATATTATATCGCTGGTTATCCGTCCAAGAGTTGTCAAACGTCAGTAAGAAAATCTTAAAACTTTTCGAGAACATATTGCTGTCATAAAGCTGACGTACAATCAAATAGATTGACAGCCAGAAACCCAACGATATATATGTGGATGTCACGAAAATCTGACGTATGTATATTTAGAAATGTAAGTTATAATTACGATACTCGTGACATTCGAGTACCTGAAGATGGCAGTTATGCTGAAGTAGGCCCTATAGTAATAAAAATAGTTATATATTAAGCAGCATTTGGAAATTTTATTGCATAATACTACATTATCTGTGCGCTGCTACGTATGCGGAGCAATGTCAAAAATTTCAATGATCTCATTTTTGTATAAGGTATACTGACTGATTAATAATTGTAATTTGTATTCCGAATTTTCAATGTTACGCGCATGGATTCGTTGCTTGTGTATTTGTTTCACCTTGAAATTAAGCCTGAAAGTAAAAAGTGGCAGTTATGATCACTGGAAGAGAAAAAGCGTTTTGAGATCAAGAAAGAAAAAATTCAAAAGGAGGTTCAAACGTAACTGGGGATATTGATAGTGAGAGCGACTGATATTTACTGTTTTTTTCCTATTAAATCTTTTTAATTTTAATTGTTATTACCAATAGCTGGTGCATCAACAACTTTCCAAATAAAAATCAAAGTTGAGCAAACCGATTTATATTTTGTGATTGTAATATTATAATCGTGACTTGCCACTCTGAATTTTGAAATTATTAGAATTCATAATCAGTGACCTTAAAAGGTTATTACATACTGATTTAAATGAAATTCGAAACAATTTTGACCGATGATTTCGGCCATATTAGAACTGCTATTTTGAATTTTGAAATTTTAATGTAAAATTCGTAATAAGCGGGCTCAATAACGTACATATATCAATTAGCGTGTAAATCTAGAGATTTTTTTCTCGTTTTGCCCAAATTTTGTGGATCCATACCACTGTGTGTCGACACCTTCGTAGCGGGGCAAAGAGAGTGTGTTGTAACGTTGTTATTATAACCAGCGATAGCAAAGTCTCCAAATGAAACATAGAACCTGGCTTCGACCGTGTCCAATATAGTGAGTAAAATGATTCAGCTTTGATGCCGAGTACGTATCAAATAAATGAGCACGTCAGAACACGTCTAACACACGAAGACTGTGGTGTCGTATCTGTGCACGAATTTGTAAGGGCCAATACGTGATCGCTGCAGTACGATGGAATCTTATTCCTTAGCTCTTGATCCTTAGCTCTTGTTCGTATTTTCTGACTCTTTAAACAGCTAATGTTTATCCATCGTACGGTACAATGAAAAAGAAGGCACGAAATACAGAGTTCAGTTAGCAACAAGGCGACTCAGAAGTTCAGCTTGTCACGTGAAAACCAACTATTACATTCCACGAAGCACAAATTTAACATGCCAAATCCTTCGTTTCACACTTCGTAGGGTAGTAGAACGTGGAATGCCACGCTGTGACGTCACCAGTTCCTATTACGCGTGCCTTTTCACGTTCCGTGAGAGGACGGCATGAGGTAGTCCTGCTTGTCCCATGTGTGTAATATGACCCCATCATCTTAGCCTATTTGCTCTAACTGCTGCATCTGTGTGTTCGTTCCCATTTTTTCTATGATTTCCTCATTGTTCCCCTCTAGTAGTACCTGTAATCATCCTTGCTATTTTAATACCTGTAACCTCAACGTTATTAACAAAGTAACCTGTATCCACCCAGCTTTCACTGTGCACTTCCAACTTCGTCTTAGTACTGACTTCCATCTCGCAGACGAGAGTAGATCATAGGTGAGTGTCTCACTGCTTTACCTTTGCTACACCTTGATTCCATATCTTTCACTATGCTGCCATCCTGCGAGAAAATACATCATAAGTACTTGAAACTGTTCACCTGTTCTAGCTTTTTCCTCCTATTTGGCACTCAACCTGTTTAAATCTGTATCCGACAGACATTAATTTCTTTTGGAGGTTTCCAAATGTTTGCAAAGCCATAGGACCAACAGCCGTGGTTATCAGTTTCGTAGCCTTACAAACCACTTAAAATAATTTAAGCTAAGGACCACAAACAGACACCCATACGACAGGGAGGACTCGAGCCGCCGACGGGGAGCAGACACACTCTCAGCAGCAAGGTGCCTTAAGGCGCACGGCCTCTCCTACACGGCTTTCGGAGATGCTGATCTTCATATAATAACACATCTCTAATATAGGTCGGAAATATAATATTGAAACTTTTCAGTCGAATCTGCCGTCACAACTAATGCGAGAATGCTTATTTTGATCCCACCTATTTTAATTTTATCCTGCAAGTCTACTGTTTCCAAGAAACGATCCATCAGTAGTAGGAACAACAGTCGTTATAGACTTATCTTACTCCTGAAACTACCGTGCCGCGCGGGAATAGCCGTGTGGTCTATTTAGTTTACGTAGTTTGTAAGTCTAGGAACTGATGACTTAAGTAGTTATGTGCAATAGGTTTACAAACATTTTTTTGAAACTACCCTCAACTCTAAACTTCTGCCTGACAATCTACGTTAAGCCGTTTAATTGCCTGCAGAAATTTTCCTCCGATATCTTCCTTTATGAAAATACATATTAAGTACTTGAAACTGTCCATCTGTTCTAACTTTGTTGCTCCTATTTGACACTGAACCTGTTTCAATCTCTTTTCGACAATCCGCTTCCGTACCTCAGTGGCAGCGTCACTGCTGGCCGATGGAAGGTGCCCCAGTTCGATTCCCGGCAGAGGACTGGGTGTTGTATTTTGTCCTAATGATCATCATCTCATCATTATCAGCACGCAAGTCGCCCAAGCGGCAACAACTAAAAAGACTGGCAGTGCGACGGCCGAACAATCCCGTTTGGGATCTCCCGGCCTAAAATGTCATGCGATGAATTCATTTTTTTTCTTTCTGACAGATCTTACTTCCGTTTTTGATATGCTGATTTTCATATCATAACCCATACATATCTGATGTAGCTCTGAAATATTACTTTGCAAGCACGGAATCGAATCTGCTGTGATAATCAAATCGTCTACGTATGCCAGACTACATATTTCATTTTTAGCCATTTTAATTTCACCCTGTACACCTCCTTATGGGGCCCTGGCTCGATTACCGGTCGGGTCGGAGATTTTCTCTGCTCAGGGACTGGGTGTCGTCCTCACCATCATTTCATCATCACTGACGCGCAAGCGCCGCGGAGGAGAGGCCGAGCGTATTGAGGCGCTATGCTCCGATGCAATGATGTTTTTGTTGTCTTTAGTATAAGTTAGTTTCTAAGTAGTTTATAAGTTTAGGGACTGATGACCCCGTAGTTAAGTCCCATAATCTTAACAAACATTTGACACGCAAGTCGCCGAAGTGGCGTCCGCTAAAATGACTTGCACCAGGCAGGCTGAACAAAATGTTCAAATGTTTGTTAAGCTTAAGGGACTTAGCTGCGGGGTCATCAGTCCCTAAACTTACAAACCACATATGAACTACCTTATACTAAAGACGATTAAAACATTCATGCCCGAGGACGGATTCGAACCCCCGACGTGGAACAGCGTTGTGGATCGCAGCATAGCGCCTCAATGCGCTCAGCCATTCCGCCGCGGCAGGCAGACTGAACAAGACCCCAGTTTTCGTATAACGGTTATAAATATCATCATATCACCCTGCCAGAGCATGATTTTCAAAATATGATCGATAAATGGACCACTTGTAATGTAAATGCGACATAAAGTCGCGATAGAGGCAGGCAACCCCCACAATAATTGATAATGCTGCACTACCTGCACATGTCCATGACGCAAACAGCTTGTAACATCCATGTAAAGGAATCTGTTCTGACGCTACTTTTGATCCTGCAGTTATTATCTATTCATATTCACGAAATGGATGACATTAACTGCGAATGGGTAAAGTTAAAAATGTGTACCCAGCCGGGATTCGAACCCGGGTCTCCTGCTTTCTAGCCAGTTGCGCTGACCCCTACACCACTGGGAAAACAGCGATAATCACATAATATATATGGTGTCTGTTCTTTCGGACATTTCTAGTGGGCAGGGTAAAGTTGCAAATTTGTATCTGGCGGGAGGCGTACTTGAGCAATTACGTGCAGGTGTGATTATCGCTGAGTCCCCAGTGGTGTAGGGGTCAGCGCAACTGCCTAGAAAGGAGGTGACCCGGGTTCGAATCCGGGCTGGATACAGATTCCCAACTTTACCCATTCCGTGAATATGAAAAGATACAAATCTGACGATGGAATCTCGGAAACGCGTTATTAAAGAATGATTTCTACGGAAATGTTTTGCGACTTATTCAGCATAGCCGCAGTACTACCAATTATTGAACTACTTGTTATATTAAAATGTTGTCTACTCGCTGTTAAGATGTAAGTTGTGACACGTGGTGCGTGGCGTGCTTGTTGCAGACAGCAACTTCGTGCTGGGCAACGCGCAGGTGCCGTCGCTGTACCCGATCGTGTACTGCTCGGATGGCTTCTGTGAGCTGACGGGCTGGGCGCGCGCGCAGATCATGCAGAAGGGCTGCGCCTGCAAGTTCCTGTACGGCCCCGACACCGCCGACGAGCACAAGCTGCAGATCGAGCGCGCGCTCGACGCCAAGACCGAGCTCAAGCTAGAGGTCATCTTCTACAAGAAGAATGGTCAGTACATTCACGCTGTGTCTCTGTAGTCAGCCACGTCATACCTAAAAAAATGAAAATAAATGCTTGGCTTGTTTTACAACCCACTTTAGGTTTTTCTGTAGTTTTATGATTTTTTGCAAACATTTCGGTCAAAAATAATACAAAAAATATGGACAATACCATTACAATTCTACTACTGTGATAATAGGCCTATGTATGCGCTCAATACGTAATTTTCTCTCTGACTGTATTTTAACAGTCAGCCAAAATTATTTGATATTTGTGTTTAGCTTTGACAAACATACGCTATTTCATTTATGTATAAAGAACAGTCTAGAGTGCAACAAGTTTTTATTTTATTTTATTTTCCGACTAGTTTCGGTCTTATTTTAGACCATCTTCAGGAAATTAAGCTCCACACCATCAATGGAGCTTAATTTCCTGAAGATGGTCTAAAACAAGACTGAAACTAGCCGAAAATATATATATATATATATATATATATATATATATATATATATATATATATATATATATATATATATATTATTTATTTATTTTTTTTTTTTTTTTTTTTTTTTTCACTCTAGACTGTTCTTTATACATAAATTTAAATAAGAGTGTTGTTCCCCACAAGTGAAACAAAAATGTTTCCAAAAATATGTGATACTCTTTTTCGTAACTTATACCTATTAACAATTATTTTAATATACTTCCATGTTTTTATATCTATCTCCGTTAAAATAATATCACATGTCCTGCTGTGGTACTGTGTCTTCTTCAAGGTTATTTTCTATTCCTGTACTGGTTTACGAAAAATCAAGTGATAGTGTCATATCGCCGTTATTTTTGCAAACATCTCTGAAACGGTTGCTGTTATGAACATAACAGAGCAAAGTTGTTGAGGATTTTCTCCTCTACAAACGCGTAGATTCAATTTTCATCTCAGGTCAACGGTTAAGGCGTTCATTGCCATTAAATTTCGTGCTGTCAAAAGTCCATCACAAATGACGTATTAGTAGTGATTAGCCTATTTTTTGTCAGAAACATTTTAAAAATGGAGGTTCTGGTGTCTGGAGGCCAGCAATTACTTCTGTAAAAATTTGTGCCGCTCGGTTGAACCTCGCAACCTAGAAATTCGAGACACGTTACAGACTTACATTGTCAAATCGCGATTATTTTTGCAATTATCTCTGTAACTATGAAGAAACATAACAGAGCAAAGTAGTAGAGAGCTTTCTCCCCTACTACTTCGTTTTTTCAATTTTCGTCTTAGATGAGCACTTAAGTCGTCATTTTCATTGGAAATTCGAACTAACAAAAGCGATCGCGAATGCCCACTTTCAGTGTTACTGCCGTAACCTAAAGTTGTCCAAAACACAAGAGAGCAAAGTTGTAGAAACTTTTCTCCTTTACAAATACTTTTATTCAGATGAACGGTTAAGGCGTTATTTCCAATTAAATTTCTTGGTGTCAACACGAACGTGTGACTAACTTATCTCTTGTCAGAAACATTTGGAAAAAGGAGATTTTTGTCACTGGCGGCCAATAATTACGTCTGTAAAAATTTGTGCCTATCGGTTGAACGGCGCAACCTAAAAAGTGGGAACACGTCACAGACAGACTTTGTCAAATCGCCGTTATTCTTGGAAATACCGAAACATGAAACAACATAGAAGGATAAAGTTGTAGAAAGTTTTCTACTCGACAAATTCGTTTATTCAATTTTCTTCTCAGATGAACATTCAAGTCAACATTTTCATTTAAATTTCGAGCTGTCAAAAGGCGATCGCTAAGGACCACTTTTGTGTTACTACCGTAACCTAAAGTGGGCCAAAAATCATTTTCCATGTAATGTGATCAGGGTAAGACCTAAAACATTTGATCGCAAGATGATAGGTCAACAGATACCTCCACAGGAAAATACGTATGATGTGTTATGTACGACAGTGGTATATGACAGGAATTTCTTGTCAACCCACTTAATTTGTACACTTGCCCGATTTAGGTTTTCTTGTGGATGTGAAGATCACTCCCAAAAAAGTGATGATATCATAAGAGTTTGTCACATACTACGTCGCAGTTACCTCGCATAGGACGGATGGACAGACAGATAATAATTTTCTGAAAATGAAAAACTTAAAATTTTCACCTAAAGGAAGGCTCGAATCAAGGGCCTACCGCTCCGCACCTCCTCACGCTAGCCACAAGACCACAGCGCTTTTGTGCTCATGATATGCTTCATGTTGCTTATGTTTCGCTTGAGTGCTCAGTTTTTATATTTTGGTTATTTTTTCATAGTTACACACAACTTATTCTTGTTTTCCCGATTGATCTGTGTTCAGGTTTTCAAGGCCTATCCACTGCAGCAACTTAAATTAGAGTGGGTGCGATAGGTCGGTTCCGTTGTTAGTAGCATGCATTATTAGTTGGCGGCGACTTTAACCAGCCGACTATGGAATGAGACGTCTATAGTTTCACTACAGGGGGTACAGACAAGCAGTCTTGTGAACTACTGTTGACGACGTTTTCAGAACACTGGTTTGAGCACATAAGTCGTCAGCACAAACACTTTGGAAATATTTTAGACATTGTAGCTACAAACAGGACTGACCTTGTCAATGATGTTACTGTAGACACAGTCATATGATGCCGTCATATCGACAACGAACACCAATGTTAATAAAGCCGCCAAGAACTCTAGAAGAGTCTTTGTGCTAGAAAGAGCAGATAACCGATTGTTAGCGTCTCACTTAAGGAATTAATTTACATCGTTTAGTTCTGGTTCGTTGCACGGAGAGGAACTATGGGCAAAATTTAAATGCATTGTAAATAAAGCGGTGGAGAAATTTGTGCCGACAAAGTGGATTAAGGATGAAAAAGACAGACCGTGGTTTAATAGTAATACTGGAAAAATGCTGAGAAAGCAAAGGCAGTTGCACTTTCGGTTAAAAAAATAGTCAAGCAAATCTATGTGTACTTAACTGCAGTAATCAACATATATCTAGAGTCGTAACACATGACGCAAAATCATTTTTAAACGATAGCTTGGCAGAAATTCTGCTGACACATAAAAGCGTGATATTCTTCAATTACTTAAGCATAACAATGCTGTGAAACTGCCGGCTGTGTTAGTGAGCGCCATAGAATTTCCGAAATAAAGTTGAGTATTTAGATTTTGTGAACGGATACCCCTCCATCCCCGACCCCTTCCGCGGTTTCGGTGGCTGGAATTGACACGCAGTAGCAGGCAATAGTGTCAGAGATAGTGAAGTAATGATTTCTTTGTGCAGGTGACTATTGTCTGTCTTTCCTTGAAAACTTCTAAAATGCTACTGTTTGCCTTGATTTAAATTCTCTTAATTTACCTTTGCATTTTATCTTCTGGATATTGGAGGTAAGCTGGACACAAGACATAGTACAAACAAGCAACTACTGACAAAATCTGCTGATATGATGAACTAAGTGTACGACACCATGAGATTTCAAGAATCATACTGAAGTACTGGCACTTTTTACTGAGAAGAGTGACGATAATGATTGAATTTTAATTTTATATACAGTTTTTTTATTTTTTATTTTTATTTTGTGTCATGGCAATAGAATGTCGAATAATTAGTGATAAGGGACGAGGAAAAGGTGAACGTAAAGACGGCAGTCAAACTACTAATAATTGGCGCTCTAGGCTTCAGGTGGTGTATTATGTTAACGTGAAAATATCGATTATATGTCTTCAAGCGTGATGCGATAGTGAGCGACGTATAATCATGTAATACTTTAAGTCCTCCCATATCTAAATCTCCTGGGCTGATATGATATCGATGGTATTCACGTGTACTCAAGGTTGTAGTAATTTCGAGAATTTTCCATTAAAAACTTATGGTCGCCGTCCGAACGACTTTTCAGTAATCTGTTACCAGTATGTGGCGATCCTCCTTTTCTTCACTTTATACATTTATATCTGTTGTGAACTTCATCGACGAAAAGTATATTTTCGTCACAATTTTGGAGGACGGCCATGTCACAAACAAATGTATACTTGTGTTGGCTTTTCGTTGTTTCCCGTAAAATTTAAATTATTTAAAATTGTTTTTACAGTAGTAATTCACAACATCACAGATGGCATCTTCCATCTTGTAATACAAGACTCCAGAGAACCATCACGTAAACAAAAGAACGTCTAAATGCATGAGTTACATTTTCATCAATGGAGATATCTCACAACCAGTACTTTGCTGTCATAGTCCTTTATAAAACATCTGGAATTAGTGCTTAAAGATTTAAATATCGTGTGACAACAGTTTTCTTCGTAATGTATGATTTACAAAAATAACACCGATCTGCATAGTATTTGCCGTGTTATTTTTTTTTTTTTTTTTTTTTTTTTTTTTTTTTTTTTTCAAAATCAGTGTCGTAATTAATTTAGTTAGTTTAAGGTTTCGCTGGCCTTCATGAAAAGTAAATGTATGCGACATGTGACTATCGGACTCGTTCCCCTTTTCTTTATTTTAATTAACCATAAACAGTACCACATTTTCAAGTTTGAATACGTGATAAAGAGGAATAAATATTTATTCCCAATGTTGAAGTCTATTTCGCCTTTTTAGTATTGAAATATACTTAATCAACCATCTGGGATCGGTCACTACATGTTGTGTTCTTCTTTATCGTGTTGTTGAAGTTTCACTAGCTAGTTAGCCAAAAATAAATAAATAAAATACGCGAATGTTGCATTTTAGCCATTTTACGGGCAGTCAATTGTGATTTTAAAACCTCTAGTCTTTCATAATACTGTCTTACAGATTCTCTTGATTTACATACAACATTTTTTATGTCCTAATATTAATACGGTTATTTAAATGATTGAAACTAGTAATCAATGATTTGTATTTTTAATTTGAATGACCATTTTTTTTTTTCATCTAGGATCACCGGTTTCGATTTATATTAAGACCGTCTTCAGATTCTATCCTAGATGAACCGAGGTCGTGGCAGAAGGGTCAACTGTTATAGATCACGATCGTAAAATTGGGAAGTTTTACAAATGTTGAAATGTTTATAAACCTGTTGGACCAAACTGTTGCGGTCATCAGTCCCTAGACTTACGAACTACTTAAAATAAAACGCTAAGTACAAAACACACACACACCAATGCCCAAGGGTGGTCTTGAACCTCCGGCGGGAACTGCCGCCCAGTACATATCATGACGTCTTGGACCAGGGGGTCATTCCGTGCGGCCCGGAAGTTTTATAGTCGTTACAGCCAGTATGTGTGCATCCAACGCCGTCCCTCTTGGTGGATGAGGTCTGATCTTAATATTGACCGAAATTGGTTTTCCTTACAATGGAAAAATATTTTTATGGCAAAACACTATTTATTCAATTTTCGAGTATTTGCCAAACAGTTGAGATCAGCGTAAAGAAATGCTTTCGAAAACAACTGTTTTGTGTAATACGATCGGTGGCAGTTACAGGCCATTTAATAAAATGTCCAGCTGTCAGTTTCAGAGATCGCTGTCTCCACTCTGGCCATATCAATTATAAAGACTCTAACGCCAAATCCGAAAAAATCCAGCAGTTTAAATTGACAGTCTCAAAAAAGGAGAAAAAAAATATCAGGCGAAGAGAGTACTGAAGAATTATAGGTATTTTGGAAGAAATGATAACTGCATTTATTGAGTACACAGTGTAATATATAAATACAGAGAAACGCTCATTTCCATTCTTGCAGTTTTTATTATTTAATGTCATTGCTTATGTACTTCATATACCTCCTTATTAAAATTACCATTCTGTGTCTTAGTCTGCTTCTCTATCACTTTCCACGTGTAACACTTTTTCGGTCAATTGATAGGAACTCTAATGAACTATTTTTTTAAGGGGGGATCTGGATTGTCAAGTTATTTTACATTCTTATGTAGGCATTGTTTTTCTAGCTTGCGGTAAGTACTTTCTCTTAGTTTTTTTTTCCATTTACAGTTATTCATCTTTTATGCTACATATTTCAAAACAGTCAAACCTGCATTAAATGTTTTTCGACTATACGTTTAGGACTGGTCAGAGCCAATTTTCAAGTCCTAAGTGACAGGAATGTCACTTCTTACGAAGGCTAGAAAACAGATGTACGTAACATGACCATCTTTTTTACAATACGAAGAGTAGTTTCATAATTTAGTGTGATGTGTATATAAAAAGTCATCGTCATTGTAAATATACAAAAGGCATATCTGCTAATTTACAAAACAAAAAGTACCGTATTACTTTCGATTTTATTCGTGCAACATGATGAGGAATCAACTACTAGTATAATCCTGTGTTATCTGACCAGGAAGGATTTAGGCAGAGGGTGCTACGTACCAATATTATTTTTATTACGTTATATACAACAAAAGAAAAATTTGCACAAATTTGTAACATAAAAACAAGAAATCACTTTATTCATTAATTTGCTGATAAAAAAGTATGTTTTGGAATAATTTTTTTCTGTTAATCACATAATGAATGACGTGTACCTTTATGACTTACACATAACTTCCCAGGCGGCATTTGGCCGTAGTCTGTATCTATAAATGTGAATGTCTGTTCGGTGTACGTTTATCACGTCTGAACCACAAGACATAAAGAGCTACAAATTAGTACAATTACTAATATCTAGCCCGGGAAGGCTTTAGTCACGGTTTTATGGCGATCGGATACCTATTTATGTATATATATTAACGTAAACGTCTGTTCGGTATACGCTTATCACGTTCGAACGACAAGACCCAGAGACTTAAATATTTGTACAGTTACTAATTTATACCTGAGGTAGGTTTTAGGCGCGGTTTTATAGCGACTTGATAGATATTAAGTAATTTGAAGAAGATAACACGAAATACGGAACAATAATTACTCTTTGAAAATGGTTTTATTGGTTGAATTGTTGCTTGAGGTTTGATAATAATAAAAGGGTGGAGTATATTGGGATGGAAAGTTATCGGTGTATATAAATTCTACGTGTGTATGTGTGTGTGTGTGTGTGTGTGTGTGTGTGTGTGTGTGTGTGTGTGTGTGTGTGTATTAATATTTCGCTCTGCAGCGAAAACAACAGAACGCAAACGAATGGTCTGTGTGTAATTGTTGTCCGAAGACTCCCGTTGTACACCATAGCAGTTCCATGCCGACAGCTATAAGGGGGTGGAAGATATGGTGGTTGAAAGTCGTCAAATTATTTAAAAAAATCGGACTGAAGGCCAGCAATGACGTTTGCGACTCTATAGCAAGAAAGTTACATACAGCGAAACATGATGCCAAGGAACCATATCTTAGGTATATGCGTGCTCCAATGTCTTCTGCTCTTTCTCTGTAAGGATAAGCATACGAATAAGGACATACAAGAATGAATAAATAAAGTAGTAAAAAAGAAATTTCTTTTAATACATCCCTTTAAAAAATCGATTTGACGTTTCGCGCATTACATCAAGTGATCGATCTGTCATATTATTACAATCATTATCGTTGAATTTCGTGATTGAATTCTACGAAACGAGTGCATTTTTACATGTGATTTGATCTATACTACTTACTTTCCTGATAATGTTGATTAAAATGTTTGTTTCTAAAGAAGGTATTGCATTTCATTTCATTCTTCAGAACCAGTCTGATAGCACACTACTGAAAGATGGCTTATCTATCATAATCAACCAACACGCGAGCGGAGCCGCGGGTTTAAGCTAGTATCTAGTAAACAAAGGTGTTGCTCACCATAGACATCGAACCAAGAATAAACTAATAAAATCAAACATTATTTCTATAACATTTGTTTACAAACACATATAGGTGTTTCAGTAGTTGTATGAAGGGGAGTGGGGGAAAGGTACAAGCTCATACTAGCAAGTCTTGGCATAATTATCTGTTTGCTATTAATCATAACACTAATTTAAGCAGTCTTACCAATTAATCAGAGCGTTTAAAACTTAATTGTAGTAACATATAAATGTTTTATGACGTACGTAAAACTTATGGAAGGGCGGGGCGGGGGGGGGGGGGGGTTGGAATGTGAGGGCGGGTGCAGAGGGTGGGGCAATGAAAGTGGAGGCACTGAAAGTGGTTAAATGTGTTCAGTTACAAGTAATATACTGTTATTTTTTCGTGTCTGGCTTAAAAATATAATGAACAATTTCAGGGAGGGTATTTAAGTAGTTATAGGTGAGTGTAGGAAGGGGTTAGGGGGCTTATATCAGCATGCACGTTTGTGTGTGCTGTATAATTACTGCTAGAACATCATTTTATCGAACCATGTTATTTAAATACATTCATTTAATTACTTTGTAATATATCGTATTGAAACACACATTAGGTTTTTAGACAATCAACTCTGTTGAGAAGCCAGCCCGAAAATAGTTGTCAATCAAAGACAACATTTTATTCAACTTCGGCTGTTTTCAATATTTAACATAAACAGTGAAGAATTTACTATTCCTGAAGAACCCAAAATGCTGGAATTTCATATTTATTCATTGCTCAAAGTTTTTAATTGTATTATCAGTTCAATGTCAAATACTATAGTGAGAGAGTTCGTTAATAATATAGATTTTTCAAATCTTTTCTAAGAATGTTCACAAATATTGTACACTACTGGCCACTAAAATTGATACACCAAGAAGAAATGCCGATTATAAACGGGTATTCATTGGAGAAATATATTATACTACATCTGACATGAGAATATATTTTCACGCAATTTTGGTGCATAGATCCTGAGAAATCAGTACCCAGAACACCCACCTCTTGCCGTAATAACGGCCTTGATACGCCTGGACACTGAGTCAAACAGAGCTTGGTTGGAGTGTACAGGGACTGATGCCCACGCAGATTCAATACAATACCACAATTCATCAAGAGTAGAGACTGGCTTATTGAGACGAGCCACCTGCTCGGCCAGCATTGACCAGACGTTTTCAATTGGTAGGAGATCTGGAGAATGTGCTGGCCAGGGCAGCAGTCGAACATTTTCCGTAACCAGAGCGGCCCGTACACTGCAACATGTGGTCGTGCATTATCCTGCTGAAGAGTAGGGTTTCGCAGGGATCGAATAAAGGGTAGAGCCACGGGTCATAACACATCTGAAATGTAACGGCCACTATTCAAAGTGTCGTCGATGTGAACAAGAGGTGACCGAGACGTATAACCAACGGCACCCCATACCATCACGCCGGGTGATACGCCAGTATGACGATGATGCTTCCAATGTGCGTTCACCGCGATGTCGCCAAACACTGATGCGACCATAATGATGCTGTAAACATAACCTGGATTCAAAAGTAAAAATTACTTTTGCCATTCGTGAACCCAGGTTCGTCATTGCGTACACCATCGCAGGCGCTCCTGTCTGTGATGCAGCGTCAAGGGTAATCGCAGACATGGTCTCCGAGACGATAATCCATTTTGCTGCAAACGTCGTCGAACTGTTCGTGCAGATGTTTCTTGTCTTTCAAGCGTCCCCATCTGTTGACTCAAGGATCGAGACGTGGCTGCACGATCCGTTACATCCATGCGGATAAGATCCTGTCATCTCGACTGCTAGTGATACGAGACCGTTGGGATCCAGCACGGTGTACCGTATTGCCCTCCTGACCCCACCGATTCCATATTCTGCTAACAGTCATAGGATCGCGACCAACGCGAGCAGCAATGTCGCGATACGATAAACCGCAATCGCGACAGGCTACAGTCCGACCTTTATCAAAGTTGCATACGTGATGATATGCATTTCTCCTCCTTACACAAGGCATCACAACAACGTTTCACCAGAAATATGAGAAATCGGTTGGAAACTTTCCTCATGTTAACACGTTGTAGGTATCACCACCGGCGCCAACGTTGTGTGAATGCTCTGAAAATCTAATCGTTTGCATATCACAGCATCTTTTTCCTGTCGGTTAAATTTTGCGTCTATAGCACGTCATGTTGGTGCTGTAGCAATTTCAATGGCGAGGAGTGTAATTTCGTCGACGAGGATAGTATATTAAAAGTAGTAGAAAAAAATCGATTTCATGCATACATTAGATCTGTAGAATACGTAAAACATTACGTAGTTCATGTATAATCGTGTCGTTTTACAAAGAAGCGACGGAAGATCATGCTGACAAAATATACATTTAGTTTACGACAGCGACGCAACAAAAGCTATTACACGAAAGTGGAAGTACCACCCTGAAACTTAAGCTGTATTAGGGTCTCTTTGAAGTACGGTTATCGTGAGACAACAGCGATGATACGCCCACCATCAGTCTGAAAAATGGCAGTTTGTCACGCAAGTGGTGTCCGTCTGGAAGCGAGGCTGCAGCCACACCCTTGCCTGTATAGCCGCACGTGACAGCACGCGACTCTACTCCGCAGCAACAGGTGACTGGGAGAAGGCCAACTACCTGCCTTCAGTCTCCCCACAGTTTCAATAGCTTAAAAACTTTACTCAAAGATCTATAAAGTTGATTTTTCGTCGTAGTATTGCAACGGCTGTGACTTTCGTTACTCGTAAAAGCACGGAAAAAATGAAATATCACCACAATTGATAGTATTTACTAACTTTCGCTTCCCAAATAACAGGTAGTCTTACCTGAGTACCTCCTGCAGTTACGATCGTTGCCAGCAACGGCATCTCTTCTAGCATGGGTTTCTGTTTCGGTAATAAATGAATAAAAATATCAACAGGGGAATACCAAAGACCATAAGTTGGACAGTTCAATGAAAACAGTTGATCAGTATATTCTTAAATTGACACATTGAAATATTAGTTTACCTGTTACAGTTGATAATACGGATACAATCACACAAACTAAAATTCCAGCTGCCACAGAAATCGACTTGCTGCAGGACAATACAAAATTGAGGACAAATATCTGACTCGTACAAACCGTAATAAGAGAGAGTGTAGATAAAGACAAAATTTAAATTGTCTAGTCTTTCATTTCTGATTTGGCCATTCCATCGACTTTAAAACAAATAATAATTTTCTGACAGAACTACTTTTATATAACTTTTGCTTAGTTTCATAATTATGTCCAGAGCAGCATAAAGTAGGGTATTAATTTGATAGATACAATTTCTTGGTGAGTCTACGTCAGCACGAATACTTCTAGCTAAACTCCTCATTATTTCACATAGTACTAAGCCACTGCGAAGCATGTAAAAGTTGTCCTAATATGTATCAATCTTGGAACTATGACTAGCAAGTAAACCTACCCACATTCAATTCTGATAGGTTTTGAATATGTTTATGAACACGTAGAATAAAATAAGATGCGCCTATTTTTATATGTGCTCATGCTACCACAAGTTGATGAAACACCCCATAAGAAACGAGTTTTTCTGTAAATCAGTATCCCTGACACCTATAAAAGAACTTGGAAGAAAAAGGTTCGTGCAATTTTATCCTCGAAATTTGCCCCTCCCCCATACAACGTTTTTCATATACACATTTCACTAATAACAAAACGTATCTCTGTCTATGACGAAATCCATCAAACATGATGAAGCGGTATTACAATGAAGTATTTGTCAGAAATATCTCTGTATCGTTGTACGCACGACTGATATGTGTGTGCACTTCAGTGTTGGGCGATTGTACAGCATTATAAAGACCTTTCCAGCATTTTTCTAAATACTATTTTTTCACATATAATTCAATTTCCTAATGAAGATGCGATAAGTTTTTCTATAACGTAGAAATGAAAAACAAATCAGTGGAGGAGGGCGCCCGTTTCAGCTTTTCGATTTCCGGCTCCCAGAATGTGCATTGAGGGTATTGTCACAAATTTTTTATTCAAACGCTTGTTATATGACTCTATTCCAGAAATTATTTGTCCGTTGAATGACAGATAAATCTAAAAATGCGACTCCTTTTCTAAAGCATGTTCTGCTTCAGTTGACTTCGTTGTGTTGCGTAGGCGAAAACATCTCTCGTGTTCTAAACGGCACTGTTCAAAAGTCGCTCAGTTTTTCCGATGTAAAATTATCCACATCCACACGATGTATTGTCAACAGCCACACCGCCTCTCAGAGTCGAACTAAAGAATTTTTGCTGTAGGTTCAAAAAATGTTCAAATGTTTGTAGAGTCTATGGGACTTAACTACTGGGTCAACAGTCCCTAAACTTACAAACTACTTATGAACTGCCTACAACTAAGGACGGCACAAATATCCATGCCCGAGGGGGGATTCGAACCCCCGACCGTAGTGGCCGTGCAGACCGTGACTGGAGCGCCTCAGTCTCCTCGGCCACCGCGGCCGGCTTGCTGTAGGTCTGAAGATGAATCAGTTTTATGACTCTTTAGAGATCGGATGATCTCTCCTATTAGTTTGCCACAGGACCGAAAGAACGTAAGCCTCCACATTTCTTCCTCTGATTACAATTTCGTGTGGGTGGGTTTTCGGGAAACGTGTCTGACACGCTCGATTGCATTCTACAGTGGTCAAAACAATATATATTCAGATACTGGTTACAACTGTAATTTGTGCGTGATATAATATGATACTTCGCTGTCTCAGCTATTTACTTGAGGGTTGCATGGCATTTACCCACAAGGATCCATCAAGGGCCTTTGCTTTTTCTTATGTACGTTAATGACTTCTCATCAGTTATACTACCAGAAGCAGAGTTCGTTTTGTTTGCAAATGATATAAGTATTGCAATAAAAAGTACGTCAAGCATAGTTATAGAAAGGTCTGCTAATGATATTTTCGTGAACATTAATAAATGGTTTAAAGCCAACTCATTGTCATTAAACTTTGAAAAGACTCACTACATGCAGTTCAGACCAAATAAGAGATTTCCCGCCAGCTTATGCATTAAGTATGAAGAAGAGCAAATAGAAGAGGTTGACAGTATTAAATTCCTGGGATTACAGCTTGATAATAAATTTAGTTGGGAGGAGCACACCACAGAACTGCAGAAACGACTCAACAAATCTGTATTTTCAATACGAGTGTTATCAGACATAGGAGACATAAAAATAACAAAGTTTGCATACTTTGCTTACTTTCATTCCCTAATGTCATGTGGTATAATATTTTGGGGTAACTCTTCAAGTCAGTCAAAAGTCTTCAGAGTCCAAAAACGTGTAATACGTATTATCTGTGGAGTAAATTCACGAACGTCCTGTAGAAGCCTCTTCAAAGAACTGGGTATATTAACTACTACTTCTCATTACATTTATTCCTTAATGAAATTTGTCACAAATAATACATCCCTTTTCCCAACAAACAGCTCAGTTCATACATACAATACTAGGAATAAAAATGATCTACACAAGGACTTGAAAGCACTTACTTTAGCTCAAAAAGTGGTCCACTACTCAGGAACACGCATTTTCAATAATTTAACATCAAGTGTAAAAAATTTAGCTACAAATAAAGATCAGTTTAAGAGGAAACTAAAAGACTTTCTAGTGGCCAACTCCTTCTACTCCATTATTGAATTTCTAAATTGTACCAGATGATGCATGTACTCATATTATATTAGTATTATTATATTATAAGCTATTAAAAAACAACAACAAAACAAAAAACAAAAAAACACCTTATTATCTGTATTTATATTATTAGTGTTACCTATTATTCAACTTGTAAATTTTGTTTCTTGACATGTTCCACATCCACGAGGATCTCTTCAACATGGATCTACGGAACGAAAAACTAATCTAATCTAATCTAAGAGCGAGGCACCATGGTGCCACCATAATAGTGAAAAGTCATTCTCATTACCATTTAATACGGTGTGTGATCATCTCGGACGTCCAATACAGTTGCACACATAAGTGTCTTAGATATTAGGTGGTTCTCAATCATCTCTTAAAGGATATTTGGTCATTCATCCATGATTGTAATATCCAGCTCTTCAACCGTTGTGGGAGGTGCCGGCCTGACTGCAATGAGTGCCAAGTGCATTCCTGACATGCTCCGTCGGGTGTAAGCCCGGTTGAACAAGCTGGCCACTCCATTCGTTCAACTCCTTCAGCTTCAGGCATGTTGTCCATCAGTGCAACTCAGTGGGAACGAGCATATCGACCACCAGAAGGAACCCATCTCTATGAAACCAGCGTAGGGCACAACCAAAGGTCGAACGATCACGTTTCTATACCTCTGCGCAGTCAAAGCGTCATTATGAACTACGTAGAGGTCCGTGCGTCCGCTAATACTGACTCCTGCTCACACCATTCGTCCACCACCACGACACGGTGATGCTTCCTGCACATAAACAGGATTGTTCCGAGTTCCACTTTCTCTCCATATGAGGGAACGACGATTGTCCGACTGAACACAACATCTTTACATGTCTGTATGGATACGCCAAACGTCGACATTAGCGTAATATTCACCACAAATATTACGTGCAAACAAGTAATAAACACACCACAAAGAAAACTCGAAAAACCAGAAGCTAAGAAAAAGAAATATAATCATGACAAGTTGTACAATATTATTACAAGTAATAAGTACAACATAGTGTGATTTTAACGTAGCCTTAATCTAAGAACCAAAAAGAAATCCCTCTGATGATACTACAAAAGGTGCTGAAACATGTTTGGGAAAAGTAACAAAAATTGAGGTATCTTGCATACGGCAGATTATCCTCACCATTGTTTAAACACACAGGGAAAAAAGAAGAGTATGAACACCAAAAAGATCATTGTTTCAACGGCCATCCAAAGTAATAAATGTTCTGACGATGATATAGAACGCTTCTAAACAAGTAATCTAAAAATAAATTTACCCACTCCAGATTGTATTTGTTACATGTTACTGATCGGTGGCTTTTTCCAAGGCCGATTAAAAAAAAATCCTTGCATTTTTCTCACCACATTCAAAGAACACTCTAAGCATATTATTGTTATAATGGGAGCGTAGCATATACAAGTAGACACTACTACATGAAAGACAGATACAGTGAAGATATTTGAGGAGACTGTTGTGAAATAGTGAACGGAGCAAAATTTAAATTCGGATCTAGTTGGAAAGAGAGAATTATTACTTTAATGTTCTTGGTCGAAGTCCAAACACTAGAGTCTAACTGAATATTTGTTTCTAAACAGGGACAACTCATTAAGCTCACTACCATTGACAACAATAAAATTCTTTCTCTTGTAAATGTATAACTCTATAAGAAAAGGACAAAGTCCCGACTGACTCACTGACTCGTCATCGCCAGAAGTAGATCATTGATGACACTAACATGAAATTTGCAGAGTGTGTTGATCTAATACCGTAGGCGTCGTTTAAAAAGTTAATTTTAGATATTTCATCCCTGACGGGGTTCAATAGGGGACGAAAGGGCTTTGAAAGTATGTCGCTAGACAAGCAATTTTTAAGCTAAACCTACGAAAATTCGTATCTGAAGCCTACGTTCTCACTAAAAATACAGGTGTTTCAGCTTTATGGAAATTGAACCCTTACGGAGGTGAAATGAGTAACAGGTTCGTAAAGTAAACATTATTAAAGAAATACAGAAGCATTTCAGATTCTCAAACTGCGAGAATTGGTATTTTCAAAGTCAGATATAAGGAACTAAGTCATACATTGTATTTGAAAACTCGGCCTCTAAGGGAGGATAAATGCGTTTTATGAAATTAGTTCATTATTAAAGTTCTTCTAAAGCTAAATCTATGAAAATTTATATTTACCATTTTGGGTAGAATGAAAAAATAATCTGTTTCGGCATTGTTTTTTAAATTCGACTCCTAAAGGTGTGAAATAGAACGTGAAAGTCTACGCCAATAAGCCCTGAAACTTTAACTTTTTAGAGGGTGTTGATGTTATACAGAAGATAATTTTCGAAAGTCCACCGGTGACGGGATGAATCATGGGACGGAAAGTTTATTTGTAAAATGACGATTTTAAGGCTATTGTGAAGATAGAGCTACGAAAATTGGTATTTGACTGACCGGACAGACAAAAAAAAGTTGATAAACTGGTTTTAGAAATCAGGATGTGAAATGAGGGCTGAAAACTTTTGTGAAAGGGAATGAAATGTTGTATTTGGCTTTCGGTTAGAAATTACAGAAATACATTTTACTATGTTTGTTTAACATTCATTGTTCATACGCTCCTCCGACGCCTGTACATTTTTGACCACACTAATGTCTTCAAATTCCCCACAGGCACAAATCGAACGATGTCAGGTCTGGTGAACACAAAGGCCATGCTATCAGAGCGCCTCGACAAATCCACCGCCTGTGCGTTTCGGTCAGACACTATCGCACGATTCGTAGAAAACTGAATTTGTGCTACTGTCTGCTTAAACTGCAGTCTAACGTCTGCAAGGGTAAGGTCCTCCAATAGTACTAGTAATTATTCTCATCGATAGGCTGATTGCCGTGCGAGAATGGATGCGCGCTCTTAGGCCCCCATATCAGAGACTGAGCGACCGCTCCCGTCGGAGGATCGAGTCTCCCTGCCGCGGTGGAGTAGCCGAGCGGTCTAAAGCATCTCGCTGCGGAGCGCGCGGTTGCTCGCCGTGGAGGTTCGAGTCCTCCCTGGGGCACGGGGGTGTGTGTGTTTGTCCGTAGGTTAGTTTACCTAGGTTTAAGTAGTTTGTAAGCTACGGACTGATGACCACGCAATTTGGTCCGATAGATTTACAGAAATTTGAACATTTCGAGTCTCCCTACGGGCATGAGTGTGTGTGTGTGTGTGTGTGTGTGTGTGTGTGTGTGTGTGTGTGTGTGTGTGTTATCCTAGGTATACATTAGTTTAAGTAGTTTGTAATTTTATGGATCGATGACCTCAATAGTTTGGTCCCTTGGGTTTACATACATTTAATTTTCTATCCGCTACATTATTATTGCTTGAGGGTTTCCACCTGTCGAACTGTGCATTGAATAGCTTGCGAGAAGTTTCATATTTCAAGTCGTAAGGCTTAATTAGATAGACCTGGGAACGAAAAATTAAATCATAGTTATTTTATTTTTCGTTTTAACCCTCGCCCTAAGTTGGGTGGCATGCGTGGAGTTATTCTCTGCGTTTTTTGTGCCGTAAAACTAAAAATAAAATAAGCAATTACATTTTAATTTTTGTACAACCCACATTTCAAACCTTCATTTGGAAAGATTTCATCTGACCAACGGTTTGTCAGCGTCATTGTTCGTGAGCGGAAAGATATGTTGTGACAAGTTCACGTCTTGCAGGTCAGTAATGGTGTGGATGCGATTGATAGAAACTATCGAGTGCAAGTCAGAATAAAAACAAGTTCACTATTTAGTGTTGCTTATTCACTTTTGTTACTGGATTGACGATGGAAACTCGATCATGGAATAGGATTCTAGCATTACAACTGACGGAAGTGACGGAAGTTAACTGAGTTAATTTTTTATAGGATATAAACGCATATACTGTAGTCTGCTTCTATAGGACGAATTTTATTCTATGGTGAATGACATTTTGTCTGTTAAACGGGCCTCGCTCTGGAATGATAAATATAACATGCCGATCTTCATGGAGGGAAATATGCGTCATTTGCCATACACTTTACGGCTCGGTGGCCAATTTCGATTCCCGGTTAGGCCTAGGAGTTTTATCTGGCATTTTCACTTCTTTCACCAATGACAATATTGTGAAAAATATCGACTTGTACCCTGATTCGTGATCCACGGTAAACTGTAGAGCAGTCCTATAACTAGTTGAATAAGTCATTTCAAAGGTCGGAGGAAGGCATCGGTATACAGGACCATGCCTAATAGCATTGCAGTGTTAAACGGATTGTTGACTACTTTATCTTTCTTACCTTTTTGTCACATTTCTTTCATTCTACTCTATCAATAGCTCAATAACTATGAAAATGAATAATAAAACTGTTTCTTTAATTATCTTCAATGTTGTTCCCAAACTTCTCCAACAGAAACATTAACGCAACGGTAAAGTTTTATTCACTTCCTCGTTTTACTACACACTAAACATTAAATTTACTGGTACGATTTAACGATTAGCCATTAACTGTAACTTTCAATAAATGTCCTGAAAAGTGACGCTCCAACTTTTAACGAACTTTCTAGTAACGAATCAGCGCTTAGCGATTTTAATATTTTGGTTAACGCTGACCATTTATAACAAAAGAGATCCTTCACTTTTTCTATTACTACCTTCTACCTAATTATAAACTTTATTCGCCTTTCTGCCACTCTTTATTTCCTCTCTTTGTTTCTTCTTAAGATATATTCTGTGTTAACTATGTATTCCGTACATTTGTTTACATACGGAGAGGTGAGCTGTGCAAGAACAATAGCCCATATTTCTATCCATTTCCTTGTGATTCATCTTATTTCTTTTTTTGTAGCAGTGACATTTGTCACCATATTTTAGATATACCACGTTCAGAATCAGTTTTCATCTTCAACTGTACAGTGCTAAACTAGAGGCTTGTTAACCATCATGTGGAAGACATTCTGTGTTAACTGTAAGGACAACGGGACCAAGTACCTATCACAGAAAGAATCTTTGCTCCGGAGCGTTTTCTCTGATATTCCAGGGAGGAGACGAGGCTTTGTGTACCTTGAGTTTGCAGAGAAGACCTTGAGGGCGTCAGAAAGTTTGCCTAAGAGGACGGCGCCACCACCGCAGATTGAATACTGGATCTGTCAAGTTTTTCTCTCGAGAGCGCGGAAACGATGGACTTTTCAGAAGTACACTCTCCTCTATTGTTACTTCATTCCATTTACAGCTACACGAAGAGTTTTGGGGCGTGCCACCGTGAACTTGGCTCCTCTCAACTCATTTCACCATTGTGCCTTTGTGTTTTCAGTGTCAGATGATACCTCCTTTGCTTTGTCCAGGGACATTGTGAATAAATACCTACTCCCTTCCCCATCCCCTGCGGGGTACGTGTGCCTTAAATTTTATCAGTGCGCCGTCAGTGTTGTACCACTGTCTGTGTTTAGTGCTACAAGTGTCTTTTAAAACCTAAGCAACCACCGGAGGCAGAATATTTGTGTTGCCGTGCGTTTTCATAAGTGCCATCGTCGTCGTCCTGTGTGCTCCAACATTATGATTTTAACCACCTTACATTTTAAACATCTGCTTATATCATATTTTAACCACCGTGGCTTTTTAATTTTGAATGTGTATTTTCAAACTCTCTGTGTTATGTATATTGTCTTCAGTTTAACCTCCTGTCAAGTTTTTAAAATCAGCATTTTATTCTCGCCGTTCAATGTTTTTTATAACGTCAAATTATGTAAATTTGGTTGGCTGAAGAGCAGCACTCAAGCTGTTGCCAGCCTGCCAACACATGTGACTTTAATCTCAATAAGAAAAAAAAATTACATTTCTTAGCCGTAAAACGTATTCACTCAAGTTTGCATTTTATGTGAGTAGTTACTTGAGTGACTGACAAATACCTAGTAACTTATGCTTCAACGTATGACTGCTGTCAGGAGGTGGAGCACTGATCATACAAACCTAACGTTAGTATAAATAAAGGACCATGTGACAGATTTCCTATTTCAGCCGTTTCAGCTTTATCGCCATCTTCAGTGAATAGAAACTATTGTATTTAACACTTACGTTACATGTACAGGGTGATTCAAAAGGTTGCGCACAAACTTGAGGTTATAGAGCGGTCGAAATACAACAACTTTCGATTGGAAACTTATGTTCGGAAAAGAAATTTTGGGTTAATACGTGAGTGGAACTTTGGCAAAAATACAGGACAACAACCGTTCATTAGGAGCTTATGGATATACACTTACGTTTCAACGAGTCACTGTGTTCCATACACCACTGCATGAATTTATGAGGTTACTCCCCCTCTGTTGACATAATAGTACTTTTCAGTGCAGTTCGTTCCTCCTGGCACCAACCTCGGGTCTTCGTCCAAGAAGTTCTTCCAAACTCTTATAGGATGTAGCACTTATCGTGCGTCGTCAGGTGTGGATACAACTGGACGGGGCACTAGCGCACTCCACTCGTCAATTGCTTGACGTAGTCAGTGACACCCTGTGCGTTGGATCGGAATGGGAGATTCAGTTGCATGGCCACGCCGCTCTCCTGATCTCACGCCTCTTGACTTTTTCTTCTGGGGGTGTATCGAAAGCCAGTATACTAGACACCCGTTCCCGACGAAGAACAACTGATCGGCCGAATACTTTCAGTGTGTGATGAAGTCCGTGAGATGCGTAATGTGCTTGTAAGAGTGTGCCAGAATTTTCTTCGATTATGTTAAGCCTGTATTCAATCTGGTGGTAGCCATTTTGAGCATCTACTGCTGAACAAAGTTTGAGAGTAAAGTTTGATTTGCTTCAGTGTGAGCACAAACAGTTTACTGTCCAATCTGAAATTCCCGGGCTATTACTGCCCAGGATTACTTTCCAGACCATAAGTTCCTATTCGAAAGTTGTTGTACTTCGACCGCTCTATAACTTCCATACGTTAGTGCGCAACTTTTAAAATCACCCTGTACAGTGAATTGTTGTCTTAGATAATGACGTCATATCCACATTATTTCTCCACTGGGGATTAATGTTTAACTTATATTAGCAACTACTACATAGTTATCTTTCTACAACGTCAATGTTGGATTTTAATTAACTCAATAATTTAAATCTTATATACAGAAGCGATCGTGTTGTGGCAAAATGTTAACATTTCTTTATTATATTGCACTGTTTGGCCTTTTGTACAATATTTAACTTGAGCTATATATAACGATACATACATCAACATTCTAATTATGCGATTACTTCTATGATTACGAAAAATGCATAAATGGAAGCCATAAAATAACGAACGGTGTCACACCATGGTGAGTGCATTGTAAGATTTTTGTTTTCCTTGTTATATGCGTTTCTTTTTTCCATTCCGTACCCCTTATTTCACTGTTCTGTTTTATAATTGTTGTGTTACATCTGTCATAAAGATAATCCGATGATACCCCGCTGCAAGGGCGATACGCACCATTGGGAATTAATAAAATGCTATGCCAACCAAGAAGGCTTTTATTGAAAAATATAATTTCACTGATTACTGTAATACACCGTGGATTGAAAATCAAGTTATTTAAAAAATATTTCTCCAGCTATTGAGAAGAACACTTGGCTACTCACAACAACACTTAAGAATAATTTCAAACATTTCCTTCAGTTTTTCTCCCTTACATTCATAAATCTGATTATTAAACGAATTACCTTTTTTTTAATGCAATGAGACGTTTAAAGCTATTTTGTACGTGGGACATCGATTGTTAAGGGTTTGGTAATTTAGTAGGTAATGGAGTAATTAATGTAATACCTAACTCCTACGATTTATTGAATTTTAAATCAATATGTCGGTGACAATATATCGTTAATGAAAATGTCTCTAATATCTACAACCTTTAAAATATGGTCTTAGTTGTAACAGTAAGGAAAGCAACTGGGGTTTACTATAAAGCGGATAAGCGCCTGGGAGACAGGCGTGTTATTAGTGCATCATTTGTTATGCCAAAATGGATCATTTAGAATTGTTTTTTCTTCTCATTATTATTTTTCTTTGTATGTTGGATTGCATCATGTTCCTTTACCCGTCATTGCTTAGCTGAGTCGTATGTGTTGTCTCCCATATCTGGTCTTCTTCTCATATTCTTGTTTCCGCCTTCTACTTCCCTTAACCTTTTTCGCGTGATCATTCTTTTCCTTTCTAACTACAGGTCCTTTCGAAAATTTATTTTTGTAATTGGTAAATTTATTCCTGACCTGAATTTGGTTGCTATATATGATTTCGTTACTGAGTAATTTTACATAATTAAGTTTTCCCCTGAAATGTCATTTCAAATGTGCTTAAAATATACTTTTTTGTGTCTGCTCTGGTTTCTACTGAATAGGTTAAGACTGACTCTTCCTGGGACATTAAAGAAGTGTACTGAAACCGATTCGAACCTGGGACGGCCGGCCGCGGTGGCCGAGGGGACTGAGGCGCTCCAGTCACGGTCTGCACGGCCACTACGGTCGGGGGTTCGAATCCCCCCTCGGGCATGGATATTTGTGCCGTCCTAGTTCGTAAGTAGTTCATAAGTAGTTTGTAAGTTTAGGGACTGATGACCCCGTAGTTAAGTCCCATAGACTCTACAAACATTTGAACATTTTGAACCTTGGACGTTTACCTTTCGCGGGAAAGCACTCTATCGACTGAGCTATCCCGGCACGCTTCACGGTCCGTCCACAGAGTTTCACTTTCGCCTTTACCACGCCTCCTGTTGTCCAAACTTCACAGAAGTTCTCCTGAAAAAGACGCTTCCTGTAACTTTGAAATGCTGAACTTGCTTACCAGTTGTTCTCCTAATAGAGAAGGCCCGATGATTGCGGAACAGTGTGTGAAACTGATTTTGATAACACAAATTTGTGCAGATATGTATGGTATGATGCGTTTTCTGACCTTCTGACACAGTTTCCATGTTCCTCTATGGCTCGGTGAACTTCTTGTTAGGTCCCGAGGCTAGAAACAAAAGTGTGGCCTCTGCTGACTTCATGCAGACTTAATAAATTTATGTAAAAGCACAGCAGGAAAATGAAAACTGAAGGAAACACACTTTTTTTCAGACATGCCGTGCATTAGATGGTATTACACCTAATGGAAATTTCCAAATGCATTAAGAACAATAGAGTGGTTGCCCCTCGGCTCGGCAACCTGGAGGCAAGAGTTTACGGTCTGCCCGTCCTTCCTTGATGGGAGTTGGTACGCTCTGTCCCGACAATGTCGTATTTATTGACTTGGCTTCCTTGTATTTCAGCAAAGATTGTAGGCACTGATAAGAAACTTTTACTTGGCATTGAACTGTATTTCAGCCACTGCTTTTGGAAATAAATTTTTAAATATACGGTTAAAATATTGTGTGCTTTTTTCACGTTATCCTAAATAATATTAATTGTACATAAAATTATAGTCTTCTTTTAGTTCAGTAGACTCAGGACATTGAAAATCTGAATACTCTTCTTGAAGTGGTGTCTGAGATTTAGGGAAACATGCAACAGAAAATATAAATTTTCAGGAATGGCTTCTAACGTTTCAAAAGACTGTAACTCAATTTATATATGCTTCATTTGATATTTTTGTCACTCAGAAGCACCCTGCACCATACTGCATACCATCCTCATTCTGGACTACATAGTGGCCAGGTGTGCTGCATAATCTGCTTTATCGATGCAAATTTTGTCCAAGTTCGAGTTCTCTGTTGCAGTTTGTTCCAGGATTGATTGCCATGTGCTGTAGCAGTTTCACCCTACCAATGCTGCCAAAAGCAACAACAGCAACACTGACCCCCACATTTAAAAAATTGATAAGCAAGTCCATTTATGATTACTGAACGATTCATTGGTATTTTAAGTCTGACCAAGAAGACAAATCTTCAATAATTATTGATTTCCCAAGTCTCAGTTAATAGGTTTTATGATATCAATGACTGCAGGTGGGATGGAATGTTTATGGCTTTATCAAGTGTTTGAGTACTGGTCATTGCGGAGATTGAACCAAGAACGCCGCGGCGGAGTGTCCGAGCGCATTGAGGCGCTATGCTCCGATGCGCGCGGCCGTTCCCCGCTTGGGGTTTGAATCTCCCCTCGGACATGGCTGTTTCCCGGCCGCGGTAGCCGAGGGGACTGAAGCGCTCAAGTCACGGTCTGCACGGCCACTACGGTCGGGGGTTCGAATCCCCCCTTGGGGGATGATGACCTCGCAGTCCTTAGGTTAGTTTACCTTAGTTTAAGTAGTTTTTAAGCTACGGACTAATAACCACGCAGTCGAGTCCCATAGATTTACAAACATTCGAACATTCGAACATTCGAATTTTTGCGGAAAATATCACAAAAAAAATGTTCAAACGATTGTAAATATATCGGACTTAACTGCTTGGTCATCAGTCCGTAGCTTACAAACTACTTAAACTAAGGTAAACTAACCTAAGGACAACACAAGCACAGGCCCGAGGGGGGGGGGAAGGGGGGGGGACAAGAACCCCCGACGGCGAACGGCCGCGCGCACCGCAGCACGGCACCCCAGTGCGCATGGCTTATCCGCCGCCGCCAAAATATCGCAATATGTATTATTATTGTCGAGTAAATGGGCCTGTTTGTATAAGGACGGACTCTCGACGTTTCTCATGTACTCGGCACAACAGGAAAGGTCACATTGGACAACCCCGATTCGAAGAACGAATACGATAAGAGAACATATCCGTGTCTCAAAAACTATTGGCGTAAATATTATGATATACACATATTTGAAACCGTCTTTTTAAGCCTTTCATATTATGTTAGAATTTAACATACGGTTCAGTTTAAAAAAACGAAAGATATCATCACATCTCTGTAATAAAAAAATAAAATAAAATAAAAAACAGCCCAAACATGAAATGTGATGTATTCAAGTAGTGCCTGTCCCTGCAATTCACTGTCCAAACGGCGTCTTTGTATCTATTACGGTTAGGAAGATACATGGGGTATTGTGACTCAGCTGCCTCACCCTGTATACAGGGTGAATCACCTAACGCCAGCCGCAGTGGCCGAGCGGTCTGCGGAGTGCCAGTCACGGTCTGCACGGCCGCTGCGGTCGAGGGTTCGAATCCCCCCCTCGGACATGGATGCTTGAGCCGTCTTTAGTATAAGCTAGTTCATAAGCAGTTTATAAGTTTTGGGGACTGATGACACCTTAGTTCAATCCCATAAGCTCTAGAAACATTGGAACATTTGAATCACCTAAAATTTGCACCGCAAATATTGTGGAAACGGAATGTGCGATTGATGTGCGGTTTCCACAGAATGGATTGCTGGTCAAAGATTGGTATTGTTAGACAATAAACAGATTGTAAAAATACTTAGAAAGTGTATTTTTATGCAAACATACAATTTTTCAAATGGGACAAGGTTGTTTCTATCATGCACTGGAATTTTTGACACAAGCTTTGTGCAAAGAACTTAGAATGACATTGTTATCACGTTTAGTTTGGCAGCTACAATCATTCAGAGTCTTGGGGGCGGAGGCTACGACGGTGTAGCTGAATGGCTGGTGGTCATGAGATAGTGGGCCGTGTCCCAGGGGATAGCCACTCGGCCAGTCAGATACGCTATCGCAGCCTCTGCACCCGAAACTTTAAACGGTTGTAGCTGCCAAACTAAACGTGATAAAAGTGTCAATCATAGTTCTTTGTACACAGCTGGTGTCAACAATTCCAGTGCTTGATAGAAACAACCATTGTTTCACTTAAAAAACTGTATGTTTGCAGAAAAACTACACTTTCTAAGTAATTTTACTATCTCAGTAATTAAAACTTTTGGGCTGAAAGGCCGTGGTCGAACAGTGGAAATTCTTTCCCCTGACGTTTCGCTGCGGGCAACATCTTCCGAGGTGAGTCGACGACTGGCTGCTGGGCCGTGGAGGTCCTGCTTATATGGTCGCATAGAGGGCGCCACCACTCGTCACGTAATGTCAACAGTAAAACTATCTCTGGCTGGCGTCATTACTCTCGATCAAAGATAATCGATTGTCACATCTTTGGTACAAATTCGATCGCCATATCTTAGCTAACTTCAAGTCTTCTTCCTTCCTCTTAAAATTATTGTGGTGTTTGAAGATCTCAATAGCATCTCTATACATACGTGCATAATAATGCACAGGAAAATACGCACACCGACCGTGCATAATTATGCACGTATGTATAGAAAGGCTATAGAGATCTTTAAATACCATAATAATTTTAACAGAAAGGAATAAGGCTTGAAGTTAGATATTGCGATCGATTTTGTACCAAAGATGTGACAATCGGCTACCTTTGATCGAGAGTAATGACGCCAGCCAGTGATAGTTTTACTGTTGACATCACATGACGAGTGGTGACGCCCTCTATGCGTCCATATAAGCAGGACCTCCACGGCCCAGCAGCCAGTCGGAAGATTTTGCCCGCAGTCGGCAATGAAACGTAAGGGGAAAGAATTTCCACTGTTCAAAATGTTCAAATGTTTGTATAGCTTATGGGACTTAACAACGGGGTCATCAGTCCCTAAACTTACAAACTGTAAATACACTTCGCGGGTTTGCCGCCGGATGACATTGTGAATCTCCCACAATATTTCGCCGACACAACTGTTCGACATCTTCAGGTGGTGGTGGCTTTCAGTACTTCAAGGCGCGACTGATGGTAATTGCGCGGCAGCGGCGGTATTTATCAGGGCGTGTGCAGAGATTACGCATGCGCGAGAGACCGTTCAGTGTTGGTCGGCGGCGGCGCTTTTGGTGCCCCCTGCTGGGAGCCGAGGAGGTGTCTTCCGCGCGTGCGCTGTGGGCAATGATGTGCTGCCGGACGCTCCTGTGGTGGAAATTGGAACTAAGTATGTGCGTTGCGCTGCGTTCCTCCGTGTTTCCGATTTTCTCCTTTTTCCTGTTTTGCTTTGATTGCAGCCAATAGTGGATTCCAGGCTGCGCTCATCTGGAAACCTGCATCCCTGTTGATAAGATTATCCGCCGTACGGATGTGTATGGCCTCCTTAAAAATACTGTCCCAAAATGATGATACTGACGATAGAACTTCCGTTTTCTCGTAACACATCCGATGACCTGTGTTCAGGCAGTGCTCTGCTACCGCTGACTTACTGGGTTGTCCTAGGCGTGTGTGGCGTTGGTGTTCAGTACAGCGTTCTTGCACAGTTCGACATGTCTGCCCTATATAAGATTTTCCGCACTGACATGGTATTTTATATACGCCGCGTTTGCGAAGGCCGAGTCCGTCTTTGACCGAGCACAATATATTCCTCAGTTTTGATGGCGGACGAAACACACATTTGATGTCGTGTCTCTTCAGGATACGTTCTATCCTAGATGACATGCCACCAAAATAAGGCAAGAACGCCGTTACAGTGGGTGCCTCCGAATCTTCATCAACATCCTTTCGTTGAAATTGCTTCAATTGAAAAGCATTGCGTATTTGTCGCTCATTTGTCATCTAGGATAGAACGTATCCTGAAGAGACACGACATCAAATGTGTGTTTCGTCCGCCATCAAAACTGAGGAATATATTGTGCTCGGTCAAAGACGAACTCGGCCTTCGCAAACGCGGCGTATATAAAATACCATGTCAGTGCGGAAAATCTTATATAGGGCAGACATGTCGAACTGTGCAAGAACGCTGTACTGAACACCAACGCCACACACGCCTAGGACAACCCAGTAAGTCAGCGGTAGCAGAGCACTGCCTGAACACAGGTCATCGGATGTGTTACGAGAAAACGGAAGTTCTATCGTCAGTATCATCATTTTGGGACAGTATTTTTAAGGAGGCCATACACATCCGTACGGCGGATAATCTTATCAACAGGGATGCAGGTTTCCAGATGAGCGCAGCCTGGAATCCACTATTGGCTGCAATCAAAGCAAAACAGGAAAAAGGAGAAAATCGGAAACACGGAGGAACGCAGCGCAACGCAGATACTTAGTTCCAATTTCCACCACAGGAGCGTCCGGCAGCACATCATTGCCCACAGCGCACGCGCGGAAGACACCTCCTCGGCTCCCAGCAGGGGGCACCAGAAGCGCCGCCGCCGACCAACACTGAACGGTCTCTCGCGCATGCGTAATCTCTGCACACGCCCTGATAAATACCGCCGCTGCCGCGCAATTACCATCAGTCGCGCCTTGAAGTACTGACAGCCACCACCACCTGAAGATGTCGAACAGTTGTGTCGGCGAAATATTGTGGGAGATTCACAATGTCATCCGGCGGCAAACCCGCGAAGTGTATTTACAACAGATCCGCCGTGAAAGCTTGAAAAGTCACAACTTACAAACTACTTATCAACTAGCTTATCCTAAGGACGGCACAAATATCCATGCCCGAGGGGGGATTCGAACCCCATACCGTAGTGGCCGTGCAGACCGCAGTCCCCTAGGCCACCGCGGCCGGCTTGCACTGTCTGTCTGAAAATATGAGCCCCTGACTACCAATTCATTCTGTTAACACTTTCGCTGCGGCTGACGCAAGCCGGCCGCGGTGGCCGTGTGGACTGAGGCGCTTCAGTCACGGTCTGCACGGCCACCACGGTCGGGGGTTCGAAACCCCCCTCGGGCATGGATATTTGTGCCGTCCTAGTTCGTAAGTAGTTCATAAGTAGTTTGTAAGTTTAGGGACTGATGACCCCGTAGTTAAGTCCCATAGACTCTACACACATTTGAACATTTTTTCTATTTGACAAAAAAAGTAATGCAATTTGTAATTTCAGTTTTGGTAACAATGCTTCATGCATAACAGTATCTTGTGAATTTATTGTATTACTAACTCTGTTTAAAAGCAATGTAAACTGCTCTGGTGATATTCTGAGTTGATTAAAATAACTTATAGGGTCTTTGATCACAATCGATCGCTAAGCAACCGAGCTGACGTCTTTTTTTAATCCAGTCACGAACCCCTTATTCTTTTTTCTTTAGTTTATGCAGCGACTTGACACACAAAGAAGCAATAGCTCCGCCCCAACTTTTACAGCTAGCAAAACTTTTATTCTCCGGCGACTACGGCACTCACAAAACAACGAAACTGTAATGTATAGTACTGGCGCCGTGTCTACTGACACACACGAAACCAGTTGCGCGCAACTCATTTCACGCAACGAGTGTCGCAACCTAGTGTCGTCGTGTAGACTAGCCTTTATGTGATTCACCCTGTACATCTTTTATTCGGATAATGTGAAAAGAAAAATTTCCGTTCTAACTCCACTTATGTGGTCCTGTAATCCTCATGTGTTCTCCCTTTGCGCCAGAGCTGTGCTGCTTTTAAGAAATTGTTTCTAGAATGTAGAATGGAAGCGGCTGTGCAGTGCCGCCTCGGCATCGTTGTGCCATTGGCTGGCCGCCTCTAGCGCGGCTGCGCGCCGTCGTTGCAGCGGTGCGCCGCCGCCTGAGTGACAGGCCTATCACGGGGCTCTGCCGCTCCCACCACGGAACAGGACCGACTCCGGCCTTTATCCGCCCTCGCGGCTCCCAAGTCCATCACGACCCGTCCTGCGCTGCAACGTTGTCAGCCCTGTGCTCTGCTGGCCACACTGCGCTACCGACGCAGTTACACCAACCGTCTCCACACCAACAGAGCGCTGTACCGTGGAACACCCGCACACGCTACACTCAGAAACACTCAGAATTGGATGACAAGTGGGCAGCTAGAGCTCGAAATTAAATTTATTAGCGTGGCACAGATGAAACATTCCAATGTCCTCAAAATCAAGGCATACATGGTGTGTAAAATGTTCCATGAACGACAACTTGGAGCTTGTGTGTCTTCGGAGACGTACTGAGAATAGATACACAGCATGCACACCATGTGACTAGCTATGTAAACAGCCCGCGGCCAATTAAAAAAAAAATCAAATGTTTGTTAAGCTTATGGGACTTAACTAGAGGATCATCAGTCCCTGCCGGCCGCGGTGGTCGAGGGGACTAAGGCGCTCCAGTCACGGTCTGCACTGCCACTACGGTCGGGGGTTCGAATCCCCCCTCGGCCATGGATATTTGTGACGTCCTTAGTATTAAGTAGTCCATAGGTAGTTTGTAAGTTTAGGGACTGATGGCCCCGTAGTCAAGTCCCATAAGCTATACAAACATTTGAACATCAGTCCCTAAACTTACAAACAGCTTATAAACTACCTTACACTAAAGACAACACACACACACACACCACACACACACACACACACATACACACATGCCAAAGGGAGGATTCGAACCCCCGTCGGGGAACGGCCTCGCGCATCGACACATGACATATGTCTATCTAACTTTGGCACAGAAAGGTGTGAATTATGCTGCCACAAAAGTCTTCGCTCACTTACCAAGTAATATCAAAACTCTGACAGATAGTCAACTAGTATTTAAAAAGAAATTAAAGGAATTTCTGAATGGCAACTCCTTTTACACTGCATATGAATTTATGATAAAACTTAATAAAACAAAAAACAAATAAAAATAAAAAACAATAAAAATGTAGTTAAAAATCCTTAAAATATTGATTGTCATGTATAGAAAACATTTAATAAACTGACTCGTTCCACATCATTACGAAATGTCGTATATATGATCCATGAAACAAATATTAATCTAATCTAATCTAATCTTGGTGAAAGTGTACGGGAGCAGAAAATTTTTATTTACGAGTGGTTTAATCGTTTCCATGAGGGGAAGGAAACAACTGAGGATGAGAAGTTACATATACAAGATGTATCAAAAAGTATGGCGCAGACTTGCATGGTCGAAAGTACACGATAATAGAAGCAAAAATGTTACAGTAATCATGGGTCCGCAAATGAGCCGTTTGTGAGATAATTACCAATGTATGGTTCCAAGACGCCACTGACGTCATTGTAAATATCGTTCTACTCAGTACACATTAATTTGAAATGTAGACTTTACTATCTTCCAGGACCGCAGGATGCATGATGGAGGTCTGGCACATTTTGTTGCTGCTGTAAGACGGCATCTAACGCGTACATACGACCAAAGATGGATAGGTGGAGGCCGACCTGTAGCTTAGTCTCCAAGATCACCTGATCTAAATCCTGTGGATTTTTGTATCTGTAGTACACCCGTTAACACGGTTGAAGATCTGGAGTGGAGATTTGTACACTCTTGTCAAGAATTCCGAAATGATCCAGAGGTTTTCGAAAGAATTATAATTCACTACAGTGACGAGCACAGGTAAACATTCACATGCAATGTAGACACCTCGAACACCTCCTTTAGCCGGTAACCCATACGTCAAATGTGAACTAAATGCGATTTGAATCTTAATGGTAAAGTCTAAATTTCAAATTAACGTGCACTAACTAGGACGATGTTTACAATGAAGTCAGTGGCGGCTTGGAACCATACATTCTTAATTATCTCGCAAACGGCAAAATTACTTCCGAAACATATCATCGGCCACGAATTACATTCTTCAGGGATCAAAATGTATAAAAATTGCTTGTGGAAAGATCGGGACGTTTTGTAAAAAGACTTCCCAGTCAAACTGGTGCCACGTATTCAAAACAATACCATTCTCTTGCACAACAATGTTTAGAATACGCTGTAGAAGTTTCACTTAAACGCTTTTAACGTCCTCAATACAGTACCGATCTCTGCTCATACCATTGTTTAGTTCAGAAAATGATATTCGTGCTCGTCTATTTTCTCCGGACTAAGAGATGCATGCAGGTAGAATCACTTTTCCGTACGCAATGGCAAACGTTTTCTCAACAAGGTGTTCAACGTGTTAGATTATGAGATAAATGTAACTATGGCGAGTACTTCGCAAATAATACACAGTAAATGTGCGTTTTTCAGTGTCTCGTGTTCATTTGATTTCCCCTTATTTTAAAGCAATTTGATTTAGAGGCACACTTCCATCATATATAGCTGCATTTAGTGTGTAGTTTGGATTCACCAACTTTCTAATTAAAGCTTTATGTGACCATGGGGACTGACAGAGGCATTAGGGGCAGACACGTTCACAACATTACTGTCTCACTCATTGTGGTTCTGCAGAGATGTAGAGTTACCATCAGGATGCAGCATGCAGGCGAAGTAAACAGTAAAGCGCCGTAGTTGTGATGGATAATCAGCCCTTTGTGAACATACAGCAGCGTATCCGCTGTGATTGCTTTTGAGACTAATAACAACATAAATTGAGTTAGAAGTTTGTTCCCAGATAACGAAAAGAAAAGAAAGAAATTTCGAAGTTGCTAGAAAGTTCGTGTGGGACATGCATGAAATACAATTTAATACGATTCAGAGACAGATATAATATCGTTCATTTCGCATATACATTGTGTTTCAAAGTACTTATGGCTAACGTCAAGCGATTACAGGGTACGTTGTGCGATCAATTCTTGTAATAAGCAAAATGTTCACCTCGGTACCTGATGATATTCCGGAGAGGCGCCCGAAGGTAGTCGGTCTGCAGTGTTCGTATCCAATGAGTGTTGCCTAAATGGCAGATACGTGAAAGGTACGATGGGCTTCTAAAACAACTTCATCCAAGACACAGACAAATTTACATTAGCTGGCAGTGGACATTGAATTCAATCAATAACGGACGTCGAAATTTTATTCTTAGCCGGTACTGGAAGTGTGCGTCACGCAGACACCATGATCATTGCGGATACCTCCCGCCAGACTAAAATTTTCAACTCATCTAAACAGTACTCACGTAATGTCCTTGCTCATTTTCACTCATCACTCACGGACTTTCACCGATTTCTTAAGAGTTGGGTCTGGTGAGCCATGCACTAATCATTCACCGTCTTCAACTCATATATACTAGCGAACCCGGCAATAGTTGAAGCCGGCCGCGGTGGCGGAGCGCTCTGCGGCGCCTCAGTCACGGTCTGCACTACGGTCCACTACGGTCGGAGGTTCGAATCCCCTCTCGGGCATGGATATTTGTGCCGTCCTTAGTATTAGCTAGTTCATAAGTAGTTTGTACGTTTAGGGACTGATGACCCCGTAGTTAAGTCCCTTAAGCTCTACAAACATTTGAACATTTCTTCAGAGATGCTAGGACGAACTGCCCGATGCATGTCTGCCACAGTTTACCGACCTTCGTTGAAGGCTTTATCTAACGTGCCACCTGTACGGCAATGCCGATTCCCCGCACGCCTCTTGAAGATGGTGATGACCTCTGGCACATTCGAACTTGATCCAACTTCATTGTTCTTGTTTCAAAAACATAGTGACTCCCTTACGTTAGACCGCTCGCTCACAAGGGACTCTGTTTCCCTCGATTGTGAACTTGCTGGTGATGTGGGACGGCGGAATCAATTTGCTCGGAGGTAAGGTAGGTCACCACATCAGTGTTGCCACTATTTAAGTTCGAACCTTCGTATAAAGAATTGTGTGTTTGTGTATATGTGTGTGTGGTGTGTGTGTGCGTGTGTGTGTGCGCGCGCGCGCCTGTCTGTGGCGTTTGTTCTTTTGTACATGCCGAAAAAAACACATACTTGATTAGATGTTCAAATCTTTGTAGAGCTTATGGGACTCAACTACGGGGTCATCAGTTCCTAAACTTACAAACTACCTATGAACTAGCTTATACTAAAGACGCCACAAACATACATGTCCGAAGGGGGATTCGAACCCCCGACCGCAGCGACCGTGCAGACCGTGACTGAGACGTTGCAGACTGCTCGGCCACCGCGGTCGGCACTTGGTTAGAAATAAAAATGAGTACGTAGTTTTTTTTTAATTCATTCAATATTTATTGCTGAAAAAGTGCATATGGAGTACAGGAGGATGTATTAGATGTCCATCAATAGTAAAACGTCCATATTAGTACGTTGTGTAGGCAACACGAATGCGAATGCACGCACTGATTCTGGCATCCATTAAATAATACAAACAGCGAAAACTGTCTTGGGATACATTATTCCACTCCTGGTTCACCTGTTTACGTAGTTCTGCTAAGAGGTTTGGGTGGACGAGTTGCACGTGTCAGTTGTCGATCCATCCTATGTCACACATGCTGCATAGGAGACAAGAGTAGAAATCTTGCTGGCCCAGAAAGTTGCTGAATGTCGTAGCATTTTGAGCACCTTGAGTTTTATACACAGTGTGTGTGTGCGAGCAATATCGTGTTGGAACAACCAGTCACCTTCCTGTTACAAGAATGGCAAAAGGACAGGGTCTGGGACAGTTGATACGATGCATATGGTGATAGATCCGTATCAAAGATCGCTGATCATCAATTTTTATTTAAGATGACCGGTTTCGCTGAACTATGTCAGCATCATCTCCTCTAATAAAATCATTTTACAAGCCATAATCTTGTAATGTCAATCAATTGCTATATAACATAATTTACAGCGCTTATGTGCACTATGTTATTATAATGAAACATAATTATCACAGTGAGTTTGCTATTGTCACTCACTGTGATAATTATGTTTTATTATAATGACATAGTGCACCTATGCACTGTAAATTATGTTATATAGCAACTGATTGACATTACAAGATTATGCCCTTGTAAAATGATTTTATTGGACCAGATGATGCTGACATATTTCAGCGAAACCGGTCGTCTTAAAGAAAAATTGATGATCAGCGATCTTGGCTTTTTTTTATCTTTCTACAATATCATAATTGGATCGCCTCCTAGAACATAAACCAACTAAACTGCCTTTTATTTCCTAAACGCTTGGCCATCTGGAGTTCCCACTTGGGGCACTTTCGTGTCTCACCATGCCCTACATGTACCATAAATTTGGACGAATTCGACAATGACGAGTAGGCGCCCTCTCTTGTAAGTGGCTGGAATAAAGGAGGTCGTAAAACCCCTTCACTTCGGGAACAGGTTCGCACACATTTCGTTGTCGAAAACTTTGGTCCCCGGTGCAGGAGAGAAACAAAATGACGCTGTTGACAATTATCGAGATTGCTGATTCCTAGATAATTAAACCCATAGTAACCTTACCGGCCCACGCTACCGACAACTTTAATATGACCCGTGTGCCTAATGAAACAATTACCCGGATTAAGCCATCGGAGGTGAAACTGATAACGTAGTGGAGATCACAAACACAAACGGTACTTAATAAGTCTTTCCCAATGACGATGTTTGGTGCGGGAATTTTATATAAGGTCTTAAGATGTAACACCCGGGACGAAACAGTATCTGAATGAACAATTTTGACTAGATGAAAATTAATTCGGTCGCCAGCTCGTTGTACGAGCATCAAGTTGAAATTGATGGAAATTTTGTATGCAGTAGCAATAATTACTGATTGGCTAATTAGGAAACAAAACGGACATAGACTGCAGATTAAGCGAGCACAGCCACGATACCAGGAAACAGAGTAATGTAGAACCAATAAATTCAACCCACTTACACAACAGCAAACAATCAGTGAAAATTATTCTAATGAACTGGAAAGTTATCGTAATAAAATTTTTGCATGCACAACTTCTACATAATAAATCAAACCATCACCGTAATGCTTGCAATTATATTTAACTATACTTTGATCACCAATAATAATGCAGGCTGTCGTAATTGTATTTTGTCCATAATGACTGTTTGAATGGTTACGCAAAATTACTCATTACAAAATTAAGCAGTTTACTCTTTTTGCAACAACTTAATTTAAATATTGTTTCTGATATATAGTTTCATTAACTATTGTTCATTATGTTAACATCAAACTTGCTTATCAAGCAGCACCTAATAATTACTCAATTAAACTGCAGGTTATAAACCATAAACTGAACTTTGCAAGGTAATTTTTATCACTCATAGAGTAAATAATTAAATCACAATTAATAATTACTATTTTTTATCATTCAGCTGTTACTCAATGCACTCGTTATTAACGATCGAGTGGTTTGTAAGATACTTCTTTTGTTGATGGACTAAGCTCCTCAGGATGCTCCAAATGAATCTCAGTGTCGCACCTGCAACACCACGATTAATTTTATGAGGTCTTTTCATTTCAGATCGCTCCTTAAGTCCACTCCCAGACATTTTATGGAAGTAACTGTTTCCAGTGTTTGTCCTGCTGCTGTGAAATTATATAATATAGGATCCTTGTTTCCTGCACCAGGCGTCGTTACGTTACCTTTTTTCAGTGTTGCGTCTTCTCGATGTCCAACAGAATAATCCGCATAATGCCTCATTGAATTTCCGATGTAATCTGCCATGTCATTTATGTATATTGTGAAAACCAACGGCCCTACAAGAAACTTCTGGGGCACACCAGAAATCAGTTTCACATCCGAAGACTTCCCTCCCTTGAGTATGACACACTGCGTTTTGTAAGCTAGAAGCTCTTCAATCCACAACTCGTCCAATATTCCATACGCTCGCATCTTGTTCCTCTGGCGATGCTGCGGAACGGTCTCTAAGCCTATCGAGTCAAGAAACACGCCATCTACAAGGAAGCCTCTATCTACTGCACTCCGGATCTCGTGGATGAATAGCACATGATCGCTGCTTTACAAAACCGTGTTCATTCCTACAGAGGAAATTTCTGATCTCGAAAAATATATTACTCGAAGATAAAACGTGTTCCATAATTTTGCAACTGACCGACGTCAGAGATGGACTTATAGATTGTTTTGCACGAAATGTTTTTTCTTCCTACTTACTCGCAGTCCGTTAGAGACGTTTATGGTGAGGGTCAGTTGCCACTCCTTGTTATTACCGTCGATACGCTGCAGCTACGAGAGAAGTTCAAATTAGTGCTGGAAACGGAGCGGTTGTTTCGGAGGCGGAGATTTCGCGCCATTTCATTCGGAGCCTCCGGCTACCTCCGGTGTCGAATCGAGCAGACGCCATTTTGGAGATGAATCTTGTCGTATTTCATGTTCACAGAATATATGACTTCAACTGCGAGTGGGCAAAGCTGAAAATGTGTACCCAGCCGGGATTCGAACCCGGGTCTCCTGCTTTCTAGGCATTTGCGCTGACCCCTACAGCACTGGGGACACAGTGATCACCGCACCTGCAAGGAATACCTAAGCACGCCTCCCGTCAGACACAAACTTCCAGCTTTACACTGCCCACAGTACTCAAACTCGTAGTCACTATGTACTAATTCCCGTAAGAGTAAGGGCTCCAAACTTGCCCACCCCTCCCCACTAACGAAAGGATCATTGTCTGTCACTGACATATTATTTATATATAGATGTGGCGTCTATTCCAAAAGAACAGGCGTCACTTCTGATCCTGCAGTTGTTATTGTTTTCATATTCACAGAATATATGACTTCAACTGTCATATTTGTTTGATTTGACGGTGTGTTTTGCGTAGCAAGAAAAGATGAGGTTTCCCGGCATCGATTCCATGAATTTAAACCTCGATCGAAGTTTTCCCCGTAATTGTCAAAATTTCTTTTTCTGTCATACTTCTACTACAAAAGTTTTTTGTTATTATTATTTGAGGTAATACATTTGTACATGTCATATATTTTTTATCACGTGGTGTTTTCATGGTTTTCTGCCAACAAGTCTTGAATCTTCATACAAATTTGTCTCTTGTTTTATTATATCAGTTTCAAGATAGTGAACACAGAGTAATGTAATGACCGCGTAACTGGAGACAAGCGTCTATACATAACAATATTAAAACCTAAAGTATCACATTGGAAGCTAGTGTAGACCTGTTACGTGCAGTAGACAAATAGTCATTCAAAGCCTCTATACAAGCGGCAAAAAACGGAGTGATATTAGTGTTCTGTTTTATCATCATTTTTTGTCGCTTTGCTTCTGCTAGTTTTACAGTAAAATTTCGAAAGAAATCTTTGCAGTTAACTCTGCATGTCTTCGACAATTACGTATGGTTGCATTGTGGACATCATGAAATGTTGTCCTTGTTACTGTAGGAATCTTTATATGAAATCTTTTAAACAGTCTTGAAGATCAGATGTTCCTCTACCTGTGGCATACAGCCGTTCACACAGTTTAAATGTAGCCTTTTGGCATCGTAGTTCGCTGTCTCAAAGAACTACCACACATCCGATCTACGTTTTTACATATCTAGAAACATTATTTTACAATTAAAAATGTAATTGTTAGGTTAGTACTTGTCACACTTACAAAAAAAATTTGTGAACATTAATTATCTTCAAAATACCTGCTTCTATGTAAAATACGAAAAGTAAACCTTCCTGCAAGTTCAGAACAACCACCTGATTTGCTTTGACGCAGCGATAGTACCAGAAATGTCCTAGTGGAGCACACTCGTCGGAAGCTCCTTCTGGTCAACGATATTCCATCGCGCCTCCGTTTCCTCCGGCAAGCCTCCGATTAGCCTGGAACCTCCTACAAAAATACCGGTGATTACCGTTTGTGGCGCACTAGTCGCACTTTCAATTCACCCGCCAGTTACCTGCATCCGCAGACCAGCACTAGTTCAAATGAATATGTAAGAACTTGATGTCTTTATCGAAAAGTAATTACTATCCCACTGCTTAGCGAGCCGAAGGATTCCCCCCGTTTCCCGAGTTCCTGTGGCTGTGAGAAGCGCCAGTCCTCTGCTGTGTCCTTCGTCGTCCAAGCGCTTCTCTTTGAGATGTTTCTTAGCGTACCAAACCGATGGAAGTCACAGCGCGTCAAGTCCGGGCTGTAGAGCGGATACTAAAGCTGCTCTCACTTGAACTTTGTGAGACCCCGGAGACGCGTGGACGCACGTTATTACGCAGCAGGTTCAATCCCTCTGGGAGTAACCCAGGCCGTTTGCTATTGGTAGACTTCCGTAGGCTACGGAGTGTCTCACGGTAGACATCACTGTTAATGGTTTTTTCGTGCTCTACGAATTCGATGAGTATCGGACCTCGGACGGCGAAAAAGACGGTGAGCATCAACCTGCCTGCTGAGGGCTCAGCCTTGGATTTTTTTAGGGGAAGGTGACAACTCATGATTCGGTCCCTAGATGTCACACTACGTCATCCCAAAGCGGCGTTTTCTTATGCCAGCTGGTTTGGTTGTTATTTTTATCCTTTTCATTTGAACGCCCCTAGTACTATGTATATCGCAGCATCTTCCGCGAAAAAATCTAATTTAATTTTCAGTTATGAACTAGCTCATTTACCTGTATAAACTGATGGACCATTAAAACTCCCTTGTGGCACACCAGAAGTTGCTTGCACGTCCGTTGTCTCAGTGTTCTGTTTGCTACAGACTCTTCAGTCCAATCATACATTCGGTCTACTATTCCGTAGTTCATAGACTCATCATTGAGCAACAGCCTGGAATCGTATGGAATGCTTTTCGGAAGTCAAGAAGATCGGGTTCTCTAACGAAGCTCTAAGAACTCGCCTAAGTAAAAGCAATGAAGTCCTTATCAAACTTCCTGGCAGATTAAAATTGTGTGTCGGAACCGAGACACGAAACTGGAAGTTTCATATCAGCGCACACCCCGCTACAGAGTGAAAGTTTCATTCAAGACCTTATCACTGATATCACTTTAACCAAGAAGTACCTGCCTGTATAATGAAATATGTAGGACAGAAGGGCAAAATTTTCTGTCCCACGAGGTAGTGATACAAGACGGATTCTATGGCTGATAACCGTTGCAGTTTAGTCCCTTCCAAAAACCAACAACAACGGATTCTATACCGAAAGGACCATATTTACGGAATGTATGTCATTAAGTTCAGAGAGAAGAAATAAAAACTGCGGTTTGCCGATGACATAGTGATTTTGTCAGAGGCTGCAAAGGATCTGGAAGAGCAATTGAATGGATGGACAGTATCTTGAAAGGAAGGTATAATAAGTACATTAACAAGATTAATACGAGGGTAATGGAATATAGTGTCAGAAAATCAGGCGATGCTGAAGGAATTAGATTAGGTAATTCCTATACATATTATAAATGCGAAAGCTTGTATGTTTGTTACCGCATCACGCTAAAACTGCAGCACTGATTTAGATGAAATTTCATATACAGATTTCTTACGTCTTGGATTAGGACATAGGCTACTTTTCAAAATGTTTATTACAAGTGATATATTTGAAATATATCCATAGAAATACGTAACTGTTGTAAGAAGCCTCTAATACAACAGCAGAGGTGTTCTGTAGTGTACGTCATGTTTAGCCGTAGCCGGGCGCCGTGGCTCAGCGCGCCCGGTCAGAGGGCTGAACGCCTCTCTGTAACAAAAAAGCTGAGCCAAGAACTCATCGAACGACAACGAACAAAAAGGAACAACGACCGCAATGAACTGATCTACCCAAAGGAAAAAAAAAAAAAAAAAAAAAAAAAAAAAAAAGCCGCGAGGCGTAACGCCGTCATGCCATGAACTTTCACCATTTTGGGCATGGTTCGTGTCCTGCTATAGTGAAATTTTTTTTCTTTGTTATTGTTATCTTTTTTACTTTCGAATATACAAAAAGATTCTGGGATACTGCCAAAACGGCTTAACTGACATATAATTACATACACAAGAAATCTGAATGTTGGTGTTTATGCCACATTCATTTTCATTTGTTGTAACAAATGAAGGAAGTATGTATATAAATTGAAGACTTTAAATAAAATATTCTCTAAGTACCATGGCAAGAAAAAACATTGACGTTTTGTGTAGAATGGGATCTAGATACCAAGCCCTATTTTGTGTACAAAGCGCGAACTGCCACGTATAAATAGCGTACGTAAACTGCAACGAAAGTAGTAGCAAATGCACTCAACAGTTGGCGGGCGGTACGCTGCAGTTATAGAGCCCAATACAGGGCTCTATGCAGTTAACATATGAAACGTTGTGTGTTTCGGCCAACTGCAACGAAAGTAATAGCAAATGCACTCAACAGATGGCAGGCAGTATAACACCCATGAAAATATTTCTCAGGACGTATAATGTGTATTCAATTGTGATATTATCCAGGTTCTTAAATATTGTTTTCTCCTTGGTTTTCGATGACGTGTATTGGACTGTCACCTTCAACTATAGATGTTCGAACATTGTTATCTTATCGTAAGTCTTTAAAAGTGTATTCTCTTTGGATTTCAAAGAATAATAATTTCTTTGGTGATTTCGATTATTTATAGCATTCGGACGTTTGCTTTTAGTGCTGGTGACTTTGCTGGTTAGATGTCACTGATTCAATCTTTCTCTGGTGATTTCGTTGGTTTGTAAGACTTCGTTGGTTTCTTTACCGGTTATCGTTATTGTTTCTTTCGTTCGTTTAGTTCGTATTTATAGGATCAGGATAGTTTCTTTGTTCGTTACATTTGTTGTTTCTTTTGTTGGTTCGCTTTGCATTTGTAGGATCTCAACAGTTCGTTTCTCCGTTAGAATTCCTTTTTATTTCGTTACTTTTCTCCGTTAGAGCTGTCAGGGGTGCCATACCACAAGTTGGAGCTGAAGGTGGGTGTGCCTGTTTTATTGATGCGTAACTTGGATGCATCACGATTATGCAATGGCACCAGCTTACGCATCACGGACCTGAGAAGGCATATCGTGCAAGCCACCATCATCACCGGTGAAGCCAGGGGAGAGACTGCATTAATACCACGAATTCCCATCATCCCAACAAACTTGCCATTCCAGTTGAAAAGGTAACGGTTCCCACTGAAAGTGGCCTTCTCGATTACTATAAACAAGAGTCAAGGACAAACACTGAATGTGGCAGGTATTCATCTGGCCACCCTATGTTTTTCGCACGGACAGCTCTATGTAGGCTGCTCCCGTGTATCGAGAGCTAGAAATCTCTACGTATACTCGGAGAGCAAGAAGTCTCGAAACGTCGTTTACAGGGACGTATTGCAATAGATTTTTGGCCCTCCATCCCTTCCAAGACAATTATATATTCCGTGCTAACAATGTCGCAAACAGTCATGTAGTTATTTATGCCCTTCATTGGAACTTTAATGTCTGACTATTGAACCGCGGGTAACACCGCGGGGAGCAGCTAGTGAGACAATAAAAGTAGTAGATAAGTTTTGTTATTTGGGTAGCAAAATAACTTCTAAAGGCCAAAGTAGAGAATATATAAAATGCAGAATGGCTATGGGAAGAAAATCGTCTCTAAAGAAGCGAAAATTGTAAACATGCAATATTACTTTAAATGTTAGGAAGTCCTTTCTGAAAGCATTTGTCTGTAGCATTGTACGGGAATGAAACCTGGACGATAAGGAGTTCAGACAAAAAGATGATAGAAGCTCTACAGACGAATGATGAAAATTAGATGGATACACGTAAATAATGAGGAGGTGCTTAACCGAATTGGAAAGAAAAGGAGTTTCTGGAATATCCCGACTAATAGAAGGGTTAGATTAGTAGGACACATCCTGAGACATCAATGAATTGTCAACTTAGCATTAGAAGGAAGAGTGTGGGGTAAAAATCATAGAGGGAGTCGGAGGGATGAACACAGTAAGCAGATTCAAAAGGAAGTAGGCTGCCGAACGTATTCTCAGATGAATAGACTTGCACGGGAAAGGGTAGCGTGGATAGCTGCATCAAACCTGTCTGCGGACTGAAGAGCACAACAACAACAGCATGACATTAACTGCGAATGACTTAAGATTGCTGTGCACGACATGTGTCTTAAAGCTAGCAAATGCCATGAGCACACCGCTAGTCCCTATTATCCATAATCAGGCGAGCCCTACCGAGAGCGAATGTCTGTACGGTGAGACACTTTGCAGTTCGGCGCCAGGCGCAGTCGTAATGGCACTGCAGATGCGCTAATGGCCGTGCGTCGAGGCAGATCTAACTGGACCACTGGAGCGCAGCACAGCGTGGGCGGCCTGACGGTGCTAAGCCGGACCACGGCTTCGACCGGTGATAATTACGTTATGGATGGTGCTATAAATGGCACGTTCACAAGCAGACAATCTGCATCAGTGAATGTTGGGCAACTATAGCACTTCGAGAAGGTTTTGGTTGTTTGTTAAGCTTATGGGACTTAACTACGGGGTCACCAGTCCCTAAACTTACAAACTACTTATGAACTACCTTATACTAAAGACGGCACAAATATCCATGCTCTAGGGGGGGATTCGAATCCCCGACCGTAGTGGCCGTGCAGACCGTGACTGAAGCGCCTCAGTCTCCTCGGCCACCGCGGCCGGCACTTCGAGAAGGCAAACGCAGTTGGTGTCATCGAGGTTTCACAGAAACCTACAGAGTGTTTGTTTGCCAAAGTTAAGAATATCAGTAAAATGCCAAAATATTTCCTTGAACACCTTGTTACTAGGTGGTACACTTCTCCTTCGGGTGTTAATCTACATCGAATGAAGTACGCTCTAATACACACATTCACTGAACTGCTGAATGGTGTCTACAAATTGGGACGTGTTTGTAAGATACATCTTTTAACACGTTTCCTCAGTTTATTCTGCTAATTATGTCTATTAACCGATTCGATTCCCAAGAAGTCTTAAGCCACACTCCAAAAGAACTAGTTAAACACTTCTACTGCAATCAGTTCAACGTAACTTTAGGATTGATAGTTCTGCAGGAACACTTGCAAGCTAGGCGCACAGTTGCCACGTCCCGCATGCAACTCTCTATGACACGTTTCATTCAACTAGCTTAAACTCGCAAACTATTCACAATACAAATATGGATCTAGCATCAATGTATTCTGCAAAACCTGCACAATTTTGTCATTTGAGTTTTATTTGCATCAAGGAAACACGCAGCTGGATCCGCTGTCTTTCATTCTTAGGGTTCTGTCAGTGTTGCTGATGTGAAAAATATCGAATTGCACCATGGTTCGGAATCCACGTTAAACTGTAGGTCCCCATATAACTCGATGGGCAGTCGGAGAAAGGCAACGGCATACCATCTCCAAACAGGACCAACTATTATCACTCTCTTCGCTAAGATGGTCAATTTAAATTTCACTGCCACAGTCACTATCACTGCTGCTATTGTTATTTAATGAAATAATTAGCTCCTCTACTGAATTTTCCAGGATAGCTTCATTCTGCCTTGCTCTTTCCTTGATTTCCTGCGTATATATAAAAGTTAATAAACTTTCAATAGTAGTATTATAAATATTAGTTTGATTGTAAGACAATTTATATAATTAAATGCAATACGATTAATTCTGAAACATATAAAAATGAGATGGTCTTTTTGATTTTTATTTTTGGAAAACTTGTTTATTTTACAAAACTTCTTTGAAAACAATGATAGTAGTTACAGTTTGAACATAGTTTACTCTTTGGCTGTATGTGTCTTTAGCACAAATATAAATATTACCAAATGAGCGAACTCGTGAAAAAGCCACGTATAACTGTCCAGACAAAACCAGGTTCTGATAATATAGTCCTGCCCATTGAAGCGACCTTTTGCTTTTTTTTATGATCATAGCGAAGGCTACTTATGTTGGGAATTGTATTATAATTTGGAAAGGCATGGTTGGATGAGAAGGTGTGAGGTTTATGCGGGGCATTAGCACAGTTTTATTGAAGTCAATGAATTTAGCAATGATGATATACTCGCCTAAGTGAGTCACCGCTAATCTTGCACCATTAATTAATCCCTAAGTAGCGTTAAGATTTCTAATCAAAAGAACTATAACATTTTCTTTAAAATCAATTGATGAGGTGGTAAACCGGCCGGATTTAAGGAGTTCAAGAATTCGTTTGTTATTTCTAGTTGGAGAGAATCAGAATATCGACGTGTATAATCGAAATCGTGTGATAAACTTTGCTTGGATCAAAGAAGGTCTTTGGATTGCATAATCTAAAAATCTGCAAGAGCTGTCGTTCAGATTAAACAGATTCTTAATATGTCACCTTCTACATTGCTATTTATCGGCCGCGCAAACTAAGTTGATACTCGGCGCGGTGGCTGTTGTGATCAACCGTAAATTCATGTCGCATTTACGTTCGTTCGTCGGGTATCAACTTAATTTATACGAACAGTAAACTTTTTTTCAAAATAAAGTTTTTTGTGAAAACAGTAACTTTAAACTATCTGTGTAGTTTTCGTCATTAGTGGAGAACGAAACCTTGAAAATGATACCTCAATCATTAATTTTGGATACGTAATACATCTACATCTACATGGTATACTCTGTATATCGCATTTAAGTGTCTGGCAGAGGGTTCATCGAACCACCGTTATACTATTTTATCTCCCAGTCCATTCTCGAATGGAAAGAATGAACATCTGAATATCTCCGTTCGGGCTCTGATTTCTCGTATTTTATTCTGATGATCATTTCTACCTATGTAAGTGGGAGTCAATAATATATTTTCGCATTCGGATGAAAATTTTGGCGATTGGAGTTTCGCAAGTAGCCCACGCCGCAGCGATAAGCGTCGTTGTTGTAATGATTCCCATCTCAGATCCTGTATCATTTCCGTAACGCTATCTCCCGTGTATTACGACAATACGAAACGAGCTGCCCTTCTTTGGACTCTTTCGATGTCCTTCGTCAAACCCACCTGATAAGGATCCCACACTGGGCAGCAATACTCCATAAAAGGACGGACAAGCGTAGTGTATGCAGTTTCTTTAGTAGTTCTGATGTATCTTTTAAGGGTTCTGCCAATAAAACGCAGTCTCTGGTTCGCCTTTCCCATGACACTATCTATGTGTTCTTTCCAATTTAAGTCAGAAGTAATTGTAATTCCTAAGTATTTTGTGGAGTTTACGGCCTTTACATTTGACTGATTTATCATGTAAACAAATTTTAACGGATTTCTTTTCGTACTCATGTGGACGACTTCACACTTCTCATTATTTAGAGTCAATTGCCAACCTGTGCAACACCCGATATCGCCACTGTTTTAGTCGATGCCTTACCATCGATTACTACAAACTGTGTCCTCTCTGAGAGGAAATCCTCTATCCAGTCGCAAATTTGGGGCGATGTACCGTAACCACGCAATTTGATTAAAAGCCGTTTGAGAGGTCGGTATCAAAAGCCTTCTGGAAATCAAGGAATACGGAATCAATTTGCGAACCCTTGTCGATAGCACACACCACTTTGTGTGAATAAAGAGCTGGTTGTGTTTCGCATGAAGGACATTTTCTACATCCAAGTTGACCTCGGGGGCCAATAGATCATTCTGTTCGAGATAATTCATAATATTTGAATACAGGATATGTTCTAAAACCCTGCTATAAATTGAAGTCTATGAAATAGGCCTGTAGTTTAATGGGTTACTCCTACTGCCTTTCTTGAATATCGGTGTGACCTGTGCAACTTTCCAATCTTTTGGTACAGATCCTTCTTTGAGAGAGCGGTTGTATATGGCTGTTAAGTAAGGAACTATCGCTTCAGCATAATCAGATAGAAATCTAATGGGTATACAATTTGGACCAGAAGACTTGTTCTTGTTAAGTGATTTTTAGTTGCTTGACTACTCCGATGATATCTACTTCTACGATACTCATTACGACATCTGTTCGTAATTCGAAATCTGGAATATTGGTTTCGTCTTCTTTGGCGAATGAGTTTCTAAAATCTATGTTTAGTAACTCTGCTTTAGTGGCGCTGTCATCGGCAGGATCGCCATTACTATCACGTAGTGAGGGTATTGTTTGTGTTTTGCCCCTAGTATACTTAACATATGACCAAAATCTCTTAGGGTTTTCAGTCAAATTTCGAGAAAGAATTTCGTTGTGATAAGTATTGTAGGCATCTCGCATCGAAGTCCTCGTTAAATTTCGAGCTTC